>CM024701.1:20678659-22077288 GCA_014182845.1 Corymbia calophylla | reverse complement strand
ACCTGTGAGTTAGAGGTTTCGCATTTGTACAGTCCCTTTTCAAGAGTTAAAAGATCTTGACATACAAACCACTCGTTGGTACAGGGACCGAACTGCTGCCATCCACGCAGGATCATTCACAAGAGCAGAGGACGAACCATCATGGACCAAAAAATAACAGGGAATCTAAACGAGAGGAATTCCACAGAACCGACGTGCGTGCAATCTGTTTGTCAAACTATCCATGCAAACAAAGAGATAATCAAACATTATAGAACTAAAAGATCAAGAAAGTTTAAGGGCACCAGCCTACCAGCAGAATTTTGCCCCTAAGCTGAATCAACTAAAGCTGCTCCTCCCTGTCAGAAAATACTTTTTATGAGAAAACACGCATGCACATGAACAGGCATGGGGATCAGTCATTTTCACCTACAGATCGACAAATGAACAGGAAATCCACAGATAGTAACAAACAAACGGATGGATAGGTAAAGGCTAAAATTTAAATCTTCATAGAGCTGCATCTCTGGGTACGTGCTGAGAGAGAGGTGCAGCACCACTTCGACTAACGTGGAAGGATTTAATCACATAATTACAGAATTTCAAATAGATAACCCTGCCTTTTTGCCAATCAGTAAGACATCCCTCTAACTAGATTAGGCTTCATGAGATACCTTCTTCAGGAAAAGAGAGACCTGAAGATATGAGAAAACACTTCAGGTTTGAAGGCAGGCGGAAAATTTTTTAGTCCATGTCTACACAGCCCCATCAGACAGGGCTTTCCCCTCCGATGCTGATATACCTAGTACCATGGGGTCTCTCTAATTTGAATTTAGACAAAATAATTAAATCAAACTAAGAATATGATAAAAGATGCGTGTTTGATGTGTGATAAAATATATAGTATATCTCTTTCTCCTCCTTTGAAACATTGAAAATCCTACAAACTGTCACGGAAACGTAGCTAAGTCCTAAAGTTTTAATCTATACAATCAAATCCTATAAATTGTTTGATTTATGCAATCAAGTAACTTTGTTACCTCCATTCAATTTGATTGTTGAAAAATGCTGATTTGGCAATTTTTTTTTTAAGTTTTAGGTTTACACTTGACAAATATCATGGCACCAACTAGGCGCCACATAAAAACGCTTGAAAAATTAAAAAAATTAACATATAATACCATCAAAAATTTCAAACTAGCACCTGTGATGCAGTTTTCCTAAATTAATTTTTGTGTTATAAAAAAAATCTTAAATTAGGACACTCGTGACAAATTTAATTTCCATTTGTTTCCATCCAATATGCCTATATTGTTGACATGAAAACACATGTGGTAAGTGACTTGTCTGATGTGAAGATTAAGCATAAATGGCTTTTTAAACAACGTTTTGTCTTATTGGAATTAGGGCAAAATTGAATTTGCTCCTTCTCTCTCTCTTCCCTAAATTACCAAAATCTTAAGACAAAATTGGGGTAAAATTGGAGATTTCGGCAGATATCCAAAACTTGAGGGAGCTCTTGTCTAGAAGGGAAGCTGCTGGAGATGGCAATGCCACCAAGGACAAGGACGACGAATTAGGGTTTGTTTGTGAACGGGGGCGTTAGGGCATGTGCGGAATTGAAAAGCGATTGTCTTTCAGACAGGTACAGTTTGGTCTTTCTAAGTTCTGAATTCTGATCCCCAACAACAACAGACGTGCATTACCAAAACTAGAGATTACAAAGTGGTAAAGATGTGAAATGAAGATGGTTTCCCGTAACTGGCCAGCCAACAAATTTTCTACGTATTTAAAAAGTTGAAAATCCATGGCCATCGGTTTGTTCTTTTTCACCGAAGAGTCGATTCCCATTTGCAAATTCAATGTCGAGGTTTTATGGTGGTACATATCAATGTATACTTCATGGTTTAATTCACTTTCCTTGACTTAGATCGAACATGACATAATACATATGGTAGTTTAACTAATTCCATCAATTTTTCTAGGGGCTTGAATCACGGCATTCTTATACTTCCCGTGGGCTTAATTCATTCTATGTCTAAAATTGCTAGCAAGGAAACTGAATAAATAATAAAGAAAGAGACTCTCCGATTCACGGATCTTGACATTTTGATTGGATAGATAATTTCTTTGTCACATGAATATAAATCGACAGAAGGAATAAAGTATTAACAATTTCAATGGTTGAAAAAAAGTCCATTTCCATTGATTATGATGGTGATAGTAACACTGAGTCCCAATTTTAGCAGCGATAATGAAGAAAATTGATGGCCATGGAACTTATGTTATGCAACTCAGTCTAAACGGCATTCACCAATAAATAACAGCCTGACTTCGAAAAATAAATTAAAAGAAAAAGGTATTGATGATGTTCAACAAGGAGAGATTGATGGACTTGGCGAGATATTAATCGAACACTCTATTTTGTTTGTGAAATTAATCTAATATTCAAAGAGTCCGAGCAAATAAATTCACTATGCAATGAAAGTCACACATGCAGGTGAAAACGGAAGAGAAAATCCAAGTTTGCGACAAAGATTCCTTCACAGATTCAAGTTCACATTCACTTTGTGTCAAAAATCCAAAAAAATATAAATAAAAAGATGCCATTTCCTTGACATTTCACACCCCTAAGTCGGCTTGGCTTGAGCCACTTGGAATGAGCCTCCTCTGGCGGCTTGCTTCCAAATTCTCTATATACTCAATAATTAACAGATGATATATTAATATTATAACGAAAGAAATACACATGATGAATGATTAGTGTCTAGCGTGGGTATTTATTTTCCAACTTAAATTTAATTAAAAATGCATTTTTATTGAAAAAATTTCTAAAAAAAGACCGTTTATATCACTTACAAAAATAAATGAACGAAAAATATTTTCACCATATACAAAAATAGTTAGATATAAACCCTTTCTAACATTAACCCATATGATTAGGGGTAGAGAGTGGTGGCGACTCCAGCCCAGTTAGGTTACGAGAGGACGATCAAGGAATTTTGAGGATATGTATTTTTTAAATTTGAGAACGAGTTTCATGTGCAATATAGTAATATCAGATTATTAATAATCATTGGATGCATGATGACTTAAAGTGCGATTTACTTAAGGGGATAATAAATTGACGCTAAATGCAGCCCAAGTGTAGACTATGTCGGAGTATTTAAACACGCTATTGCCTAGATTATGTCCAATAATCACAAAGTTTGGTGCACCTTCCTATATTTGATCTCAAGTTAGTTTTTGAACATAGACAAGGGGGCCTTGAGCTTCAAGCTTGTTTAGAAGCAAAGCTGTCGACGTTGTCACCATGTCATTTCATTTTGGTTATGCTTATGCATGAGAAGATATTTTCTATGTTTATATTAGTGCTATTTACTTTCTTTGTTGGAGTCGTAGGAATTCCCTTTGCTTTTAATCAAGAAGGAATTCATTTGGATATATTATCTAAATTGTTAAATCCGTCTATAAACCTTTTACATCAGAACTCAAATAATTCTGTAGATTGGTATGAATTTATGACAAATGCAACTTTTTTTTGTCTGTGTAGCTTTTTTGGGAATATTTATAGCGTCCTAAGCCTATTTATTCATTTTTACAAAATTTACAAAATTTGTTTTCCAAAAGAGGTCCTAATAGATTAGTCTGTCAAAAAAGTCATCCCAGCTGGGTCTTGTCGTCCTACGTGTCACAATCTTTATCCTCCCTCTGACCAAGTCATGAATCTTGACATATCTCTTCTTCTCCTCATCACCCAAACACGCATATACATATATACCGCACACACCAAAACAGAGCACGATAACTTGTTTGACATCGCTTCAATCTTCTCTTACCAGAAGCCGACATTTTGCCGGTATTTTCTTCAAGAATGGGAAACTGTTGCAGAGCTGAGTCTTCATCATCATCATCAGCATCATCAATGATCTGGGCCGGTGATGATAGGAACTCGCTGCTTAACGAGGGCGGAGCAAGCAGGAGGCTTCTTGATGATGCTGATGGAAAGAGAGTTTCTTCTTCTTCTTCTTCACGCAGGAGAGAGATCAAGATCAAGATCAGTAAGGAGAAGCTAGAGAAGCTGGTGGAGAGAATTGAGGCTCAAGGACTGTCTCTAGAGCATGTCTTGCATCTTCTGATTGACAAGAACACTTTCAATCGTCATCAGTCGGGTTTCGCGAAGCATGGCTGTCATCGTTCTTGGAGACCGGCTTTGCAAAGTATTCCGGAGGCCATCTAGAAGTTTTCTGATCCTTCTCTCATTCTTTTGTTCTCTGTATGTACATGGGGCAAGGCATAGGTTTTGGTTTAGATTTTCTGAATATATGACGATTTTCATACTAGTCACATAATCTCCTCTAATTCCTAGGTTATGTTTGGTTTGTAAAAATGTACTTTTACATAATGTGTGTGTTAATGCTACACATTAGTAGATTGGGGAGATATTTATTTGCATTTGAAAGACTTGTGACTAGAAAGGATAAATCATTGTATTGTGGTTTCTTCCTTTACTTCGTTTTGATCAATCAAAATGAAAGAGATTTCTAGAGAGATGAATGATGAATGATTTGATCAAATAATTATTAAGGTTCGAGATAAAGTAAAAGTATCCATTTGGACACTACAGTGGTAGCGTGTTGAATCAAGGCAAAGGGCAAGTCGATACATCCCTCTAACTAGATTAGGCTTCATGAGATATCTTCTTCAGGAAAAGAGAGACCTGAAGATATGAGAAAACACTTCAGGTCTGAAGGCAGGCAGAAATTTTTTTAGTCCATGTCTACACAGCCCCATCAGACATGGCATTCCCCTCCGATGCTATTATACCTGGTACCATGGTGTCTCTCTAATTTAGATTTAGACAAAATAATTAAATCAAACTAAGAATATGATAAAAGAAGTGTGTTTGATGTGTGATAAAATATATAGTATATACTTTATCAATCTTCTTCTTTCTCCTCGTTTGAAACATTGAAAATCCTACAACTTGTCACGGAAACGTAGCTAAGTCCTAAAGTTTTAATCTATACAATCAAATCTTATAACTTGTTCGATTCATGAAATCAAGTAACTTTGTTACCTCTGTTCAATTTAATTGTTGAAAAATGCTGATTTGGCAATTTCTTTTTTTAATGTTTCAGGTTTGCACTTGACAAATATCATGGCACCAACTAGGCGCCACATAAAAAAAGGATTGAAAAATTAAAAAATTAATAGATAATACCACCAAAAATTTCAAACTAGCATCCCGACACGCTTATCCTAAATTAATTTTAGTGTTATAAAAAAAAATCCTAAATTAAGACACTCGTGACAAATTTAATTTTCATTTGTTTCCATCCAATATGCCTATATTGTCAACATGAAAACACACGTGGTAAGCGACTTGTTTGATGTGAAGATTTAGCGAAAATGGCTTTTTAAACGACGTTCTTGTGGGGAAGTCTGATTTAAAGAAAATAATTGAGATTGGGAATTAGGGCAAAATTGAATTTGCTCCTTCTATCTCTCTCTTCCCTAGATCACCAAAATCTTAAGACAAAATTGGGGTAAAACCGGGATTTCAGCGGATATCCAAAACTTGAGGGGCTCTTGTCTAGAAGGGAAGTCAGCCGCAGATGGCAATGCCACCAAAGTAGAGGTGTCAAAATGGATCATAAATCCATATTATGACTCACTTTTAGTTAAATAAGTCAAATATGGATTAAATATAAGTCAAGTGAAAATTAAATATGGGTCCAGTGAAAGTTATTAGGTAAACCCATCATCTCTCTCCTTCCATCCCTCTCCTCTATGCGTTCTCGACCTCCGTTGTCGATCCCGCCATAACCATAGCCGATCTCGAGCTTGTCGTCGCCAGCTGGAGCTCAGCTTGGATTTGGGCAGACGAGCCGTGACGAGCTTAGGCTGGTGAGCTCTAAGCTCGGCCGGGCCGAGCTCGGCCTAGATCCGGGACAGGGCGAGTCGTGAGGTCGCCGATCTTGGCCGAGCCGCGGCTCGCTGGATCTGGGTAGACGAGCCTCGAACTCGCTGGTCGCAACGAGCTCGCGGCTCACCAGATCCGAGCGAGCCCGAGCTTGACCACTGCCAGCAACCTCAGCAAAGCCTAGATCGGCCGAGCCTTGAGTTCGTCGGCCTTGGTCAAGTTCGAGCTCCCTGGCCTATATTTTGGCCAGTTGACGTCGGGCAGCACTAGTAGAGGAAAAGGGGGAAGAAGAAGGAAGAAGAAAGAAAAGAGAAAAGAAAGGGAAAATAAAAAGAAAAAGAAAAAGAAAGAAAGAAAGAAAAAATAAAATAAAATAAAAATAATAAAAAATGCAATTTTTTAAAATAATTAAAAAATCGATTTTTTAAAAAAAAAAATTATTTTCCAAAAACTATTTTTCAATTTAGAGGTATCCACATTTTTTTATTTACTAATTTTTTATTATTTAATTTACTTTATAAATTTGATGTGAAATTTTTATTCAAATAATTTATATGTGAAAAGTTTAAAGTGGACTAAATAAGTGGGAGTAGATTTTCTTAATTAATATGTGTTGATAATATGGGTCGGGTATGAGTCATCAAATTTACATCGTGAAAAATGGGTGCCAACGGGTTATTTGGGTCGATGTGAGTCGAACCATTTTCGACCCGACCCGACCCACCCATTTGACACCTCTAGCCACTAGGGACAAGGACAACGAATAAGGGTTTGTTTGTTACCAGGGGCGTTAGGGCATGTGTGGAATTGAAAAGTGATTGTTTTTCAGACAGGTATAGTTTGGTCTTTCTAAGTTCTGAAATCTGATCCTCAACAACAACAAACATGCATTACCAAAACTAGGGATTGCAAAGTGGTAAAGATGTGAAATGAAGATGATTTTCCGTAACTGGCCGGCCTACAAATTTTCTACGTATTTAAAAAGTTGAAAATCCATGGCCATCTATTTGTTCTTTTTCACCGAAGAGTCGATTCCCATTTGCAAATTCCGAGGTTTTATGGTGGTACATATCAATGTATACTTCATGGCTTAATTCACTCTCCTTGACTTAGATCAAACATGACATAATACCTATGGTAGTTTAACTAATTCCATCAATTTTTCTAAGGGCTTGAATCACGGCATTCTTATACTTCCCATGGGCTTAATTCATTCTATGTCTAAGATTGCTAGCAAGGGAACTGAATAAATTATAAAGAAAAAGACCTCCAACTAACAGATCTTGACATTTCGATTGAAAAGATAATTTCTTTTTCACATGAATATAAATCGACATAAGGAATTAATTATTAACAATTTCAATGGTCGAAAAAATGTCCAATTCCATTGATTATGATGGTGATGGTAACATTGAGTTCGAATTTTAGCAGCGATAATGAAGAAAATTGGTGATGCTGAAGAAAATTGATAGCCATTGAACATATGCACAATAAATTAATAGCTAGCTTATGTATGCAACTCAGTCTAAACGGCATTCACCAATAAAGAACAGCCTGACTTTGAAAAATAAATTTAAAAAAGAGGTATTACTTGTTGATTTTCAACAAGGAAAGATGGATGGACTTGGCGAGATATTAATCGAACACTCTATTTTGTTTGCGAAACTAATCTAATATTCAAAGAGTCCAAGCAAATAAATTCACTACGCAATGAAAGTCACACATGCAGGTGAAAACGGAAGAGAAAATCCAAGTTTGCGACAAAGATTCCTTCACAGATTCAAGTTCACATTCACTTTGTGTCAAAACTCTAAAAATTAAAAAATTAAAAAGATGCCATTTCCTTGGCATTTCACACCACTAATTCGGCTTGGCTTGAGCAACTTGGAATGAGCCTCCTCTGGCGGCTTGCTTCCAAATTCTCTATATACTCAATATTTAACAGATCATATATTAATATTATAAAGAAAGAGATACAGATAATAAATGATTAGTGTCTACCGTGAGTATTTATTTTCCAACTTAAACTTAATTGAGGATGCATTTTTTTCCTAGAAAGTATTTTCTAAAAAAAGTGAACGTTTATATCACTTACAAAAATAATGAGCCAAAAATATTTTCATTATTTATGAAAATAATTAGAAATAAACCCATTGGTGGATTGAGTTAGAGGCTAATTCTCAAGATCATGGTCTCCCTCTCCCTCTCTCCCCCTCTCTCTCTTCCTCGCTCGACGATTGAGATTGAGTTTAACATCTTGGAAGGCAACAAGACCAAGGTGCGGACGACAAAGAGAAATCTGGTGAGCAAAGTCACAAGAGAAATGCGTCCATGGAGTCACTGGGGGCGGACAAGATGGCAATAAAGCCGATGATAATTGAGACTAGAGGCGACTCCAAGTCGGTTAAGATAGCGAGAGAGCGATGAAGGAATTTTAAGGATATGAATTTTCTAAATTTGAGAACTAGAGTTTCATATGTGATTTAGTAATATTAGATTATCAATAATAATTGGATGCATGACTACTTAAAGTCCGATTTATTTAATGGGGTAGTAAATTGACGCTAAATGCAGCCTAAGTTTAGACTATGTCCCAGTATCAAACACGCTATTGCCTAGATTATGTCCAATAATCACAAAGTTTGGTGCAACTTCCTTTATTTGATCTCAAGTACGTTTTTGAACATAGACAAAGGGGCCTTGAGCTTCAGGCTTGTTTAGCAGCAGAGCCGTCCACGTTGTCACCATGTCATTTCATTTTGGTCATGCTCGTGCATGAGAAGATAATTCTATGGTCATATTAGTGCTATTTACTTTGTTGAAATCATAGGAATTCCCTTTGTTTTTAATCAAGCTAGAATTTATTTGAACGTATCATCTAAATTGTTAAATCCGTCTATAAACCTTTTACATCAGAACTCAAATAATTCTGTAGATTGGTATGAATTTGGGACAAATTCAAGTTTTTCTGTTAGTATATCTTTTTTCGGAATATTTATAGCGTCTTTTTTATATAAGCCTATTTATTCCTCTTTACAAAATTTTAACTTACTAAATTCGTTTTCTAAAAGAGGTCCTAAGAGATTAGTCAGTCAAAAAAAGTCATCACCTATCTCTTCTTCTCCTCATCATCCAAACACGCATATATATCCACAAACGCCCGCACTCACCAAAACAGAGCACGATAACTTGTTCGACACCGCTTCAATCTTCTCTCACCAGAAGCCGACATTTTGCCGGTAATTTCTTCAAGAATGGGAAACTGTTGCAGAGCTGAGTCTTCATCATCATCATCAGCATCAGCCATGATCTGGGCCGGTGATGATAGGAACTCGCTGCTTAACAAGGGCGGGGCAAGCAGGAGGCTTTTGGTGATGCTGATGGAAAGAGAGTTTCTTCTTCTTCTTCCTCACGCAGGAGAGAGATGAAGATCAAGATCAGTAAGGAGAAGCTAGAGAAGTTGGTGGAGAGAATCGAGGCTCGAGGACTGTCTCTAGAGCAGGTCTTGCCTCTTCTGATTGACAAGAACACTTTCGATAGTTGTCGGTCAGGTTTCGCGAAGCACGGCTGTCATCGTTCATGGAGACCGGCTTTGCAAAGTATTCCGGAGGCCATCTAGAAGAAGTTTTCTGATCCTTCTCTCATTCTTTTGTTCTTTGTATGTATATGGGGCAAGGCATAGGTTTTGTGACGATTTTCATGGAAGTAGTCACATAATTTCCTCTAATTCCTAGGTTATGTTTGGTTTGTAAAAATGTACTTTTACATAATCTGTGTGTTGATGCCACACATGATTAGATTGGGGAGATATTTATTTGCATTTGAAGGCTTATACTTGTAACTAGAAAGGATAAATCATAATATCGTGGTTTCTTCCTTTACTTTGGTTTGATCAATCAAAATGAAAGAGATTTCAAGAGATATAAATGATTAATGATTTGATGAAATAATTATTAAGGTTCGAGAGAAAGTAAAAGTATATTCTTGGATACTGGCATTGCGATGCGAAGAGCTTTGCTTGGTGAAATGGAAGGAACATGTATCACCCGTGCAAAATTTGAAAAAATACCACATGCATGTTCTACCAAATCCACAAGGAGAGTTGGCTGCAAAAGATCTAACAATCACTCAGAGAATTGCAGAGTTACAATCCCTCAATCACTCGGTTATTTCACGGTTCTAGTAAGCACAAGCCCACTCACCGCTTCCAAACATTCATGCCTTCCCTGAGACAAGCAATCCAAATAGGATGTAATGCACAAATCATCAACTGAATTGAATTCCTTGCAGAAGAAGAAATTTTTATATTCATACAGCTTGTAAATATCATGAACCCACTGATATACCCCAAGGTATTAGCCAAGTTCTCCGACAGCCCTTCCACGGACGCGTCCGGGTGGTTCTTGGCGTAGTGCAGGCAGTGCAACGTTATCAATACGGTCCTGATTGTATCCTGAAAGCTCCTCCTCGGCTTATCCAACTTGAACCAGGTGTTGTCCCTGGATAGCACCGACGCTTGGAGATCAAACCTCCAGGACTTGAACTCCCTATGAATCTTCCTGAGGCCGTTGTCAGCGAATCCGCTCCTTTCTCCTAACCGTGCAGTTCATAAGAGAACTATTCGGCATCGAATTAAGTAAATAATTTGACATCTTCAAGTGTTATGGACTTCTTTTGTACTGCTACAGAGCAATTTACATCTCATGAACACCGTGTCGAAACTGACTTCACCAGAAATATCTTGCACATAAATGAAAGTCCAATTTGAACTTGGAAACAACGGCAAATCCAAGCGTCCAAGAAACCTCGTACTTCCCTACTGGGGCTTCGACAATACTTTGATGTGGGTCTGATGTCGTGTGTCGGGCTAAAAACTCGAGACATATATCAACGGCGGAGATGATGGCGGGAGTCGCAGGTGATTTCATGGGAATGAGGCGTATGACGGAAGATGGAGATAGAGGAGGCGATACCAGTAGCTATCCTGCGACGGCGGAGGTGGTCCTAAGGTGCTTTCCGATGGAGCAATGGCTCAGGAACGGCGGTCCGCCCGTGCCTCGTGTATCACTCCGGTTGTTCATCGCGTTGTGAGGCGGCAGCTTGCAAAACAACAGCAAGTGTTGCACAACATTACTTTGAATCTTACTAACTCCGAAATCTAATGTTTGTATTTGCTGTAACTCTTTTCATGAAACCATTGAGATAATTCAGTTCTTACATTAGGAACATCTCCAATTAAAAGCAAGCATAGGCCCTGAGATGGTAAGGTCGCCCTTGGCCGGGGAGGGGGTCTTCGCGATGGGCGCTCTGCCACTCAATGCCGGAGACGAAGGGGGCGGCGGCGGCGGCGGCGGCGGATCTCACCTTTGGCCGTGGGTTATGTGTAAAGCCTGCCCCTTCCGTCGTCTTCCAGGCCGTCGATTTATAGAGGGGGTGGTTCTTGCTTGTTGATGAGAATCCCAGAGACAATGGCAAATCCGTTTTCTCTTGTCAAACTTGAACGCCTCACGATCAAATTTTCCTTCATTTTCGTAACTTGTGGATTAGCTTTCGTGCGGATATTTCTCACCTTCAAAGGCCTTCACCCCGGATTTTTCTCCTTTTCGAAACAGAATTGAATTGATAATTGCAGACAACCATTGAACTACCGGAGGTCAAATTTCATCAGCAAGGGAGTTGAGTGCGGAATTTAAGCTCCCCATGGCCAATCACATCTTTATAAAGTCTCTTCGATCGCATGTACGATGATGTTACGTGATAACACCATGCATAGGGACATGGGATTTGCATGTGATATGAATATGAAATAATTTTCTGTGTGGGGGTCAGACCAATCCCTAATTGTCTTATGCAACAATGAGTTAATTATTGATAGCTCTATAGATACTGTCCATCAAAGTTTCTAACTTCTAAAGCTGGAAAAATAAGTATTTTATCTATTCATGACTAGTAACATTATCTAATTAGTTATACTAAAAGTAGACTTTTTTGGACATATTATGTGTTTAATTTAATGAGTCTTTCTTTTTCCAAATAAAAGTTCATTTTTTTTTAAAGTAGTAAAAGAGGTCTTAGAGGATTTAGTACGTTCAAAATTTAATGAGTTGATTTGGGTCGAAACTAATAATTAATGTTCAGAGATTGTCATACCATGATTTTTAATAATCTATTTACATACATTAAAAATAAAATCTGACTTAAATAATGAATATTTAATAATTTATCAAATTATTAAATAGTTTATGATAAATAAATATTTATATTAATCCAATTTCAATGAATATTTTAATAAGCGAAATTGTTTACCCTCGAATTGGGTCCAATCCCCCCGTTTGTCTATGGAATCTCTTGTGTACTGACGCCCGACTCACGGGCCACCCTACTTTGGGATAAATTAATGCAGTTTATTTCATGACCAAAAAAAAAAACCTACACAAGCACGCTATTTTTCCGTCATGCTTTTATGATACAAGATTATAAATAAATACAAACAATAAAGCACGACTAATGAAAACATCAATAGTCAAGTAGAGAATTCTTCCCACGAATTGAAATACAAAATAATTTCTTTATATTTTAAGCAATGTTTTAGGCGATCGGAAGTGTTTTTACAGTAAAAGTTTATTGGAAGTCCTAAACATTAGGTACGAAATCAAATAAATTCCAGGAATCAGCGACAAAGTAGGAAAAGTTTATAGCCACTCCTAGAAAACTGCAAAACTGGGAATGCCGAAATTGATTGAAATAACTGAAACCCCCAAGATCATGGCGATGGATTTTTCAGAAAATAGACTGATATGAAGAGAAATAACAAGCACCAAGACGTTGGACAAGAGAAGGAAAATTACAATTTTCCCATTTTATACAACAGAGAGATGTCTCAAATTTACATCAAGCCCCCCAAATATTTCATTTGGTTGAACCTGCATTGAATGGAAATCAGGAGTGCTATCCATCCACATGTAGAGCAGATAATTCATCCTATGGTAAGGATATATGACCTGAGATATGAGTGTTTGGCATTACTGTTTTGTACCATTAAACCGAAAGCAGGCTTTATTGCTTATTCGGATCCATGAATAATTTCTGTCGGGCTTAATTGGTTGAAGGGATGGAAATGACTTTGCTTTCGCTCAATTAACTTATTCAAATGGTTAATGGTCGAGATTTTCTTTTCTTTTCTTTCCCCAACACGGTACAGTCATTATTTTACCCCGATGGGTAATGTTGAGCCTGCATTTTTCATTTGTATCCTCCATCCACATGATACTTGTGTTAGTTTAGGATCATTTATGTATGTGTAGCCACCTCCACCTAAGAGTTCAAACTTTTGGATTGGATCTTGGCAAGAGGGAAAAATTGTCAAAAAGTTCTAAATCTACAGTACTTTTGTCAATTCAGTTCTAAACTTTCAATTTTGCCAACTGAGTCCTTATTTGTCAGTTAAGTCCATCCGACTAATTTTAGTCGGAATTCACTGACATGAATGTCGGTTGTCTTACGTGGCACGGTGGATGCTAAAGTCCATTCCCATAAACTTGGGTGTTTTAGTTATTTCAGTTAATTTTGGCATTTTATGTTCTTACTTAGCATAAAATTCACAGTTGTGCAGTTCTCTAGAGGTGGTTATACTCTTTTTCCTACTTTATCTTGGAGTCCTGGAATTTATATTTGATTTCGTACCCATGTTTAGGAATTCTAATAAACTTTTATTGTAAAAACACTTCTGATCACCTAAAACACTGCTTAAAATATAAAGAAATTATTTCGTATTTCGATTTGTGGGAAGAATTCTCTACTTGACTACTAATGTTTCATAATCATGCTTTATTGTTTGTATTGATTTATAATCTGTGTCGTAGAAGCACGACAGCAAAGTAGCGTGCTGGAGTAGGTTTTGAGAAGCTAGAAATCACTTATTAATATATTTATTAAAATTTGATTAACATAAATATTGATTTAAAAACTATTTAATAATTTAACATATGCCGAAAATTGGCCAAAAATAAATGCTGGAACTAAAAATATATATATAAATATCAGATTATTCATAAACCAGCATGCATCAGCCTCGGGGAATAAGGGTGAGCTAGGGAATTGCCTTTGACACTTGGAAAGCTCATTTAAAGAAGGAAGGGACTTTGAATTGACACGCATCCGCTTTAAGTGCCTGAGTAGTTCGTTAAATAGTATTTTCCAAGCCCACTTGAATTATTAAACTATTTATTAAGATAACTGATGAAAGGATCTTTTTAAATATAGCCTTTCACCAAACAAAATTTATTACAAAATCTGCTTGGAAAATACAATGAAAAATAACACGAATAATCTCTAAAATTGATTCAATATACAATGTGATCTTTGACATTTTTATTAGTTAAATGTAGTCCCTCAACTGTAACTTAATGTCGTTGACACATAAATATTATCTACTTTAAGTAATTCTTTGTTGCATAAGAATATTAAAAGATGTGATTGGCCATGGCGAGTTTAAACTCTGCACTTAACTCATTGCTGATGAAATTTAATCTCTGCAGTTCAATGGTTATCTCCAATTATCAATTCGATTCTGTTTTTCGATATTCAAGAGATAGGCTTGGGATTGGATAATTTCGAAAAGGAGAAAAATCTGGGGCGAATATTTCTAGAGATAGAGAAAAATCCGCACGAAAGCTAATCCACAAGTTTGTTAAGAAAAGGGAAAATCCGATCTTTTAGGGCATTCAAGTTCGCGAAGAGAAAACAGATTTGCCATTATCTCTGTGGAATTCTCATCAATAAGAAGAATCACCTCCCTCTATAAATAGAGAAACCCTCGGAACACGACGGGAATTCACGGCCAAAAGCCAGTCGCTATAGAGCTTGCAGGATACCAGCACGCACTGCAAGCTTACGGCGGCCTCCCCGGCATTCGTCGGCGACGACAGCCGTCCATCGTAGCACCCTGGCCGGGCCGGAGGTCGAGTGGAACTAACTGGCATGAGCATTGTCCTGATGGAGACGAAGGGACACCTTGTTCACGGCGGGTTCTCTTCTACTTGATGATGCGGGAGATGAAGGGGCGGACCCTGTTCGGTGAATCCATAGATGGAGGTCCACGGCGAGAGACACAGAGATGCAGAGGCAGCGGCGAGGGGTGAACACCGAGGCTTCACCGAGGCAGCTCACTGTTTGCCCCTCGCCGTGGCCTTCACTGTTGCATCTCCGTTTCCCTGGTTCTGGACCTCCACCTGGTGGACTTACCGCACAGCTCCTCTAGCATCCGCCCCTTCGTCCTCGGCATCATCAAGTAGAAGAACTACCATTACCATCGAAGCATCTATTTCTCAATTGTACTCCACTGTTATCCTGCATATCCTAAAGTTCATGGTACCATGCAATTTCTAGCTTCCCTGGATTGGATGCGAATTTTCTGGGATTTGATCTCGGAGCTCTGGTACTAGAGATACCGTGAGATCGCTATCGTGTCGTCTTCGATCCGGACCATATGCGACTCTACGTGAATTAACCTCGATTTGCTCGCTTGCAAAGGAGTATCCGCATACCATGAATCGATATAGCAATGGAAATGCTAAAGAGCTAGCATATTATAATAACAAGGCCATGGAATACATTCGGGTCGTAATGCTTTGTTGTTTTGAGAAATTGAGGTTGCAGGTTTAGTCCGTTTCTTTCTGTCCAGTGCTCGACCCGGCCAGTGCTCTGATCAGATACGCAAATTGACCGGGAGCCGAGCTCAAGGCCAAACGTGAAGCCACCTCGACGTGAATTTTGAGTCTCAAAAGAGATTAACTTACATTTTTGATAAATGTTGTGTACACTCAAAAAGCATTACACGATTTAGATCGCGTAGACCAAGTCCATATGAACCGTTAATCATGCGGACCCTTTTTTGGGACACATAATTAATGGTTCAAATGATATCGATCCACATAATCGTCTTTTGTTCTCTATCGATCTCTTGGAATTAAGCACAGGGAGGCTAGAAATATAATATGGTTTAATGATTGTTAGTCCAAATCAATGGACTATAAGTCATCACCTTCATAAGATCACCAACCTTGAGTGAAAGAGTCAATTCATGCACCTACGTAGATTGAGCCGATCTTAATTAAGTTTCACATTAAAAAGAAAAGGAGTTTTGGTATAACAATTTATAGGGTAGGGAAAGAAAGGATCAAGCCAATCTCAGCGAATGAGACACTTGGAGTCATATATCTATTAACAAAACCTAATTGAATCTGATTGCCCTTTGCTCTAAGATTGACTTTATATATTTCAGTGAAGTGAGTCTAAACAATATTTTCCTTGCAATGTTTTATATCGGAGCTTTTAAATGAATTCAAGATTTTTCCAATTGTAATAATTTTCAGTAGAATGGCAAAAAAATCTAATTGGAATTAGTTGAAGACAGTATTCACTTAGCCAATATGATTAGATCATCATTACGCCTCTATCTCGTTTCCATATCTCTACCCGCATTGCTCTCTTTTCCCGGATCGATCATTTCATTCCAAGTTTTGCTCATTTTCCAGCAACTCCGGCAATTGATTTGATTGTGTCGTGATCCGGTAACATCAATCCGATGTGCACAATCTCCTCGTTCCGATGTCATAGCTATCATCGACCGCTGCTCCCGAGATTCACCTCAATCCCCAAACGAGCGGAGCTCGCGCCGTGTCCCATGGCGGCGGGCACCCGAGGCCGCACGTGGCGGCATCGCTCTCGGAGCTCTGGTACTGGCGATACCACGAGGTACTCCATCATGCCGTCTTCGATGCAGATCATATGCGAGTACATAAAACAACCCTGAGTTGCTTGTAAAGGTAAAGGAGTATCCGAATACCGTAAATTGATATCGTGATCGAAATGCTAAAGAGCTAGTATATTAAGGATTCTTATAGACAAAGCCCTCAGGTAACTTCTCCAACTCTCAAAATATTTCTCAATGCATAAGATGAATGAGGAGGTACTTCGATCGAAATGTCTCCCATCCATAATTACAAGGCCATAGAATACATTCGTATCGTAATACTTGGTTGCTTTGAGAAATTGTGGTAACAGGTTCAGTCCGATTCTTTCACTCACGTCCTCTCCCCTTTCCACCATATGGAGGGGCAAAATGGAAAAGGTCGAAGGAAAGATGATGATCTCTGCCTTGGAAGATGACAACGAAGTGGATTTTGAGTCTTAAAAAGAGATTAAATTCAATTTCTAAGAGATTTTGTATCCACTCAAAAAAAAAACAATACATAGTTTAGATCATATAGACAAAGTCCGTCTGAACCATTAATCATGTGAGTCCATTTCTGAGACTCACAGATATAATATTTCAAATGATATCGATGCGCATGTTCTGTAAATCTTGTAATAACTTGTTGATATACACTATAAGTGTATTATAAAGTACCTATGTTTTAGGCACGATGTAACTGAAGCAAAGTCGCTGTGACTCACTCACATTTCTACTCTATTATGATCAATCTCCCTTGATTGCAACATATCGAAGGATTCACCAATCCTAGAAGTTAATAAACTGATTTATTTGCGTGCTAAGTATTTTGATTTCCACATTGTGGGGAACTGTTCAAATTAATTTGGTTGTTTCTGCTTCTCTTCGGCACCTAATCTGTCGACTATTCGTCTCCGAAGATCACGTACTTCAATTCATTCCTCAACCACCAAGAATCGCGAGCAGAAAATCAGGATTTGAATAAGAAGTCCAGAACGAGACGAAATATCCTTGTTGGTATGTTCTATGTACTATTCAATCTTCCTCCTTCTTCCCTTCTGCAAAGAAAGGTAAACTCGGCAAACACCGCACGAAGATTCTACACAACATGAGACACCACAACGAAAGGAGACTTCTACGTGGTAGTTCTGCAAGAAAGAGTTTCAAAGGTTGGAGGCTCATCAATAACTTGGTCTCTACCAGACCAGAGCTTCCAAGCTCCTCAATTATAAACGACGAGTCTCGCTTTTGAAATCATCAACGCAATCCTCTTCATCGACCTCTTCAACCACCGCCCGATCTTCACCTTCAACCGGCACAACCTCACTCTCAGGAGCGAAGGCCTCCTCGAGCATTGGCTCGCTTCAACACTTTGTAGATCAGGAACTGCGCTTTCCAGTGCTTTTTCTCTTCTGGGTCCTCGAAATCCACCCTTGCGTATGCATACGGCTTCTTGAAAAGAGCCATTGTCGATCCTTGGAATCGAGTGAGGTTGAAGAGAAGGGAATGTGTTTTGGAGGAGTTGAAACCAGGGGTGGGAGACCAGTTGCTTTTTATAGTGGGTTAGGAGGTAAACATTGCATCAGTTGATGAAGGCACAATGCATGTGCACTCACTTTCGTTAGGATAAATCATTGAATAAGGAGAGAAACAACGACTAAACTTGGCCGAAAATCTCACATCATTTGGGTGCTAAAATTTGACCTAAAGTTCAATCACAAGATAAAATTGATGTTGATTGGACACATCAATGGAGACTCCACTTCAAAGACATTATGGGGTTCCTCAGTAGGTGTTCTTTTCATCTACTGAGTTTCTTCAATGGGTCTAATTTTTCTGGATAAATGGTAATGCAATGTATATTAAGAAAATTGATTAAAAAGTTGTGATCTTTGTAGATGAAGAAAAACCCTTATTTGGATGTTAATACATACAATTCGTTTATTCAAATAATCGCATATAGTCTGTCGTAGCACTTGATATTCCAATTTTGCAGATTGAGTTTAATATATCAATCATATTCATCCACATTTACCAAAAATATAAACATATAATATCATAAGATTAAAATGAACTTATCAATTATTGTCAACGGACACATATAATATTGAATTGGAATAGCATGTATGTTGAGGAAACTACGAATGCAATAGTCTTTAGCTCTTGGCTGGATCAAGACGGCCCTCAATGTTTATTCTGCTATTAATGTTTGTGTTGTGTCGTTATTTAATGTTGAATAATGTCGAACTAGTAGAGTCAGAAATCAAAGTCAAATGGGAGAAATGGGGGCATTGGCATCGATCTGTCTACACAACACAAGGTTCATTATTTTGATGAAAACCATCGGCAAAAGTACAACCTAAGTGTCAAAACTTGGCATGAGGGAACACTTAAGTGCCACTTTTTTTTAAAATTGGATCACTTAAGTGGCAACTCTGGCGAAGGTTGCCGAAAATCCAACGCGGCTTATTTTAATAATATAAATCGCTTACATGGTTCACTGGAAAATGAGTTACCAAAAACTTACCAAAAACGACGTCGTTTTTGTACTAACATGATATTTAAAAAATGTATTAATTTAATAATATTAAATAACTTAAAATTTTTATTATTATAAAATTTATTAATTTTAAAAAAAAGGGGCAAAGGTAGGGGTCGGGCGAGGGTTATGCAGCCCTTGCCGTCGCCGCCGTTGCCCCACCATTACCAGGAAGGGCCGGTGACGGTGGGGCAAGGGTTGGCCGAGGTCGTTGAGCCTTGGCCAGTGGTCGGTGACCCCGGCTGACCTGCGGCGAGGGTCGCAGACCCTCACCTAGCCGGGCCAAGGGTCGGATCTGGGCGAGGGCCCGCAGGTCGACCAAGGTCGCCGGCCACTAGCCAGGGCTTGGCGACCCCGGCTAACCCTCACCCCACTATCACGGCCCTTCCGCGATGGTGGGGCGACGGCGGCGGGGCCGCACAACCTCACCTAAACCCTCCCCTTCCCCCCTTTTTTAATAAAATTGATTTAAAAAAAAATTTGATATGACTTAGACAAAAAAATTTCTTAAAATTGCCATGTGTATATTTTATTTTGAAGAAAAATTCTCCATCGGCAAATAAAATCGCCGAAAAATGACATGTGACAGTTTGGCCGGATTTTTTCGCCGTTGACACTTAACTAATCATTTTTACTCCGATTGTAGCACTTAAGTATATATTTTGTAACTTTTGGCACTTAAGTATCCCCTGCCAAGTTTTAGCACTTCAAGGGTCCATACGTCAAAGTTATTCTCAATTTTGCATCGCATATTATGGAGGTGAATGATAACCATTTTGCATCTTTTTTCTTTTCAGGGAATTGGTTTGCCACATAACTCTGTTTAGTAACGCAATTTCATTTTTCTTTTTGTGATATAAATTTTTTGCCTAGAAATAAGTTTAAAACATAAATGGAAATAGAAATTTTCTACTTTTCTATTTCTTGAACACAAATGAGGAAAAAAAAAACTTTTCTCATTACTTGCCCTCGTAGCCCATTGACCCCTCGGGAAAAAGAAATGTAAGAAGATTTATCAAACAAATTTCTATTTTCGAAATAGAAATTTTATATCATTATCAAACATATATATTTCTTAAAAAATTCAACAACAAAAAATTTGTTTAGAAACTCGTCCAATAAATAGAAATAGAAAAATCTATTTTTTTTGCCAAAAATTATTCCTCGGAATATAATGGTTATCATTTGTACCCTAAATACCATCCTCACGTTCTAAAACATACATTATGCATCTTCACTAATTAAAATGATCTATTTGCCTCGCGCAAAACCATAATCTAAACCCTAACCCATTTCCCACCCTCTTTCCCTACCCTTTTTCTCTCTCCTCATTAGGGGTGAACATGATTTCATAATAGAACTTGAAATCGAAGAATCGAACTAGTGGAAACTTGTCCGATTCCAAGTTCTAAAGTATGCAGAGTAAATTCCAGATTTCAAAAATTAGGGAATATATTTCGACAGATAGGTCCCAAGCTCTAAGTGGAACCCGAAACAAGTTTTTGTGTTTTTTCTTTTGTCTATGTTTTTGCGCAATTCTATGTTATTCTATCGCATTCAATGATAAATGAATAATTTAAAATTACTAGTCTAAACTTTCATTTTATGACCGAGATTTTACTTTGCCGTCGCTTCATATTTTTCATGTGTCAAAATATAAATTGTGGTCAGGAGATTGTAACGACAAGTGGTGGTCATTAAACATAATAATTCATTGCAATCATTCAATTAATAATACATGTGGATTTAGGTAGAACTTGGAATCGATTCTAGAACCTATGACAAGGTATGCAGGGTAGGTTATAGGTTCTGAAAAATAAGGAACCTGTTCTAACGGATAGGTTTTAACTTCCAAGTAAAATTTGTATGGAACTTAGAACCACTCACCTCTACTCCTCACACAGAACAGCACAACAAGCCACGGGAGAGCCACCACAGCGCCGAGCTATTGCTCTATGCCTAAGCCCGACTGCAAAGCCGCCAACGACATCCTCAACCACCACCCACGCCTCTTTCCCATATCCATGTCTTTGTCCGTGGCAATATTGTTCGTTGCTCGCAATGCCGAGTAGCTCAGCTTGAGCACGAGGCAAGCTGAGCTACTCGGCTCACGATCCAAGGCCATGCGAGCTCGGCCTCGAGCTTGCTCGGGTCATGACTAACTACGAGCCTCCGCAACAAGCTCGCAAGCAACACAAGCTCTGCTGTAAAGCTCTCCCATGGCTGCTAGCTCAAGGTCATGCGATCTCAATCTGGCCCTGAGCTGGCGGTGACGGCCTTCAAAGGAACAACGGCGGCACACATAGTGAAGAGGGGGAGACGTGGTGGTGAGTGTGCTGGACGGAGCAAGCCTCTCGGCCGGGGGAGAGAGTGCAGGTGTACGTTGGATTTTTTGGAGGTAGGATAGCTTAGAAATTAAAATGGTAATTTAATAAATTATGTGTGGACAAGGGATACAACTTGAAAACCATTGTAAAAACTATGATAATTGTAGGCTTTGAAATGTGAGAAGGGTATTTGACATGTAAAGTAAAACTCGGTATGACAATTGTTAGGTGCCCCTCAACGCAACAAAATTTCCATATACTCACCATTCAATAATTGACATGTATACTTAAAAATAATAACGTAATCAACTTCTTTCACACGTCCATCATCCAGCGGTGTGTATGTAAATCAATTCTTACATTGATAATGGACATAATAATAATCCTGATTTGTTATATAATACAATATGTAATAAAAAGTGTCTAGTTTGGTGCACAAGTGGACATCTTAGCTTGTGCATGAATGAAGACGTTCCAAGACCAATGGGTGGTTGAGTAGGAATGATACACCTAACCCGTTTGGATTCTTGTGCAGAAAGTTGTTTAATTAAACAGCGGATGGATTGATTCCATCCTTTAGCACGTACGCTTGATCAAAAAATAAGCCATGTCATCTTTTAAATGACAAACTCAGCAATTAATCTAGAATTCATGAATTTGTTAGCAATATTAGGATATTACATATCTTTTAGAGATATTTAATATATTTTCTATGATTTTTTTAGCTATTTTAATTATACATATCTGATTTGATTTGTTAGATGAATGCATAATTTATTATTTAAATATTCCGACAAATTTTATTGATTCGAATAAATAAACCTACGCTGAAACCGGCTTCTCCCCCGTAATTTAGTTTTTCGCGGATTCTTCCTCACATCTTTCCTATGCTAGAGTCATTCTATACAATGGAGTACTGACACCACTTCCCACTTGTAGCTCCTCCAATTCGCTCACGCCGCGACGCAACCAATGTGAAAACATCACCATTTTTATGGCACATATCAGAGATAATCATAAGATCGGCGGCCTATTGGGCTTGGTCATCCCTCAGGGTGAAATGGGTTGGCTTGGGTAAGCAATTCCCGTATCGAGCCTAGCCATCCTATCAGGTCAATTTTATTTTCATCAGGGATAGACGAGTTTTTCTAGACTCACACTCGATCCTACCTACTCATTGATCAGATCTAACCCTTTCGAGACGATCTTTAGGGAGGTTAACCATTTTCCCTCCTTGCTTCTTCTCCCCTTTCCACCAAATGGAGGGGCAAACAGGAAAAGAAGAAAGGAAAGATGATGATCTGCCTTGGAAGATGACCACTGAGAACAGTTACGCAATTTGACTTGAAACTCAGCATTTGGCCGAACGTGAAGCTACTACGACATGAATTCTCAGTCTTAAAAAGAGATTAACTTGCATTTCTAAGAGATGCCATATGCACTCGAAAAAAATTACATAATTTAGATCATATTATCAAGTTCATTTGAATCGTTAATCATGAACCCTAGGATATACAAAATCAATGGTTTCAATGGTATCGATCCCTATGATATATAGACCATGTAATAACTTCTTAATATTCACCGTATATGTATCATATAGTACATATATTTCTATATCCATGATAGCCACCTACCAAAGATGAAATCAATTGTCCCAAAGCAAAGTCCCTGTGACTCACTCCCCCAATCTCAGCTGTTATGATCAGTCTCATTCAATTCGACATATCGAAGTAGTTTGATTTCCACAGTGTGGGGAACCATTCAAATCAGCTTAGGTTATTTTGGCTTCTCTTTAGCATTTAATCGTTTGACTATTACGTTCTTCAGTTCATTTCTCAACCACCAAGAATCTCAAGCAGAAAATCAAGATTTGAATTATAGCTTGATGTGCTCGTGATCTCAAAAAGTTCAAAACGAAACGAAATGAAACATCCTCGTTGTTATTCTTTCTATTTACTATACAATCTTCCTCCTTTTTCCCTTCTGCAAAGAAAGGTAAATTCAGCAAACACCACGCCAAGTTTAAACACACAGCATACCAAAACGAAAGGATGCTTCTAGGTGGTGATTCTGCAAGAAAGGGTTTTCAAGGTTTGAGGCTGATCAATAACTTGCTCTCTACAAGGCCAGACGAGAGCTTCCAAGCTCTTCAATTGACTCATGAGCTGCTTATAAATGGCAAGTCTCGCTTTCGAAATCATCAGCGACATCCTCTTCCTCGACCTCTTCAACCGCCACCCGATCTTCACCTTCAACCGGCACAACCTCACTCTCAGGAGCGAAGGCCTCCTCCGAGCATCGGCTTGCTCCAACACCTTGTAGATCAGGAACTGCGCTTTCCGGTGCTTTTTCTCGTCCGGGTCCTCGAAATCCATCCTTGCGTATGCATATGGCTTCTTGAAAAGAGCCATTGTCGAATCTTGGAATCGAGCCACGTTGAAGAGAAGGGAGTGTGTTTTGGAGGAGTTGAAACCAGGGGTGGGAGACCGGCTGGTTTTTATAAAGTGTGTAGGAGGAGGTAGATGTTGCATCAGTTCATGAGGGCACAATGCATGTGCACTCATGTTCGTTAGGAAAAATCATAAAATAAGTAGAGAAAACATAAGTAAACTTGGCATGAAAATCTTACATCATTCGGGCGCTAAAATTTGACCTCTAGTTTAATCACAAGATAAAATTGATGTTGATTGGATGAATCATGTGGACTCAATAGGTATTCTTTTTCTTCATTGGAGTTTGTTCAATGGGTCTAATTTTTTCAGATGAAAAGTAATGTAGCGTGTATTACGAAAACTGATCTAAAATATTTGTCTTTATTTATAAAGCAA
This sequence comes from Corymbia calophylla, assembly GCA_014182845.1. NCBI lineage: Eukaryota > Viridiplantae > Streptophyta > Magnoliopsida > Myrtales > Myrtaceae > Corymbia > Corymbia calophylla. The sequence goes on along the minus strand of CM024701.1, from coordinate 22,052,954 downwards.
ACCCTTATTTGGGTGTTAATAAACATAAATCCTTTATTCAAATGCTCACATACAGTCTGTCACATCATTTAATATTTCGATGTCCCTGATGAAGTTTAAGATATCAATCACAATGATCCACATTTACTAACAATATAAAAACATGGAATCATGAGATTAAAATGAACTTATCAAATATTGCTAATCACGCATATAATATTAAATTGAAACAGCACGTATGCGGAGGAAACTATGAATACAATAGTCTCCAGCTGTAGACATCCCTAAGTGGAAATTGAACCTGTCCGGACCAAGACCGCACTCGATTTGATTTATTTATTTATTTTGCGTTTGCTTTGTCCATCTTTTTAATGAATCATGTCGACCTAGTAGAGTTGGAAGACAAGTCAAATGGCAGACATGAGGCATGACATTGCCTTGATCCATTCAGGAGAAAATACTTTCGAAATCTATTCCATGGAACGAATCAGTCAGAAATCATGAAATTCGTTCTGCATATCCTCATAAAAAAATACATGTAAATACAAGCTGCTCGTTCATCTCTCTTTATGCGATTGATCTGATCGTCCACGTCGCCAGTAATGCGCAGCCTTGTACATTATTTCTTCCCACTCGAATTAAAATAATCTTAGGAAGAGTGTGCTTGTCATCTGGTCTGTTTGAATTGCCAAATCCTTGGGATAGTCAATGTGATATCAACTGAGCAAGGAGGCATCTGGCCCGGCCCGCCTGCAACTCCACCTATAGAAACCCGCCTCATCTCCAGCAACATTTGATTCCTAATTTTATTCGTTTAGGCTATATCATAAGTATATCCAGTAGCGAAAAGTTTTTGTCCATCGAAATTATGACAGACCCATCATTAGAAAACAACAATAGTCTTGGAATTGAGCTTAGGTAGGCTAGAAAAGTTAGTATGGTTCTAGATGTTAGTCCAACATGTTGAAAGTCGTAAGTCATGACCTCAGTTCACTAACCTCCAAGGGAAATAGCCAATTCATGCAACTATATCGATCGGGCCATCCTAATTAAGTTTCACGTTGAAAAATAAAGAGTTTAGGTATAACTATTCATAGGGCAAGGAAGGGACGAATCAAAGCCAAATATCAATTTATGAGACATTTGTGTTACCCCTCCACTAACAAACCCTAATCGAGATAGGACAGCTCTTTGCTCTCTGATTGACTTCTTAGACTTGCTTAAAATGAGTCCAAGCAATATTTTCCTTGTAACATTTTATGTCGGTCTTTTAATTAATAGAAGATTTTCGCAATTGCAATATCATTCATTAGAATGAATTTAAGTTTGTGTCCATTTACCAACCTCGTTAGATTTGTATTCACGGGAAAGTTCAAACTATCGACGTCGACGATGGGTTTTTAGTAAACCTATGCTAAGGCAAGACGGTACAAATAATGTATGCTTGTCATTTTAAAGTGCACGCTTCTACATGACATTAGTCTAATCGAAGTTTGAATAGGAAAAAAAGAGATGGAAAATGATGTAAAAAGGGTGGGCAAGAGCACGCGTGCATGTCCACGGCATCCACGATGGAACGTTCAACATTAAAATAATCAAATCATTTAGGTTCATTTCATTCGTCTAGTTCAAAATATGTAAATTAATTAATTAATTAAAGTTTTGTTTAACTCGAGGGGAGTGGGATCTTGCGCAGCGATAATAAAAAAAGCAATGGTCAGAGTTGACTCTTTTTTGAAAATTTTTCTCTTGGCTTCCATTAATTAGAAAAACCGTCACCGTATTAGTCTAAAAGAAATAGAGAACAATATTATTTATAAATGACGACTTTCCAAGTGGTTTGTTGAAGATCTTTCTCTATTTTCTTTTTTCTTTTTTTTTAACTTATTTTTTTAGTAATGAACAAGTGAAGATTCGAGCAGCTAGTGCTTGTAATTTTTCACCAAATAAAAAATTAAGAACAAATTGAAAACGTAACGTGAAAATGCATTGCCTCGGCCCCTAGACTTTTAATTTTCTAGGTGTCGTCAAAGACACGGCTCAGCCAAGAGGAGGAAAAAGTTAGGGCAGTAGTCGTTAGGGTTTTTCCGGATGAGGTGTAGTTTTGAAAATAAAATGAGGATTTGGTGTGAGAAATGTAACTTGAAATCTTTTTGTATTTAAAGTGACATGGATGGCGAGGTCATGCGAGCTTGGCTTAAGCTTAAGCTCATGTGAGATCAGGCTCGAGCTTGCAAGGGCCAAGGCCGATGTGAGCCTCTGCAATAGGCTCACGAGCCACATGAGCTCTTTACTAGAAGCTTGGCCATGGCTGCTAGACCTAGGTCGTTCGGCCTCCATTTGGCCTTGAGCTGGCATGGCACCAGCCTTCAAATTAACAAAGGCGGCGTGCACGGTGATTACTAATTGTGGTCATTTAAGGGATATTACAAAGTATATCGACTAGCTATAAGTATTTGTTCTTTGAAATTAGGAAAACCCATTATTAGATAAGTATAATAGTCTTTTTGTTCTCTATCGATCTCGTGGAATTAAGCATAGGTAGGCTAGAAAAATAAGGTTTGATGATGTTAGTCCAAAAAAATGGGCCGTGAGTCATCACCTTCACAAGTTTACCAACCTTGAGAGAAAGGGGCAATTCATGCACCTACGTAGATTGAGCTATTCCTAATTAAGTTTGACATTAAAAAAGAAAAGGAGTTTCGGTATAACAATCTATAGCGTAGAATAGGGACAGGTCAAGGCAATCTCATTTAATGAGACGTTGCAATCACATATCTATTAACAAAACCTAATCGAGTCCGATTTGCTCTTTGCTCTAAGATTGACTTAATAGATTTCGGTAAAGCAAGTCTAAACAATATTTTCCTCTCAACGTTTTGCATCCGTCGTTTTAATGAATTAGAGATTTTTCCAATTGTAATAATTTTCAGTAGAATGGAAAAGAGAAAATCGAATTGGAATTAGTTGAAGACAATATCCACTTGGCTCGTGGGGTACAAGAGTGAGTTTAAGTATGACGTCATTAACAAACCTTATTAGACTCTAGTTCATTATAAATGTTAAACCCATTGACGTTGAGGTTTCAGTAAACTATATATATTATTTATTTCCTATCTTATCAATTATTCAAATGATGCTCTAGTTCTCGATGGTCTTCAATAATATTATTCAGAAATCCAGTAAAGTAAAGTAGGACAATACGAACAACATTTGCTTGTCATTTCACAACGCATGCATCAACACGATATTAAACTCCATATGTTTCACAGAAAATCAACGAGTTGCAAAATATTTCGTTAACTTTAAAGATTGTTATTACTTAGAAAAATGAGTTAATGAAATTTTTCTAAGATATTTTATTGATCAAATTTTGGAAAAAAAAATTTAAATCATTAATTTATCACAAAACAAACGGAAATCAAATAGAAAAATAGATGAAATGATGTATAAAGGGAAGGGCAGAATGAGTATAGAAGTATGACAGAGTGCACGTGTATGTCCACAACATCGACAATCAAACGTTTCACTGGGGTTCACTTCATTCGTCTATCTTCCGAAACGACGGAAGGAACAAGAGTAATCAAATGTTGGAGATACTCCCAAGTTCAAAATAAATAAATGAAGGTCGACGCCATTTTTTTTATATCCTGTGTCTTCCATTAACTAGAAAAACCGTCACCGAATATGTCTAGGAGACATAGAAAAACAATATATTCATAAAATAACTGTCTTCAACTTTGTTCGATCTGGGGGATTCGTTGAAAGCCTCTGTTTTTCTTCTTCTTCTTCTTTTTCAGCTTATTTTTTGGTAATGAACCAGTGAAGATCGAGTTTTCCGTCTTCTGTTTTTTTTTTTCCAAATAAAAGAATAAGAAGGCAACGTGAAAAATGCATGATGCACCCGCCTCTAACTTTTGATTTTTGAGTGTCGTCAAAGACACTCTTGCCACAAGTGGGGCTTAATAATTGTTTTCCAAGGAGTGATTATTTTAAGGATAAATATAAAAATCATTCTTAATTTTGCATCACGTATTAAAGGCTTAAATGGTAACCATTTTGTATCTTTTTTTTTTTTTTAGAAAATAGGTTTGGAACAGAAATCCGTTTAGTAACACAATTTCATTTTTCTATTTTTGGGACAAATGTTTAGCCTAGAAATAGATTTAAAACAGAAATGAGAAGTAGAGATTTTCAACTTTTCTATTTCTTAAACACAAGTGAGAAATATAAACTCTTCTCATCACTCACTCTCATCATCTGCCAACCCCTGAGAAGGAGATATTTTAGAAGATTTATAAAAAAAAATTATATTTTGGGAATAGGATTTTTATGTCATTGTCAAATGCATATATTTGCTCAAAAACTCATCCAAGAAATTGAAATAGAAAAATCTATTTCTTGCTAACAATTGTTCTCGGAAATATAATGATTGTCGTTCGTGCCTTAAATACCATTCTCACGTTCTAAAACATATATTATGCATCTTCACTAATTAAAATGATCTATTTGCCTCACACACAGTCATAATCTAAACCCTAACCCCTTTCCCACTCTCTTTCCCTACCCTTTTTCTCTCTCCTCACTAGAGGTGAGCATGGCTTCAGGTTAAAACATAGAATTGAAGAACCGAAGAATCGGACTGATGGACACTTGTTCAGTTCCAAGTTCTAAGGTATACAAGGTAGGTTCCATGTTTCAAAAATTGGGGAACTTATTTCAACAGTTAAGTTCTAAGTTCCAGATAAGTGAAATCTAGAACCTGAAATAAGTTTTTGTGTTTTTCTAGGTCTCTGTTTTCGCATGATCCTATGTTATTATTTTGCGTTCGATGATGAATGTATCATTTGGAATCACTAGTATGAATTTCCATTTTATGATTGATATTTTATTTTGTTGATGTTTCATATTCTTCGTGTATTGTAGTCAGTAGATTGTAACAATAAGTGGTGATCATTAAACGTGATGATTAATTACAATCGTTCAGTTAATAATATAGGTGGATCTGTATAGAACCTGGAATTTATGACAGAGTAGGTTCTAAGTTATAAGATACACAAGGTAGGTTTTAGGTTATAAAAAATAAAGAACTAATTCTAACAAATAGATTTTAGATTCTAAATGGAATATGTACGGAACCTAAAACCGCTCACCCTTACTCCTCACACACAAAAGAATAGCAAGCCACGGTATGAAAGCCACCACACCACCGAGCTATTGCTCTATGCCTTAACCCCACCGAGCTATTGCTCTATGCCTTAACTCCACCCTAGAGCCGCCAACGATACCCTGGACCACCACCGACGCCTCTTTCCCCACATCCATGTCTTTGTCTGTGGCAAGATTGTTTGCCGCTCGCAATGCCGAGTCACTCAGCTTGGGCACGAGGCTTATGATCCAAGGCCATGCGAGCTTGGCCTCAAGCTCGCGAGAGTCATGACCGACTGCAAGCCTCTGCAACAAGCTCGCAAGCAACGCAAGCTCTGCTGTAGAGCTCTGCCATGGCCGCTAGATCCAGCTCATGCGATCTCAATCTGGCCTTGAGCCAGCAGTGACGCCCTCCAAAGGAACAATGGCGGCAAGCGCAGTGAAGAGGGGGAAACATGGTGGTGAGTGTGCCGGATAGAGCAAGCCTCTCGGCTGGTGAAGAGAGTGCGGGCATACGTTGGGTTTTTTGGCCATGGGGTAGTTTAGAAAATAAAACGGCGACTTGGTAAAATATGTGGGTGAGTTATATAACTTGAAAACCATTGTAACAACTGAGTATGATAGTTGTAGGTTTTGAAATGTGAGAAAGGTATTTGATATGTGAAGTAAAACTCAGTTTGACAATTCTTAGGTCCCCCCTCGGTGTAACGAAAGTTTCACATACTTACTATTCAATAATTGACATGTATACTTGAAACTAATAATGTAATGAACTTCTTTAACATTTCTGTCATTGAGCAGTGGGTATTTAAATCAAATCTTACATTGATAATGGACATAAGAAAAATCCTGATGTATTATATAATACAATATGCAATAACAAGTGTCTAGTTTGGTGCTCAAGTGGACATCCTAGATTATGTATGAACGAAGACGTTCCAAGACCAATGGGTGGTTGAGTAAGAATGATGCACCTAACCCGTTTGGAATCTTGTGCAGAAAGTTCTCTAATTAAACAGAGGATGGATTGATTCGATCCTTTAGCACGTACACTTCCTCAAAAAATAAGCCACGTCATCTTTTGAAATGGCAAACTCAGCAATTAATCTCGAATTAATGAATTTTATTGATTCAAATAAACAAACCCACGTTGCATTGAGAAATTGAGGTGGCAGGTCTAATCCGTTTTTAGTACTAAAATGTAGTGTTCCGCAGATTCTTCCTCGCATCTGTTCTATTCTAATCGAGTCATTCGATATGATGGAGTGCTTCCACCACTTCCCATCAGTAGCTCCTCCAATTCGCTTACACGGCGACGGCAAACAATGTGAAAACATCACCATTTTTATGGTACATACTAGAGGTAAACATGGGTTCGACAGCCTATTGGGTTCGGTCAGCTCACTGGGTGAAATGGGCGGACTTGGGCAAGTAATTCCTTTCTCGAGCCTAATTGTCCTGTCGGATCATTTTTATTTTCATCAGGGATAGATTGGGAGAAGAGTTTTTCTAGACTCAGCACGCGATCTTACCTGCTCATTGATCAGATTAGCCTTTCCCAGACGATCTTTAGCAGGAGGTTAACCATTTTCCCTCCTTGCTTCTTCTCCGCTTTCCACCAAATGGAGGGGCAAAGAGGAAAAGGACAAAGGAAAGATGATGATCTGCCTTGGATGATGACAACTAAGAACAGATATGCAATTTGACTTTGGAGCTGAGCATTAGGTCGAACGTGAAGCCACTACGACATGAATTTTGAGCCTTAGAATGAGATTGATTTGCATTTTGAAACGTTGTGTCCACTCAAAAAGCATTGCATAGTTCAGATCATGTAGACTAAGTCCATCTGAATCATTAATCATGTAAACCCCTTTTTAGGATTCACATAATCAATGATTCCAATGATATCAATTCATATGATATACAGACCATGTAATAACTTCTTGTTATTCACCATAAATGTATTATAAAGTACATATATTCCAGGCAAGTTGAAGCAATGCAAACTACCTTGATCAACCCGATGTTCTTTCTATGTCCATGATAGCCACCTATTAAAGATGAAATCGATCATTCCGAAGCTAAGTCGCCACGACTCACTCGCCCAATCTTAGCTATTATGATCAGTCTCATTCAATTCAACGTATCAAAGTAGTTTGATTTTCAGAGTGTGGGGAACCATTCAAATCAGCTTAGGTTATTTTGGCTTTTCTTTGGCACCTAATCGTTTGACTATTACGTTCTTCAGTTCATTTCTCAACCACCAAGAATCTCAAGAAGAAAATCAAGATTTGAATTATGGCTTGATGTGCTCATGATCTCAAAATGTTCAGAACGAAATGAAATGAAACATCCTCATTGTTATTATTTCTATGTACCATACAACCTTCCTCCTTTTTCCCTTCTGCAAAGAAAGGTAAATTCAGCAAACACCGTGCCAAGTTTAGACACACAACATGAGATACCAAAACGGAAGGATACTTCTACGTGGTGATTCTGCAAGAAAGGGTTTCCAAGTTTGGAGGCTGATCAATAACTTGCTCTCTACAAGGCTAGACGAGAGCTTCCAAGCTCTTCAATTGACCCATGAGCTGCTTATAAACAGCGAGTCTCGCTTTCGATATCATCAGCGCCATCCTCTTCCTCGACCTCTTCAACCGCCGCCCGATCTTCACCTTCAACCGGCACAACCTCACTCTCATGAGCAAAGGCCTCCTCTGAGCATCGGCTTGCTCCAACACCTTGTAAATCAGGAACTGCGCTTTCCGGTGCTTTTTCTCTTCCGGGTCCTCGAAATCCATCCTTGCGTATGCATACGGCTTCTTGAAAAGAGCCATTGTCGATCCTTGGAATCGAGCCAGGTTGAAGAGTAGGGAGTGTGGTATGGAGGAGTTGAAACCAGGGGTAGGAGGCCAGTTGCTTTTTATAGAGTGTGTCAGGAGGTAGACATTGCATCTGTTGATGAGGGCACAATGCATGTGCACTCATGTTCGTTAGGATAAATCATAAAATAAGTAGAGAAAACATAAGTAAACTTGGCCTGAAAACCTTACATCATTTGGGTGCTAAAATTTGACCTCTAGTTTAATCACAAGATAAAATTGATGTTGATTGGATGAATCATGTGCACTCAATAGATACTCTCTTTCTTCTTCTGAGTTTCTTCAATGGTCTAATTTTTCTGGACAAAAAGGTAATGTGGCGTATATTAAGAAAGCCAATCTAAAAAGTTGTCTTTATCGATAAAGCAAACCCTTATTTGGGTGTTAATCACGTAACTCATTTATTCAAATGCTCACATACGGTCTGTTGCATGCTAATTGGGTTTAAGATATCGATCATAGTCATCCACTTTTACTAATAACATAAACGCATATTGAATTGGAACAGCATGTAGGGGGGACTATGAATATAAAAGTCTCCAGCTGTAGACACCCCTAAGTGGAAATTGAACCTGTCCGGACCAAGACAGCACCCGATTTGATTTATTTATTTATTTATTTGCGTTTGCTTTGTCCTTTTCTTTTTCTTTTTTGTTAATGAATTATGTCGATCTAGTAGAGTTGGAAGCAAAGTCAAATGGCAGACGTGAGGCGTGCCATTGCCTTGAAAAGGGTCCATTCAGGAGAAAATATTTTCAATATTTATTCCATGGAACAAGCCAATCAAAAATATTGAGATTCGTTTGTCTATCCTGATAAAAAAAAATACATGTATATACAAGCTGCTCATCCTCTCTTTTTTTTTTTGATACGATTGATCTGGTCGTCCACGTCGTTAATAATGCGCAATCCTGTACATTTCTTCTTCCCGCACGAATTAAAATAATCTTAGGAAGAGTGTGCTTGTCCACTAGTCTGTTTGAATTGCCAAATCCTTGGGATAGTCCATGTTATATCAACTAAGAAAGGAGGCATTTGGCACGGGCTGCCTGCAACTCCACCTGTAGAAACCCGCCTCATCTCCTACAACATTTGATTCCTTTATTCATTTAAGCTATATCATAAAGTATATCAAGAAGCGAAAATTTTGTGTCCATCGAAATTATGACAAACCCATCATTAGAAAACAACAGTAGTCTTGGAATTAAGCTTAGGTGGGCCAGAAGAATTAGTATGGTTCTTGATGTTAGTCCAACACGGTGAAAATCATAATTCGTGACCTTAGTCCGCTAACCTTTTGAGGGAAATAGCCAATTCATGCACCTATGTCAATCGCGCCACCCTAACTAAGTTTCACATTGACAAGTAAAGAGTTTAGGTATAACCATTCATAGGGTAGGGAAGGGAAGGGACAGATCAAAGCCAAATCTCACTTTATGAGACATTTTTGTTACACCTCCACCAACAAACCCTAATCGAGCCAGGACTACTCTTCACTCTATGATTAACTTCACAGACTTGCTTAAAATGAGTCCAACCAGTATTTTCCTAATAACATTTTATGTCAGTCGTCTAATTAATAGAAGATTTTTCCAATTGCGGTATTAGTCATTAGAATGAATTTAAGCTTGTGTTCATTAATCTAACTCGTTAGACTTGCATCCACTAGAAAGTTCAAACTGTTGACGTCGACAATGGTTTTTGAGTAAAACCATGCTCAGTTAAGACAACACGAACAACACATACTCGTCATTTCAAAGTGCATGCATAAGTACAATATTAGTCTAATCGAAATTTGAAGAGAAAACAGAGATGGAAAGTGACGTAAAAAGGGTGGCCAAGAGCACGCGTGCATGTCCACTGCGTCGACAACTGAACGTTCCACATTAAAATACGCGAATCATTGAGGTTCACTTCATTCGTCTAGTTCAAAATTAATAAGTAAATAAATAAATAAATTAGTAAACATATAAATAACTTGAAAGTGTTGTTTAACTTGAGCGGAATTGGATCATGCGCAGCAATAATCAAAAAGCAACGATCAGAGTTGACTTTTTTTTTTTGAAAATTTTTCACTTGGGCTTCCATTAATTAGAAAAACCGTCACCGAATAATTCTAAAAGAAATAGAAAATAATGTATTTATTAATTACGACTTTTCAAGTGGTTTGTTGAAGGTCTTTCACTATTTCCTTTTCTCTTTTTTTTAACTTATTTTTTTAGTAATGAACCAGTGAAGTTTCGGCCCCTCGACTTTTAATATTCTAGGTGTCGTCAAAGACACGGCTCAGCCATGAGAAGTAGGAGAGAGTGAGGGTAGTCGTTAGGTTTTTCCCGGTTGAGGTGTTGTTTGAAAGTGAAATGAGGATTTGGTAAATTACGTGTGGGCGAGAAATGTAACTTTAAATCTTTTGTATTTAAGGTAAGATAAATGACGAGGTCATGCGAGCTTGGCCTAAGCTCGTGTGAGATCAGGCTCGAGCTTGCAAGGGCCACAGCCGGCATGAGCCTCTGCAACAGGCTCGCAAGCCGCATGAGCTCTTTAGCAGAAGCTTGGCCATGGCCACCGGATCTAAGTTATGCCACCACCATTTGGCCTTGAGCAGGCATGGCACCAGCCTTCAAATTAACAAAAGGCGGCGCGCGCGATGAATTGTGGGGAGAGAAGGCGATGGTTGTGTTGATTTCACGGTATGATGGAAGATATTTGATATGAGAAGTAAAATTGAAGATAATTTTCGTAATTTTACCTCAACATTAAGTACATAGTGTTATTAGGTCCCTCGTCGGTGCAAAAAAAATTTATATGCACCTGCCACTCGATGATTGACAAATGTACTTACAAATAATTATGTAACCAAATTCTTTCATGTGTTGATAATTCGAGAGTGAATGTGTAGATTGATTCTTACACCAAACACTAGACCTGATAAAAATCCTAATATGTTATATTTTTATGGTACAATATCCAACGAGAAGTGTTTAATTTGGTGTACAAGTGGAGACATTTTAGCTTAGCCGTGATTGAAGATATCTCCGTTACCCGTGGGGCGGTTGGATAAGAATGATGCACCTAACCCGTTTGGAATCTCGTGCAGAAAGTTCCTATTTTTTTAATTCAACAGTATATCGATTGATTCCATTATTTGGCCCGTACACACCCTTAAAAAATAAGAATAATAAGCCACGTCATCTTTTAGAAGAATGATAAATTCAGCATTTAGTTTTGAAATTATGACTCAAATAAATAATATGTTTAATTGGAGAGTAAAGTTGTAAATACACATTTTAAGGGGAAAAAATGTGTTGCGTCATCATATTTTTCCCCTAGTTGGATTTGGATAAATTGTTTTATCTCCTATTATGATCTCATATGGTCTAAATGGGATTTATTCTCTATAGAGGAAAACCCAAAATACTTTAAATTGAGGGTTGTCGCGACCTCCCCGAAGGTGAATCACCATGGGAAGACTAATGGATTACTAAGGCCGAAGACTTAGTGCGGACTCTCCCAAGCCCTACCAACCGCAACTTGGTACTCGAAATTTAACATTATTAAATATGCAATTTTATTCAATTAGGAGCCACAACTAATCAATTAGGGTTGATTAGAAACCCAAGTAAAGTATGGGAGAATACTTTACTTCTGCGAACTAGAGATTTAATAGATTCGGAGACATGGTTACGCTAGGTTAAACTAGTACCCTTTCGGTACCATTTCTCTTTAAGTTTCAAAAAAAAAAAAAATTGCAAGCAATCTTGGCTGATTTTAACCTAGGCCACTAACATGGAAAGGAGTGATCATGCAAATCACAATCAATAACATTCAATAGGTCTAAAAGGATAAATGTAAGAATCATGATCAACCCTAAGGAAAAACAAGCTATAACTAAAAAATGCATGCCCTAAACGTAATTCTAAATGGGATGACATCTACCTTTTTTTCTTATTTTTTCTAAAATTACTTATATATAACTTTAGTCTAGATTTATTATGCATGATTTTTACTCTAACGACATATGACATGCAATTTAAATGGCCTAGCTCTAATGACACATTAATTGAAAACTATTGTTACAGGGATGTGGTATAATTTACACGACCCTAAATATGCATGTATTACATGACGTGAGCATATTAATACTATATGCAATGCATGTTCTTTTTATGTTTTTTCTATTTTTTTTATTTTTATGTCCTTTTAGTTAAAAAATTAACTAATGAAATTTCCTAAGCTTCTAGGTCATATGCAATGTAAACTATAAGACTAGTCCGACATGGAATGCATTAATCTACCCTATTATGCAACAGATTTTTTTTATGCATTTTTGTAAGTTTACTAAAAATCAACAATATAATGCAACCAATCATATAAAACATACAATTCCCTGACCCAAGATAGAAAATCAAAACAATCAAAAACCTGATCCGACGTCTCGTGGCTCAATATTTTTGATTATTAAGATTTTTTTTTAACACGACACAACGACCTCACTCAATCGGAATATGCCAAATATCTCAAGGAAATCACATTAGCAGTAAATGCATTGCTAATTAGGCAATTTTATATTCAAATAAGCGAACGGATTAGGAAATCACCTTGATGGTCTTTCTCCGGTTCTTACAAACGATCCGAGACAGTTTTCAATCACTAATGATAGCACCTAACCCTATTCCACAGCAGCTAAAGATGTTTGGCTCAGTCAGTTCTCGCAGTCGTCAATGATCTCAGGCAAAAGCGGTAGAGCGAGAATCCTTGATGATGGACGCTTGCCAAAAGAAACAAATAGAAGCGTGCCAATAAAGAGAATTTGCAGCACTTTTATTTGTTACCACCTGCAAATGGCATGACCAGCCAAGTGAGCAGGCACGTTAAAAGGCATAAAGCACATGCAAAAGCCATAACTTGAACTCGGATTGAGCAACGAGGACGCGATTTGTTGTTAGGCACTAATCGCAGGCTGCAACAAGTTGGAAGAAGGTGAATTGTGAGTGACCTCAGGAGGCTTGATAAAGCAGCTCGTCGACGCGGCAGTGGCACGGCATTGGAGCAGGAATCGTCGCACGATAGGGATGGCATGGGGGTAGCAGACCATGACTAGGTGGGACTCATGGCAGGAGCTCGACTTGGATCAACAAGGAGCAACTCGTCGAGGTAGCATCGGACGCAGTGTGGCTGGATTTGCAAGTGCAAAAGGGCTATTCGAAGAAAATGACCACCCTCTTATTCTCTTTCTTTTCCTTGCGTGTGCCAAGCAAGAGGGGGTCAACCTTTTCTCTCTGCGCCTTGTCAGAGAAACTAAGCAAAACACATTCTCTCTTTCTCGCGTTTCTCTCACTTTTCTTGCCGAGACTCTCTCTCTCACTTTTCTCGCCCAGACCCCCTTTACAATTCTTTCAGCCTCCTTTTATAGCAAAATTTTCTCCCATGTATTGTTGGAAAGTCAGAATCCGTGGAGCCAATTGATGATTCTCGGAAAACTGCTCAATTTTGGCTTTGATTTGTTGCCGAGAATTGATTGTGAATCACTCTAATTCACTTCCAAATTAGCGCTTCAAATATTTTGATTTCCCTTTTAGCTCCTATTCACATTCCCGCAAACGCGTCCAAATTCACTCATCTCCATTCAAGATTCCCTGACCAGCTTGATTCTTTCCTTTAATTTCCTATCACAATTCTATGGCCAGCTCATTAGTTTCTTTTTGTAAATTCCAACAGCCCACACTTTCCACGAATGCTTTGATTTTCTTCCCTCCTTAATCGGATTATTCTCTAATTCTGATTCCACAATGGGATTATTCTCTAATTCTGATTTTTTATTTTTTTATTTTTTATTTTTTTAATTATAATAATAATCTAAATGCAATGTTATGAAATGCTTAATATATATATATATATGTGATGAACAAGTGAAATAGTCAAAATTTAGGTGTTAACAAGGGTGACAAGTTCCCAGGTGGGCAGTAGCGAAACTACCCACTAAGAACTACTTCCAAAAAATTAGAATGGGAAACCGCTAATTGGTTCTATGGATTCACCTGGGTATTCGACCACAATCCGGTTCTTGGGTGGTCAATTAAACTGTCGAAATGTCCCCTTTTCAGAAGAAGCATGAGACTTGAGAGCGAGCAACGAGATCAAAGGTCGGAGGTGATAGAGAGCAAGAGTGACAAAGGCAACGATGAGACCAGGCGATCTAGAGTGAAAGTGAGAAAAAGATCAAATAGGCTAGAGGCCATATAGAGCGAGAGTGAGAGAGGGAGGTGAGGCTACAAGATGAGTGAGGTGAGAGACGGAGAGAAACGAAGAAGAAATTAGTGTTTTGATCTAAAAAGTTAAAACATAAAAAAATTTAAAAAAAAAATCTATATATACCAGTCTAGTTTGGGTGGGCGGTTCTATACTTAGAATCGAGAACTAGGAACAGGGCCAGTCATCATGGTAGCCGCCGGTTCTAGGCTGGTCTAGTTCGGTGCAGGGCAGTCCGAGTGATTCCTGATTCTTTTGCATACTCTTACTTTCAATAACAAATTTTAGGTTTAAAAAGTTGAAATTTATGGAAGATAGGCGATGAATAGGAAAAATTGTCTAAAAAGTCATAAACCTATTAATTCTAAACTTTTAATTTTACCAATTAAGTCTTAAACATTTTCATCTTTTTGTCAATTAGTCCATCCGGCCATTTTTGGCCGGAATTAACTAACATGGGCTGCCAGCACTGACATGGCACTTTCTAAATAATATTTTGATAAATATTTTGAATTTTTATGGTTTTTCTTTGCTTTTTTTTTTTTTGAAGTTTTGGAGAGAGAGTCGGCGATCCTCACCAACCACAGGCGAGGGCCGATCGACCCTTGCTAGCCTCACCTAGAATCAATGAAGGTCACGACGCCCTCGCTAGATTTGGCGGAACGAGGGGGCAAGGGACGCGACACCCTCACCTAAGGTTGACAATGTTCAATTGGCCTTCTTCGCTGACCCTCTCTCCAAAACTTTAAAAAAAAAATAAAGAAAAAGAAAAAATCATTAAAATTATTAAAATATCATTAAAATATTATTTAAAAAAATGCCGCGTTAATGCCGACTATCCACTTCAACTTATTCCAACCAAAATTGGCCGAATGGACTCGATTAAGAAATGATGAAAATAGTTAAGACTCAATTAGCAAAATTGAAAGATCTAGAATTGAATTGGCAAAAGTGCAATAAATTTGGGACATTTTGGACAATTTTCCCACAATGAATAATATTAAACTATTTCTAACAACCAATGAATCATAATTCAAAGTGTCACGTAACAAGCAGGATTGTATACTTTGTACCAAAATATGGATTTTGTTTCCATGCCGATAAATTTCAATAAATGTAGATAAGCATCAAAATACCGTTGGTTAAAAAAAATTAACTATGAGTTAGGCCTTGTTTGTAATTCATCGACACTTTTATGAAATTACCAATTATTTTTATATAGTAGGCAAATAAGCAATTTCTTTTTCTTTTTTCTTTTTTTGGTAAGGTAAATATATAGATAATCGACCACGGCAAATAAGCAATTTCCATATTAACTTACCGACAATTTTTTTTATACAAATCAATCGAGCAAAAAGTGAAAATTGATAAATAATTCAAATGAGGATTAATAATCTAAACTAATTAATAACTTAATCAGAGTGAGATTGGAAAGTCACTCAAATAAAAATTATGAAAGCATCATCTACAAAAGCCAAAACTAGAATACATATTGATGATGGAAATTTCTCATGAACTAATCATATTCAGGTCCAAGTCGAAACACTAATCTATGCATCTGAATTCCTTCTTGGGAACTCCCAAAAGCCGCCACAAGGTTCAAACATAACAGCAAGTATCGTAGATACAACATTTCGATCGAACATCTTAGCGACCAACTCTTTGGCAGCACCGACGCCAACATTCTTTCAATATCCGTCCAGCATAGAGCTCCATTCCGAGTCTTGTTTCTTTGTTTCAATACTAGCAAAACTAGGAGAACTGTTTTAAAAATAATAATAAAAAAAGACCTTTTAAAAGATATTATGATAACTGTTTTTACGAAACATCCTTGTTGGTATGTTCTATGTCCTATGCAATCTTCCTCCTTTTTCCCTTCTGCAGAGAAAGGCAAAATTCTGGAAACACCACGCCAAGATTAAACTCACAATATGAGACATCAAAACGAAAGGATACTTCTAAATGGTGGTTATGCAAGGAAGAGTTTCGAAGGTTGGAGGCTGATCAATAGCTTGGTCTCTATAAGGCCAGACCAGAGCTTCCAAGCTCCTCATTTGACTCATCAGCTGCTTATAAACGGCAAGTCTCGCTTTTGAAACCATCAGCGCCATCCTCTTCCTTGACCTCTTCAACCGCTGCCCGATCTTCACCTTCAACTGGCACAACTTCACTCTCAGGAGCGAAGGCCTCCTCTGAGCATCGGCTCGCTCCAACACTTTGTAGATCAGGAACTGCGCTTTCCGGTGCTTTTTCTCTTCCGGGTCATCGAAATCCATCCTTGTGTACGCATACGGCTTCTTCAAAAGAGCCATTGTCGATCCTTGGAATCGAGCCGTTGAAGAGAAGGGAGTGTGTTTTGGAGGAGTTGAAACCAGGGGTAAGACCAGCTGGTTTTTATAGTGTGTGTTAGGAGGTAAACATTGCCTCAGTTGATGAAGGCACCATGTATGTGCACTCATTAATAAGGAGAGAAACAACGACAAAAATTGGCCTGTATATCTTACATCATTTGGGTGCTAGAATTTGAACTAAAATCTTATTATAAGATTAAATTGATTTTGATTGGATACATCAATGGAGACTCCACTTCAAAGACAATATGGGGTTCCTCAATAGGTACTCTTTTCATCTTCTAAGTTTCTTCAACAGGTCTAATAAATCTGGATAAATGGTAATGCGAGGTATATTGAAAAAATTGATCTAAAAAGTTGTTATCTTTATAGATAAAGCAAAATCCTTATTTGGGTTTTAATACATACAACCCGTTTATCCAAATGCTCACATACGATATGTCACATTGCTTAATATTCTAATTTCACATATCAAATATATCGATCATAGTCATCCACATTTACTAAAAATATAAACACATAATATCGTAAGATTGAGATACTTATCAATAATTGTCAACAACATGTATGATATTAAATTGGAATAGCATGTATGTTGAGGAAGCTATGGATACTATAGTCTCCACCTTCTGGCCGGATCAAGACGGCCCTCAATTTTTGTTCTGCCTTTAACGTTTGTGTTGTCGTTTGTATAACACTGAATAATGTCGAACAAGTAGAGTTGGAGGCAAAGTCAAATGGGAGACATATTGGAATTATATCAATCTGTCTACACAACACAAGGTTCATCAGTTTAAAGAAAATCATTAATAACATTATAACGATGCTCAGAAGAACGAGATTTTCCAAATATGGTAAGTGACAACCCTCAGAAAAGAAAATTTCAAAATGTATTCTATTGAATCAGACATATCTCCCTTCGAAAAATTATGATTGTGATACTATCTATTTCGATAAATATATCTATATGTACATATATTTAGATATAAAAGCTACTCATACATTTCTACTAAAGGGATTGATTAGATCACCACATCATGATTAACGCGTAAATCCATACATTATTATTTCCAATACAAATTAAATAATCTTATGATGGGTATGCTTGTCAACTAGAACATATGAATTTGGAGTATGCAAAAAACCAGAAACCACCTAGACTGCCCAAAACTGGACCTAACTGACCCAAAACTAGCGGTTCCCATGGAGATCGGCCTGGTTCCTGGTTCCTGGTTCCAATAAATTGGAATCAATGAGTATCAGCCTAGTTCCCGATTGATATATATTTCAATGATGATTTGAGATTATGTTGTGCTTTGCGAACAACTTAGATCAATTTAGCATGAGATTGGTGTCGAATCTAAATCGTTAATATGTTTTCTCATCTTTTAGCCAAACACATATAACGTATTTGATAAAATGTTCCTGAGAGGCAATATGTTTGTACTAAAGTAGCATGTTTTATGTTAAGATCAAATTGGTTTTATGTGAGTTTTTGTCATTGATTTCACACATTCTAAAATGATTTTTGTACGCATCTACAAGTACAATTGAACATTTTCGTGAATTCAAAAGGGTTTTGGAAATTGTGGTTTTGTTGGGAACATTTAGACCGGTTCCATGGCCCGATCCTGCTTCCAGGTGAATCCATGAAGCACAAAATAGGATATTAGTGGGCAATTCACTATTCCAGAATGAGAACCACCCATCTAGACCATACTCATCCCGGAAATGAATTGCCAAATCCTTGGGATAGTTAATGCGGTCCAATATCAACTAAGGAAGGAGGTATTTGGACCGGGCCACCTGCACCTACA
The DNA here is from genome assembly GCA_014182845.1 of Corymbia calophylla. Lineage (NCBI taxonomy): Eukaryota > Viridiplantae > Streptophyta > Magnoliopsida > Myrtales > Myrtaceae > Corymbia > Corymbia calophylla. The sequence goes on along the minus strand of CM024701.1, from coordinate 22,034,528 downwards.
CTTATAGAAACCTGCCTCATCTCAACATCATTTGATACTAATTGTAGTCATTTGAGGGATATTATTTGGTATCCCAACTAGCTATAATTATTTGTCATTTGAAACTAGGAAAACCCATTATTAGATAAGTATAATAATAGTCTTTTGTTCTCTCTCGATCTCTTTGAATTTAGAATAGGTAGGCTATAAAAATAATATGATTTAATAATGTTAGTCCAAATTAATGGACCATAAGTCATCACCTTCACAGGTTTACCAACATTGAGGGAAAGAGGGAATTCATGCCCCTATGTAGATTGAGCCGGTCCTAATAAAGTTTCACGTTAAAAGGAAAAGTCAGAGTTTCGTTATAACTATTTCATGAGTAGGGAAGGGACATTTCAGTCATATATCTGTTAACAAAACCTAATCGAGTGTGATTGCTTTTTGCTCTAAGATTGACTTAATAGATTTCGGAAAAGTGAGTCCAAACAATATTTTCTTCTCAATGTTTTATATCGGTCATTTTAATGAATTCAAATTTTTCCGATTGTAATAATTTTCAGTAGAATGGAAAGAAAAAATCGAATTGGAATTAGTTGAAGACAATATCCACTTGGCTTATGGGGTACAAGAGTGAGTCTAAGCATGACTTCATTAATAAACCTTATTAGACTCACATTCATTAAAAATTTTAAACCTGTTGACGTTGAGTTTTCAGTGAACTACATATATTAATTATTTCCTATCTGATCAATCATTCAAATGATAATCTAGTTCTCGATGGTCTTCAATAATAGTATACAAAACTACAGTGATACAAACAACGTTTGCTTGTCATTTCACAGTGCATGCATTAACACAATATTAGACTCCATTTGTTTTATGGAAAATCAATAATCTATAAAATATTTTGTTAACTTTAAGTATTATTATTACTTAGAAAAATGAGTTAATGAAAATTTTTCCAAGAGATATAAATGATTAAATTTAGGAATTTTTTTCAAATCATTGATTTGCTGCAAAATAAACAGAAATTGAAGTTTGTAGAAAAAAATTATGTATGGAAGTATGGCAGAGCGCACGAGCACATCCACAACCATAATCTAAACCTTAACCCGTTTCCCACTCTCTTTCCTTGCCCTTTTCTCTCTCCTCACTAGGGGTGAGCATATTTTCAAGGTGGAACCTAGAACTGAAGAACCAAATCGATGGGAAGTTGTCTAGTTCCAGGTTCCAATGTATGCATGGTAAGTTCCAAGTGCCAAAAATTGGGGAACGTGTTTTAACAGGTAGGTTCAATGTTCTAGATAGGTGGAACCTAAAAATTGAAATAAGTTTTTGTGTTTTTTTTTGTCTATGTCTTCTCACGATCATGTGGTATTCCATCGTATCTAATGATGAATGTAGAATTGGGAACCACTAGTTTGAACTTCCATTTTATGACTAAGATTTTACTTTGTTAATGTTTCGTATTCTTCATATGTCTAAGTATAAATTATTGTCAATAAATTATAACAGCAAATAGTGATTATTAAACATGATAAATCATTGCAATAGTTCAATTAAAAATATAGGTGAATCCGAGTCGAACTCGGAACCTATGGCAGAGTAGATTCTAGGTCCTAGGATATATAGCATAGGTTCCAGATATCAAAAATTAAGGAACATGTTCTAACTAGTGGGTTTTAGGTTCCAAATGAAATCTATACAAAATCTAGAACCGCTCGCCATACTCCTCACACACAACAGCATAGGAAGCCATGTTGCGAGAGCCACCATAGTGTCAAGCTATTGCTTAATGCTTAAGCCCGACCTCATTGTTATATATATGGTTAATGGATCAACGAATGCAAACAAATTAAGATATGTCTTTTCTGTTCACGTATCTATTTTTATTGAATTTATGAATCTCTTGGATTCACGTATCTCCGGAATTCATGAATCTCTCGGATACACGTATCTCCTGAATTCATGAATCTCTCGGATACATGTATCTCCTGAATTCATGAATCTCTTCTTGGATACATGTATTTATTTAATTCATGTATCTCTCCTATACATGACCTTGAAAGCTCTATAAATATATAAGAGCATAGAGCTTCAAAGGGGTTCTTCAGAAAGAAAAAAAAAATTCTACTCTACTCTTCCGATTCTTCTGAGGGTGCCGGTTCAATTGAACGATTCGACTGAGTCCTGTTTGCATAGTGCTAATCCAAACAGGTTCGAGGTGTTGTATCTTGGGAGGCATAGTTCGCGAATCTGCGGAGCACCATTAGCGAGAACTAATCGCCTTAAGGAGATTCGGACATCCGTACCTCACCTCCAATTTTGTGTGATTTTCAAGTGATATCTTATTTTCATCTTCTCCAAGAATTGTAAGTTTATAAGGTTGTCATCATCTTCTTTATATTGATGTTCTGATTACAACATACAGTTTGTTTTCTCTGGATTATTTTCCAACAATCTTAAGGCGATTAATTCACTCACTGTTTGTTGTTCTAGTCAGATTATTGAGATGGATGAAAACAATCAAGTGCCCTTCAATGTCCAGAATGTTTCTGGAGATGTTCCTATGGTTGATTCGACCGTTGCTATGGGAGATGTTCAGCCCTCGAGGCTTGAATTTGTAGTAGCTAATGCTACGGGCCCTTTGGCCAACACCAATTTTGGTGGTGCGGGTACAAGTCTTACGACTAGTATACCCGGGACTGTTTTTCAGAACGTACAAGCCAAATGGCTTTTGGCTCCATTTCGGAGAGATGGTTCAACGAACATTGCCTCTTGTGATGGCAACACCTCCGATTCTGCTAATGAGAAACCGGAGAAATTCACCGGAGTAGGCTTTAAACGGTGGCAGCGAAGATGTTCTTCTATCGACCATGCTAAATCGGACGAAGTACTTATCAGAGGTGTGCCCGATAATTAGTCCAGATGAGCATGATGTCATGACGCTCGGTGCACTGGAGGCTTGGAAGCATGGAGACTTCTTATGCCGAAATTATATTCTTAACTATTTAGTGAATTCACTATATAATGTTTATTGTAATATTGAATCTGCTAAACAGTTATGGGAGTCCTTAGAGAGGAAATACAAAACTGAGGACGCTGGCACCAAGAAATTTGTGGTTGCCAAATTCTTGGACTACAAGATGGTGGATTTTAAATCTGTCATGAGTCAGGTTCAAGAATTGCAATTAATTCGAGTGACATCTCTGCGAGGGAATGATACTTAGCGAATCATTCCAAGTGGCGGCCATGATTGAGAAACTACCTCCGGGCTGGTCAGGCTTCAAAAATTATTTGAAGCACAAACGGAAGGAGATGAGCCTTGAATCGAGGAGGACAATAGAAGGAGTGCAAAACCTTCTTCTGAGCCAAAGGCCAACGTTGTGGAATCTTCCAAATCCAAGCAAAATAGAAAAAGGAAGATGTCCTTTCAAGGAAAAGCCAAACAAAAGGAACAGTTCCAGAAATTCCAAGGGACATGTTTTACATGCAACAAGCCCGGCCATCGAGCTAAGGATTGCAAGAAACGCCCGAAAAAGGCAAGAATGATGGTGCAACCCAGCAAGAATCGAATCGACGAGAACATGACAATTTTGAGAGATTGTCTGCTGTGGTAATGTCCGAAGCATCTCTAGTGTTAAACACTAATGGCTGGTGGCTAGACACAGGTGCCACAAATCACATCTATGTAGATAAACGCATGTTCTCATCTTATGAGAAGGCTGAAGAAGATGAGAAGCTTTATATGGCTAATTCTGCATTAGCAAAGATTGCCGGAAGAGGAAAAGTGATCCTGAAGTTTACATCTGGCAAGGAGGTCGTCCTGCTGAATGTGCTGCATGTACCAGAGATTCGGAAAAATCTGATTTCTGGCCCCATACTTGTCAAGAAGGGTTTCAAAGTAGTATTTGAATCTGACGAGTTTGTACTTTTGAAAGGAGGGATGTATGTGGGGAAAGGGTACCTGTGTAATGACTTGTTTAAAGCCAATGTGGCTGTCATTGATGTAAACTCGAATTATGTGTACCCAAAGACTATTAATAAAGAAAAGTCTTCAGTTTACACTGTTGTGTCTCCTTATCTATGGCATGGTAGATTAGGACATGTAAACTATGGTACAATGAAGAGAATATCAAATTTGGGGTTAATTCCAAGATTTGAGTTGGATGCCCATTACAAGTGTGAGACTTGTGTCGAGGCCAAGTTTGCCAAGAAACCTTTCAAATCTGTTGAAAGAACAAGTGAACCTCTACAATTAATCCATAGTGATCTATGTGATTTAAAATTTATAGAAAGTAGAGGTGGAAAGAAGTACTTCATCACATTTGTGAATGATTGTACTAGATTTTGCTATGTTTATTTACTAACTAGCAAAGATGAGACTATGAGCATGTTTGTCAAGTATAAAAATGAAGTTGAAAACCAACTTGACAAATGAATCAAAGTGCTTAGGTCCGATAGAGGAGGAGAATATGGTTCAATCAATTTTAAAGAGTTTTGTGCTCGTTTTGGAATAATTCACCAAACGATCGCACCTTATACTCCACAACAAAATGGAGTTGCTGAACGATTGAACAGACACTAAAGGAGATAGCTAACGCCATGCTTCTTAGTTCGGGTTTACCTCGAACTTGTGGGGGAGGCGGTTTTAACGCAAATTATATTCTTAATAAAATACCCCACAAAAGATAGGTAAAACTCCATACGAGTTATGGAATGGAAAGTTGCCATCCTACCATTTTCTAAAAGTGTGGGGGTGCTTGGCCAAGGTGGCAATTCCTCCTCCTAAACAAACTCGGTTGAGACCTAAAACGGTGGATTGCATATTCATCGGTTATGCTCAAAATAGTAGCGCATATAGATTTTTGGTTCATAAATCTGAAAATGCGGAAATCCATGTCAATACAATCCTAGAATCAAGGGATGTTGAATTTTTTGAGGATGTATATTCTGCAAAAAGAAATCAAGGAGAACTTTCTCAGAAAAAGGCTTAGAGAATTAGAATCTGAGAATGATGAAGTTATGACCAAAGAAGTCGAACTTCGAAGGAGTAAAAGGTCTCGAATTGAAAAATCTTTCGGACCTGATTTTCTAACATACATGTTAGAAGCTGAGCCCCAAACATTTAAAGAGGCAATGTCATCTCCAGATGCTCCTTTCTGGAAAAATGCTGTTGACAATGAAATCCATTCTATCCTAAGTAATCATACTTGGGAATTGGTTGATCTTCCACCTAGAAATAAACCAATTGGATGTAAATGGATTTTCAAGAAAAAAACTAAAAGCTGATGGTTCCATTGATAAGTACAAAGCTCGGCTTGTAGCCAAAGGGTTTAGACAAAAAGAAGGTCTTAACTACTTTGATACTTATTCACCTGTCACAAGAATAACATCAGTAAGGATGTTAATTGCTATAGCTCCGCTATACAATTTGTAGATACATCAAATGGATGTGAAAACTGCATTCTTAAATGGTGATCTCGACGAGGAGATTTATATGGAACAACCTGAAAGGTTCAAGGTCAAAAGACAAGAACAAAAAGTGTGTAGACTTGTCAAATCATTGTATGGACTTAAACAAGCTCATAAGCAATGGCATGGGAAATTTGACCGGGTAATGATTCAAAATGGATATAGAATCAATGAGTGTGACAAATGTATGTACACTAAATCCACTACAGTTGGATATGTACTTATTTGTCTGTATGTCGATGACATACTAATTCTTGGAGATAACATTGAAGTCATCAAAATCACCAAGAACATTCTCAAGAAGAACTTTGAGATGAAAGATTTAGGTGTAGCGGATGTTATACTCGGCATCAAAATTCTAAGGAATTCCGATGGCTTAGGTTTAACACAATCTCATTACATTGAAAAGGTAATTGAGAGATTTAAAGGATTCGGCATTAAAGATGCAAACAATCCTTTTCTTCCACACCTAACTTTGAGAAAGAACACTGGAAATAGTATCAGACAGCTAGAATACTCTCAAGTAATTTGCAGCATCGTGTATATCATGAATTGCACTAGACCAGATATTGCGTACTCAGTAAGCAAACTGAGTAGATATACCAGTAACCCTGGTCACGAGCATTGGAATGCTTTGATGAGAGTATTATGATATTTGAAAAGGACAAAAGACTATGTTCTTCATTATGGCAAATATCCAGCTGTTTTGGAAGGTTATTGTGATGCCAACTGGATTTCAGATTCTGATGAATCGAAATCGACTAGCGGATATGTGTTCACGAGGAGGTGCAGCAGTGTCATGGAAATCATCTAAACAAACTCTAATAACACGCTCTACGATGGAATCGGAGTTTGTTGCTTTGGATAAAGCTGCTGAAGAAGCAAAATGGCTTCAAAATTTTTTAGATGATATTCCAATATGGCCAAAACCTATGCCTGCAATTTGCATACACTGTGATAATCAAAAGGCAATTGCAAGGGCACATAATGTGATTTATAACGGTAAGTCTAGACACATTCGTCGTAGACACAATACCGTAAGGCAGTTGCTCTCAAATGGAGTCATTTCTTTAGACTTTGTAAAGTCAAAGGAAAATATTGCGGATCCGCTAACAAAAGGTTTGTCAAGAGAGAAGATAAACTGCGCATCAAGGAGAATGGGTTTAAGAGCCTTAACCTAATAAAGAGATTCCGGGGTGGAAACCTAACCTATGCGATTGGAGATCCCATGAACTAGGTTCAATAGGACAACGCAAATTCTGGAAACTCTAGTGTAAGCACTGTCTCCTATTCCTATGATGCAACAGTGCTTTCCTACAATGTTATTAAGGGTACGCTATGCGTTTAATGATTCCTATAACTTGGAATGTAACATTCAAGTAAAATATGGTAGGATATCTTTAATAGGAATGCACCTATATGCGTGGAGCTGGCCAACTCTATGAAAATCTTTTAAGGCTAGATTTTCTAAAGCACGCATGAATCCAGAGAGGTTCAGGGCCGAAAGAACGAACACAACCAAGAACCAATCTTGAATTGGAAATATTCCGTGTGAGGTTTATTGTCTAGGCTTACACAAACAACTGGCGATTCAAGGCTTAGTCCATCGACTAGTTAAGTAAGTCCGATAAGCTTTCACTAAAGAAGGTTCAAAGCGAAAGCTACCTATCTTGATGCGGTGTATTTCAACAGGTATACTCAGATTCCTTCGAGTCAAAAATGTTTTATTGATCCATTAATGTGGGGGATTGTTATATATATGGTTAATGGATCAACGAATGTAAACAAATTAAGATACATCTTTTCTGTTCACGTATCTATTTTTATTAAATTTATGAATCTCTTAGATTCACGTATCTCCGGAATTATGAATCTCTCGGATACACGTATCTTCTGAATTCATGAATCTCTTGGATTCACGTATCTCCTGAATTCATGAATCTCTTCTTGGATACATGTATTTATTTAATTCATGTATCTCTTCTATACATGACCTTGAAAGTTCTATAAATAGATAAGAGCATAGAGCTTCAAAGGGGTTCTTCAGAAAGAAAAAAAAAATTCTACTCTACTCTTCCGATTCTTCTGAGGGTGCCGGTTCAATTGAACGATTCGACTGAGTCCTATTTGCATAGTGCTAATCCAAACAGGTTCGAGGTGTTGTATCTTGGGAGGCATAGTTCGCTAATCTGCGGAGCACCATTGGCAGGAACTAATCGCCTTAAGGAGATTCGGACATCCGTACCTCACCTCCAATTTTGTGTGATTTTCAAGTGATATCTTATTTTCATCTTCTCCAAGAATTGTAAGTTTATAAGGTTGTCATCATCTTCTTTATATTGATGTTCTGATTACAACATACAGTTTGTTTTCTCTGGATTATTTTCCAACACCCAGAGCCACCAACGACACCCTTGACCACCTCCTACGCCTCTTCCCCCACATCCGTGTCTCTGTCTGTGGCAAGATTGTTCGCCGCTCACAATGCCGAGTAGCTCAGCTTGAGCCCAAGACTCACGATCCAAGGCCATGCAAGCTCGTCTTCAAGCTCGCTAGGGTCAAGACCGACTACAAGCCTCTGCAACAAGCTCGCAAGTAACACAAGCTCTACCGTAGAGCTCTGCCATGGCCGCTAGATCAAGGTCATGCCATCTCAATATGGCCTTGAGCCGGCAGTGACTGCCTCCAAAGGAACAATGGCGGCACACATAGTGAAGAGAGGGAGTAGTGGTGGTGAGTGTGTCGGACGGAGCAAGCCTCTCGGCTAGTGGAGAGAAAGTGCGGGCATATGTTGGGTTTTTTGGCCGTGGGGTAGTTAGAAAATTAAATGGCGACTTGGTAAATTATGCGTGGGTGAGTGATATAACTTGAAAACCATTGTAACACTAAGTATGATAGTTGTAGCTTTCAAAATTTGAGAAGAGTATTTGATATGTGAAGTAATTTTCAGTATGGAAATTGTTAGGTCCCCTCAGTGTAGCAAAAGTTTCATATACTCACCATTCAATATTGACATGTATACTTGACAATAATAACGTAATTGACTTCTTTGACATGTTTATCATCGAGCTGTGGGTATGTAAATGAATTATATAATACAATATGCAAAAACAAGTGTCTAGTTTGGTGCTCAAGTGAATATCTTAGCTTATGCGTAAATGAAGACGCTCCAAGACCAATGGGTGGTCGAGTAAGAATGATGCACCTAACCCGTTTGGAGTCTTGTGCGGAAAGTTTTCTAATTAAACAGTGGATGGATTCATTCCATCCTTTAGCACGTACACTTCCTCAAAAAATAAGCCACGTCATCTTTTTAAATGGCAAACTCAGCAATTAGTCTCGAATTCATGAATTTTATTGATTCAAATAAATAAACCCACGTTGTATTGAGAAATTGAGGTGGCAGATCTAATCCGTTTTTAGTCCTATGATGTAGTATTCCGTGGATTCTTCCTCGCATCTTTTCTATGCTAATCAAGTTATTTGATACGATGGAGTGCTTCCACCACTTCCCACCAGTAGCTCCTCCAATTCGCTTATACGGCAACAGCAAGCAATGTGAAAACATCACCATTTTATGGAACATATCAGAGGTAATCATGGGTTCGACAGCCTAGTTGTCCTGTCGGGTCATTTTTATTTTCATCAAGGATAAATTTGGAGAAGTTTTTCTTGACTCAGCATGCGATTTTACATGCTCATTGATCAGATCTGGCCTTTCCCAGACGATCTTTAGGAGGAGATTAACCATTTTCCCTCCTTTTGCTTCTTTTCCCCTTGCCACGAAATGGAGGGGCAAAGAGGAAAGGGACAAAGGAAAGATGATGATCTGCCTCGGAAGATGACAACTAAGAACAGACATGCAATTTGACTTTGGAGCTGAGCATTAGGTCGAACGTGGAGCCACTACGACATGAATTTTGAGCCTTAGAAAGAGATTGATTTGCATCTTGACGTTCTATCCACTCAAAAAGAATTACATAATTCAGATCATGTAAACTAAGTCTATCTGAATCGTTAATCATGTGAATCCCTTTTTAGGATTCACATAATCAATGATTCCAATGATATTGATCTATATGATATATAGACCATGCAATAACTTCTTGATATTCACCATATATGTATTATATGGTACATATATTCCAGGCGCGTTGAAGCAATGCAAACTACCTTGATCGACCCATTGTTCTTTCTATATCCATGATAGCCACCTACTAAATGTGAAATCAATCATTCTGAAGCAGAGTTGCCACGACTCACTCACCCAATCTTAGCTGTTATGATCAATCTTATTCGATTTGACATATCGAAGTAGTTTGATTTCCATAGTGTGGGGAACCATTCAAATCAGCTTAGGTTATTTCGGCTTCTCTTTGGCACCTAATCGTTTGACTATTTCGTTTTTCAGTTCATTTCTCAACCACCAAGAATCTCAAACAGAAAATCAAGATTTGAATTATAGCTTGATGTACTTATGACCTCAAAAAGTTCAGAACGAAACGAAATGAAACATCCTCGTTGATATGATTTCTATGTACTATACAATCTTCCTCCTTTTTCCCTTCTGCCAAGAAAGGTAAATTCAGCAAACACCACGCCAAGTTTAAACACACAACATGAGATACCGAAACGAAAGGATACTTCTACGTGGTGATTCTGCAAGCATGTGTTTCCAAGGTTGGAGGCTGATCAATAGCTTGCTCTCTCCAAGACCAGACGAGAGCTTCCAAGCTCTTCAGTTGACTCATGAGCTGCTTATAAATGGCGAGTCTTGCTTTCGAAATCATCAGCGCCATCCTCTTCCTCGACCTCTTCAACCGCCGCCCAATCTTCACCTTCAACCGGCCCAACCTCACTCTCAAGAACGAAGGCCTCCTCCGAGCATCGGCTTGCTCCAACACCTTGTAGATCAGGAACTGCGCCTTCCGGTGTTTTTTCTCTTCCAGGTCCTCGAAATCCAGCCTTGTGTATGCATACGGCTTCTTGAAAAGAGCCATTGTCGAATCTTGGAATCGAGCCAGGTTGAAGAGAAGGGAGTGTGTTTTGGAGGAGTTGCAACCAGGGGTGGGAGGCCAGTTGCTTTTTATAGAGTGTGTCAGGAGGTAAACATTGCATCAGTTGATGAGGGCACAATGTATGTGCACTCATGTTCGCTAGGATAAATCATAAAATAAGTAGAGAAAACATAAGTAAACTTGGCCTGAAAATCTTACATCATTTGGGTGCTGAAATTTGACCTCTAGTTTAATCACAAGATAAAATTGATGTTGATTGGATGAATCATGTGCACTCAATAGGTACTCTTTTTCTTCTCCCTGGTTTCTTCAACGGTCTTATATTAAGAAAATGGATCTAAAAAGCTGTCTTTATCGATAAAGCAAACCCTTATATGGGATTGTTAATACACATAACTCGTTTATTCAAATGCTCTCATACGATCTATTACATGCTGATTGAATTTAAGATATCAATCATAGTCATCGACATTTACTAATAACATAAACGCATGGAATCATAAGATTAAAATGAACTTATCAAATATTGTCAATTTCGCATATGATATTGAATTGGAATAGCAGGTACGTGGAGGAAACTATGAATACAAAAGTCTCCAGGTGTAGACATCCCTAAGTAGAAATTGAACCTGTCCGGACCAAGACGGCACTCGATTTGATTTATTTATTTATTTATTTGCGTTTGCTTTGTCCTTTTTTTTAATGAATTATGTCGAGCTAGTAGAGTTGGAAGCAAAGTCAAATGGCAGACATGAGGCATGCCATTGCCTTGAAAAGGTTCCATTCAGGAGAAAATTACTTTCGGAATTTATTCCATGGAATGGACCAATCAGAGAAATTTTGAGATTTGTACTCCATATCTCAATAGAAAAACACATGTATATACCAGCTACTCGTGCATCTCTTGTGATACGATTGATCTGATCGTAAGCTGGGAGGTCAATGTGATACCAATTAAGAAGGGAGGCATTTGGCCCGGGCCGCCTGCAACTCCACCTATAGAAACCCCCCTCATCTCCAACAACATTTGATTCCTAATTTTATTCATTTAATCTATATCATAAAGAATATCAAGGGGCGAAAAAAAAAATTGTCCACCGGAGTTATGACAAACCCATGATTAGATAACAACAATAGTATTGGAATTAAGTTTAGGTAGGCTAGAAAAATTAGTAGGGTTCTTGATGTTTGTCCAACATGTTGAAAATCATAAGTCATGACCTTAGTTCACTAACCTTTGAGGGAAATACCCAATTCATGCACCTACATTGATCGTGTTGTCCTAACTAAGTTTCACATAGAAAAGTAAAGAGTTGAGGTATAACTATTCATAAGTAGGGAAGGGACAAATCAAACTAAATCAAGCTGAGCCTTCTCTTTGCTCTATGATCATGAGTCCCATATTTTCCTCGTAACATTTTATGTCGGTCGTTTAATTAATAGAAGATTTTTCCAATTGCGATGTTATTCATTGGAATGAATTTGAGTTTGTGTTCATTAATCTACCTCATTAGACTTGCATTTGCTGAAAAGTTAAAACCATTGACCAACGATGGGTTTTGAGTAAAAATATGCTCAGGTAAGACAATACCAACAATGCATACTCTTTGAAGTTTGAAGAGAAAAAAGAGATGGAGAGTGACGTAGAAAGGGTGGGCAAGAGCACGCGTGCATGTCCACAGCGTCGACAACTGAACGTTGGACATTAAAATACGCAAATCATTGAGGTCCCCTTCATTCATCTAGTCCAAAATAAATCAATAAATAAAAAGTAAATATATAAATAAATTAAAAGTGTGGTTTAACTTGAGGGGATTGGGATCATGCGCAGCAATTATCAGAGTTGACTTTTTATTGAAATATTTTCTCTTGGGCTTCCATTAATTAGAGAAACCGTCACCGAATAAGTCTAAAAGAAATATAAAATAATATTATCTACAAATTACGTGTTTTCAAGTGGTTTATTGAAGGTCCTTCTCTCTATTTTGTTTTTTTTCTCTTTCTTTCTTAGCTTATTTTATTAGTAATGAACCGGTGAAGATTCGAGCAGCTAATGCTTCTGATTTTTCCCAAATAAAGAAATTAAGAAGGCAACTTGAAAACGTAACGTGAAAAATGCATTGCCTCAGCCCCTCGACTTTTGATTTTCTAGGTGTCGTCAAAGGCACGTCTCAGCCACGAGTAGGTGGAGTTTTTCCGGATGAGGTATAGTTTTGAAAGCAAAATGAGGATTTGGTAAATTACGTGTGGCGAGAAATTCAACTTTTGATAAACAATAATTCGGGGCTAGCTAGGAGATCATTGGCACACAGCAAGTTAAAGTTCATGTTGAACTTGCCGGCCTATGAGGGCTGTTGAACTTGCCGGCCTATGAGGGCCGCCCACGACAATCTCCTAATGGGGTGCCTTATTGGGTTACGCACTTTATTTTAATGTCCCGGAATTCAAATTTTTTCACGTGTCGATATTCGAGAGTGAATATATAGATCGATTCTTTCACCGACACCGGACCTAACAAAAATCCCGATATGTTATGTTTACATGGTACAATGTCCTATAACAAGAGTCTAATTTGGTGTTCAAGTGGAGACATTTTAGCTTAGGCATGACCGAAGAAATCTCCGAGACCCGTGGGGCGGTCGGATAAGAATGATGCACCTAACCCATTTGGAACCTTGTGCAGAAAGTTCCTATTTTTTAATTGACCAGTATATAGATTGATTCCATCATTTAGCACGTACACTTCCTCACAAAAAAAATAGTAATAAGCCACGTCATCTTTTAGAAGGATGACAAACTCAGCATTTAATTTGGAAATTATGAATTTTATTGACTCGAATAAATAATAGGTTTGATTGGAAAGTAAATCGTAAATACACATTTTAAGGGGAAAATGTGTAGTATCGTGATATTTTTCCCCTAGTTGGATTTAAATAAATTGTTTTATCTCTTATAATGATTTCACGTGGAATGGGATTTATTTATCTATAATGTAAAACCCGAGACTACTTTTGACAACAAATTTTAGGTCTAAAAATTTGGAAACCTGTGAGAAATGAATTATATCGAATTATGTCTGACAATGGACAAATCATACTATGAAGTGTCACATAACAAGCAGAATTTTATATTTTGTACCCAAAAATATGGATTCTGTTTCCATACTGATAAATTTCAATAAATGTAGGTGAGTATCAAAATATTGTTGGTAAAAAACATTAACTATGACTTTGGCCTTGTTTGTAACTAATCAACACTTCTTATAAATTACCAGTTATTTTTATATAGTAGGCAAACAAGCAATTTCCATATTCACTTACCGAGTTTTATTTTTATACTACTCGATCGGGTAATAAATAAAAAGAAAGAGTCAAAGCTACACAAATCTTCCTCTTCTATAGCACTAATGACAGCAATTCCAGATATACCAACACGACTCCCGGACACAAAATGAGACATTCGGATACACTACATAATAGGAATCGATACATGTTCATTCAATTTTAATAAAAAAAAATAGTATAATCCCCCCGAAAACTTTTGACTATGGTACAAAATAACATAAATAACTGATACAAAGTATGTTTCTACCCTCCATTCTGAGTCTTGCCTCTTTTTCTTTAATACTTGCAAAACTACATTTACAAAAAAATAGATTGACCTTTAAAATATCTAATAAAATCGTTTTTATTGGGTTTTGTATATTTGAATTATGAAAATAAAATTTTCGGCACAAAATGAAGAAATTGTTCCGAAATAGTTGAAAAGAGAAAATCATTTTAAAAGATAAAAAATTGTACACAAATATGTATGAAGGAAAATTTAGTAATGTGGCCTTTCGATAAGTAAACGCACAAACGAGTGCATTATTCTCCCTTTGGGAATAGCGAAGTTATGTTTCGATAATCTTGAAAATTTGCAATTTCTTAGCAGGGAAGCTTTCCGATGGACAATGACATATTTCTTCTGCCAAGTTCCCCTTTCTCCCCACCATTATCATCAGACGACAACTTCCGCGAAAAGGCGACGAAATTGGGGGTATTTGGCGACTTACTAAATAGTAATAATTTATGTTGTTTTATTCTCAATAGTAATTTTGAAATAAAAATCCATTTCGTAAACTTTTTGCTCCTAGGAACAGATTTAGAACAAAATCAAAAATAAATAAATAAAATTACTTTTTTTGTTTTCGGGAATAATTTTAAAATCAAAATCAATTTTTTTTTTGTTTCTCTTTCTCCTCTTTCCTTTCTTTTTCTTCTTCTTCATTTTGGTTCTTCTTCTTCCTTTTGGTTCTTCCTTTTGGTCAGTCACTAACCTCAGGCATGGCCGACAACTGCCTAGACAAGGGCCGACCCCCGACGACGTCGAACCACAGGAAGGCTCGCCAACCCAAGCCTCATCGGTGGCTAGGCGAGGTCGACCTCACTAGCAAGGCTCGACAAAGGTCGACCTCATCAACGTCGGCTTAGGCGGGCGACGCCAGCCCAACCAACGCCAACCTGGCAATGGGCCGATGAGCCTCATCCAGCTCACAGTGAGGCTCACGACCCAAGCCTCGCCGTGGCTTGGGGTTGTCGGGGGCCAATGACGCTCCAACGAGAGCGTCGGCCCTCGTCTAAGCAGCCAATAACTTAAGAAAGAAGAAGAAAAAAAAAAAAATTATATTTAAATTATTAAAAAATTGAAAAAATTATTTTGGATTAAAAATGTTATAGTGTTACCAAACACATTTCTATTTAGGAAATAAATATTTTGGATTAAAAATTTTAAGATCTTACCCAACGTATTTCTATCCCGAATACAAATTTTAAATAATTATCAAATGCCTTCAAATGCTCAAAAATTATTTTCGAAAATAGAACAAAAAAAATCATTTCTAAATAAAAATTATTTCCGGCCATACAACGTTACCATACGCTCCTTGGTCTCCCATCTAAGCTTTTCCTCAGCTGAAAATTTTCCTATAGCGTAACCAAATCTCATCCACGTTCGGGATTACATAATACACCTCAACAACCATGCTTTTCCTGTGCAGCTACACCACGATGTTCCAATGTGTAGATAAGTAAAAACTTCAAAATCCTAGCGTTCCGGTTTGTCGATTCCAGTAACCACGCTATCTATCCCTTGGAGAAAAGAGGGTTTACAAGCAAAGCTTCGGCTCTTCGCCCTGTTGGGCTCGACCCCATCGTCCAATAGGTGAAACACAGTTCGACTTAACTACATGAGAGGGATGGAAGATGGCCCAGTGATGGCGGCTGTTTTTTGCGCCCGCTGTGCTTCGCACTTGTAAAGCTCCTTCATTTCCTTTTTCATGCGACGTGCTTCCCGCCTTTCCTCCTTCACGGCAGACTGCATTTATAGATTCAGACGAACATTTTAAACGATAGGATACAATTGAAGGAACCGCTATCTTAAGGGCCAGAAACTGAAGCACACCATACAAAAGTCCTCTCCCTCTAGTTAAAGCAACAAAGTCGCACAAAGGGATGAAACTCCAATAGCTTAAAAGAATTGTTGACCAGAAAAACAAGAAACAGGTATTTACCTTGCGCTCTTTCTTCTCTTCCTTCGACTCTTGACCGTGCTGTTTCCTTTGAGGCTGCTCATTCCTTGACACACTGCCACCCTTGACCTTTTCTGCTGAGGATTTCATGCTCTGAGGCAAATAGTCAACAGGAAGTTTTTCTTTTCCTTTGAGGGGTATTAACGGATTGGCCGCACCCAAAGCAACAGAAATTGTACCGGCCAATTTCTTCTTTCTGGCTGCCATAGGTGCTTCAATTTTGCCTGGGTGATTATCAAAATTCGAATATGTAGAGACAATAGTTTCACAATCCCACACCTCAGATTCATCACTACTTTCTTCTACGATAACTACTTCCTTGTCATCATTCTCATTTTCGTACTTGTCTGCATATTCCACACAACGTCGGATCAAATCAGCAGCAGAATCCTGTAGCTGTTTGCTTTTCACTTCTTTGTCCTTCAATAAATCAGCTGGAACTCTATACTTGTCATCAATTTCCAAGTCATCCACGACTTTGTCATCAAAAGTCTGTTTAAGCTTCAGAGCGAGGGATTCATCTTCTTCAGCCATATAACCACCATAACCATTGCCGTTGTCGTCTTCATCATCCTCAGATCCATACTCCTGAAGTTCAAGCTTCAAAAAATAAGGAAGAACAACATCAGATATCAGTGAAAGAAATGGATTTAGGACATTTAAACTGAAGAAATGATGTCAACTATCAGCTGAATGGTACTAGCTCATGGGAATTCCAATAGAACTAGAAAATTTTCAGCATTTAAGAAGGGGAAACAAGCATGGAGGAGTCAGAGAGTAATAGAAGAAATTGTCCGAGTTACTGTCGATTCCTGTGTCTGATGAGGCTAAAACTCAGGCCAAAATGCACAATTTCCAACAATTTCCAGCATCTTATGAACAAAAAAAGCGACTAGTTTCATCTGAACTTATCTTCAAACTTATCCCACTAATTCAGCAGATAATTTTATCACAAGGCATCCTCGACACCCACTCAGACCAGCAAAAGCACTCACAGAAATAGAGTCAAACACACCAACATCACAAGGACTCAGACAGTATAAGCTAGCATCAATGTGCTCTGAGTCAAAGAAGAACCTCATGGATTAAGATAATGAGGTCCAACCAATACAGTTTTTTCTTTTTAGCAAAAGCAGTCCAACCATATAAAAAGCTCCTAACAAGTGCATGCAGAAAATCACCTCCAGTCTTAAAGGATGGCAGGATTCTTGTTACACAGACCATACCAGCAATAGAGACTTTCAAAGGGGAAAAAAGGGGTAACCAAATCCAACCACAATGGTTAGAGATAGACAGTAGCTAAAAATCAGTAGGGCAATCCAACTAGGGTAATGGTTTGTCAGCCCATCAAGTGCTCTGTAACAACAAAGCACAAGACACCAAGTGATATCCAACAAATTATATCTGCCTCTGCCATTGTCCTGCAGTCAGGCAGAAAACTAAAAGGAGGATTCACCATCATTCACAGAAAAGGAAGTGACAGCAGAATCTATGAATCTAATATCCACAAGATAAGAGTTGAAAGCATGTCATTCCTATTTTTGGTGTCTATGCAGTAATCCAATCCATTCTTTTTTCACAAAATTGTCGGAGAGACAGTTTTATCAGCTCATCCACTTATCAAGCCAATCATCAAAATCAAGAAAGCATACACTAAGCATGAGGAGGAAAATTTAAAAACTTACAAGATCAAATTGCTCATCCAGCAGTCGACGTTCTCGCGGCTTCTCGTCATCAAAGTCATCATTTTGTTCCACAAACTGACTTCTTATTTCATGAGGAAAGCCATTGTCAATTTGTCTCTCTCGACCAGCAGGAGCATCCGATTCAGTAATGACACTCCCTGTCACTTCAGGCATCCCGGGATATTCCAAGTTTTCCTCCTCGCCTTCAGGATGGTTTGCCTGAACAACAAAATCTTCTTCCAAGTCCTCCACATCAGAACCAAACCGCAAGAGGTCACTATCATCAAGTAATGCGACAACTTCAGGATCAATGGCTTTCTGTACTCTCACATTAACACTATTGGCCGCAACACTGTAAATCGATTTATCACTAGGATCGCCTTCTGCTTTAGGGACCGGTACACGCGAAGCATCATAAGCCTGAAATCAAAGAAGTTGAATTAAGTAGGCACTCAGCATATCCCAAACACAAATTCACCCCTTTCTTCCATATCCTGTAATACCAACCTCAGATTAAACCGAATCTAATCCAGCAGAACACTCACACCTCAAATGCTGCACATTTACACTAACCTCGAACACAAATTCACCCCTTTCTTTCATACCCTGTAATCCCAACCTCAGATTAAACTAAATCTAATCCAGCAGGATACCCACGTCTCAAATGCTGCACCTTTACACTACCCTCAAACGGGCTAATCCAAATCAAAACACTAAGATTTGCAGACATTAACAGAGAATACCACAAAATCAAGACACCAACCTTGACATCTTTCGGGACCAGGTCAAGCCTAGCCTTGGAATTCTGATAGAAAGCGGAACCACCGCCCACATTTTTAATCTCCCTCAAATGCGACAAGTAATTATAACCGTCGTCGGGAAACCCAAGCTCCAGAATCTCCCTCCTGAGATTCTCCGGCAGCCGCAACGCCGACGCCGACGCCGACGCCGACGCAGCACCTCCACCCCCAGCTCCCCGCGCCCCGGCCACACTCCCCATAACGCCATCGTCGCCATCGTCGCAGTCGTCGGGCGCGTCCGCGAACATATCGTCATCGCCGCCGGCACCCTCATCCAAGGTACCGACGGAGCAGGGGTTGTCGTCGACGCGGACGAAGATGCGGTCGCCGCCGGGGGCGGCGTCGTCGAAGTCGGGATCGGTGGAGTCGCGGGACATCAGCTGGAAGGTCGCCGACCTCTTCTTGTCGATGAACTTCTTCGTCGTCTTGCGCCCCATCGTTTCCGGCGAGATTCGTCGAACGCGGGGCAAGGGAGAGGCTCGGGAAGTAGCAGTAGAGGAAAAAACCAGGCGTTCGCCACTAAAACCCTAGAGGAAGGAGATGACGTAACATATAACGAAGAGGATGGGCAAATCGGTAAATTAACCCAAAAGGATGCGCTATTTCCAGACCTATAAGACTACATCCACTCGATCTTCGACAAAAAGACAAAAATACCCTCTACATTTTATTGCAATTTAAATCGGCGATCTCGAACTTATTTACTTTTCCTTATCTATGGCCATTAGTTAAGAATTTCATATGTTTAGTTTTGTTTGTTGTAGATTCTCCATGTATATTAAAGGCACGATTTATTCTTCTATTGGAAGATATTACTTTTGTAAAAATTTATTTTGTCAAAACTGAAATTTTCAAAAAAACTAATCTACTTCTTCGCTATGTTGTAGATTAAATTTACAGATAAGTTGGTAAGTGGATAAAATTTAATTAAATCAAAATATTACACAAAATAAGAAATTTTTTTGAAAATGTTAGTGAAATTTCATCATTCTAAATTGATGAAAATTAATATCATCCATTAGACTATTTATAGAAAAATATCAAGATAGTTTATTATGCATATTTTTAATGTATCTTAGATATTTTTTTTAATGTATCACATACTTTGTATAACCAATATAATAAGAAAAAATATACATTTTTCGATATAGTAGGCAAAAAGACTTGATTTTATACAAATGAAAGTAATAAAAAGTTCACCAAGAGCTTTTGATATAGAGGGAAAAAAATAGATAAGTTGTTATCACAGAATCTTTTTTTCTTTATTATTAATAAGATAATTTTACATGGAGCATCTAAAACGTCATAAGAATACCTAAGAATTCACTTTTTTTCAATATGCTAAAAAAAACTTATGAAATACTTAATTATCATAACTATCCTAAATTAAAAAAAAATGAGTGAAGCCATTTTTCAAAACTGCCATCAAAATTGCAATCGAAAGTTTTCAATGTAAATGAGATGAATTTAGTCATTTAGAGATGGAAATAATGCCATCTTACATTAATCTCTTATATATTCTAATTTCAAACTAAATCTTCCTCCCTCTTACTCAACAAATCTATAGTTACAGCCGCAATTAAGATAACGTTCGCTTCTGTAATCGCCACTTAGCACTTCTCGACTCTATGCTCATCACTTTAACTCTATGCTCATCACGTGAGAAGAAACTTCGAATTGTGCCCAATATCCTTACCGATTATTTATATGTTAACGTGCTAATGTTAGTTTCAGATGCTAATAATAGATATAGTCAACATTAAAAACGTCTTCAAATGATAAAAAAATGTATATATATCTAGTGTTAAATTTAGTCGAAACAGTTGATTTCTTAACCCGGCCAAAATAATTGAATCAAACAAGATTCGGTGATAGAGAGGCGTGTTACACGTGTTACAAATAGATAAGAGTACATTCTGCATACATCAGTCTTCTTCCTCCTCCTTTGATACATTTTCACACAGGTTGTAACTTTTCTCTCTGGTATAGCTCTAACAAGTGCATACAAAGGGAGAAAAACAGAGAGATCAATGAGAAATCTTTGGCTTTCCTACCTCACATAACTTCAAAAAAAAACTGATAAATTGTACATGTCCAAATACCAGTAAATGCCCTGTCACTCTTGGCAACCTAAGTTCACCAAGACAAAAGAGACACAAAGTAAAAGACCCAACAACAACTTTGGAAAGCCATTTTGATTCAAAATTATTGTGACAGTGCTCCATAGATGGTGCATTTACATGATCAACCCATCAAAGAAGCTTGCCAGAAGCTCACAGACAACTGAGGATCACATAGGTGATTTTTACATGCACAGTCTATATGTAAGTTACAGTTACAGCCTAAGTATACAAGACAAGAACTTTGCCGCCTAGCCCACCGATCCCTCAAGCTTCAAGCTCATGAGTTGGTGCACCTCGGCACCAAACTCATCAGGGAGCTCGTTGAACACGTCACGGCAGAAACCGGAGATCATGGCGGCCATGGCTTTCTCGTAGTCGATCCCCCTCTGCTGGAAGTAGAATAGCTGGTCCTCGCCAATCTTTGAGGTACTCGCCTCATGCTCGATGCGAGCAGTGGGATTTTTGACCTGACAGACAAAAAACAGATATTTATGCATTCAAGGCAGCCAATAAGATAAAACAAATTAAAGACTTGGATAACGGCTTTAAATGTATGCAGTTGTTTTATGCACTTTGAACATAAGGGGAAGGAAATTCCCTGGTCAAACAAAACTGGTCCGAATCGCAGGACAATGCTCAGTTTCTGGAAAAAAAAAAAAAACTACTTTGAGCATGTTCTCAACTAAAACATGTCTATCAGAAAAATAAGGTTCTGTATTAGAGGTATAACCAGATAAGATCAAGAAAACATAAATATAGGTGAAAACACCATTTTGAGGTCCTCCATGGCAGCCTATATTCAAAATTAATTCCAAAAAGCACCGTCCAGGACAAACTTTTTGAAGTGCCTCAATTGTTGCTGTTTAATATAATAGCAATCAGTTATTGGTGTCTTTAAAACAATGGCAACCGACCAATCATTAATATTTCATTGCAAATACAGTGAGAAAAACTAGAAAGCCTGGCAAACAAAATGTGACAACAAAGAATCATCCAAGCAGCATGTGCTGAATCAAAGTAAGCATCTGACAAGTTCTTTAACAGTATGTTGAGGCACCATGAAAGTAAAAGGAACATATTCACCAAATATCTCTAGGAATACTGCTTAGTTAACTGATATAACAGAGACTAAAGATTCAGTTGCCACGTATCCACTAGTGCTGACAATGAACAGACTAGAGTATCGGAAACTGCACTATGAGCTCTTAAAATCCAAAGCTGTTTATCCAAAATGGTAAGGCCCTCAAATTAAAAATATCTCCTAATATATCTCCACAAGTCAATTATGGAGTTCAGGGCAGTCATTGGATTGTCAGAAGGGAAACCTCAGTTTCCAGGGAAGGAAGTGATACAAGTAAAGAAATGACCCTTCAAAAGGTGCCTTATCTAGGCAATCCCACTGTTATACAGTCACTACTTGGATTTTATAGTCATATTTATCGTCCTTGTTCGGTTTGGGCATCTAGGCAACATCTAATCCAATCCATTCCCGTTAAATTATAAAGGCAGCAAATGCCATTAATGCCAGAGATTTATACAACAGCCTGATCGGGGTAACAACAGAAAGTCATTTTGGACGGCACAAAGGGTGTCAAAATCAAACATACGAGATGTTCATCTAAACAAACAAGCTAAAGGTAAAAGGTCCCATTTCTATCCTCGAAATCAGAAGAACACAATTTTCTCATTGATTGTTTGGCCCAGGTTAAAAAGTCAGTTTGTGGAAGTAGTCTTCTTAATGAACTAAATCTGCTATAAAGAGAGATTTCTTTTTTCCAGAACACTTGCAGCTTAATGCTCCACCACTCTCACCGACTGTGGCTGAAACACTGTTATTGCCACCACCTGTAGCCAGCCAGCGATTCCCACCATATTAGCAGCAGACTACCACTAACACCATCAATTGGTGGCCATGGCCCACAATCAACATAGTGCTCTCATCCCCACTGGTATTGACAATTAGGAGTCAGAAGCCTCTACAACATGTCTACCAGATGGACAATCTCAATACCTCTTTTAAGGAAATAGAATCATTTTTGACGACATAGTAGACACTGAAACTGTTACCTTCATTCTTGATGAACTATTCCCAGACCAAAGCACTTTTCCTACAGACAGAATCTCGAAACAAACACACTCTAAAATGTCATTTGACAACCCCACCATTCAGTCTTTACAACTACGACAGCACCAAACAGTATGGAAGGTGCCCTGACCGAAGCATTAAAAATAAAACCACATATGTGAACCTCATTTTTATTAGATGTCTTTCCTATAAAGCTTTTCCTTAATTGATTAACCGGAAAAATAATAGAATGAACGCACAAGAACTTGGTCAATGACATCAATACACATCAGGAAAATAGCAACTCAGATACCAGTGCAGTCATCAACACGATAATGACATACCAAACTGTAGGATGACTAACTAGTACAGGAATAATCAATAACCAAGCTGTTCAACAGAATAGTCCAAAATGTCTTTACCTGGATATATGGATAGGTGTTGGCAGCAGCCTTGTCACCAATGAGCATGGAATCACATTGCGAAGAATTTCGAGCATTTTCCGCCTTTGACTGGACCTGTACAAGTCCCCTATAGCAATTTCTAGAGAATCCAGTCGAAATACCCTTCGAAATAATCCTACTTCTGGTATTCTTCCCCTTGTGTATCATCTTAGTTCCGGTATCTGCCTGCTGATGATTATTTGTCAACGCTACCGAATAAAACTCGCCCACGGTATCATCACCCTCCAAAACTACACTCGGGTACTTCCAAGTAATGGCAGACCCTGTCTCCACCTGTGTCCAAGATATCTTCGACTGATTTCCCGCGCAAAGGCCCCTCTTTGTGACAAAATTGTAGATCCCTCCTTTACCTTCCTCGTCCCCTGCATACCAGTTCTGCACGGTGGAGTACTTGATCTCCGCACCTTCAGCACAATACAACTCCACCACGGCGGCATGTAGCTGATTCCGATCATAAGACGGGGCGGTGCAGCCCTCCAGATACTCCACGAAACTCCGGTCTTCCGCCACTATCAGGGTCCTTTCGAATTGCCCGGTCTCCATGGCGTTTATCCTAAAATAAGTCGAAATCTGCATCGGGCACTTGGTGTCCTTGGGTATGTAACAAAACGACCCGTCACTAAACACCGCAGAATTCAAAGCAGCATAATAGTTATCCTCACTAGGCACGACTTTCCCCAAATACTTCCTTACGAGATCCGGGTATTCCTTAATCGCCTCCGATATCGAACAGAAGATCACGCCGGCCTTCTTCAGGGTCTCCCTGTGGGTGGTCGCGATGGAGACGCTATCAAGAACCGCGTCGACCGCGACGTTGGCGAGCCGGTTCCTCTCGTTCAGAGGGATACCCAACCTATCGAAGTACTTTACCAATTCCGGGTCGGCCTCGTCCAAGCTATTCAAGGTGGGTTTCTTCTTGGGAGCCGAGTAGTAGCAGATGTCCTGGAAATCCATCGACGGGTAAGCGTTGTCCGACCACTTGGGCTCCTTCATCTTCAAGAACCTCTCGAAGGCGCTCAGCCTGAACTCGAGCATCCACTCGGGCTCCTCCTTCAGCTCGGAAATCATCCGCACGGTCTCCCTGGAGAGCCCCTTCGGGATCGAGAAAGAATCGATGTCCACGTTGAACCCGTACTTCTTGTTGTAATCGTTGAAGCTCAGAATCTGAGCGATCTTCTCGTCGTAGCTGGGAGGAGCCGAGGCGGCAGCGGCAGCGGCGGCGACGGACGTGGAAGGGTTACCCGGGGTGTCGGGCCGCCGGGTCTCGTAGCCCACGTCGGCGCGGACCCGGAGGCAGCCGCCGCCGCCACGCCGCCTCCGCCGGCCGGGGTTCGTCGAGGGCTTGAGGCTTTCGATCCTGGGGGCGAACCCATTTGAGAATCTTGGCGAATCGGAGGGCGACGGAGTGGCGAAGCGGGAGGAGGAGATGCCGTTGGCGAGCAGGGACGCCATGGTTGTGGCGGTGAAAGAGAGGAGGCGAAGAAGAGGAAGGAGAAAGCAATTTTGCTTTTTTTAAAAAAAATGGAAAAAGCAATTTTGATTATATAGATTTATTGTGGTGGGTGGCTTTCGTTTTTTTCACTTTTTTTTCCTTTTTTTCTCTTTCTATTTTGGTAAAACGCGAGTCGTTTCGGCTTGGAAAATCCCGGAAATGGAAAAATAGGTACGAAAATGCGAAGGGCTGTCTCGTGTGCGCCACGTACCTCCTCTCCGGATTGTTCCGGGTGGGCCCGGCCCAGGCGCCACGTGCCCCTCCGGACGATTCCGAGTGGGCCCGGCCCAATGTGGCGCAAGGCCCAATTCCCGGAGTCCCCCTTCCCCTTTTCTTTTGGTCCCTTGGAGTCCCCCTTTTCATTAGGGAGAAGTCGAGTTGTTATTAGGAGCTGTAGAATCCAGCAGTGTGCGATGGACTATGGTCTTACGTATGTGAATTGCTATCGAAATTTTAATGATTCAATAATAGATCGAAATATCATGAGAACATTGATGGTAAATATCAAAACCTCAAAATTCAATACGATTGATATATAAGATCCATTATAGGGTTACGTATATAACAATTGACTCGAAAACGCATAGATCAAATTTGTATGAAGGAGAAATCAGTTTACTGTGTGCAAATGCTAAAAAGGCGGATACGGTCGTACCGTAGAGAATTAAAAAGAATGAAATTCAACTCATAGAAAAAACGGATTTTCCAATAAATAAAAAGGTTCAAGACTTACTAATAATCAAGAAATAGAAAAGGCTATCAAATGGAGAATTAGAATTTAAGTTAAGTAAGAGTTGCAAAATTAAGAATTTCTTGTAAAATTTCTTCTAGTCCATCATGCTCAATCAATTCTAGAAACAAAATCACGAGAGAAAAGTTTGCCATGGAATTAGGGAAGTAGAAGACCAAGTAATACATCCTAACCATAGGTTTTATCCTATATTGGTAGGCAAGGAGTCTACTCATCCTAGCAGAGGGTAGGACAGCCTCAGTTATCCAAGCTCTCCTATGTTTTTAGCTTTCCAAGCCATGAAGAAATGGTAATTTTCACCCTACTTGGTGCTAATAAAGACAATTTCATGGTTTATGAAAATGTTAGATAGTTAATTAGAGAGAGAGAGTGTGTTAATTGAATCCATTAATTCATGGTTGCTCTTTCATGGACAAGGAAACTAAATCTTCATTTACAATTATACCCGCTTTGTAAAAGTACCTAATTTTCACGTGCGCTTTGCCGGCGCATTTATTTTTGTACACTTTTGGCTAGACTCGTATAAAGTTAGCTGTAACCTAAAAATTATTTGTATACTTCAGAATGTGAAAATAGGGAAGGAGAGTGGTTTTTTTTTTTTTTTTTTTTTTTTTTTTACATTGTTGTTGCATAAGAACATTAAAGGAGAAAAATATGTGATTTATGAATGTGAAATTATCGAAGTAGTGGATGAATAGCGATTAATGCAATCACCTATATTGGACTAATACGTGGAGGAATCAGACACACCATGCGAATTTTAATCACAAAATCCGCAATAATATATCATATCCTTGATTTATTGAAGGGTTAATGTAACTATCTATGGGTTGGACATTATATTAAAAGTTTGCTTTATATATATAATATAAGATATAGGCACAAAAGAATATAGCATATATCTTTTTATCCACGAGGTTTTTTAAATGCCATAATGCAAAAGTAGTAACGATGCGATGCTCAAGATCTCTAATAATTTCATATCAAAATAATGATTTGAATTAAAATTTTGAGACTAAGTTCGGATCTTCCATCGTATCTCTTTCTTTAAGATCCAATATCTTTTGTGGACAGCACACTTGTTATTTTGTTGAAAAATGTTTAGATTATTTTCTGCCAAATATGAAAATAAAGAAGAAGCATCGGGAAATTTGCAGTTTTAATAATTTGAAAGCGTTTCCGAGGAAAGAAAAGAAATATATTTAGGAGATAATTACACAAATAATTATTGAATTTTGGCCTAATATGTAATATCGTTTTGTAAACTTATATTTTATTCAATGTAATTCCTAAACTTTATTCTATCGTATATTGTCATCCCTTGATTATTCGAGTTAGTACTTATATATTTGAAATTGTTTCATGTTGTCTCTGAATTTGAATTAATGAAAAGATTATATTAAACATTATCATATAATATAAAGATTAAATCGAATATATATCAAAAATTCGATGACGATATTATATATTAGACACAAATTAAAAAGTTATTTATGTCATTTTCCTTTTATTTAACCGGTGATATCTAGTGGAAGGGATTAAAAAAAATATAAAAAAATCGATGACAGATAGAATTTTCAAACTTAGGGAACTCCCCGGATGGAAAATTTCCTATTGGTGCGTGAGCAGCACGCGCGGTTCAATTCGCTAGCGTTCGTCATTTTCCATTCTGTTTAATTGGTAAGTACCAGAAAAAGCCGAAGCTTTTATGTATTTATCAGAAAATAAAAAAAGAAGAAGGCTCGAGCTTCGTTTTCTCGATTCGATTCCTTCTCTCTCTCTCTCTCTCTCTCCCTCTCTCCCGTCGACTCCTGCAAAGTGCTTCTTCGTCGCCGGACCCTCTTCGCGCCGCGGCGACCCGAGAATCAAGAACGGTCGAGCTGGTCGTCATCGTTGGTCGTTGGTTGAGTTCGAGGAAAATAAGGAGTGGGTTTCTTGTTTTGTCGGGTTTGGAAGGTGTGTGGGGGAAAGATGGCTCAAGCAGTGGAAGAATGGTACAAGCAGATGCCCATCATCACTCGGTCCTACCTCACGGCCGCAATCGTCACCACCATCGGTTGCTCCCTCGAGGTTCTCCTTTCGGCCGATGCCCTCTGCTCTTATTATGGAATGAAGATTTCTATTGGCCGCTTTTTGTTTTTTTTTTTTTTGTGTGTGTCGTGATGGGTTGGGTATGATTCGTTTAATTGTGGGGTTTCTTGAACTGGGTCGACGGATTGAAGCTTGATCTTTGGTGGGTTTGTTACGTTTTGGAGATTTTTCGTATGCGAAGTTTCGGTTGTGTTTTGTATCTGTTGCTCGAAATGTGTGATTGGGAGTTTGGTAATTTGATCAATTGATTCTATGCGAAGTGTGCCGGCTGTTTGGTGGGTGAATGATGGTGCTTTGGAGTCAAATCTTGTATCTACTCTTAAATCGTCAATCTTTGTCTTACAATTCTGCCCGTGCCAAGTTGTTGTGTTCCGGATTGGGATCTTGGTTTTGCGTTTGATGGTAATTTCTGCTCTTTTGGATTGTGCAGATTATATCACCTTATAACCTTTACTTGCATCCAAAGCTTGTGTTCAAGCAATATCAGTTGTGGCGCCTCATCACCAATTTCTTGTACTTCCGCAAGATGGGTAAGGTCCTGAACTCATCTCCGCATATGTTAGATGTGGGTGAATTGGCACTGTTACGGTGATACAAAGGTACCATGCAGTTAATAATGTTAGTTGGAGTGAAGTTTTCAGTTTGCAAATTTTGGGTTCTTGTCATCATAATCAACGCCATTACCTTGTTTCACATAGTATTGAAAAGGATTCCTTAGAGAACACGTCCTCTATCTTGGAGCTTCATTACCTCATGATATGCTTGAGCAACTTGAGCATCGTCTGAGAATCTACAAACTCTCAGTCAGTAGGCAAGGTTTCACCGAGTTTCTTGAAGGAAAATTATATGAAATCTTTAACCTGCGCCATGCTCTATCCATGCATGATCTATTCTGTTCATCAGTGTATGCGTGGGTCCTATGAATGTGCTACTGACTGCCTTTAGCAGAAAGAAAGAACCCTGAAAAGAAATCAGGTTTACCCTTCCCTATGGGATCATCCCTATGGGGTATTATAAATTCAAGTTATCATTTCACAAAGTTGGACACACAATCACCTGAGACATTTGATTGGGCAAAGTGGTTGCTTGTCATTTTGGTTTGCTCCGTCTCCTAAATGTCAATGCTTTTGGGAACATTCTTTAGAGCAATAGCCTTTACCACAGATCATCTGAACTGTTCTCAAAGGATCTGAGATTTACTTATGCCCACAATTAGCTGCAACTCTGCTAACTTAATCTTTACCTCTTTTTTCTTATTTGATTGCAGATCTGGACTTCTTATTTCATATGTTCTTTCTTGCTCGCTACTGCAAGCTTCTTGAAGAGAATTCTTTTAGGGGAAGGACAGCTGATTTCTTTTACATGCTCTTATTTGGTGCCACTGTGTTAACTGGAATCGTTCTTATCGGAGGAATGGTACCTTATGTATCAGAATCATTTGCAAAAATTATATTTCTTAGCAACTCACTGACTTTCATGATGGTGAGTTTGGGTCTCTTTGTGCAATTACCAATTATGACTTAAGTGGACTGATAGTGTCCTAATGTGTGCTTTTGTTTTTGTGTTTGTGCAGGTTTATGTGTGGAGCAAGCAAAATCCTTTTATCCATATGAGTTTCTTGGGTCTTTTTACATTTACCGCAGCTTACCTACCATGGGTAAGTGAGATTATCATTTTTCACTCCTAGAAACTGTTCCGAGAAAGTGGGATAGGAAACTGCTTGTTGGTTTTGTTGCATAAAAACATGATTTATTAGGTTTTCTATCTGTTCCTAGTTTCTCAGTCAATAAAAGAAAGCGACATCGAGGGTTTTAGCTTACCTAACCAGATGTTCCAGGCCAGGCTTAGAGTTTATTTATTTTATTTTTATAAAAATAAATAGGCATTTAACTTGAGCACTCATAATATTTATTTATAAACTCCTCGAATTTCTCATTCAGCAAATGTCATTCACTTGGATAATCGGATGCAGATGCAATTGAATTTGTGTTTTCTATTTGCAGGTTCTTCTGGGATTCTCAGTCCTTGTAGGTGCAAGTGCCTGGGTGGATTTATTGGTAAGATTCTGTTTCTGTAATACTTTGATGCTATTGAGTGCAGGAGGGAGGCAGTCCAGAAGTTGAATTTCTATTAGGCTGAGCTGAGTGAGATATGATTGTTAATGTTCGTGTTCTGCTTGGAGGAGCTCTTGGGTTGGCTTTACTTTGCAGATAGCTTAGCTGTAACTTTTGCAGAGTGAAAGATAAAGACTGGGCTCTTAGTCAATAGTGTTATGGTTCCTTGAACGATATAGTATTATCCCACCCTCTTCAGGAGTAAAGATCTACTAGAATCCACAAAACTCAAAAATCTGAGATCAAGTAACTCTGAGTGTGCTTCCCATCCTGTGGCTTGAAATATCTATCTTATCATGAATAGCAAACACACATAAGCTGTCCAATTAGTCTGTGAAAGCTCCCATCTGGGGGCCAGTGTTAAAATAATGATATTTGTCGATATTCCACTGCCTTTTTACCTAGATCACTGTAGATTATTGATGGGTGGCGTTTTATTACTACACCCTTTGTGGCTAAAACATACCATTTTCTATGTTAACTGACCAAATTACCCTTCAATCACAAGATTTGGTTCAATATTAATAATTGTTATTACCCCCCCTTTTCAATAAGATTAGTTTCATTGTCTCTACACTACACATGCCATATTTGTGCTAAGTTTCCAAAAAGCAATTAATTAACTTATCTCCGTTGTTCTTTTAAATTAGTAAAATTGAAAGATGCCTTTATTCTAAGTTAAACTATGTTTCGAAATCAAAAACATATTTCCTATTTGCGATCATGAATCCATTAGTTTGCTGAAGATATAATGTTGCTAAAGTTGAGTTGTTAGTTAATTTATTTTGACGGAAGTCAAGATCTGGCTTGTTGCAGCTCCTTTGCATTCAAACTTATATTTATTCATAGAATAAAATTCAAAGCTATGATTCACAAGCAATATTAATAACTCTCTTCCCGATTGAACTATAAAGAAAAGTTAAGTCTTGATTTTTCCCTTTCCTTTAGAAGGAGCAAATGAATTGAAGTTTTACATTTTGTTCTTTGTTATTATAAAGAGAAAAGGAAATTGTTTTCTTCAAGTTAGGTGCAAGAAAGAAGAAAATAGTGTCACCCTATACTTAACGTGTGCAATCTGTTGTCATGGTTTGCATTATCTAATTACAGTTCCATGATAATTTTCTGTTATTCCTGGTCCTTCTGCTCAAAAAGAAATATTATGATGCAGGGAATGATAGCTGGTCATGCCTACTATTTTCTTGAAGACGTGTATCCACGGATGACTGGTCGTCGGCCCCTAAGAACCCCATCATTTATCAAGGCTCTATTTGCTGATGAGGCTGTCATGGTTGCGCGGCCAGCAGCCGTGAGATTCGCCGCCCCTCCTCCAGAGGAAGTTCACCAAGACTGATGGCATGGATAGCCGAGACAAGAAGAATTTTATGGTCTAGCTTATTCTACTGTTGAGCCAGAAATCACAAGGATAGCAGGACAATTCTGGTCCCTTACTGTAGAAGAACACTCCTGCGCATATGCTTGGGTGCTTGTAATTAACCCTCATCTGCTTTTGAGCTTAACCTGATATATGCTATTCAGATTTTTAAGTTTCGCAGTTTTGAAGTTGAGTCCTTAAGTTCGAGTGAATATAGTATTCTTGTTCAAAAACCGTAGCAGGAACATTCTTTGTTTAGCTTCACACAGTTTGGATCCTCTCTCTCTCTCTCTCTCTCTCATTGCTCACTATACGGGAATTCTTGCTTAGATATACTGTCTGGTGGCTTCTGATTTCTGCTACAGCTGATGTGAGGCAATGGCAGACACGTTTTTTAATTTCTTTATGGGTTTTATATTCTATTGCTATCGTCACAGAACGGACTGCTAAACAAAATCAAAGCAACCATCAGGATCGTCCCATTTTATCTTCTGCAGTAGACAAAAAGGGAAGACTTTCTAAATACCAGACATGGCAAACAAATTTGAGATGTTACCATTGCCTATCAAGAGTCGCCAACCACAGATTCAATTTTTAGGCTTTTCAAGGAGCAAATGTTTACTTCTTTATCTCTGTTTCTCTCTTCCTTTCTTGCCAGTATAACCAAATGTTTATATCAAAAGAACGAGTCAGTTCCAATGCTACTCCAATTGATTGTTTCCCTATTGCAGATTTGGTTTTGCTTTGTGTAGCTGTTGCAGTTGCTGCAGTTGCTGGCAATCTTCCATCTTAGGAGATTGCCTTAAAGTATCATGTGCTAGAGAGGTTTTATTTCGTGATGATCTGAAAATTTCCAGGCACTAGTCAAGACTTTGAGATTTTAATTCCTGGTAGAGCAATTATGTCAGTAGCGTCTAGTCCGTTTAACACATGATTCGCTCATGAGGAATCCTATGAAAATTAAGTGGGAACTGCTTGGATTCATCGGTGCAAAGGAGTTCATATCATTAGCTCTGAAATTGCAGACTATCTTAAAGTGACAGTTAAGCATCAAGATCTCACAATCAGCAGGTTAAATTTAGCATCAATGCCACGTCCAATGTAACGGCAGGTGATATGTACTCGTCCCATTAGCAATTTTGGTCCCCCGAAAGACGATAACCACGGTTGATTGTGCAAATTCTCCAAATGACAGCTGATACCAACTTGCATGTTAACCAGAAGGGTCCACCCAATTTACCCAATTATTTAGAGCGAAAATTGCTGCAGAGAAACAAAAAAGACCAAAACTTTTTCACTGAAGCTTCAAATGTCCAAAGGTAACGAGGAATTATAGGGCACATCCGAACTTCTTTGTTCTTTAGCTGATAGAAAAAAAATGATAAATGTACTTCCTGTTTTTTGTTAGGAACGATAGATCGTTTGTTGCTGGCTCGAAGAAAGCAGGAATACAAATGAACTCAAACTAATAGCAACAAGCAACCACAAGCCATGCAGTGCCGCAATCTGCAATATCTTCAAGGGATAAATGACGATTCCAACCGGATACAACTTCCAAAACAAAGCCCTAACATCACAACAGGATCTAAGAAAGTGTTCTGAAAGAAAAAAATGGGTCATTTCCAATCACTACTCAAGAGCACAACAAGATGTTGAAAACTCTGCAAAAGAATAGACACCTAGCACCTGAAAATAGCAGGAGCTTCTCCTTTCGCAGACGTTGACGCAATAGGCAAAAGATATCAAAGAACCGATTCTACAATTCACATTCTGAAGATATCAACAATGATTCCATCCCCTTTGGCAAACTTGAGGAAGCTTCATAATGTACAAAGCGCAAGCAAACTGTCGGCATCCTGTGCCAGCTCAGAATGATATGTCTGAATTCTTATCCGGCTTCACTTGACTTACTCAATGCCAATGGATGAGGCATCAAATCCCATCTTGTGCAGGTGAAGAATAATTAAGCAAGCAAGAATGATCTATGGCTATTGGATAGGGTGATGTTGGGCCGATATCCTCTTAGGAGGCAGCTTGCGTAGGATGTAGAGGACTAAAGCAGAAGGCATGATCTCAACCAGCTGGCATAAGAGGGAAAGAAGTTTAGATACCAAATTCATAAACGGCAACATGATCACATACAACTTGAGCAACAACATAACTTAGTTAAGAGAATACCATGTAATATAACAGGTTCAAAATTGGATGATCCAAAACATCAAGTGATGCATCTGAATCAAAAGCCGATAGAAGAACCTGCATAGAACAAACATTGCATCATTACGTCAAGGAATTATCAGCAAGGCAAAATGCATATGATTGCTCCATTCCAAATTATGTTCAGTTGACAGTTTAGGTTCTTGTCTAGCCCAGCCTAAATACCATACAGGTTGGGAAGAAATTGACACTGTCCCAACCAAGAGGACAAAGTAGTTGTCCAAGTGCAAGAAAGTCTCCAATCTGGGTCGATAATTGGTGAGATTCTCAGGTTAACTCTAAGCAGAGGTAGGTGATAAGTACAACATAAACACGCTTTATCTCTGTGCTGTCAAAACTACTTTATCAAGAGTACTCTTCTGAAGCACTTTGGCAAAGTCAAGTTTATGGCAATCTCCAACTGGGTTTGACTTTTTCAACTGAGAGTCCAAACTCCCAGTTCTTTCAAGTGACAACCTTTCTCAACTGCCAAAATGTGTTCACATTCAATTGTAGTCAACTCTTTATTTTTGAATAATTTAGAAGTACCAAAAAAGACATGGTTATTGGGGTAAAAGCTCATATGAAACAACTATGACTGCTCACCAGGGGCTTATAGATTTTCCAAGCCCCTAACGTCCCACAGGAGAAGAGAGTTCAATCTCGGATCACAATGTTATGTTTCATCATACAAATGCCTCAACTTTAGTCTAATCTTTGTTTCTATGGCTTCAAAAAAGCCAATGACAAGGCCATGGTGGACACAACTCAAACGCCTTAAGGCTCATGTATGTTTACTATTGACATTCAACAACCTCAGTCCAACTGACCTTGATGCCAATTTAGTCATTTACCCTTTCCCATATTTCAATATTATAACATTTGATAAGATGACATCATAAGCAATGGAACCAGCTATTCGATTGCTTGACCTGCCAACTGTTCCCTATCGTTTCTAAGAGCGATCTTGTTTCCAAAACATATAATAAAGCCAGTCTTAGTAAGAAAATTAGCACGAAAAAGCTGATCGCCATTATGTATCACACAACAAAATCCTAATAGTTATCAGCTAACCATTAGATAGAGATAAAAATAATTAAAGTCACTGTATTTATTGGCTTGCACTTGGCAAAAAACAGTTGTAAATAGATCATTTTTCTCAAAAGTTTGAACTTTTATGAATCTGGCCCACCAGCATACTAATTTAAAGTCCCTTTCTCACTAAGTCAGATCTTACAGGTGAATCACAGGACTTGGATTATACCCTTGCTGATGAGATAAGATAACCAGAGATTGAAACACAGTAAACAGTAAGAAGTGTCAAAATTCCAACCCTTAACCAGTGCTGTGATATCGTGTGAATTAATTGTTGTTCCAAAAAGAGTGTATATCTTAGCATATCTGTTAACAAGAGGCATTGCTTATAAGGCTGCAACAAGTTCTCTCAGCCTTCTCTGCTGGGGGTAGCCTTTACTAATACTCATAATAGAAGCCAACAGGCAATTCGGTCCTTTTGGTAGGGGAGGGATGGGTTCAGGGGAGTTTGCTTTTGATACTCAGCAGGTTGAACCCAAAGTGGCAGAGGGCACTAGCCATATGAGCCGGCCAATCTACCAAAAAAGTGATGTAATTATATGCATTGAGGCACACATTTTGTTGCATTTAGTCTCATAATTGCTAAATAGCGAAAGGAGAAGTGGCCTTTATTACCACGTGAAGACCTTAAAAGAATTACAAAGCTTCAACTAGAAAAGGCAAGTGGCACTATTTTGAAGCTGTTATTGTTATATATTGTATTTTCTGTTCTTTTGGCCAAGTCAAGTCTTG
The DNA here is from genome assembly GCA_014182845.1 of Corymbia calophylla. Lineage (NCBI taxonomy): Eukaryota > Viridiplantae > Streptophyta > Magnoliopsida > Myrtales > Myrtaceae > Corymbia > Corymbia calophylla. The sequence continues at coordinate 21,999,501 of CM024701.1, read as the reverse complement.
TAAATTAAACAGGAAAAAATAATATTATTTAGGATGTGCATCAGGTTTGAAACCATAAGTAGCAGAATGGAAGACTATCCCAAAATTGGAGCTTACCACCGTACACCTAATGATAAAACAGGTGAAGCATATAGCTGTAACAGATCCAACCTGCAAGAGAATGCAGATCTTGTGTCAAAATAATTAAAATGAAGTCAAAGACTCCTTTGCACATTCTTGGCAAGTTTTCTTAATGTAATTAACAAATGGCTTGTCTCAAAAGGTGACTGTACATGTCCAATTCCTTCAACACATTGGTTTTGTGACACTTCATCCAAAGACAGTTAGCAAGAGGTAAACAAAATATTTTGCAGCGGCTCCAAGGGTGGATGACTGAAGTAGCATGTACACCATACACTCAATTATTTATTAGTTAAACAGCAGAAGCCTATCACACTTCACCACTTCTGTTCAGCTACCACTCACCACATTCAGATCACAAATAGAAATGGATGTACAGAACAAATAAAGTCAGGAGTTCAAAATATCTGCCATGTCCCATCCAGGCATGCCCTTAGTGCTGACAGACCTCATATGGATGCACAGATTGATAATGACTGGACAACACTTCAAGCATGGTTTTCATGCAATATATATATATATAGGCAGCAATGGAGATGGCTATGACCAATACACAAAAAGTTCTTCACACTAAGCTAGTACTTGCAGTGATCCCCTTGTCAGTTTGTAACCTCTGATTTTCTAGCAAATAGATGTTGAAGCAGACAGATGTTGAGACCATAAAGACCCAATAAAATGCCTAAAGCCCACTACAATATGATGAGAGGCTATGCCTAAAGCCTACTATAATAAGATGAGTGGAAGGAAAATAAAAGGAAAAGTTAGACAGTAGAAGGAGGGCTGCATACCTCATGAAGCTTTTTCCTCCTCCCTTTAGATTCAATAGGAAAACGCCTTAGCATGGAAAATAATCTGAAGCAAGTCATGATAACAAATGGAATCATTTAGCAAATTTACCAAAAAGCCACAAAGATATAAGATAGCATTGAGTAAACAGTACGGTCACAATAACTATCAAAGGTGCTGCTGAACCCACCTTCCTCCATATAATAAGAAACCCAATGCAGCTATTATTGAGATAACTGCAAGATAAAATGGAGTTAATGGAATGGCAAACTAAAATAGCCACCAGGAAGTGTAATAAAGAGAAACAATTTGAAATAGGATATCACCTGCAATAAATATCTTCCCAATAAATTCCACAACGATGTTGTCATCTATCCACAGATAAATCCAGATGCAAACCTGATGCGAAAATTACATCAATTCGCATAAGGGATGAATAATATGATAGATTTTCCTACAAACTAAATCTGAGTTGTACATTCCAGGAGCTAGCTTATGCTGCACTATCACTAACAGGCTAACAACTGTCTTGTAGAATGATTTAAAAGGTAACAAGGATATATACAAATTCTGTCGACTTAAGAATCAGACTACTTAACACCACAACTTCATAACAACACCAATAGATAGTAATGGTGACTTTATTATTGATTTTTGGTCCTTGATGAATTTATATACAAACGGCAAGCCTATTTTCTAATTCCATACATGAGGACTGTAACAGTGTAACTTAATTCAGGAATCTGGGTCCTGCTTCCTCTGACTTGGGTATGCAGAACTGGGATGACTTTGAAAGCAGAAATGAAGAAATTCACTTGACTCCATCATCAGTAATTTGAAACTACAAGCAGCTGGGCTAACCAATTTAAAGCTTTACATAACATGGATACAAGACAAGCAAATAAGCAAATTGGGAAGGTTTAAAAGGATAGTTACGAACGCCATGTGCCCCACACAGAGATGATACAACAGTGAATTTGGCATTGATATTATGCTATCTATTTTTACATTTAAAAGTGCAGCACCAAATTTGCTTAAATATTACAAGCCTTAATTTATTGAGTCTATTTATAACATAAAATGTCAAAATAGAAAAGCAAGAAAAAAAACTCTTATCAAATATTTAGGAAAAATATTAAGTATCTGATTAGTACTGGAAGATCGTTCTGTGAGAGATACCTGTATAAAGTACATAGCACCATTTATAGATAGATAAAATATCTTCAGCTTATCCGATGGTAAACTCCTCGCCTGTTGGTCAATAGATGCCCAGAGGTCAAAATCTCACAACTTAAAGATAGCTAGAACAGAAGTATTATATATAAATTCCTCAAAGGAAGAAGATCTAACATTACTCAAGCACAGCTATGTTTAATCACCTGGTGATATATCTCGGCCCAAAATAGTACTAAGAGAGTATAAGTAGAGAAAAACAGAAGTCCAGGAAGATCCAAGAGAACCAAAGTTAACACCTGGTCCACAGACATTAACTCGGTAAGCAACAAAATTCCCACAAAAAAAATAAAGATTCTAGTACTCTGATAAGTAGTGTATAGAAAATCAACACAATTTGACAACGTTAGTGAGAATGCCAATGAAATTAAGGGAGATTTACAACCCAAATGTACTTTACAACTGCATGCATAATCTTATTTATCGGTTAGCTTCATGATGTCCTTCAATGAGTATAGAACCACCAAAGGAAAAGACTATGTGATACAGCTAATTCAATATGTATGATCCATAAGAAGCATCTAAATGCAGCAATCTTTTGCAATAGAATCATAAGGTCTAAGTGATACAGACTCATTTGTTTGTCACTGATTGAATTTATAATAATAACCCACAAGGAATAATACGGTAATCTATGACTGCTTTAGTCTAGTTGATGGCTCAAAGGATTCAGATGGTAAAATGGCCACCAAAAATTCTCAGTAGTAAATGCTACCAACAGTAATACTACAGTTCCCTTCTCTGAATATGAATTCAACTTTGAACAACATAGTAATTGAGCGACACTCTTTTTTCATCTCTGTTTTATCTCTTCTAAACTGGTCGTGATTCAAAAGATTTTTATTTTATCTATGCTTATGGGAGCAAGCCAGATTAGTGGAGATTCATAAGCCAATGTATTTCATAACAAAGGAAGATAAAAATGAACAAATTCAAGACCGAATTTATTATTTAATCACTTTCCAACAGTAAGAAAATAAAGAACTTCAAGCAACAAAAATTCTCATATCAACTATATTATTGAGATAATTAAAATTAATGCAGTATGATGCAGCATAGTAGGGTAACAAAACAGATGAGATCACATAACCAAATTAACAGCTTGGGAACCCAGGAGGACTGACCTTTGGATGCAACACGAATACTTGCTTATGGAATGCAAATACAAGAGCACGTACTGAAAATAAAGGCAAAAGTAAGCACTCGAAAATCTCAAACCAAATGGACTCAACTACCGACATTCAGAAACATTACCTCCGTTGACTACAAAGTTCATTAGATGGAAAACCTTTTGGGTCGTCCAACCATATTCAGGCACTCTCAACTCGATCCTAACCAGTTGTATCTGCATAATCATAAGCAAAAAAAGGGCGCCTTTCACAACAATGCAGCGGGATTCAGATGCAAGGAAATTACTAAGACAACTACATCACCAATCGCGAAAAAGGGTTCTCAAAATCCAGTTAAGTTTTAAAGAAAATCAAGTTTTGGAACCATTAGGCATCAAGATATCCTCAGAATGGGGGGCACGCAATAGGAATTCAGCTGGTAGACACTAAAAGAACGCAGCTTTTTCGCAAAACAAAGACTAGGATAGTGATCTTTACGTCAACCGGACAGTTCTTAACCAATCAAATTAGCTTCGCTGAACCAAACTGTAGCGTAACGCCTCAGCACACACTGCACTAATTGTTATTTAAATGCAATGTCAATGCCCAGCAAAAACCCAGTCGAATCCAATCCCAACCCAACACTAATTCTCAACCCAAAGTAGTGCTCGACGAGCTTGCATCGTCAGCAAACCTCTGATCCGCAGAAACGACTCCGACCAGCGAAGTTTCGATCCAAAGCAAAACTACCAATAACCATAGTAGGAGCAAGTAGTGATGAGAGAGAGAGAGGGGACCAGGGCGACGGCGGCGACGAGAGCGTAGGCGGCGCAGAGGGAGAAGAAGAGGGCGTCCTGCCACCGGGTGGATTCGTTGATGTCGTCCCACCAATCGGAGGCGATGAGGGCGACGGACTCCATTGGAGAGGGCAGCCCCCGCGGCAGCAGCAGCGCTCCCATCCTCGTCATTGCTCCTCTCTCTCTCTCTCTCTCTCTCTTCGAACCGAGCTGTGTCTGGTTAGAGAGAGAGAGGGAGAGACCTCGGAAGAAGTGCTGGATACAAAAATAGAAACGAGGGAAGGAACCATACACTAGAGAGAGAGAGGAAGGAAGTCTTCTGCAGTGAGAGAACTTGCTAATCTTACCGGCGGTCACGCGGAGTTAGGGAGAGAGAGAGAGACAGAATAGGAGGGAGGTGAGAAGTATGTGAAAATAATTAAGTGAGAAATTATCAGGTGCATACTGGTTCATGCCAGGGATGGGCAGGGTTTTCAAGATAGAACCGAGATATGAAGATATGGACAAGTGGAAACAGGTTCGATTCTAAATTCTAGAGATGTTTTAGCTCCCGATTCCACTTTGTTAGGAACCGCCGGTTTCTAGTTCCCAGTTTCCATAAAAATCGGATAAGAATTGGGATCATAACCGAACTGGGAACCTAACGTAAAATTTCTTAAACGAAAACTTAAAGTGATGTTTATATTTTTCATATATTGTAATTATGAGTGAATGTGTTATTTAATTTTATTTAATATGTATTGTCTTAATGAGGAAATATTTACAGATAAATTGAGCTTACTAGATATATGTAGTGAGGCTTTCCAAATAATTTGTTTTAGTTTAATTAACGGTAAATTTTAAATTTAAAACTATTATTAAGTGATTAATTATGATTGTTATTCATTTTGATTTCAAGTAGTTAGAATTTGGAGCAATTTTTCATGAATGATTGAGGATTGAAGTTCTATAATTTAGGTTTTATGTTGCATGTTTTCAACCTTTTATTTTTTATTTTACATGTTTTGATCAATGGAAAGTTTTCATTTTTGTTGTTCCGTTCAATTTCGTTTTGCTTAACTAAAAATGGAACAAAAAAACTATTAGACCTTATAATATATAATAAGGTAGATTCCAAGTTCCAAAAAAATGAGGTGTAAGGAATGTGAAACCGTTTACCTTTAATTAAAACCTCAAAAAAAGATAATGTCATAAATGGTTACTGAACTTTGATCTAATATTTAATATGGTTTATGAACTTTTAATTTGTTTAACATGATCATAACATGTAATGTCGTCACTCATCAATGTGGTCATGTTCGATATAAAAATGATTAATATTATCCTTTAAAGTTGAGACATCATTTGTCTTTTTCAATAGGCTATATATAGATCGGGAATCGGCACGTGCGGGGATCATGCGATCGGGGGGGCACTTTTACCGGGAAGGAGGAGATGCCGCGGAAGATTCGTGAACGGGGATGGGGTCAAACGTAAGACGGGAAGGGGCGGCGTCCGACGCGTGGCTATTCTGACGCGTAGGTGACCCGACACTTCCCTCACGGCCCCCGGGTCCTTGTGGTTCTCCCTGGTCGGCCCTGACGTGCGTGATGACGTCGGCAATTGGGCGGTTTTGGCGGTTTGGTCTGTGGGCAGGAGGAGGAGGAGGAGCGCTTTTTATCATCCATCGCGTCCACGTATTTTCTTTTCTTTCTCCTAACCCTTTTTCTTCGATTTTTTGTTTGTTTATTCATTCGTCACCCGACACGTGTATTATTCCCTTCCCCCTGTCCTTGGATGTTCTCATTCACTTTTTTTTATTTTATTTTTAACTCAGAATTATGAACGCCCTTAAACATTTTTTCAGCAGGAATATGAAGGAGGAGGCCGTGGAATAATAATATGTTTGGTCGAATAGGCGGTGCGCGAGGTAGCATGGACCGCCATGGGTGGTGGTCGTGGAGGTGGGAGTGAAGAGCGCGCGCATGGATCGGCATCAGGCCTTTAGTTGGAGAGGTAGGCCTTGGCGAGGGAACTCCAAGCTCGAGACCCCGAAATCTAGAAGGCTTGAGCTCACCCACGAGGTGGAGCTCGATGACAGACTAATTCAACTCGTTACCAAGGTTCCTCTTCGCTTGCGATCAGTAAGGCTAGTCTCCCCCAGACCATCACTACCGCAAGCAAGGCCAGCTTGCACAAATCTAGGTGAGGTTAGCCTCTTTCACAGCGACAATGGACTCGCCTAGATCTGGGCAAAGCCATGATCCTCTCGTCCACGGTTGGCGAAGGCATCTCGACCCTTGCTCGCGATTAACGAGGGCTCAATAACCCTTGCCTTGCGCTAGATGAGTTGCTTGGTGACCCTCACTGGCTAGGGTAAGAAAATAGCAAAGAAGAAGAAAAGAAAAAAAAGGAAAAAAAAAATAATTAATTAAAATATTATTAAAAATTATCAACATCAGCATTAATCATGTCACGTAAGACGGCCGACATCTATATCAGTGATTTAAAATTGATTTGATAGACTTAATTAGCAAAAAGATGAAAATATTTATGATTGAATTAACAAAATTGAAATGTTTAGAATTAAATTAATAAAAGTGTAATAAATTTAGAACTTTTCAGATAATTTTCCTGATTGCCGACCCAAAAAATAATTTCTTGTTAGGCTTCCGTCTACCATGTGGAGGACGGTATCTATGGACAGTGGCATGCGAGATTCAATGTGGCAATGGGTGCACGCTCGTTGTCACGTTGAATTTTCGACAACCATGCAAGTGGGAATGGGTCATTGGTATGAGTTTGGCGGTATGAGTGAGATGAAGAAATATTTTAGGTGGTAGTGCTACTCGAGAAAAAATTTAAGATTTGGTAGGATTATCCCTAAAAATTTATACGAGTTCCTCTCATTCTACCCGTGGAATCACTACACATAATCCTTTGTAACTCATTGTATTGACATGTGGAGGATTTGTAAGGATATTTTTATGTGCCTTTTCATTTGGGGGAATTACTAGGGTTACCAGTGAGTTGAGATATCTGTGAACTACTCGCGTTGGACTCATTGCCTATTTGAAATCTCCTCGATTTTTTTGTTTTTTGAGTTCGATTAACATGTCGAGCCAAGTTCGAGTCTAAAGTCATATGACATTGTATGAAGTTACAATGGGTCTTATCAACAAGGGTTCTAAGTACACTAATTAAAACTCATGCTGACATATTTCAAAAAAAATTACATAAAAAAAATATTTTGAGAAAGGGAGATGCTTCATACGCAAAACCTCTACATTTCCAAAGGCCCATTTAAAAAGAGAAGTGGGTTTTGAAAAAAAAAAATTCTTTAATTAATTAATTAATTATTATTTTTTATAGTTTTTAATATCTGCACGAGCAATCACATAGAGAACGCACAAGTACGATAAAAAGGAAAATATAAACAGCTTGCTTGAACACACTTAAAATTTATAAATAATTAATCATTTTTTTAGTTTAAATATTTTTATTCAGCCAGAAGTTACGTGACCGGATCCGTGGCGCAATGGTAGCGCGTCTGACTCCAGATCAGAAGGTTGCGTGTTCGATTCACGTCGGGTTCAATTCCCTCTCCGGTTCTCCCTTTTTCACTCTTTTTTTTCCACTAAGTAATCACAGCCGTCCGTTCTCCTGCCATTTGCATTGATCCAATGGCTGAGCTTCCTCGAATCCCCCTACTCTGACGTACATCGTCCCCCAATTACGTGAAAATTTCACTTTTTTCCCAACACTTTTGAATTTTTCAATTTTGGTCCCTCAAGTTTAATTCGTGTTCAATTGACTCCAAACCATAAACCCTAGTCCTCTTCTTGTCTTCATCTTCCTCACTCATACTCTCTCTCTCAGCTCTGCAACTTACTCTCTCTCTCTCTCTAAACGTCGCTCGCGCAGCTCAACCTCTGCGGCCAGCCGCCTCGCCGGTGAAGCCCGACTACCGCTGGAAATGTCGCCGCTCGGCCGCCTTCGCCCGATGTTGCTGCACCTCCTCCGCCGCCGCTTCTTCTCGTCGTCGCCGTCGTCTATCCTGTCCCCCGACTCCAACGCCCCTCTCTCGTCGAAGGAGAAGACCCGGGCGGCCCTCTCCCTCCTCAAGACCGAGAAGAACCCCGAGCGCATCATCGACATCTGCCGCGCCGCCTCCCTCACGCCGCAGTCCCACCTCGACCGCGTCGCCTTCTCCGTCGCGATCTCGAAGCTGACGGAGTCGAGCCACTTCGATGGGATCCGGAGGTTCCTCGAGGAGTCGAAGGGGAGGCCGGACTTGAGGAACGAGCGCTTCATGTGCCACGCCATCGTGCTCTACGGGCAGGCCGGGATGATCAACGAGGCGATCAACACGTTCAAGCAGATCGAGGAGCTAGGTATCCCCCGGACCGTTAAGTCTCTTAATGCTCTTTTGTTTGCTTCGATTGTTGCTAAGGACTATAAGGAGACGAAGAGGATTTTCATGGAGTTCCCTAGGATTTATAGCGTAGCGCCTGACTTGGAGACTTTCAATACTGTGATTAAGGCGTTCTCCGAGTCTGGGTCGACGAGTTCGGCGTACTCGGCGCTGGCTGAAATGGATAGGAAGCGGGTTAAGCCAAATGCGACCACCTTCGGGAACATGTTGGCTGGGTTCTATAAGGAGGAGAAGTATGAAGACGTTGGGAAGGTTTTGGAATTGATGCAGAAGTACGGGGTCTCTCGGGGGGTTGGTATCTATAATATCAGGATTCAGAGCTTGTGTAAGTTAAGGAAGTCGGACGAGGCGAAGGTGTTGCTCGACGGGATGTTGGCGAGGGGGATGAAGCCGAATACGGAGACGTATGCCCGTTTGATTCATGGGTTTTGCAATGAAGAAAGGTACGATGAAGCGAAGAAGATGTTTAAGAGCATGGTGAACCATGATTGTCGGCCTAATAGTGATTGTTATTTCACCTTCATTCACTATCTTTGCAAGGGAGGGGATTTCGACACCGCTTTGCAGATTTGTAAGGAGAGCATGGAAAAGGGTTGGGTTCCGAATTTTGGAACGATGAAGTCACTGGTTAATGGGCTGGTTAGTATTGATAAGGTTGGTGAGGCTAGGGAGCTTATCACACAGGTCAAGGAGAGGTTTAGTAGAAATACAGAGTTGTGGGATGAAGTAGAAGCTGGTTTACCTCAGTAATGAAGATAAAGATAGTTTGCTGTTTTCAATTGGTTCAATAAGAGTGCAGCTTGATCTGAAATGGGCAAACATTGGTATCATGGAAGGCAGGTTTTACTTATTTTAAAATTGATCAACTTCAGTAATTCTCGAATGAAAAGGCTGCCTAAGGTACCGAGGGCTTTGGAATTCTATCGGACATCCTCCTATCATTCATTTGGTTCTGGTTACTCTCATGGTACAGACTAAAAGCACATACAAGGCAAACCAATTATGGCAAGATATCTTACCTCTCTCTTGGTGCAGTTCCAAGTAGCGCCTACCTTTGAGCCACATACCGTGAGTCTTCTCTCTAGTTGATTATGCACTGTGGTTATTTTTGTGTTAGGGTAGCTGGGGATTTCCATGGTAAGTTTTTCCAATGGAATATTGTGCTGTATGTCACATGAATCTGGAGGATGATATTGCTGTTTGCTGTTTGTGTCAATCTGACATGTGATTGTCGTCACTCCAAACATTTTAAATTGTCCATCCATTCATTCAAAGTTGCCTTGTATTGAAGGATAACTGATGTTACCTAAGTCGCCTTGTATTCAGAGATCGGAGGACTGTTTTGCTGCTAGCAAAGGTGCCAATGTAATGCCCGTTCTTTGTTTGCTGCTTATGTCACTGAATTGCTAGAGATGAAGTATGCTCTTCTCACTCTCAACCGTAAATGCATCTCATTAAAACTAGCTTAACAATTTCTTAGCTGAAAAATAAACCTTTATCCTGAGAAGACGTGAGCACCCTTGAGATGATATGCACTTTTGCTGCTCAAAGGCGATGTCTATGTTCACAATATTGAGAAAATTGATTCTGTGTCTTGTATCAGCAAATGCCCTCAGCTATACTTTCTGCACATGCAAAGGAAAAGAAGGAACTTTTCTTTAGCAGGAGGAAATCTGGGTAAATTTAGGGTAAATGCTTGGTCAAGCAACCAGAAGAATTTCCAATGAATTGAAAGAGAATGACTCTGGACGATTGTCTTCCTTAGACTTGTCGTTCGATCGTTGTCTATCATTAAATGTTCACATTCTCAAATTTGTCCTCGAGAAGTGTATGATCGAACCCTCTGATTACCATTCGTCTGGTAGCTAACTTCGACCCGCGTGATGGAGCAGATGCTTGGGCGCCAACTCCTTTGCGTTTCCTTCCATTTTGGCCGTAGAATTACTATGCGTAATCCTACGTAACTCATTGCGTTTGTGTTGATATGCGCAATAAATGATAGGGAAAAACCCACCAAAAACTTACCTCAAATTATTTTTTGACACCAAAAATCCAAATTTGTAACATATTTATCTTAAATATTAAAATATTACATATGACAACCAACGTTCACGATAACGATTTTTAATTAAAATTGGTTAGATAAATTCAATTGGCAAGAATCAAAAAAATATTTAGGATTTAATTAGTATAATTAAAATATTTTAAATAAGAATTTGAAATAATTAAGTCAATCTCAAAAAAGCCATGAGCCTGCCCGCTAGCCATATGTTTGCTGGCAGCAAGCAAGTGGTTTTTCCGTCAATCAAATAGGGGTACTTTTATCTAAACTAAATTTGAATATTGTATTCTTAGAAAAAAAATCAAAATTACTTTTTCTTGTTTATTGCCATCTCCTATGCTGTCCCCACGACCGCTGATCGACCTCTGCAACTCTCCAAAGATGTCGCCGCCACACGTGGAGAAATCACTAAAGGCCTAAGAGAGGTCCAGCAACTCCTCTGCACCCGACTTCGACGACTTGGTAGCAGTGCCGAGGCGCATGATGACGATGGAGTTGGTCAGGTTCTCGGAGATGAACTATGGCCCGCCGATCATGGAGCTCGAGGCGCTTGCTCTCCTTATTTTTAATTCAGAAAAAATTTTGAAAAAAATTTCAACTTATTTATTTTCGAAAAAATAAATGAGAAATAAAAACTCTTCTTATCGCTTATCGTTACTACTAGTTGGCTGCGCATCTACTGTTGTCTTCTGTTGCCATCAATCGCCCATGCCAATTGCTGTTGCCGCCGCCATCACCGCTTGCTGGCCGCCCCTCAAATGAATTTCTATTCTGAGAACAGAAATTTTGTATCTTTATGAAACACGTATTTATGCTAGAAACTTATCTAAAATAGAAATATAAAAAATTATTTATACTCTAGAAATCAATTTCCGACCTTAATGGTTATCATTCAAGCTCTTGATACCCTCCTTTTCTATCTTTTCTCTTCTTCTTTTTTCTCTCATAATTATTTGAATCCATTAATTTTCTTTTTAATCATCCCTATCAAATATTAGTTCTACTCCCTTTAAAAATAAAAACATATTTATGCAGTGAAAAGTTGTTTTCAGACCGTCTAATGAGAGAGGATCGCTTTGGCCTTTTGGTTTGCTTGCATAACCTATGTATTTTCTAACTCCATACTATTGTATTTTTAAATTACGATTTGTAGCGACAAATTAAGCCTTTCAAACCTTCAAACGATGATTTCTAGCACCGATCATTGCACTCTCCAAACCTTCAATTGATGGTTTTTGAGGCCAAGATCACACCCTTCGAACCTTCGAATTATAATTTTTGGCAATTTCTATTTAATCATCTCTTTTTCTTTTCCTTTGAAAAAAAGGGATAGTGTAGCTGTGGTATGCACAATTCAAGAGGTCTCGGATTTTTCAAGTGATTTGGAAGATAGGTTTTATTAACGAGGGTTCTAAGTACGCTAATGAAGATATTAAAAAAAAGTAAAAACTCATGTGGACATATTTCAAGAGAGTTAAAAAAAAAAAGAAGAAGAAGAGAAAAACACAAACCGTAACATTTCCAAAGGGGAATTTGAATAGAGAAGTGGGTTTTGAAAAATAAATTTTATTGCATTATTTTTTTTACTAAGTTTTTTATATCTGCGTTCGGGCAATCACATAGAGAAAGAAATTCAAGGACGATATATATATATATATATATAGTTTGCTTGAACACACATTTATAATATGTAAATATCTAACCTGCCTTTGGGCGATATTTGGTTTTCACTAACTAATCACAGCCGTCCAGTCCTTGCTTTTCGCATAGATTCAACGGCCGAGCTTCTCTCGAATCCCCCTCCCGATCCACATCGTCCCCCAATTCCGTGAAAATTTTGTATTTGGCCCGATCCGTTCGACCTCTTTCCATTTTTGGTCCCCCCAAGTTTAGTTCGTGTTCAATTGACTCCGCCCGATCTCGCTGAACCTCCTCCTACTCCGCCGCTTCTCCTCGTCGTCATCGTCGATCCTGTCCTCCGACTCGAACGCTCCTATCTTGACGCGTGCCTTAACTGGTTCGTGGCCATACCATTACCGTAGCATGTTCATGAGGGATTGTCAAATCTTTTTGGTGGATATTTTTCGACCCCATTTGCCGGAATTTAAGTACATTCTGAGTACTGCTCTGGTAAATCAGAGACTGGATTACTCTTTTGCTGCTAGCAAAGGTGCCAATGCGATGATGCCCGTTCTTTTGTTTGTTGCTTATGTTACTTAATTGCTAGAGATGCAGTATGCTCTTCTCAGTCTGAACTGCATCTTGTCAAAACAACTTTTACAAATTCTTAGCAGCCAAGAAATACACCCTTATCCTGAGAGGATGTGAGTTTCCTTCGATGTACCTGTGAGATGATATGGACTTTTGCCGCCCAAAGGTGATGTTTTGTATGGAGAAAATCGATCCGGTGTTTTGTATCAACAAATGCCCTCAGCTATACTTCCTGCTCATGCAAGGGAATAAAGGAACTTCTTTTATGAGGAGGAAAGCTGGGTAAATTGAGCGTAAATGCTTGGCTTATATCTAGGCAGAAGGAGCATATACCTCAAATGTTCTCCGTAGAGAGGAGTCGAGCAAAACCAGAAGAATTTCCAATAAATTGAACAGAAAGAAGACAGTGCAAACGTCTGTGTCTATTAACACCAAAAGGCTAAAAGAGTCTGAAAGAGAATGATTCCGGACGATCATCTTCCTTAGACATGCGGGTCGTCATCTATCATCTAAATGTTCACATTCTCGAATTTGTCCTCGAGAAGTGTATAATTGAACCGGCGATTCTCATTCGTCCGATAGCTATCTTCAACCTGTGCGACTGAGCAGATGCTCGTGCGGAACATGCCCACTCCTTTGCGCTTCTTTCTTCCCCAAGCGATGCGAGGGAACCCGAAACTCGTTCCGGAAACCCTGCCCAAGATCTGCTCCTGTGCGGGGCTCGAGCTCTCTTGTTCGAGGCCGTGGAAATACTCAACTTCCTTCCTGACGAGGGATGCGATCGTACCTCGGGTGCCTACAGCAACTGGACCGGTCGCGGCCATTGTCTGATTAATAAATTCGATCGCCTTGCCGCTCGATATATATATGCAATTAGAGGAGGAGGAGGAGGAGGAGGAGGAGGAGGATGCTTGTGAATGAAGAGAGTGATGGGCGGTCAATGACCTTTTCTAAGTGTGGGGAAGATTGCTTTGGTCAGTGGATGTCCTCTTCTCCTGGTGATCATAACTAAGAGTTTTGCCGGGTGCCCTTTTCTTAAAGGGCACGGCGTGGGGCTTTTCATAATTGCAGCTCTTGACGTGAGGAATCACTAGGGGTGTCAAATGGGTGGGTCGGGTCAGGTTTGGGTCGGGTCAAAAATGGTCCGACCCACATCGACCCATTTAACCCGTTTTGACCCATTTTCATGCAATATAAATTTAATAACCCATACCCGACCCGACCCATACCCAACCCATACCTGACCCATATTACCAATACATATTAATATTTAACTTAATTTAAGAAAATCTACTCCCACTTATTTAGTCCACTTTAAACTTTTCACATATAAATTATTTGAATAAAAATTTCACATCAAATTTATAAAGTAAATTAAATAATAAAAAATTAGTAAATAAAAAAATGTGGATATTTCTAAATTGAAATAGTTTGAGGAAAATAATTTTTTTAAAAAAATCGATTTTTTTATTATTGTTGAGTGAACCTCATTGGATCGGTAACGAAGGACGAAAACGCATAGAGGAGGGGGATGGAATGAGAGAAATGATGGCTCTACCTAATAACTCACTCAACCTATATTTAACTTTTACTTGACCCATATTTAACTTCCACTTAACCCATATTTGACCCATATTTAACTTCCACTTGACCCATATTTGACCCATTTAACTAAAAATGGGTCATAATATGGGTTTATGACCCATATTGACACCTCTAGGAATCACCCATTGTTTAACAGCGAAGTGTGAAACATTGCAGAGCTTACATTAGCCAATCTTTCGGCTGCGAATGCGCCTTCGGATAGTTACTTTTCAGCAGGTTCGTCTTGAATTTTTCACTTTAGCAAACACCATTGTTTGATGATTGGAGTTCCTAGATGACCCGATTTTGTAGAGGAAGCCAGTCATGCTACATAACCTAGAAATTCATGATGCATGCTCCCTTCTCTTACATCTCTCTCAAAATGGGCACGTGTCCTCCTTCAATTAGTGGACCACTAATGTGTACTTCATCTTGCGAAGCATAGTAATTACACTGTCGTAGCAGGGGTTGGGATATGATTAAAAACCATCGGCCTGAGACGCTAATCATTACCTTTGCTTTCTGTGCTGAAATAAAGAATGGGAAGAGGCTGCCCCATCTTTTAAACACTTTTAGAATAAAATAAGAGGTAATGTTATAATTCATTCATGAATTTTGATCCAATAGATAATTTGATTCTCGAACCTTTGATTTGTAAAATGTGATTCATGAATTATTGATAAATGCTCAATGTAATCTTTCTATTTGCTCAAACATCATGCTTAAGAATGATGAGTCCATATGTCTATTGAAAATGAAAGAAGCAAATGAGGGGTTTTAAATGTTACATGAGGCAATTTTTTGTTCCCGATTTGAGATAAATATCATATGGGGATGATCCATGAATTTTTTTTGGTCCACCTTTCAAACATAACAGATTAAAGGCTACATAGTAGAATCCATTAACTTGGATTAATGGAAGGATGACGATAAACATTTTCATATAATGAAGGGATCGGATTGAACCTTTATCGATAATTCAGGAATCATATTAAATAGATTAAAAGTTTAGGGACAACATCACAAATTGGACAAATGTTTGTGAACCATTTGTGTTATTTTACCTTAAAATAACTTATCTACATTATCTCATCTTATGATCACATCGGCTACTTCACTCCTAAGCAAATTTTTTTTTTTTTTCTTTTTTGCCTTTTTTAATTTCAGCCGAAAGAACATGCTCAAGCCCATTGCTGCTCCAACTATGGTTGTCTCCTTATTTATGCCGCAAAATTGCCTGCTCTGAGAGTATCGGATATCATACCAATAAGCTCTCAATTGACACATCAAACCTGCCATGCCATTAACTAGGGATGACAAAGCAGTGTAATGCCAAAAGCATATGCTCACTCTTCGTCCTTCTGCTATCAAAATCATGGAGAAATCGAGGATGTATTGACATCGTGACAAATTGGGATCTTCCATTAAGGTTGTACCGGCCTATGAAAACGTCGTTTACATTGAAGTACTCCTTTTTTACAAGCTTCCAGAATTATCTCAAAGGCTTTGTAGTCTCGTCGGTGGCAATCACAGTCAGACTCTGATGACTGTCCCCATTCCACAATTTCAATAGGCTACATTCAGACCCGTTATAGAGCAAAGGTCTTAACATCTCACCAGACGTAAAGTGTAACATTCCTAAAAGATCTACATCTATAATTCTAGATTATATGGAAATTGCCATGGATCCCATGATACAGTATGATGCACTGGATTTACTTGATATTCCTTCTCCAATCTCAGATTAAAGGAGATCCACCCTCCAATTGGAAGGGGCATTTCTATTTCTTCTCACATCCCAAAGACAAGTGTGTACATCCAGAGCATACAATTCACTGATCTAAGGTTTTCATCTGCCACGATCCTAATATTTGCCAAAGACAACTGGTGAAGATTGTTTAGCAGTAAAATTTCAGGAAGGAAATCGAGGATTCCCAAATAGTCTAAGAACTCGTGATTCAGCCATAGCCCTGCGCTTAAACAGAAGGGTCATTTTTGATAAATTGAATTTGCAATGTTGCGTGCAAACAAATACAAGTTTTTCTCAAATTGAGACAGAGTAACAAAAGCATGAACTAAGCCGTTGTATGAATTTGCAGATAAAGTGACCTGAAATCAAGAAGAGGCCGAAAAAGCTTGTTGTGCTCTAATGACGACTCTATGAGTTCCACGCATTGTCACAATTTTACTGCTTACAGTAAACAACCAATATGACTAATGGTGAGCCAAAAATCACCTTATGTCCATTGTAATGTATTTTACCATTCAGAACATGTAAAAGAAAATCCTCTGTGCTCACCAGGTATAGAGATCAATACATTGTTGTTAGCCCTGAGAGCTCTCAAATTTTTTAGCTTACTAAGTTCAGTGGCAAAACTAATAGCTTGTTATCAAGGTATAGCTTCTCAAGAAGCGGTAGTCTAGCTATCTCGAGAGTCTCATCAAACCAACAGAAAATCATTAGAAGTAACGGTGCTTGTGCATTGGGGCGTTCTCAAAACCTAATACAAATATTTACAATTAACTCTCCAATAGTGGAAGTCACCTCTCTTAAAATTAATTCCTTCAATAATACTAATCGTTTAAACAACTTAATATAAAAATCAGTTATCACCTTTTAGCATTCTCACCTCTTTCTTTTGATTAAAAATCTATGCAAAATCTAACCTTTAGTTCACATCTTCATCATAAAATACTTATATGACTATTCGTTTTTCCTTCAATACTGACCAAAGGACATTAAAAAGATCATTGATATTCGTAGCAATAGTCTCTTAATCTCTTTATATGATGCACAAAGGGAAGGGATAATGCACAAAGCATGTCAGTTTTAAGGGTGTGAATTTCCAGAACATTCCTAAGACGGGTGAGACGGTAATTGCGCCAAGGTCTAGAACTTTCTTGTTATAAATGCTGGTAGTTGGTAGGTTAGGAGATACGATCTCGTCTGTTGGATTGAATAATGAATCAACGATTGTAATTAGTAGGCCACTTGTATAAGAAGGGGTACCTCTCCCTCATTGTAACAATCCAACCATTTAGTAATTTAAAAAGTTCATTCTCTTCTCTCTAGAAATTTTTTCTCTTTATGATCCGGGTGAGCTTGATTGATCGATCAATCCGAAAAATGAAATGCTTGAATTAGGCGCTCCAACGATCCCAAATAATCCAAAAGTACCTAGGTTCTCTCATGGTCTTGATCTCAATCGATTGGCCTGTAACAAAGAATCATGTATTGCATACTCAAAGTGCCCACACATATACCTAAAAGCTTGAGATTAGGTGTATGAATCAACACTAAGCATATGCTTCCGACATCTATAAGCAATTGTTTTTGTACGATAAACAATCTCAAAAGAAATAGTCAGGGTTTTGAGATGTCAGCAACAATCCGAAAGAGTCAATGTCTCAAGACAAGTAAGTGAAATCAACCCAATATAAATAAAAGTGAGTTTCACAAGAGATAAAGATCTTTAGACAAATGGAAGATGGAAGTATAACGGGATTCTCCATTACTATATAGAACTTTTTGTCTAGGTGTTATCTCTGGACAAATGGAACATGGAAGTATAATGGGATCCTCCATTACTATATAGAACTTTGTCTAAGTTTCGCTCCTAAACACGCATGAAGGTATCATACTGTTTACGGATCAGTTGGCGAATAAAGGTCAGTTGGTGAATAAAGGGTCACTTCAAGCTTTTTGAAGCTTGCGATTTATGGTAAAGTTTATACAAGAGTATATTGGAAGATATCTCTTGATCCAAAAAAAACATATCAGAGAAAGTTTTCATAGGGGATAAATCATGACACATCAATGTGCTCTTCACATATTGCAAGAAACACCTGCGGAAATAATATTTCAAGATCCATTATGTGTCCGAGATCTTTTGTTTTTCTTGCATGGTTATTTTAGCATATTTTTAGTTCTTAAGAAGAAACAGTTTGAGAAGGTTCAATTGTTCGAAATGAATTTCTAGATTTGCGGATTTTCAATATCAAATTCGTAAAATGAATCGAATTTTTGTTTTAACAATTCAAGTACATCATGTATGATTAAAAATTATGAAAAGCATTTTGCTTGTTTCTATTCCATATGTCGATATCGATTTGTCAGGGAACTACAACTCATCTAACACAAGATTGGGAAGGGACGCCCAAGATTGGGAAGGAACGCTCACAAGGACTTCCACCTACTCGACAAGACACTCGTTCTCGTAAGCCAAGTATATGTTGGAGTAGTTGATCAAAGAGATCACACAATCTTTCATATCTACCAACATAAAACTTTCCAACATGAAACATTCTCTTAGAATTATCGTGCCTAGCTATCACAACAGTTCGTCTTTTACTCAAGAGTCAAAACAAAAGGAAACTAAATAAACATTAGACAACTCTAGGCAAACTTAACAAACTAACACGATTTCCCAAAAATTTCAAATTATGCATATTCAAAGCTCCTTTATTTCGATATGAATAAATTCCATGCACGACAAATTAAAACAAGGGCTCTCTTGAGCAAGAATCATGGATGACGATAGAGAAAAGATTTTACAATTTCAATATCCAACCAAAAGCAACATAGAAATTTAAGGAATGGCACAAGTTTCGCAAATTTTTTAGACTACTAAAACACGGAGGTCGTCATCATTGATTGCACACCCTGAAGAACAAAACGGCAGAGAATGCGCCTTCAGAATTTTTTTTTTTTCAGTGGGTTTCGTATTGAATTTTCCACTTTCACAAACACCATTGTTTTGGATGATTGGCGTTCCTAGATGACCCGATTTTGGAGAGTAAGCCGGTCATGCTGTATAATCCAGAAATTCCTGATGCTTACTCCCTTCTTTTACATCTGTCTCTCAAAAAAAAGCATAAAACGCATGTATTCTCCTTGAATGAGTGGACCACTTATATATACTTCACTTTGCGAAACATAGTAATGATACTGTCGTAGCAAATTTGTGATTTGATTAAACACCATCGGCCTGAGACGCAAATCATTACCTTTGCTTTCTGTGCCGAAATAAAGAATGGGAAGAGGCTGCCCTATCTTTCAACGCTTTAAAACAAAATAAGAGAGTAATGACAAAATTGATTAATGAATTTTGATCCAATTGATAATTTCGTCTTTGAACTATTGATTTGTAAAATATGATTTTCAAACTATTGATAAATGTTGAATGTGATCCTTTCATTTGCTCAAACAACATGCTTAAGAATGACGAGTCGATATGTCTATCGGATATGAAAAAAATAAATGAGAACTTTAAATATTACACATGGCAACTTTTTATTTTATTTTATTTGAGATGAATAGCACATGGGGACCATCCACTCAATAACCTTTTTTTGGGTCCACTATTCAAACATAATAAATTGAAAGTCACGACAATAGAATCCATTAACTTGGATTGATTGAAGGACAATAATAAACATTTCCATATAGTCGATGGATCATATTGAATCTTTACCAATAGTTCATGAACTACATTGAATAAATAAAAAATTTAAGATGACATTATATATTAAACCACAGTTCATGAACCATTTGTGCTATTTTCTTTTAAAATAACCTATCCACATCATCTTTATCTTATTATCACATCAGCTCCTTCACTTATAAGCAATTTTTGGCTTCTTCAATTTCAGTCGAAAGAAATGTTCAAGCCCATTGCTGCTTCAACTATGATTGTGTCCCTATGTATGCCGCAAAATTGCCTGCTCTGAGAGTATTGGATATCATACGAATAAGCTCTAAATTGACACATCAAACCTGCCATGCCATTAACTAGGGACGACAAAGCAGTGTAATCCCAAAAGCACATGCACACTCTTCGTCCTTCAGCTCTTAAAATCATGGAAAAATTGAGGATGCATTGACAAATTGGTATCTTCCATTAAGGTCCGTACCTGCCTATGAAAACGTCTTTAAAATTTAAGTACGCCCTTTTTACAAGCTTCCAGAGTTCTCGCGAGGGCTTTATAGTCTCGTCAGTGGGGATCACAGTTAAGATTCCGACGATTCTTCCCATTTCACGTAGGCCTCGCTACCCATTGAGAAAAAATGTTCATACCATCACATAAAGAATAGTCAGCTCTGCAGAGTTCGTCTGGTGTGGCGAGTAGAACTGAAAAAATATACTCGCATAGAGAGACCGGCCCTTTTCTCCCCCTCTTTATTTATGTGCTGGAACGATTTCCTTCACAAATTCCGAACTAGGCTGCGAAGCCAATCTGTGCGACGCCTAAGATGCTCAATAATTTCAACAGGCTACATTTGGACCCATCATAGCATTCCTAAAAGACCTGCATCTATAACCATAGATTATATGGAAACCGCTGTGGATTCCATGAAACAGTATGAACCACTAGATTCACTTGATGTTCCTTCTCCTATCCCCGTTACATGAGATCCACCCTCCAAATCAGACGGGACATATCTATTTCTTCTTACATCACAAAGACAAGTGCTTATATCCAGAGCATACAGTTAACCTATGTGTAAAATGTCGAAAACAGCTATAGAACGGGGTATCACATTCGTTGAATGTGAAGAGGATAGATAAGAGTTTTAGAACTGTATGTACAAAGGAGTCGAGCAGCTGAGATCAACGGACCCAAGTAGAGAGGTGAACAATGAACAGACAAGAGGAACTGCACTTGCATATATTTTTACTCAAGAAGCTATATAGTTCATGGCATTCCGCATCCATCAATGCTCTAGTATCTATCTACTAGGCATAAAATCTCCTACAGGCCTCAAAATTTTAAATTTTTTCCTCTCAGTTTCTCTATCATCACAAGTATACTTATTTTCCTTTTTCTTTATGCTGTTTCAGCTATTTTTATACCCTCTCTTATTTTTTTTCTTTTTTTCTTTTTTTCAGTAAACCTCATGTCCAATCATACATGGCTAACACCTGAGCATGGGCTGGATGACACAACAATGTTAACATGTAGACTACTTTGTGCTGGGTAGATGGCAGGAGTACCTCAACTTTCTATGTGAGGCAAGAGTATTTTGCAGAGCAACATCTACACTTGTGCCTTCCCGGAACAAGGAGTCGTACAATTGGCAAACAAACTGAGACAATTCTGTTTCATCATCGTCCCATAGTCCCTTGAGATCCCCGTTTTTCTCAGGGTCACTGTCCTCCCAATCACTCACCGGGCTGGCTGGTTCTGCTTCTGCTTCCTCCTCCTCTTCTTCTTCCATTTCTTCTTCTCCAATCTCGAATCGCCCATTTTCCAAGTTGCCAAACACACCCGGTACATGGAATGCTGTCACCTGTGCTTCTGGAGGTTTGGCTGACGAGCAGATAATGGCTTTTGCACCAGAATCTAGAAAAGCCTTAATAAGAGTTGGACTAGGCCCATACGTGCCAGTACAAATTATAACTCTGTCTCTCCAAGCTCCGACCTGATAGCGCCAACCATAGGATTTCAGCATTGTCAACAGAAGAGAAGGGACAGATGTATGTGAATCATTATAGTGATGCAGACAGACAGAGCATCAATTATCCTGAAACTTTTTAAAAAATGAGGTGCTCATCTCATATTTGTAGAGTGTCATGTGGATACTATAAGGCTGTATAAATCACTTAATTATCGTCAAGGCAATGCAGAAGAAAAGCAGCATGTGGTGAACCCTCCAAGACCAATGAAACATACCATCCAACGGACATCGTCAGGTGTCAAATGCACAGAAGGCACTGTTCTACGGAACATGTATGCGCCGATTTCTTGATCATCTTCCATTACCTTCCAAAAACAGAGCATCAGAGTGGAGTCCACCATGATTCTTAATGCTGTGCTTGAAGAACTTGAAGCATCTATTTGGATGGCAGCAACAATAACTAAAACTTACTTGTTTTTGACATCCAATGTAATGGTGGACAACACATCCAATTTGGAAGTGTCGTCTACAGGCAACCAAGTCAGTCACTGTCGAAATGTTTGCAAGCAGCGATATTCCTTTCCTGTGATGACCCCGCATTGTCGACAACAAACTCATTTTGACACTCTGTAGAAACTTATCTGCCAGTTCCCCAGGTTCAGCCACCACAAAGACATCATTTTGCCAACTAGAGAAACATATTTTGAGCATGTCAGAACTTAGAAAATATCTATGAAAAACAAGAATGCAGTAAAGTAGGACATAATGTTGACCTTAAAATTAAACCGTCGGAATCACTTTGGAGAGCCAAATGTACGATTCCCACTTGTGGTGAATTCTGTAACTTCCCATGTAATGAGCGAGCGAGTAGAGACAGTTCTCTGGGTCTTGAAGGAGACTTTGGCGGTGAGGCAGTTATCTTTCCTAAGTGGGATCCATCCAGGCTTAAAGGAGGGACTAAGTCGATTCTGCCAATCCTCTGATGACCAATATCAGGACTATAAATTAGAGGGCTCGAGGGAAAGCTTCCAGTGAATAGAGGCGATGTAAAGGGGGTGGGCAATGCGGTTGAAGGTACTGCCTTTGAACTTCCCGATAAATTGTCAAAAAAAGATAACCTTATGCTGCTGCGGGCACAAAACGACTCAAGTGCATGCACATGATGAACAGTTCTTCCTGAATCTGGGCTATGTAAAGCTTCAACGAGAAGGACATTGCGTCTCCAACCCAAAGAAGGCCCATGCACTTCTGTCGCTGTATAGGCAATGCAGATGAGGAAACAAGAGTAAGAGGACAGTAATGGCAATAGATAAAGATATGCAGTAAAAACTTGCCTGAATCAGATGCCTTTGTTTTTGAGATATGTTGAGGCTTTAGATTATCTGACCACTTCTCATCAAGTTGGAAAGGCATGATCAATCTTTCACAAGCATTTTTGAAGGCTTGCGAATTGTTTTGGATGTATTCGTCAGTTGCAGCCTCCAACTTAAGCCATACAGCAGGGTCAGTCTCATCTAGCTCCATACCATAACACTCGTCAACTGTGTGGCCAGAAACACAGTTCACTAACTGAGAACTTGCAAAGGAGACTTGAGCAGTGTTCAGTTTTAGAAACTAGTTGTGCCTTTTGATTTCACTCAAAACAACAATGAAACAGAGTGTCCCTCTGTAGTTTTGAAATTTTACTTGATACACTTCAAAGAAAGATTTTGTATAGAAATGAAAATTTGCACAAGTTCGGTTAGATCAAGTTTCCATCAAAACAGAAGCTGTTCTATCTGTTTTCCTTTTTTCAAAATTATTCAAAGTAAGGAAGCTTTGCTGAAGCTACAATGGGAATCTCTAGTAAAGCTCAATGAAGATTATTGTAAGCTAAAAACTGAAAGCTGAAGAAAACAATATAGTTATGCTCCATTGCTTTCCAACTTCCTTATAATATGAAAAGATTTACTTATGAAAAACAATAACAGGTTCCTCTCTCTAAACTGACACCAGGCAAACAAATGAAATATTGTAAATTTATTTTGTTTTCATGTTTTCTGATTTCTGATTAAAATGTGAGTTAATATTATGAACATTTGACATATAAAAAGTAAAAACAATTTGCAAACTGAAAAGGTACAGAAATAAAAAAAAATTTCCAAAAATTTTCTGTAGAATGACAACTAGAAAAACTCTGTAGTACCAAATGTCCCATTATAATCAGGTTGATGCTACAGATTTATACAATATGGGAACCAAATAATTAACCAAAAAGTAAAGCATATCATATTAGTTTCCTAAAAAGAGAAAAACTACAGATCTTGGAGACCCATTCATTTAACAAAATCACGTATTAAATGTTAAATTACCTGGATTGAACCGGAAATACTGCATCTCAGGGAGCATAGGAAGCAATGTGCTCAGAGCTTCCTCCACACGATCCACTGAACATGCACTCTCTATTAAAACTTGTCCAGTATCAAGATAACGCCAACCACCCTTCCTTACCTAAACCAGTTGATTTCAAGTTACTAGCAGGTAGAAGAATGACTATTGGAGTCCTTTTGATACATAAATTACATTCTAAAATTACTAAGGCTGTTCAAAAGCACAAGATATTGCACAAATACGACTCTACTGTGCTCAAATTAACAGTACATTATTGCAACAACATCCTTCCGAATATGCATTAGACTGGGCATATACGTGGTCTCAAAACTTGGGGCTGTTACTTCTATATAAATTGTCATCATCTGTACTATGAATTTTCCACAGGTACATAATCTATCGAGCATAGTGAAGTTCTCTTGTATTTCTATGCAACTTCAATAAAAAATGCAGCATAAACTCAAGCAAATTCAATTGAAGGACAGAAATTTATAAAATAACACATCAGATACAGATTGCAATGACTGCAGGGCTCAGATTCTCCCAGTGCGACCCAAAGTCATGTGCAGCAATAGTTACATGTGTTAGGTAGAAAAAGACTGCAGGTTAGGTCCCAAAATACTAAACCGAGAAGTTTCAAAAAGGCATATGAGGAAGGTATAGAAGGCTTGAGTATTTCCATGATGAAACTTTTACCCATCCTGAACACCAAATGTTGTGAGGATGTAAAGGAAAGCTTGAATTCATGGTGCATCGGAATAAGATGAGCATTTTTCCCCCTTGGCACTCTGTTTGCTGTTGCAGCCCAGCTGCCTTCGAAGAAAAGGAGCTTGTTGTGTTTAAGGAAGATAAGCATGCCATTCATCAGGATGAAGGGTAGAAAGGAAATTAAGCAAGCACAGCAGAAGAATGTTTAAATCATTGTGACTGAAGGAAAATTGGGTAGAGATAATCATGTATCGCTGGGCATTCAGGAATTAGGGACAGAAGAAAGCTGGAAGCTATTTAAAGGTTTACGAATGGTCATGAATGATTTATCTTCCATCCATCGAATTCATAGCAGAATGGTGTCATAAGTCCACGAAGAAATTCCCCCCCACCCCCATTTTTTACCGTGGGGCAATGTAACCTTTCCACAATTATTTTATCAGACCTAAAATGGTGTGAGACCTTGTCGAGGGGAAATAAGTCATTTAACATTCCTTCTTATAGCAGGCAACAACAGATTACCTTTGCAGGAACAGAGCCACATCCAATGGAAACTAAACAATCGATTCTTGTGTCTGGCCAGAGAAGCTGTGCTTCTCTTATGGCAAAAACTGTAGGATTGTTAGCCAATATTGCGCCATCTTGCCAACGATGCACATCTGGGGCAATATTTTGAATTCTCAATAAAATTAGATGGAGAAGCAGCAAAACTGTCGATAGAAGACAGAAGGAGCATAGGAAGGAAAAACCAGAGGAAGAACTAAAAAGGAGGGCAGTACCATCCGAGTAATCATCAAGATAATATGGGGCAGCTGAAGAGGCCCTTATGGCTTGCCAGACTCGATGCTTACAACTTCCAATGAAAGCACTGCGTTTATAGCCAACTTGTGCCCCAGTAGTAGGTGATCCTAATGTATTGACGCCAGAACTTTCCGAAATTGCAAGAGATACCTCTGGCGTTCCAACAGGGTACTGCAATTTGACAAAAAGGAATTAAGTCAGTAATATGCTGCGGCAAGCACGACATCCTTCAAAGTTTTGTGTCCAAATCATTGCAGATAACTCTTGGCTAGAAATAAATGTGCAAAGATGTCAGGAGTAGTCAAACCTGATAATTACGGAATAAGAAAGGCTGAGCTGGCATCATGCTAACCAAAGTTGAAACAACAAAGACTTTGGGAATGTTCTTAACTGCAGACTCTATTAATAGGTCTCCATCTTCATCAGCACACATTTCTTTCAACAACCTCTCAAACTGATCTGCACTATGCTGCCAGATCACATATTAGAGTGGCTTTTCTACAAGCCTAGACTACGATAATCAAAGGCATGAGGAAAAAGCTGAAGAAAAAGAAAAATCGATTCACATTGCAAATTTCTCCAAATTTCACCACTTAAAGGAAAGATACCTAACAGGACATTAACCACCAGAATGACAACATTTAGTAATTAACTTAGAAATCCACAATTCACTGCAATTGTGGCTGAAACACCAGGTAAATGACTCCATCTCTAATACCGATAAGGTTTGATAGGAGTCAACTTTAAGTCTATCCAATTAAGAAATGATATTGCTTTACAGTGCTATGCAAAGGAGTCAAAGACAATATAGAGTAGAATAGAATCCTCTTACTTTAGATCCATGCACAACAACCCTAAAACTCTGGGAGGAACTTTTATAAAGCTGATCCAACTTCTCTCTCCAGCTTGCAGCTTCATTGTCCTTTGCCCCAGCTTCAGCAAATACAAGTTTCCCTGAACAACCGACCAAGACAAGTCAAATGAAAGCAACATAAGCAAATGACAAAAGGCACTCCCATGCAAGTTCTGTTCTATATCGCCTTGCCCTCACCAAGATTTTTGTATATTTCTTCGCACTCATCCAGAGTCATTAGCTTGATACCAAGGGCAATTGCTAGCATGCCCCCAGTTGATGTGCCACATATAAGATCAAACAACTCATGTATCCTCTTTCCAGTACCCTTTTCAATCTCTTTAAGCATCTGAACAGTAGCAAGGCCTTTCATTCCTCCACCATCCATTGCAAGTATACGCAATCCTTGCTTCGGGACTTGTCTCCCTCTTATTGCACGTCGCAGATTTTCATTCTCCCCTATAATTCCAGTACATTTGTTAGTTCCTCCATTTATCTCATCAAAAGAGGGGTTGGAAGACAAAAACTGGGGACAGAAACACACCAAGAATTGCCAAAGCCCGGGCAGCAGCTTTATTCACACGTGGCTCAGGTGCAACAGTTAACCGCAAGAGAAGCTCTCTCAAGCTTTCAGAAGTAACAAGAATCTTGCGGTTATCCAAACAGAAGCCCAAATTTCCAACCGCCAACAGGGCTAGCCTTTGCACCTACTCAAAGATAGCAGTTGACTGCTAAGATATTCAGCAACTCTAGAAAATTAAGAAATGCGAATTCTAGTAGCACCAAAAAGAAAACTTGCCTCTGGATTTCTACGAGCACATAGTGATTTTAGCGATTTCAGAACATCCTTGGTCAACATCTTCTGAGCTACAACATCAGAGGCAAAAGCCAAACTGACAACCACTTGCAAAACAGATATCACTTCCTCTTCTGTGATGAATCTTAAGGCTGTTTCAATATGCTGCATAATATCGCATTTCATCAACTTCATAGCCACAGAGACATCTCCAGCAAGAGCTGAAAGGGCAGAACATGCTTGCTCCACCTGTTCAAAGTAAGAAGTTTTCAGAAATGATCAACAGCCAACCAAGTTAAGGCAACTCCAGAAAACATAAACATACCACATGGCGGTTGTCGCTGCTTATCATACTTATTAGCTGCCTCACTGCATTCTCATCTTTACCAACAAAGGTCCGATTCCCTTGGTCTTGCATTATCTTTGCTAGTGCAGATGCCAGCAAAGGATGATGACATGAAGAAAAGCGGAATATAAGAGAGAAAAATGCACTCAACTTGTGCCTAGATGTGCCGAAGTAAGAACTGTTTTCCATCTGCAATCACACAGAAGATATACTCTAATTACCAATCATTCCTCCCATAATACTGCAAAAAAGCTAAAAAATTGCTCCCTTTACCAGCATAGGTGTTACCTCTATTTGCACATTCACTGATCTAAGGTTTTCATCCGCCACGATCCTAATATTTGCCAGAGACAAATGGCGAAGATTGTTTAGCGGTAGAATTTCAGGAAGGAACTCAAGAGGATTCCAAATAGTCTAAGAACTCGTAGTTCAGCCATAGCCCTGCACTTAAGCTGAAGGCCCATTTTAGATAAATTGAATATGCAATGTTGCATGCAAAGAAATGCAAGTTTTTCTCAAATCGAGAGAGGGAAACAAAAGCATGAACTAAGCCATCGCATGAATTTGCATATAAATTGACCTGAAATCAAGAAGAGGCCGAACAAGCTTGTTGTGCTCTAATGACAACTCCACCAGTTCTACGCATTGTCGCAATTCTACTGTTAACAGTGAACAACCAAAATGACCAATGGTGAGCCAGAAAATTACCTTATGTTCTTTGTTATAAATTTTACCATTTAGAACATTTAAGAGAAAAATCCTCTGTGCTCACCTGGTACAGAAATCAGCATATTGTTGTCAGCCCTGAGAACTCTCAAATTTTTCAGCTCACCAAGTTCAGGTGGCAAAACTGATAGCTTGTTGTTATCGAGGTATAGCCTCTCAAGAAGCGGCAATTTAGTTATCTCCACTGGCAAAGCCTATCAATGCCATCAAGTAGCACTTAATTAGGGCCAAACAATTACATTGACAACCCAATTGAGAAAGAAAATGATATGCCTGAAAAGGAAATTAAAAAAAAAATGCCCTTTGGAAGAAAACTAATTGAAAATGTGGCAAATTTGAAAGACAGGTCATGATGGCCAAGTTTCTTTTTATATATTACAGTTGAACTGATGCTCGTGCTTAGTGCTACGAAATAGTAAATCAAAGAAACTACAAGTCCTACATTTCTTTTCTTTTCTTTTTCCCACAATACTTAGGCTCTCTGAGAAGTTAACCAGCTGTGATTTCTCTTCTACAAACTTAACTGAGCACAAAAATCCCAGATTGAACTCTGATGGCATTCCACCATCAAAATTACTTGGATTCAAATCATATAGCATCCCATACCCAATCTAATGCCTTCCAAATCATAAACTCTAAGCCATGAACATCATCGGAGATCTTAAGAAAAACCATGCATAAGCACTCACCGACAAACCGCAACCAAAGAGGCTGACCACGGTCACGGTCCTCCAATGCTCTCCGCACACCAGACTACCCTCGCCGACACTGCCAGCCACCGAATTCGCGAAATTCCACCGCAACAGCCGAGTCAAAACTCCGATTCCATCGCTCTGCTGCCCAGACCCACTCGTCTTACTCATCTTCACGGCCTTCAGCGGCTCCTTCCTCTTAACCACCCTCATGTCGACACCCACATTCTCATCCTCCCCTCCGCAGCTCAATTCCACGGTAACAGCATCCTGCGGCGCCGGCATCGCGACCATCAGCTGCGACTGCAACCTCAGCGCCACCTGATCCTCGTCGTCGCCCGCCGTCCAGTCGAGCTCGATCCTCCCGGAACCCGCCTCCTGATCCCGCGGCGACATCGAGCCCAGCGACGACGCCGATCCCGATCCCGATCCCGATCCCATCCCATCGACGACGCCGACGAGACCGACGCGCGCGTCGGATCCTCGGCCGGGCTCGGATCCTCGGCGGCGGCGCCGCCATAAGAGAGCGCGAGGTGGAAACTCTCCGACGTCCGGTTCCATCCCACCCAAGACATTCCCGATCGGATTCGGCCCCGGGGTCCTGGGACGAGCGCTTCTTCACCGACCTCTGACCCGATCGATCCCGGCAATCGCCGGCGGGGATCGGAGCGGCATTGGCGCGTCGGATCGGAGGGAACCGGGGGGGCCGCCGGATCGGAGACGGCGAAGCGAAATGCGAGGGAGGGGGATTAGGGTTTCGGAGAAGGGGGTGGGAGGGGGGAGGATTGCGGAGAAGATGGCAATGGCGCGAAATGAGGGAGAGGGAGGGAGAGAAAATGCGTGCGTTGATGAAAACTGAAGCCGTACAGACAATGTGAGCAGGAAGAGAGACTAGGACAAGTAAACCGAAACCGATAGGTTATTTATTTATTGAATTATCTATTTATTTCTCTTTCCTCATTTTTTTTTTCTATGTTTTGAAATATTCTTCTGATCAAATTTAGATGAATTGCTTGCTTCAATTACTCTTTCTATGAAGGAAAGGGGACGTGGAAGGTTTGAATTTCTATTTTTTCAGGAAATTGAAATGGAGACGATTTAGTTTTAAATGTGAATTTTGTCTTTTAACTTTTAAGATCGGGCATGGACGATTTAACTTATGGTATATGTTTTGACTTTCACGTTTTGTAAGAAAATATAACACAAAGTGAAAATTGAATTAGAATATGAGTAAACTTGAAAGTTAACCAAAAAAAATCAAATAGGAATAATTAGTTGGGTTAATGCCATTAAACATTGTAAACTAACATACTTGTGCCTCATTTACTCTAAAATAATTTTCATATCGAAAAAATTTCAAATTTGTATGCTCGTGCCACATTTATCTCAAATTGATTTTTATATTACAAAAAATCTTAAATTTTGGAATAAATATGACATGAGTATACTAGTTTAGGCTAAATAATGTGGCATGTGTGTATAATATTGGAATTTCTTATGATGTGAAAATTAGCTTGGGGTAAATGTACAGTAAATATATCATCTCAACGTTTTTTGTGATACAAAAATTAGTTTGAAATAAATATGGTATGGGCGTGCGTTTTTTTTATGATATTAACCCTTATTATAATCAATACAAATAAAATTTATGCATGGCATCAAAAAGTAGGTAAATTCAAATCAAGATCTCTTCCCTGCAATGCTAATATTGAAAAAAATTCCAATAAATATTAAATACATAACCAAAGATACCGGACCGACGAAAACAAAAATATAAATCAATAGACGGTGTAATAATAAAATCACCATGCAATATTTAACCGTGCACATTGTTTGAGTTTGCATGGGAATGAACTCAAGGGCAGTTTTAGAAAATACCAAATTAATGAAGATCATTATCGATGGATTATTCTTAAAATAGGAGATGCCTTCAATTGCATCAAGAACGCCGGCTTGAGAGAAGTGCTTCGAAATCTCCGTTGGCACATATGTGTTTTGGATTATGTATTAACTTCACAATGGTGTGGAGAGAAAGATGCCCTTGGCTACATCCGCCCTTACCGCCGCCCGGCTTGGTCTGTCGGAGGGGCGGCGGGTTTTGAATCCACCCACGTCGCGGGTTTTGATGACTTGGGATAGGTTTTCATTAACGATGTCTCTAGTTAGAGAACTCTTAAGAAGGCGCATCTCCAAGTGTGAATTAGCTCGTAAATCCTCATCATCTTTCAACATGAGCAATTTAATTTGTGAGCCATAGCCAAATCTGTGAAGAATGAAAAAAGGAAAAAGAACAGTTAATTCTTTGTCCGATTTGTGCATGTCATCCTTACTCAAGGATCGTGTGAATCGTCTCTCTATCTTTCCAATTTTGCTGGATGTCTTCGAAGAGACTGGCTCTCTTTTAGACCTCTGAAATTACAGGTCTAATCTTCTTATCATGATGATTTTTTGTGGCGCATCTTCATGGGCCAAAATGGTGAATTGGGAGGAAGCTGATCTCTACCCTCAGTTTGTAATGAGTTTGATCTTGTTTGAGTTGAGAACCGATTGTTTTGAGAGCATACAATAGAAGTTCGATATCTTAATTCAGGAGAAATTGTTAATAATGAGCTCAAATCTAAAGTCTATTAACATATTCGGTCTCTCTTTAAAACATCCGTGAGAGAGACTTTTATCTGATTTTTTTTTGCAACTCCTCTCCTCTACGGAGGAAGAAAGTGGAATGCCATGCAGCTGTTGCGTATGTATTAAAAATTAATGAGGTCCTCACTCCCGTGCGTATTGTCGGGCGAAAACCTGACTCCTCTAGGGATTGAGTTTCTCACTTTGACAGCAATATTCAATGCCTTGATGTCGCTTTCGTATGACTGAGGATTTGGGTTGGATCCTCCTAAAAAGGTGGGGCTACTTTTTCCAGTCAGACGCCGAAGACATAGGGTTTGTTGACCAACCAACCTCGAATGAAAGATGAGGGAAACAATTGTCGTTACCTCGGTTTAAGACGTTAAATTAACGAGGTATGAGTTACATCAACATAAATATCACTCTAACTTGAATCTCCATTAATGCTCAACTTCACCTCTGACTTTTTCTTTAGACCGATCCATGAATGCTAATCGTCGAGCCCGCTCTGCCGTCACAATACCCATAACTTGGAAATCTTGGTCACTAGATTCCTTTCTCGAGATATTCACTAAACATAGAAAGAGATTGGGGCCCCAACAATCTATAATCAGCTATAACACAATTTGTTAGGAACATGCAGCAGAATTCTGATACTTTTATTGGGGAAGATCATTAAGGGGAGATCATTAAGAAGGAGCTGAAGTCCAAACTCATCAGCATATTCAAGTGGATTCATTTTTACTCAAAATTTTTCGTCAATTAGTTATGGTTTAATTTGAATGTATTAATTGCCCCCACGCTACATCACTTATCCAACACAACTCGCAAGTGCGTTCAACAAATTGTTTAGGACTGATTTTATCTGCTTTTCAGATATCAAGAGGATGATTAGTTGATTGTTTCCTTTTTTTTTTTTCACAAATTTAGATTCTCCCATATGATTTGAGTGGAAATTGATGTGAGTACGTGAAAGGAGGTTGAGCGTAGGGAATCCCAGGCCATTCAAGGAGACATGCACTCAAATATATCTCGGTACACTTCATGTATCTTGCCTCTCAACAAGCTGAAGAATGCGAGGGTTGGTGCATCGCCTTGGCGAGAGCCATGAGCTGAGGAGCTTTAGTTTTTGCGTCCTACTTTTGCTTCGGCGGCAGCAGCGGACCGCCACAATACACTTGCCGTGCCAAAAGGCAATGAAGTCTTCCACAGCTAATCGCCTAACAACAAGCTCTAGGAGACCGTTTACATGCATTGGTAGCAGTACTCTCTTTATCTCTTTGTAATATACTCAAAGAGAATGAAGAATTCAGAGAGCATGTCAGTTTTAGTTGTGTGAATTTCGAGAGCAGATTGTTTTACATGCATTGAATTAACTCTAGCAGGAGTGATTTAGTGGCCTAATCTAATTTACCTACTTTTCTTCCATTCATTCTATATTTGCTGTCTCTGAGTTCCACAGAAGAAACTAGTTCAAGTTGATGCTTTATTTAGGCTTATGCTGCATTAACTGAAGCGAGGCTTTCCTTCTTTATAAACAATATGGTGCAACAATGGGCAATAAACTAGTTTAAAAACTAATTACGCATTCAAACCTGAATTAATGTCCAATCCAAACTTCAATCACATCCTCAAGGTTAGCTCCATCATCGCCCCCAAGGTTTTAGGTGAGGGTTTCCTTGACTTCTCTTGTCAAATGAGACAATGTACAAAATGATATGCATGTTTTAAACATTCCATTGGTTCTTGCGCATCGCAAACTAAAGTAATTACAGTCGATCAAGAAATCTTAGGTAAATACACAATGCAACTACTCAACTGAATGTGCTAAAAGTTCTAGGTCAGTAGAGACATAGTACAGTGAGCTGAGCTCCTAGGAAGCTCCTCAATGTGTTGCAAAAGGTTCCCTGAAAAATTCTCCGAGCAATGCCCTGAGCATTTTATGCATAGGCCACCCAAAACCTTAGCGGCCCTAAGCATGATACTCACAGCTAAGAGTTGGTTATCGGTAGCGTCGAATTTGCAAATCGTGATGTACTTGAGTGACGACAGGAAACACTGGGGTGTTGGCTGCAATATCCCTTCATCTTTTTCGGAGTCCACAAACAAGCCCTAATTCACAATTATGCATCAATCACGGAATTTATAAACAACACCGAACCAAATGCAGTAACAGGAAACAATAATGACTGAATAATTACCCCGCCAAATCTAATGCTGAACAAACAAGAAGAGTTGCTGAGCATTGCAAAAAGTGCTTTAGAATCTAACTTCACACGATCCAAGTCGAATGCCAAGACTAGGAGGTTAGAGAAGACTGGAAAGGAGTCAAGGAAAACCTTTCTCATGTTGAACTCCTGATAACAAATACAAATAACAGCTAATTGGACTGCCAAATCCAATCTGAAATTTCAAAAGCATGATGCAATGCTTCAAACTCAAAGAAAAGATATAGCATAGATATCGACAAATATACCTCGAGGATGTTGTAGGTCAGAATAAGATGAATAAGATGATTTACAGCAGATAGATCCCTTAAAAGCTTGTATCCGTGGGAGGCAAATTGGTCAGAAGTTCCCTCGGCTGGACCATCCACTCTCACGAGAGCCTGAACTAGTGTAGAAGTGGCAGATATGGCATAGTCGGAGAAAAGCCCACCAACATAGCTAAAGCACAGGAGATTAGGTGCATTGATCAATACTGGGCATGGGTAGTTGCTTCTCATATCCATAGTGAATTCCTTTTCCACAATGCACAACCTCGAAAGCTTTGGAGCAGAGATATTCAGAGCTTTGAGATGCCACCAGTTGCATTTGTGAAGAGTCAAATTCTGAAGAGAAGGAACTGAAAGCATCTTTTCGATTGAACCATCATCCTCGAAAGTAACTTCCACAAGAGTTAAGATCTTTAGCTTCGGAAGACAAATGGAAGAAGGAAGTCTGACATGACAGGGCATTGCTAGATAGAATTCTATCATAGTTTCGCTCCTAAACATGTGTGAAGGTAACATGTAATTGATCCCTGACTCAGTCTGGAAACGAAGGCACAACCGGAGCTTCTGAACCTTGCGTCTTACGACAGTGGTAATCCAAGAATTTATGCGAGATGCCTCTTGATCAACAAAACACAAAAGAGAGAAACATTTCAAAGAGGATGAATCACCAAACAACAATGCCCTCTCCACAAAGCCCAAAAAATACATTCTTTCAGAGAACTCTAATTCATTGAAGTCGAGATTAGGAGCCGATGCCCACAAGTACTCCCACCTTCTCGACAATGCACTTGTTCTCACAACATCTTTTAAAGGAAGGAAACTAAGAATGTGCTGGAGCAGTGCATCAGGCAGATCACACAATTGGTTGCAGCTACTGGCATCAAACTTGTTCTTCGAGTCATGGTGCCTAGCTTTCTTAACAGCTGGTGTTTTTTCCATTGCTCCAGCAATTACTCACAGTCAGCATGAAGGAGGAAGCTAAATGAAGATGAAAGTCATGTTCTGTTAGACAACTCTAGGCAGACTAACAAGCTAACATGATATCCCAAAAAATTTCAAATAGTGCAGATTGAAAAGAACCGATTTCAATGCAAACAAATTTCATGATTGATGAACTCAAACAAGGGCTCTCGTGCACAGGATATCATGGATGATGACACTCAAAAGATTTTTCATGATTCCGCTCTTCAACCAAACGCAGCATGGGAACTTAAAAAAATGGCGGGTGCAAGCTATCATTTTAACCTCGGCAGTAGGTTATTCGCAGTGTGTCAATGTCATTCAAGCATTTCATCAAACGCTTCGTGTGCTATACAACTAATTCCTAAAGCACCAAATGCCCTACCATCAATATGTCTGCCACTCATTACCGACAACTAGTGAGCGAACTTCTCTCCCACTAGGAACCCAATTGACTGATCTCTCTCTTTTCTTTTCCAGACAAGTAATTCACCTCCAGTTCCACCTCGTACCCCAAAAGAGCTAGGAAAACATTACTCGATACAGAACCACCGAACATACCCACGGATCAAACAAGGATTAAGAAAGAAGATTTAGGAAAAGGAAATCAACCCATGTCGTAAACGAGTGACGAATTGAAGAATACCTATTTGGTTTGGCTGGAACTACCTGAAAAATGGCGGAGAAGTTAGAGAAATTTGGAGAGACTGAAGATGGTGAGAGGATCGGAATGCCTTTGCCGGGAAAAGATGAATAAAGCAAGAGGAAAAATGGCGGGACTGGACTCGGGACTTGGACTCACCGAGCGTCGACCGGGTTTCCAGTTTGGGCCTGTCGGCCCATTCCTTCTAATTGGCAATGAGCATCTATTAATATGTGCATATAATTCCATTTAACATTACAATGTTCTTATCTGTTGATTATGGCTTGAAATTAATCTTGATTGATTTGGAATTGCATGAGATCGATGTTACTCGTGACACTCGGAATATTTGCGAAGGGGGCTTGAGGATGGAGAAGGACAATTGGAAGGGCATGAATAGATGGCCTCGCCTAGCGCCGGGTCGGGTTTGGGTCGGGTCGAAAATGGTCCGGCCCACGTTGGCCCATTTAACCCGTTTTGGCCCATTTTCAATGCAAATTTGATGGCCATACTGCTAGGCAAGCCCGCCCATACCACGCCCATCGAGATGTGGCAATATTTAACTTAATTGGAAGGAGAAAGATGATGGTCTCGATGGGTTGGCCTTTACCAAGACTAGTAGGACACCCGAAAATGAGCATGTGTTGTTTCCAAAGATGAGCATGTTTTGTTTCCCTAGTGTTGTCCGAGCTCATTTTGGCCAAATATCTAGTCCTTGTCGTGGACCTGATTCAAACAAATTTTAAGCCCTATTTTGAAGTCCTTTCAATAAACAATTTAGGAGAATCTTAGAGCTTTTGAGAGCTGTCATTCATGAAAATAGAGAACGTTTATCAGTTTGGTTATTATTTAATATTGTGAAACACTTGAAATTTGAGCATTTAAGTAACAGTAACATTCATCAACCAAAAAAAAATAAAAGAAAAGAAACTTAATATTCTCTTTACCAATTATAGTTGAATTATCTTGTTGATTTTTCCTCATGGAGTAGGCACATTGTTGAATAACGCAAATCCAATGTGATCATATTTCATTTCCGCAGTTTTTTTTTTTTTTCGACTTGTTCCATTCATTAGTTGTAATATTATTCACTACTTTTCGATCTCTATAGCATGATCACCATAATAACCATAAGATAGGAAAATGCCCTTATAATCTTCTTCTTACAATAAGTAACTACGAGCCAGAATTTGTATCTCGAGAGAAAAAAAAAGTCAAAATATTCAAACAAGTACATTGAGACAATAGAGGAAGGACCATGGTGAAATAAATAAGAAGAGTCATTTGATAAGCATGGATTATAAAGAAAAAAAAAACTATTTGATTAACCCCAGTAAAAACTATTTAATAAATACTAAATCATTAATTAAATTTTGAAAAAGGTAAAATAGCCACTATTAAACCTAGTAAAAACTATTTAATTAAGACAAAATCATAAAAACTTAGCTAGGACAAACTTTTCAAATATGAAGCAATACATAGCCCAGCAAGTCCTGTGAATATTAACTTGACAAGTAGGACGATGAAGTTGTCCCTCTATGCTAATGCATCAACTGATTACTAGGATGGAACTCGACCATCGACTTGAACCATAACACAAGCTGAGTTTTCAGAACACAAACCTGAAATTAACTAAGCTATGGACGTCGACTGCAATCCCAGATGTAGTCCCAGTGCTCGCTCTTCGTCGAGATTGTACATTGATCTGGAGCTCTGGGGAGCTTACATGAGTGTCGCATTGAGTGCCCTTGCCATTTCCATGGACGACATGAATTGGATAATAACACTTTATCCAACACCGGAGCAGCAATGGCCAAATTCCTTATAGCTAGGGTTTCACAACCAGTCCGGTTAAAGCAATTAATCATGATCTCCTTAAGCGATGAAGTAAAACACGCAGGTATGGGATCCAATATCCCGTCGTTTCTTTTCGTGTGAACACCCTGATTCACAATAACGCATCAATGAGCTTTAACTTTGATCTCAATAGTAGTAACACTAATGCAATAACAAAAGATTGAGGATTAAATAATTACCCCAGAGAATCTAAGTTTCCTCAAAATGGGACATTTCCTGAGCAACAACAAAAGTGCCCTAGATTCTAAACGTATGTCAGAGTCGGTCAGTTCCAATTCCGTTAGACTGTGGAAAACTGGAAGGGAGTTAAGAATTTCCCATCCCTCATCCATATCCTGATGACAAAGCCACACAACAAGCGACTTTGATTAAAATCAAGAATCAAGATGGAGCGTACCTCAAGGATGTCCCAATAATTAGATCCAAGAAAAAGCAGGATTAAGATGAGAACTTGAGAAACCAAGTGGAAAAGCATACCTCAAGGCTTCTAATGGAGAAAGCCAGACGTTTCACATTAGAAAGACCCTTCATGAACTTACAAAAATGGTGGGTGCGTTGACCGAGAGGCTGATGTGCTTGGATGGAAGCCTCAACTAACGACGAGGGGGAGCTCAATATGACATAGCCATAAAGAAAATCCCCGTAATAGTCAAAGGACTTGATAGAAGCTCCATGGATCCGTACTTGGGAGTTCGGAATGTCAGAATAGGAGAAGTATTGAACTATGTTCAGGGACAAAAGGTTGGGAGCAGAAATTTCCAAAACCTCGAGATTCCACTTGCAGTTTTCAAGAGACAACTTCTCAAGGGAAGGGCAAGAAAGCAGCTTCTCCACTGATTTATCATCTCCGAACCGAACATCCACAAGAATTAAGACCTTTAGATTTGGAAGAAAAACTAAGGAAGGAAGCTTAAGGTCATGCTTGATTTCTAGATGGAGTTCTCTCAAAGTTCCACACCTAAATATGCAACAAGGTACCATGTATACAGGACGATGATGACCAAATTCAAGGTGCAAGCAGAGTTCCTGAACATTGTGGCGTATTGCAGCAGTAATCCACGTATTGACACGAGATACATTGCCGTCAAAATATTCTTCACCGTCAACAACGCATGAGAGAGAAAAGGCTTTCATAGAAGCGTCGCGAAGTAACAATGCTCTATCCACGAAGTTCCTGAAGCGTATTTTCCCGCGGTGATTTTCCTTATATTTTTCTCTGAAGACAAGACTAGGAATGGAAGTCCACAAATACTCCCACCGTCTCGACAACACACTAGTTCGCACGACATCTTCTGTTGGTAGAAGAGCCAGGATGCGCAAAAGAATTGCATCGGGTAGATCGCATAGTTGCTTGCTGCTGTTAACGTATTGATCACCATTCAAGTGCTGAAATTCAGCTTTATGAACCAGCGTGGTTGAATCCATCAGATCCACGGCCTGTCCAGAGCACAGGTTAAATGTAAAATCAAGGCAAAGAGACTGAGATCTCAATGAGAAACTATTTGCTAATCAGAACTCACATTACATTAATTAAACTCTGTAAAAATTAAAATACCAAGTGGTAAGATAATCAACTTTCTCCAAAATCCCCTTATAAGATGAACTTGATGCGCATCCCTACAGCATGACAAGGGTTAACTAAATCTAATGAACTCCACCAGCCGTCGCATTCCAATTTCACGATAAACCTTAACAAGCGTCGCCGGACCTGCCTATATAACAAGTGCCAGAACCACTGGGACATGGGTCTACTACTTGACAGTGAAATATGCAACCGAACATAAAAGCGCTGACCCAATGGGATGAGTGCATAAGTCCGGGTCATTGAAGCTTTTCGTCAGACTCATGGGGTACCAGCAAATACCTTAAAGAACACCCATGAGCCCTGGTGTCACCCACTACTCAGAGATCAGTGCAAGACGACAGACCATCCTCCAAACATCAAGAGCCCAGAAGAGACACCACTACATGGAACTGCGAGAAACTGAGGATGTTATGGGCAGAGGTGCTGAAGCAATAACGAAATAAGAATTGAGAAGAATAAAAGAACATCAGAACTTACATTGAAACTCTTCCGGGAAAAACATGATGAGAGGAGAAGCAAAATCCACTATAGAAATCAAGGATCACAAAAGGTGACTTTGAAAAGGTTAAACTCTTTCTATCTCAACTAGGAAGAATTAAATCCAAAGTAGGAAACTCTTTTGTAGGAAACCTTCTCATCTAGGATAACCATTCTAGAAAACCTATTCAAAATAGGAAACCAACTTGAATTAGGAAATTTTCCTTTTCGAATTCAGACTAAATCTATTCAAATTAGGAAACCTATTTGAATTAAGAAATTTTCCTTTTTGAGCTGAAACTTGAGATATTTCAACAATCTCCATCTTGGCTCGACGTTTGAGTCAAGTTACAATTGTTTGGCTTGCATTTCACATAAGCAACAAACAATCTTCTCCTCTCATTAGAGTAAAACTCAGTTGCAGCAAGCAAATGCTTCGTTAACATATTAGTTGAATTATATTATGTACCAATCTTCAAGACTTTAATATAGCCATCGGCAAGAATGTCTCGAATAAAATGATATTCACACATCAACGTGCTTTGTCCTCTCATGATACATTTGATCTTTGGTAAGATGTATGGCACTTTGATTATCACAATAGACAACAATCGCACCATGATCCACACGGAGCTCTCTAAATAAGCCTCTTAACCATATGCCCTCTTTAACTGCTTCTTGCAATAGCCATATACTTTGCTTCTATAGTAGACAAAGCTACTGTATGTTGTAAAGTAGCTTTCCAACTGACTACACAACCTCCAATAGTAAAGATGTACCTAGTCAAAAATCTCCTCTTATTAAGGTCACCAAGATAATCAAAATCAACACATCCTATCAAAATGTCACAAGTTTTCCCAAACTCTAAACCAAAATCAGAAATACCTTTCATATATCTTAAAATCCACTTCATAGCTTGCTAATGAACTTTGTTTGGGCATTATAAATATCAACTTACCATGCTAACAACATGTGAAATTTCAGGTTGAGTACAAACCATTGCATATATAAGGCTACCAACTGCACTAGAGTATGGAATATGTGACACATATTTTATGTCCTCATTTGTTTGTGGACATAAATTGGATGATAATCCAAAATGAACAGCAAGAGGAGTACTTACTAATTTGGCATCTTTCATGCCAAAATGATCTAACGACTTCTCAATGTAGCTTTTCTAAGGGAGATATAATTGTTCCCTTTTATGATCTCGCCAAATTTCCATGACTAGGATTTTTTTCATTGTACCTAAATCCTTCATCTCAAATTCAGTGCTCAATTGTGCTTTCAAATTCTATTTATTAGATTTATCTTTTGCTGCAATCAACATATCATTAACATGTAATAAAAGATAAATGAAAGAGCCATTAGGAAGTTTGTGCAGATATATGCAACTATCATATTTGCTCCTACAATAGCAAAGGTGCGCCATAAATGAATCAAACCTTTTATACCATTGTTTAGACAATTGCTTCAGGCCATATATAAACTTTTTCAGTAGACAAACACAATCTTCCTTACTTTCAATTTGAAAACTTCTAGTTGACTCATATAAATTTTCTCTTCGAGTTTACCATGCAAAAAAGTTATTTTCATATTGAGTTTTTCCAACTCTAAATCATGCATAGCGACTAACGTAAGAAAAACCTGAATGGAGCTATGTTTAACGATAGGTGAAAACACATCATTAAAATCAACTCTCTCAATCCGACTATAGCCTTTAGCAACTAGATGAGCTTTGAATCCGATATCTTCAACTCCATGAATACCTTATTTTCTTTTGAAAACCCATTTACAGCTTACAATGTTCTTTCATATTGGTGGCTTGACAAACTCCCAAGTTTGATTCTTTTCAAAAGATTCGATCTTTTCATTCATAGCAACTAACCAATTTGTTGAATCTTTTGAAGAGATAGCTTATTTTTAGGTTTTAGACTCATTATACTCTACTAACTTTGCAACTGAAAAGCATAAGCAATAAAATTTGAGAACCCATATTTCTATGGAGGCTTCATTGTTCTTCTTGGTCTCTCTTTGGCAATAGAATATTGTTCCTCTTCAGGTTCTTTAAACTCAATTTCATCAATAGATGACTGAACTGGTTGCGAAGAAATTACTTCAATATATAACTTATCCTCAATATTTTTCAAATTTTCATAAGAAGGAATATATGATTCTTTCTTAGGATATAGCATAGTAGACTCATCAAAAGTAACATCTTTGCTAATAATAATTTTAGATGAATCAGCACACAAAAGTCTATACCATTTGCACCAGAAGCATAACCGAGAAAGATGCATTTTTTTTGTTCCAGGCTCTAATTTGCCTTCACTAATATATACATATGTTGTACATTCAAACACTCGAAGAGAAGAATAATTAGAAGGTTTACCTAACCATGCTTCCTCGAAGTCTTGCACTCAATAGATGTGCAAGGAGAATGATTTATTAACTAAGTAGCTGTATTAACTGCTTCAGCTTAAAACTTATTGCCCAAATTGGCATTAGACAACATGCACCTAGTCCTTTCCAATAAGGTACGATTCATATGTTCTACAATACCATTCTGTTGTGGTGTATTCACTGTAGTATGATGCATCATAATACCTTCAACTTTGCAAAACTCATTAAACTCTCCTCTATAAAATTCCAGCCCATTATCCATTCTCAAATGCTTAATCTTCTTATCGGTTTGCTTCTCAAGCAATGTTTTTCATTGCTTAAAGGTAACAAAAACATAACTTTTTTACTTTTAAAATAAACCCAAACCTTTCTCGAAAAATCATCAATGAAAGCGAGTAAATACCTCGAACCAAGGCCTTTCGAAGGAACTTTCGCAAGCCCCCAAAGATCAGAGTGAATGTAATCCAAAGTGCCATTTATTGTGTGAATTTCTGTCTTGAAATTGACTCTTTTATGTTTTCCAAAGACACAATGCTCACAAAAATCTAGTTTCCTAATTTTCTGACTACATAAAGGATCTCTCTTACTCAGCTCCTCTATCTCTCTAACACTCATATGGCCTACTCTCATGTATCATAATTTAGTATTATTTGATTATGTCATAGTGGATGAGATTGTAGCTGAACTAGTAATTGTAGTGCCTTGTAGCTGATACAAATTACCAATCTTTAGTCCTTTCATAAAAAAGGTGAACCTCTCATAATCTTCATTACTCCATATTTAGCCATAAACCTACAACCATTAGCATAAAGAGTACCCAAAGAGATGAGGTTCTTCCTCAAATGAGGAGCATGTCTAACATTATCTAAAGTACTAGTGATGCCAACATGCATCTTAATGTTGACAGTCCCAATTCTAATTAGCATTGTTTCCCATTAGAGTAACTCCACCATTATATTCTTCATAAGTGGAGAACCAATCACGATTATGGCACATATGGTATGAACAGCCTAAATCAAGAATCCAGCTATCACTAAATTTGTCTTTATCATATGCAATTAGTAACCAATTTTCATTTTCATTTTCAGCAACACTAGCTTGAGCGGATTTTTATTTCCTTCATTATGTACGTTCCGATTGTTCTATTGATTTGCATTCCCTTTATTTTGCTGATTAGTATGATTTTCTCTTTATTGCTTTCCCTTCAGTTTTAGACAGTTTATCTTGATATGCCCTTTAGAATTACAATAATTGCAAATTAGATCTCTAAGCTTCAATTTTGATTTAGTCCTGCCATTAGTGCTTCTTTCAATAGACCTTCCTCTAGCAACTAAACCAGCCCCATGATTATTACTGCCTTCAAAAGTCAATTATGTATCTAATTTCTGCCTATTTAAAAGACTAGTCTTAATATCTTCAACATCAATAATTTCTCTACTAACAATCATGGTCTCTCTAAAATTCTTATAAGAGGAAGGTGGAGAAATTAACAATAAGAGAGCTTGATCATCATCTTCAATCTTAACATCAATACTTCTTAATTTAGAGATAATAGCATTGTACTTAGAAATATGAAATTTTTGAGAAGCATCTTTAGCCAAATGAAAAGTGAATAGACGTTGCTTGAGCCTCAACCAATTGGTGAGGGATTTTGTCAAAACCTGCAGCTTTTTTTCTGATTTATATCTACTATAGAACTTTGTTAGTGAGGCCTAACTAAATAGTACATAGTACTTTTTCATCCAATTCTTCCCAAGTTTCTTTTGATGTGCTTTCTAGTTTCTTCCCTTTCCTAAATAGAGTTTCCTTCAAACCCTACTACGTAAGAATAGCCAGCATGTGAACTTGCCATAGGTTGAAATTACCACTCTCATCAAACTTCTCAATATCAAATTTCACCGTTGGACTTGACATCATAACCAAAAGAAGCTAGCTTGTGAACTTGCCATTGGTTGAAATTATCACTCCCATCAAACTTCTCAATATCAAATTTCATTGTTGAACTTGACGCCATAACCAAAAGATCGAGAGAAACCTCAATGCTTTGATGCGAGATGTTGGGAGCACATAACATAAGTCCAATACGTTTATCTAGGGAGATCTCTAAGAGGGAGTCTAAGCCTGAGTCCATCAATATATCTAATTGGACTCACTTTCATTCAAAATCTGAAATTAATAAGTTATAGGGCAATTAGGATATATTAATTGTTCCATACCACATCAATTCTCCGATGTGGGACTTCTCTAACACAACTCACATGTGTATCCTAATAATCTCCCCTCACATGTGAGCTTCAGTGTTAGATTTGCTCCGCCTTAATTCAAGTATTCATCTTGCCCAATTTCATCCTTATAAGCTCACGTTACTACACCACAGTGCCTACCTATCCAAAAATTGCAATCATCGGTTTTGATACCAGATTATTATGGGTAGAGGAGTAGAAATAATAACGAAATAAGAATTAAGAAGAATAAAAAAAATACTATAATTTACAAGGAAACTCTTGTGGGAAAAACCACAGGGAGATGAGAAGCAAAATCAATTATAGAAATCAAAGATTACAAAAAGTGACTTTGAAAAGGTCAAACTCTTTTGGTCTCAACTTCATATATATATATATATAGGCAAGAATGACATCCAAAGTAGGAAACCCTTTTTAGGATACCTTCTCCAACTAGGAAAACCATTCAATTAGGAAACCTATTCAAAATAAGAAATCTACTTCAATTAGGAAAGTTTCTTTTTTGAACTCAAACTTGAGACATATTCTAACAAAGGACAATGTTGATATGGAAACCAGTTAAACACATGGATGATATATAGTGAAAAAGAGC
Source organism: Corymbia calophylla (assembly GCA_014182845.1). Taxonomy (NCBI): domain Eukaryota; kingdom Viridiplantae; phylum Streptophyta; class Magnoliopsida; order Myrtales; family Myrtaceae; genus Corymbia; species Corymbia calophylla. Next base: position 21,954,618 of record CM024701.1, on the reverse strand, counting down.
AAGAAAAAGGGAAAAAAAAGAAAGTGGTTAGTGAAGAAATAAGTTGAAGTCAAGCGCTCATGAAGATCAAAGAGAACAATGAGTTGTAAGCGAGGAATCACCTATTGATCTAGCAATGGATTTTACGCAATGGTGATTCAGGTGGGGAGAGGAAGGGGCGAGTTTCAGGGCACAGAGAAAGAGGCCCAAAAAGAGAAGAAGAAGAGACAGGACCGAAAGAAAATTTGTGATTTAATATAAATTATTTAGAAAATTTCTTAGATAAAATAGAATTAGGATGTGTTTAGTTTAGCATTTTGAAAGCCCATTGAAGAAATGTAAAATAGTGTAGCCTAAAGGGTTTTGTGCAAATGCAAAAGCTGTTTAGTAAATTACGCTTTAAGAAGCAACTTTGAGAGATATGTTATTTGATAGAAAACACATTTGAAAAGCCTTTTAGGTGATTAATATTAGTTTTTTAATTTTTATTTGTTTAAAATTGAAAAAAAAAATTTGCAATTTTTAAATATAAAATTTGACAATAATGCTAAAAAAATCAAATATCTATAATCTTTTTTGAAAAAAAGACCAAACCCTTGGTCAGTGAGCTAGATTTGGCACTAGCGGTCGCCGGTCTAGGTTGCTCAACCGGCGAAGGTTCTATGACCTTGGTGAGGGCCGCCGAAGGTTACATGACCTCATGCGACTTGCAACGAGGGTCATGTGACCCAGGCAATGCGCGACATAGGTGATCGCCGCCTGAGGTCGTGAGACCCAAGTGGTAGTTTCCTAGATCGGGCGACCCTCTTTAAGGGTGGCCCAATATCATGAGACCTCCGGTAGCTCTCGCCAAGGTCACATGACTCTCGCCAGAGGTTGCCCAACGGTTGCTGGCGCTAGATCTGGTTTGTCGATGGTAACCCTTCGTTGGACTGGTGAAGGGTTTGGTCATTTTCTAATAAAAAAAATATTGATGGACAAAATCGAAAATTTGAAGAATTAGTGAGGGTAATTTTGGAAGAAAAAATAAGTTTCAATATTTGACCAAATGTTGAAAGCTCAATGGTAGTCTCTACTAGCATTGGGCTTTTAGCCTTCCCAAAGCTAGCTTTCACTTGAAAGCGACTTCAAAATGGTTGCCATATGGTCCACCATTTCCCTAGAGCTTTGGAGGTCAAAAGCCCTTTGAGAAAGCTGAATTAAGGGTGCGTTTGTTTCAATGAAAGTAGTTTCTTGGAAAGTATTTTCCGGACTTTCCACTGTTTTTTTTTTCCAAAAACAATTTGGTCAATGGAAAATACTTTCCAATCAACATAAATATTATGTATTATTTTAGGAAAATAAATTCCTGTGCATGGGAAGGGGAAAACACTTTCCCTCTTTATGAGGTCTTTAGATCATTCCCTTTTTGTTAGTTCAAATGTTATTCAATTATTTTTCAAATGCGATCCAAATGCCTGAAAACATTTTCAATCACATATCATCAAACACAAGAAAACTAATCATTTTCCATGAAAATGATTTCCTGGAAAACATTTTCCAAAAATGGTACGATTTCCGCGAAACAAACGCAACCTAAATTGGTATAACTGTAACAAATTTATTTCAAATTAGTATAACTGTAACAAATTTATTTCAAATTATTATAACTATGACAAATTCATTTCAAAATAATTTTTTGACAATAAAAAAACTCTAAATTGCTATACTTATAATAAATTTATCCTCTGTTTTTTCTGTTATATTTAGTACCAATTCATCAATTTGAAAGTATAAATATAATACCAATTTGAGATTTTTAATTGTCAAAATGTTAATTTAATGTAAATTTATTACATGTATACCCATTTGGAATTTTTTGCTGTGAAATCCAATTGTTAAGCAGTCATTAATATTTGAGTTAAGTTTATAATGTAAAATAATATGCCGCTTCTGATTAGTTATAATTGTTTTTGGTTATAAAGGAAAGGTGATTATTCATAATTTAGTAATAAAGGGTGGACTTTTTGCATAATATTATGGGAATATTTCGAGCAAGAGTTCGGAGTTGAGTCATTTTCCCGAAGAGGGCTTGGAGTGGTCCAAATAAATTGTTGTAGTGGGTCTCAAGTGGCTAAGTCATTCTCAAAAGCATCTTGAAGTTGGCGACAAGCACTACCGTGTGAAACTTCCGGCAGAACTTATGTCAAAATTTATAAAAATTAAAAAATTGCAATCCATAAAAACCTGAAGTGCCCAAATTGCTTTGTTTCTTTTTTCTTCACATAGTTGCCTCTTTTCTTTCTTCCTTCGTGTTCTACAATAATGCAAAAAGTATCGATCCATTAATCAAATCAATGTGAAATCACCAATAAAATAAATAATGGACAATTAAGAATATTAGAGATTTTTATGGTATGGTTCGAGTATTGGCACCTACTCCTTAGAAGAGTTGATAATAAATAATCCACTAATCAATCAGACAACTACAACATTAACATGCTTGAGTGTTTTCTCAAATCAAGTCCACACCCATTTTTAGAGGGCAAAGAAAATGACTAAATTGGAAGTCACGTTACAAAATCCACTCTTGTTAGAAAATTTGAGGAAAGAACTCTCCACTGCCCAAGAAAATCCAAAATAAAGACGCTTTTTTTAAGCCTCATCTTATACAGTCTACATCTTCCAATTGGATTGGCTTTTGTACATGAGCTCAAACTCAACACATAATTTAACAGTTCATTACATTTCTTCGGCCAATTGGCGAGTCTACACACTTTTACTTGACATTGATTGGTTTTTTAAGACTTTATTTGAAACAAGCATTCATCTAAATTCTTTTTGTGAGAATGACTCCTTTCAAGATTTTATTTGAAATTTTTCATAATATTTTAGAATGGAAAAGGAGCATGTCAGCATCTATCTGTACAAAGCATCTACACTACCTTGAAATGCAAGCGACTGAGGATTTACAGGGTTGGACTTATTAAAAAGTAAAAAGCAGTACAGAAACTTAATGCAAACTCTCATTTTAACCTCAATAGTTCCATCATGTCAATGTCAATCAATGTCAATGTCAATCTCACTTCTCGCGCCACCCATTCCTATGATTGGTGAGCGAAACCTCTCTCCCATTAGAAACCTATTTGATGGATCTCCCTCTTTTCTAATTCACAATCCAGCTCGCCTCGTACCCTGAAAAGCAGAGACTTTACTCAATACAAAACCACCAAAACACACCCACCAAATAACCAAGGATGAAGAAAGAAGATATAGAAAAAAGAAAATCACCCAACTCATAAACGAGTCGTGAATCGAACCATGCCTATTTGGTTTTGCTAGAGCGACTGCAGAGAAGTGAGAAATTTGGGGACGCTGAAGAACATGAAGATCAGAATGCCTTGCAGAGAATGACGGTATTGGACATGGACTCGTTGAGGGTCGACTATTTGGTTTCCAGTCAGGGCCCGTCGGTTCATTCTTTTCAATTGGCAATGCCCATTTTTGTTCGTCAGTCATGGCTCAAAGTTAATCCGATTGATTTGATATGGCATGCGTTTGATGTTTTTCGAGACACTCGCAGGTGTCTGCGAGAGGGAGCTCGAAGATGGGGATGAATGACTAGAGAAAATAATAATTTACTAAATGTGCATTTATACATCACTGAAAACTTGTCATTGCTAAAGACAAGTTGAAAAAAATTCAATTTACTTCATATTTAAAAAAAAAAAAAATCAAGTTTATGAAAAGTGCTTTCCGTCCATCATTCAAACATTAGAATGTAGAAAAAATGTTAATTTGATACTAAAAGAATCCCGCTGAAATACATTAATAAGATGTTATTTAAGCTAAATTGATAAGAATTAGCTAGAAATGTAGGGAAAATGATTTCTTTCTTGCCAGGAAGGGGAGTCATGTTCCCCAATCTAAGCTCATTTTCAACCCTCGGAAAGCACACTCCATAGAACAACCACTTCTCTGTCATTTAAGCATCAAAAAGTTGAAAAACAATATCCTAGAAATAATTTTCCTTCGAACAAACGGACCCTACTTAGGATAAACTTATCAAGAACAAAACAAAATAATATTAAAATTATAATTCATACTCTTACAAGTTTCAACCATTGTTTGTGGACAATATTCAACACAAGACTCCGGTCGCAACTGTCAATAGACAACTTCTCAAGGGAAAGGCACGAAAGCAGCTTCTCCACTAAATTATCATCTCCAAACTAAACTTTTGCAAGAATTAAGACCTTTAGATTTGTAAGACAAACTAATGAAGGAAGCTTGAGGTCATGTTCCATTTGTAGATGCAGTCCTCTTAGAATTTCACACCTAAATATGCAACGAGGTAACTCGTATACACTAGCACCATGACCAATTTTAAGGTTTAGGCAGAGGTCTTCAACATTACAGCGTATTGCAACAGTAATCCACAAATTGACACGAGATTCATTGCCATCAAGATATTCTTCTCTGTCAACCTTGCACGTAAGATAAAAAGCTTTCTTAGAAGACAAGTCATGAAGTAATGCTCTCTTCCCATGTTAGCTGAGTTCACTCCTATGTGGAAGAAGCCTAATGAGTTGTAAGCTCAAAAGGGTTTGAGCCCATATAATAAGTTATATTGAGAAATAGGGTTTCTCACTATCGTAGAAGTGGTAGCCGCAAAAGACGTGGTAACAAGAGAAAAAGAGAAAGCAGAAAATCTGGGGTCTTGGGCAAAGTTTGATTTACATTAAGCTAGCATCGGAGGTCGATTCGAGATCCGATTGAGCTGAAATTTTGTCAGCGTGTTCGTGGCGCAATCTTCTCGAATCTGAACGGTTTGATTTTCGTTTGAAGCTCCCTACATCAGGTTTTTCATGAATTGATTAAAACCTACGTTTTTGGTCAGATTTATCCTTTATCTCTTGTGAAGTTTATGTGTATTGCCAAGAATTATGTTCTTGAGATCTTTGCTGCTATGTACCTCTAGTATTTACTAGAGAAGAACATTGTTCACCCAATTTTGTTGATAGTGAAGATTTTCGGGTGGACTCCGGTCCCGTGATTTTTGATCTCCTCACACCGAGGGGGTTTTCCACATAAAAAAACATCTTGTATTTGCTTGCTTGGTATTTATTTTGCTCTACTATATCGATTCCTATTAGGTTTACACAAGATGGGAGATTATTTTATTCCGTTGCGTTAATTCGATATTGTTCGAATTATTACCGTTCTCCCATCAGAGTGGTATCAGAGCCTCTAGTTATTGCTTGATTTTTCTGCCTTGTGTTAAACAATGGAAACGAATACGAGAAGAATTGTTACACTGAATGGTTCGAATTATCATATTTGGAAAGGGAAGATGGAAGATCTTTTATATGTGAAAGATTTTTATTTGCCCGTATTTGCCGAGGAGAAACCGAAGAATAAAACTGATGCTGAATGGTCTATATTTCATCGTAAAGTGTGTGGTTATATTAGGCAGTGGGTAGATGATAATGTTTTGAACCATATTATTGAGAAAACATATGCACGCGGTTTATGGAATAAGCTCGAATAGTTATATGCTCGAAAGACTGGGAATAATAAGTTATTTTTGATAAAACAGATGATGGCTCTGAGATATCAAGATGGTACTCATTTGACTAATCATTTAAATTCTTTTCAAGGAATTATAAATCAGTTGGCTGTGATGGGAATCAAGTTTGATGATGAGATACAAGCACTATGGTTGCTTGATACTTTGTCGGACTCATGGGAGACGTTTCGAACGTCTTTGTCTAATTCTGCCCCGGATGCTACGATTACCATGAATTTGACCAAGAGTAGTATTTTGAATGAAGAGATGAGAAGGAAGACACAAGGATCGTCCTCTTCACATTCTGATGCCTTGGTTGTTAAGAAAAAGGGAAGAAGTGAGTCTCGAGGTCCGAGAAATAGAGATAAGAGTAGAGATAAAAGCAGATGTAAGTATAGTAAATTTGCTAATGTTGAGTGCCATTATTATCATCAGAAGGGACATATTCAGAGGTTTTGTCGCTAGTTAAGAAGGGAGAAACAAAAGGAGAAAGGTAAAGAGAAGAAAAGTAATAGTAACATTGATGACAATTGTGTTACTGCACTTAAAGAAGACTTTCTTATTATTTTTTATGGTGATGCGGTGAATTTTGTATCTCATAAGACCAATTGGGTAATTGATAGTGGTGCATCTATTCATGCTACATCTCGTAGGGATTTCTTTACATCATATAGGTCATGTGACTTTGGACCTGTGAAGATGGGAAACAATGGGCTGGCTCAAGTTGTAGACATCGATGATGTGTGCCTAGAAACCAGCAATGGCACGAGGTTAGTATTGAATAATGTTAAACATATACCTGATATCCGCTTGAATTTGATTTCCACAAGGAAGTTGGATGATGAGGGGTATTGCAGCACCTTCAGTAATAGTCAATGGAAGCTCACCAAAGGTTTTCTTGTTGTGACTAGAGGTGAAAAATATTCTTCGTTGTATATTATGCAGGCAAAGTTGTCAATAGAAAAAATTAATGCAGTAGACAGCGAAGATGCAGCTGAGTTATGGCATAAGAGGCTCAGTCACATCAGTGAGAAGGGTTTGTCTATATTGGCCAAGAAGAAGCTCCTTTCAAGATTGAAAAGTTTGGTGCTAAAGAAGTGTGCTCATTGTCTAGTAGGAAAACAGAACAGAGTTACATTTAAAAGTTCCCCTCCTTCAAGAAAGTCAGGTATATTGGATTTAGTGCATTCTGACGTTTGCAGTCCTATGAAAACAAAATCACTTGGTGGCTCTCTTTATTTTGTTACCTTTATAGATAATTTTTCAAGGAAAATTTGGATTTATACCTTAAAAGCTAAAAATCAAGTATTATATGCTTTTAAGCAATTTCAGGCTTCAGTTGAGAGACAGACTGGAAAGAAATTGAAATGTATCAGAATTGATAACGAGGTAGAGTATATTGGACATTTTGATAAATATTGCAGACAGCATGGTATTCGATATCAAAAGACACCTCCTAAGACGCCTCAGTTAAATGGCTTAACTGAGAAAATGAATAGAACACTGGTTGAAAGGGTAAGATGCTTACTTTCACAGTCAAAGCTACCTAGATCCTTTTGGGGTGAGGCTTTAAGTACAGTTGCATATGTATTGAATCTTACTCCATGCGTTCCTTTAGAGTTTGATGTTCCTAATAGAGTTTGGACAGGCAAAGATGTTTATTATGATTATTTGTGTGTCTTTGGGTGCAAAGCATTTATGCATATTCCCAAAGATAAGATGTCTAAATTTGATTTGAAAACACGACAGTGCATATTCATTGGTTATGAACAGGATATGCTTGGCTACAAATTTTATGATCCGGTTGAAAAGAAAATTGTAAGAAGCAGAGATGTTGTGTTTATGGAAGATCAAACAATAGAGGATATTGAAAAAGTAGAGGTGATTTCAACACCACATGTTAGTGATGATTTGGATCCAGTTCCTCTTACAAATATTCTTACCCAGGTTGATGAAGAGCAGCAGGAAGTCAATGTTCCAAATAACGCACATGTTCCTGAACATGTTGAAACATATAATATTATTCCTGAACCAGATGCTCAATTAGATGTTCTACTGGATATTCTAGTCCGGAGATCCGTTAGAGACCGACGACCTTCCACTAGGTATTTTGAAGATGAGTATGTATTATTGACTGATGCAGGTGAACCAGAGTGCTTTGCAAAAGCAATAGAAGATGAGTACAAAAGCAATTGATTTGATACTATGCGAGATGAGATGCAGTCACTTTATGATAATCATACTTTTGAGCTGGTGAAGTTACCTAAAGGTAAAAGAGTTTTGAAGAACAGGTGAGTATACAAGTTGAAACAAGATGAACATACTTCACAACCACGGTACAAAGCTAGATTGGTTGTTAAGGGATTCGGTCAGAGAAAGGGTATTGATTTTGATGATATATTTTCTCCAGTAGTGAAAATGTCTTCTATCCGTGTGGTACTAGGGCTAGCAACTACCCTAGATTTGGAAATTGAGCAAATGGATGTTAAAATAGCCTTCCTACATGGTGACTTGGAGGAAGAGATGTACATGGAACAACCTAAAGGTTTTAAATAAAAGGAAAAGAGGATTATGTGTGCAAACTGAAGAAAAGTCTTTATGGCCTAAAGCAAGCACCGAGATAATGGTACAAAAAGTTTGCGTCAGTTATGATAGAATAGGGCTATAAGAAGACTTCCTCGGATAACTGTGTGTTTATCCAAAAATTTTCTAATGATGACTTTATTATTCTCTTGCTTTATGTTGATGATATGCCGATTGTTGGCAGGAATGCTTCACGAATTGAGTTATTGAAGAAACAATTGAGCAAGTCTTTTGCCATGAAAGACTTGGGCTCGGCGAAGCAGATTCTTGGCATTAGAATTACCCGAGACAGAGATGCTAAGAAGTTGTTTTTGTCGCAAGAGAAATATATTGAGAAGATCCTTTAGAAATTTTATATGGACAAGGCTAAAGTAGTTAGTACTCCTCTTGCTGCCCACTTTAAGTTAAATATAAAGCAAAGTCCTACGACTGATAAAGAGAAGAAAGAAAGGGAAAGTATTCCATATGCCTTAGCTGTAGGAAGCTTAATGTATGCGATGGTATGTACATGCCCAGACTTGGCACATGCAGTTGGCGTTGTTAGTCGCTACTTGTCAAATCCAGGCAGAGAGCACTGGAATGCAGTGAAGTAGATTATGAGGTATCTTCGGGGAACTTCAAATTTGAAACTTAGTTTCGGGACTAGGAAACTTGAGTTAGTTGGATATACAGATTTCGACTTGGCAGGAGATATTGATACTCAAAGATCTATTTCTGGTTATTTGATTTCTTTTGCGGGTGGAGCTGTGTCATGGAAGTCAAGATTGCAGAAGTGTGTTGCATTTTCTACAACTGAAGCTGAATTTATTGCAGCGACTGAAGCTAGTAAAGAGATGCTATGGATGAAGAAGTTCTTGGAAGAACTTGGGTTCAAGCAAAAGAGGTGTGTGCTATTTTGTGATAATCAAAACGCAATTCATCTTGGTAAGAATTCATCTTTTCATTCTAGATCAAAACATATTGATGTTAGATATCATTAGATAAGGGATGTTCTAGATGAAAAATTGTTGGAACTTGAGAAAATCCATACGGACCATAATTGCTCTGATATGATGACTAAGACTCTACCAAGAGAGAAGCTTGAACATTGCCGATTGATAGCAGGGATGGTGAATCCCTCCACATTGTCGTGAGGGGGAGATTTGTTAGCTGGGTTCACTCCTATGTGGAAGAAGTTCAATGAGTTGCAAGCCCAAAAGGGCTTGAACCAATATAATAAGTTATATTGAGAAATAGGGTTTCTCACTATCGTAGAAGTGGTAGCCGCAAAAGACGTGGTAATAAGAGAAAAAGAGAAAGTAGAAAATCTAGGGTCTGGAGCAAAGTCTGAATTACATCAAGCTAGCATTGGAGGTTGATTTGAGGTCCGATTGAGCTGAAATTTTGTCAGTGTGTTCGTGGCGCAATCTTCTCGAATTTGAACGGTTTGATTTTCGTTTGAAGCTCCCTACATCAGGTTTTTCGTAGATTGATCAAAACCTGCGTTTTTGGTCAAATTTATCCTTGATCTCTTGTGAAGTTTGTGTATTGCCAAGAATTATGTTCTTGAGATCTTTGCTGCTATGTACCTCTAGTATTTATTAGAGAAGAACATTATTCACCCAATTTTGTTGATAGTGAAGATTTTCGGGTGGACTCCGGTCCCGTGGTTTTTTGATCTCCTCACACCGAGGGGGTTTTCCACGTAAAAAAACATCTTGTGTTTGCGTGCTTGGTATTTATTTTGTTCTACTATATCGATTCCTATTAGGTTTACATAAGAGGGGAGATTATTTTATTCTGCTGCATTAATTCGATATTGTTCGAATTGTTACCGTTCTCCCATCACCCGAAGCTCCTGAAGAGCATCCTTCGATGGTGATCTTCTTGATATTCTTCTCCGAAGACAAGACTAGGAATGGACGTCCACAAATACTCCCACCGTCTCCAAAGCACACTTGTTCGCACAACATCTTCCATTGGTAGAAAAACTAGGATGCGCAAAAGAATTGCATGGGGTAGATCACATAGTTGGTTGGTTCTTAACATCTCAAGCATCACTCAAGTGCTGGCATTTAACTTTGTCAACCACTCCAGAGTACAAGTTAAATCTAAAAAGAACACAAGAAACTACGATCGCAATGCCCAAGGATTTGCCAATCACTAGTCATAACACAACAATCAAACTTCGAATGTCAAAATGATGATACCAAGTGGTAAGAGAATTTACTTTCTTCAAGATACCCTTAAAAATAAAGAAAAATCTCGGAATTCTCGAGCCTTACGCACATCCCTACAACATGACGAGGGTCTAATAAATCTAATGAGTTCCATTGGCAGGCACGTTGCAATTTCATGATAAACCTTAACTAGCGTCAACAAGACCAGCTTAAACGACAAGAGCCAGAACAAACGGGTCATGGGTATTACAAATGAACCAATTTACTTGGCAGTGAAATATGCAACGGGACCTAAAATGTTGACCCAAAGGGATGAGTTTGCCCGTCCAATCATTGCACCTTTACGTCAAACACGGGGTGCCAGCAAATATGTCAAAGAACACCCACGAGCCATGGTTTCCCCAACCATTCGAACAGATTAGTGCAAAACGGCCGACTACCCTCCAACCATCAAGAACCCTGGAAAGACATCTATTCGAACAGACTAGTGCAAAATGGTCCACCACCCCTCCAAACATCAAGAACCCAGAAAAGACATCACTCCAAAGAACTCCGCAAAACTGAGGATATCATCGATGTGAGAGCAGTTGATCACATGGATGATGCAGACAAAGAAGAGCAGGAAAAATGGTATTGGAAGAAATAAATCGAAGCCAAGCTTTCAAAGAGATTGAAGAGAGGAAAGGGCGGGGTATGAGTGAACTTCTTGATACGAGGGAACAAAGAAAAAGAGGAAATAGCATAGAACTGAAATTCGCCCAAAAAAAAAAAATAGTAAGACAAAAAGAAAAAGAAGAAAAAGAAAAATTGTGATAAGATTGAACTTTTTCAGAAAATTTGCCAAATAAAATAATTTCATTCTAAATTTTAATTGTTAAATGGTCATTGATATTTTATTTAAGTTTAAGAAAAATGACGAACAAATTAGTATGACGATGCCATGCTGCTTTTTGATTGTTCGTAATTTTTTTTTTGGCTATAAAAGGAGGAGGATTAATCATCATTTATTATTATAGGGCATGAGCTATTATATTTGGACATTATTCATAACAACTTTTGAGGATTGAAAGTTGCTTTTATGGTTTTATAATGATATATATTTGTTGTTTGCGGCCCTTGCATCAAATTATGAGAAAAATATATGATCAATAATTGGTGGCGGTGATTTAGCATTATCACAGAGAAATTTCACCATTGAGCTGATTTAATTTGCACATTGCTTGATTTCTTTGTTATACAACTTGTTATGCTTTCCATAACTATTCTTTTAGAAAAATTTACTGGAAGTCTTAAATTTTGCTTATGAAATGCAATCTTTTTCTAAGCCTTTCAATTGGTTTAACTAAGTAAAAATATTTACTAGATAGTTTGGGTTGCTTAAACTTGTGGTAGGCATAGTGATCAGGTTTTCTCTCTCCCTCTAGTAAATGATATGCATGATGGACTCGGGCCAAGGAGCTGGCAATGGGTTACTAGGATCCCGAGCTCAACTTTCATGGATTGGGCCTTGCCTCAATGAATGTATGCCAGGCGCTAGGGACTTGCGCTCAGCCTTTACAAGACTGTGATTGGGCATTGAGGAGCTAGGCCAAGGTCTAGGGCTTGATCGACTCAAGCTCGACTTTTGTGGACTTGAGACAGGTGCGCCTGCTTGTGTCGCAAGTCCCTAGCACCCAAACTTAGGATCATAGAGGCTGGCCCATGCTTAGTTCCCCAACTGCTCATGCCCAAGTCACTAGCACCCGAATAATGCAAAAAGGGATAAGTATATTTAAAGTCCTAAAATTTGTTAACAAAATGCAATTTAGTTTTAAAACTTTCAAAAAGTGCAATTAAATTCTAAAACTTGTCACGAAAATGCAATTAAATCCTAAAATTTTAAAAAAGTACAATTAAATCCTGAAATATGTCAAATTGATCAAATCAAGTCTTTCCTTTAATAGCACTTTTTGAATGTTTTAGGGTTCGATTGCACTTTCATGACAAATTTTAGAACTTGATTGTACTTATTAAAAGTTTTAAGACTTAAACACACTTGTGTGACAAGTTTTAGGACTCTAATATACTTATCCCTACAAAATAAAAGTAGGTTTTCCTTTCCAAAAGATAGAAAATAATTTTCAAATTTCAATTAAACAACGAAAAATATTATCATTTTCATGGAAATTTACTCTTTGAAAAACATTTTCCACAAAATGTCAAATTTTCCTCGAAACGAAACGAGCTGAGGACTTTCATAATCACCATAACCAAAAGCTCATGAGCAAGAAAGTTTAGAGCTTCGTACGTCGGCTGCACGCAATATAAATCAAGAGACAACTTCTCAAGGATAAAGGCATGAAAGCAGCTTCTCCACTTAATCACCCTCCAAATCAACAAGGGCACCTAATTAGGCTGCGTTCCTTATTTTAACATGCGGTGCCCACACGCCTTGCATCATCGTTGGTAAGAGAATATTTTTCTTCATATCTAATATAGGAATAACCTCGAATTTTACATCTCAGAGTTCAGAGGAGATAATTTAAAGACTTACTCAGGTCCATATTCAATAAGGTACTTTGATAGAATATTAATCAACAGTGAAATGTTGAGCAATTTTTCAATACCGACGGTAGATCGAATATTAATCTATTTCGATGTATTGGGAAAGTTTCAGATACTTGAGATTAAAAAAGCCAAAATTTGCGTGTAAAGAAAAAAAAAAGCTTACGATCTGTTAACTCAGGAGAATTGTTCCTAAATACAGTATAGGCATGTACTAATAGAATGACAGAATTAGAAATTTATCAACCAATCCAGGAGCCAGCAGTTCATTCTCAGAACACAAATCTCCAAACACAGACTCTAATTATGGATGTCGCCGAGAGCTGCCTGTTTCGGCAAGAGGAAGAAGGAACCTACACATCCAACAGCAGTCGACAAAAACTCACCAGCGAAAGCTAATCGACCTGCATTTCGCAGGGGCAAAAGGCTGATGTGGACTGGATCCGAATGTGTTTTGAGCCCTATTTTGAAGTCCTTTTGATAAACAATTTGCAAGAATTTTAGAGAGCCTTTGAGAGTTGTCATCCATAAAAGTAGAGAGCATCTATCGATTCGGTTGTTATCTAGGATGGTGAAACCTTTGAAATTTGAGCATTTAAGTAACTGCAATACTCATCGACTGAAAAAAAAGAGAAAACTTTATTAATCTCTTTACCGATTATAGCAAAACCATCTCATCAATTTTTCCTCATAGAGAAAGCACAATGTTGAATAACTCAAATTCGATGGATTTATATTTCATTTCCACAGTTTTTTTTTTTTGTTTGAACCGTTCTATTAATTCGCGCTTCCATGTTAGTCATAATACTATTCACTACTTTCATTCTCTTTATCATAATCACAATAAAATGCCCAGGAGATAGGAAAATGCCCTTCTACTCACTATAAGTAAATAGAGCCGGAATTCGACAAACCAATGCTCATAAGAAACCCCGAGAGAATTAAAAAAAAAAAAAGTCAAAATATTCAAATAAGCACATTGAGACAATAGAGGAAGGACCATGGTGATTATAAAAAAAGAAGAAGATTCATTTGATATGCACGGATCATGAAGAAATAATATAAAAATTATTTGATTAACCCTTACCAAGTAATAAATCATTAATAAAATTTCGAAAAAAAGGCAAAATTGCCACTATTAACCCTAGTAAAAACTATTTGATCAAGACAAAATCATAAAGACTTAGCAAGGACAAACATTTCAAATACGAAGCAATACATAACGCAGCACGTCCTGTGAATATTTACTTGTAAAGTAGGATGATGAAGTTGTCCCCTTAAGCTAATGCATAAACTGATTAGTAGGACAGAACTGGAAATTCATGTGTCCATTGACTCGAACCATAACAGAAGCTGAGTTCTCAGAACACAAACCCAAAATTAACCAAACTACAGACGTTGACTGCAATCGCAGACGTAGTCCCAGTGCTCGTGCTCCAACGAGATTGTACATTGATCTGGTGCTCTGTGGAGCTTACTTGAGTGTTGCATCAGGTGCCCTTTCCATTTCCGTGGACGACATGAATTGGAAAATAACACTTTATCCAACACCGGAGCAGCAATGACCAAATTCCTTACAGCTAGCATTTCACAACCAGTCCGATTAAAGCAATTAATCATGATCTCCTTGAGCGATGAAGTAAAACACGGAGGTATGGGGTCCAACATCCCGTCCTTTCTTTTTGTGTAAAGACCCTGATTCACAATAACGCATCAATGAACTTTAACCTTGATCACAACAGTAGTAACAGTAATGCAGAACAAAAGATTGGGAGAAGAAAGATTGAGGATTAAATAATTACCCCAGAGAATCTAAGACTCCTCAAAATAGGACATTTACTCAGCAACAACAACAGTGCTCTAGATTCTAAACGTACGTCAGGGTCGGTTAGTTCCAATTCTGTTAGACTATGGAAGACTGGAAAGGAGTTAAGAATTTCCCCTCCCTCATCCGTATCCTGATGACAAAGCCACACAATAAATAACTTAAATTAACATCAAGAATTGAGATGAAGTGTACCTCAAGGATGTCCCAAAAAACAGATCAAAGAAAATGCAGGATTAAGATGAGAACTTGAGGAACCAAGTGGAAGAGCATACCTCAAGGTTTCTAATGGAGAAAGACAGCTGTTTCACATTAGAAAGACCCTTCATGAACTTACATATATGGTGGGTGCCTTGACTGAAAGACTGATCCGCTTGGATGGAAGCCTCAACTAACGATGAGGGGGAGCTCAATATGACATAGCCATATAGAAAATCCCCGTAATAATCAAAGGACTTGATAGATGCTCCATGGATCCGTACTTGGGAGTTCTGAATGTCAGAAAACGGGTAGTGTTGAACTATAGTCAAGCACAAAAGGTTGGGAGCAGAAATTTCCAAAACCTCGAGATTCCACATGCAGTTTTGAAGAGACAACTTCTCAAGGGAAGGGCAAGAAAGCAGCTTCTCCACTGATTTATCATCTCCAAACCGAACATCCACGAGAATTAAGACCTTTAGATTTGGAAGAAAAACTATGGAAGGAAGCCTAAGGTCACGCTTCATATATAGATGGAGTTCTCTCAAAGTTCCACACCTAAATATGCAACAAGATACCATGTACACAGGACAATGATGATCAAATTCAAGGTGCAAGCAGAGGTCTTGAACATTGTGGCGTATTGCAGCAGTAATCCATGTATTGACATGAGATTCATCGCCATCAAAATATTCTTCACTGTCAACAACGCATGAGAGAGAAAAGGCTTTCATAGGAGATGAGTCACGAAGTGACAATGCTCTGTCCACGAAGTTCCTGAAGAGTATTTTCCCGCGGTGATTTTCCTTGTATTCTTCTCTGAAGACAAGACTAGGAATGGAAGTCCACAAATACTCCCACCGTCTCGACAGCACACTGGTTCGCACAACATCTTCTGTTGGTAGAAGAGCCAGGATACGCAAAAGAATTGCATCGGGTAGATCGCATAGTTGCTTGCAGCTGTTAACATATTGATCACCATTCAAGTGCTGAAATTCAGCTTTACGAACCAGCGTGGTTGAATCCATCAGATCCACGGCCTGTCCAGAGCACAGGTTAAATGTAAAATGAAGGCAAAGAGACTGAGATCTCAATGGGAAACTATCTGCTAATCACCACTCACATTACATTAAATTAAACTCTGAATGTAAAAATTAAAATACCAAGTGGTAAGATAATCAACTTTCTCCAAAATCCCCTTATGAGATGAACCTGATGCATATCCGTACAACATGACAAAGGATAACTAAGTCTAACAAACTTCACCGGAAGCCACATTGCAATTTCACGATAAACCCTAACAAGCGTCGTGGGACCCGCCCATATGATAAGTGCCGGAACAACTGGGACATGGGTCTACTACTTGACAAGTGAAATATGCAACCGAACATAAAAAAAATGGTTGACCCAACGGGATGAGCTCATACGTCCGGGTCATTGAAGCTTTCATCAAACACATGGGGTGCCAGCAAATATCTAAAAGAACACCCAAGAGCCGTGGTTTCACGAACTCCTCGGGAGACCAGTGCAGAACGACAGACCATTCTCCAAACATCAAGAACCCAGAAAAGACAACACTACGTGGAACCGCGAGAAACTGAGGACAATGTCGATATGAAACCAGTTAAATACATGGATGATATACAGAGAAAAGAGCCAAAAAAGAATGGCTAGTGAAGAATCACCGGTTGATCCGGCGATGGATTTCCGCGCGGTGGTGATTCGGGTGGGGAGAGGAAGGGGCGGGTTTTAGGGCACAGAGAAAGAGCCCAGAAAGAAGAAGAAGAGACAGTACCGAACGAAAAGTTGTGATTTGATGTAATTTATTTTATAAAATTTGTCGGATAAATTGTTTAATTCTGAAATTCAAATTGTTAAGTAGCCATTAATATTTGAGTTGAGTTTAAAGTCTATAATATAAAATAAATATGCTGCTGCTGATTAGTTATAATGTTTTTTGGTTATAAAGGAAAGATGATTATTCTTAATTTAGTAATATAGGGTGGACTTTTCGCGTAATATTGTGAGAATATTTCAAATAAGAATTTAGAGTTGAGTTATTTTCTCGAAATGGGCTGAGAATGACCCAAACAAGAGTTGTAGCGAGCCTCAAATGACCAAATCAATCTCAAATATATTTTGACCTCACCAAGCCGGTGAGGCAAGCACTGTCATGTGAATTTTTTGATTGAACTTTTTCAAATTTTCTAATAAAAAAGATTGCAATCCATAAAAACCTAAACCCCTCAAAAGCAATTTGTTTCTTCTTTCTTCACATAAAAACCTAAAACTAAAAAATATTACGTGTGACATCAAGTAGGGCCACTTGGCCTAAGTGAGGGTCGGCCTTGTTAGCGTTTGTGCTTGCTCAGTGAGGCTTGAATGAGGCCAACCCTTACTTGTGGCATGGCCTGTGGTCAATGGCCGACAATTGGTTATTGGCAAATAGAAAAATGAAAAAAAAAAGAAAAAATAATAAGAATTACAAAATTATTAAAAAATTATAAAAAATATTTATATCGCATTAATCATATCATGTAAGATAACCAATATTCATGTTAATAGTTTTTGGCTCAAATTAACCAATGGAAAAGTGAAAATATTTAGGATTAAATAGGTTCGATTGTAAAATTTTTAATCGAATTGACACAAATGTAATATATTTAAAACTTTTCTTTTGGTAAATGCGCGAGCTATTGATCTTTCAATCAAATCAATGCACAAGGAGATGATGAAGAACACTATAGATTTTGATCTATGTGGTCCAAGATATTTACTTTACTGAGAGAGTTGACAGTAAATAATTGATTGACAGTAAATAATTCATTAATCAATCGGATGGCTACAATATTATAATCACTTGCACATTCAGGTATTTTCTCAAATCAAGAAATCCTTTGATCTCATAGTACAGATCCATTCGTGTAGTTGAAGAAAGAACTCTCCACCGTGCGATCTTCTTTCTTGTGCGGCTACAAGACAAAATTCCTTCACCGCGCAGCGAGTCCCATCTAGGTAGGTAACCATGCAAAAGAAGGAAAGTCAGAACTCTAATTGGATCTTCTTTGTTCGGTCAAACCTTGGATTATTATCTCCAACAATCCCCTCTTGGACAGTCATGAAGAACCAACGCCCAAGAAAATCCAAAGCAATCTACATCTTTCCTGTCAAATTTTGTACATGAATTCATACTCGAGATATAATTTAACGGTTTGCTCGTTTCTCTGGCTGGCTGGTGAGTCCTCCAAAACCTCGACGTAACATTGAGGTATGTCTCGATGTTACGTCGTCCCTGTTATAAGACCTGATATCTGCATACATAATGTTTGTTCAGTAAAAACGATTTGGCTTGATTCCAGGGAAGCGAGTTTCATCAGCGAACTTACAATGAGTTCAATGCCGGACCGAGAGACAGTGTTCTCCAAGCTCTTCATCTTCGTTTGAACTCCCTTCTCCACATTCAAATTAGATATCCAAAATTTCTGGGCTTGGTAGTAAAGTAGCCAAACCGCCAGCAATGAACCGGAAGGTTCCAGGAAATTATTTATCTCCCCATCCTGGGTGTGTCAAAGGCCGATACCGGCCCCTGGCAGTAACCATAACTCGTGCGCATGGCGGCTCTAGGACAAAGACAGGCATGAGAAAAACGCGAGTTTGGAGGTGGTGTAGCTGTCGCGGCGAAACTTCTCCAAGCTGGGAGTTCGATTTGAGTTTATGTGAAGGGCGGTTGAGCATGGCGAATCTCAAGCTATTCAAGATGGAGAGGCGCCCTCAAATCCATCCGTGCATTGGCACTTCATTGATCTTGCCTCTAGACAAGCCAAGAATTGCAAGGATTGGCGCATTTCCTAGACGAATCGCGACCCAAGGGCCTTCAGCTTTTGCGTCGTACCTTTGCTTTGGCGGCGGCGACCACCACGACATGCACGCCGTGCCAAAGGCTATGAAGTCTTCTGCAGCTCAATCTCTGAGTGGCGAGTTCCAGGAGATCTCTGATGAATTTTTGCCCATTTCACTGTCGAATTCCTGATGGAAGTAGATTTTCCAGAAGTTGAGCTGCTGCTGTACAGCCGAGTTTTCATGTCTCCGGCGGAATCACCATCTTCTTTTTTTATTTATTAACTCATGATACATTTATTATCTAATTAACTATTGCTCACATTGCGATTCTTTTCGCCATTGCTATAAGAACCAATTATGCATGTAGACTTTAAGAGCAGATCATTTTTTTTTTAAATTTAATTCAATTAAACATTATTTGGGAAAAGTACATTGGGAGTCCTAAACTTGTCAACAATGTGCAATTTAGTTTTAAAACTTGTCACAAAAATGCAATTGAGTCATAGAACTTTCAAAAAGTGTAATCAAGTTCTGAAACTTGTCAAATCAGTCAAATCAAGTCTTTTTCTTGATAGCTATTTTTGAAAGTTTTAGAATTTGATTGTACTTCTATGATAATTCGTAATAAAGGACTTGATTGCAATTTTTTGCAAATTTTAGGATTCGATTACACTTTTATGACAATTTTTAGAACTTCATTATACTCTTTCAAAGTTTTAGGACTCAATTACATTTTCGTGACAAATTTTAGGACTTCTACTATACTTATCTCATATTATCTTAAATCCATATAATTAGCTCTAGCAGGATTGAAGGTTGGGACACTAGGAAGTGCGAACAGATATAGTTGCCTCCTCTAATTTGCCTACTTTTCTTCTATTCATTCTATATTTGCATGTCTTTCGTGTATCACATGAGAGATTTAATTCAAACCGATGCTTTATTTAGGCTTATGCTGTACCATTAACTGATGCAAGGCTTTCCTTCTTCACTTCCCGTAGTCAAAAGTTAGTATGTAGAACACAAAACCGATTGTTAAAATATACTTCTATAAACAGAACCCCGCAACGAATGGGCGATAAACTAGCTTAAAAACTAATTAGGTTCAAACCCGAATTATTGCAGAATCTAAACTTCAATCACATCCTCGAGGTTAATTACATCATGCTTCTTCAGCCTCTAGATGAGGCTTTGTTGACTTCTTTTGTCAAAGCGCCACATGCAAAAAATGCTTAGCATGTTTAAACATTTGTTTGGTGTTTGCGCATCCCAAACTAAAGTAATTACAATCGATCAAGAAGTACTAGGTCAGTACACAATGCAACTACTAAGCCGAATACGCTCAAATTTCTAGGTGAATATAGAAATAGTACAGTGACCTGAGCACCTGGGAAGCTTCTTAACGTGCTGCTAAAGCTTCCCTGAAAAATTCTCTGGGCAATGCCCGGAGCAATTTACGCATATCTCAACCAAAACCTTGGCAGCCATAAGCATGATACTCACGGCTAAAAGTTGGTTATCAGTAGCATCAAATTTGCAAATTACTTAGAGACGACACAGTAAACATTGAGGCGTCGGCTCCAATATCTCTTTATTATGGTCATTGAGGTTCCCATGACAAAGGATAATGCTTAATTGAGGATGGCCATCCAAGTTTGCCTAGGGTTTTTAGAATGTTTTTAGGGATGGGGAAGATGGTAAATGTGCTGAGTTCTAGAGCTTTCTTAGCTTAAATGTCGGTAGTTGGTAAGAGGGGAGAAATGATATGGTCCACTAGATCAAACATGAATCAACAGTTGTAACAAAATGGCTCTAGTGTAAAAGAGGTGCCCTCCCCCCAATCCCTTCTTTTCTTGAGCTTTCTCTACGATTTGAGTGAGTGAGTGAGTGATCCATCCTTGGGAAAATGATCCAATGAAGCCTAAGTCGGCATGTTCTCGATCCTTAGTGACCAATCGTGACACATTATTTTTTTTAAGTCCACAGACAAGCCCTAATTCACAATTAACAGAATTTATAATTAACACCAAATGCAATAAGAGGAAACAATGACAATAGGAAATTACTTTACCAATCTAATTCTCATCAAACAAGAAGAGTTGCACAGCATTGCAAGAAGTGGCTTAGAATCTAACTTCATGGTCCAAGTTGAATAGCTGAATTAAGGGAAGAAGGCAAAGGAGTCAAGGAAATCCTTTCTCACGTTGAACTCCTGATAACAATCCAAAGCACAGCCAATTAGACTGCCAATATCTCTTTATTCAGTAAATCCCATTGCAATACGTTAACAAAATGTTAACTAAGATAAATCAATAAGCATTAGCGAGGAATGTAGGAAAAATAATTTCCTTCTTGCCAAAAGGAGAAGTTGCGTTCCCCAATCTAAACTCATTTTTAGTCCATGGAAAAGCGCTTTTCATAAATCGACTAGTTCTCTATTATTTAAATATCAAAAAGTTGAAAAACAATTTCTCAAAAATAGTTTTGTTTCGAACAAATGGACCTAAATAGGACAAACTTATCAAGAACATGACCAAATAATTTCATACTCTTACAAGTTTCACCCATTGTAGGTGGACAATGTTTGACACCTATACCGACTATGGAATAGATAGCCCAACACATACTGTTAACATGCACTTGTTCAGTGGGACGATGAAGTTGTCCCTCCGAGACCATGCATACATCAGTCGGTAAGACAACTCTAAATTCACCTGTCCCGACTCAAAACGATTTCATCCGAGCCCTTGGAGCAGTACAAATTTTTACCAAAAATTACGGATGTCAAGGGCTTAGTACGAATTTTTAACCAAATTACGGATGTCAAACGAAGTCCTGGTGCTAGTACTTTGACAAGATTGTACATTGACTTGAAGCTCTAGGAAGCTCATTCAAGTGCTCTGTCAAGTTCCCCCGAAAATTCCTCGAACAGCGCTTCAAACAGTGAATTGACAATTTCTCCAAAACGGCAGTGGTCCTGAGCAAAATCCTTACATCTAACAGTTCCCAACTAGTCCCCTGGAAGCCATCAATCGTGATCTCCTTAAGTGATGAATTAAAACACGGTGGCATGGGGTCCGATATCCAGTCATCTTTTTTAGAGACCACAAGAATGCTCTGATTCACAATAAAATATTAATGAGCTTTAACATTGGTCTCAACAATAGAAACACTAATGCAGAACAAGAAAATGGGAGGAAAGAGGACTAAGGATAGAGCAATTACCCCAGTGAACTCAATACTCTTCAAAATGGGGCATCTACTGAGCAACAACAAAATCGCTTTAGATTCTAAATGAATGTGACAGTCATCTAACTTTAGTTTAGTTAGACTAGGGAAGATTGGAAGGGAGTTGAGAATATCCTCTCTGTCATCCATATCCTGATGACAAAAAATACAATAGCAACTTAGACTCACATCAAGAATCCAGATGAGGCGTCCCTCAAGGTTGTCCCAATAAATGGATCCAAGGAGGAGGGAGATTAAAATGAAATTGAGGAACCAAGCAGAAAAGCATACCTCAAGGCTTTCGATGGAGAAAAATAGTTGTTTTACGTTAGAAACAGCCTTCAAGAGCT
Organism: Corymbia calophylla; assembly: GCA_014182845.1. Lineage (NCBI taxonomy): Eukaryota > Viridiplantae > Streptophyta > Magnoliopsida > Myrtales > Myrtaceae > Corymbia > Corymbia calophylla. Next base: position 21,932,364 of record CM024701.1, on the reverse strand, counting down.
TACGTAAATGGTAGGGGCCTTCACGGAAATGTTCCTCAATCTCGTCATGATAACAAAGTATCGAAGCCTCAACTAATGAGGTGAGCTCAATATGTCATAGTCATATAATAATTCACCAAAATAATCAAAGGACTTGATAAAAGCTCCATGGATCCTTACTCGGGAGTTCCAGATGCCAGAAGATGAGAGATTTTCTCCTATAGTCAAATACAGAAGGTTGGGAGCAGAAATCTGCAAAACCTCAAGATTCCAGTCGCAACTGTCAAGAGACAACTTCTCAAGGGAAGGGCAAGAAAGCAGCTTCTCCACTGAATTATCATCTCCAAACCGAACTTCCATGAGAAATAAGACCTTTAGATTTGTAAGACAAACTAATGAAGGAAGCTTGAGGTCATGCTTCATTTCTATATGCAGTTCTCTCAGAGTTTCACACCTAAATATGCAACGAGGTAACTTGTATATGGTACCATGACCAATTTTAAGGTGTAGGCGGAGGTCTTCAAATTACGGCGTATTGCAGCAGTAATCCACAAATTGACACGAGATTCATCGCCATCAAGATATTCTTCTCTGTCAACCTTGCATGTGAGATAAAAAGCTTTCATAGAAGACAAGTCACGAAGTAACAATGCTCTCTCCACGAAGTTCCTGAAGAGCATCCTCCTATGGTGATCTCCTTCATATTCTTCTCCGAAGACAAGACTAGGAATGGACGTCCACAAATACTCCCACTGTCTCGACAGCACACTCGTTCACACAGCATCTTCCGTTGGTAGAAAAGCCAGGATGCGCAAAAGAATTGCATGGGGTAGATCACATAGTTGCTTGCAGTTCTTAACATCTCGAGCATTACTCAAGTGCTGGCTTTTAGCTTTGTCAACCACAGGGCTCCCATCCATCATAGCCACGACTTCTCCAAAGTACAAGTTAAATCTAAAATGAAAGCAAGAAACTATGATCTCAATGCCCAACTATTTGCTAATCACTAGTCATAACACATCAATCGAACTTCAAATGTCAAAATGATGATACCAAGTGGTAAGAGAATTAACTTTCTTCAAGATAACCTTAAAAATAAAGAAAAATCTGGAATTCTCGAACCTGACGTGCATCCCTACAACGTGATAAGGGTCAAATAAATCTAATGAGTTCCATTGGCAGGAACATTGCAATTTCATGATAAACCTTAACAAGCGTCAACAAAACCAGCCTAAATGACAAGAGCCAGAACAAAGAGGACATGGGTATTCCAAATGAACCAATACACTTGGCATTGAAATATGCAACGGGACGTAAAATGTTGACCCAAAGAGATGAGTGAGCACGTCCGGTCATTGCACCTTTACGTCAAACACATGGGGTGCCAGCAAATATCTCAAAGAACACCCACGAGCCATGGTTTCACCAACCATTCGAACAGATTAGTGCAAAACGACCGACCACCCTCCAACCATCAAGAACCCAGGAAAGACATCTATTCGAACAGACTAGTGCAAAACGACCCACCACCCCTCCAAACATCAAGAACCCAGAAAAGACATCACTCCAAAGAACTCCACAAAACTGAGGATAACATCGATATGAGAGCAGTTGATCACATGGATGATGCAGAGAGAGAAGAGCAGGAAATGGTAATGGAAGAAATAAATCGAAGCCAAGTTTTCATGGAGATTGAAGAGAACCAGCGAGCCATGAGCAAGAATCACCAGTTTTTGTTCAGATGATGGAATCCACGCAGCGGCGATTTGGGTGGGAGACGAAGGGGCGGGGTATGAGTGAACTTTTGATACGAGGGAACAAAGAAAAAAAGGAAATAGCATAGAACTGAAACTCGCCCAGAAAAAAAAGAAAAAAAAAGAGACAAAAAGATAATAGAAAAAAAAAGAAAATTTGTGATATGATTGAACTCTTTCAGAAAATTTTGGCAAATAAAATATTTTCATTCTGAATTTTAATTGTTAAATGGTCATTTATATTTTACTTGAGTTTAAGATATATAATGAACAAATTCGTATGACGATGCCATGTTGCTTTTGGATGATTCGTACTTTTTTTTGGTTATAAAAGGAGTAGGATTATTCATGATTTAGTAATATAGGGGCATGAGTTTTTTTTTTTTGTAAGACTTTATTTCAATTCAACTTTAGATTTCAGCTTAATAAATCTTGCATAAAATGCAATATTGTTATTTTCATTTGGAAATTTACTCCCTCTCTCTCTCATGATATATGCATGAACCATTTTCCAAAAAATGTCAAATTTTCCTCGCAATGAAATGAGCCAAGGACTTTCATAGTCACCCACGTCGCGTCCTAACCATGGACAACTCCAAAAGCTTACGAGCAAGAACATTCGGAGATTTGTACGTTGGCCACATGCAATACAAATCAAGAGACAACTTCTCAAGGATAAAGGCATGAAAGCAGCTTCTCCACTGAATCATCCTAGAGATCAACGTTCTGAAGATTTAAAATACCTTATATAACAAGGTACTTTGATAAAATATTAATCAACAGTGTAATGTGTAGAGATTTTTCAATACTGGCGGTAGATTGAATATTAATCTATCTCGATGTGTTGTGAAAGTTTCAGATACTTGAGATTAAAATTAACAAAGTTTGCACGCTGCTAGATTTAACCCAAAAAAAAAACAAAAAAGCTTATGATCTGTTAACTGATGAGAATTGTTCCGGAATACAGTATAGGCATGTACTAATAGAAAGACCATTAGAAATTTATTAACCAATCCAAGAGCCAGCAATTCATTCTCAGAGCACAAATCTCCATACACAGACTCTAATTATGGATGTCGCCGAGAGCTGTTTGTTTCAGCAAAAGGAAGAAGGAAGCTACACATCCAATAGCAATCGACAAAATGTCACCAACGAAAGCTAATCAACCTGCATTTCGCACGGCAAAAGGCTGATTGCACATCGACTTGAAGCCCTCGGGAGAGCAAGCAGTGCTTTCCGTCAAGTCCCCTGGATAATGCAGGAAACACTGATCCGTACAATGTATAACTAGTTCCTCCAAAGCCAAAGCAGCCCTGAGCAAAATCATTACAGACAGGAATTCATAGTCAGCTGCATCAAAGTAACCAATTGTGATCTCCTTGAGTGACGTCACGAAACACTGAGGTGCTGGGTGCAATATCCCTTCGGCCATTTCAGACTCGATGGAAACGCCCTGATACACAATCACACTCAGTCAGTCTCACTTTGATCTCCGCAGTAAGACTAATGCAGTAAGAGGAGGAAGGGTAAAAGGGCAGCAATAGAACAGTTACCGCGTCGAACTCTAGACTCCTTAGGATGGAGCATTTGCTGATCAATACCTGAAACGATACAGAATCCAGGTCCACATTGCGAGCTGTGAATTTCAATTTGGTAAGATGAGCAAAGAAGGGAAGGGAGTCAAGATCAATAATTCCCCTGTTTTCATCAAAGTCCTGTTAACAAAGCCAACAAATAGTAGCACAGTTCAGATAAGTGCACCTCAAGTAACAAAAAGATAAAGTGCCCCTCAAGGCTCTGGGAATAGGTCAATCCAATGAATGGAAAATTTAGACATGACATTGAAGATGCATATAGAATAGTGTACCTCAAGGATGTCCTCAGATAAAGTCAGGTGTTTAACATGAGAAAGGTCCTTCAAAAGCTTATATGCATGGTGCGCATATTCATCTGGCTTTCTCTCTACGTCGGATGGATGATACACATGGACGATAGCCTCTTCCAGAGAGGGTGAGCCAGATATGGCATAATCATCCAAAAATTCACCATAAAAGTCAAAAGACTTCATACAGGGGGCAATGATCGTGATGTGAGAGTGACTTCCAATATCTAGAAAAGAGTCGCGTTCAACTATGGACAAGCTCAAAAGCTTAGGAGCAGAAATATTCAAAACCATATCCTCTGGCCAAGTGCAATAGTCCATAGACAATGTCTCAAGGGAAGGGCATGAAAACAGCTGCTCAATTGACCTATCATCCTCAAGATGAAGATACTCAAGAGCTAAGACCTTCAAATTCTTAAGACATATTGAAGAAGGAAGTATGAGAGTGCCGTTCAATAACAGATGGAATTCTGTCAGTGTCTCACATCTAAATATACAACTGGGTAAGCTGTAGTTAAAAGCAGGATGTTCTATTCCAAGGTGCAGTCGAAGCTCCTGAACGTTTCGCCTTATTGCAGCAGTAATCCATGAATTTACACGAGATTCGTCACCTTGGACGTATTCTTCACCATCAATCACATAATTAAGAGAAAATACTTTCAAAGGAGACGACTGGCAAAGTAACAATGCTCTCTCCACAAAGTTCATGAAAACCATCCTCCCACTGCTTTCATCTTCTCTGAAGACAAGACTAGAAATTAACGTCCAAAGATACTCCCACCTTTTTGACAACACACTTGTTCGAACAACTTCTTTTAAGGGCAGATGACCCAGGATGCGCAGAAGAATTTCATCAGGTAGGTCACATATACGGGTATGGCTGCTAACATCTTGGGTGTCGCTCCAGTGCGAGCTTTTAGCTTCATGAACCGAAGGCCCCGAATCCATCAGCTTCACAATCTCTCCCAGAGTTTATGTTGAATCTAAAACGAAGTTAGAAAACTGGCAACTCATATTCTCAACGGATAGATATAAACTGGTTAATAGTCAATAAGACACTCATGGTGCAGTAATCAAACAATTTAGAAAGCGACGAAGGTAACGCCCATTTCGTCAAAATCCACTAACAAGAACCTCTCCTAATTTTGAATTCGATACCCATAAACATAATTAGATTACAAGTAACGAACTCATATGAGTCAATTTGGCGTTCATATTGCATGTCAAACAATAACAAGCCTCATTACAGGACCTATCATAAGGCACGTCAAGGCAACGTCTTCTCAGGAAAATTTGACCCAGTTGTCTGAAAACGATTGAAAGCCAGAGAATTCACTGAGCAAAGAAGCACGGGTAGCCGTTGTTCATGAAGGGTCACTGAGACATTTCCACTAACGGTTGGGTAAACGAAAAATAGCCCGAAGGACGTCCATGGCCTCATCAGTGGATCAAAAAACAAAACGGTCAAGTGGTTTCCCACCAACCTTGCATCAAGCAACCCAGAAAAAATGGCCACCCACAGGACCACCAAAAACTCAGAACCCACATATCCCAGGAACGAAAAGGTAATCAAAGAACAGCAAATTGGAGCTAAGCATTCACGACGATCAACAAGCAGAGGAGCCGAGGCGATTGATGAGCAAGAACTGATTACCTCGAAGAGTCTTCTCAAACGGGTTTGCGAAACGCCACCACCCGGCAAAGGGAGAAAATCAGGAAGAGAGAGAGAGAGATTGCTTTGGAGGGAGATGGGACTGGAGATGGCGAAGACGGGCAGACGATCACGTCGCTTAGTCACCCCGGTTCACTCCCCATTGAGCCTGCAGTTGGGGAGGGAAAACTTTTGTAGTCAGAGAATAACTGCACCTAGAAAAATTTTGTGATTTCTTGACTGCTTTAGAAGTTACATTTTCTCAAGAAAATCTATTGATCATAAATAGGTGAATCTTGCTTTTATAAGCAGTTAAGAAGTTACTTATTTCAATTACGAGCTTATCGTTACCGGACCGGCCGAACTGGGAATCGCTCGGACCGAATCGGACCGGCCGGTTCTTGGTGGGCATTGGGAGCCGGATTGATTATATATTTATTTAATTTCTTGAAAATAACAACAAATCCTAAAATAGTAACAAGTTCATTTTTTTCTCTGGGAAGGATTTCCCTAGTCCATTATGTATTGTTTTTTGGGGGAAAAATTTATCTTCAGAATGCTAAGACTTGGAGGTGGGATTGCCAAGTGACCGGTCCTATTTCGGTCCCTAGTTCCTATTGAAATAGTTTTTTTATAAAAAAAGAGGTGTTTTTTCTTAAAAAAAATATATGACTCTTGGTTAAAAGAGGACATGAGTCTTGATCAAAAGAAAACGTGACTCTTGGTTAATAGGTGATTTTTTTTATCTTAAAATGAAGTTATCGGTAGTTATGAAGGAAATCTATTCTTGACATGAAAAGTGGCAATGGTTGGGGATAAGGTACCTATTCCCTAGAGATGTGTTTATTGATTGTCTATGAGTAGAAAGCAATTCACATATTATTTATAATAACCGCAACTGTTCAGAAATGCTTGTACTTTAGAACTCTCTTCTTCTATTTTCATACATGCAACTTTAACACATTCAAGAAGAAATTCCAAGAGAGAATCGAGTAATTGCTGAACTCGTTTCTTTGCGGTTTTGGTGTATGTCATGAAGGTATATTTATTATAAACCCAGTAGCAAAAATAGTGGGGCAAATAATACTTTAAGAACAGTGATCATCATCACGTATCAAAACATCAAGGACCAACTAGTATTTCTTTATCTTCTTCTGCAGTCAAATTCCCCAATAGTTCCTGGGCTGGACTGGATTGGACCTAAAATTGATCATTCTTAGTAACCTATTTTATTGCAATAAAAGGTATTAAGCATATGGAAAGATAAGTAATTTTTAAAGTAGTAGACACATAGTACCCCCTCCCCCCCAAAAAAAAAAAAAAAAAGTGAACCTTTATGAGAAAATATGCTCATTTGAGTTGCTTACCAGGCCTACAAGGGAAACCTTCCACCAGAGTACTCACAAAAAATTAACCCTTCGATATGATTGCTTGCTAAAGGATAATTCTACATGTTTGTAGATTGGAGAAAAAGAAGTGTTTACAGGAGAAATTGGAGAAGGAGAGAAGCGATGAGCTTGAGACTGGAATGTAAGGAGTTATATAGGTAAAAACACACTGCGCGGTTGCACAGCAACTCAAAACTACGCGTCAACATGCACGTGAGGTACAATAAAGATGGCCAGGTTTGGAAAGTTCTATCTGCATCGAGACAAGTGTAGAAGATTCTTTCTACACGAAAACCATCTGTCGCGTCAATCCTTGGTCAATTTTGAAACAAAAAGGAATCGTTTTTCTCGTGAAGAATGGCGTTTCCTTCATAATTTATTCATCATATCTGACAAAAGTTAAGTAATTAGTTCTAACGTCTAGTTACCGTTAATTTGGCGATTATCATGTGTTTGGCTTGACTACATACGGTGCACAAAACCTTCATGCGCAAATCAAGCAAGTTTTCGGAAGATGTTCAATCAGCCTTGCTAACTTTTGATATAGGTCAAAGGCTTGACCACTTTAGAAAATACAATGTGTTACTAGGTTTATTGTTTCAAGTGTCTGAAAATTGTCTCGATAATGCACTTAGGTCTTAAAGCTTCTTCTTCTTTTTTACTTATTTAAGCCCTATATTTAATCAATAAATTTAAGGTTATTCATTTTCATTTAAAGAAGGCCGGGTGTACAAAATTTTATCTGCATTGGGCTAAGTGTATAATGTTTTTTTAGTATGGAAACCGTCTATGGCGTCAATCCTTGATCAATTTTGGAATTGAAATGTATCCATTTTCTCGTGAGGAATGACATTTCCTTTGTAATAAATTAATCACAAACGACAACGGCAAGTGAATAGTTTTGACATTTAGTTACCGTATATTATATGACTTTCATGTGTTTTGGCTTGACTACATCCGGCGAGCAAAACTTTTTAGGCGTGAACCAAGCAAGTTCTTATGCACAAAATCTTTGCTTGCTCTCGATATGGATAAAGACGTGACATCGGAAATTTCAATATTTATTGGGATAATTGTATTAAGAGTTCAGAAACCAAGCATGATAATACACTTACTCTGAAAATTTTCTTTTCATGCATTTAAGCCCTAAAATTATTGTACTGTATTTATTGCAATTAATATATTTTCATATACATTTTATGATCTTAATTCAAATTAAAAAATTTAGTTTTGTAAAAAGCTCTATCTATGAATATATTCCTATATTAACCAACAAATTGTGGCTTTTATATATATACATATATATTGCTTAAAGAAGGCCAGTGAGGAAAGTTCTATAAGAATTGAGTCAGGTGTAGAAAGTTCTTTGTGCATGGAAACCATCTATCGAATCAATACTTTGTCAACTTTGGAATCGAAGAAAGGAACCTCGAGAGAAGTGACATTTCCTTCATAATTAATTCACCACAGCGGACAACGGCAAATAATTAGTTTTAACTATTAGTTACCTTAAATTATATGACTTTCATGTGTTTGGCCTAACTATTTACGGTGCACAAAACTTTCGTGCGTGAAACAAGCAAGTTATCAAAAAATGCACAATTGCCAACTTTGGATATAGGTAAAGGCCTGAGCACTTCCGAAAATTCAACATTTATTGAATAATTATATCATGATTACGAATGAACAGTGTCGTGAATAGTAATTGTGAACAATAATCGTGAATAGTGTTTGTGAATAGTACGCGTGAACAATAATTGTGAACAGTAAATTCGTCTGAAATTAATTAATTAAATAAAAATAATTAAACCTAACCATGGTTAATCTATTAACTCAACCATAGTTAATTTGACCTAACCATGATTAAAATCTAACCTTGTTTACTTTAAAAACTAACCTTAGTTATTTTAATACTAATTATGATCAATTAATCTAACCCTAGTCAGCTTAATTAACCAGCATAATTAACCAATCAATCTTAATTAATCACGAGCACACAAATACACTAATTAACCCCTAAGCAAGATTAACCCTTAAATAAGGATTAGGAAATTAACTTACTTGGGTCGGAAATCCGGTGACACTGGCGCGTAGGAGAGAATGAGGGCTAAGAGGGGTAAGCTCGGGGATGACAACGGACGACAAACGGTGGCCGAAACGGGCCAAAATAGCCCCGGATTACTGTTCATGTGAAGGGGGGCAACAGTGTAGAAACAGCCATACGGGCAGCTAACAGCGACCAGGGGTGGCCAGCGATGTGCGACTGGCTCCCTGACTTCCATGGCTACATGTTGGGCGGTGGTGGCAGCTCCGGCAACGGCGGCAAGGCTGTTTTCCGGCTGGAAAATAGTAAAGATAGCAAGAAATGAAGAGAAAGGAAGAGGGGAGAGAGAGAGAGAGAGAGAGAGAGAGAGACGCAGCTTGGCGACCATGGACGGGCAGCACCACAGTGGCACAGCGGCTCCAAAATAGCGATAATGCGACCCAGATGGCAGGTGAGGGTGGTCCGGTTAGTCAAGGGGGCATCCAAGGGGAAGAACCATGGAGAAAACAAGAGGAAACGATAGAAAATGAGAGAGAAAAAGTGAGGAAGAGGGGGAGAAACGTGGGAGTGGGCTGCAACAATAGGGAGGGAGAGAAATGAGGAGAGAGAGAGAGAAAGAAAGCAAGAAGCCAAGTCCAATTTCCCTTCCAAAACATCATTTCCCTTCATAATTTCCTTGACTTTCTTGGCTTGTCCTCCAACATTGAATGCCGCTTCTAGAAGAGGGCAAAATGGTAATTCCTCAAAGTATAGTATACCGTACTATACGTGTATACGGGCTAGAAGAAAATCGGTTTGGGCTCAAATTAAAGGGAAACGGGCTAGAAAATGCTAATGGGCTCAAGGCTTGAAGTTGGGCTTCCTTGGGCCCACTTGGGCTAGCTTGGGCCCACGTGGCCAACCCTTCATTGGTGCAAGGCCCATTGGGCCTCTAGTCGGTCCAATTTCTCTTGGTTCCAATTTTTTGGCCCATTGAATCCTTTTTCGATAAATTTCAGGCTCACTGATAAGTTCGAGAATCAATGAGGTAATGATTAATATTTTAGTCTCAACATCCTTGAAAATTTGATACCCGAAACCGAATTGAAATTCGTTATTAATATCGATCAATCGCGACTTTAGTACGACCTAACTAGAGCAGCATTTAGGGGCTCTCGCGCGTTTGACTTGTGGTTGATAGCTTTTCAATCCACGATCGTGCCTATTCAAATCAACGCGATCCTCAGTTGTCATGTAATCATGAGGGGTTAATCGCTCATGCTGAGTACAAAGCCAAAATGTAATCAGTTTAACGTCGTTCGTAGTCAATATCGAAGTCGTGCGGAATCATCCACAATCCGACCTTGTATTTCTATCGAATCGATTTATTTTCGTTCCCTAATTGGATTACAACAATGTGGTATCATCCCCCTTTGATTCTTATGGTTGAGCGGCCTATCTCTGATTGAATTTACTGGTCGTACACGTATCGATCCTTAATTGCCTTTCTGACTAGTCAGTTAACTCATGAGAGGCCAGTTCAGAGTAAACATAATTAACAATGCATTGATAAAATAACCATTTCACATACTCCGAGATGGGTTGAAATTCAGGATGCCACAGAAAATTTGTCATGACAATATACTTTATGTTAGTGCTAGAACTATCACCTAGAGGGGGTGAATAGATGACATGTGCGGAATTTAAATATTTGAATCTAATATTGCAAAAGGAGAACATCTAGTGATAAAGCGTGCAATGTTTAGATTTTATCAGTGTGCAATTATTCTATCGCAAAAAATAAAAAATGAGTTTAGGGATAGAAAACTTGCACACAATAATTATAGTGATTCGGCTTATAATAAGCCTACATTTACTCTCCCATACTAATAGCTTATCGACTAGATTCTACTATATGAATCGATTAGAGGTTACAACAACTGAGTATACTCTACTCGAGTAAGTGTGATCCAAACTCTCGATCTCACACTTTGACAACAACCTCTAAAAAATTACAAATTGAGCTCACCAAGATTGTTACGCCCCGACCCTTGAGCTCGTGATAACCCCAATTTACTTGAGGTCTAAAATATGCAACATCCCAGGTACTGTCATCGACTAGTTCGTTTTATCTTATCATTAAACACATGTGAAAGAGAAATCAAATACCTAGTCAACAACAAACATGAATAATAGAAGGAATGCGACAGTAGAATAACAGCAGCACTACTTTTATTTATTTGCAAGGTTAATCTAGGGAAAATCAGTATATATACAAGCCTTACTTCAGGTGATATATCAAGGCCAATTCAAAAATGGACCGGCCTGGCTAACCTATCACAACAAAAGGAGGGGAGGGTTAGTAAAAAAGAGACTAGGCTACAAATGCCTAATCACTGGCCTTAAAAGGGTCAGACTCGCCCGTAGAAGCGTCCATGATCGCACCATTAAGGGTATCGAGGTCCATCGGATCCCATATCTCCTTGGTTGGCCCCACATGCGGTGCAGGCTTGTCGTAACTTCTCAAGAGACCATACATCATATCCCCCTACTTGAGATACCACACCTTGAAAAAGTGTGGCACGTAATGATCCATCTTTCCCTCATCAACCTAGACTGTCGTCATGTGCTACTCATACACAAAATTGCGGCCCGATGAGCCGTGTAGTGACATAGGTACTCATGTCAATTGGGATATTGAACCTCATCGGGTAAGGTATCATACTAAGGTCCTGAAAATGTTAACCACAATGGGGTGAGATAAACTCGGTAAGTCAAAATCCTAAGCCTCGGTTAGGAACTCTACTTGCCTCGAGGGTGGTCTAATCATACAACCTAGTGCCAATAATAGATCAATTGCAAAGCAACCCTAGCTTTGCCTTATCTATCAACATATCAAAGAAACACTGCCATGATATAATTCAGTCATCAGACACAAACACATGCGATCTCACCTTGCCTTGACACACGTACCCTGCAGAAGAATATCGTTCAAACCATGACAGTTTCAAAAGACAAACACATAATCAGAGCATTTCATAGAACTTTCTTATGCCTCAGTACTCACACGAGCTCTGATTATTACGACCCTCTAGGCCACGGCACAACCTTATGGTTGGCAGTCTACTGGTCCAAAATCAGGCATCGTCCCCCCTATGGGCACGGTTATGTCATGGGCCTCTCCCTAGACGGCATTCTCGAAGGAGCATTGGTTTGGCCTCTACCGTGACTCAGCAATTGGCCACTGTCAGGCGACCAAATGACTATGGCACAACCCTAAGGGATTGGTGGTCTTTCGGCAGTGTTAGGTTTTCCCTTTAATGTGACCATGCAACACGACCATCAACCAATTCATTTTTTCTTTTCTCTATCGTCAATACAATCATGGTTCGTGCTCATGTGACAAGCCATTGCAGTTAACACATGTATAATGCAATGCAATAACAACCGATGGCCACACAAACTTGCAGAAACCCAACTATTCCAAATATAGCCATTCAACAGCAATTCAAGTTGCAATACGACAATCAATTAACATCAAAAATCAATCATCACAACTTGAGAGTAAACTAAGATTATCTCCCAAAATACTCAATTATAAAGTATATAATACTACAATTCACCATTCCGATAAATCACTATATCCCCATAAAATACCTATAGTTATCCCCATAAATTATCCAACCCAATCAATTCCATTTCCTAAAACCCTTCTTTAATAAACCAAAGTCACTTAATAATATATTAGATAAATACTATTGACTTTAGAGAATAGACCATAGTAATTTTCCCCACAAAATTACTCAATTAAATCAATTTCCAATAAATAATCATAATTAATTAATTAATTCCCACAAAATAATATAATATTTCAAAAATAAATAATTTCCATAAAATAATATAATCATAATTAACTAAGACTAAACCTTCGTTAGCCAATTTAATCCACCTTAAGCAAGTTTAGTATAATAAAATAATGTTAATCAATCATAAACCCAATTAATTAACAACTAAGCACACTTAAGTCATAATTAATTTATCCTAAACCTACTCAAGAATAATCAAGGCACATAATCCATGCTCATTACTCACTAATCACACTTAGACTAATTAAACTACTCCTAAAGGAAGATTAACCCCTAATGAAGGGATTAGGAAATCAATTTACAGACTCTAAGATTTCGATGACACTGAAGTGACGGTGAGGGCGAAGGCTATATCGAGCTAGCTTAGGGACGGCAACGAATAACAAATGGTGGCCATTTTCCGGCGAAATAGTGTTGAAGGTTGTTTTTCGCGGAAAACACAGCAGCAGCTACCGGTGCTGGAATGGGTGGTCAGCGGGTGGTGGCTAGGCTTCGAACGGCAGTAGCTACATGGTAGATGGTGGCATATCTTAGGCGAACAGCAGTAAGGGCGGCGGCAGCAACAAATAGCAAGGGGCATGGGAAAATGGAGAAGGAAATAAGAGAAAATTGAAGAGAAAAGAGAGAGAGAGAGTGAGTTGGGGGGTGAGGGCGGCAACTAAGGAGGAGTGAGGAGAGAGAATGGGCTGCCAAGACTTGTCCAAGAAACTTGTCAACTTGCTCTCCAAGACTCAATAACAACCAAGTAAAAACAAGTCAATGAAGACCACACAAAGCAAGCTTCTAGAAGAGAGGGCCCATGGGTTGAAGAGAAAAAGAAAAATGGGCCAGCTTGGGCCCACCTTGGGCTGACCTTGATGGGCGCAAGGCTTATTAGGTCGCCGGTCTTAGGCTGACCCACTTACGAGCCCAAATTTTCCTTTTCAAATACTTTGCAACTCTTGGGAAAATTCAAAAATAAATGCGATGACATCCAAATATTTAGTCATGAAGTCTTTGAAAATTCGATACCCAAAATCATATTAAAATTTGGGGCTAATTGAATCAATTGCTACTGTAGTACAAGTTAGACTATTAGGCGCCCCTTTAGGGTTTTTACTCACGTTTGACCTATGGTCAATAACTCTTCGATCTATGTTTAAGCAATTTCTCAAACTAAGGACGACCCTCGATTGTCATGTGATCCCGAGAGTTCAATTAATAATCCTGAGTACAAGATATAAAGGAATCAGTTTAACGTCGTTCGTAACTCGTATCGAAGTCATGTGGAATTACCCGCAATTCGACTTCGTACTTTTGTCAAATCAATTTATTTATGTTTCCCTAATAGTCTAGTATAGGATGGTATTGTTCCCGCTTGAGCTCTTATGGTTGAACAATATGTTTCCGATTGAAATTGTTGGTCGTACGTGTATCATTCCCTAATGGAGTTTTCAAAAAGTCGGTTATCTCTTGAATGATTAGTTTAGAGTATTTGTACTAACGGGTCATTTGATCAATATCGCCATTTTATATAATCCCAAAATAGGGTCGAATTTCAAGACGTCACAAAGATGAATGTGTAAGAATGAAGTTCTCTTTAAAATTTTGAATTTTGGACCTCGAAAACTCTTAATCCCTTTGGCATCATGACCTCCTCTGATACTCCTCATATATCCAAGTTGACCACTGGACATAACCTTTGAGAATCATTTAGCCAATCTACCTGTGGGACTTGAATGTTGTTGGAAGATACGATCGCTTCAAAATTGTCGAAAATGAAGTCTTCCTTTGATTCTATTGCCGTATAGCAGATATGGGTTTCCATAAGTTGAGTTTTTCATTTGAAAAGAATATTTCGTTTCTGAATAATTGATTGATCCAATGATTGGATTGTGACAACTCCAACTTGGAGAGATCGCATTCAATATACTTTCCTTCTGGACAATCAATTTATATGACAAGAAATCCATACCAATGCACTAGTCATTGCATGAGGGTTCATCGCATAATCATTAAGGATACATTCTTTACTACAACTTTGAATATGATGAAATTGTGTGATCATACATTCCAGAATTTCCACTTGAAAAAACTTACCATCAAAGACAAGGGTCATCAAAAAAGGTTTTATCAATCTTTAAAATTATCAAGAAGTGTTCCACGACACTTAACTTTTACAACTTTCCTTATGCAAATTTAAGCCCTAAATTTGTCATTGTGAGTCCACTTTAGTCATTTTGCTAGCTTCGTTTGCTTTTGGTGGACGAAAAAGTTCTGAGCTGGCTTTTTCCTAAGAACTTTTTCATCAAATGGGGTGATTAATAAGCTGATGGAGCTAGCTAAAACCCAAAACAGTACTGTTGACACAAAATGATCTCAAGTGTCAAAACTTGACATGAGGGGAAAAATTAAATACCAAAAGTTCGAAAAGGTACACTTAAGTGTCAAAATCAGAGAAAAATAGATTACTTAAATACCAACGACGAGAAATTCTGGCCAAACAACCAACGTGACATTTTCTTGCAAGTTGAGCTCAAAACAACATCGTTTTGAGCGTTGAAGTGGTTAGATAAGTCAAAACAATATCGTTTTGGCACTGACGTTACTTTTAATATAAATATTAACAAATTAAAAAAGAAGAAGAATGTTGTAGATTGTGTTTGGCAAGGGCTGTGCAATCCCAACCCTTGCCGAACAAGTTATGCAACTTTTTAATTTATTTTAAAATAATTTAATTAATATTTATATTAAGATTCAAATCTGAAGAAAAATGATGTCGTTTTAGCTAAGTCTTTGCTGACTCAGCTTTCCGACAATTTAAGTAGACGGGTTATATTATTAAAATAAGCCATGTTAGATTTTCGACACCCTTTGTCGAATTTGAAACTTAAATGTCCAGTTTTAAAAAAAAAGTAGCACTTAAGTGTATATTTTGTAATTTTTGCTACTTAAGTGTTTTTTTGTATCAAGTTTTGGTACTTGTGCTATATTTTTGCCCAAAATAAGTTGTGTATGCTAGTGTCACATTGGGAAAAAGTTTGAAAAATTAAGAAAAAGCTTATAATATACGAAAATAATTTGTAAAATAAAAGGAATGAGCTAAAAGTAAAAATAGAGCGATTGAGCTTTGCATTATTTAATTATGATTAATTATTTATGGGAATAATTAATTATAATTATATTATTTTATGGAAATTATTTATTTATGAAAATTAATTATATTATTTATTTAATTAATTTTTGAATTATTGCCTATTTATGGATATTAATTATCTTTGGGAGAAATAATTAATTATGGTTATTTTATGGAAATTGATTAAATTGAGTAATGTTTGTGAGAAATTAACTATGGTTTATTTTTCTAAAGTTGATGGTATTTATATACTATATTATTAAGTTGCTTTGGTATATTAAAGAAGGGTTTTATTAAATGGAATTATTTGGATTGGATAATAATTTATCGCATTGATAAATAATTATAAGTATTTTGTGGGAGTTAAATTATTTTATCGGAATAATGGATTATAGTATTATACACTTTACAAATGAGTATTTTTTGATATAATTCTAATTTATACTTATTTTGTGAGAATCGATTACGATGAGAATACTTGACTATTGTTAGTCGTGGAACGCGTGTTTATTTACTAGTAAATGCCTGTGGACAAGTTACCAGTATTTGTTGTGTATTATGGGAATAGTTATTACTGATTGCAATCTTGAGTACCATGTGAATATTATAGCTTTGGTTGGTTGACACTGATGATTGAATTATGACTTGAACTACTATAGAGGGCTGTATTTGGAACTATTGAATCATGCAAGTTTATGTGATCATTGATTATTATTGCATTGCATTATACATGTGTTAACTGCAATAGCATGTCGCATAAGCATGAACTATGGTTGCATTGACGATAGAGAAAAGAAAAAATGAATTGGTTGATGGTTGTGCTGCATGATCATATTAAAGGGAAACCCGACGCTATCGGAAGACCGCCAACCTTTGGGGTTGTGCGTGGCCGTTTATTCGCCTGACAATGGTCAATTGCTGAGTCGCGGTAGAAGCCAAATCAATGCATTTTCGGGAATGCCATTTGGGGGGAGGCCCATGACGTAGCCATGCCCACGGAGGAGACGATGCCTAGTTTTAGACCAGTAGACCGCCAACCATAAGGTTGTGCCGTAGCCCAATAGGTCATAATAATCGGAGCACATGTGAGCATTAAAGCACATGTGAGCATTAAGGCATGAGAAAGTTCTTTGAGTGCTATGATTATGTGAATGCTTATTGGAATTGCCATGACTTGAATTGTATTGTTTTTGCAAGGTTCGTGTGCCAAGGTAAGGTGATATCGCCTGTGATTGCACATGATGGCTAATGATTTATGTTGTGATTGAGGTTTCTTTACATGTTATAAATAGGGCAAAGCGATGGTTGCTTTGCAATTGATCCGCCATCGACAATAGGTTGCATGGTTAAACCGCACCTGAGACGAGCAAATTTCCTAACTAGGGCTTATGATTATAATTTACTGAGATTTTATCTTATTAGTTATTGAATGATCATTTTCAAGTTAAACCGCACATGTGTTGCGGCTCGTGGCCGTATTTGAAGGAAGTACATTAACTCTAGCTTTATTGGTTTTGTTAGCCCGATGAGAAGATGCCATTGTAAGGGCTTGTACTTGTAAACATTCTAGGGTTAATCAGTAAATAAATAAAGCAACACTTTTGAATGTGTTTCTAGTTGGGTTTTCCTACTATCCCTACTTTTATAATTGACTAGGTTATGGTGATTTGCTTTCGCGTGCATTTAATTAAAAGATACAAATAATGGTTGGCAATGCGTCCTGGGATGTATCATCTAAATGACCGTAAGAGAATAGAGGTTGTTGTGTGCTCGAGGGTCGGGACGTGACACACTCAACACACTTGCATGCTTGTGCGCTCACGGGTAATAATCAGAACTAATGCTTTGTTTATTTTTTTTATTTTTATTCATTGTAGATATTTTGCTAATCTTTATTAGACATGTTACAACCTTTGAAAGGTTATATTCATTTATTTAGTATTTTCAGAAGTTATAAAATTCGGAATTTAAAAAATATTTTTTCCGAATTTTTCATGCCTTTTCAACCTAACCTTTGAGTATGTAACTATTCATTTTGCAACTTTTCCCATGGGTAGCCTCTGTTCAAAAGACTGAATTAAGTATGTTGATTTTTGGTATCTATCATTATCAAGTCTTTTCAATTTTTCTCTCCAAAAATATAGCCGTCATTTCAATTATTTTCCTTGAGAGACCTTGGAAAAATACTAGAATTATTATAAGACATTCTTAATAGAGATTTTATTCTATTCTAGAGGATTTTGCTAGTAACCTTTAGCAACATTTTGGGACAAATAATTCCTTAAAGAGAGTGTTATCATACCTCAAAATCTAACTCCATTCTACCCAATTCGAAGCATTTTCCCAAGATCCTTATGATTGAAAACAATCATAGAAGTGATAATGTCCCTGTTCATTCAAATTATGGCAAGTGCGAGGATATAAAATGGCAATTTTGGGTGCTTACCGTTGAGTTGGCATGTACAGAAGGTAAATTCTACATTTGGGTTGAATCTGGATAAACACAATATATGCATTGGCTTGACCTGGCTCACTGTTGTATCTTGACTAACCTTGAAAGTGCCAGGAAGATTATTAGATTATCATGGAAGCGTGAGGAGTCGTAACAATATGAGTAAGAAATATATTGCTAAAATAGAACGTAAATAGAGCATATTTACGTGGTTTGGCATGTGCCTACTTCGCGAGAACAAATCAACGAGATGGTTTTCTTATAATAGGCAAAGATGAGATTATAATCACTCAATCATATTCTTTCATTAGTATTTTCCAATCCGAGATAAAATCCGTAGCTGTAAGAATCAATCATAAGAAGTCTACTCACACTTTCCACTCTTGGATAATGGTATTCGGTGCTCTCCATGTCTCTCGAAAATTTTTACTCATATCAAACATACTCCCTTTGTATTAGAGATCAAACTCGACAGCGGAATATACAAAGATTAGTTAATACTGATTTAAAATCTTTCGGTATTTCTTCGTAGTTGACATCTGTATATAGTAATTGGAGTGACCGCCTCTATCGTTGTTCCGTCCGAGATGTCCAAACTATCCGACAGAACCAAGGAGGACGGCCCCAACGCTGCAAGCTCTCAAGAAACTTCGAGGACGGCCTCAGTCAACACTAAAGTTCAATTGACTTCCGGACATTTCATTGTTGAGACACCTTATAAATAGACGGCAGTAGGCTCCTCAAGGGCAATGTGCGAGCCCACAAAATACCAACTCATTCCAATCTCCGTCTCAACATGAACTCCATGAAGCTCTTTGTTCTGCTCATCACCCTCATTGCTCTCGAGCCGACTCGAGTGATCGGGCATGGTCCTATTGAATCTGATGTGATTGACAACACCACCGGCACCCCAGACACTAGGTTCACGCGAGAAATCGGAGAAGAGTACACCGGCATAACTCTGTTAGAGGCTTCGGACTTCATTTTTAAGACTTTCAAGCAAACCTACGGAGGAGGGAAGAGCTACACGTCTATAGATGCAACCGTTACAAGCTTTAAGATAAGTGGACTCGGAGGCTACCCCTTCCAAGTTGCGATTACCAGAGGCAACTTGATTCTTCTAAACGCCGACTATGTTCAGGCTTATTTTGGTGATGTAAAAGCCGAGTTCACAGGAATTCTGTATCATGAAAGCACGCGCGTTTGGCAATGGACCGCCAATGGTGCCGCCCCAATCGGCCTTGTCACCGGCATTGCTGATTACATCAGGTTGACCTCTGGATGGCCATCGGAGAACTGGGTCCCCATGGGGTCAGGCTCGAGGTGGGACGAAGGATATGCTGTTACAGCGTACTTTCTGGAGTACTGTAACGGGCTGAGAGACGGATTCATTGCCGACCTAAATGCCATGATGAGGTATTACTATAGTGACGCTTTCTTCGTGCAGCTTCTCGGGAAGTCTGTGTACGATTTGTGGGACGACTACAAACTACAATACGGAGGCAACCCACCGGTACCAGCACCAGCTTCCAGATGTTAATTGAAGAGGAAAGCCGTCATAGGGGCTTTGAAATTTGCTTTCCTGTTAAACTTATCTCCGAATGTTATGGGAGGGAGACAAAAATAAGAGAAGACATGATAATAGAATATATGCTTGCTTTATTTTAGGCAACTACCAAGTAATTCATTGAATAACGCTCCATGATGGATGTAGTCGTACAAGATGATGTTTCAATATAGAAAAATAAAGACACTAGAAAAATCTATTCAGGCAACAGCAGTCGTTTCAAGAAAAGTGTGTAATATGTGCGCTGGACTAGCAGAAGTCTTGACCATCTGATAATACCGTAAATTGATACAACACCCCAAGAGTCTATTCATAACACAATGCTACTCCTGCATTTGGGCATGAACAAGGGTTAAACATTTAACAAATTTTGACAACTGATCTGACGCCCTAACGAGGAAGCTCATTCAGAAGTTCCGGCAAATTCGCCAGGACTTCCTTTCAACGGCACTTTCATCATGGAGGATGCGTGAAGAATTTCTCGAAATATCCAGAAGTTGTCACTCTAATTCCTTATAGCTAGCAGTTTATCAGAAGCAATCTAAAAGGCAGAACTTGTTGTGAAATAATGTGGATACTAGAGATTTTACAATTCAAATCTAACGCAAAAGGAAGAAACTAGTTGAGAAATCAATAAGAAATGATAAGAAAAAAATATCATAATTTTACATGATTCAGTCCAAGTGTCGAAACGGCTCTATAGGGGAGACAGCAATAAACTCATTATGAAATCAGAGAATACAGAACTGATGATTCACTCAAGTGTTTTTCATCCTTATATACACTCAGGCAAAACCCGTAGCAGGAAACTCACTCGGAAAACTCATAGAGTAAAACACGCTATTACCCTCTTGTTTGATCTAATATGCTAAAATGAATCTCTAAATATATCATATTTACATCCACAATAAGAAATTCAATTTAGCCAACTCAAACTACAAATCTCACTCCAACAAGAATTTGTTCTTACTTCATATGTTCGGTTAACCAAATATCCAATCAAGTCCCAATTTAAATCACATAGCTGAGTTTTAGATCAAGTTTTGTTCATGAATTTGTAACAATATGAATGATAACCTGTTGCTTTACTACAACTAACGACTGTTGTTTACAATTATTGATCGATTTCCCATTCTGAACTTGGTCCGTTTGTACTCAGCAAGAGAAGATTAAGAAATTGGAATTCACAGTATGTCATTCTGAAAAGTTAGTTGGAAATGTGATTTGTCATCAAATAACCAAGTAAGCTACCAGACACATTAGCTATGAGAGATATAGGGTGCAGAATGAACCACTGCTCTGTCTCTATCAAGCGATTCATCGGGTCTCCATGAAAATTTTGGAATATCTCTTGATACAACGTATTATCGTTTCTTTCCATGAGTTCACCATCCTAAGAAAGACCCTAATAGTTACAAGCCCCACAACAGCGGCGGAGGGTCCAATATTCCGCCATCTTTTCCCCGAAACACTGACACGTCAATGGACCCATCAAAGAACTAAATTAAGTTCAGACACAGCAAATTTTCTGGTTTGACAGGAGAACCACGCCTACTCTATGACGCCAAGGAAATGCTCATCAAGCGTCTGCATGCAACTTCAGAGAACTGAAGTATCTGGCATCTTGTTTAAGTGATAAAATGACACAAAAGAGAGGTAAAGGGAAGAGATAAGGAATCCAATTACATAGAGTATGGCATTCTAATATATATGTATATAATTTTAACATATAACCCCCAAAAAAAAGGGACAACAAACATAACAATCAACAAATCTTGATCTACACAAGACATTATGAAATTAGACACCACGAAATGCTCAAATAACCAGGTGCACTTCGCAGCACTTTAATCCTTTTTGTAGCTCCCACAAGTGTTCCATCAGGTCGCCTTCAAAGTACTAGGAACGGTTTAAGCCACAATGCATTAACCTGTTTTGTCCAGAGTGTAAATTTCCCCAAAATTTTGATATATCTACGTGCAGGCAGCCAGACGATAAAGATTGCATCTGTAGGATTGTCAGAGTAAGGAAGTTACCACCCATGAGAATATAAAGATTTGAACATGAACACGGACAACAATGTTATGGCATAAAAGAGACACAATACAAAACCAAAGGGGCCAATCAAAAGATCTTACATACAATGAGAAAGTCTCCATATATTCAGCTCCCGGCACTATGCACCCCATGCTATTTAATAGTTAGAAGCATCATGGGGCATGAACCAGTCAAGTTCAATATCTCCACCAAGCGTTGCCTCAAGTCTCTAACGAAATCTTCAGAACAACTCTCGTCACAGTGAATGACTAATTCTTCCAGAGCTTTAGCCATTCCAAGTAAAACCCTAATAGCTGAGATCTCGGCATCAGTTGCATAAAAAAAAGCAAACGGTGATTTTCTAGAGCGATGATAACAAGGAGGTGTAGGGTCCAATATCCCGTCACATGTTTGAAAAAGCACATCCATTCTCTGTATCACAATATCAGATCACGTAGCTATTACCCCCACCAGAAGTATGCAATGGCAGTACACTGGAAAAGGTACAGTAACAAATCACCTCTTGAAATTCAAGACTTCTCAAGTAAGGAGATCTTCTAAGTATCACTCCAAGTTGTCTACACTCTAGGCCCACACCTCCATCCCCGATATCCAACTTGGTGAGTTTACGAAAAACTGGTAAAGTGTTGTGGAGCTCATTGTGCTCATCCAAATCCTACTAACGAGTTAAAAGAGCAGTGAACCACACTAGAGAAAAAGAATATGGAGTTTAAAAGGAAAGAACATGCATAAGAGGTAAATCCAGCGAATCAACTGAAATCGTGGCAACTTCATCTAGTAAGGTCAGCTTTTTGACATTAGAAAGTTCCCTTAAGAGCTTATATCCACGGTGTACTTGGTCTACCGTTGGATGACTGCCCAAGCTAGATATGTTATAGTCACAGAAGAGCTTGCCACAATAGTAGAAGTGCGTCAATCTGGCTCCATTGATCAGTACTTGGCAATTTCTTCCATCATACTCATCACATACATCTATAGTCAAGCGCGAGAGACTAAGAGCGGAAATTTTAAGAACTTTGAGAGCCGTCAGCTGCAATGGGTGAGACGCAACTCCTGTAGGGCAGGGCCTAAAAACATCTCTCCAATATAATCATTATCCACAAAATTGACTTGCTCAAGTCTTAAGACCTTTACAATCCTAAAACAAACCAAAGAAGGAATTCTGAGATTAATTAACATAACTAGATCGAATTCTGTCAGTGTCTTGCACCAAAACAGGCAGCAAGGTAAGCTCTTCAATATTGTTGGGTATTTGCGGAAGCGTGTGCTTGTGTGTGAAATAAGCTAGGAAATAAGGATGTATTTTTGAGAAGATTATTTGGCAAAGGAAGCATAAGGGAAAAATAAGAAAATTTTTATTAATTGGTGGGTAATACAAGGAGCTGAAGTTGGTCTGTTGGGTTACAAAAGGAAGAAGAGTTTTTCTAGTTTTTCTACTACAGTACAGAGGAGACGTCCACCAAGTCCTATTTATAGGCGTGGGACGCTGCCTCTTCTTGACCGACTTAGGCACCTAGATGACTCTAGACATTTCTTTAGTCTTCAACTTTGATTTGGACTTACTTTTGTCTTGATCACACGTCCGGATTCTTCTTCATTCTTCAGCCCACTATTTTTCACTTTTTCCAAGGTTTTTTTTTTTTTTTTTTGCTGCTTGCTTGCTGACTTGGACAAGTTGCCGCCTTAGTCTAGATTTTTTATTTTATCTTTATTTTTAGTACTCTTTAGCTTATTCTAGAAATTGGATCAACATTTAACACTCCTCCTTGATCTAATTTTGCAATAATCCAAGCATTCTTCGTAACTTCTCGAACTTGGCTGGCGGAAGTGCTTTAGTAAATATATCAGCAACTTGATCTTCAGTCTTGTAATATTTGAGCTCAATCTCTCCATTGCTCTACACCTCTCGTATGAAGTGATATTTGATGTCGATATGTTTGGTTCTTCCATGGAAGACTGGATTCTTCGATATGGCAATTGCTAACTTGTTGTCGCAAAGTATTGGAGTCGGTTCCGTCTGTGCTTGTGCTTCTTCGATGTCTTCTAGAATTCTTCGAAGTCATAGTGCTTGACTGAAGATCAAGTTGCTGACATATTTACTAAAGCATTTCCGCCAACCAAGTTCGAGAAGTTATGAAGCATGCTTGAAGTATCGCAAAATTGGATCAAGGAGGAGTGTTAAATGTTGATCCAATTTCTAGAATAATCTAAAGAGTACTAAAAATAAAGATAAAATAAAAAAATCTAGACTAAGGCGGCAACTTGTCCAAGTCGGCAAGCAAGCAGTAGCAAAAGAAACCTTGGAAAAAGTGAAAAATTGTGGGCTGAAGAATGAAGAAGAATCTGGACGTGGGATCAAGACAAAAGTAAGTCCAAGTCAAAGTTGAAGACTAAAGAAATTGTTGGATTTTGGAATGTGTGCGGAAGTATAGTTTTGGCATCAATGATAGTTTGTGCTTTGATATGTGCAAGTGCATATGTGTATGATCTAGTTTGTGGAGGATACACGAGGGAAACTAGGATAGTTGAAGAATATAGGTCATGGGGTAAGAAATTATTTCACTAGTATAACAAAATGGTGTAACATAGTCGTAGGAGGAGGTTTTGATGTTGGTGGAGGAGTACAAGAACATGGAGTTTATTCTCAACTCCTCACACCCATTTACATGAATGAGTTTGGCCTTTTATAGGCATCTCCACCGACTAAGTATAGTTGCCTTAGAAGATTCTGGATTTCTCTTGAATGCTGTCCACTTAGGCTTCAACTATCAGCCATCACCCTATAAACAATCTCTGACTTGTTCAGAGATTGTTTACTTCTCCAACTCAACTTCTTCTAGTCAACTCTCATACTTTCCAGAATGTTCTCCTTTGCAAGTTGGTCTTCTTGTGTTACTTCGCTGTCTTCAACTCTTGTAAGATTTATCCAGTAAATTTTATGTTGTTTAGAGAAAATGAATCACAAATTTCCAACAAATATCATAAAGTTATAGCTAGAGTTTCTGCACATTGTGCCTGACCACGGCAGCAATCCATGCATGCGGGGCGCATCAGATTGCACACTGCACGAGATGAGAAAATATTCAGTGGTTAGTAACCACCAGCTCAGCAGCCTACGTGGCGCGCATGATCCATTCAAAATTCGACACCTGTCTTATGACTTGGACATGAATAGAAAATAAAAAAATCAGAATAACTTACTTTTCTCTGTCCTTTATTGCTGGCACTGAGCAACAATAAATGCTTACTTTCAAACTCCCGCTCAACGTTCCCTCTCCTCTTTTCAATTTTCTAGGGTTTTACCTACTCTTCTAGAGAAGAATAATGAAGGCCCACTCCCTCCCTCCCTCCAGCACGTCCCTCCGCCTTTGCTGCCCCCTCCCCTAAGAGACCCCACCGGTCGCAGCGGCTGGTCCTGAGCCCCCTTCGCCTCCGTTGTCGCCTCCAGAGCCCCATCGATGGCTACGTTCATCAACCGACTCCTCTCTCTCTCCCGCACGCACGATTCGCTGACTCGCCATGGATGGTGCCAATTCCCTGGTTGTTTCTGAAGCGGCGATCGAGGACAAGGTCTATGCTCGCGTCTGTCTCTTGGGGAGCCCTAGAGATATCTACTATGGCCAAGTTTTTCCTTTTTAAGAACTTGTTGCTGTTGTGTAAGAATACCCAGAAGCCAAAAGATCACTCTTTTTCCTTGAGTTTGCATCAGCCATCTCTGTTTCATCTCAAACAGCTAGTAAAGTGAATATGACGGCTGATGTAAGCGAGGATATAGAGATTAGCATACGGCTAGAAAAGTGGATGCCTCCAAGAGAAGTGGCTGATATAGTGGTACCAGATCAAGTGGGAGGAGGTTGGAGAATGAGGGGGGAACCATGGGGCTGGCATTAGAACTTAAGATGTTTGCATATCGTGAGTTCAATACGAGCCTTCCACCTCTATCTCTCTCATGTTTTTTTTAGGGGATTGAGCTTTTGGAGCTTTTGCATCTTCGTACTCTGCTGTTTTTGAGCTACGAGTTTCCCAAGTATTTGTACCGATAACGAATATGGTTATGTTTACTTCATCTTTCAACTACCGCCATTGTGTATGAAGATTTCGGCGGGTCTTTGCTGTGAATGTATTTATCATTTTTATGCTTCTTTTGTCCTCATAACGTAAATAAGATGAAGTCTATTCATGATGAATATAATGGAAGTTCTTCAACGGTTGATTTGAGCAGCTTCTTGATCCCTTTCCTTGAGAAACGTTATCAAGTGCTTATTGCATCTGGAAATGTTGATTGTTGGAGGCTCGCTATTGATCCCACTAGAAAAACATGAGAAACGTTTTGGGTTGAGGGATAGCACCGCAAGCTAGTACGACGTTGAACCACAATATGAATCATCAAAAACCATTCACTTTCGTGATATCTAGATCTTACTCTGAAGAAACTAAATTTTTGCAATTGGCATGAAGAAAAGTTCCACATGCTACAACTCATCTGTCACAAACTTCAGGACAAGGGAAGCCAATGTATGATCATATTGAATGAATGAACAAGGACGCACACCATTCGTTAGGACATAAATCATGTATGTTGAACGACATTCACAGCCACGACAATGGAAAAGAACATTATTGCAAGTGAAATCGTTGGATAGACTCGCGGATAAAAATTATATACCCGTTGATACAGCAGCTTGATCCTTAATCTAGCTCTCATGAAATAGATAGAAATTAGACAAACTTCTAACACAAGCAGAGTTTGTAACTCATGGAAGTGGCTAAGGGAAATGAACTTAGTTTCATATAAATCTGCGACCCAGTATCCTTTTACATGTAAATAATGAATAAAATGTTGTGAGAGCCTTGGCAATGCCAGCTCTACAAAGAACAACTCGACAATCTCCAGCATTAGACACGAAGTGATTGCCCCTTCTAATCAACGTAGTTACACAGCATAAGCCGCATTGTCATTCCTTATTCAAAAAATCCAAATCGTCTTCAGTAACCATGCTCACAAATGTCTCTCGCTTCATCCTCGTCTCTTCTCACCACTTCATCTAGGATATTCTTATTCAAGTTTTCCGCGGCAAACTCAGCAAACATATTCAACAAAACTTGAGCGCATTGCAAAAAGCAATCACTCATGGAGAATACAATGAGAGGAGGATGCAAACTCAAGGAAAAAGAGTGATCTTTTGGCTTCCGGGTATTCTTACACAACAACAACAAGTTCATAAGAAGGAAAAACTTGGCCATAGTAGACATTTCTAGGGCTCCCCAAGAGACAAACGCGAGCGTAGACCTTGTCCTCAATCGCCGCTTCAGAAACAACCGGGGATTTGACACCATCCATGGCGAGTCGGCGTAATCATGCATGCGGGAGAGAGAGAGAGAGAGGAGTCGGCTGATGAACGTAGCCATCGATGGGGCTCTGAGGTGACAATGGAAGCGGAGGAGGCTCGGGACCGGCCCACGCGACCGGTGGGGTCTCTTAGGGGGGGGCGGCGGAGGTGGAGGGACGTCTTTGAAGGGAGGGGGAGTGGGATTGGGCCTTCATTGTTCTTCTCTAGAAGAGTAGGTACTTTAGAAAATTGAAAAGAGGAGAGAGAATGTTGAGCGGGAGTTTGAAAGTGAGCATTTATTGTTGCTCGGTGCCAGCAATAGAGGACAGAGAAAAGTAAGTTATTCTGATTTTTTTATTTTCTATTCATGTCCGAGTCATAGGACAGGTGTCGAATTTTGAATGGATCGTGTGCGCCACGTAGGCTGCTGAGCTGGTAGTTACAAACCACTGAATATTTTCTCGCACGAGAGAGAGCATTCAAAGAGGAGCAGTCCCGACACACAAGTGCTCTTTCCACGAAACTCATGAAGAGTGTCCGGTTAGGGAATTCACTTTCGTCCAAGAAAAGATCAGGGATGGAAGTCCACAAGTACTCCCACCTTTTCGACAGCATGCTCCTTCTCACAGCATCTTCCATAGGAAGCAATTCTAAGATGTGCAGAAGCAGCTCATCGGGTAGATCACGCAATTTCTTATCGACATTTAGCTTCCCCACCCAGAGAAGTTGCATCCATGGCTTCCATAAACCTTCCACTCATAATACTAATCTAAAAGGAGGGAACGAATCAATGCCTCGGGGGACAAGGTCTTGGCAAATAGACCCGTCAAATGGGTGAGTCGGGTCGGGTTTGGGTCGGGTCGAAAATGGTCCGACCCATATTGACCCATTTAACCCGTTTTGACCCATATTCATGCAATATAAATATAATGACCCATACCCGACCCGACCCATACTCGACACATACCCGACCCGACCCGTATTGCTAAAAGCCATTATTATTATAGAGAAACCCAAGCCCACTCTAAGTTTTATGCTAAATGAATAAAACTCCAAATCAAATTAAAAAAATTAAAAAATATAGTAAATCAAATTTAAAAAAATTAAAAATAAAATTAAAAATTAAAAAATAGTAAATCAAATTAAAAAAATTAAAAATAGTAAATAAAATTAATAAAATTAAAAAATATTAAATAAAATAAAAATGTAAAAAATCTATAAATTTACTTGAAAGGACCTCATATGAGTTTGCCATGTTAACACAAAAACCAAAGAAATGCCAATATAAGTAAATGACTTTTTAGCTCAATCATTTAAGGAAATCATTCTATTGATTGAATAAATCATTTGTCGAGATAAGCCTCGCCTAGCCATTGCTTGAAAAAGTAGTTTGCTGACATCATACTCGAAGTCACATAAAGCAGCCATAACCTATTCTAGTTCCTAGAAACAATACATTATAAGTTCCTATATAATCTTCTTAAATTCAATGATTGTGTTTAAATCCAAAGTGCGAAACACGTAATTCGTAAAAGTCATGTCACCTCACCCAAAAATAACAGAGCTGAAGAGTTGGCAATTAAAGATTATCTCGCTTTTTCGAATGTATTTAAATCATCTCTATTCTTCTCATTTAGAGCTCCAATGAAAGCCCGAGTAATGACCATCGTTGTTTGGATATATCTCCGATTGCCGTGTCCCAAGAGGTTGAAAAATCTTTCTAGGTACATCTCTAGATAGCAATGCACATCCTCTAGCTGTAAAAGACAATAAACTGAGTAAATTAAGTTGCTATGTAGGTAAGAGAATAACCATGAAAAGCTTCCTACAAAAAGAGTTCCATTAAGACTATTTTGGCTTCGGTATTAGATGTCTAGTATATGTTTGCATATGCAAGCTGCTGATCTCCACATATGCATATTGAAAAGCAAGGCGGTTCGTCAACCTATCACTAATAAAGCAAGGTTGATCGTTGCCCTAAGGTTGATAAGAAAATGATGGTCAATCTATGTAAAAACAATCAACTTTTAGTCATGACCTGGAGGTAGAACTAGAACCCATGTTGAGTGATTGAACTTGCACAATAATAGCCGAGGTTCTTTATTCACTCACCTGTGAAAAGGTCACTTTTGCATCATACATGCTGGTGAGAGAATCAGCCAAATTGTGAGCCTCATCTATAATGACAACATTATTCTTCAAGTTTAGTCCAAGAGACTCTCGAGAAGATTTTGATAGAAGAGACGACATTATTCTTCACTAGACAATGCACAAGAACATTTCAACCCGTGAAACCAAGAAAAGGATTGAGTGAACTACACACCTCTGAAAATATGCTTAAATTTCCATTCACATCCATGAAGATCCTTGGCAACTAACTCCTGGTTTTGGGGAGCATGGATCAGGAGTGGTAGGCTCTGTATGCTAAATAAGAGATAACATCCCCAAATTACAGCTACTTCTCTAGATAATTGAATTCTGTTATTTACAAAGTTAACACCCCATGACCTAGCAAAAAACAACAACAACCATTAGTAGAAGCAGCAAACACACGTACACACAAACCTTAAACAATCAAGTGCATTAAATCAATTGAGTAAACATGTGAGTAAACCAGGAGAATAGATAAAAGAAAGTACCTAATGCAAATAGTCTTGAAAGTCGACAATAAGAGACTCATCATCAAAATCTTCGTCAAGCGGAACTCCAAATAACCAATCTCTGGTGCACAACTCAGCCTCTACATTTTCAGGGGAAAGGGAACTGCGATATTTATTTAGGATGCGTCCTCCTATGCTAAAAGCTTACTCTGAGGCAACGGTAGTGATAGGAATACTCAATATATCATGTGCCATGAGAGACAACTCGGGATACCGATGAGAATGAGCTTTCCAATAATCAAGGACATTAAGATCTGGAATTTTTTTTCTATCAACCCTATTCTCCTCTAAATACAAATCTAATTGTGACTTTGTAGATTGTGAGCCAAAGTGTTCACTCTCAAATGCATCATACTCATCAAGATTGTCCTTGATATTTTCGACAATGTCCTCAACTGAAATGTTCCCTCGACTAGTTGAAGATGTAAAGCAATCATCTCTCGACGTAAAGGTCACATATTCATCAAAAAGCATATAAAGCTTTTCTCGAATGCTCCATACATATCCCACATGATCATCCATCTCCAACTTTGAATAGCAAAATTCTAACAAGTGTAGCTTATAGCAAGGATCTAATATAACCGCAAAAGACAAGATAACACTATAGCACTTCCACTATTTTTCAAACTTTGTTAGCATTGCCATAGCCATAGATCTAATAGCTACATCATCGCTATTCCTCGCCTTTATCAAACAAAGCTGAATTTGCCATACTCCATAGAAATATAAATTTGCCGTGGGATATCTAACTCTAGAGAAGAGAGTAGAAATATCATGGAAAGGTTGTAACAAGAATGCAATTTTCTTGGCTCTATCCCAATCCTCACGTGATGGACATGTGAGAAAGTTACAATCCATCAATTTCAAATGAGAAAATGCTTGTTCAAAGACCAATGCACCTTCAAGCATTAGGTACGTAGAGTTCCATCTAGTAGCTATATCTTGACGTACCTTTTTACCCGTCTTTAAACAAGATTGTGATATACATTCAACAAATTTTGCTCTCCTCCCTTGCGTAGCTCTCACATATTTAATAGATTCCCTAATATTTTGTAATGATTTATCAATCACCTTTAGACCTTCTTGTACAATAAGATTCAGTATATGTGCACCACAACGCACATGAAAAAACTGTCCATCACACAACAAAGAAGATCTCAAAGAAGGTGTACTTCTCCAAATATCAACCATGCTGTCATTATATGATGCATTATCCAATGTAATACTGAAAATTTTCCTCTCAATACCCCACTCTCTCAATAAAGTCAGCAATTTTTCCAATAAAATAGCACCACCGTATGGAGGTGGCACGTAGGAGAAGCACAAAACCTTTGCATGTAATTGCCAATTTTCATCAATGTAATGGGCAGTGATGGTCATATAATGATCGGTTGTCACGAAGTCCACAAGTCGAAGTTAAACATATTCTGCTAGAAAGTGAGACAACATTTGATTTCAAAATTTTCTTCTCTTTCTCATAAACTTTTACCACATCATTTTTTGCTGTATTTCTTGAGATGTGCTTCACATTGGGATTAAGATAACTAAACAACTCTCTAGTGGCCTCATGCTCTACAAAAGAATATGTGTAATTGTGTTTGATTATCGCTTTTGCTAGCTTACTTCTAAACACGGCTTGATCAAATCGTTCCATTGAATCATCAATATTGACCTCTTGTTTGGGACAAGTATGTAAATGACGCAACAAATTTTTTGTCCCATGACCAGCCATATAAGTTGATTCACACCACTTACACTTGGCATTTTCCTTACCATCCTCATCTGTGAATTTTTCAAATTCAGACCATACAGTAGAAGTGCATCTTTTCGATTTTTTAGAGCAAGTAGATGTATTTTCCTCATCATCATGAGCTAAGGATACAGCTCTACATCTCTTAGATCGTTCTGTAGTTGAATATTCTTCTTCCTCGTTAGATCTTGACATGGCAACTACTTCATGGAAATCCTTCAAAAGCTATATGCTTTGTGCAACTAACCTTCAGAGTAGAGTCTTTGCTCCCACTTAAAAGAAGTCTATTGTTGAGGGCTCTGTGTTGGGTGCATAATCAAAGGAGGAGAGAAGAGCCAAGAAGAGCCAAGAAGGAAAACAAACTCAAATAACCCACCTGCACCATGGAAAGGAACATGAAGAGTTTTAACAAAACAATGCGAGATATTTGATTAAAAGTTATGCCAATTGGTCAAAAGATATGAACTAAGGACAAAACTAATATCAGAACAAAAGATGCATCGCTTTGCTTCCACCGTTAAATTAGAAGCACAGT
This sequence comes from Corymbia calophylla, assembly GCA_014182845.1. Taxonomy (NCBI): domain Eukaryota; kingdom Viridiplantae; phylum Streptophyta; class Magnoliopsida; order Myrtales; family Myrtaceae; genus Corymbia; species Corymbia calophylla. The sequence goes on along the minus strand of CM024701.1, from coordinate 21,900,354 downwards.
AAAACAGTTAACTTTTGCAGAATTTCTTCACCAACCAGAAATGAAGAGAAGAAAACAATCCCCAAGAGAGGAATATGATCTTTACGTAACCAATAATAGAAAAGATCTCTAGCAAGGATGAATGTATTATCTCACACAAGGAAAACCTAACATTATCTCACACAAGGAAAAAAAATACATCACAGTCAATATGATAGAATCGAAATTGAAGAAAAAGCACTTCATTCCATGCAGTTCAAATTAGGACAAAATTCACTGTACTAAGGAAGTCTATGTCAAAGATCAGCTTTTCTCCAAAGAAAAGCAGAACAGAAGAGATTGTATTTTTACTCTAGCACAAACTGTAGCTTATTTTCAAAGATGTAAATGAAAGTGGAAACCATACCCAGAGGCGCCGAAGACATGGACAGTGAACAATAAGCTTGGCAAGTTCTTCATTTTCCAAAGCAGCATCGTTTAAATTCAGGAAAGTCAAATTTGCACAAGCCGGGTATAGAACTGGGAGATACAATGCCGTAGCTTCATATAATCCAGAGAGAGTGTGTAGATTCTTGCAACCACCAAAAGCTCGTTCAAGGTCTGGGCACTGATGGGCATTAAGCTCTTGCAAAAACGAGCCAATACCAAGCTCAGTCAATCGAGGAGCACGGACAAGCAGCCTATGTAACTGATCTAGTGTAATAGTTCTATTAACCTTAGGAACCTTCAGTGAATTGCACCGACTTACAAGCCGCTCAAGAGCATCAAAATCGATATCACTACTTAGACTCGCAAAGTTGAGTACTTCCAAAGATGTGAAGTTTTCAGGGAAGCAACTCAACCAATCACCACTAATATCATCAATGCCATTCTCTTGTATATCCAGCTCAGTCAAATTCCTGCTTACCAAAAGTAAATGGAAAATCAGAAGAAATGGGATGAAGAGATATCAAATATTCCACTCAAAATTTAACTGCGGGATTCTAATCAATTTTCAGAACACTGGGTTCTATACAGAAATGTCAAATACAGTACTGGCTTCCCCAAAGCAAGTGTGGACCATTAACTGAGTTACCATAAAACTTACTAAAGACAGACTGCCAAAAAATCATAAGGAATCACAGATTGCACAAAAAACAGATTCAACCAATCAGCGTTTGACAAAAGGAGTGTGCCTTATGTAATAATTTTTTGCACAAGGACCTCTACTAAAAAGATCATATCCCCTATATATGTGTTGATGTTGAAAACCAATGGAAGTAAGACATCAACTTTTTTGTGTCGTGGAACCAGCGACCATTTCCCAAGGTGATGAATTCATGTAGATGCTGCTTATTTTTTTTTGCCTTCAGTCAATGTCATCTTTGACAATCAAATGGCCACAGACTAATCTCCCATAATCAGTGTACCCATCAACCACCCATCATCACACAAGTTAAAGTTGAGAAGAACTACTCATGCCTGATTTGCTACTTCATTTCTTACTCTTTCAAATAACAAAGCTCAAATCATAAAGATTCACAGCAAGATCAAACAGTTTCCACTTAAGTGAATCAGTTTAATCTTTTTACTATTGCAATCTATGTAGGACCTCTATTGGGTCAACAATTTGTTTACTTGTTATTACCACATCATAGGTCTATCCAGTCATTAAAGGGTTCAAGAAGGAACCAAAACTTATCGTCCTTGATCTTTATAGCGGTTAGGTATTCATACACTAACCGATCCAGTATCTTGTATATTTCTAATGTATTGAGACAACTTCTCCCAATAATTTTCTTAATTGTCCGTAAGAATTTAATAGGTTTATCCGGAGTTCCTACAAATTAATCCTGTCATAAAGGGGTTGATGAAGACATTTGGGGGTAAAGGACAATCACATGGTGAGACAGAAAACAAACTCCTTCCAAATTCATGGCATTGTTTTTCCCTTCTAAAAATGCGAATTCTAAAGAATCACGAAAAGCGAGAACCACTTAATGTGAACTTTCCCAAATTCAATCGCCGAGACGGAAGTACAAACCGCCCTCCCGGATCCCATCCGACAGACAGCACAACAAAACAATCTTCGATTCAACTACATATTCAACCCAATGGAAAACAAGACAAGTAGAATGACGCACTACACTTGCTGTCTCCAAACTCTCCAATTCACTCTCTGTTGCTCCCACAAGTGGTCGCGCACTTCCCCTACGACAAGAATCAAAAGATGGGTTTGAGGGAATCGAACTAGAACGAGGGGAATCGATGAGGGAGGAGGGGAAACTTACGACGAAGGTGTAAGTCGATCTGGACGAATGCGACCGATTGACAAGGATTGTGTCTGTCCCTCTTGTTGGAGAGCTTCAAGTGGCGGAGGATGGAGGCGAGGTGGTGGGGGGGGAGACGGGGTGGAGCCGAACGTCCTTGGTTGGAGAGCTTCGATGGCGAAGGATGGAGGCGAGGTTGGGGGAGGAGATGGGGGTGGAGCCGAACGCGGAGGATGGAGGCGAGGTTGAGGGAGGAGATGGGAGTGCGGCGCTTCTTGGGGCGACGAAGAAAAACAAAGAAAAACGTTGGGTTAAAAGTGGGTAGAAGATGGGTCAAAAAAGACTCATGTATTTTAAGACGGATTGAATATGGGTCGAAAATGGGTCGACATGTTGACCCATTTTCGACCCATTAAAAACAATATGGGTCACAAAATGGGTTTGGACCATTTTGCCACCTCTATTGGCAAATAATATCACCATATATATGTTGACATCCGAATTTTTATCGACATATTTTAAATACCAATTTATTTTGCAAATATATAGGCATAAATCTATAGAAAAGATTAAAAAAATTCAAAAAAAATTCAAAAAAATCGAAAAAAATAAATAAAAAAATTCGGGTGGGCTGGCATAGCCCAGCCCACTCCTTTCCCAGCCTTCTTCCTTTCTCTCTATCTCAGCCCAGCCCAACTTCCCTCTTCTATTTTCCCCTCATACACGCTCACACGCCCACGGAGGAAAACGCACACAACACGCAGACAACGGACGGAAAAAAACCGACGAGGCCGTTCGGACGCGACCCCCCACAGTGGTGACGTCGGCCGCGTGACGCCAGCAAGGGAATCTTCCCTTGCTGCGCTGTCACGCGGCGTGAAGGAGAGAGATGATTTTCGGTTAGGGGGAGAGCTGGAAAGAAGGGCAGCAGAAGAAAACCGAAAAAAAAAACGCAGAAAAAGGGCTGGTTTTCTGGATTTTGGAGGAGGAAAATCGAAATATGGAAGCTGTTTTTGAGGGCTGAACAGAAGAGAGAACGGAGGCTGATTTTGCTGGTTTGAAGGGGAAGGCAGGAAAAAAAAGGGCAGCAAGCAAAAAAAGAGAGGGAGGGGAAGCTATTTTCTGAGTTTTTGAGGGCTGAACAGAAAAGAGAACAGAGGCCGATTTTGCTGGTTTGTGGGGAAGGAAGAAACAGTAGCAAGAAAAAACGCAGGAGCAAAACAAAAAGAGAAAGAGAGAGCCTCAGCCGACGACGCCTTGGCCGCGCGCGAGCTCCGCCGGCGACTCCTTCCGTTCGACATCCTCAAGTCGAACCGACATGAAGGAGCACGAGCGTGGATATCGATGAGACCAAAGAGAGAAAGCTTCAGCCAGGGGGATCATCGACCATTAGAGACGGGATGAGCTGCAGAGAGCTTGGCTGAAAAGGAAAAAAAAAGAAGCGTCTTGGCCTTTCTCTCTTCTGGACACGATCGCCATTGAAGCCCCACACAAAACCTCGGAGCCACAGCCGATCGACGTCGTCCGTCACCTCCAGAACATCGTCCCAGAACATCGTCCGCCCGGGTCCGGCCTCTGCCATTCGTCATCGCCGTCCCTGACCTCGGTGGAGTCGACTGAAGCCAGACGCTTGTTTGAACGCCGTCGGAGTTCGTTCATCGTCCGCCGACCGCCGTGACGCTTCGCCCGAACCAGGTAGGCTTCCCGGGGCATTTTTTGTGTCGGGCCGGAGCTCGCACCGACCAGTTAGCGCGAGCCCGGCCCCTGTCGATCCTCCACGTCTCTATAGGTTAGTATACTCTTTTAGAAGCTTAGGCCCGAGGTGATTCTCGAAAAATCGTTCGTTTTATAAATGCATACCACCTGTTTGTTAAAATGCTTGAATGAAGTCCAGAAATTTTCATCGCCGAATCTGGCCCGGTAGCTAGGTTTAATGGGTGTTTGTTCATATATTGTCAATATGCATTTTATTTCATGCTTTTATTAATATTATGACGATTTGCATGAACGGTCCGCGTCGGATTGGAGGGGGTGCTCTTGGTTCCGGCGAGGGAGAAGATCAAGGGTCGTCGGAGGGCATGGCTGGCGGCCGACGTCGACAGGGGTGAGTGACTGATAAAGGGCGGTCGTCAGCTGGATGGTTGGCCACGTAGAGGGTCGTTGATTTGATGAAAATATAAAAAAAATAAAAAAGAGAAAGGAAGTTGCAGGCGAGAGGGGTTGCTTCGGGAGGTTGAAGACGATGCCGCATAGGCGGAGAAGAAATCTGCAGCAGAAAAGACAAAATAAGAAAAAGGTAAAATTAAAAATTAACTAATTAATTAACTAATTAATTAAAAAATTAAAAATAGTTAAAATTCCCTTTTTTAGTCCGATCGGGTCGGATCCGAGTATCCGGATCGGGTTATCGGTGCGGATCGGGTTAACCGGTCCGAATATTTTTTATTAATAAAAAAATCCAAAAAAATCCAAAAAAATTCGAAAACATCCTTAAAAATTAATAAAATGTCTTTAAATTCAGAAAAATTATGAAAATATTCAAAAAAATTCAAAAAAATTCAAAATACAAAAAGAAAATCCGAAATATTCCAAAATTCCAAAAAAATTAGGAAAATTAGAAAATTCAAAAAAATAAAAAGTTCAGAAAAACCTTAAAATATCAAAAATCTTGAAAACTCATTTTGTTTAACTTCGAAAAATACGAAAATATTTAAAAATATTTAAAATATAAACATATAAACATATAAAAATTTCACAAAAATTTAGAAAAATCAGAAAAAATTGTAAAAATTTTAGAAAACCCTTAAAAAGGAAAAACCCAAAATTGGACAAATCTTAACTCAATCATATGGCTAACGCCCTTTCAGAAAAATATTTTGGATGTTATTTTCCTGCATTAGAATGGTTAGGATAAGCTTTAGATTTCTCGAATAGGTTGTCATGACTTTAATTACCACACAATTGAATTAGGTATCGAAAGGGCATTAGTCGTATGATTAACGTAATCAAGTTCCCAAATTTAAAATCTCTGGTTGCTCTGGTTGCGCAAATAGTAAGGTATTTTTCCATATCTTACTGGGTTTCTAGCGGACCCTAAAAAGGTTAGTGGCAATTCTTTTGTTTGAATTTGCATAGGCTAAATTGATTAAAATTTTGAATATTCAATGTCGCGCGGGATATAGGTTTGGGAAAACCTGAGTTAATGAAAAGCCTTCAGTTCGAAATTAACAATACCCCTAGACCTAATCAAAGGTTCCCAAATCAAACCTCTAAAAAAAATTAGGTCACGACAATATCTTACACAGCAGTCAGCATAAAAGAGACTCAACGAACTTCTCCTCAAACTTTAGCACGTGCGTTTTGACGATTAATGAAGACAGAACCAGAATGGATTCAGAGACAAAACCATGGTAAAATTACCGTGACCAACGAAGGTGGACTTCATCAAAATGCAGCCTTGGAACGAGACAGCAGCCATTGCACGTGATGCGACCATCACAACCAGCCAAAAAGTGCCAACCCTCTTCCTCAAATTACAGAAATAGGTTAACTACAGCTAGGGGCGTCAAGATGGGTTATTGACCCATTTTGTAAGATATATTCTATCTTAATGGGTTAAAAATGGGTCGGAATGTGTGACTCATTTTTAACCCATTTTCAACCCAACTATAGAACGTATGAGTTATTTTCGACCCATTTCGACTCATTTTTAACCCAACTGTAAAACATGTTTTTTTTTCTTTAAGTCATTCTCAAGCTCGGTGAGTGGTGGTTACTTACCAGTGATCACGACACTTCGCCGCTCGCCTCCACCCCATCTCAATTTATAGGTTTTTATAAAGATATATTTAATTGGTGAAATTTTTAAAAATATTTCAATTTATAGGTTTTTTACATTTTTTTATTTTATTTACTATTTTTTTATTTTTTTTTTTTTTTAATTTGATTTGAAGTTTTATTTATTTATCATAGAACTTAGAATGAGTTTGGGTTTCTCTACAATAATAATGGCTTTTAGCAATACGGGTCGAGTTGGGTATGGGTTGGGTCGGGTATGGATCACTAAATCTACATTACATGAATATGGGTCAAAATGGGTTAAATGTGTCAATATGAGTCGGATCATTTTCGACCCGACCCAAATCCAACCAAACTCACCCATTTGACGGGTCTAACCACAGAATAAACACTGAAGCTCCGACGATGCGTTTCGCTCCACAGGAAACTGGCTAGCTGCGAGATGGGCGACCCCCAAGAGAAATCAACTCGATGGTCTCGCAGAACGAAGGCGACAAGCAAGCAAGGAAAGCCAGGGCGGAGAACAGAGCTCGAAGTTGTCAGCGGCCAGGGAAGATTACCCTTGGGTTTCTATGCTCGCGCCCTGGAATTTGAATGCGGCAGCAGCACCGAGCGTGATGGGCTTGGGTGTCCCTGATAGAAGGAACAAGGAGGAGGCAACGCTGGGGCAATCAGCATAAAATAACACCAGAATCTCTATAGATTTCATATCATTAAAAATCTCAAATCCACCGTCAATACACATTTATTTCACATTAATTTCCATCTCATAAATCTATGACATATGTACTCCAAATTAATTTTCATTTATCTCTTAAGAAATGTCAAATCGATATTCCTAATACAAATCTACCATTTAATAAAATGTATATGTACCAACACACGTGTATTTTCAACATCGAATCTATTATCTTTCACAATAGATCCATTTCGCAGTATCCCATCACATGGATTGACATGTATATATCATAACAAGATATCATACGAAATGCGGATGGAAGGTACATCCTGGTTATGTTATTAGATTAGGTTTTTTTAAGGACAAAAATTAGTTTTTGGTAAATATGTTTCAAAATACCAATTTAGGATTATTTTTTAAATGGAAATTAGCTTGAGGTAATTATATTGGAAGAGTATTAATTTGTGATTTTTAATAGCGTTAAAAATCACATTAGATCCATTTCGTAGTATCCCGCCACATGTATTGATACATATATGTTAGTGAGATATTGAACGGAATGTTGATGGAAGGTGCATCCTGAGTAGGGTATCAAATGAGGTTTTCTTTAAGGAAGAAAATTAATTTTGGGGAAATATGTTACAGACTACCCAATCAGGATTATTTTTTAAATGAAAATTAGTTTGAGATGATTGTACCACAAAAATATCAATTTGGGATTTTTAATGGCATTAACCTTAACAAGTTCCAAGCCAGTAATGCTCGCGAAAAACTCAAATTCGACTTCAGAGATTGAAGATGGATCAATCTTCGAAAAAATTAGCAGAAAATCTGTTTGTGATGTCACACATTCTGTTCTTTGTTCTCTTGAGCATCCTGTTTCTCGCGGTGTTGACCTCCAAGGCGTTGTCTCAAGCCATCTCAGCTTAGACTTTGCTATTGATGTGGAGGAGACAGGATCTAGATTTGACTCTAGCTGGTGAGAGAGGGGGATGAACTTGAGCATAGGACAGGAGCAGAGGATGCAATCAGCATTCAGGCAATCTATAGCGATTCAGACATTCATTTCCTGGATGACCCTCTTAGTGCCGCGCCTTCGATGCTTGTGCTCATCTTTGCCAGGCAAGGTTCAAAGCTTTCCACTTCATCTTTACAGGTGCGTCCAATCTTCACGCCAAGCATTTCGATCTCCAGCGTTTTGACCCCCCTGGGCTTCTCCACCAGGCATTTCAAGCTGCCATCGAAATGCTTGGCGCGCCGATGTATAGCCATTTGCATAAGAAACTCAGCTGTTGTTAAGCAAAATTCTTGAGACCAAAAGCTCACTTTTGGCATTGCCAGCATCTCAAGCAATGATACCTTCAAATGAAGAAGGCTGGAAGAAAGAAGGGAAGTTTTATTAAGTAGTTTGGAAAGCACAGGTAAAATGGAGAGGAGGAGCTTTCTGGTGGGCTGATTTCTTCATAAATAAACATGCATCTAGCTTGGTTTTTTATCAGCTTTTCGACAGCACACTTGTTCTCCCAGCATCTTTCACTGGAAGTAAATACAGGATGTATAACGAAGAACAGCATCAAGTTAATGCCAGATTTGTGTGCAACTATTCACATACTGGTTTGTGGATGTCCTTTGACTTTTAGCTTTCCAAGCCAGGGAACAAGCATCCATCACCTTCTCAAAAATCTTCCACGTAGTTAGAAAATATGAGGGAATATGAAACGTGATGTGAAAATTCACTTCATGATATTAAATTGATGATTCATAGCATACACAGATAATTCAGAACCCATCTTCGTTCATTCCCTAAGAATGATGCACGAACAGACCTTGGGCACTACTGTTGCTCGCCTGCTTTCTTGCAAACTTCTACTGCATTCTCCAGGCCTATTCTCCCTTCCGCATGCCATGTTCATCAAGAGTTGGTATCATTTACTCCAAAGCCTTCAGTACAGCAGAAACCTCCTCCAGTGGCAGGTTCAACGTCAGTCAGGTGCCCACCCATGGAGATATCAATATAGCACTCAAGCCTCTGTTACCCTTGTACCACGGCGATTCGAATCGAAAAAGAAATGGTTTAAATGCAATCATAAGAGTATGTATACTCTACACTTTATTTCCTGGGGATTGTAGTTCAATTGGTTAGAGCACCGCCCTGTCAAGGCGGAAGCTGTGGGTTTGAGCCCCGTCAGTCCCGACGGGATCAAATCCAACAAAAAATACATTAATTCATCTCTCCATTTGGATGTGAAAAGAGATACAAATAAAATAGTTGAATTTCATTCCCAACAGGGATTAGATTTCTCTTATTTTTCTTTTAGTCCCGATAGCACACAGCATCAATTGCCTGTCCAACGAGCCTCCAGTACTCCATGCTGTCAAGCGCCTCCTCCCTTCATTCCTGCCGCCCAATCATCTTCTGTTCCAACCGTTCCAATTTTCTCTTCGTCGCTTCCCTCCTAACTTATAACAAGCATGAGCATTGTTAGGATGTCATGATATGATAAATGAGATGGCAGTATTTATCAAAGAATGAAGATCAAGATCAGAAAAGACTAAACCCAGTGAGAAGCCAAGAAACATTATGACGCCAGTTGTAGACACCCGAAGGGCTCAAATAACAAAAACATCCTTCACCAACCTGTCGTTGAACTAAACGCAATCTGCAGTGCTCTGGCCGCTCTAGCTTCGCCAAGTCTTCAAGCAAGTACTTGTAGACAAGCTCAGAATGATCTCCGGGATAATATAGGACAATTTCTTCCAGAGCTATAGCAGTCCTAAGCAAAATCCTTAAAGCTAACATCTCTGCCTCTGTGCCAAAAAATGCTCCTACAGTGATTCTCTTGAGTGATGACGAGAAGCAAGGAGGGGAAGGGTCCAATATCCCATCCACCAATCTATGGTTCACATGCAATCCCTGAATAAATAAATAAATAATCAGATTAAGATGGCTTTTGAGTTTGCTGAAAAAGTATTCTTAATAGCAGTAGTCTAGGAAGGAGCTACATTAGGGAATCACCTTAGTAAATATTAAATTCTCCAAATGCGGAGACCTTCTAAAGATCGCTGCCAGTGTCGGCGAAGACAAGCACAAAACTTTGAAGGATAATTTCAATGAGATAAGATTACGGAACACCGGGAGGGCATCATGGAGTTGACTGTCGATCTTTGAAGAGCAAAGGACAAAACAGTGAACGACAACAGAAGGAACAACCCTGAACTTCTAGAAGCAACAGACAAAGATAACAACCGAAATGACGCCTAATGGGACACATCATATGCGAGCAATGAAGAGAACACAGAATCATACCTGGAAACTAAGGCCCTTTAAGGTCAGAAACTTTACATTTAGAAGGCCTTTTAAAGGCCTATGCCAATGGTCGACTGGATCAGACCACGCATTGGGCGTATAATGCTCTTTTGACAGTAGCCTTAACCGGTATGGATGAGCCAGATATGGTATAGTCATAAAGGGGCCCACACGACCAGTAGAAGTACTTGAGACTGGGTCCATGGATCACTATTTTGCAATGACCATTGCTACTATTATCCCCACCACGTCGTGCTTCAGTTACAGACAAGCTCCAAAGCTTGGGAGCAGAGATATTCAGAACTCCGAGGTCTGCCCAGTTGCATTTATAAAGAGACAACCTCTCAAGAGCAGCGCCTGAGAACATCTTTTCCGCAGAAACATCATCCACAAACTTGACAAGCTCAAGAGTTAAGACCTTTAGGCTTGGAAAACAAACTGAAGAAGGAACTCTGAGAGCATCCAAAAAGCAAAGATCAAGTTCTGTCAGCATCTCGCACCTAAATAAAGAGGAAGGTAGAGCAGATGGCTCTATGAGTGAATAGAGTTGTAACTTGAGATCCTGAACATTGCGCCTTATTGCAGCATCAAGGCATGCATCAAGCTGAGGTGCATAATCTTTGTCTATGGGACATCTGAGAGAGACAACTCTAATAGAGGAGCAGTCATGCAATAGCAATGCTCTTTCCACAAAATTCAGGAAAAGCATTCTGTCGCAGCATTTATACTGATCAAAGATTAGATCAGAGAGGGAAGTCCACAAATATTCCCACCTTCTTGACAACACGCTTGTTCTCACAGCATCTTTCAATGGAAGCATACCTAAGATGCGCCCAAGCAGATCATCAGGTAGATCACATATTCGCTTGCAGCTATTAACAGGCAGGTTATCCGTAGCTTTCCGAGCCATAGACATTGGAAACCTTCACGCACGCAGCAGCTTTATAGCCACCTCAGCCTAGAATATGAAGGGAAAACTGGATAAGAAACTGTCTACTCAGTAGACAACCCTCAGCAAATTAATCACCAGATTTGAATTATTCATACTTGAACAGTGGGAAAAACACAAGACTTGATGTTAATCACTCACCATTCTCCACACTCGAAAAACTATTCCTTGCTCAGTTTTCATGGCACAGGTTAAAGGATTCTCATGTGTAGTCACTTCAACAAGTACACACAACACAAATTTGCCATTTATAACAACAAAAGAGCTGCCGAGCGTATAAAAATTCAATCTTGCAAGTGAAAAATCAACTTTTTGAAACGATCTCCAAAAAAAATGGTATCATCGGTTTCATGTATTGCATGACACCACGACAAGATGCCCGAGTCTAGTTAAGAAACCCCAGAACGTACTTGCATGCAAGACAAAAGCATACCAGTGAAGAAAACTCGAAAGTTTCAGTGAGGAGTGACGATGACTTTGTTCTCGCTAGCAGCCGATCAAGTCATGGCAACGATGATGAACCAAGAAACTTTAAAAGACTCGTGCTTTAAAAGACCTTCGGATTCCCATGCATGTTGCACGTCGCATTCTAAATTCCCGGGCTTGCAGTGACCGGATAATCACTGATTTACTGTTTTAAATTAAGAAGTTCTATCTCAATTTTTCAAACGTCTTAGTTGACGTAGTCTGTTGTTTGAACTTAGCCTATATCTTATTTTGAAACTCTGTATGAACACATTCAAGTTTCTGCATCTGTATATACATCTTTGTGTTGGCACTGATCGAACAATACGTGAATTCGGTGCATGTTTAGCTTCTGAAATTACGTGAAGCAACTTCCTTAGAATGTGCAAGCACGTTGCCATCGATGTTTGGTAATAGGTACCGAGATCTATGTACGAGATTCAGTTTCTTTTATCACTGTTCTACTTATAATTTCAATTGGTCTAATTTTTGCATTGTGTAACAGTCTTACAGTCTTATATTTGATCTTGAAGTACAGTTTTTAAAGATAAATGTTAGTTTGTAAAAAATACAATTGTGATAGTAAAATTTTCGATTCAATTTTGAAACTTTATCTCTTTTGGTTTGAAATTCTAAGAAAGAGACAAAGATCAAATCTCTTCAAATACATATTTTAGGTGACATATATTACATCGGATAAAATTCAAGACCAGAAAAATATCCATTTAGCTTTAAGTCAAGTAAAATGAGAAATAGATCTCATTATGTCCATACCTTAGGTTAGGGAAATTGTTTTGAAAATAAGAAATATATCAGACTATTTAAAATTACGGGGGCAATGAAAATAGATCATACACAAACTACTCCTACTCTGAGATGTAGATTACTTCATATAACAATGAAATTAGTTAATGAAAAGTTAATATATTTATTTATAACAGTTAATGGAAATAAATTATTTGACATTAAGAATATATCTTATTTCATTACATGATTAAATTTAGTCAACAGATAAACTCAATTTATTTAAAGAATATAACAAAATCAAATTATGAAAAATTTGAAAAATTACATATGATAGTAATATAAAAAATATATCTATCTTCCCAACAAAATAAAATTGTAATATAGGTCTACCTAAGGGTGAGCATGATTCTAGGATAGAACCTAAAACTCAAATAATAGACTTGTGAGGACCTGTCAAATCATTGTAATGCCAAATCTAATAAAAGAGAGAATACATGATTATTCACTTTCATAATTCCGAAAATATATAATAATTTGACTTTCTCACCACTTTCCTGAAATTCCAACACGAACCGCAAAGTTACGAAAAATAGGAAGTTTCTACATTTTTGTTGCTTTTGTTGACTTTTGATGGGAACCGCAAAGCTACAAAGGAAAAGGAGTTTCGATTCTCTCGTCATTTTCATTGAGTTCTGACGCGTACAAATGACTACAAAGAAGTCATGAAACTTTAACACGAACCAAATATACGAAGGAAAAGAAGATGATGAGAATTAAAAAGGATCTGTGTTCAAGTTTGAATTTATTCATTAAAAATTGGGGTTCTTCCCCTTCATTTTTGTTACTTATTTTCCAAAAATTTTCCATTTTCATTTCTTTTTTTATTCCTTTTCATCATTCCTTAATAAATCTTTTATCAAATATGAAACTATACTAATATACCTAAAAGATGTAATAAATATACATGTTATTATATATTATAGAATAAAAATAAATTCAAATACAAAAAAAAAATTAAATAAAAACTAAAATTACCCGTTACTTTGCTTTTGTTATATTATATTTTTATCTTAGAATCTAAATGTTATTTTATTTTAAATTATCTTTTAATATTTCTAATTTAAGATATTCATTATTTGAGGAAAATAGCTTTTATACGATCAATATAAAAAATCCTATCCAATTTTGTCCTATCTTATCCATAATATAATTTTATTTGGGTTATATATTTTTAGGTCTAATTCATTAAAAAATCTCAAACTTTAACTTTTATCCCAAATTTACCTTTGTCTTGTAAAAAACCTCTAACTTTAGATTTAGTCCCAATTCTACCAAAAACTTTTTTTATCAAAAGAAACCAAAACTTGAAAACTTCAGTGGCGACTGACTGATTACCTTGGTCTCAATAGAAGGGGATCAGGCCATGGCAATTGATTTTACAGAGGAATGGGGAAGAGAGCGAGAGGCATGGCATGATGATTAACCAGGAAGTCCAAGTCTCACTTCTTTGCAAGAGCCTAATACTCTAAAAGTCTAATCCAATTCTACCAAATTTTTATCCTAATCTTCTTCTTTTTTTGTCTCGTAAAAAACTACCAATTTTTATTTGAGTCCCATATCTACCCGGTTAACACTCTGTCCAAAATTGCCACTAGTGATGTAGCATTTTCCCATTATTGCTTCAATTTTTCCCCAAATTTCATATCCACGAAAATGTCTTTTAGAGATGAATTTCCAATTCAACCCTAACGATGTCTTCTTAGAACTAAAATTTGGGTAAAAATTAGAGAATTAGGGTTGGCCTTCTTCAATTGCTTTTACTTTTAAAAGAGTTTTCCTTCCATCTCGTTCAGGGATCTTCAATTTTGTGCTTGTACTTAATCTTTTGTGCTCAAGACTCTTCCATCTATTGTGGTCGAAGAACTTGTGCTTGGAATGCTTCAACAGCTTGTGCTCGAGAGTTTTCCATCTCTCGGTTGTTAAGAAATATTTTGGATGGAGGGTTGATGAAAGTAGATTTAGGACTTAAACAAGAGTTGGTGGTTTTTTATGAGACAAAAAAAAAAATTCGAGTAGATTGACACTAGATGTAAAGTTTGAAATCTTTTTATGAAAAAAAAATTATGGTCAAATTGTAATTGGATCTAAAATTAAGAATTTTTTAGAGTATTAGGCCTTTGTTGGTTCATTGATTTTTCATTTTAAAAGCGTTAATTCTATTTTTGAACTTTTAAATAATTACGTGATTTTTTTTGGGATGCTTGAAAAGTTGGGCCATTTTTTATCCATGTTTATAGCCGTATAAGTGCATGTTATTACTGGAATTTGGCAACAGGTAATAGCACAGGGCTAGTTCCAAAAAAAAAAAAAAATTAACTTTCAGTTGAGTGTTAATTCTAACTTTAACTTTTTTTGGTCTCATAAAAGAATCATAAACTTTCACTCTTATCCGAAATCTAGCCCTCATCATTAAGTCTTTGTCTAAAGTCAACATTGTTTCAAGGAAAAATGTTTTAGTTGTGAGCTTGATGGATCTTGTCCATGGTGTTTTTTAACGGATGATAGTTTACAACTTCATATTACAACAAAACGGCAAAGTCTTGTAAGAGAAATTTAATCTGGAGGTCTTTTTGACTTGTTTGTGAAATGCAGCAGACAATGAAAGTTTCACCATTATTATCCAAGTTGTGGCTAAGAGAAGAAGACAATGAATAGTATTTTAAATCTAGCCAAGACAATCAATGATTCTAAGTTAATGGAGGCTAGATTTGGAATTTAAGAGAAGTTTGTGAATTTTTTCGAGACAAAAAAGATTGGGGCCAAAACAATAACTCCACTTAAAGTTATTGTTATTTTATGAGAAAAAAAAAAAAAGGGGGCTAAAATTGTCATTTGATTTAAAGTTAGTGCTTTTTTGGAATTAGGTCCATAAATTATTTTAATTTTATTTTAAATTTTAAATATTCTATTAATTGTTAGTTTGATTAAAAAATAGAATCTTCTTTGTTTACCATAAAATCATGATCTTTGTAAGAAGATAATATCTCAAATTTGGGCTAATTCCAAAATATATATATATATATATATATATATATATATATATATTATAAACTTTAGGTTAAGTGATTAATTTGGCTCAAACTTTTTTTGACTTGTAAAAAAGTACAAAGTTTAAGCCGAGTGACAAATTTGGCCAATTTTTTTTTCCTGTAAAAAAGCACAAATTTTAGGTCAAGTGATAATTTTGGTACTAGCTTTTTTTGTGTCTTGTAGAAAATCACAATTTTTTTTCTTTACCCCACATTTAGCCCCTATCATAAACCCTCTATTCAAAGTCAACCTTGTTTTAGGAAAAAAAGGTTATAATCATAAGCTTAGCAAATCTTGTCTATGATGTCGCTTAACGGGTAGTGGTCTATAGCTTCATATTACAACAAAATGGTAAAGTCTAGTTAGAAAATTCAATCTGGAAATCTTTTTGACTTGTTAGTAAAATGTAGGAAATGGTAAATAATTTCATCGTTATTCTCCAAATATAGATCAAATAATAAGATAATGAATAATGCTTTAAATTTAATCGGCAATTGCACATGGATTTACTACTGAAGATAATCAATAGATTTAAGTTAAAGGGGTTTAGATTTTGGATTTAAGTAAAAGCCGGTGATTTTTTTCGAGACAAAAAAAGTTGAGGCCATAATTGTCATTTAATCTAAAATTGATTTTTTTTATAAGACAAAAAAAGTTTGGTTTAGATTTGTTACTCGACCTAAAATTGGTGTTTTTGTACGAGATAAAAAAATTGGGTCATATTTGGCACTGACCTAAAGTTGATATATATATACTTTTTTTTTTTGGAATTAGGTCCTCAAATTTTCAAAATCTAGAAAAATGCATATAATTTTTACCATAAAAGAGAAAAGTATCCACAAATAAGAATTTTGTTCAAAACTTATTATGGTAGACTTATTTTTCATCTCTTTTTTATTCCCTTCCATCATTCCTTCATTTATCAAATAATAAAATATACTAATATATCTAAAATATGAAATAAATACACATATTGATATATATTATAAAATAGAAAGAAATTCAAATACAGAACCACAAAATAAAATAAATTAAAATTAAAATTGCCTATTATTTCTTCTTTTGCTATTTTGCTATTTTTTTATATTAGAATCTAAATATTATTTTAATTACAAATATCAATTAATATGTTTGATTTAAGACTGTTTTGTTTGAGGAAAATAACTTTTATACCGTAAATATAAAAAAATCATCTTCACTTTTATCTCATCTTGTCCGCTCCGCACTATGATTTTATAGCGGACCATGATTTTATTTGGATAATATATTTTTATATCTGAATTTATTCTGTTTTGGGTAAGAAATCAAACATATGATTTGGTAGCCTTAACAGGAAGGGCCTCAAGGAGGTTGAGCTCCTCCTTTCTCCACTGTCGCTCGATCTTGTCGAGCCCCAAAACGCTGCTCCTTGAGGACCCTCAGAGAAACCCAGGTAATTTTCACTTCATGCTTGAAGATTTTCTTGATCTCTTTTCACTTCTTGCTCATTGGTCTCTTCAATGCGTTCTGTGTTTGTCTTGCACGCGTCAAGTTTCAATTTTTTTTCTGGGTAGTTTGTGTGATGTTTAGTTTAGCTTGTGTTAGGCGTATAGATACGCGTGACTGAGGCTGATGCTGAAGCAGTTTGTTTCTCTTAGCATTTGGCAGCCTGAGTTCGCCTCATGTTCTTGATGTATTGGAGTGAATTGGGTTGTAAGTTCTTGTTGCAGTGATGCAATTCGTGACATTGATGGCAGATTATGGGTTGTATCGGCTCAGTTGGAAGAAACGAAATCAATTTCTGAAAGTTCTGTGATGCTTTTGTTATTCAGGGTTTTCTTGTCCTATTGGTGTTATAACCAGTATAACCAGCGGGCTTGTGATTGATCTACCAAGAGTTGCGATCAGAGTTGGAAGGGCGCTTTGTCATCTTCTTTTGGTTTAGTCTTCAATGATGGGAGAGAATGATGAAGAAATGGATGCAACTGTTCTAGTTTCGAGTAAGTCCAGGGAATTGATTGGCACTAAAGATTTAAGTTGCAAACGACTGTGCGATCTACCTGATGAGATTCTCCTACGGGTCCTAGATTGTCTTTCAACGAGATCTGCCTTGAGAATGAGCGTGTTGTCGAAAAGGTGGAAGCACTTATCGAAGTCCATACCTAGTCTCGTCTTGATGAAGAAGTTTTCTTTGAGCAGTCACGGTTCTTAAACTTTGTGGAAGGAGCATTGTTGTTTCGTGACCTGTCTCCTTTGAAGGTTTTTTCTCTTTCATGTTACGTGGACGATAAAGAATCTCGCGTGAATACTTGGGTCGATGCTGCGATGAGACGCAAAGTTCAGGAGCTTTGCTTGTGCCTTGTTGTAGAAATAGATCGTCCTGTTGAGTATACATTACCCTGTACCCTGTATTATGTTCAGGTGTGAGACACTGGTAGAGTTCCATCTTGAGATGTTTTATGATATCAGAGTTCCTTCCGTAGTTTGTCTTCCAAATCTGAAGGTCTTGACTCTCAATCATGTTGGATTTGTGAATGATATTTCATTCGAGAAGCTGCTTTCATGCCCTTCCCTTGAGGAGGTGTCTCTTAAAAGTTGCAGGTGCTGGCAAATTGAGGTTTTGAACATTGGTGCTCCAAATGTTTTGAAATTGTCGATATTTGAACCTGACTTTTTTGCAGGTTTAAATAGACACTGCCAATTACGGATTCATGGAGCTAGAATCAAATCCTTACAGTATCATGGTCAATATGGTGGTGGTGACCATACCATATCATGTCCATCGTCACTAGTTGAAGCTGTCATTGTGGTGTTTTATCCAGCGGAGGAAAATCCTGATCAATGTGGCGACCGGGTATTCAAGCTCTTAAAAGGTCTTTCTAATGTGGAACGTCTTACTTTATTTTACGAAGGGCTTTGGGTAAGCTTTGCTGTTTTTATCTTCAATCTTGTCTTTATCCTTCATTTCTTTGGAGCAATTTATTATGTTTCGGATTACTATTTGCCTGGAATTCACTATATATTGGGCTTTCTTATCAGGATATGAATGAGAGAGAAGATCTCCTCGACACTTTTCCGGTCTTCCGTAGCCTTGCCCAATTGAAGTTTGACATCAGTCCGGTGTACTTAGATTGTAGAGCACTTCAGGTTATGCTCAGCCAAAGTCCTTGTCTGAGGAGTCTTGTGTTTGCCGAGGTAACTATCCTGTTATTATTGATTCTCATCCCTTCTATTTTGGCTTGTGCTATCAAATTTTGGAGATTAGGCCAGAGCTGAGTGATATATATATATTTCTGATATAGGGTTTGATGGCTGGATGGCTGGACGCTGGACCCAGTGCCTGAGTGTTTTCTGTCATCGATTAAAGAGATCAGGATTTGCAACTTCAATGCATTTGACTTCGAACTCTCAGCTGTGAGAGTTTTACTTGCGACTGCCATAGTTTTGGAGGAATTGTTTATACATTGTTCTCGGCATTATAAGAAGAAATTTCGAGGGAACTTGATGAAACATTTGATGAAGCTTCCCCGGGCTTCAGATCAATGTACGATCTCGCTGGAGTTTAGGGAGAAATGCAGTGCATGCTCTAGGGAATTTGATTTGTTAGGAAACCAATCTGATTAGCTGTCTTTGCTGTAATTAGAACGTCTTCCTGAAGTAGGACATCCATCATGTGGCTATAGGTGAAATCATGCTCTCATCACTGGTTCTTCAAGTTCGCCTTTCTGGAGGACATCTACACTGCCTCCGTCTTCATTCATAATGCCATCTACCATCAAAATAGATTGGCCATTCATCAGACATAGGCAACACGAAACAAGGGTATCGATATAATGGGTCATTAACATCGAGTATCATGTCGATGTTGTGGCAATCACCGTGTTACCTGCTGCTTTGGTTGAAACCTCCGGCTGGTGAATTTGCAGTGGGCATACGGAATTTAGCTATTGTGGACGTGTTTATTTAGCTATTGATGAAGTAAAGCTTGTCTACGGGTTACACTTCAGCGAAGATGATGCTATGATTTACTTTGCTCCATCGTTGGTTTGAAATTACAATGAGACGTAATTTTAAGCTTGTCGAGGCTCTCTGACCAATGCAAAACGGAGTTTCTAAACCCGACAACAGACACCATTTGCTCAGTGTGAACCCCAAAATTGTTGAAGTTGACACAAATAGTTTCTGAACTAAGTTGAATGTGGTCATTTAACTATTACTTTTTATTATTTGGTTTTCGAATTTTTAATAAATGTTCACTGTTGACTTTGTGTACTGAATCGACAAATCGGACTTCGTATGATGATGTGAATTATCATATGCTCATACGCCGAGTTAGGTTTTCTAAGATGACGAGTTAACATATTTATCAATCTGCCCATTTACTTTTATCTTAAATCGGGAGGAATGTCCTATGCGGATAATTTATGTGTAATTTTTCTTTTTGAGCCAATATCCTAAAATGTTTTAAACTAAGCAAGAGATCATCCACCAAATAGCAATCAACGATAGATTGAGAAGCCACAAAAATATTTCAAGGAGCTTTTTTTTTTTTGAAAAATGTCACCAAAAATCCAAGATAAAAAAAATCCAAACTTATATCAATGTAACATATTTAACCCAAACTTTTTTTTACGATATCAAAAACCCAAAACTTATATCCGCGTGACATATTTACCTCAAATTCTATAACTAAAGAGCATTTTAATCTTTTCTTAATTTTTTTAATTTTCTTTTCTTTTTTCTTCTTCTCTCTTCCCTCCGCCAATCATGGTAAAGGGAAGTTGGACATCAGAGAAGGTGGCCCTCGCCGAATCTACAAAGGCAACCCTTGCTTGAGTTGGGTGAGGGTTGCCCTTGCTAAGCTAATGAGGGTTGCCTTTGCCGGTGTCTGGGCGTAGGAAAGAGAGAAGAAGAAAAAAAAAGGAAAATAAAAATAAAAATATAAAAATAAAAAGACAAAAATGCCCTTCTAGAGTAGAGAGTTTGAGGCATATATATATAATTACGATATAAATTTAAGATTTTTAATGTCACAAAATTTTTTTGGGGTAAATGTATCGCAGTTGTCAAAGTTTGGGATTTTTGATATTATAAAAAAAATTTAAGATAAATTTGTCATATTTAATAAAGTTTGTGATTTTTTATGACATTCCTGTTTTTAAGGAGTTGAGTATTGTATTGAAAAAAAAAAAATGAGTTGGGTATTGTATTTCCCAAGGATTGAAGAATCCCTATACGAAGTTACCGATGTGGAAATCAAATCAATTGCTAAAACAAAAGAACAACGAGGCTAAAAAAGAGAGTTTTCTTGGGAAAATGACGGTCCTTTTCATTTTATCTATAACTAGGTGATAAATAAAAACTAACTGTTATATCACGAGGTGAACCTAACATAACAATGACAAAAAAGTGTTCGTTCTTGTGCCATAAACTACTTATATTTTTCGAGTGAAAATAAGAAAACTTTCTTAGACTTTTTAATACCTTTAAAAGTCAGACAAAAAAATTCATTTGTCAAAATTTTTATTCCAATCTAGAGCACAATCTACTGTTAAAAATAAATAAAAAAAGCACATTTTCCTTAATTCCCAAAAAACATTTTTATTAATGACAATGCAATTTTCATTTTTATAGTAAAAATAAGAAAACAAAAAACATTTTTCGAGGACTAACCTTCAATAGAATAAAAAACTTATCCTAAAACCCTTCTCTCTCCCCTCTCTCTCTCCCCTTCAAACCTCAAACACCAGCGTCCCATCACTTCAGAAACTGCGGGAATGCGAAGATGAGAGCTCCTACTCTTGCTTCCAAGTTCACCAATGGCTTGTTACTAGTCAACTGCAGAAGCCACGGTCGACCTGTTGCCTTATTGCGGAACCCAGCGTCGTCGCCAGCTCGCCTCGTTGCAACTTCTTTGCGTTCAAGAACTGTAAAGACCGCAGCTTTCGAATGTGACTTCTCTAAATCTGACGTTGCCGGCGCTTCTTCGCCTAATTCTGTTAATGGGTACTTGTGAATATCTCTCGTTTCTTTGTAGCTTCAACTTCGTGTCCCGTTCGCCACTTTAAACGGACGAAGAATGACCTGTTGTTGCAGTTTGAAATTATGTCTGGAAGAAGATTGGTTTAGAATATGAATACTGTGGAGTTACCTTCTTGTGTTTATTATATGCTTGGGTTAGTTATAAACTCTGTAGATGGAAAGAGTAATTCCAATCTCTGGCAATCACTTTCAGCAGCTCGATAAGCTGAAACACATGGTCTTATAAGCTGCATATTTTACGTCCTGGATGACCATTTTATGGGCTATCACTCTGTCATCTTGTAAATCACATGGCTGTTGATGCTCTGTATTCTTTGATTACTGGGGAGTTGTTTTGGGTAACCTGACCAGTCTGGATGCTTGAGCATTCTTGGGCGTTTGCACAGCATAGAGTAATTAAGGGGGAAATGAAGTAGATGAAACTCGAAAAGCTAGGTCATTATTAACTAATGTCTGTTTCAAACTTTCAAGTAGCTGGGCATATCGTGTGATGAGAAAAACTAAAACCCGACTCATTCGAGACTTGGTCTAGTGGGATAATCTTTTCCAATCTATTGTTGTCTGGTGACATCCTTCAACTATTGCTGATGATTAATCTTCTTCAGCTTGCAGGAGTATAATCGGTTATTACCTTGCCCCTCACATAGTGGTCCTCCAAGAATTGAACACTTCGTTGTACCTGAAGAAGGAGAAGGTCCCGTTTTAGATTATATCTGTGAAGCTCTGGATCTTCCTCCAATGTGAGTCTTTATTCCTTGCTTTTCATATCCAGTTAATGGTATACTATATGTGAACCAGAGGGGGGTGTTAAATAGGAAATTTCATTCTTTGAAAGGTTTGTTGCAGATCTTATCCACTTTGGAGCTGTACATTTTGCATTGGTTTCCCCACAGCCTCCACCAACTGCGACTCCAGAGCAGATCAGAATATTTAAGGAAGTTACAAAGCCATCGGTTTTGAAAAAGAGAGCATCTATCAAAGGGAAGACTGTAAGGGAAGCGCAGAAGACATTCCGGATAACTGACCCTGGGCAATTTGTTGAAGCAGGAACATACTTGCGTGTTCATGTTCACCCTAAACGTTTTCCAAGGTAACTCATCAAAGATTATTGTACTTTGAATATATATACTTCCACCTTAGGTAACTGTGTGACAAACATTGATCAGGTGCTATGAGATTGATTGGAAATCAAGAATCATATCTGTAGCTGAATCCTATGTTGTTTTGGACAAACCTGCTGGTACATCTGTAAGCTATTTTTCATGAAGTATCTTCAGGTTTTTGATCTGCTATCAACATGTAGTTGTCAAGAACTGAGTATTGGGGCCATGTTCCTGTTTCAGAGTTTGAGCTTGTGGTTTTACCTAGCTTTAATATGTAAGCTTTATGAAGGAAATCTAGTTAATGAGAATGTGAGACAGCTTCATTCAATATCTTTTTGTCTACAGTAGTTATGTTATATGGCATGATGATCATACCCTTGGAACCTTTCTTTATTTATCCTATTTTATCGTCAGTTACTCTCCACTTGGAATAAATTTTTCAGCCTTTACTTCTGTCTAATACATGAAGACCATCCAGACAAGTTTTATGTAACTTGGGCCTTTAGATATACGAAAGTTGTGAATGACTAGTGTCATTGATGACTTTGTGCTTCTAGTCCCATGATCTGTCTGCAGAAATGGCTGCCCTTTTCTGCAGAAGCTTGAGCTTTTGTCCTAGTATCTGCTGTTTGTATCATTTTCACTGGATGAGCATAGCATTGACCAGATTTTTTTCTGTAATTGGAATTGGAGTTATGGCCAAAAAGAAATTTGAAATTAGAGAAACCAAACTATTGCTTAGCTTTCAAAGATGCTATATTTTTGTTAAATTTGGAAGTAGAGCATAAATTCCTTATACCATAATTAGGTTGTTGATGGTTTATGGTTTTGGGAGTTGATAAGCAAAATAAATAATAATTCCTTTTTAATTTAACATGAGGCGGCAACCTCTAAAATGAGCTTCTAATGTTTTCTTGTATTTACACAGTCGTGAGTTTGGACACGGGGCGCATGTAGCTTGCAAAGAATTGGAATTTCCTGGTTATAGCAAAATGGTAGATTGACACATCTGGGAATTAGACTTACTTGACAGTAGTTGAGTATTGCACTTATAAACTTGAGTTTGTGGCTTAATGTCCTAACTCAAAGCTTAGTTGAACTGTTTCATTTCATTTGAAGGGCAAGTTTTCCTGTCGCAGTTACCATCATTATTTGATAGTTTTGTGTTCTTTTCCTGAATTCCCCTTCAGCTGCATCTTCTAATTTTCTTACATGGATAGGTTGGAGGAACCACAGATAATATTGAAGAGACTTGTGCAACTTTTGCAACTCGTGCTTTAGGACTAGTAGAACCGCTTAAAACTACTCATCAGATTGATAATTGCTCAGAAGGATGGTAAGTTGGTAATTTCTCTGTTGGCATTATGCTGGTGCTATTTCTCTCATGTAAAAAATTGTTGATAGTGAGAAGTTGCTTTAAATCAATTTCAGTGTTGTGTTAGCCAGGACAAAGGAGTACTGCTCAATTTTTCATGGTAAAATCAGAGTAAGTTGACAATATTTAATTACAGCTTTTCTTGTGATGAGTTTTTTCCCCTTATGTAAAGGTTCAATTTGTTCACTACTTCTAGAATTTGACTGATAATTTTCAGTTCTGCGCTTAGATTATTTATATGTAAATTTTTGTTATATGTTTTTTTGCCAGGACAAAAAGGTGAAGAAGCTTTATCTTGCTCTTGCTGTTGCACCTATGTCCCTTGGAACAATTACACACTACATGCGCCCAATCAACATGGCTCCAAGGCTTGTTTCTGAAGGTAATGGTCTTTGGTGTCAGAAAGAGTTGGTATTTGTAACCTAATGAGAGATATTAGGATGCTTCTACCATGTTTGGGCATGGGATTCAAATCTTTGTTGCTTTGTCAATCTAAAGTGAAGTGAGAAAGGTAGATGATGGTTTGATTTGAAGCAAATGAATTGATCGTACAATTTAAATAAATTGTGTGTAGAACTTTGGTGCTTGATTTCAATTACCCAACTCAGTTGGATTGTCACTTTTATTCATTGCATAAGAATCTTTTCTTTACTGGAGGTTATGGAGTATAATGCAAAGCAGTTTTCCTTATATTCCAATAATGGTTGTAACAACCTGATCATGATGCTTAATTTGCATGCATGTCCAATATATGGACTTTGTTGGTTTTTTTTTTTGGTATCTATGTTTTTTCCCTTTCTGTTTCTCAGAAATCAACAGGTACGAAGCCTGTTGGCTTTGCCTGTATGTTCTTGCTGTTCCTGTTTGGGAATCTTTAATGAGATTGTTGCTTTAAATATTGTGGCATCCAGAGTTTATGAAAGGATGGTATCTCTGCCAACTTGAGGTCGTGGAATGCAAGAAAGTTGCCTGGCCAGACTCTGTTGTTGAAGCTGAGTACGGTGTTGAAGACTGCGGGTGGACCAAGAAGGATGTTGCCTACGAATGCAAAATTAACCTCCTAACTGGTCGGACTCATCAGGTTCTTGGTGTCTCCTTGACATGCAGTAGCCAGAATGATCTTTCTTATTGCTTCACCCCTCTAGGGTCCTTGCATTCATATTGATTTTATGCACTTTGAAGAGTCAACATAATGCAACATGTTGAACCAGTATTGCTCTACCTAGAGCGTTATCCTAGGATAATTCTGATTTAGGTTCTAAGCAGAATTTAAACCTAAATTGGAAGGGTTATGGTGCAGATTCGTGCCCAGTTGGCCGCCTGTGGTTCACCAATTGTGGGTGATTCTGCATACATGCCAGCTGCAATTGCAGAGATGGCTAATCCTGGTATCAACCCCTTTGGCAAATTTAAGAAGGTATATGCTAGTGAGGACGACAAGGCAGTTGCTATAGCAGAATGGGTTGCACAGCATGGGAAGGAGCCAGCTTTAGCAATCGGTCTTCAAGCTTGCCAAATTTCGTGGGATGATGGTGAGCATGTTCATGAGGCTAGTGATCCCTGGTGGCGATGAAGATAGCTTCTCACTGCTACTTCTTAGTAAGAATCAGTTGGAATGCTTATACTCCTTAGTTCAGGACTATTATGCACGTACTGACTTAATTCTTTTGTTTCTGCTGTGGCCCTTCTGTGTTATAAAAAGAAAAAAAGTGCATTTCACAGAAGTATATTGTCTCATTCCTTATAATAGTTTTCAAAACCCCTTTTTTCTTGCATCATTAATTTCAACTGCAACAATCATGTTTGACTTGTGGTGGTGGTGTGTTGTGGTGGAGTTGGAGAAAATCCAATCTTTAACGGATGATTTTAGCATTATAGAAAGAAGAATTGGGAAGTTTATTGACTCGTTGCAATATTTTCTTCATGCCATTCTTTATAGTTGATAGTAGACTAAGTAGCTAGTGAGTAAAAAGACAAATATGGCGAAAGGAGACAAAATTTAATGTACAAGAATCTTGAGGCTGTATTTCTTTGTCCATTTATGCAAAAGACACTGCTGTTCTATCTATCTTTTGTAAAAATGAAAAACGAAATCCAGCCTCAAGATTCTTGTACCCTTAATTTTGTTTCCTTATGCCAAATTAGTTCTTTTACTCATCAACTACTTAGTCTACCGCCAACTCCATATCATTTCTTCTTCATATTTCAGTTTCCAACACTTACTGTACTTATCAAAATTCAAAGGGAGTATATGGAATTCTTTCTAAAATGTTGCATGTGCATTTGTGTTTAAACTTTACAAAGCATGTTCAACTGTTGCTAGTGATAATAAATCATGCCATGGATGTTATCTAAACATGCAGTACAATTCAGTAAATATTTTGATACATTTTTGTGAGCAGGCCACTGTATGAAAAAGAAATACAAAGGCTTTCCTTTTCCATTGATTCCTTTTCCCTTGATAGCATGCTATAGATAAGACATGATAGTAATTTTATTTTAACACAGCAGCAGACATTAAGCTAGTCAATATATTTGCTGGAGATTTGGATGGTCCGGATTTACTATGGTTCTGATATTGTTTTCTGCAATAAACCGCTTATACCAACTTGCTGACAGTTTGGGAGTTCTCTTCAATGTGGTGAAGTCGACATGGTGAAGTCCAAACCTCTCTGTATATCCAAATTGCCATTCAAAATTGTCAAGCAAGGACCATGCGAAATAACCCCTAACATCTGCTCCTTTCCTGATTGAAAGGAAGAAAAGAACTATGGATTATAGAAATGGAATTTTAATGTACCAAATGCTCACTGCTATGATAGTTATGCATTTTTCTGTCATGGGAACTGTCTTACCTCACTGCTGAAACAAGAGCACTTAGATGGCCGGCCATGTACTCTACTCTTTTCAGATCTTCCAGGTGCTTTTCATCTTTGAGTTTGAGGTCATCCTTTTCACCATAACCTGTAGAAGGAAAAAAAGAAAACTCATCACTCATGACAGGACTGTACCGGAATATCGTCCATTGAACAGTCTTAGCTTGTGGTTCCTCTTTACCATTTTCTGTGATGAACATTGGGGTATTGTTATACCTCTCCTTGATATAGGTTACCATATTCTCCATTCCTTGGGGGTAGACATTTAACCACTCCAGGTCAGTCTGCAAATTGGAAAAACTTCAGAAACTATTCGACGAGTTGTCATCAATATGGTCTTCTTTGCTCTGAGTCATTTGTATGGTCCTGAGGTCACTTACAGTTTGTCCTATTGGTACGCCGTTCTTTTCTGAGCTTTGTTTATAGTAACCTTCTGTCTTGGTGATTCCTTTACCTGATTCACAAATAGATAAAATGCAGTCCTGCACATAGAAACTTGTGTAGTGATTGATGCCAATAAAGTCCAATCCATTCTTCAGTTTTTCCTGGTCGCTTCTTGAAAATTCAGGTAAAATGGATCCCAGAATTCCAATCATCTCCGCAGGATATTTCCCAAACATTATTGGGTCCAAAAACCTATGGAAGGCATAATAAACTAGCTTAATCACACTTTCCAAGATAATATTGTGTTTATATGCTTGTTTTGAATGGTGTTGAAAGTGATCTTAGGTTAAATATGACGTACTTACCAGCTCATAAAGAAAGATATTGCTCTCTCTGCAGCTAACTTGTCTGCGAAAGAGTCACTGATGGGCTTGAACCATGCAGCGTGAATGACAATCCCAATGATACCGTCTTGTTCCTTCTGCAATTTCATTTTGGTTTGTTGAATGACTTATTTAATCCTACTTGAGATAAACAACTTCTATCAATGAATATTCCCTGTTTGTTTTTCGATTTCATGGCACAACACATTTCCTTGTCCCATTGGTGAAATCTGATAGTATAAGAATAGGAAAAAAGGTATCCTGATAGTGTTGCACAACTCTTTAGTATCTATTGCTTTCTTAGATTAAATTGCTCCTTGCATGTTGAAAGTCTCATAGTGGTGCTGATACCTGGTATTTTGTCCTGTAAATGTTGACTGCAGTTGCATGCGATAAGATCATGTTATGGGCTACTATGAAGGGCTCAGTCTCCGAATCTCCAAGAGTGCAGTTTCCAAATGGAGCAGAGCAGCGGGCAGGGGGAAATTCACCCCAGCGGTATGCCAATGTTGCTTGGATGTTCGGCTCATTGAAGGTTACCCAATGCTTTACTCGGTCTCCAAAGTACCTAAAGCAAATATCTGCAAAATATCCGAAATCCTCCCTACAAAAAGAAAAAGAACAAGTGGATCCACTTTAGTTTCTGAAGAAATTTCCTTTTGAAAAATTTCCATATTCTTCTATATTGTTATTTATGGAACTTAATGGATGTTAAGATTCACATACTGTGACTTTGGACTGAGCCAGCCTCCATTTATCCTCAAGTTCTTGTGGTATGTCGAAGTGAGTCAACGTTACAAAGGGTTGTATTCCTGTAACATTAGATAAGAGGAAGATTGTTATTTGCAGATGATGAAGATTATTATCAATTAGTTTTGCGTGGGATTGATGCTAAGGAAGTGTACCCTTTTGAAGGAGACTATTGATGAGTCTGTTATAGTAGTGTATTCCTGCCATGTTTACTTCTCCATATCTTCCCTCTGTTTACAATTATCGGTTGAGGTTAGAATTTTCCTATCAAGAGGCCTTCAACAAAATTGGATTTCAAGTGGAATCTTATAGAAAAGGGGAAATAAGAATCAAGAAAAAGAGACTTACTGGGAAGAATTCTTGCCCATGATATTGAGAAACGGTAGCTGTTTACTCCAAGTGACTCCATTAGCCTTATATCTTCCTGTTTTTCATTTGTCATTCTTTAATTAAATCTGTCTGTAGGTAAATGACTTGTCAATTTAGTTAACTAACAATAGTAGTGATCTCTTTTGGGAACTTCGCTTCATCTCAAACTTCCAAGTGCACCCAAACTTTAATGGCAATTGGAATGACCTATTAACGTGCCTGTGCTGCGAAAGAGACATAATACTGTACTACTTTTGGCCCTCGGAACCAGGGTTCCTGCTGGTTAGACCTAAGGTCCTGATGGCCATATTCTCGAGTGCTTTAAGCCCGAAGATAGGATCTTGGCACCAAGGTCCTCATCGAGTGGACTCCAGTTGGTGCCGGGTTAGGTGGAAATAGTTATTCTTTCAAATCGATTCATGTTCACTAATCACATGTACGAGTTTGGATACTTTGGTATAAGCCCGGCTGGATAACTGTGTCGCTTAAATTATTCTGCCAATTTCATTTGAAAAAAGGAGAAGAAGAATTTGTAACCTAACTTGGGGTATTGATTCTAGCTTTACAGTGAGTTCTTTATCCTCTCCACAAAGCTACAAGAACATAAAGTCATGGATTAAACCAACTTTTATGTGATTTTGGTGCTGTTCTATTCTTCTATTAATTTAAGTTTAGGGACAACATTAAATATTTTTTTATAATATAGGAACTAAATTAAATTTGTACTAAAAGTTCATGGATCATATGAATAATTTAAAAGTTCGAAAATCATATTGGATGTCGCACCAAAGTTCAGGAACTATTTGTATCATCTTCCCAAATTTTTATCGTGATTAGAATGACCTGCCAATGGGCTTATGCAGTGAAAGAGATGTCAAAATTGCACTAGTTTTGGCCCTCAGAATTAGGTTCCTGCTAGTAGACCTAAGGTCTTGATGGCCACCGTCTTGAGTCCTTTAAGCCCAAAAACAGGATCCTGGCACCTAGGTCCTTGTGGTTGGACCTTGGTCCTGAATGATGTGCCAAGGTCCAGTCGTCGGGTTTGGTGGAAATAGCTATATTCTTTCGTATTGATTCATATCCACCGATCACATGCATGAGTTTGGATGCTTCTATATAAGCCTAGCTGGATAACCATGCTGCTTAAATTATTCAGCCAATTTCATTTTTAAAAGACGACTTTAGAACCCAACTTGGGATTTTGATTCTAGCTCTACCATGAGGTCTTTATTCTCTCCACAAAGCTACAAGAACATAAAGTCATATCGTTTAAAGTAACATTCATGCAAGTTTGGTGCTGCTTTATTCTTCCTAGTACTGATGCACAGAACGTGCTGATCTGAAATAAAGCATAAACAATGATTACCAGATAACGATGATAGTGATCCACGGCAATGTCGCCAGTACTTCCATCGATTATGTTACCTGCAATTCAAGCATCTGAATTATTTATCAATTTGTCCTTTTGTTACCAGACTCAGCTGGGAATCTATTGAATCGATAGCATGCAATGCTATGCTTTCAAGTGTATCAAACAGGATCTCCTTGTTCCCAACCAACCATGCTTATATTGCTTTATTAGGTGAAATATGTCTCTTCATGAGCTTGAGATGCAAAATTTTACTTTAGAAATGGTAGGCAAATCGTCCGATCAATTTAGCCAAAATTTGAAGCTACCTTACATTTTAACTTCTTAAAAAACTAAATTGAAACTCATCTTTGTCCAACTTTGTAGCATAGTGAAATCGTCTCTTGCCATTTCTCCCGAGACAAATATAACATCCTACTCAATAATAAAATAATTTCTCGAAATGTTCTGCAATGGAGTTATTATGACTTGAAACGAATATTCTGTCATACGAATAAGTTCCTTATGGTAATGCTTAGAGGGGTTCAATAATTCCAGTTGCCCCTCTCCATTATCGAAACTAATATTTTACTAATTTCCAACCAAGATGCGCCTGAAAAGTCCTATACATGATGCTTTCTGCGCAACTAATCTGTGGACGACAAATGATCACAATGGGGAAGAACATGTGCACTTTCTTTTTTCTGTTTTGCCCTATCTGCCCCTTTCTTGATGAGCAATTTATGCAGTTTGATACATTCGAGCATTTAAAAAAAGAGCTACTTCACCTGGTTCATGAGCAAAAACATCCCAGTTGTTAGGACCTTTCCCATCACTCTTGTAAGCTCCTTCGAACTACCAAAACAAAAGGGTCAAAAGAAAGAGAACTTAAACAGAGGAAACATCATTGAACACTTGTAAGCACAGAGAATGGAAGAGACGACTCAATTGATACCTGGTAAGAAGAAGAGGCCGTGCCAAAGAGGAAGTTGCTCGGGAGCGATGAGGGGTCATCCGAGGTGATGAGTGAGCTGGAGGAAGTTAAGAGTGGAGCTAAGACTATCTGGATGAAGAAGATGGCTTTCTTGAATTGAGAAACCTCCATGCCCGTTTCACTTTGAAGCTCCCTTTTGTGCTTTCAGAAAACGCAAAGCGTCCTGTCACACCCACCACTTTATACGGGGCTTGAGAGAGTCACCTTTGAGAGCGAGCGAGAGAGAGAGAGAAAAAGAGAATCAATCATCATGATTAAGAGAGAGAGAGAGAGAGAGTCAATCATCATGATTAAGACAAATGAATAATGGTCCCAGAATACTCAAATTATAATTAATTGGGAAAATGTACGATTACTCTAGCATTTAGGGGTACTAAGATAGGTTTTTCATTTTTTTTGGTCGGAAGTACTAAGATAAGTTGTCCTTTCCCATCATGCTTGTTGCTATGCCTCATTCTCATAGCGTAGCCATTTCAATGTGGTTCACGTGGTGGTGCAGGAACCATATTTTAATCTACTTTTCTTCGGATTCCGTCCCGGTCTATATTTAGGTGCGAGCAATTTCTCAATCCTTTCTTGTTGCTGAGCAAGTGGAGCAACAGGCCTACATCTAGGATTTTGAACTCGTGTCCTTGTGAAAGACAAATAAGTGCTAGAAATATTGAGCTACTTATGCTCCGAATGATTATACATTTTTGTGGAACCATAAGGGAAAGCCTAAGTCCTGAGGACATCAGCATATATTGTTACAACATTTTTAACTCAAAGATTAAAAATATCGAGTGTAATAAGCTAGCTAAATATATTTTTTGCTTTTTCTAACTAACAAGTTTGACTAAGAGCATTGATAAAAAGTGGGGTTTTGTGCAATCCACCCCATTCGTGGTATCCACCGTTGTTAGTGCATCACTCAACATTAATTAATTGCAAAATCTGGCCTTGCCTAGCACATTTAGCTTCATCTTCTAGGATTTTGAATTGTTTTAATAGATGGGAAGTGAGGATCATCATACGCTCCTTTGAATTGACGATCATTTAGATGCGCCGAATGATGGTACTTTTTGAAGAAGCCTTCATCTAAGAAATTAAAAAAGATGGAGACAATTACACAAATATCTCTTCAACTTTGCTTTAATATGCAATATTGTCCATGAACTTTTTATTTGTTCAATATGGTCTTTGAACTTTAGCCTAATATGCAATATCATCTATAAATTCAATGTGGTCTCTAAACTTCTAGTAGATGTTTAATCTAAGCCCTTGGATTATTATATCCATGAATGCAATATAGTTCTTGGATTGTTTAGTCCGGGAATTAAATTGAATATGTAATAAAAGTATAGGGATCGTATGAAACAAATTAGAAGTTTAATGATCATATTGCATATAGGGCTGAAGTTCGAAGATCGCATCCAACAAATTAAAAGTTTAGAGATGATATTAGATATTATGCCAAATTTCAAAAATCATTTGTGTCATTTCCTTGGTACTTAATAAGGAGGCCTTGTAATCCTTGAAGCATTTACCCATTCCCCTTGTTTCAATCAAAAGATCAATAAGATTCGAACCAGCAATCTGATTTTTACTCTTTCATCTATACCATGATCCCATGATCCGAACCCATTAATCATCCTTACTTCTGCTTAATTTCTTGCTGCCCATATAGTATCTATAAATGATCGAGAAAGTAATACATATCCCCATGATGAAAAGCATTCAAAGCCCTTTGGGCCCATAATAGCACAAAGGAATTTGATACCAGAGAGAGCCCATCCCAGATTGAGAGGCATCTAGAAATCAACACAAATTTCCAAAACCTCCCCTTTAATTTCGTTGGAGAATGCATAGCCTTTAGAGCAAGGAAGAAGAAAAAGGTAGAATCTTGAACAGAAGAATGCACAAAAGATGATTGAGACATCATGAAGTTCAGGACATTAAATCGATCATGCTCATTTCATACTGGAAAGCGACATCCGCGTACTCTTTATTCTTTATTTCAAACATAGCTCTACAGCTCTTAAAAGACGTACAGAAACGGAAACTATTTTCTCTGGCTAATTATCTACTAAGACAAGATTGTGGATGGTATTTAGATGTGTTAGGAGGGCATGCCTCGTTAATCGGAGTGGCACAAGTCATTAACTCTCCAGTGATAGTCAATCCATCCGTAGCTACTAGTTCTTCCAATTTGTTTGATTTCACGTCTGCTTGCGGTAGGTTTTTGGGACTGTACTGACCGGTAACTGCAAAGTATCTGCACCCCTTCATTGCTTAGCCTGCTCATAGATGGAGAAGATATATCATCAGCCATATGAACAACTTAAAGCGCTTTGATTGTTCCACACATTAAATATCAAGACTATTAACTCGGAAAAGGATGAGAATTGTCAAAATGCATGATGATAAAGCAAGCTGCAGAATTAGCATCTAGCGACAAAATTATTTTTATTTGACCAACTTAAAAGTCCAAGTTAAACATTGAGATGAAGATAAAAACGATTTTTCATGCTTCAAGATACTGAAACAAAGTCTACTATGCAAAAGATTTTACTATCCGAAATGGAACACTGAAGAAAAGGCCAAGAAGAAAAGTGGTTCTCCTTGAGAAAAAAGTAAGTCGAAATGATATTCTGCTTCTAGCCCAAGCATTTGTGGCCCTTAAGTAGATTGAAAGGGCATGATGAAGAATGAAGATATTTTGTCAGCATGTATCCAAGTTACAAAAGACAGAGCAGCAATGCACAATCTTTTCTCCACACAGTATCAAAGAATATCATCACTATCACATGACAAGATCTTCAGCCAGCATTGATATTGGTTTACAGTGGACGAATTGGGGGGGAGAGAATGTACCTGAGAGTAGAGGAAGGTCCCCAGTATCGCAATGGCAGCTCCAAGGGCATTGACAGGCTGGACGGGTGTATGGAAGATAATTATGGATGAAACGATCACAGAAATCCGCTTCATTGTGTTACCGATGCTAAAGGTCAAGGGAGAGATCTGATCGAGGGACATATACGAAACTTGGTTATACAAGTGGTAGAAGACGCTTTGGGCCACGACCCACCTGAGACAATTCAGAGCCACATAAACTTTTGGTTAGGGTACATCAGGAATGAAAGTAATTGCATTTAACTTCAAATATACATGAAAGGGACATCTCTAATTGCTGTTTTGTAAGATATTCAGGGTTGACCAAACTAAGAGGAAGCACACGCCAATTTTGAAATCACCAAACAATAGACTTCAAAATATAGACGAGGAAAAGGTCCCACACGTTCTGTCACTAACAAAAAACTCCTTCCAAACTAGCAAAGACCAACTAAAACAGAACAATGGCTACAATACCTTCAGTGCAAAATGGACAACCATAAGCTCAAGAAAGATTTCCCCATTTAAAGCAACTAGACCATGAATAAAAGAAAATTTGTATAGAAAAAAGAATCGGACAATCTATCAACAATTTTGTATTGAAAAAAGAAATCGGACAATCTATCAACATGTAGATATTTCAAAATACCCTTTTTTGCCACCAACTATTAAGCATAAACTACTGCATTCTTTTAGAATCCAAGCATAATTGAAGCCCTCTTTGAAGAAAATGAAATAGTAAGCCATTAAACAGAGAATCACCAAAACCTACAAACTCCATCTGCATTTTGGGGATAAAAAATTGAGAAAAGAAAAAACCTAACATTGAGAAAATGTAGCTTGACCAGAAACTCCTGCTCACCAATAACAATATAACATAATCAAAGAGTTCTCTTCTCATCATACCAAATGCCTTTACATACGACAGATCCAAACACAGCTAACATCTATCAATAAAATCCATCAAAAACAGACATTCGAGATTTTGTGCTTACCAGACAAAATTGGGTCCAATCTGAGAGATGGCCTTTTGCCAACCAGCAGCCCACATCTGAGGTCCCTCCACGGCAATTGCAAAAGGTGTGAGGATCAAAAGGGACAACAAAGAAAGACAGGCATAATAGTTCATCCCACTAACTGACTTCCCCTTCATGCCTTTCTTTGAGAAGATGTTCCGAAACACAAATGCCAAGTTCGAGATCATAGCCCCCATAAATCCTAGAAGATACAAAAACAGACATTTAAAACTCAGATTGTAATCAATCAACTATGAAATATCACTTTTTTCTCTCGCAAATCTTCAACATGCAGCATATACTGGCACAGCGTGAGTGCAAAAGCAGAGGTAATTTTTGCTTACCAATCATGTTGAAATTGAGCTCAGTCACGGCAGAAAGAGCACATCCTCCAATTATTGGCAACAGAGACAGATATACTGAAAATGGGAATGTATCCCCCAACAAGAACCTTGAGACCAAGACACTGAAAGCAGGCTCTCCACTCTTGATGATGTGAGTGAAGGACACTGCAACTTTTGACATGCTCACAGTTGCTGCTACATGCCCAATTGTGTGAGCCACAGCCACCTACATAAGAGAAATCATAATTCAGATACCAAACTTTAAACTTCATCTGCAACCTTCATTTGCATTTTCTTTTGAGTAGATCATAATTTATCAAAAACTGAAAACTGGTTTTGCCCAAGCAAAAAATTCATGTTAGATTCATCCTTTCAATACAAAGTAGCCAGAAATTGAATTGCATGAAACAGGAAGGTTGAAAGCTAACATTCTTGAGAAACTTTCAGAATTTGAGAAACTGGAATAGATTCAAGATTATTATAACTGAAAATCTTCAACCAAACACAACCCAAATTTCAAAAATAAAGAAATACAAAAAAATAAAAGATGACAAACTAACCGGCAATAGCATCTTCCAAAACTCAAGATCGACTTTTGGGGTCTCGGCGACTTTAGTCGCCCAGGAAATCATCATAATCAAAGAACCAGCAGCGAGCGAGAGTGTCGACGTGAGCCACGGATAAGGGAACGCGTTCAAGACCTTCTTGTTGTATATATTGAACACCACATTCAGAGCCCACCAAGTCGCAAAGTACAAACCAATCTTGATCCGCTGAGCGGCCTCAGCCTGCGCCTGCCCGTCCGGAAGCTCGATGTTGATCTCGACCGGCCTATCGGCGGCTTCATAGGCATTGCACTCGACCTTGCGCTTCTGGGGTCTCGCCGCCAATGGAGAGAACGTCTCTACCGATGAGATGTAAACGGGTTTCTGGGGAGAGACCGGGTGATTCAGGCTCACCTGTTCATTTCGAATGACGGGTATCGGCGAAAACCGAGTCTTGGCGAACAAGCGCCTCTGGGCGGTCGAGAAACCGGAGGACGTGAAGGGCGAAACTGCGTGCCTCACTGAAGAGATCATGGCGGCGCGAGAGAAGCCGAACTCGAGGGAAATTTGAAAGGGCAGAGCAGAGACAAAATCAAGAAGAAGGGAAGGAAGTTGCGAACAAAGCTGTCTTAGCTGGCGGGTGTTCTTGGGAGAACCGGAGGGGGAAGAGCTTCGATGGCGGTTGTTCCAAGATGGACAGAGCTGGGGATTGCTTCCAGGTTGGCGGAGAGAAGTTGGTAAGACAGGAGAGAGAGAGAGAGAGAGAGAGAGAGAGAGTATAAAATCTAGCGTGAATTTAATAAGAAATGCAAATATTCGAGGAATGAATTGTAGTAGAACGGTCCTTCCTAGGGAAGAGAGTTCGGAGTTGGTGCTAGGGAAGAGAGGCGGGATGGCTTATATAGGATTCAGGGGAAGAGAGAGAGAGAGATAGGGGAGACATAGCGGTGAATGGTGTACCGACACGACAGCTCTCGACCCGGCACATGAATATCATTTTAGTAGTGAAAGACGATGATTATTATCGCGTTCGACAGAAAATAGAAAGAATGTGGTTTTATTGAGATCTGATGCAATGCAGTCAATTGAAATCAACACGAGCAGCGTGATTTCGATTAATTTTGAATACAATTTTTTATTTTAATGTTCCGACGAGGGTACAAATATAATGATTTGATGTAAATTGTCGAAACCCTAAAGGACGGCGAATTGTCAAGGTTGTGTTTGGTGAGGCGGTGATGAAAATTTATCATGGTGATATTTCTTGTGAAATCCTTGGAATATACTTGGTGGGTCGCTTTTGTACGTTGATGATTTTGTCTTATTGTTCTTCATGATTTGCGTGTGGTGTGTTTGTTCCTGCGAAAGAGATTGTCATGTCTTAATTTAACTGTACAAATTAATCTGAGATGTTTACGAAGATAAAAATGTAATTGAGTTATGAGTGTTGTCATGCCTAATGACTTGAAAATTTTCAATAAATTTGTGATGATTTTTGATATATACTTTGGCCATGCAGGGTAGTTTTTGGAACATATATAGCTTGTTGTGCAAGATTTATTTTTGTAAATTAGCATTTTGACCAAATTTCTATTCCCTTGGAAGAAGAGGGAATATACCTTTACATGGAGTCAAAGTCATTTTACGTCAGGTCCAAAATCATCGGCCTCTCTAACGAAGCATGTCATTTTGGAATTCATCATGTCAACAGCTAGCTGAAATTAAGAATTTTGAAACATGGAATAATAAGGGAAAATAAATTGTCTTGAAAAGGTAAATTTCACCAAAAAGTCATAAACTTTCAACTTCAAGAGACTAATATTAGAAAAATTTATCCGTTTGATACCCTAAACTTGTACAAGAAATACAACATTATCTTCCATTGCAATTTTGTCGACAATGGCTGTTTTAAATCTTATGCAATTTTATCCACATATGCTACTGCATCGAATCTTCAATGGTCATTAAACTATAATTGAAGGCATTTTTGAATCATTATGGCGAAACAAAAAATAAGTTGAATATCGATATCTCACTAGAGAAAATTTCAGAAATTTTAGTTAGATCTTTCCTTTTCTTGAACGTGGGTCAATCTTTAACGATGGAGGTTGTCCGTGAGCTCCACGATTTGAATTCCATTCAAGATTGATGGCAGCGAAGGTGGAAGGAAATGAGCAAGGGATTTCCAGGCTGTATTTTTTCCCTGTTCCACCAAAAAATAATATCGGCCATCATTATCAGAAAAATACAAAAGAACGTGCTTCAAATTTCCCCCAAAATTTTTAATAAAAAAATAAAATAAAGTCCAACCCTATTCTTCATTTTTCTTTTACAATTCAAAACCCACGAGGATCGATGTAACCCTTCCCTCAATTCCACACCGCGAATTCCAGGCAGCTTCTACTGTCATAAGAATGCCAAGGAGAAGACATCTTGTTCAAATAATTGAAAGTGACAAGAGACCTGGACTCTGTCGTGAAATTCACGGTCGGAAGAGGGCTAGGAGGAGCCAAGCCCTTGTCGATTTTCACATGATTTTTAGGACCAAGTTGTATTGATTTTGACTTGATGTTGATATTTGCAAGATGGAAATCAAGTTGCTCACCAGCTTGTGAGAAATAATTTGATAGGAGTGCTCGAGATATTTTCGAGTTTGCCCTACAATTTTTGGGATGAGCGATCAAGAAACACTCGGCAATCGCTTGTCAGCAAATAGAGTGTGAATTACATGCCATCTTGTCAAGGTGTTTGGCTTGATTAGTACATGTGGTGTTGTCAATTATTTTGTCACATTCAGGTTCATTGACCCTGACGAGGTTTAATTCGATTTGAGCACATTTATGTCATGATATTTGGTCATGCCCAAAATGGCAATTTCGAATTTGATGTCGTAAACCGACTTCAGATCGGTTCCGTGCGATTCAATATGGTAGTTTTGCACCCCAAGAAAACATTTTTGTGGGAAAACAAATTTGAAGTAGGACTAGTTCATTAAATGTAACATCTT
The DNA here is from genome assembly GCA_014182845.1 of Corymbia calophylla. Taxonomy (NCBI): domain Eukaryota; kingdom Viridiplantae; phylum Streptophyta; class Magnoliopsida; order Myrtales; family Myrtaceae; genus Corymbia; species Corymbia calophylla. Next base: position 21,861,705 of record CM024701.1, on the reverse strand, counting down.
TTTGTATATAACACGGCAAAAATAGAAACTGTAATTATTACAAAAATTTAATAAATAGTCTAATGTACTCCTTATGCATAGACTACAGAATTTGGCCTAGTTAAGTGTTTTGTGAGACTACAATCGAGATGAAAGCGTGATTTAATTTTAAATATTCAAAAATTAGCCAAAATTTTTAAAAAATATATCTTCTGAACTTCTTTCAAATTATTCACCACCGAAGCAACTTGAATTTTTGATCTCCTGAAATCCCCGTTTGTGCAAAAAAATGATGAAAATATCAACATCAAACTAAAATCAAAGCAACTTGGTACAAAAAATAAAGTGAAAATAGACAAGCGTCGGGTGTTCCCAAACTCTCTCCCAACCGTGTATTTCACACCAATCTCCATGTCTCTTGTCACAATGTGCTGCCTTTTGCGTTCGCATTAGAGTACTAGCTGCATGGAATTTGCGGTGTAGAATCGAGAGAGGGGTTACATCGAAAATTTGCAGAAGTTGACCGATAGGCGGTCGGTCGACATGGTGATGGAGGTGGTCCGTTGCGACATCATTATAGAAAGTGAAACCGCAAGACATTATTAAATGGACGATGGTTATATGTGTATAAGTTATCGGTCGGTAGATATTCGGTGGCTGGGGACGGCGGAGGTGGCGGCAGCATTCTCTTTGATTGATTGATCATTATAGTTCAATTTAATTTGAAAAAAAGAAAAGGAAATTGTGTTGACTGCATGAGCATTGGGGGGCCGTTTGATGCTTTTGGGGATTTGGTGGAATGTGAGGTGATGGAATGGTCACCTGACTCTCCAGGACCAGCAACTATTAACCTGTCCTTTGGGCATGCTCTGCAAGTCATACCCAACATTCTCCAACAGACACCGTAGCCCCTATTCTACAATATGTTTTCTAATAGTGTAAAGTCGCACGCATCCCCCTGGGGTCCTTTGAGTGCACGGCTCATTTGCGATGACAACCAAATTGTCCATCTCGTGTCGGATGGATTGATCATGGAATTGTAGAGGTCCGTATTTGGGTGTCTTGAGATATTAGCAATGATTCAAGTAGACCTTGAATGAGTGCTGCCTCAAACGAGATTTGATAGTGCAATGGTAACTTAATAAACTAAATAGTAATTTGCCTCCTTTAGCTAAGTTTTTGTGTACCCTAAGGCTACATTTGACAATTTGGATACAATTCATCATATTTTGTGTTTAGTGTCTGCTTAAGATAAGATAAAGTCGACTATAAGAATTATATGACCTAGATAAAATTATCACATGAAGGAGATGTGATAAATGTAGATATGATTTATAATATCCATTATGGGAAAGTTATTTTTCTTAAATAACAAACTTATTAAATTAATAAAAATAAAATAATATTTGAATTCTACCCACCGGTGGGTAGCTACGTTGGTAGAGATGTGCGAATAGATCTCCACAAGGTCGAAAGTTAGAATTTCCGCATTGTCATACACATCTTAAGTGGGGGGCCATGGTGGTGGGGTCCTGTGCTAGCTTTCCTCCAAGTATAGTCAGTGGTCTCCATTAGGCCGATCGGGCCGGCTGAGGCCGTGAGCACTTGTAAGGTGTGCTAGGTTGGAGTCCTGGGTACCAAAAAGAGAGAGTAATATTTGAATTCTAATACATAAATTCAAAATAACAAAAAAAAATAATTCCATTTTTATGCATTCATATTTTTATTTATATATTCTAATTTATTTCTATCTTCTAACATAAATCCAATAATAAATATATATTTAAATATTTATTACATATTTTAGGTATATTAGTATAGTTTACTATTTAATAAAATTTTCTTATTGAATGATGGAAGGGGAAAAAGAAATAAAAAAGAAAATAATTAAAAAAAGAGAGAAAAATAGTAAAAAAAAAAGCAAATAAAGATGAAGTCGGCAAAAGTATAGTAAGAGATTCCTACTATCTCCATTTTTGTAATGTTTAGATTCATTTACATGGATATATCGTTTATACTAAATAATTGGCATCATAGGATGTGAATAACAGTTGATACAATATAACAAAATTATTGGATTTCATATTTTACTTTATCTAGTCTTATCTTAGTTAGAAATTTTGACAACCAAATATAGCCTAAATGATTAAAAACTCTTGCACAGATCCCGTGCAGAATATGCTCTTTCTTTTTATGCAACATTTTTACGCAACATGACAAACATAATACACAGATTGCTCCATTGTGTTGGACCTATACGATGAGACGACTTTTGCATCATTCCATGAGCCAGAAGCCCTTCGGTGGAGCAAATTGCCCTCAAACGACAGATGACAAAGGAGCAGAGGAGAGAATTCTCCATCTTTTCAATGAAAGAAAGCGTCACTTCCACATTTCAAAGCCATAAAAAACAGTATCCATGAGTTAAAGCAACGCATTCGTCACTTCAGGGCAGTCCTTTGTTTATTTGAGGTTGATCATGAACTGAGGAAGGAAAAATTTATAAAAAAAATATTAAATGTGTTGCAAAATAATTTCCAAGAAAACATTTTCCTATTTTCCGAGTTCCAAATAAATTTTCATTTTCTTTTCCTAATTCAATTCCAAATCTTTCATTTTTATCAATTTAATAATAAAAATTTTCACATTTTGCCAAATGAATCTATTTCGCTAATTTTAGTCGAAATTCGTTGACGTCGATGTTAACCATCCTATGCGGCACAGTCGACATTGACATTGACAAATTTTCTTTTTATTGTTTAATTATTTTTCTTCTCCGTCCCCACCCCCCCTCTCTCTATGGTTGGCAAGGGTTGCTAGAACCTTGCCGGGTGCAAGCAAGGGTCGCACGGCCCTTGCTCGACCTCACCTAGATCTTGGGGAGGCTGTTGTAGTCATGGGCGAGGCTATCTTGCCCAGATCTTGGTGAGGCCAGCCTTGCCCAAATTAGGGACAAGAGGCCTTACCTTGACAACAATGGCCTTTTGGGCTAGGTTGAGGGCGAGGCAACCTTGTTGAGGCCCTCGCTAGCTGTTGAGGAGGCCCAATGACCCTTGTTGGCCATAGTTGGAAGATCATTTGCGCTTTTACGAAATTCTGATTATATTCATCCGATCGAATTGTTATTAATATGATATCTACAAATACATATGTGCATCACAATATAATTTAAGTAGATATTATCGTGATAAATCATTCCGTTGATGAATTTAATTTGAAATAAAGAGTCCCTCACGACGCATTGCTCCATTCTTTCCAATCTCGAATCTCCTTAGTTAACCATCTATTCTCATCTCGTACTCTTGATTATTCATGTATCAAACAACCCGCCCTTAAAAAAAAAAAATAAAACCCGCCCTTTTTTTTTTTAATATTCATGTCACCAATTGACGCTAAGTAAAAGGGAAGAAAGATATTTTCAACGACGAATTTATTGGTCATTAGCAAGAAATAAGAATGGATTTAGAGCGGTGTCTCTCTTCCACCAATCAACGCTAATTAAAAAGGTAAGTTTATATTTATGCCAAATAAAGGAAAATCCGAATCTTCTTAATCCAGATTGCTTAAATCGCCAGAGGATTGGTATGGTTTCAAGAGATAATATTCCTCCTTTTTTTGGGTTAATATCATGAAATTCCTCAAACCGGTGTCTTTGTGACAAATTTATCCTAAATTAATTTTTTGATCACAAAAAACTCCAGAATTGTACACTTATGACCAATTTAGCCCAAATGACCACAAAAACTCCAATTGGTATACTTGTGACAAATTTACTCCACATTAATTTTTTGATAGTCAAAAATCGCACATTGGTATATTTATGACAAGTTTATCCTTCATTAAATTAGATTAATACTACAAAAATCACAAAATTGATACAAACATGACAAACGGAGAGTAAAATCCTAAACTTATACACCAGTTAACTATCACGTATCGTTTGACTTAGCAATTTGACTATAAATTTAATGAAAACTAGCAGAGGGTAAATTTGTCACAAGTGTATTGATTTGGGTTTTTTAGTGGTCAAAAAATTAATTTGAAATAATTTGTCACATGTATATTGATTTGATATTTTTTTTATAAGCTCTTTGAACTTTTTTGATATGGCAACATTGACCCAACATCTTTTTAATTATGCTTTTTAATTGAAGGTTACTGCAGAGGAAGAATAAGATGAGGTCCCGATGATTTTGATTGGAAGATCAAATAGAAAGAAACGGTGAGATAGGAAAAATAATAAAGAAGGAAGCATTCACCGCCATGGAACTTCCCTCCTCTAATTGGGTTGTATTTATCGATTATGATAAAATTATTTCATGAGAGAGATGGGATAAATGTAGATAAGATTTTTAATTCCATAATAGGAAAGTTATCTTTCTCGAAAAAAAACTTCTTAAATTAACATATCTAAGATTATATTTCAATATAAATAAGATTTGAATTCTAAATTAAGAAATTCAAAATAACAATTTTTTTAATTTAAAATTATTTTTATTTATATATTCGAATTTAATTCTATTTTATAATATAAAAAATATAAAAAAAATATTTTTATTACATATTTTAAGTATTTTAATATTTTAAAGAATGACAGAAGGGAAAGAAAGAAATAAAAAAATTAATTAAAAAGAGAGTACAATAAAATAAATAAATATAAATATAAAGTAGATAAGAGTATCACGAAATTTTATCATATTCATTTATAAATTTATGATTTATTTATATTAATATGCCATTTATATCAAATAATATATATTATATAATGTGAATATATTCAAATTTATTATTGTAATATTCAAAAAGTGAATAGGATATAGTAAAATTTCTTTAAATCATATCATATCCAATCTTATACCGCTTTAAAATCCAAAAGAACAAACCTAACATTAGGGCTTTCGTTCTTACCCATCTGCCTCCTCCTCGATTCGCACGTAAAGAGCATTCGCCAGGGATTTTCTCGAGCGGGAATCATAGGATCCTGTTGGTATTATTTTTTTTTGTTTCGTTTTTGATCGAATGTTGGTATCTTTTTCGATTGGTGGGCGATTGTAAATTTCTACTTCGGGTTTTGGGGAATTTGGGGTTCCCCTCGTGTGGTTTCCATACGACAAAGGGTTGTGATTATTCTTGTTGTTATTTTGGTTTTGGCTGCGTGCATGAATGCTTTTATTATGTGCCCAAATTGTGTTTGAGAGAAAAACATTGAGCATCCCCTTTGTTTTACGCCTTTTCTCTAAGGCTATCGAATTACATTTGGTTCTTCAGGTCACGCATCTTTCATTGCAATGTTTGAGCCTTGATTGATCTTTTCTTAGCAATCGTGCGTGGATAATCTATTCTTTCACGCCGGCGTTCAACATTCCTATGTATTTCAGTGGAAGGTGGTTGTTTTCAAGTTTTCTTCTATATTCTTTCCCTGTAGCGAGCTCAAATTATTTAGGCTGTTTGTTTACACTTTCTTTAAGCAAAAAGTTATCAACTTTCCTGCCGATAGGAAAAATTTTAGGTTAAATTTGAAAATTTGACGCAAAATTTGATGTTTGCAAGTGACTCTATAGAATGATTTTAATATAGGTTTTTAACGATAGGTTGTGCTGTCTGAAATAAATGTGAGATCTCAAATGCTAAAAAGGAAAAAGTCTTAAAAGTATATGTTACTATTCATGCAGAGATTGAGAAAGTGGAGAAGAGAATGGAAGAGAGAGCAGGTGAAATGGCTCAGCATGAGGAGAAAATGGTATGTTTGGTGCAGTCACTGGAGCAAGATTTTTTTTCAGTTGAATTGGTGATGGGCATGAAACTCTGCGAGTTTTACTGGTACAGAGAGATGATTTCTGTATTTCTGCTTTCTGCAGGCAATGCTAGCCAGGGAGCGTGCTCGAGCAGATCTTGACTTGTTCTCTATCAGAGCAGAGATAATGAGGAATAAAAAAAGAATGGTATCTCGTAATTTGGTTTCTTTTTTTCTTGTTGATACTTTGGTTTCTGCACAATCTGTGTGCTCGATGTTGGCTTATAGATTTTATATATGGTTATTCTTGTGAATTTTATATGTTGTTCGACTTTAGCATCATAATTTGACAAATCATATAAAAAAGATGGTAAATTGTCTATGAGGAAGTACTTATCTTGCATATTTGATGCTGCTGCTTAATGTAATGAGTTTAGAATTCACAACGGAACTCAGAAATGCATTTGTAACTGGATGATAAATTGAGAAGGGATCAAAATAAAGTGCATATATATGCAAGGCAAAAAGTTCAGGGGAGACTATTGGAAGCCTTTTTTTGCTCCATCTAGTCTTCTTGTTTAAGAATCCGCTTTTTCCTGTACAATGCTTCAAATGCATTGTCATTGCAAAGTTCTGTTTCTATTTTCATGAAAAATTGGTGTTCAAAGGCCTTTAGGAGAAAGTTAACTTAATGGTCCTCTTAATGTTTCTTGGCCTCTCAGATGGAGCCCCTTTCACTTCTCTGGTTATGCTATTAAGTTTACTACTCGGTGTAGTGATGTCTTTGTATGTTGTATTTACTATGTAGAAACTCAAGCTAGTGAGACTTATGGCTCTTAGTTATACCTTTGTTTGCATTTTCTTTCTTTTCATAGTTATGTTACTAAACCCATGTAACCCAACTTAATCGTTTAGATTTAACAGCATGCCTCTAAAATCTGATTTAAGGGATGAATGCATCGCGATTTTCGTCAATTCAACATCTCCAAAAAAAAAAAAAAAAAAAAAAAAAAAAGCACCATGAAATTCCTTTTGCATCTGCCTAGTTGGTTTATCCATAAACAAGTGGTACAAGGTTAGGGCTGAGGCTCAAAGATTTCTTATGTAAAGCACTTTTGACCGAAGACACAAATGATAACCATCATGGATGTCTTTTGGGCAACATTAACATCAGAAATATTTTGTGTCCTTTCCTACATTGAGCATCCCCTTTGTTTTACGCCTTTTCTCTGAGGCTATCAAATAACATTTGGTTCTTTAGGTCACGCATCTTTCATTACAATGTTTGAACCTTGATTGATCTTTTCTTAGCAATCATGCGTGGATAATTTATTCTTTCATACCAGCATTCGACATTCCTATCCATTTCAGTGGAAGGTGGTTGTTTTCTTCTTTATACTTTCCCTGTAGTGAGATCAAATTATTTAGGCTGTTTGTTTCCACTTTCTTTAAGCAGAAAGTTACTTATCAACGCTCCTGCCGATAGGAAAAATAGTTAGGTTTGATTTGCAAATTTGACACAAACTTTGATGGTTGCAACTGACCCCATAGTTTGATTTTAATATTGTTTTTTACGGATAGGTAGTGCTGTCTGAAATAAATGCGAAATCTCAAATGCTAGAAAGCAAAAAGTCTTAAAGTAAATGTTACTATTCAGGCAGAGATTGAGAAAGTGAAGAGGAGAAGGGAAGAGAGAGTGCGTGAAAGGGCTCAACTTTTGGAGGAAATGGTATGTTTGGTGCAGTCACTGGAGCAAGATTTTTTTTTCTGTTCAATTGGTGATGGCCATGAAACTCTCCAAGTTTTACCGGTACAGAGAGATGATTTCTAAATTTCTGCTTTCTGCAGGCAAGGCTAGCCAGAGAGCGTGCTGGTGCAGATCGTGACATACTCTCTGTCAAAGCAGCGATAATGAGGCGGAAAGAAAGAATGGTATCTCGTGATTTGGTTTCTTTTTTTCTTGTTGATACTTTGGTTTCTGCACAATCTGTGTGCTCATTGTTGGCTTATAGATTTTATATGTGGTGATTCTGGTGAATTTATTTAGCTAAGATGCTGAATCATTTGAGTGCAGGAACAGATTATCTATATGTTGTTCGACTTTAGCAGCATAATTTGATGAATCTGTGCACAGATTATCTATATGTTGTTCGACTTTATTATCATAATTTGACGAACCATATAAAAATAGACAGTGGGTTGTCTATGAGGAAGTACTTATCTTGCATATTTGATACATATTTAATGTTTCTTGACCTCTCAGATGGAGCCCCTTTCGTTTCTCTGGCTATGCGATTAAGTTTACTTCTCAGGTGTAGCGATGTTTTTGTATGTCGTATGTACTATGAAGTAGAAACTCAAGCTAGTGAGACTTATGGCTCTTAGTTGTACCTTTGTTGGCATTTTCTTTCTTTTCATAGTTATGTTACTAAACCAATGTAATCCGACTTAATCGTTTAGATTTAACAGCATGCCTCTAAAATCTGATTTAAAGGACGATTGCCTCCCGATTTTCGTCCATATAATGTCTCTCAAAAAAAAAAAAAAAAAAAAAAAAAGAAGCACCATGAAATGCCTTTTGCATCTGCCTGGTCGGTTTATCCATAAACAAGTGGTACTAGGTTAGGGCTGAGGCTCATGGATTCCTAATGTAAAGCACTTTTGACTGAAGACACAAATGACTGAACCATCATGTTTTATTTTTGGGCGACATTAATATCGGAAATATTTTGGGTCCTTTCCTACATCGACCATCCCCTTTGTTTTACACCTTTTCTCTAAGGCTCTCGAATTACATTTGGTTCTTTAGGTCACGCATCTTTCATTACAATGTTTGAGCCTTGATTGATCTTTTCTTAGCAATCGTGCGTGGATAATGCATTCTTTCATGCCGGCATTCTACATTCCTATGCATTTCAGTGGAAGGTGGTTGTTTTCAAGTTTTCTTCTTTATACTTTCCCATTAGTGAGATCAAATTATTTAGGCTGTTTGCTTCCACTTTCTTTAAGCAAAAAGTTACTTATCAACTCTCCTGCCGATAGGAAAAAATCTAGGTTAGATTTGAAAATTTGACACAAACTTTGATGGTTGCAAGTGACTCTATAGATTGATTTAATATGGGTCTTTAATGATAGGTAGTGCTATCTGAAATAAATGTGAAATCTCAAATGCTAGAAAGCTGAAAGTCTTAAACTAAATGTTACTATTCAGGCAGAGATTGAGAAAGTGCAAAAGAGAATGGAAGAGAACGCGCGTAAAATGGATCAGCATCTGGAGGAAATGGTAATGTATTTTTTTTTTTTTTTATTCTGATGAATTGGTGATGGGCGTGAAACTCCACAAGTTTTACTGGTACAGAGAGATGATTTCTATATGTCTGCTTTCTGCAGAAAGCGTGCTCGAGCAGAGTTTCAAGATCGGGAGAAGATAAAAGAGGAGGTATGGTTACTGGTTGTTCGGTATTTCAAGTTCCCCATCTCCTGTGGACTAGTTTTCAGAGGCATCATTTTGACAGTTGTTTTTCTCAATATGGTGAGTCTTTCGCACATTTTTTCTCTTGCAGTTGCATTTTGCTCAAAGTAAAGTCAGGTCAGAGATTAGATTGCCTGAAGGGCGTGCAAAAGCAATGGACATTCAATCTGAGCACCTCGATGGTTTAGATGATCTGGATATTGAATTGAATGAACCTCACGTGGTCTTCGAGTTGAAAATTCAGTTTATTCTAATTTTAAACTGCCTATTCCGACAGACATTGTGCTACTTTGCTTTCCTACTAGTATTTTCTTTTCTTTGAAATGCTAAATGATCTGCTAGCTTTGCAAGGAATTGAGGAGGTACTCTTCTATGTAAATGTCTGAAAAGAGAGCATGCTAATAATTATGATTAGAACGAGGGAAGTCTCTCTAGGGGTGAGCATTTCGGTGGTCCGGTTCCTAGTCCCAAAAAATGGGAACCAATCCTCCCGGTCCGGTTGTCAGTTCCTAGGTGGAATCCGACCGGATTGGGAACCAATCACCCCACATATAACAATGCAATTCCCGGCAACGGTCAAACTCAGCCACCAATAATCCAGATTTCCCCTCCCTTAGAAGAGAAAGATGGTGCAAATTAAAGCCCGCACTCCCGCACAAACGAACATTTCGAGATAGAGACCACAAAAACAAAGAGCAAGCAATTATCCCTCAAAACCGGAAAATTCACCATACATTTAATCATACAACCCACATGAAACAACTCCAAAATCAATAAAAGAACAGCTCAATGACAAACCCCTTTATACGCTTGTGTCTGTGCCTGGCGGAGTTGCGACGGCCACAGAGCTCAGGAGAAAGACGACCGATAGACATTCTGTAATCTTCTTCAGGGGCTTTGAGGCCGTTCCATCCGGCGGCAAAGACAATCGCAACCCGATGAAGCGAAGATCATCAGGTATCTATTGATGAAGAAGGATTCTGACGAGGACAAGGCCTTATGGCGAGTTGAGCGGCCATTTCTAGGCGGACGACGAGCTCCGCCGACTTCCAAGTCTAACAATTGGAACACCATCTTACATTAGTATGAGTGATTCGATGAGTAGTGTGTTTGTACTGATTTTCAATCCTTTCTATAGACTAATTTAAATTCTTACTTAAAATTTTCATTGCATACACAAAAATTAATGCATCTATCAAATATATTTCTTCGTAATTTCTAATTTTACATAGTATTTTGGAATTTGGCTGGACTGTAAAAAAGAAGTGATTTTTACTGTTGCTGAATTATGAAACCAAAGAGGCCCTAAAATAATACTGCTCCATACTAGAGAAAGTATTGGGTGAAATATTATATAAAAATAGACTAGACCATCGAGAAAAATGATGACACCAATACGAGTCCTCAGTTCGTTTTGGAAGTGAATTGTCCGAACCCGATTGGATTTCAATTTTTTGTTGCCTAAAATAGATTTATTGATACTAATACCACTTCTCGAGATGTTTAGGCATTATCAAAATAGGGAATTCTATGTATAAAAATCATCATAATCGGGAAAATTTCAAAAAAGGATCAGAAGTGAGCCTATTTTCTCAAATAAGGACTCAAAATGGCCGTTATCTCAAATTAGGGCTGAAGTGGCTAAATCAATCTTAAATAAGGACCTCAAATCATTGGCCAGCCAAATGTTTGCTAGCCAACAAGCATGTGGCATTTCTAGAGGCCAAAATAATGGCAATTTTGTCAAAAAAAATATTGATAGAAATTAAAAATCCTAAAAACAAAAACCCCAAACTCTTCACATTCTCACGTTTTCTTCTTATGCTCTTCATCTTCTCCATTCTCTATCATCTCTCGTTTGGAGCACCCAAATTTTCTGTTAATGGAGCATGAATTGAAGCACAACAAGAAACCCCTGCCTTCGTTTTTTCACGTTTTCTTCCTTTCTTTTTTTGTCTTCATTTCTTTCCAACGAAAAAGACAAATCTCGAGTAAAGCCATCTTTTCGTTATTCAGATGCTCGTATGTAACACGAGAGCCTTGATTCTTCATCATCTTTTCCCAACCAAAAGACGGAGAACATCTCGATGTCGAGGACCCACATCTCGGGCACAATTTGAATCCACTTCCACGCGGGGGAGGGGGAGAGGGAGAGAGAGAGGGGGGGGCATGTTTCGTTTGGGACTCAAGGAGTCAGGGATCTTGCTCCATTAACAAAGAATTTGGGTTCTCCGAGCAAGAGGGGACATGGAACCTAGAAGATGAAGTGCAGAAGAAGAACATGAAGAGTTTGGATTTCTTTTTTAGGGTTTGTTAATTTCTATCAATATTTTTTTTGACAAAATTGCCCTTATTTTGGCCACCGAAAATGCACATGCTCGCCGGCTAGTGAACATTTGGCTTGCCGGCGATTTGAGGTCCTTATTTGAGATTGGTTTAGCCACTTGGGGTCCTCATTTGAGACAATAGCCACTTTGGGTTCTTATTTGAAAATATGCTTATTTCGGATCCCTTTTTGAAATTTTCCCTCACTAATTTGAGTGGAGAGACTTCGACATCATTTTTTACATTATCAGATAATGGGGTTCCATGTATAAAAATCATTATAATCATTAATTTGAGCGGAGAGACTTCGGAATCATTTTTTTTTATTATCTTGATTTTTAATGTCGACTTTTGGTGAATATTGCACTGTGGGTTTGATATATTTCATGTTTCTTTTAATTTTGTGCACTTTTTTATGTTGATATAGAAAATTCCAAATAAAAGTTCAAAGTACCCTCAATTTTTCAAATAAGGATCTGGAATATTTTTTAATTAGTAATGAAAAAATCAATATATTTAGGCACGGAATGTTATAATTCTGTGCCTAGCCAAATTGGTTTTAAAATTTTTTACGTTTAGAACACATGTCCAGCGTCGAATTCTATTGCTTGCACGATACTTTAAGACCAGATTAAGATCCATCAAGTCAAATTGATCCAAGCTTTGAACATAACAGTACTTCATCTCTTTTTTGGCCAAAGCATTCAAGCTTGAATAACAAAATTAGGATCAGTTGCAAGGGCAGGACAATGAATACAATGCGGTATGCTTATAGAGTTTGATATGATGACCAAGAAAGAAATCCAGCTTCCAGGAACAACCAAAACATATGCACTTTCAAGACAGCAACTTACAGATTGTACCAGTGGCTTTTGGTGAATCTTGACTCTTCTAGGGCCAGAAAATGACGGTTTCTAAACTTTTCGATCCACAGCGGATTTCTAGTAACTTTTCGCGGAACATCTCCGCGGTTCTCCACAACAAAGGATCCCATAGGGACCGCAACATGAATTTTTCCAGGACCGCGGCATGCTTCAGCAATGGTTCCAGCACGTGAACCTCCTTCTCCAACAGGAGTATATCAGATAATTCAATCTGCCTAAGGTGTGAGCCGAAACAATGGGGTACGGGGTCCAGTGTCGCACCATCTTCGTCATCACTGGGACATAGTTCAATACCCTGATTATCAAAATTGGAGAAGCACAGTTTAGACATCATGCTTTTCGAGGGCGGAAGACAACAAGAAAAGTTCTTTTTTAATCAAAATCCAGCTACCTCGTGGCAATAAAGCGTTTCAAGATTCGGGGAATTATGCAGCAACTTAACAATCACTTGATGTTTCAAGTTCAAACGCCCGAAGTTCAATTCCTTCAGCTTTGGAAAGACTGGCAGATGCGAGCCCAGCTGCGCTGCTTAGAACCTGCAAATAAGGCAAAACAGACGTGCTTGCTAGTAAGAATAATCTTCAGGGATCGAGTGATAGACAAAATAACAAATATTAAGTGAATTTGGAACTGATATTGAGGTGAGATCTAACTTCCAGATTTCGCCAGGTAAGCAGAGATACCTACATCAACAGCCTTGCTTGACAGTGTCAATCTTTCGATGGAATGCATTCCTTCAAGCTGCTTATTTAAACGGTAGGCAACTTGTTCAGTCCTCCTCGGACAACAGTCAGGGACATCTCTGTCCGCGTGCAGTAGTGAGCATGACTTTTCGATCTGGTAATCATTCAAGAATGGACTTATACAAATAATGCTTTCAAGAGTAATTCTATATATCAAAACCCGACAGCCATCTGGGTGAACCGACAAACAATCATACGGACATTCAAAATCCTTGTCGTGTATGGTCAAGATGTTCAGCATGGGAGTGCGAATAGTCAGTGTCTCAAGATTATCCCAAGTACAGTAATGTAAGGTCAACTCCTCGAGCACTGGGCTAGATAACAGCTGCTTGGTCGAGCGCTTGTCCACAAACGTGATATACTCAAGATGCAAGACTTTGAGATTTGGAAACCAAATTCGAGAAGGTAGTTTCAATGCCCCCAGGATGGATAAATTCAAGCGAGTCAGTGTTGCGGAACTGAACAAGCAATGAGGCAAGACGAAATTTCCTGGGATACTTGAAAGGTGGACAGTGAAATCTTCAACATTCCGCTTTACAGCAGTGGATACCCATAAATTAACACGGGATGCATCGCCCAAATCGCGACAACTGATGACCAACCGTTTTATGTGGGAGGAGCTCTGGAGAACGAGTACTCTATCCACGAAGTTGGTAAATTGTTCCCTCCAGAAAAGCCCCTCCACGAGTTCAAGATTAGGATAAGAGGTCCAGAGATATCGCCAATTTTTCGCCAATTTTTCGACAGCACCCAAGTTCTGACAGCATCCTCTATCGCAAGTTCTGATAGGATGTGTTCAAGGATCGCCTCTGGAAGATCATTAATACTGTTAGCGACCGCATCAATGTCTAGTACTTCGTTGGGCTTCCCATACTTAGATTTCCTGGTGATGACTGTTTCATCCATAACTTAAGCGGTATATCTAGAACACAAAAAGCACCATCATTCATCGATAAATGACACATGCAATCGCTAGAGCTAAAACGAACTCAAATTTCATTACTCCGATGATATTGAATTCAACCCATCATTCATCCCCTCATCTATATTTACAAAGGTAAATCGGAATAAGGCCAATCAATCTAACATAAATCTGGTCAATGATAAGACTACCCGTGAATTCTATAATTTAGCCATTCTTCATGATCATTGCTCTAAAGTTACTTTTTTCTTTTATAAAAGAAGATATTCCCTGTGAACTTTCCCAGAATATAGAAGTGAAAACAGGAATGTTAGCTATGAGGAAGAAGTGAAAGTACCACCTTAAGTACCACCTTAAACTTGGAGGTTGGAGATGATGATGATGGTGATGGTGATGATGATGGGGATGGTGATGCTGATGCTGATGCTGATGCTGCTTCTGCTTCTTCACGTGGAAGGTATACAACGTGTAATATATAGGGGGAGAGTTTGGAGAGTTTGGCGTAGATATATGTGAGTGCTCGGCGAGGAGGGGAACAAGAGGAACTTTGGCGTAAATTTCAACGAATCTGGATCTTTAAGGATTAAGTTTCCTTTTTGGCGATTTTGAAGGATGCTTACCCTTTGAATGAGAAGTATCTCTAGCAATCTAGCGGTTTTGGTCAAGTTAGTCAACCTATTTAAATCAGATTGGTCTTTCTTCATCTTATCTTTCACTAAAAAAATAAGAGAAAATTTTATGAGATAAGTTAATTTTTCGTCTTATAAGTTATGTAAATTGTATAATCAAGTCTATAAATCTTAATTTGTGCAATGAAGCCCATATTAGTTTAAGGATTTGATGTAGTGCTCAAGAATTCCGATCAAATTGCTGAGGTCTTTGTCCATGTTCTTCCTCAACTTCCAGGGCTTGTTGCCATATCAACTTGTTTCTCCTACCCGTTAGTACTTACCCTTGCCTTAGTAGGATCGCATATCTTTATTCAAGACAAAATATATACATAAGTCCAGTCATAAATCACAATAATTGATTGCATAAATAAAGAGTTATAGGATTTACTAAGTCATAAATTTGATCCGATGAGCACTCCAAATAGTGCACATTAGTTCCCCGTGGAGTTGAAAGTGCACCTTGAATCTGCGATAACATAGTGGCAAATTACATCGCAAAGACCCACTGGAAGCAAGCAATGGATAGTCTAATCTCCTAGTGATAAACGCAACTTATCATCCCTCCCTTCAATGGAAAGCATGATGTATTGATTACCTTGACAATTTATCCAAAAGGTAGGATTCTAACTTTCTTCTCGAGCCCAATTTGCTCATCTATTCCCCGCCGCCACCAGCTAAGTCATATGTATTAGTGTTAATTTGACCCTAACAATGAAAATTATAAGAGGTAGACCCAAAATTAACATGAATAATTAGTATCAAGGACCACGTTGGTTCTTTTGAAGGACAAATGAATAATTCATGGACAGTCCAGTCTTCTAACTCCGTTTGTCATTAATAGTGACATGGTATGCTCAACTTTCTGAAAAATAGCAATTAAGAGCTCCAAAATCTATAACTTAGATTCCATTAGTTAATGCACAGAACTGTAATTAAAGGCCGGATTTAGCAAATTTGATGCATAAGTTAATGCAAAATATCGGTAATTCACAAAGTACAAAAAGAATATTGATGATTTTTTCAAAGCATCAATAAATTTATAGTAAGTTAGGAATTTTTTTTTTTACCAACAGCTTTTTTACACTTGTCAACACTCTGAGAAAAATAGCCCATACTTTTAGAAGTGTACAACACATGTCACGACCTAACCCTTAAGCCCGCGACAACCCTTATTTCACTTGTGGTCATTTGATTTGCAACTTTCTAGGATTCGTTGCCGACCGTTCATTATTAATGTTCGAGTTATGCGCATGTGAAAATAATTCATACTTCACCAAATCAACAACAACAGTAAAGATAATAGAAATACATATATAAAAAACAAACGCTTCTTTTATTTATTTACTGAGGTTACCCTAGGGAAAGCAATATATACACACCCTTCCTTGGGCTCTTTTTCTTGCAGGCCTACACAAAAAGGGACTAGGCTAGGCAACCTACTTCTACCGCTATCAACAAGGGTAAGTTCAAAAAGTAGGCTTCAGATGCCAATGCGAAGTACTCATCCAAGTCTTCCTCTAGATCCTCCTCCTCTGAAGTCGGGTCCTTTATAGCACCGTCAGGGATATCGACTACCATGGGGTCCTAGACCTCATTGCCAAGGCCATCAATAACTGGCCCGTTGAATCCCCTAATGGGGCTGAAGATCTCCTCACCCCGTCAGATGAACCAAGCCTTGAAAAGGTTGGGAATTCACCTAATCAAGTCCTTGTCCACCCAGACAGAGGTGGCATGGTGCTCGTAGATGAAAGGGCAACTTGGAGCAAGTCACGGTGTGACCACAGTGTCCATGTCCATCGGGACACTGAACCACATTGGGAGGTGCGCCCTGCTAATGTCCTAGAAATTATTATATAATAACTAGTGAGATAAAATCTTAGTAAATTAATAACCTAAACCTTGGGTAAGAGACCTACTCATATCGAGTGTGCCCTAAACATGCAATCTTTCTATCGCCAACAATTCAACAACAGAAGAAGACCCATTCAACCATCATCAAACGTGCAATTAGGCCAAAGCTCATATGCAATCATTAACAATTAACAATTGCTATCACAAGCATCTTTACCTCACTCTTGGCATACGCAACCTATATGATACCTACCTTAATGCAACAAGTATATCAAACAATCAAAACACCTTTCAAGCTGTCACATGCACTATACACTCACTCGTGTTCAAATTATTAACAACATTCGGGAATTTACTTCCAACACATAAGTTGATAGTCTACTGGCTCGGGTATCGTCCCACCCCATTAGGCACAACTACGTTTGGAACCCCGCCCAAATGGCATTCCCAAATGAGCATAAGCCCGGCCTCTATTGCAACACATCCAGACCCTCAATGGGTATTCCAATAAAATAGACTTCGTCAGTCACAGATCCCCCATTGGGTGATGAGCTCCTATGTAACCACACAAGCACACCAATCACTCATGCTCATTTCATTAATTTTCAGGGTGATTCGTGTTTGCACATGTTAATTCACCGCAATTTCTACATGTAATGCGATAATATTTCACACGTGGTCTTACGAATATGTTGAATACATTAACCCTAATTCACAACCGCAATCCCATGAATTTGTTCCATTGAGTACATCTTAAACAAGATCGTCAAAGACAGCATGTATATACGTATTCAATAAGTAATCCACATGAGGAAAACACAAGCAATAATCCACTGAAATTAATCGATACTAATGCAAATAATTAATTATGTATTTCCCAGAAATAATACTTTATTCTACAAATATCCAATTAATAATTACCCAACAATAAATAATCAATATCAAAAAAATAATTAATTATCCACAAATAATTAATTATACTCCAAAAATAATTAATTAATTATTACCCAAAAATAATAATAAATAATTCCGAAAATAATAATTAATATTTATTATTAACCGTAGTTACTTTATCCAAACTATAGTTAATTAACCTGACTACGGTTACTTTATTCAACCACTATTATTTTAACCAACTATGGTTACTTTATTTTAATCGTGATTAATTTAATTAGCCAAGGTAAATTAATCTAACCATAGTTTAACACTAAGTAGGATTAAACAATTAGTATAATGCTAATAACCCATCATCAAAAGCATAACCCAAGATTAATACTAAACTAATCACCCTTAATAGAGTATAATACCCTAATCAAAGATTAGGAAATTAACTCACAGGTTAGTCGGTTCCGACAATACTGGAACGACGGTGGCGGTAAGGACAGTGAGTGGCTCTCTCGAGGATGACAACGACCGATGGACGATGATCGAAACTTGACAAAACAGCTTCCGACAAAGCTGTTTGGACGCCGAATAGAGAAAAATAGAGGCTAATAGTAGCTAGCTACATCTCGGACAACGACCATTAGCTCCAGACAACAGCAATAGCAACCAATAGCGACAACAATGACTTACAACAGCAGAAATAGCAATAGAAACAACCACGAAAGTAGTAGAAATAGCAACAACAAGCAACCGCAGCAACATCAGTAAGTAGCTGCTGCAGCAGTAGCAAGTAGAAGCCACAATAGCACTACCAAAAGCAAAGACAGTAGTGGCTAGCGACAAAAATAGAGAAAATAAGGGAAAACAACAGTAGAAAACAGAGGAAATGAAGAGAAAATGAAGAGAAACAGAGCGAGAGGGGGCTGGGGGTTGGTCGGCTGAGAGAGAGGGAGATAGAGAGGAGATAGAGAGGCAAGACTTGGTAGACAAGTTGACTTGGACTTGTCTTCCATGTTTCAATGACAACCAAACAAACAACAAGCCCTTTGGACTACACAATAAAACTTTCTAGAAGCCAAGGGCAAAATGGGAATTTCACTAATCTCATAGGTCTTAGGTGGGCCGGCCTTTGTGGCCGAAAAGCCCAATGGGCCTTTAGTTGGGCCCACTTCCCGTGGCATAATTTTATCGGCCCGTTATCCCTTTTTCCAACTTTTTCGGCCTTATTGGGAAAAAACTGAATAATTGTTTGTGATAATTGTTCGTGAGGTTCTTGCAAATTTGATACCCGAAATTGGATTAAAAATTGAGATTAAAATCGATCGATTACAATTTTAGCACGACTTAAACTACCGGACACCTTTTAGGACTTTTACACGAAATAGACTTGTGATTAAATAGTTTCAATCCACGTTCGGTTCCTTAAATCTCCGGATAATTCTCAATTGTCATGTAATCTGAAGGAATCAATTTCTCATCCCGAGTACAAAGTTAGAAAGGAAACCATCGATTTCATTACTATCGAGGTTGTGTAGCATCACTCTCAATCCATCACCATACTTTTCTATAATCGATTTATTTCCATTCGTTAATTGATTTATAAGAATATGTTATTGTCCCTCTTTGATTCTTATTGTCAATGAGTACATCCCAAATTTAATCTTCTAGCCTTATACGTATCGATCCCTAATTACCATTCCGAATATGTTAGTTACTCTTTAATGATCAATTCAAGATAGTCATGATTAACAGTACATCGAGAACCCTTTTTATTAATCTCAAAATGGGTATAAATTTCAAGACGTCACAACACATGTCCTACCTTGAGTTCGAGTTCTTGTTCTTGCACAGTACCTTTAAGAGCAGGTTTAGTTCAATCAAGTCATACTGATTCACGCTTTGAACGGAGCAGTACTTCATGGTCTGCACTTGAGCCTTCTGTTTTTCGCCCAATCATTCGAGCTTGCAAAACGAAATTAGGATCACATCTGCAGGGGCAGAGCAACGAATACAAGGCGGTCTGCGTAGTTCTGCTTAGAGTTGATAATGATGGCCAAAAGAGAAATCCAGCGTCCTGGAACAAGAACATGTGCGCTTTCAAGACAGCAACTCATAGATTGTACTAGAGGCTTTTGGGTAGATAACGGTGATCTGGAAACTTTTCGATTCACTGCGCATCTCTAGTAACTTTTTATGGAAATTCTCCTCGAATCCGAGCCCCGGAAAAGCCCATCTCCGGTATATCATGAATTTTTCCAGAACCATCGCATGCTTCAGCATGAATTCTAGCATGCAAACCTCCTCCTTGAATGGGAATGAATCGAATATTTCAATCTGCCTAAGGTGTGAGCCGAAACAATGGGGTACGGGATCCATTATCACACCATCTTCATCATCACTGGAATATGGTTTGATACCCTGATTATCAAAATGAGAGGAGCACAGCAGAGTTTAGACATCTTGCATTTCGACAGCATAAGACAAAAGGAGAAGATGTTTTTTAATCAAAATCCAGTCACCTCTCTCAATCGAAGAGTTTCAAGATATGGGGCATTATGCAGCAACTTAATAATCACTTGAAGTTTCAAGTCTAAATGCTCGAAGTCCAATATCTTCAAATTAGGAAAGACAGGCAGATGCGAGCAGAGCTCGTCTACACTACTTAGAACCTGCAAAGAAGGCAAAACAGACATGCTTGCTAGTAAGAATAATCCCCAGGAAACAGGCGAGAGACAAAATAACAAGTGTAAAGCGAATTTGGAACTGATACAGAGGCAACATAGAACTTGCAGATTTCACTGGGTGGGCAGAGATCTACCTTGACAGCTGTGCTTGACAGCTTCAATTTTTTGACGGAGCACATCCTTTCGAGAAGCTTATGTAGACTGTAGGCAACTTGTCCTATCCTTCTCGGATGACAGCAACGGACATTGATGTGCGCCTTCACTAGTGAGCATGACCTTTCGACCTGATAATCATTCAAGAATGAACTTCTGCAATGTATCCTTTCAAGATTATTTCCATATATCAAAACTCGACAGCCATATGGATGAATCAATGAACCATCGAAATCCTTGTCACATATTTTCAAGATCTTCAGCATGGGAGTGCAAATAGTCAGTGTCTTGAGATTATCCCAATTACAGCGGATAATGTTCAGCTCCTCAAGCACTGGACTAGATAACAGCTGCTCAGTTGAGCGCTCATCCACAAAGGTGATTTCCACAAGATGCAAGAGTTTAAGATTCGGAAGCAAAATTGAAGAAGGCAGATTCAATGCCCCCGAGAAGAATAATGTCAAGCGAGTCAGTGTTGCACAAGTGAACAAGCAGTAAGGCAAGACAAAATTTCCTTGGATACATGAAAGGCGGAGAGTGAAATCTTTGACATTCCGCTTTACAGCAGTGGATACCCATGAATTAACATTGGATGCATTGCCCAAAACGCGACAAGTGAGGACCAACCGTTTTATGCAGGAGGAGCACTGGAGATCGAGTACTCTATCCACAAAGTTGGTAAATTGCCCCCTCCAAGAAAATTGCCACTCGCAAAGTTCAACATTAGGACAAAAGGTCCAGAGATATCGCCACTTTTTTGACAGCACGCACGTTCTGACAGCATCCTTCATTGGAAGGAAAGATAGGATGTGTTCAAGGATCACATCCGGAAGATCATTAATATTGTAAGCGACCGCATCAATGTCTAGTCCTTCGTTGGGCTTCTGATAATTAGAATTCCTAGTGACAGCTGTTTCATCCATAACTTGAACCAGTTTATCTAGAACACGAAAAGCGCCATCATCCATCGACGAACGACACATGCAATCGTAGAGCTAAAACATATATCTTTAATTCATAGCAATAGTTCAGAAAAACTAAAATTTTATTACTCTCACAATATTGAATCCGACCTGTCATTCATCCCCTCATCCATATTTACAACAGTACTTCGGAATCAGGCCAATCAATCTCGCTTGATCTGATCAATGACAAGACTACCCATAAATTGTATATTTTAGCTCAGTTTCTTCGTGCTCATGCTCTAAACTTGCTAGCTTTTTTTTTCTTTTTCTAAAACAAACTATTCTCTGTAAACTTTGTAAACTTTGCCAGAATAGAAAAGCAAAAAAAGGAACTTAAAAGAAGAAGAAGAAGAGAAGAAGAAGAAGAAAAAGAAGAAGGGGGGAGGTGGAGCATGCAATGTCAGCTATTAGGAAGAAGTGAACGTACCACCTAGACAAAGACGACGGCCCTCAGACGTTAGAAGGTATATAACGTACACTATATATGGTGAGAGTTTGGCGTAGATATACGTGAGAGTTGGGCGAGGAGGGGGGGAAGAGGAATGTAGGGTGAATTTGAACGAATCTGGATCTTTAAAGATTAAGTTTCATTTTCGGAGATTTTGAAATCCTTACGTACCC
The DNA here is from genome assembly GCA_014182845.1 of Corymbia calophylla. Taxonomy (NCBI): domain Eukaryota; kingdom Viridiplantae; phylum Streptophyta; class Magnoliopsida; order Myrtales; family Myrtaceae; genus Corymbia; species Corymbia calophylla. Next base: position 21,839,816 of record CM024701.1, on the reverse strand, counting down.
TTGAATGAGAAGTATCTCTAGTAATCTGGCATGTTTGGTCAAATAGATCAACCCTGTTTAAATCGGATTGATTTTCTTCTTTTTTATATTATCTTTTATCTATTGTAAAAAAAAGAAATTTTTAAGGGATTATTTAAATTTTTGTCTTATAACTTATGTGAACTGTATGATGAAGTCCCGAAAATCTTCATCTGTTTAATCAAGTCCATATTAGTCTAGGGTATGATATAGTCCTCTAGTTAAAAAAGAGAGGAAATGCCGATCAAATTAATGATGTCTTGTTCTTGTTCTTTCTTGATATTCTAGGGCTTGTTGCTTTGTCAACTTGTTTGTCCTACCACAATCAAGTTACCTTTACCTTAGTAGGATGTCATGTCATCTTTTTAAGACAAAATATATGCACAAGTCTAGTCATCAATTTGACCAAAATTTGAGATCCCCAAGGTGCACTACATTGAAAATAGACTAAAATTGTACGACTTGATTGCACACGTTAAGAATTACAAGAATTGATTGAATAAAGTAAAGAGATAGAACTCGATTGCACGGTTCACTAAGTCATAGATTTGATCTTATAAGTACTCTGAACAATTTACCAAGATGCATATTTTAACTAATAAAGAAAAATACAATATACAACATAATGAAATAAACCTCTCATCCTACTTGAGCTTCCAATTATAGAAAAAATGACATTTTATTAAATAAAGTTTTAAAAATCCTATGCATATCTTGGGTGACAATGCCCTATATATGATATTGATTATTCTAATTTCCAATTACATTTGAAAAAATACAGAGAGATTCTTGATAGGTTGAGTTAAGGTGAGTTAAACATCACTGAACCAACCCAACCTATAAATTTACCAATGCTAAAAATACTAAAATTAACTAATGTGTTTGTTTATTCGAGTACATTTCTGTTTGTTTATTCAAGAAACAAACAGAAATTTGCACTATCACTTAACAAGCAAGTTTAGTAGACTAGTCTTAGTACATCTAAGAAATTATTCAAATTATTTTGATTCACCAATTCAATATAGGAAATCATATGTATCATATCTCTTCATGATATTATACATATCTTGGCTAACTAGATTGAATTTCGTGTGATTTTGACTCTGATTCCAGCACAATAACAAACAAAAAAAATTCACATTTCATGTCAAGTCATTTTAGATTGTGTTGAGTCGACTCTACCTGGAATTTTCTAGTTCTCGGTCAGGTTGACCTTTCCATTCAGGTATTGGTAGGTTGTGGGTTTATGCTTCCTCTGATGATGGCTCAAGAAGACCTAATCGATTCATAGGCTCGAGAATTAGGGCTCGGTGACTAGGGTTGATCAAGAGTTAGCTCAAGCTCAAACTTGAGAGGGAGATCAAGCTCTGCATTAGGAGAACAAACTTCTCCAAGGAAAATGTTTTAAGCTTGGGAAGGCTTGATCTCAAGATTAGTTGGGGGTCCACATTGTCCCCCTCAAAAAACAAAAAAAAGGCTAAGAATAATTAATATTGACACATTCATTAACAAAATTGCATACCATTTATAAGTACAAAAACAGGAATTGAACAACCATGGTGAATTCACAAAGACATAAAAAAATTTCAATTTCTGAACCAATTTTTAAAAATTGCTTAATCATGGAACATTCATCATCTCAACAACCTTATTTATCTGTTAAATTGTCGCCACCTAACCCCTTTGACCTAGGGAGGGGGAAATTTATTTGTTTATTGGCATTGTCAACTTCGGGCCGATGGCCTTTTGTTGACTCGGGCTCTCTCAAGCCATACCTTGCACGACATCAAGCGTTCAATTTTAAATAATTAATCTTACATGAAATTCAATTAAGAAGCCGCCACTAGCCTATTTTCGTTGGCTAGAAATCAAGAAAGATATGGGAGGATATCTTACTATATATGCAACCAGAAATTCTAAACTCGAGGAACTTGATTACATTAATCCTAAGACTAATGCACTTTTAGTACCTAACTCGATTATGTGCTAACTAATGCCATAACAACCTATTGACAAAATCTAGATTTTGTCCTAACCATTCTAAACGATGAAAATAACATCCAAAATATTAGAAGCGCAACCCAGTATAATCACAAAGAAAACACACGGCTAGCTTGACAGCGAACAATTATTTCCACGAAATCGCATAAAAATACAGTGAAAGGCACGAAAATCAGACGAGATTCAACGAAAATATGAATAGATTTCGAGTTTAAACGTGAAATTTTTTTTGTCTTTCTCTTAGGCATTTTAGCAAACATATGATGTGCAGCACTGAGCCTAGCTTCCAATCCTACCTTCAAAAGATTCTCCATCTAGGAACCATACATAGACAATCACATCACGCCATACTTGGGCGAATCAGCCGTATTCTACCAGGATTCAGTCACGATTTCGCCGCTCAATTTGACGTGTCCCCTCTCGGCCGAGAAAAAAAAGAAAAAGGACAGAAAACGGACGTTTGAAGATGCTTACCTGGCCGAGGAATGGAAGGAGCAATCGGCGACGGGAGAGAGGATTAGATCTGGGTCCTTTCTTCCAGTAGTAATCTGGACGCAAAGATGATCGCAACGGCTCAAGGATTCAATCTTTGGTCGGAACTTCGGGATCCGATGAGGAGCTCCGGCGAAGAACCCTGCCCCGGAGAGCAACGCACTAAACTCAGTCTTCCTTTCTCCCTTCTTCCATCTCCAATGACCGACCCCCTTTTTTCTCATTTCATTTTTTTATATTATATATATTCTTTCTTTTAACTTTTAATAAATTTTTATATTTTTGCAAAATAAATAATTAATTAAAACGTCGATAAAAATTCGAATATTAACATAGACCACTCGGAATTCCATGATTTAGTCAAAGGGAGGGAAGATTTACCATTTGCCCGAAGGTTAATATCCTTCTTTATGAAATCCAAAGTCCAACCACATAAGGGAGATGCAAGGGAACTCTACCCCAAGCAATGGGCAGTCAAATCTCCTAGTGGTTAGTGCAACTTATGGATCCTTTCCTTCAAAGGGATCCCGATATAGTGATCAGCTTGACGATCTATTCAAAGAGGTGGGATCCTAACTTTCTTTTCTCTTCTTTTCGAGGCCGGCTAGCTCATATTAATTTCATCAAAATAATGAAAAACATAAGAGATACATGAATGATTAGTAGGGGTGAGCATCGGTCTAAGGTCAACCCTGGACCGACCCTGGACCGGCCCAACTCTACCGGTCATGGTTCGATTCCTAAGAGGACTGGCTCGATCCTTAGTCCTAAAATTCTAGGACCAATATTGTGTGAATTGGTCCTCGGTCTTGAGAGTTTATAGTTGATCCAATCTAGATCGACCCTGAATATTAAATATATATTTATATATAATATATTTTAGATATAATATATATTATTTAGAATAATTATATATATATTGTAAAGAGCAAACCCTAACTCAAATGATGTTCTCCTTCTCTAGTACTATTGTTTTCTTCTTCCTTCTTTTTCCTTTTAGTCTTCAATTTGCTAAGTAAAATAAAAAAAAACAATTCTGCTCATGAGCAACTTCGCCCCGCTTGACACTCGCCCCATTTGCCTCTAGCTACTTATCGTTCAACGCTCGATGCTCACCCTTCTCACTACTCGATGCCTATGCCCTTGTCTCTCTTCACTAACCTCGCTTATCACCGAGTAAATAAAAAAGAAACAAAGCCTTAATTAGAAACCCTCTTTGCTTATGAGCAACGCTCACCTCGTGGCTTTATAAAGAGTCTTAATTGTTTTTATGGTTTCTTGCTTTTAGTAAATATGAAATATTTATTATTGCATTATCCTAAATTTGTTAAATATATACTGTATTTATAGTTTGGTTTCTCAATACCGCATTGTTGATGGATATGTAATTTGAAATAGTATATTTGTTTTTTTAGTGAATATAAAAAATAAAACAAAAAAATTATCAATTGGTCCTAAGTTAACCTTTAAACCGAATTAAACTCATTAGGTCGGTCTAGTCCTCAGTCCCAAAAATTGAGGACTAATATTGTGCAAGTTGGTTCCAAAATTAGGGAGTGGACCAGCCCAATCCGGACCATACTCACCTCTAATAATTAGTATCATGGACCACCTTAATCGTCGTCATCATCATCACTAAGGATATTCATGGATATGTAGAATATATCACCTAACACCAAAATAAAATAAACAAAGGCCAAAAACAGAAGAATTGAATTTCAGAAAGACAGAGACGAGAGATCACATCAATCTGCTGAGATTTTTCTCAACTGGGGAAGAAGAATTTGATTGAACATGATGAGTGCCTTCTTTCTAAGTAAATAAATCTTTCTTTTTATTAACAAGAAGTTAAAAAATATATGCAGAAGCTTGGCTTAGAGCGGATGCCGACTCAGTAATTATTTCAATTATTGTATTTTTTCTTTTGGTGTTTGTAATAATTTCATTTTTTTGTCAAAGTAATATTTCAATTCACAAGGATTAAAATTTGTTATAAATACTATTATTTTACGGGAGATTTGATTATTTTTAAGAAATAAAAGAGATAGACGTCACTCACCGATAAACTCATGGATTTTAATTAAGAAATTTCTTAAATATTTATTAATTATTAAAAGATCGTATTGCACTTTTTACAAATCCTAATTCTACAGATATAATGTCCAGTCGAGTTGATATTATAATAAATATGCATCGTGATATAGTTTAAGTAGATAATTTATTACGAGATATCTTTCTGTTCATGAATTTAATTTCAAATAAAGAGTCCTTTATTGCTCCATTTTTATCAATCTCGGGTGTCAGTTAACCATCCATTCTCATCTTGTTCTCTCCGTTACTCTATCAATTTTTTTTTTTTTTTGGTAAGGTAAGTTGTATTAGAATCGACTAGAGAACTTTACAGAAGGGAGGGAACACGGTACCGACACATACTCAACTGGACTACATGTCTCTGGAGTAGAAGGGTACCGCATCCACCAAAAAGTACAGAAAAATACAGGAAGATCGGATTGTAGTAACTCGACATCATTCTAAGCTAAGCCATAGTCGGCTCTTCTCCAAAAATCCGGGGGTCTATTCCCTAGCTTCGCTGCACCCTTCTATTTCTGTAGTTGTCCTCAATCGACTTGTAGGCAAGGCCTTTGTCTTTCACCACCTTAAGAAGGTATTGCTTCATGGAAGGGACATATAGATTGTATCCACGAAAGAGAATATCATTTCTAGTCTTCCAAATGATATAGCATAGCGCTCCAAAAGAGAATCGAGCTATCTCTCGGTAAAATCCCTTTCCAGATATGGAGCTAATAGCCCAAAGAAGATTATTTGACCAAGAGGAGTTGTTCCAAGGAAGGTTATTTTTAGCGGCCCAGAATTTCGCTAGCACATTAGAGACATGGCACTCAAAAAATAGATGATTGACTAAGTCAGGTCTAGTCTTGCACAAGGCACACATAGAATTAGGAATCCTGCCAAATGTCATAAGGTATGCCTGTGTAGGGAGACGATTCTTGGTTATAAGCCATAGAAGGAATTGATATCTAGGGGCCAAGGCATTGTCCCAAACAAATGAGGACCAGTGAACCGGATTGGCTTTTCGTCGGATTGTGTCCCAGGCCGAAGCATTTGAAAATTTTCCAGCAGAATCTTGGGTCCAAGTAAACATGTCTTGACCAACTGAAAGATGGGGAGTTGGTATTTGCCATAATAACAACTCTTGGCGAACTTGATCCCCATTAGAGGAGTATAGGTCCTTTGCCTTTGCATGTCTAAGAAGATCCGATTGATAAATGTCGCTATCTGAAAATATTGAGTCTAGAGAACCAATATCAAGCCATGGGTCAAACCAAAGTGATATTGTTTCCCCATCTCCTATCTTCCATCTGAAATGGGGTTTGAATTCATCTCTAAGGCCAAGGATCTTCCTCCAGGCCCAAGAACAGAGGGTGGGGGTTGAAGCAATCCAAAAGTTCTTCCTTTTGAGATATGTGGCATGAATCCATTTGCACCATAGCGATTCTTTATCAGTGAATAGCAACCAAATGTGCTTGGCCATGGCAGCCTTGTTGCTTTCCCTGATTCTCCTAATACCAAGTCCTCCTTCTGTAAAGGGGAGGCATACATCATCCCATGCCACCTTAGCACCTCCCGGACCCATGGAAGGGCCTTTCCAGAGGAACTGTCTACAAGTTTGTTCAATTTTTTCCACTACCGAGGAGGGAGCCAAAAATAGAGGTCCAATACGCTTGGATGGCATGTAGCACCGACTTAATAAGTTGTAGTCGGCCTGCGAAAGAAAGAAATCGGTGAGTCCAGGATTGGACTCTAGCCGTGAGGCGGCTTACTAGAGCGTTGCGGTGCCGCTTTGCTCGGTCGCGAAGTGATGATGGGCACGCCCAAGTAACGCACAGGAAGGGATCCGAGATTGAAGCCAAGCACTTGTAATATTTGGTGATTAGTAGCCTCAGAGCCTCCCGAAATAAAGACTTCACTCTTGTTGGGATTAGGGACAAGCCCACTCCAAGAAGAGAATAAGGTGAGCTCGCGTTGGATGCAAGAGATTGAGGCAAGGCTTGCTTGACTAAAGAGGAGGACATCATCCGCAAAAAATAAGTGGGATAGTCTCGTAGCCTTGCACCGCCAATGATATCTGAATTCCGGGTGTCGAGTGTGAGAGTTAAGGACCCCAGAGAACACTTCCATGATCAAGGTGAATAGGTATGGAGACATAGGATCACCCTGTCTTATACCCCTTCCACTTGCAAAGAAACCATGAAGTTCACCATTTATAGATAGGGAAAATTTTGGGGTTCGAATGCACACCATAATAAGCCTTATGAGATGGTTGGGAAATCCAAATGCTTGGAGGGTTGTCTCTATAAAGTCCCAATCGAGAGTGTCATATGCTTTCATGAAGTCCACCTTAATGGCACACTTTGGAATATTTGGTTTGTTGTGAAAACCACTGAAAAGTTCCTGAGCAAGCAAGATATTGTCACTAATTCTCCTACCTTTGATAAAAGCCGTTTGAGCCGGACTAATCAAATATGGGAGTACCGCAGCAATTCTAGAAGAGAAGATCTTAGTGATACACTTGTATATTGTATTACAGCAGGCAATAGGACGAAAATCGGACACTGAAGTCGCATTGGGGGGTTTTTGGTACCAGAGCAATGATAGTATTATTGACTTCCTTGAGTAGACACCCAGATTCAAGAAAGTCCATAATCGCTTCAGTGACTGTGGGGCCAACCTTATCCCAATTCTTTTTAAAAAAATCAGCATTGTACCCATCAGGACCAGGAGCTTTATTCCCGGCCAAAGAGAACATGGCTACTCGGATCTCCTCAGGTGGAAAAGGTTGAGCGAGAAAGTTGATCTGATCTTCGTTAAGAGTGGAGTGCACAATATCTCTGAGCTCCTGAATAGAGGGCCTTACAACCCTGTCAGCTGGGGTAAGAAGTTCCTGAAAGTATGTGACAAAGACCTTCGGTACCTCCTTCAAGTCAGATATCATATTTCCTGAGCTATCCCGGACAGACATGATATGATTGCGAAGGTGTCGATGGTTGACCGAGTGATGAAAGAACTTGGTGTTGAGATCCCCTTCTTTAAGCTAGCGGATTCGAGATTTTTGCTTAAAAAAAGCCTCCTCAAGCTTTCGGAGCTCATAGTAATCCTTGAGCTGCGCATGTTCCTCTATTGCCAACAAGCTACTCCCAAGGTCAAGGTGCAGTGCCTCTTGAGTCGATAAAAGAACCCTTTTTGCAGAAGCCACCCTCATGGTAATATCTGAATAGGCAACTCTATTTAGACTCTTAAGCCGCCCCTTAAGCAACTTGAGTTTAGCATAAAGTTTGTACATAGGGGAACCTAAGACTCGGGCCTCCCAAGACTGGGTAACTAATGCAGGAAAGTCAGGGTGATTCATCCACATATTAAAAAACTTGAAAGGAATGCGCCGAGACCCAGGAGCTAGTATTCTCACAACCATAGGGGTATGGTCTGATAGGCCCGGGGCTAGAAAAGATGCTTCCGAGAAAGAGAAAGTAGAGCACCAGCAGTTGTTGACCAAGACACGATCAATTTTTCTTTGCTTCCTTCGAGTGCCAGAGGAGGTGAACCAAGTAAACCGGAAACCCACATATCGGAGGTCAAAAAGTTCAGCTTGATCCAAGCATTCCTTGAAATCATCAAATGCAGGAATCCAAACATCAGGGCTTCCCATTCTGTCAGAGGAATCCTTGATGGCATTAAAATCACCGGCGACCATCCAAGGTCGATCCTTGAGTAAAGAGCTCAAGCTAATAAGTTCGCTCCATAGGGGTCTCCGACCGACAAAAGAATGTTCTCCATATACCACTGAGAGAGATAAGGTGGACCCTGAGTTCAAAAGATTTACCTCTCCATGAATAATCTTATCAGTACTAGACCGAGTATTAAAGCATACCAAAAGCGGGTTCCATCCGACCCATATGTGCCCTCAATTCGAGTGCTCATAATTAGAGACCCACTTCCAGCCAGGGATTAAACCAGAAGATAGATTAGGGAAATTTGTTGCTGGAACTTTAGTTTCCAAAAGGCCAATACAGCATATATTATTTTGCCGCACCAACTGTCTGACTTCAGCTTGCTTAATGGGGTTCATTAGACCCCTTATATTCCAAAAACCAAAAGACATAAGCTACTATAATAACAAATAATACAGGAAACCATAATAGCTATTTTCTTTTTGGGCGTCTCTTGGTAGACTTAGTTTTAGCCTTACCAGAAGCTGACCCAGGTGATGACCCTGAAATGCTATCCAGAATATGAATTTTTTCTTTGGCACGAGAGGTAGCAGGTGGAAGTCTTAATCTACTAGCCTGCTCAATCTTCACCTCAGTAAGTTGAAGTTCAAGTGTGCCAGTCTCCATGTGACTAGACAGTTGTCTCGACTTCTGATCTGGGCCTGCTGTGAAACCAGGTTTTGAATTGCTGGAAGAAGGGGGAACAACTTCAACATGACCTAAGTCATCGCGTCCAGAATCCTTCATCACATCAGCACTTGGAGGGCACTCATCAGCAGCATCAGTCGCTACACCAGGCACCAACAGGGGGCCATAACCATCTACAACCAAGTGAAAACCAGCAACCTTTATACCAGAACCAGCGAGTCTAGTAGCATTGTCCTGCAGAAAAGGATCACCACCAGCAGTCACCAGAGGAGCATCTGCTTCGCTGCCCAGCTCTGGAACCGCATCAGCATCAGCATCAGCGGACGAAGAGATAGCCTTCTGTCTTGACCATCCAGCACCAACATCAGCAACATCACTAGTTGCAACTACATCAGCATCCCTAGCAGCACCAGTAGCCTCAACACAGTCAGTCGCAACAGCAATGATCTGGTCTTGAACACAGCAAGAACCAGCCGCATCATTGACAGCAACAACAGCTACAACAGCTCCAGTTACAGCAGCTCCATTCTGGCCAGCTGCAGCAGGACCAGCCTTCTGTCCTGCCCTGCCATCACCACCGTGCACCATCTTCACAGCAGCAACAGCAACACCATCACCAACCTCAAAGTCGTCATCCAGGTCATCAGCTGATTCATAGGAAGCAGTAGCTGGCTGCTTGTCTTTTCCAGTCAAACGTTGGAGTTTGCTGGTGACTCGAGTCCATTCCATTTCTGAAGGCAGCCTCGACGATGTTGCCATGACAAGATCTCCATGAGGGCTTGAGCCTTGATCGTTTCTTCTAGCAGGAATCTCAGAGGGTTGCACAGTGGCTATGCATCCCAGTTCGGCCTCTTCATCAGGGCATCTATGTCCAAAAGTGCCGCACCTATGACATGTAACCGGCTTCCATTCATATTCCACTTCAACCATGCGAGTTTGCCCATTTAAATGGACCGTGATAGCCTCACAACAGGTTTTGGTGGCTGCAAGTTCGACACAAACACGAGCAAAGGAAATCATTTTCAATTGTTCCGTTCTTTGGTCGACATATAGTGGTCTTCCCACCACACTAGCAACTTTGCTGATACCTGTTGCAGACCACAATCCATAGGGGAGGTTCTTTAATCGAATCCAGACAGGAATAGTAGAGTGATCTCCTTTTTTCAATTCGAGCATTGGGTGCCATTGCTGGAGAATTAAAGGCACTCGTGCCACTGTCATCGGACCCCCTTCAATCACCTTCCGTCTAAATTCGGGGTCGGAGATATGGAAAAAAAAGAATCCTTGGTCATTGGCCTTGACCTCTAACAAGTGTTGACCCCATAGATGTTTAAGAGCCGTCTCCACGAGTTTAAACGGGAGTTTCTTCCCAACAAAGTATCCAACTATGCATTCTTGCCAAATTGGATCAGCAGCGTCAAGGTCTTCCTCGGTACAATACACTTCATTTTTCCCATCGTCGCTAGGCTCTACAAATGAAAGCGAGTACCCTTTACTAGCCGCTTTGGCTACATTGACCCAAGACCGAGTAGCTGGGGCCGAGGACCCATCTACTTGAGGCGTCACACTTGGATTTTGAACTTCTGCAGAATGGTTCTGCTCTTTGCTAGACCCACTAGCATACAAACCAGAGGAGGCCAGACCTGATCTGATGTCTATTTCACCAGCAACAGAAATATGGCCCCCATTCTTACCCTTAGACGTCGGATTACCCGTCAAATTTCGCACAACCGGAGCCCTACTCCTGCTGCGTTGACGACCACCCCTACCCGGGCGAAATTCCAAACCAGCAGGTCTCCTATCCATCTTATCAGCAAACAATCGAAAACCCCCTACACCATACCCGCAAAACCCTCCATCCCAGAATAGAGTACTGAGGAAGAGGTCTTACCGGATGAATCGTATAAGGTCAGTTTCTCCACCGAGAATGCGGTTTCCCGGAAGTCAGCTGGGAGGGCCAGACGCTCAGCTCTGAGAGGCGCGATGCGTCGGAGCAGTAGCCGCCCGACCAGCCACCTCAGGCCTGGGTTGCAGAAGGCGAGAGTTCAGGGCAGAGAGAGCACGGTGAACAGTAGTTTTTTTTTAGTCGATAGGGCTTTTTATTACTCTATCAATTAGCTTGTCCTTTTTTATTATTTTTTTTTTGCACGTATGCCACCATTAACTGTTTCATCAGAGACATTTAAAAGGGGAGGAAAGATATTTTAACGAGGAATTTATGAGAAATCTTATCTTGTTAAATTGGTCATTAGCAAGAAATATATCATGGAGGCTGACACTCTTTTTTTTTTTTTTTTTTTATATAATTATGCTTTTTAATTGAAGGTTATTATAGAGGAAGAAGTTTGCTCAATTCGCATCTGATCTCCAAAAAGCTACCCAAAATCAATAACATGTCCCGATGATTTTGATTTGAAGATCAAAAAGCGATAGAAATATAATAAGGGTTGATACCTCTAAAAACCCAAACTACTAATTTTTTAACAAAAAAAATCTCAAAATTGTATATTTTTAACTATTTATTCTCCATAATTTTTTTTAAAAATTTTATCATTAATTTGTTTGGATGACATGTGTCAGTTGACTGATGTATTTATTTGTGATTTTTCGTAATATTAATCCACTAATATATAATAAATTTGTTATGAATGTATTGATTTATAATCTTTAATGGGGTAAATTCGTTATAGATGTAGCAGTGTAGCAGTTTGATTTTTTTTCGTGCTCAAAATATAGCATAAGTTAAATATATTATAAATTTTAGATTTTTCGTAATATTAATCCAAATATTAAAAAAAGCCATTCTCTCTCCCCTAGAGCCTTAATTTCATCGATTCAGAGTTGCAAAAGCGCCTCGTGCTCCCCAATTCGTGAGAAAATATTAGGTGCAGCTTATGTGCCAACGTGGCAAATCGGAAGAGCCACAAACTTGCGACACGTGTCTTAAATGGCCCCACATATTAGACTCCTCTCTTCTTCAAATATGCAATCGCTCGCCAATCCAAGAAGATAGTGACAGATAATTTGAACTTGCAGAACGAAATTAGGATCACATTTGCAGGGGTAGGGCAGTGAATGCAATGCCGTCGGCTAGGGGTGTCAAATGGGTGGGTCGGGTCGGGTTTGGGTTGGGTCGAAAATGGTCCGACCCACATCGACCCATTTAACCCGTTTTGACCCATTTTCATGCAATGTAAATTTGATGACCCATACCCGACCCGACCTATACCCAACCCATACCCGACCCATATTACCAACACATATTAATATTTAACTTAATTTAAGAAAATCTACTCTCACTTATTTAGTCCATTTTAAACTTTTCACATAAAAATTATTTGAATAAAAATTTCACATCAAATTTATAAAGTAAATTAAATAATAAAAAATTAGTAAATAAAAAAATGTGAATACCTCTAAATTGAAATAGTTTGAGGAAAATAATTTTTTTAAAAAATCGATTTTTAATTATTGTTGAGTGAACCTCATTGGATTGGCAACGGAGGTCGAGAGCGTATAGAGGAGGGGGATGGAAGGAAAGAGATGATGGTTTACCTAATAACTCATTAAACCCATATTTGACCTATATTTAACTTTCACTTGACTCATATTTGATCCATATTTAACTTTCACTTAATCCATATTTGACCCATATTTAACTTTCACTTGACCCATATTTGACCCATTTAACTAAAAGTGGGTCATAATATGGGTTTATGACCCAGATTGACACCTCTACCGTCGGCGTAGTTCTGCTTATAGAGTCGATATGACGGTCAAAATAGAAATCCAGCAATCGTGGAACAACAAGAACATGTGCACTTTCAAGACAGCAACTTATTGGTTGTACCAGAGGCTTCAGGGTAGATAACGGTGATTTCGAACCTTTTCGATCCATGGTGCATCTCTAGTAACTTTTCGCAGAAATTCTCCACAAATTCGAGCCCCCAAAAAGCCCATCCACAGTATATCTGGAACTGATATGAACTTACAGATTTCGCTGGGTAAGCAGAGATACCAACCTCGACAGCCATGCTCGACAGCATTAATTCTTTGACGGTACACATGTTTCGAGAAGCTTATGTAGACGATAGGCGACTAGTCTTGTCCTTCTCAGACGACACCAAGGGACATCAATGCATGCCTTTAGTAGTGAGCATGACTTTTCGACCTGGTAATCATTCAAGAAGAGACTTCTGCAATGTATCCTTTCGAGATTATTTCCATGTATCGAAACTCGACAGCTATATGGGTGACTCGATGAACGATTGAAATTCTTGTCGAGTATGGTCAAGATCTTTAGCATGGGAACGTGGATAGTCAGTGTCTTGAGCTTGTCCCAGTTACAGTACTCTATGGTCAACTTCTCAAGCACCGGGCTAGATAACAGCTGCTCGGTCGAGCGCTCATCCACAAACGTGATGTTCTCGAGATGCAAGAGTTTAAGATTCGGAAGCAAAATTGGAGAAGGTAGATTCAATGCCGCCGGGATGAACAATGTCAAGTGAGTCAGTGTCGCGCAAGTGAACAAGCAATAAGGCAAGAAGAAATTTTCTGGGATACATGAGAGGCTGATGGTGAAATCTTCAACATTCCGCTTTACAGCAGTGGAAACCCATAGATTAATGCGGGATGCGTCGCCCAAAACATGGCAATCTAGGACCAACCTTCTTATGTGGGAGGAGCTCTCGAGAATGAGCACTCTTTCTGCAAAGTTGGTGAATTGCTCCCTCCCGGAAAAGCGCCACTGGTGAAGTTCAAGATTAGGATGAGAGAGGTCCAGAGATATCGTCACTTTTTTGATAGTACGCACATTCTGACAGCATCCTGTTAGGATGTGCTCGAGGATCGCCTCTGGAAGATCGTTGGTCACCCGACCCAGCCGAGGGCCGCCCGAGGTTGGGCGACCTCGGTTGACGGCCATTGGCGCCAAATTTGGCTCGCCGGCGGCCGCAGCCCTTCGCCGCTCCTTTCTCAATAAAAAAAAAAAAATTAGGGGTAAAATCACAAATATGAAAAACTAGTGAGGATAGTTTTGGAAGGGAAAAATATTAATTCAGCATTTTGAAAATTTGAAAAAAGTTGTCACATGTATCAAGGTGGTTTGATTTTTACTCAAATTTTCTTTTTGTACTTTTCTTAGGTTTTGGGGAATTTGGTTTCTCCCCGGAAAGCCAGCTTTGGGTTCAAGCTTAATTGAACCAAAGCTTGTGTTTACTTGCATTAAATGTCCAATGTTATTAATATTTGCTTCCTAGGAATTTGCGAGGCAGCCGCCCGTTAGTTATCCTTCATCGATTTGATGGTAAAACCGGCTACTTTCGTGAAGCAATTATATGTAAACCTCGATATCCTACTTTCATCAAGAGCCTGTCCCTAGATCTTCAAAATCCATTGAAAATACTGAATCAAATGCACCATTTTTACGCTTATGTCTGTGCCTGCCGGAGTTGCGACGGCTACAGAGCTCAAGAGAAAGACGACTGATAGATGGTTTGTAATCTTCTTCTGGGACTTCAAGGTTGTTCCATCCGGCAGCAAAGATGAACGCGACTCGATGAAGCGAAGATCATCTGGTATCTATTGATAAGGAAGGATTCTAATGAGGACGAGAGCCTTCTCACGAGTTGAGCTGCCATTTCCAGGCGGACGAGGAGCTCTGCCAACCTCCGAGTCTAACAATTGGAACACCATCTTACATTAGTATGAGTGATTTGATGAGTAGTGTGTTTGTATTGATTTTCATTCCTTTCTATAGGCTAATTTAAATTCTTACATAAAATTTTCATTGCATACACACAAATTAATACATCTATCAAATATATTTCTTCATAATTTTTAATTTTACATACTATTTTGGAATTTGGCTGGACTGTAAAAAGAAGTGATTTTTTTACTTTTGTTGAATTATGAAACCAAACAGGAAACAGGCCCTAGAATAATACTGCTCCGTACTAGAGAAAGTATTGCGTGAATATTATAGACCAGACCATCGAGAATAATGATGACACCAATTCGAGCGGCGTGAGTCAGCCGCCAGCCCCTCTGTCGGTCGTCCTCGGTTCGTTTTGTAAGTGAATCGTCCGAACCCGATTGGATTTCAATTTTTTGTTGCCTAAAATAGACTTATTGATACTAATACTATTTCTTGAGATGTTTAGGCATTATTAAATTAGGGAATTTACCTCCACCCGCGGTGGTTGCATGATTTCGCTCCTTCGCCTCCATCGCTGGGGGAGGGGTTCGAATCCCTGCGTCCGCATTCCGTGTGACTCATCCGCGACCGGGTCTGTGGAGGCGGCTTGGCTCACCCCGGGTTTACCATCTTTGGCTGTCGGCCGTGCAAGGGTTTCCCAGGTTACCAAAAAAAAAAAAAAAAATCAAATTAGGGAATTCTATGTATAATCATCATAATCACTAATTTGAGTAGACAGACTTCAAAATCATTTTTATTATCTTGATTTTTTATGTTGACTTTTGGTGAATATTGCACTATGGGTTTGATATGTTTCATGTTTCTTTTAATTTCATCCGCTTTTTTATGTTGAATATATATATGGAAAATTCTAAATAAGGATACGACTCAAAACCTAATTTAATTTGAATTTTTTGTTGCCTAAAATAGATTTATTGATGCTAATACTATTTCTCGAGATGTTTAACCATTATCAAATAATGGGATTCTATGTATAAAAATCATTATAATCACTAATTCGAGCGGAGAGACTTTGGAATCATTTTTTTTTATTATCTTGATTTTTTATGTCGACTTTTGGTGAGTATTGCACTATGGGTTTGATATATTTCATGTTTCATGTGCTTTGTTATGTTGATATGGAAAATTCCAAATAGGGGCTCGAAATGCACTCAATTTTTCAAATAAGGAATTCAAATATTTTTTAACTAGTAATGAAAAATTTCATATTTTTGACACGGAATATTATAATTATGTGCTTAGCTGCATTGGTTTTAAAAATGTTTACGTTTAGAACACATGTCTAGTGTCGAATTCTATTCCTTGCGCAATTCTTTAAGAGCAAATTAAGATCAATGAAGTCAAATTGATCCAAGCTTTGAACATAATAGTACTTCATCTCTTGCATTCAAACCCCGCCTCTTTTTTTTGGCCAAAGGATTCAAGCTTGAATAACAAACTTAGGATCATTCACAAGGGCAGGACAGTGAATACAATGCGGTCTGGTTATAGAGTTTGATATGATGACCAAGAAAGAAATCCAGCTTCCAGGAACAACCAAAACATATGCACTTTCAAGACAGCAACTTACAAATTGTACCAGTGGCTTTTGGTGAATCTTATCTCTTCTATGGCCAGAAAATGACGGTTTCTAAACTTTTCGATCCACAGTGGATTTCTAGTAACTTTTCGCGGAACATCTCTGCGGTTCGCCACAACGAAGGATCCCATACAGACCTTAACATGAATTTTTCCAGGACCACCGCATGCTTCAGCAACGGTTCCAGCATGCGAACCTCCTTCTCCAACAGGAGTACATCAGATAATTCAATCTGCCTAAGGTGTGAGCCGAAACAACAGGGTACAGGATCCAGTGTTGTGCCATCTTCGTCATCACTAGGACATAGTTCAATACCCTGATTATCAAAATTGGAGAAGCACAGTTTAGACATCATGCTTTTCGAGGGCGGAAGACAACAAGAAAAGAAGTTCTTTTTTAATCAAAATCCAGCTACCTCGTGGAAATAAAGCGTTTCAAGATTCGGGGAATTATGCAGCAACTTAACAATCACTTGATGTTTCAAGTTCAAACGCCCGAAGTTCAATTCCTTCAGCTTTGGAAAGACGGGTAGATGCCAGTGGAGCTCGGTTGCGCTACTTAGAACCTGCAAATAAGGCAAAACAGATGTGTTTGCTAGTAAGAAAAATCCTGAGGAATCGGGCGAGGGATAAAATAACTAATATTAATGAATTTAGAACTGATATTGAGGCGAGATTGAACTTCCAGATTTTGCTGGGTAAGCAGAGATACTTACATCAACAGCCTTGCTCGACAGTGTCAATGTTCTGACGGAACACATCCCTTCGAGCAGCTTATTTAGACGGGAGGCAACTTGTTCAGTCCTACTCAGACAACAGACAGGGACATCTATGTCCGCGTGCAGTAGTGAGCATGACTTTTCGATCTGGTAATCATTCAAGAATGGACTTATACAAATAATGCTTTCGAGATTAATTCCATATATCAAAACCCGACAGCCATCTGGGTGAACCGACGAACAATCATACGGACAATCAAAATCCTTGTCGTGTATGGTCAAGATCTTCAGCATGGGAGGGCGAATGGTCAGTGTCTCAAGATTATCCCAAGTACAGTAATGTAAGGTCAACTCCTCAAGCACCGGGCTAGATAACAGCTGCTCGGTTGAGCGCTTGTCCACAAACGTGATATACTCGAGATGCAAGACTTCAAGATTTGGAAACCAAATTCGAGAAGGTAGTTTCAATGCCCCCGGGATGGATAAATTCGAGCGAGTCAGTGTTGCGGAACTGAACAAGCAATGAGGCAAGACGAAATTTCCTGGGATACTTTACACTGAAATCTTCAACATTCCGCTTTACAGCAGTGGATACCCATAAATTAACATGGGATGCGTCGCCCAAATCGCAACAACTGAGGAGCAACCGTTTTATGCGGGAGGAGCTCTCGAGAACGAGTACTCTATCCACGACGTTGGTAAATTGTTCCCCTCCCGGTAAAGGCCCCTCCATGAGTTCAAGATTAGGATAAGAGGTCCAGAGACATCGCCAATTTTTCGACAGCACGCAAGTTCTGACAGCATCCTCTATCGGGAGGAAAGATAGGATGTGTTCAAGGATCGCCTCTGGAAGATCATTAATAGTGTTAGCAACTGTATCAATGTCTAGTACATTGGGCTTCCCATACTCAGATTTCCTGGCGACCGCTGTTTCAGCCATAACTCGAACCGATATATCTAGAGCACGAAAAGCACCGTCATTCATCGATGAACAACTCGTGCAATCGCTAGAGCTAAAACATAAATCTCTGATTCACAACAGTAGTTCAGAAAAACTGAAATTTCATTACTCTTACGATATTGAATCCAACCCATCATTCATCTCCTCATCTATATTTACAACAGTACTTCGGAATAAAGCCAATCAATCTAACCTAATTCTGATCAATGATGAGACTCGTATTATATTTTAGCCATTCTTCGTGATCATGCTCTAAAGTTAAGTTGCTACCTTTTTTACTTTTCTAAAAGAAGCTATTCCCTGTGAACTTTCCCAGAATTGAAAAGTGAAAATAGGAAGTTTAGAAGAAGAAGAAGAAAAGGGGTATCAGCATGCGATGTTAGCTATGTGAAAGAAGTGTGTTGGGTATTTTCGCGGAAGCGTGTGTGCAAGTATTTATGTGTATGTGGAATGTAGCAAGGGAATAAGGGAATAAGGAAGAAAATGATTTTAATAGTTGGTGTTACAAAAGGAAAGAGAGGAGATTAACAGGCTAATCTTTCTTTTTTTTTGGAATGGACGTTCTCCTCTCCTTTTATAGGAGACTTCACCGACTCAAAGTCACCGCCAAAATACAGCTGGACATTAGCAACCTAGACTCTAGATAATACTAGACATTTCTTTATTCTTCCACTTTGTCTTCTTGTTGCCCACGTCCAGATCCTTCTTCATTCTTCAGCTCACTTCCACAGCCACTATTGTTGACTTTCTCAAAGGTTTCTTTTGCTGCTGCTTGCTTGCCGGACAAGTTGCCGCCTTAGTCTAGATTTTTTATTTATTTTAGTATTCTTTAGTTTATTCTAGAAATTGGATCAACAATTTAACACTCCTCCTTGATCCAATTTTGCGATATTCCAAGCATGCTTCGTAATTTCTCGAACCTGGCTGGCGGAAGTGCTTTAGTAAATATGTCGGCAACTTGATCTTCGATCTTGCAATATTTGAGCTCAATCTCTCCATTGCTCTGCACCTCTCGTATGAAGTGATATTTGATGTCGATATGTTTGGTTCTTCCATGGAAGACTGGATTCTTCGATATGGCAATTGCTGACTTGTTGTCGCAAAGTATTGGAGTCGGTTCCGTCTGTGCTTCTCCAATATCTTCTAAAATTCTTCGAAGCCATAGTGCTTGACTGGTAGCAGTAGCAGCTGCAATGTATTCAGCTTCTGCAGTGGATTGTGCCACCGAATCTTGTTTTTTGGATGTCCAAGAAAACATTCCGGAACCCAATGAGAATGCATAGCCAGTAGTGCTCCTCTTGTCATCAGTTGATCCTGCCCAATCACTATCAGTATAGTCGATGAGCTTGGCATTTGCACTTGGCCGATACCAAATGCCATAGTTTGTAGTTCCTCGTAAGTATCTCAAAATTCTTTTGGCTGCACCAAAATGAATTTGACTCGGACTTTGCATGAACCGCGACAATAGACTTGTTGCGTACATAATGTCCGGTCGTGTCGCAGATGAGATATAGTAGACTACCAATCAAACTTACGTAGAGAGAAGCGTCAACTTTTTCCGCTCCATCTTCCTTTAGTAGCTTCTCATTTGTCACAAGCGGTGTTGCAACTATTTTGCAATAGTTCATCTTGAATTTCTTCAGGAGGTTCTCAGTATATTTCTTTTGCGAAATAAAGACTCCTCCATTTTGGTTGATCTCGATGCCAAGAAAGTAATGCATCAAGCCCAAGTCCGTCATCTCGAATGTCTTCATCATTTCTTCTTTGAATTCTTGAATCATCACTTCATTGTTCCCTGTATATATGAGATCATCTACATACAAAGAGACAATGAGTGTGTCGGACTTACCTTGGGTCTTGATGTAGAGCGTTGGCTCGCTCATGCTCCTCCTGAATCCTTGCTTGGTGAAGTATTCGTCTATTCGGCTATACCATGCTCGTGGTGCTTGTTTTAATCCATAAAGAGCCTTTTTAAGCTTTAGAACCTTTTCTTCTTGCCCTCTGACAATAAAGCCTTGTGGTTGTTCCACATATATTTCTTCTTGAAGATATCCATTTAGAAATGCTGATTTCACATCTAGTTGATAGATCCTCCATTCTTTTTGTGCTGCAAGGGCTATGAGTACTCGAATAGTATCAAGGCGAGCAACGGGAGCAAAAGTTTCAGTATAGTCAATACCTGGTTGTTGCAAGTATCCTTTCGCCACAAGCCTTGCTTTATGCTTCTGGATGGATCCATCTGCATTAAGCTTCGTCTTGTAGACCCACTTGACACCAATGATCTCTTTGTCTTCAGGGCGATCGACGAGCTCCCAAGTTTTATTTTTCTCATTCATTTTGATCTCTTCTTCCATGGCTTTTATCCAAACTTCTTCTTTGGATGCTTGTTCGTAGTTTTCTGGTTCTAAAGCAACAAAGTTGCATGTGTCGTAAATTCTTCTAAGGGTTTTTACCCTTAGTACTGGAGACTCTGGAGGAGATTCTTCTTGCGTCACTCTTGGAGAGATTGGTGGAGTCACACTGTGAGTGGTGGAATCGGCACTTCTCCTCCTTCTTGTGTTGTTGACTCCTCTTGAGTAGGTGACGTGTCAGGCAAGGCGACATACTTTTTTCAATCTTCTCATCCTCCCAATTCCGGGCAGCATTCTCATCGAACTCGACATCGCGACTAATCACAAGCTTCTTAGTTCTTAGGTTGTAAACTCGATAACCTTTTGATTGATCACTGTAACCAAGGAATATTCCTTTTTCAGTCTTCTCGTCGAGCTTACTCCTCTTTTGAGCAGGGATGTGAACGTAGCATATGCAGCCGAACACCTTGAGATGCTTCGCTGAAGGCTTCCGTCCGCTCCATGCTTCGACTGGAGTTTTATTTTGGACCGCTTTAGTTGGACACCTATTTAAGAGGTATACAGCCGTGTAGACTACTTCTGCCCAAAAGGTGTTAGGAAGGCCTTTCTCCTTTAGCATGGACCTTGCCATCTCCATGACGGTTCTATTCTTCCTTTCTGCTACTCCATTTTGTTCTGGGGCATAGCCAACGGTTAGTTGATGATGAACTCCTTCATCTTCACAAAATTTATTGAACTCTCTTGAGTTGTATTCAGTGCCTCTGTCGCTCCTTAGGACTTTGATTCTTCGGCCACTTTGATTCTCGACGTGGTTCTTGAATTTTCTAAAAATAGAGAAAACCTCCGATCTTTCTCGAAGAAAGTATACCCACGTCATTCTAGTGTAGTCATCAATGAATAGGATGAAATATTTATTTTGACTAAGTGTAAGGGTCCTCATTGGACCACATACATCGGTATGGACTAGTTCTAATGGTTTTTTAGCTCTCCATGCACCTCTAGATGGGAAGGACTACCTTTGTTGTTTTCCAAGGAGGCATCCTTCACAAACACCTGAAATTTCTGAAATAGCTGGAAAGTCTCTCATCATATTTTTCTGATGGAGAGTTTTTAGTCCAGTGAAGTTGAAGTGGCCAAATCTTCGGTGCCATAGCCATGAATCATCAAGTTGAGCTTTCATGGCTATGTCTTTAATATATTTCCATCGAATAGGAAAATTTTTATTCTCCATCTTAACAGAGGCAATGATGTTTTTATATTTATCATAGATAATACAGGCATCTCCTCTAAAGTATAGAGAATACCCACTTTGAATCATCTGGCCCACACTCAAGAGATTTTGTGCTAGACTGGGAACTAGATATACATTATGAATATATTTTGGTCCTTTATTTGTTTCTACGGCGATGGTGCCTTTTCCTTTAACATCCACTAATGCACCATTACCTAATTTTACTTGGGAATTCACCGACTTATCAATATCGGCGAATATAGATTCATCCCCTGTCATATGATTGCTACACCCACTATCAATATACCATGTATCGTTTTTCTTATTATTTGCCGCTTGGCCCGCGTAGAATATATTGTCTTCACTTTCTTTCATTTTTTCAACATAGTTAGCTCGATTATTTGTTTTCGATCGACAATCTTTTTCTACGTGGCCATATCTTTTACAAAAGTGGCATTGTGGCTTATTTTTGAACCAACAATCCTTCTCCAAATGATTTGTTTTTTTGCAAATGCCACAAGGTGGATATTTTTCCCTTTGTATAGTTTCTCCTCCCTTTTTATTTTTCCATGAATTCCTTCCACAATTTTTAGATTGATGAGACCGTACATTTATTTTAGATTGAAAGGCACTTTCAAATGAATCTTCATCTTGTGCCATCAATCTTTTCTCATGTGCTTCTAGAGAGCCAATTAATTCACTCACCGATAGAGTCGCCAAGTCCTTAGTTCCTTCTATAGTTGTCACAATAGAATTGTATTTTTTAGTAAGTGACACCAATATTTTTCTACAACCCTTTGATCAGTGATCTCATCTCCATAGGCTCTCATTTGATTAACTAGTTCTTTTAATTTTCCACAATATTCTTGGACGGTCTCATAATTTTTCATTTTAGAATTCTCAAAATCTCTTCTTAAAGTTAGAAGCCGAATAATACGTACCTTTTCTGATCCTTGAAATTATTCTCGAAGTATCTCCCAAGCTCCCTTTGCAGTCTTCGCTCCAATTATTCTCGGAAATATCGTTTCCGAGAGTGCTTGTTGAATAAAATAAAGTGCCCTTGCATCCTTTTGAAGTTGATCCTTTGGAACACTCGCACCTTCTTGGGAGCCTCGTAACCCTTTTCCACGATGTCCCATAGGTCTTGGGCCATCAAGAATGTAGTCATTTTGATACTCCAAAAATCATAGTTATTCCCATCAAAAATAGGAATGGGAAATGCGGATGATGTAGCAGTGGCCATAGTTTAGTTGTTTGGAATTTGGATGGGTAGTTTTTAGGAGTGGGTGGTTAGGACAAACGCCCAATACCAACCAAAAACCTGGCTCTGATACCACTGTTGGGTATTTTCGCGGAAGCATGTGTGCAAGTATTTATGTGTATGTGGAATGTAGCAAGGGAATAAGGGAATAAGGAAGAAAATGATTTTAATAGTTGGTGTTACAAAAGGAAGGAGAGGAGGTTAACAGGCTAGTCTTTCTTTTTTTTTGGAATGGACGTCCTCCTCTCCTTTTATAGGAGACTTCACCGACTCAAAGTCACCGCCAAAATACAGCTGGACATTAGCAACCTAGACTCTAGATAATACTAGACATTTCTTTATTCTTCCACTTTGTCTTCTTGTTGCCCACGTCCAGATCCTTCTTCATTCTTCAGCTCACTTCCACAGCCACTATTGTTGACCTTCTCAAAGGTTTCTTTTGCTGCTGCCTGCTTGCCGGACAAGTTGCCACCTTAGTCTAGATTTTTTATTTATTTTAGTATTCTTTAGTTTATTCTAGAAATTGGATCAACAATTTAACAAAGTGAAAGTACCACCTTAAAACAGATGACGGCTCTTGGAGGTTGGAGATGATGATGATGCGTCTTCTTTTCCTGTTCTTCTGCTTCTGCTTAACGTGTACTAGATATAGGGAGAGTTTGGCGTAGATTTATGTGAGTGCTCGGCGACGAGGAAAGCAAGACGAAATTTAGGGTAAACTTTCAACGAATCTGGATCTCTGAGGATTAAGTTTCCTTTTTTGGTGATTTTGAAGGATACATACCCTTTGAATGAGAAGTAGCTCTAGCAATCTAGCGGTTTCGGTCAAGTTAGTTAAACCTATTTAAATCGTATTGGTCTTTCTTCATCTTATCTTTTACTAAAAAAATAAAAGAAAATTTTATGAGATAAGTTAATTTTTTTTTGTAAAGTATATATAAATTTCCAACCAAACAAGCTGTACAAGAGAGGGATACATGGCACCATCTTGCACTCAATAGACAATTGTCACTTGAGTGAAAGGGAGTCCAGTATGCAACAAGGGGAGACTAGGTACAAGCTGCACCAAAAGTACCCTGGTCGGGCCTACGGTTACAACACAATAAAAGGAAAAAATAGCTAGATGCAGCAAGCTACAACCTAAACACTTGGCTTGGGGGCCGCCAGATCCCTCACAAAAATAGTCGGGTCAATATCCCAGCACCGTTGGAGTCTCCTGTTCCTTGGTTGTCATCAACATGTATGAAAGTAGACGCTTTGTCTTTGATGGCCCTAATAAGGTGTTGTTTCACTGAGGGAATGGAAAGGGGTTGGCCACGAAACAACATATTGTTTCTAGTCTTCCAAATTAAGTAGCAAAGAGCTCCAAAGGAGAAATGAACTGTCATCTTATAAAAACCGGTACTTGAGCAGAGATCCGAGGCCCGTCTAAGGTTGTCAAGCCACGTGGAGTTGAACCAAACGAGGTTACATCTAGCCGCCCAAAAGCCCGCTAGGGAACTAGAAACATGACATCCAAAAAATAAGTGGTTAGTGGAATTTGGCACGGCATTACAAAATACACACACCACCGCCGAGGATTCGATCATACAATAATAGGAAAGATTGGGTGGGAAGCCGGTTTCTCGTGATCAACCACATATGAAATTGGTGCCTCGGTGCGAAGGACCTATTTTAGACAAAAGAGGACCACAACACTATAAAGGCTTTTCGCCAAAGTGCTTCCTAGGCCGAGGCTATAGTAAAAGTATCTGAGGGATGCCATACCCAGGTAAAGCTGTCCTGGATATGAGAAAGTGTGGGGACCGACTTGTGCCATGATTGCAGCTCCTGAAGGACAGCATGGCCAGCAGGGGAGAAAAGTTCTGCCACCGTGGCTTCTCTAGGTAACCCCGAGTGGTAAATGTAATTATCAGAAAATACTGTATTTAATGGGCCTACCTCATGCCAGGGGTCAAACCATAGGGATGTGGAAAGGCCATCCCCTACCCACCATTTAAAAAACCCCTTAATTTCCTTTCTAAGGACGAGTAATTTTTTCCATGCCCACGAACAGGAAGAAGGAAAGGATGAGACCCAGAAATTTTTCTTCTTTAAATACGTGGCATGGATCCATTTACACCAGAAGGACTCCTTATCCGTGAATAGGATCCAAATGTGCTTGATCATGGCCGCTTTGTTCAAGCACATTTAGATTTTATTCATTGATAAGTTAATTTTCCGTCTTATAAGTTATTTAAATTGTATAATCAAGTCCTATAAGTCTTAATCTAAGCAATGAAGCCCATATTAATTTAAGGATTCGATGTAGTGCTCGAGAATTCTGATCAAATTGCTGATGTTCTTTGTTCATGTTCTTCCTCAACTTCCGGGGCTTGTTGCCTTATCAACTTGTTTCTCCTACCCGTTAGTACTTTTTTTTTTTGGACCCGTTAGTACTTACCTTTGCCTTAGTTGGATCGCATATCTTTATTAAAGACAAAATATAGACATAAGTCTAGTCATCAATTTGATAAAAAATTTTAGATTGCCGGTCATCAAAGGACTACATTGAAATTGGAATATTGATTGCGCACATTAAAAATCACAATAATTGATTGCATAAATAAAGAGTTAAAGGATTTACTAAGTCATAAATTTGATCCGATGAGCACTCCAAATAGTGCGAATTAGTTCCCCCGGGAGTTGAAAATGCAGCTTGAATCTGCTATCCCTTAGATTGCAAAGGCCCACTGGAAGCAAGCATTGGATAGTCTAATCTCCTAGTGACTAATGCAACTTATCAATCGCTCCCTTCAATGGAAAGCATGATGTATTGATTAGCTTGACGATTTATCCAAAAGGTAGGATTCTAACTTTCTTCTCGAGCCCAATTTGCTCATCTATTCCCGCCCGCCACCAGCTAAATTGTACGTATTAGTGTTAAATTGACCCTAACAACGAAAAACCATAAGAGGTAGACCCAAAAGTAACATGAATAAATAGTATCAAGGACCACCTTGGTTCTTTTCAAGGACATATGAATAATTCATGGACAGTCTAGTCTTCTAACTCCGTTTGTCATTAATAGTGACAAGACATCCTTGACTTTGTGTAAAATAGCAATTAAGAGTTACAAAATCTGTAACTTAAATTCCGTTAGTTACTGCAAATCTCTTCTCATTTCAACAGGTGGCCCTTCTCTTCATGAGCCTGACTTGCTCACCCATTCTTGACTCTTTTCGGCCTAAGCACTGGAGGTTGAAAAGCAAAACTAGGATCATTCGGCGAGCGCAAGACAATGAATACAATGCTGTCGGCATAGTTACGCTTATAGAGTCGATATGCTGACCAAAGAAGAAATCCAGCTTCCTGGAACAACAAGAACATGTGCACTTTCAAGACAGCAAGCTATAGATTCTACCAGTGGCTTTTGGTGATTATTTCTTTAACGGTCCAAAAAGGCAATTTCGAGATTTTTTGATCCACAATGAATCTCTAGTAAGTTTTTGCGGAACGTCTCCTCATCTATCTGCTCCGAAGGAAGCCATCTGGTGCATATCATGAATTTTCCAGGACTGTCGCATGCTTCAGCAGCAATTCCAGCATGCAAACCTTCTTCTCACACGGGAACAAATCAAATAGTTGAATCTGCCTGAGAGTGCGAGCTGAAACAGGGTGGTGCCGGATCCAATATCGCACCCTCTTCTTCATCATTCGGAGGTAGTTTGATACCCTGATTATGAAAATGAGAGAAGCACAATTTAGACATTGCGCGTTTTGACAACTGAAGACAACAAGGAACATGTTGATTTTGCAAATCAGATCACCTCACCGAATGTAAGTGCTTCACGATGCAGGGAATTTTGCAGCAACTTATAGAGAACCCAACACTTCACGTCTAAACGCCCGACATCCTATGACTTCAGATTAGGAAAGACAGGCAGATGCAAGTATAGCTCGCCTGGACTACTTAGAAACTGCTAAAAAGGCAAACCAAGACATGCTTGCTAGTAAGAATATTATTGAAGAATCAGGCCAGAGACATAATAACAAGTACCAATGGCGTTTGGAACTGATATTTAAAGAGGCTAGATAGAACTTCCAGATTTCGTCGTGTAAGCACAGATATGCATACGTGGACAGTCATGCTTGACAATTCCAATCTTTTGACGGAACATATCATTTCGAGAAGCTTATTTAGACGGTAGGCAAGTTGTTCAATCCTACTTGGACAACAGTCGGTGACATTGGTGTGCGCCTCCAGCAGTGCGCATGTGTTTTCGACCTGATACTCATTCAAGAATGGACTCAAGCAATGGATGCTTTCGAGATTATTTCCACATATTGAAACTCAGCAGCTATATGGGTCAATCAACGAACAATCAAAATCCTTGTAAGGTATTATCAAGAACTTCAGCATGGGAGCGTGAATAGTCAGTGTCTGGGGATTATCCCAAGTACAGTCCTGTATGCTTAACTCCTCACGTCACACCCCAAAACTGCAAGAAAAGGAGTATGACACGGCCGTCCTTCCACATGAAGGACGCAGCCTTAATATAACCAACAACCTGATATCAACATATATGAACTCAAACCCATATATATATCAGATAGACCAACACGTTGGCTACACATCAGAGTTTCTATAATCCTCCAAAATAATATTAACAATAAGAACTCAGCCAACTCAAAAGATAACAAACACTAAATAAGTCTCTTCCTTAAGTCATACCAAAAAATAAAATAAATCAAAAGCTTCCCCCAACAGCGCTCTCGCTTTACTCGCCGCTAACCGAGGAACCTGAAAATATAAAGGGTGAATGGAATGAGCAACCACCGCTCAGTGAGTAGTACATATTTTCTAGCGGATCGGGCAAGCACTATGCATGGATTCAAAGAAATCCCATAACCTTTTTTAAACTCCATCAAATATATAAAATACATAATGAATCATATAAGAGTTACTTTTATACTCATATGAAAACTCATTTAAACCACAATAATAATACAAGAATCAATGGTCAAGTCCATTGAATAATCTCCATTCAAAAATTACACATCAATGGTCCATCCATTGACTGATCTATTGCTCAATTTCTTACCATGGTCACGACACAACGCCTTGTGACAAGGCGACCAAGATTCCCCCTTGGCAAGGTCTCCACCTATAATGCCGGTGGCTCGGCCCAGAAGGATATCCTACCCGGTATGCATACCAACCTGCCCCTCAATGGGCTCATAGCAATAATGAGCAAAATAACCATCCTCAAATACCAGAAAGTCAATCTAGGAATCAATATAATAAACCAAATAAATACCTTTTTTGCAATATCGTCATCCACCATTTCTCAAGTCATCCACATATTTTTCCATAAATCATTTGCAAAACACTTATAAAGATATTTTGCCTTCCAATACTTTGCATAATATGCTTTCCAAACATTTATAAACAATCAAAAGGTAGTCCATGCCCGATCCGATTTTTATGCAATAATAATATCATTTCATAATTCCATACCATATATAATCCATATAATTTTCTCATATGAATTTTACAAATTCAAAGAAGATATAGTACCACTCACCTCGTCGCCTACGATCCAATAAAACGATATTTGAATCGTCAAACTCGCGGTCCTAACAAATAATTGAGGAATGAGTTAAAACCCGATAAAAATCTACCTCAATTATTAAGACAACTAAATCACGCCTTAACACTAATAAACGACCCTTAAGTGCTAACGAAACGCCTAACAAAAGCAATTTATTCAAAGCCGTTCAAGAAGCGAGACTAGGGTGCAAAACTTGATTATGCCACAACTTTCTCATCCGAACTCCGATCTAAACAATCTTATAGTCAAAATGAAGGTAATTCCGAGCACTAGAAGACCCATAAATTGGACAACCCAATTTTGAACCGAAACTGACAAAATCAGACCTCACAGTCACCGCGCGCGTACTGTTCACCATACGCGAGAAGGTTCGAAATTCCGTTTCGGACAAACCACAAGCTCAAATCCAAATCCGTAAAATCCTACGGGTCCATGACGTCCTAAATTACCATTCTTATAAACTTTCATGGCTCAAAAACTCAAAAATCTGACTTCGCCGCTCAATATTCCCAATATTCCGAATTTGAGCCCTAAACCGGAAAAATGCTTCGATTGGAGGAATAAGAGGCACGTGTACTCACCGGGTGTTATATAAAATAATTGAGTCGGCTTTGCGAGGCTCCCGCGACGCGCACGTGCGAAACCCTCTTCTTCTTTCCCTTTCTTCTTCTCTCCCTCTCTTCTCTTTTTCTCTCTTTTTCTTTTCTCTCCCGACTGGTTCAGCTTCTGCGAATGAAAATGTAACCCCCACTTATTCTCTCTCCTTCTCCTTTTGACGTTACAACTCTCTTTCTTTTCTTTTTTTTTCTTTTTTTACAAATGGGTCCCACCACTCCAAAAGAGCTTAATATTACACCTCAAGCACTGGGCTTGATAACAGCTGCTCAGTCGAGCGCTCGTCTACAAAACGTGATATCCACCAGATGCAAGACTTTAAGATTCAGAAGGCGAATTTGAGATAGTGGTTTCAATGCCCATGGGATGGATAATTCCATGCGAGTCAGTGTTGCGCAAGCAAACAAGCAAATAAGGCAAGCCAAAATCTCCTTGGATATCCGAAAGGTCGACAAAGCACTCTTCGACATTCTGCTTTACAGCAGTGGATACCCATAAACTAACACCAGATGCATCGCCCTAAACGTCACAACTGAGGTCGAACCGTTCTATGTGAGAAGAGCCTGGGAGAACAAGTACTCTTTCCACGAAGTTGGTAAAATGCTCCCTCCTGGAAATGGGCCACTACAAAAGTGCAAGACTAAGACAAGGTCCAAAGATATCGCCACTTTTTCGACAGTGTGCATGTTCTAACAGCATTCTCCATCGAAACAAAAGGTAGGATGTGTTCAAGGATTGCCTCAGGAAGATCGTCAATGTTGTATGCGGCCACAACCCTGTCTGGTTCTTGCTTCAGCTTCTGATACTTAGATTTGCTAGCAACTGCTGCTTCCTCCATAACTTGAACCCGGTTTATCTAGAACATGAAAAGCGCCATTATTCATTAATGAAAGACACATACAATTGCTAGAGCTAAAAAATATATCTTTGATTCACAACAGTAGTTTGGAAAACTCTATTTCTTTACCCTAAACATTTAGCTCTCACAATATTAGATCCAACCCATCATTCATCCCCTCATCCACAATAACAACAATACTTCAGAAGCAGGCCAATCAATCTAAAGTAATCTGATCAATGACGAGGCTGACCGTAAATTTTATCTTTTTTCCGAAATCTTCGTGACCATGCTCTAAAGTTGCTCGCATTTTTTTCTTAAAAAAATCTATCCACCGTAATCTTTATCCAGAATAAAAAGCATAAAAAGGAAGGCAAAACAAGAAGAAGAAGGAACTCACCAGTGGGCAGCTGAGTTGGTTCGGTTTTGGGCACTTCATTGCAAAGGTCCTAGGGTCGAAACTTCGCGGCTGCTAACACGTCTTAAGTGGGGGGTCATGGTGGTGGGGTCCTCTACTAGCTTCCCCCAGGTATTGACGATTGGTCTGAGGTGCACCGCGCACTATACGGGCCGTGGGCTGGTGATTAGCATAAGCGAAAATTGGGCCCGGCGGATCCTAGGCATAAAAAAAAAAACAAGAAGAAGAAGAAAACGGGCATCGACATGAAATGTTGAGCTATTGGGAAGAAGTGAAAGTACCGTCTCAAAAACACGACCGCCCCTTGAGGTTGGACAAGCTGCTGCTGCTGCTTCATCTTCTTCTTTACATGGAATGTATATGTATGGGTGAGAGTTTCTCGGGGACAAATATATGAGGGATTGGAGAGGAAGGGAGGAAGAGGAAACTTAACGTGAATATCGATGAATCCAGACGATCAAAGTTTCTGTTTTGGCGATTTTGAGGCGTAAATGTCGTTGGAAGAGAAGTATAGTTGGATAGGTTTCACGTCATAAATTAAGTCAATGGGTCCGGATTTGGCCGACTCATAACGACCCTCTTTAAATCGGGTTGATCTTTTCTTATTTTTATCTTATAAGACATATTTTAAGATGCCGTTTCCCCTTGGTCCCGTAACTTACACGAGTTGGGTGATCAAGTCTTGTGATTCTTAATTTTAGTCCAGTATTAGACTTAGTCCTCAAGTTACCAGATATCGAAAATTCCAATTAAATAAATGATGTCTTGTGCTTTCTTAACTTTTAGGGCTTGCTGCCTCATCAACTTGTTTGTCCAACTACAATTGACCAATTAGGTAGATTTTTTATTATAAATTGACTACATTTTAGTACTTACCTATGTCTTAACAGGATGGCATGTCGTTTAAAAAAAAGAAAAGAAAGATACATAAGTGCACTCATTAATTGATATTAAAATCATAATAAGTGGATACTTTATAGCTTATAAGGATATCACCAAAAGCAAGTATGTATACCAATTAATATATTTTTTAAGCAAAGAAGAAAAATGTGACAAAATGGTAAGCGGCGCTATTGCCACCCTTCAAATGACTAAATCCACTCAATTTTCGTCAAAAAGATAAAATTACCGTCTTCTTCAATTGCAATTCGAATTAATGGTCCCAAATTTATTTACTTTTCTTTTTTTCTTAGTTTTTCTATAACATACGTAGGATCTACTTATTATAATTAAAAATTTCATATATATATAGTTTTTGTTTATCGTAAATTTTTCTTGTATATCGAAGGCACTATTTTTTTGTTATAAGATATTACTTCCATAAAAATTTGTTTTGTGGAAAAAATATAATTTCAAGAAATCTAGTTCTTTTCTACATTGTTGATCAAATAAATAAATAAAATGTTAAGTAGATGAAATTTATGGATGAAGTAAGAATTTCTTTTTGAAAATGTCAGTGAAATTCCTTTATTATGGATTGATAAAATTAATATCACCTATGAACTATTTATAAAAAAAAAATCAAAACTTTTTGGGTAATTTTTTTGGAATATAAACTTTTTAAAGGAAAAGATTTTAAGCTTGGGAAAGGCTTGATCTCCATAGTAGTCGACAGCCCATATTGTCTTCCTCATAAAAAAAAAAAAAAAAAAAAAAAAAAAAAAAAAAAAAAAAAGGACTCCGAATAACTAATGCTCGACACATTCATTAACAGAATCACTTGCTATAAGTAAGAAAACCCGAAATCGAACTATGCGCGGTGAGCTCACAGCGACACCAATTCTTTCGACTTTTGAACCGATCTGTAGGGTTTGCTCAGTTTTGGATCGTGTATCGCCCCAAGAACCTTCTTTGTCTGATAAACTATTCGGCACTTCCCATGGCTTATTCAAAGGGAAGGGTGATTTTTCCATTCACTTGAGGGTTCCAAGGGAACTCTAAAGCAAGCAATGGATAGTCTAATCTCTTAGTGATAAATGCAACTTATCGATCCTTCCCTTCAACGGGAACCATGTTATATTGATCAGCTCGAGGATCTATCTAATAGTTAAGGTAGGATTCTAACTTTCTTTTCGAGCCCAACTAGTTCATCCATCTCCCACCCCCACGTATTAGTGTTAATTTTACCCAAACAATGACAAACATAAGAGAGACATAAAATTAATATGAATAATTACTAACGAAGACAACCTTAAACCTTCTTAACGTGTTGGGGTTGGCCCAGACATAGGAATGAATTGGGAGCAATCAAGTCTTTTAACTCCGTCTGTTATTAATAGTGACATGGTCTTTTCACAAATTTTTTATTTTCTTTCTTTCTTTCTTTTTCTTTTCTTTCTTTTCCTTTTCTTTTCTACCAAGTCAGGTCACAGAGCAAGAATTGGTGACCCTCGTCAGCCTTTGTGCAAAGGCCATGAAGCCCTCAATAAAGGTGAACAAGGTTCTAGGATGGAACCAGAACCGGCCAGTCCGGCTTGGTTCCAATTCTATGGAGGGACGAGTGAGTTCTTAGTTCCACTTTTTTAGGAACCAAACCCGTAACCTAGGACTTAGGAACTTGAACCCTAAAACCGCCATGCATTTGAGATTGAACTTCCAAAATTGTTGTCCAACAATCTTTCTTTAAATGTTTAACTTGATGGGTCTTCTTGTTTCTCCATCTCTTATCTATTGCCTTTGCAGATTACATGACCTAATAGATGAGAAAATTTGTTTTTCAACTTTTAGGCATTACTATTAATAACCTTACTCATGTGGTTGTTAAAAGATAGGAAAGAATAATGAAAGATCTCACTTTTGAATGAAGATACGGTTTATTCTGTAGTATGCTATGCCCATATCTTTATGCCTAATGTGTTTTTGTAGACCATGAGACTAGTGAAAACTCCAATTGCTTTTTTGATGCGGTTATATTCGTGCAATCATTTCTTACAAAATAGTGATTCAAGAGAATTAGTGCATTGAAAACCATAAAATTTCCTTAATATTATTTGACAAATGCATATGTACATTCTTTCTTAGGTAATCAATAATAAAATCCTTATTTTTTTATTAGCATACGGACTCCTAGAGTGCCCAAAATTGGCACAGGGGGACACTTAAGTACTAAAAGTTACAAAAGGTACACTTACATGCCAAAATTGGAGCAAAAGGGATCAGTTAAGTGCCAACGGCGAAAAATTCCGATCAAACTACCACGTGTCCATTTTCCGGCGATTTCATTTGCTGATTAAGCATTTTTTTTTTCAAAATAAAAAATCCACATGGCCCAAGTCAAACTAATTTTTTTTAAAATCTATTTTGTTAAACAAAAAAAAGGAGAGGAAGGGGATTCGACGAGGGCTGCCATTGCCATTGCCGCTGCCCACCATTGTCAGGAAGGGTTGATGACGGTGGGCGAGGGTCGGCCGGGATCGTCGGGCCTTGGCCAGCCCTCGCCCACTTGGGCCAAGGGCTGCCGACCGCCTAGATCGTGGCTGGTCTAGGCAACCGCCAGCCCTTCCCGATGATGGTGGGGCAACGGCGACGACAGGCGGTGGCGAGGGCTGCCATCGCCGGATCCCCCTTCATCTCTCTCTCTCTATTTTTTTATAATTAATCAATTTTATAATAATATAATTTTTAAATTATTTACTATTATTTAATTAATAATTTTTAAAATCCATGTCAGCGCAAAACAACGTCGTTTTGGCTGATTTTTCGCCGACTTAGTTTCCGTCGAGCCACGTAGATAAGAAAATTAATAAAAAATTGTCACGTAGGATTTTCAAGAGAGGTCCGACGATTTGGCACTTAAATGATCCATTTGTTTTGAAAAATGGTACTTAAGTATACCTTTTGTAACTTTTGGTACTTAAGGGTCTGTTTGTAATCTTGCCAATTTTTCTATTTTTCTGTTCTTTTATTCCCTGGAATAGGAAAAGAACAAAAATGCGTTTAGTAACGCCAACTAATTTTTCTATTCCCGAGAATAGAAATTGTTCTGGGAATAGATTTGGAGTAGAAATGAGAAATAGAAAAAAAAGTAGCTTCTGTTCTTGGGAACAATTTCTAGAAACTATTTCTCGGGGAATAGATTTGAAGTAGAAATGAGAAATAGAAAAAAAATCAAGAAGTCACGCGCCGCACTAAGCTTCTTGTTCATATATGCTATTAGTAGTAATATAAACTCTATTTCCTTTAATATCTCGGGAGACAAACAATTTCTAGAAATTATTTCTTGAGGACTACTCACCGCCTAATAGATTTGAAAAGTAGAAAATGCATTTTTATTCTTTTTCTATTTCGAGAATAAGAAATTGTTCTAGAAAAAAAAAGTGTTTTTTGCATCAAGTTTATCTCTATTTTCGAAACGCACCTTAAGTGTCCCATCTGCCCAAAACATCATGCCAAGTTTTGGCACTTGGACAATTTAAGCCTTTTTTTTTCATTATTAATTTTCATTTTAAAAAAGAAAAAGAACCCATTAGAATCCTATTATTTCTTGAGGACTACTCACCGCCTATAGCAAGCCGCCACCCGCCTTTTCCATATATCCAAGGTCATTGGTTGCCTTCTTTCAAAAATCTACGCAATGCTCAAAATTAAGGCATCACTATTTTGCCTTCAAAAGTTACATTCACGGATTTTTCTTCCTCTTGATTTCGATCTCGATAATGAACTTTCTTCTTTGGAGCTCTACAATCCTGTTTTAGATGTCCCTTCTTTTGCAATTCCAGCAAATAATTTCACCACGGCCGCTATCCTTTTCTACCCCCCCCGCGCCGCCGCCGTCGCCCGCCCGCCTCGCCGCTTTTCGCTAAAACCAGGCTATTTTTGGGGGAACGAAAAAGAAAGAAATAAAACAATTTTAGTGATACCAAATGCATTTTTATTCTTTTTCTATTTCGAGAATAAGAAATTGTTCTTAGAGAGTAGAAATAGAAAATAATTATTTCTCAAAAGAAACTGTTCCCAAAAGTAGAAATGTTACCAAACGCACCTTAAGTGTCCCCTCATACCAAGTTTTTGCACTTGGACAATACTTAAGCCTTTTTTTATTATTATGTTTATTTTCATTTTGCATAACTACACATGAAAAAAGAAAAAGAACCCATTAGAATCCTAAACCGATCATGAACCTGTAACAAGGTAGGTTTCAAATTTCAGGTTCCAACAAGTAGATTTCAAGTTCTAAAAAATGAGAAACTTAACCCAAGGGTAGGTACCAGGATCCGCCTAGAACCTGTAAGGAATCTAGAAACACTCACCCCTAGCCTTTACCAATCGCGAGGGTCACAACGCTCGTTAGGCAAGAGTTAGCCAGCCCTCGCCGATGCATATGAAAGTTGGCCACTAGCCTTTGCTAGGCTGGGAAGAAAAAAGAAGAAAAAGAAACTCAGAAATTTAAAAAAATAATTTAAAAAATGTCCGTATTAGTGTTGATCATGTTACATAGCACGGTTGATATTCATATTAGTTATTTCTAGCTAAAATTGATTGAATTGACTCAATTGGCAAATGTGAAAATATTTAAGACTCAATTAGTAAAATTGAAAAGTTTAAAACTAAATTGGCCATAGTGCAATAAATTCAAAAAAAATTGGACAATTTTCACATAAAAAGGCAATGCAATAAAGCACTGACCTTTTAATATGGCACCATTCAACTTTAGCTTCCAACGGGAAAGATAACACTTTCAAGGAACTATAAAGACTTATGCAAGTTTTTAAATTTTTACACATATCTTAGCTAACAATTCCGAATATTTTGTAGTGTTGATTATTTCAAACTCCAACTATGATTCAAGCAACAACAAAAAAAAAGTTCTTCATGTGTTGAGTCAAATCGAGTCAAATTTGATTGACCTAATCTAATCCTTAAATTATTCGACCAATGCTGAAATTACTAAGATTCGTTTTACTTAGATTATACATATTAGTCACTCCAAATCTCTTCTCATGTCTCTTTAGCAAAATAATTGATTTATGTGTAGAAGACTAGGCACCTTGAAATAAAGAAATTTAAATTAAAAAGCTACCAAAGGTTCCACATCAATCCGTCCCAAAAAAAAAGTACTTCAAGATCAGCATAATAGTTCCACCTAACGAGTCAACCTGAGAAGAGAATCCAGTTTCCTAGGAACAACACAAATAACCTTGCTCATCTCAAAACGATCAACATCAGAGAATCTACCGCTTGATGGGAAAGTTGAGCTCACAAAGGTTCAAGAGAGGATAATCTGGCAGCCCTTTGATCCACAGGGAAGCTTTAGTAGTTCCTCGCGGAATACCTTGTCCATCTCCGACTATGCAGGATCCCCAGTAAAGCAAATGGTGAGTGTTTCCAGGACCATGGCATACTCGACCAATAGTTTCACCACACCAATCTTTTCAAAACTGGGGATGAAATCATCAATCTTGATCTGCTTAAGATGCAACACAAAACATTGGGGTGCAGGATTCAACAGGCAGCCGTTCTCTTCATCATCTGAAGTTAGTCCAATCATCTGGTCATCAGAGTGAGTTTGTATAATTCAGCCATCACGTGGTTTGAAGGCTGCCAAAAACATCAAAATGAGAAATGGTTTCCATAGGGTTACCTCGCGGAATTCAAGGGTTTCAAGATGTGGTGAATGATGCAGTATGCCCCAAACTGCTCCGCATTCCAAGTCTAAACGCCCCACGTTCAAGCTTCTCAAATTACCAAAGACAGGCAGATGGTTATAGAGCTCGTTTGCGCTAGCTAGCACCTAGGAACAAGGCAATATAACACATACTAAGACTAATGCTATTGAGAATTATATCAGGAACTTGGGTGAGATAGGAAAAAAAAAACAGGAATTTCACAGGATAAGTAGAGAGACCTCAATAGTCTTGCATGACAATTCCAAACTTTTCACGGACCGCATCCCTTGAAGAAGCTTGCTTATGCGGTAAGCAGCTTCTCTTGATCCACTCAAAGGAAACTCAGCAACATCAATGACCGCCTCCATCAGTGAGCACGATTGGTTCAAGTAGTAATCGTTCAAGAAAGGACTTGTGCAAGAGAAGCTTTCTAGATTATTTGCACATATCATAACTTGGCAGCCATGCAAGTCCATCAAGTGACTCTCGAGATCCTCATCCCGTATGGTCAAGATCTTTAGCATGGGAGTGAAAATAGTCACTGCCCTGAGATAAGACCAATCACAGTCCTCCACAATTAACTCCTTAAGAGCCGGGCAAGACAATAGCTGCTCGGTTGAGAACTCATCTAAAAATGTGATTTTTATAAGCATCAAGTGTTTGAGATTAGGGAGTAGTATTTTAGAAGGTAGCTTTAAGGCCCCTGGCACGAATAATTCCAGGTTGGTCAATGATGCAGAAGTGAATAAGCAGTAAGGCAAGGCAAATGGTCCTTCAACGTCTGAAAGGTCAAGAAAGCACTCCTCAACATTTCGCTGAACCGCCGCGGACACCCATAAATTGATACGGGATGCATCACGTGACACATTACAAGCAAGGTAGAACCGTCTTATGCGAGAGGATCCACGAAGGACAAATGCTCTGTCCACAAAATTCATGAAGAGCTCTCTCTCAGACTCAGAATCCTCCTCAAATTCAACATTAGGAATAGATGTCCACAGATACTGCCACTTTTTGCACAATACGCTTGTTTTGACAGCATCCACCATAGGAAGAAAAGACAGGATGTGTTCTAGGATTGCCTTGGGAAGCCTGTTTATGTTGTCAATAGCAGCATCCATATCTTGCTCTTTAGACAGCTTCTGACACTTGGATTTGCCATTGACAGTACTTTCATCCATAACTCGTGAGACCCTACTAGCACACAGAGTCCACCATCATTAACAAACGATTCATGGAATTGCTAGAGCAACAAAAGTATTTAAGATATTAAAACTTCTATTCTGAAGTATCTACTATCTGCAATGGTGACCACAGCTCAGTTTAATGAGTGAACAGGAAAACATGGAGAAGTACTACATCTCTCTAGTATGAGACTTGAAACTATCAACCATGAGATCCTTACTAGAGCTGAGGACATAACTAGAACATAGCACAAAAGCCATGTAATATGCAATTGTGCAAGCATTCATTTCGCATGATTGATGAAGCCATTGCGACATAGTTCAGCTTTACATGGTCACATCCAACGTAAACAAGCTTCTGAAATGAGACAAAGCTATGCTGTTTTCTGGAGACTACTACTTTATTGGTCC
This sequence comes from Corymbia calophylla, assembly GCA_014182845.1. Taxonomy (NCBI): domain Eukaryota; kingdom Viridiplantae; phylum Streptophyta; class Magnoliopsida; order Myrtales; family Myrtaceae; genus Corymbia; species Corymbia calophylla. Next base: position 21,801,389 of record CM024701.1, on the reverse strand, counting down.
TCCCTCCGCAGAACACAAGTCAGTCGGAAAATGGTACTTTCTAAATCAAAGGAGGGCAAGTCAGAACGAAATTCCATGACTTTGATGACATGCCGAATCCTTACATTACGATTCCAGGTTTTCTCACGATAGCACAAGTCGATTTCGACTATCTAGGCTTATCCTTACACAAGTATATCAAGAAAGAAATACCCATCCACAGGGTTTGCCATTGTGATCGGCCGCGCTATTTTAGTCGCCGTATATCCCAGGAAGAAAAAAGAGAAGCCAAGATCAAATGCAGGATCATGCTCACATTGCAAGAATGTTCCCCAGGGAGTCACATGAACGCATGAAATTAGTCCAACACTCGGCCATCTTGCAATAAAGCTGCTAGATTTCGGTCAAAACTAGGTAACCCACTTACTCTGTGTCGTCATCCAGAAGAAAAACGCAGGGCAAACAAAAAAGTTAAAGAAACCCAAGATCATGCGTTAGTACTGCCTTGTACAACTCCCACGACAGGGTCTTGCGAAACGATCGGTGAATTGATTGAGATGAAAAGATGGTACCTTTCGCAACTCCACGACGGGGTCTGCGAGACGACGGCGACGACGGCGAGGCGTGGTTTTGCTGTGCTTCGCCGGCGAGGTTTTGGCGGGCAAAATAGCGTGCAAGCACAGTGGAGGAGGAGGAGAAGAGGAAAAGGCGAAGACTGAAGAGTCGCCGATCCGCAATGGGCCTGGGCCTGCCACAAGCCCAATATCACTAGAGCAACGGCAGGCCTACAATTCATTTATTTACCTGTTTATTTTCTTTTGAGTTAATACCACAAAAAGCATACAACTGATACACTTGTGATAAATTTACTCAAATTAATTTATTGTCCATCAACAACCCAAAACTCATATACTTGTGATAAATTTATTCTCAATTAGTTCACGTTCAATTTTATCATCAAACTACTAAATTTGATGACAGCATGAATTGACGAACGTATCTTAATTTGGGATTTTACTCTTCATTTATCACAAATATATCACTTTATGATTTTTTATGATATTAATATAATTTCACGGAAACTAATGTAAGGTAAATTTGTCACAAATGTATCAGTTTATAGTTTTTTATGGTCAAAAAATTAAGTTGAAGTAAATTTTTAACAATTGAAACAATTTGAAGCTTTTTATGGTAATAACCATTTTTGCTTTTACTTATTTCATGAAAACTAAGGAAGTTACCCTCAGACAATGAAGAAAAGCAGAAAATTTGGAGAATATTAGTTCAATTTATGGAAAAATAATATTTTGGTACCTGTTCTTAAATACATATTTTACAATATTTTTAATGTAAAAAAACAATATCTTTCTTCTTTCTAATTTCTCGTGTAATATTCTTATTAAATATTTATAAATTGTCAAAAATACAATCACAACGTATAATCTGTTGGATGTGGTGTCCACCAAATAGTTAGTCCAAGTTCACCATTTTATATGCTACCACTTGAAAAAGGGGAAAAAGAAAAACAAGGTTAGATTTGATCACACTAGAAAATAAAATGCAAGAAGTATTTCATATTGGCTGCTTGAAATTTGATTTCGACTCATTACATACTACCACATTTTTGGAGGGCCAAAAGAAAAAACTCGAGTTAGTATCACTAAAAATCTCATAATAATAGCCCACGATACATTTATTTAAAATTAATTTTCGATTCGTAAAAGGATTCAAACCGGTACTTTCATAACGCATTTACCACAAGCTTATTTTTTTTATTTTTTTTTTGGTAAGGTAAGTATATTAAGCTTTCAACCAAAAGATTCTATACAGAAGAGAGACCCACGGCACCATCAATCACTCTACGGGACAACATGTTACTAGAGTGAGGGGGTACCGTAGACACAAGGAAAGAGAAAAATTACAGATTCACAAAAGGGCCTAAGCGGCTCTAGAAAAAACCTCACTCAGGACTTGTACTAAAGATACAAAGTGGTTTATCCCCGGCTTTTGCTTTGCATTCTCCTATTACTAGAGTTATCCTCCACTTTTGTTTAAAAGCAAACGCTTTATCCTTGACCGCCTTATAAAGGTACTGTTTCATGGCCTGGATATGAGGAGAATGCGTACGGAAGAGGATATCATTTCTAGTCTTCCAAATTATATAGCATAGTGCACCAAAGGAGAACCGAGCAATCTCCTTGGAGAACCCACTTCCTGAGAGAGCATTGATGGCCCAACGAATATTGTCCGACCATGAAGAGTTATACCAAGGGAGATTGCACTTAGAAGCCCAAAACATGGCTAGAGAGTTGGGGGTACCACAAGCAAAAAATAAATGGTCAACCGAGTCGGGTTGAGTGTTACAAAAGGCGCATACCGCATTAGGAATCCTTCCAAAGGACCTAAGGTATACCTGGGTTGGAAGACGGTTTTTGACAATCAGCCAAAGACAAAATTGGTGACGAGGGATAATGGCCTTGTTCCATACAAAGGATGCCCACTGCACCAAGTGCGATTTCCTACGAATAGCAGCCCATGCCGATGCCACCGAAAATTTACCCGAAGGCTCCTTCTTCCGGGTAAAGAAGTCCAAGCCTTGGGCTAAGGGGGATTATAATTTGCCAAGATAGAAGCTCTTCGCGAAGCACTTGACCTAAGGGAGTGTATAGGTCCGCCACTTTTGCTTGCCTATTGAGATCCGATTGGTAGATGAAGGAGTTCGAGAAGAAGGTAGAGAGCGGACCAATATCAAGCCACGGATCAAACCAAAGCGAAGTGGTCAATACATCCCCTATCTTCCACTTGAAAAAGGGCAAGGATTCACCTCTAAGGGCAAGGATTTTCCTCCAAGCCCAAGAACATTTAGTAGGAGGGTTAGAAGACCGAAATCCTTACTTTTGAGATGGATGGCATGGATCCATTTGCACCATAGGGACTCCTTGTCAGTAAAGAGATTCCATATGTGTTTCATCATGGCAGCTTTATTACTGTCCCGAATCCTGCTGTAACATCCTGAAATTCGAGCCTTTTAAGGGATGAATGAACATTAATTTCGCCAATGCATTGTTGATTGATCTCACTCGGGCCGATCACTCTGAGATACGACCTTGAGGGAAAGGCTAATGAGGATAGAACTCGTACGACTAAAGAACTTGACCTGGGAAAACGACTAGACCGTGAGACTTGCGTAAGGACGATCCTGTAGATATGTAGGCCGATTTCAAGGACGACTAGAAGTCGATTCGCAGATAGAAATAATAGGACGACGGGTGATTCCGTCTACCGTTATCGAATCCGCGAACGGCCCTATGTCGATCCTTGGTAATCGTGTACTTTGAAATAAGAATCGATCCTTCGCAATTTCATGTAGTCAAGGACGTCCATGTGTCGAGGAGTCTTGAATGTGAATTGGCACGAGTCGGTTACGCGTGAATCCTCAAAGCCGCCTGTCAGTCTGAGCAGTACCAAAATGGCATTCGGGCGAAATTGACATGGCATGAGAATCCAAAGATTGGACTTTGAATTTTCGGGAACGTTCGAGAAGGACTTTTGGACGATGCTTCTTAGTCGATCGACGGTGTCAGTTAAGCCGAGTAATTGAAAAAGGGATTTTCGGACCGAGAACACGAGCCTACGAGGACATGGGCCGGGCAAGATCAGTGTGGGCCTCATGCCCAAGGTGGGACAGCCGCCATGGAAGGCCCGAGGCAAGCAAGTGAGCCCGTTGGGCCAAACCGACAATTTACCCTCCCGGGCCCATTGTCTAACCTTGAGCCATTTCGAGCCCAACAAATTCCCGAGCCCGTTCCTATTCATTTTCAAGCCCATTTCCTAGGCCCGTCCTCCATTTTCAGCCCAAGGACAGATTGGGAAATGTGCAAGGTGGAAATGACCAAAATGCCCTTGGATATTTTGAAGAAAAGTCAAAAAGAAGAAAGAGAAGATGAGGTCATTGTTTGGCAAGTGGGGCAAGCCTTGATGGCTTGGATAAGGCTTATCCTTCAGCCTTCACTTCACTCTCTCTCTCCTCTTCATCTTCTCCAAAAATCGCGCACCTCTCTCCCATGGTTTTCCTTCCTTCCTTCTGTTTTTCAGTTTGACCTTTCACCGAAATCTGAGTTGTTCATTGCCTTCCCGTTGGAATCTCGTCTCGTGCCACCCGCCGTTGTGTTCAGAAGAGAATTTCCGTTCAAATAGCCTCGGCCGATCGCCGGAAAGAGCTTCCGATCATCCCGTATTCCGGCCGAAATCCGGCTGTCGCCGGACCGTTTTCTGACCGCCTACTGTAGCGGCAGCTTTGCACAGCTCCGCCTTTTCTTCCGTTTCTCTCCATTTTCGACTAAACCACCGCCCATCCCAGCCACAAGTGGTTCCCCCTCGACCCCAGTGTGCTATTGGTCGCTGGCCCGCCACTCGCCGGAGCTCCGGGGCAGCCCGTTCAACTCCGACGCCTTCTTCCTCCTCCCGGCGGTGCGGTTTCTCGAGTTGCGGTGGGGATTCCGAGTTTGTAGCTGCTGTGTTCAGCCCGGACCGCCTTGGATCGTCGTGGTGGAGGTCCCAGTGTCGGGTTCGTCGCCGCCGCCGCGTCCATGTCACCGGCCCGCTTAACGGGTGAGTTTAGCTCATAATCCTTATTTAGTGCCTAAACTTGCTTAGGGTTGGTTAATTAGTGTTAATTTTGGTTTAAGGGGTTTAATTAAGTTTATTAGCCCTAAGATAGGTGGTTAGATAGATGGTTAGGATTAGATTAGCTTAATTTTGCTAATTGTGCTTAATTATTGCTTAAATGAGGGTTATGTGATTTTTGTGATTAATTAAGCATGATTTGCTTTAATTGGATTGATTAATTGTTTTAATTAATATTTTTTTAATTTCTGGATTAAATGTTTTAATTAATTAAATTTCGGAAAAATCACTGTTCACGATTACTGTTCACGAGCACTGTTCACGATTACTGTTCACGGCACTGTTCATTCAGAAGCTAAATTTTGTCTGAATTTGATGTGCTATTGATTGTTGTGATTAATTGAAGTGCTGATTGTTAATTATGCTCGTGAATATTGATGAAATGCGTGATCGAGTGTTGGTTGGATTTTGGATTTTGGAATTGTCGAGTGAGATCGCATGACATATTGCGTGGGTTATTTGAAATGGCATGTCGCATGAGCATGCGCGATGTTGCATTCACGACGAGCAAAGATATAAATGGATTGCTTGATGATGTGTTGCATGATCACATTAAGAGAGGGAACCCGGCGTTGCGGAAGACCGCCAATCCTTATGGGGTTGTGCTTGCGTGGCCGTTTGGTCGTCCCGACTTTTGTCGCTGCTCGACGGGGACATGTGACGGGGCTCACGGTAGTGGGCGGGTCCTATGTTCCTGTCAGTTGCGGGACTGCGGTAGTGGGCGGGTCCCGTGCTCCTTCGGGAATGCCGTCGAGGAAGGGATGACCCCGACGTCGCCGTGCCTCGAGGTAAAGAGGACGAAGCCGGTTTAGCTAGGAACCGCCAACCATAAGGTTGTGCCGTTGGCCCAGGAGGGAGCGTTAATAATCGGAGCATGTGTGAGTGTGAGACATGAGAAAGTTGTGTGAGATGCTCTGATTATTCGCATGCTCTTAGTGTCGTGATGATCGCGATTATTTATGGCAAGCACGCATGAATTGACAGTCGTGCAGGGTGTGGCAATGGCCAGGTGAGATCGCTTGTGACGCGACTCGCATGTGATTGATGAATTGTGTCATCTAACGGCCATGTGCCTTGATTGCGTATATTGAATGAGATTTGACGTGCGGTATGTATGGCGGACGGGTAAGGTTGCATGTGAACCGATGTTATGATTGTTGGTTTGCCTTGTCTGTTGTTGGCTGTTGTTTGGTTTTGGTCATTTGTTGTTGGGTTGAGTGAGGGGTGGTTCTGGAGAGATACCCCGGGTTGAGTTGGCGTACTAACCGGGGCTTAGGGGAAGAACTCGCTGAGATTTTATCTCAACCCGTCGTGGTTAACCATTTTCAGGCCCTTAGAATGGCGTACCCGCAATGGAGGATCCTGCCCCGCTCCTCCAGTGATCGACTCGACGGAGCTTGAGTCCGATGGGTCCGAGTGATGATGGTGCTGAACTTGAGGGTTCTTCTTGTTTAATTGGATTAGCCTAGTTTCTTTTTGATTTGGCTTAGAGGATGGATCGGCCCTTTTTATCGGGCTTGTAAATTGGAAAACGATCCTCCATTGGTTAATCCAGTAAATTGAATAGTTGAGTAGTTGCTGTTGTTCTTGTTGTTCATCCCTCTATCTCTGTTTGATTGTATGTTTGTCTGGGGATGGTTCGTCTTCCGCTTGTGCATAATCAAAGATAAAATGAATGGTCGTCGATGGGTCCTGGGACGTCGCTTTCAATTGACCAAGAGAAGGGGTTGCCGCGAGCTCGAGTGTCGGGGCGTGACACCTGCGGATTCCTAAGCCTCCTTCCTGTTTGGGAAGACAAACATCCTCCCATGACACTTTTGAACCTCCCGGTCCCATGACCGGCCCCTTCCATAGGAACTGTCTACAGATTTGTTCTATTCTGAGCACTACTGAAGAGGGCAGCCAGAAGATGGATGCCCAATATGTATGGATTGCATGCAAGACAGAATTAACTAGTTGTAATCTGCCCGCAAAAGAGAGAAAGCGATGTGTCCATGATTGGACTTTAGCAGTTAAGAGACATACCAGGGCGTGGCGTCCACTTTCTTCACCTCAAGGTAATGATGGGTACACCCGATAGTGAACCGGAAATGAACCCGCCTCTATAGCCCAAGACTTGTAGTATTTGGTCTCTGACCTCCAGTGAACCCCCGGAAATGAAGACTTCACTTTTGCTGGCATTCGGAGTCAAGCCGCTCCAAGCAAAGAACATGTCAAGCCCTTCCTTCATGCATGAGATAGAGTCTACACTCGCTTTACTAAATAGAAAGACATCATCAGCAAAGAAGATGTGAGATAGGCGAGATGCCCTACACCTCCAGTAGTAGCGGTATTCTGGACGCCGGGTATGAAAGTTTATAATCCCTATGAATACCTCCATGGCCAAAGTAAAGAGATAAGGGGATATGGGATCGCCTTGCCTCAAACCACGCCCACTAGTAAAGAAACCATGTAGTTCGCCATTCAAAGCAATAGAGAATTTTGGAGTGCGAACACAGGTCATTATAAGATGTATGAAGTGGTTAGGGAACCCAAAAGCCTGAAGAGTTGTTTCCAAGAAGTCCCAGTTAAGCGTATCATAAGCCTTCCCGAAGTCAACTTTGACGGCACATTTCGGGACATACGGCTCGGTATGAAAACCACAAAAAAGCTCTTGAGCAAGGAGAATATTATCGGTAATTCTCCTCCCTTTGACAAAAGCAGTTTGTACTGGACTAATGAGGTCTGGAAGTACTGTTGCCATATACTTCGAAAGAAGCTTGGTGATGCACTTGTAGATAGTATTACAACATGCAATAGGCCGATAATTTGACACCAAGGTGGCATTAGGAATTTTAGGCACCAAGGCAATGATAGTGTTGTTGATCTCCTTTAGCATGCATCCAGAACCAAGGAAATCCAGACAGCTTCGATTCTTGAGGGCCCACTATGTCCCGCTTTTTTAAAAAAATCCGCATTATACCCATCTCGGGCCCTGAGCTTTGTTTCCAAAGAATGGAGAACATAGCATCACGGACCTCCGATGGTAGGAAGGGTTGGGATAAGAAAGTAACCTGGTCCTCGTTGAGCGTAGACTGGATGACCTCTGTGAGCTCTTGAATGGATGGTCTCAGAGGCACCTCGACCGGAGCAAGGATCTCCTAGAAGTATGAGACAAATACCCTTTGGACAGCCCCCATATCGCTTAGCAAAAGCCCGAAATTATCCCGAACCGAGATGATCCTATTACGCAGATGCCGATGAGTGACTGTTTGATGAAAAAAATTGGTGTTCAGGTCCCCCTCCTTGAGCCACCTAATTCTAGACTTTTGCCTGAATAAAGATTCCTCCTGAGATCTGAGATTATAGTAGTTCTTGATTTGTAAATGCTCTAAGTCCACCAGGTCCCTATTAAAAGGGTCTAGGAGCGGAGCTTCTTGTGAGGTGATAAGAGCCTCGCTTAGCTTCGATGTTCTAGTGGAGATAGCTGAAAAAGCTTCTCTATTGAGAATCTTGAGACGGCCTTTGAGGATCTTAAGCCGACCATAGAGCTTGAACATTGGAGAGCCCTCAAATGGGTTTGCCAAACCCGGGAAACAATCATGGAGAAGTCCTGGATGATTCATCCACATATTGAAGAACTTGAATGGCGATCGCCGAGGGTTGGGTGCAAGAATCCTCACTACCATTGGCGTGTGATCCGATATGCCCGGGGCAAGGAATGACGCTTCTGAGTAGGAGAAACTAGTGCACCAAGAATTGTTAACAAGTACCAGATCTATTTTCCGTTGTTTTCTGTTAACACCTGAGAAGGACGACCAGGTGAATCGGAAACCCACGTACCTTAGATCAATTAGTTCCGCTTGTTCTAGGCATTCCTTTAGCTCATCAAAAGCCGGGATCCAAATGTCAGGGCTGCCCATGCGATCCGAGGAGTCCAGATTGCATTGAAGTCACCCGCCACTATCCATGGACAATCCTTAAGAGAAGCGCTTAATCGAGTCGATCATTCCGAGAGGTCTCCCGGCAACAAAAGAGTGCTCCCATACACCACTGAAAGGGTTAAACTAGCCCCGGAAGACAAAGTTATAAGAGAAACGTGAATAATCTGACTAGTCATATAGAGAACATTTATATCCACCAAAAGCGGGTTCCATCCAACCCAAATACGGCCACGGGCAGCATAATCATTATTAGCAATCCAAGTCCATCCAGGAAGGAGACCAGAGGAGATGGTTCTAAATCTGGGAGGGGGTACTTTGGTCTCAATCACCCAACACAAAGATAAATGGTTGGATTTAACAAAATTCCCGACTTCGATCGCCTAACCTGGGTCTATAAGACCTCGGATATTCCAAAACCAAAATTCATTTATAATATCTATTCCAATGTGACCTTGGAGACCTACCTCCTCCTCGGACGTCCACGGCGTCCATACGATAAAAAGTTGGTCGGGGGGACACGAGACTTGATACCGAGCTGCCGGGGGGCTTAAGCCGGAGGTTTGGGAGTTGATCTTGTAATGAGCGACCCATGAGAGTGCTTTGAAGTGGCACTACCTCATCATCCAAGTCATCCTCCGAAGAAAAGGAGGCTGAAGTGTAAGGGTCCGCCACTCCTTTTGCAGCCAGGGAAGGAGGAGGAGCAGCTCAGGGAATGGCCTTTTTTGTAGCGTTTTTGACCAGTGTAGAGAAGGTCGGCCTAGATAGAGTTGGCCGCGTAACCGACGGACGAGGGACTTCTCTCTTGCGACCTTTGACTTGTTGCCAACCCTCCGCCACAACAGGATCAGCAAGAGGGGGACCCCGAACAGCACCTGGTACAGCAACCTGAGCGTCTACCCGGGAACCCGCACATACAAATCAATGGCAGCAATATCCATAGAGCGAGGCGAGGATTGAGTGACACTACAAGTGTCCACATCAGTCTCTACACGCCGAGGAGGGGGTCCTCGAACAGCAGCAGAGTCTTCAGTTATGACAGGAGGGCAACCCATCAAGGGGGAGGCCTGGATGTCATCAGCAACCACCGAGGAGGGAGCAAAACCAGCAGCATCCAAGGAAGTCCTCTTTGGCCCTGCATCCACCCGAGCATCAGCCGCTTGATCAGAGGTAAGAACCAAGGGGGGCAAGCTGAACCAGCCAACGTTCCAGCTCCATCTCCGTCCTCACTCCGATTCTGACAGCCGGCGTCCTAGCCGCTTCAAGCTTCCGAGTTCCGATGGAGGACAGCGGCTTCAAAGAGGGTAAACCAGCCAAACCAGAACACTCTTTGGCTACAAATGAGGTAGTTGGGGCATCCCTTTCAGCTGCAAAACCAGCGGCAATACAATCCACAGCAGTTAGGGGTTCCACTGCAACTTGAGGAGCAGCAGCTCGTTCCACTTGTGATGGAGCCTACACGGGACATTTATGTCCAAAAGTACCACAAATTTTACAAGAGATCGGTTTCCACTCATACTCTACCTCCACCATACGGGGTTCCCCATTTAAGTCAATCTTCAACGACTCACAACAGTCATTTGTTGCTGTAATTTCGACGCAAACTCGCGCATATGAGATTAGCTTCAGCTGCTCCGTGCGTTGATCAACGTACAGGGGCTTCCCAACTCGACTAGCAACGGCACTAAGTCCCGGGGCTGTCCAAAGAGCATATGGCAGATTTTTGAGCCTTATCCAAACCGGGACAGCAGTGTGGACTCCTTTACGCAGCTCTAACTTGGGTAGCCATTGTTGTAGAATTAACGGGACTCTTGCCACAGTCAGAGGTCCACCCTCAACTACCTTCCTCCGGAATTCATGATCCGGTATATGAAAGAAATAAAAACCTTGATCATTGGCCTTTACCTCCTTCAACTGGTGACCCCATAGATGTTTAAGTGCAGTTTCTACTAACTTGAAGGGGAGTTTCTTGCCAACAAAATACCCCACTAAGCTTTCCTTCCAAAGAGAATCAGCAGCTTCTAGAATTTCTTCCGAGAAGTGCACAACATCATCATCTATATCAGCAGGTGGAATATATGACAACGAATAACTGGTTGTGGCAGATTTAGCCACGTTCGCCCAAGAGCGGACTGTTGAGGACGAGGGTCCTCTTTGCTGGGGCAATGCCGGCATATTTCTATCTGCCATAGCCATGTCTTGGCCCCGCCGAGCTCCACCGCACCTGCACCGGGAAAAGGGCCTACCTGAACAGCAGAGACACACCCCCCCAACACCAGAATCCAAGCTAGCAGAACCCTGAACTACCCGTTTGTCTCTCGCTAGACGTTCACGAGACTGAGGTCTGGCGTTCGGCGGTCTGCTCTGACTGCGAGCACGACCTCCGCCCATCCTATAGTGGCTATTACCAGCTAGAGACTCAAACACACGTGCATTTGCAGATCTAACAGAAATTTCAGCAGAGTCCATGGAAAGAAAATCGAGAGGAGCCCTAGCATTTCACAGCGAAATGCTGGAAGATACGGGCTTACCAGGGGAAAATCAAGATGGGGAAGCGAGGTCCAAGTCTGCTCTACATCTTCTCCGAATCGCAGCCACAATCGTCGCCGGAGACCACTCGAACGAAGGTGCCCTGTGACCAGAGCTATAGTAACCAGGGGAGAAGCTCGGGAGCAGAGTTGGGAAAGCTTTTAAGTAACCACAGAAATTACCACAAGCTAATTTTCATCTCACAAAAAATCTCAAATTAGTACTCCTATTCCAAATCTCACATCAAGCATCCTAGATGAAAAAAGAGGCTTTAATGATATCATCTACATACATACCTCTTCGAGTTCTTTTCATGGAGCAAACTCCACATCCAACCTAGTCCTTGACCATGGATCATGAAAATTTCCACGATTGTTGGCAGGCAGCCACCGCGAGTGTGGTGGGAACTAGCTTCCCAAAAATCCAGCCCAAGCCGGGGTTAATATGTGATGGGGGCAAACTCTCACGTCGAACAACTAAGGAGATATTCTAGGGCTTATAATGGGTTGGATTCCGTCTTTTGGACAATTAGTTTGTTTAGATGAGTTCTTCCACCCATACAACAATCTGGCATCACAGCCACTCCTTGGGCGTGTGCCAAACCCACTTGAAGAGGGGGAGGATAATGCGGGCAAAGTCATATCAGGCAAACTAAAGATCTCTTGGACAACTAACTGTTCGAGATGAGGCCCCTCCCATATGAGGCAACTAAGGAGGGCACGTGCCAAACGTGAGGTGTTATCCTCGAGGCCCCGGGGAGGATAATGCGGGCAAATTCCCATATCTAGCACAACTAAGGAGATATTCTCGAGTTTATAAGGCTCTCTCTTGGACAACTAGCTGTTTGAGATGAGGCCTGCTTGAAGAGGGAGAGGATAATGCGGGCAAAGTCCCATATCAAGCAACTAAAAATCTCTTGGACAACTAAATGTTTGAAATGAGGCCCCGCTTAAAGAGGGGAAGGTTAATTTGGGTAAGGTTCTCTCTCTTGGACAATTAGTTGTTCGAGATGAGTTCTTTCATCCATTGTAACACATAAGTTGTTATCGAAGAAGAATCGAAGTGGGGACTTCCAGAGTCAGGATGCAGTGAAAGTAGGAGAGCTATTTCATTTAGGTAGGGCAAGGCATAATGGATGGACAAGCACGAGCTGTCTAGTATCTGAGCCATTTGGTCACATCACAGTTGGTAGGGCAAGACACAACGGATGGACAAGCACGAGCTGTCAAGTATCTAAGCCATTTGGTCAAACCACAACTGTGGTGCTTAGTAGATTATTATTAGCTCTCCCTGTCTCATAATGAAGTCGAATAGAAAGAATGTGAATCACTAACATTATATATAGGGTTGAGTTTTTTTGGGAACAGCTATGTTGCTTATTAGATTATTATTAGTCACCTATTTCGGAATGAAATGGAATAGAAAGAATGTGAATCACTAGCCTTACATACAAGGTTGGTTTTTTTTTTGGGGGGGATCTGGGTCAAAGGTATTGATTTAACATTTTTCATAAGATAGAAATTAATTCAGGATAAATGGGATGTCAGTTTGAGATTTTTTTGAGATGATAATTAGTTTGGGACAAATGTTTTATGAAATATCAGTTTGGAATTTTAAAAACATTAACCCTAAAATACTCAAATACTGTGCCTGCTATCCAAGCCCCCACTCTTTTTCTTTCAAGGAAATTTACTCTCTTCTGAAACCTGCTATGGAGGCCCACAGCCTGGATGGCTTTTCGCGGTTCATTCATTGTTGCCAACAACCACTGACTCACAGTTCAATAAGTCTGCAATGTGGGTCCACACAGTTTGAGGAAGATGATAAGCATTTTATCATGATGAGCAGTCAAAGATCAGCAATTACCCTTGAGATGACAAATCTGCAGAGGTTATAAGGGAGCAGCAAATATTTGTGAATGCTAGAGCAGTGCTCACTCTTCTTGAAGTGCAAATTGTTAAGGAAACGAAATTATTGTGCTTATCTCAAATCTAGCATGTAGAATTTAATAAGGCGATACGCATCAGCTTCAAATCAATCTAGTGGAATGAACGAATGCGTATGAGATGAGATGGTTTTGCATACGAAGTTAGAACACTTTGTGTGCACCTTGCTAGATATCTATCAGCAGCAAAGTATTTGAATGGATCACATGAGACTCCGGAATCATGCCATAGAATAATAGCAACATCTAAAGTTCTGCCAGTTGAACCAACTGAAGTTTGAATTCAACAAACATGGAGTTAGTCATCAAGTCTGAGCTACAAGGCACAAAGACGACACATTTGCAGGAAACAACTTCGTACCAAGCTGACTAAACTAAACCAAAACATCACAGAATGATGAGATTAATAAAAGACTACAAACAAAAGGGCTCTGACTTGATCTCTTCTTTTGTTAGGCAAAGTCAATGCCCGAACCCATGCACTTCACTTCTTGTGTTAGCAGCTTCTCTCTTGCAACATCAAAAAGACTAGGCACAGGTGCGTTCTTGACTTCTTGAAAATTTTTCGGAGAAAATAACTTCGCTTGTTCTATCGCTCCAGCTCTTGCCGCTGCATTTATAAATCATTGATCAACCCAAAATCAAGGTGTAGCTGTACTACGGTGCTAGGATTTTATTCAATCTCACTCACGCACGCACGCATGCATCTAGTTATCAAAGGAGATCAGCACTAACCATACTAGTTGTTTCTTTGGTCAAGGGTTATCACACGACACTGATGCCTTGATTCTTTCGACGGTGCACTTGATCAGGTTGTTCACAGTAGCCACCGACCCGAGAGAGAGTTTAGCAGATGGTACGGTGTCGACCAGGATTTGAAATGCAACAGTCAGCAGCGAGCCACCAGAGCCAATCTCGAGAATGCCGCCTCCTCCACCGAACTCTGGCCCATCAGGGAGTATGGCAAAACCTGAGGGTAACAGTGCGACATAGTCTGGGTCACCACCGTTTAGTACCACATTCATAGCAACGATGTCAACTGGAGCATAGATCACATAAGCGCCCACAGAATCTGTGCAGCTTTCTTGCAGTATAAGCATGTTGCTCTGGCTCGAATTCGCATTCTGCAGCTCAATTTACAGGTAGAAACATCAGTCCCAAGAGATGCGAACAACATGATGTTTTTTTTTTTGGTAAGGGTAAGTAATATTAACTTTTCAAACCAGCAAACTGTAACAACATGATGTTTTTCTCTCTCTAATATAAGAATAGGATCCTTCTGATGGCTACTTACATTTACGCGGAGTAATGAGACGCTGTTGCCAGGGTCGCGACCATTCGCTATATGTGCCATCTCTTGAACTTGCCCCCCATTTGAAAGTATATCCCACTACATTGATCACAATTTACCACAAATGAATAAGCCACAAGCAACATGAAATCAATCCCTTCATCGGCGTTAATGCATTAGTCAACTAGGCAAGACTCGTCTACATTTGCCACAACACCAATTACTCGAAAGCTAACAAAGTATGGACGTCGCATTAGGCAACAAATCAAAAATCATTAGTTTAACTCAAACAGATATCAAAAAGAAAATGTTTAATTTCTGTCTATACATGCCTCTTGGTTAAGGACCAGTAATTTACTTAATTATAGAGCCAATTAGAAGGAAGGTTTACATCTCCAGAGACATAAATTCAATAGGAATCCACGAATCCAAAAAACACGACATATGTCCAAGAAATGAAGCCGAAATTTTCTTCCAATAAAGAAGAATAAATTCCGTACCTCATTGCGAGAGTTCTCATCACGGAGGAAATCAAAAACCCGTTTTGGAGGAACTGGGAGCCAGAAGGAAGTTGCAGCACTTAGCACAATTCCAGGAGGCCTGCCTGGATCGTCCATGCTCTTTCTTGTCATGACCCGCACGTTATTATCAGAACCAGCTGCTGATAATGTTGTCCAAGCATGTGCAGTTGAAGCACCAACACCGCTACAGAAGCTAAGTACCATCCTTTCAGCCAACTTCAACATGCTCCTCCTTCCTTCTGGGCTTGTTATCACTGTGCACATATAACATTAATTATCACCAAAGCTGGCAATAAAACTTATGAGAATTTCTGAAGGAAAATTGTGAAATATGAACAATACATAGATCTCCTGATGGTATGTTATTGGCCATTAAACTTGCAAGACGTTCACACTGCCGCTCCAATGTCGCCACCCAACGTTTTGCTCCAAAGGCAAGGCCACAATTCACTAGGGGCCTATATATGCTATGAACAGCTCTATCATCGACCTCTACATGTTCGACCCATGTGACCTGAAAATGAAAAATGATACAAAAGAATTTATTCGGCGGAAATCATGTATGTGAAAAAAGAGGGGTGATTAAATGGGGATGTCTCATTTCTAGAGTGAAAGAGGGTCCAGGAAATATATGACCACCTTTGAGTAACCATTAGGTAATTCTTGGATCAAACAACCGGATGGCCTTCTCCGGCTCCTTAGTATGGGATTCCCTCGTATATTATCCAAGGAAACATCAACAACAGCCCAAGTTCCATCGCTGTGTTGCTTACAGTACCTCACAAAATAATTTTCTCGAGAAGGAACAAGCGGCGATGGGACCTGGAACTCGGCTGTCATCTGAAAATTTGATGAACGGGGCCTTCTTAGAACAGAATCAATGAAAAAATAGTGTCAGCTTAGATTATTATGCAAAGTGTGAGTGTTACCACTTGCAATGCACCATTGTAATTCCCAGCAACACCAGTCGATAGGACTTCTATGGTCATTGCTCTTGAGACTATGCCACAAAAAACACCTGACCATTGATTCTGAAAGACAAATGACGTTAGAAAATATGGAACGAATCAACTACTCAAATCGCTTTTAAGCAGATAAATAAGTTACCACATCCATGAGTATTTCGACAAGGTTAATATGATTCATAATAACCACTGCCGATTCTCTCGAAGCTTCCGATTTGAACCCTAAAGGTTTAGGCCCAATTCCTCTAGGGAAGATCCTAAAATATTCATCTTCATTCAATATCTCCGATGGTTGGCCACTGCCCGCAGGAATCCACAACGGCTCTCCTCCTTGTGCCATCCTAATCAGTTCCTCCATTGCCGCAACCGCAAGCTCAACTATCAACGGCTTATCTGCCTCAGAAGGCATCGATACTGATCTTATAAGATCAATTCCCCCATACATTTCTCCAACGAAACCTGATTGTGCCGGGAATTGATCTGGGGAGCGGGATGACATGTGAGGAGGAAGATGAGGGTAGTTAGAAGCCAATGGCTTCCCAACATACTTTGAAGCAATTGCGGATATCCTATCTATCTGCGATACAAGAAAGAGGGTTCAACATGCACTAATCTTTTGAGTCATGAGTTGAGAAAGTGCAACAACCAAGTGTACTTGTTTTCCTATGCTACCTCATCTTTCAAACGAGCATTTTCAATTCTCAGATGCTGCTCATCAAAAGACATTTCCCCAAGGGCAGCGGGGCCGCCGCAGTTAGGGCAGGTGGCAGTGCTGAGAGCTTCCCTATACCTCATGTTCTCAGCTCGAAGCTTTTCATTTTCAGCCTTCAGAATCGCATTTTCATGGCGTTCATGTTGAGCCTGTAAATCAGAAAACTATCCTTCAGCACTTGAATCATTGACTCTAAAACGCACTTTGACATTAAAACTATTGTCAACTACCACCAAAATATGAATCTCTCTACTTCACCTGTTAGTTAGACCGCCAACTACTGGTCATAAATGAGTACATCATTTTTGCATGTGCATTTTGTAGCTTGTATCATGTAATTATTAACTTCAGGACATAAAATATAAGGAAGCTACCTAGGTTCTTGTCTCTGTAATTTTATAAACATAGATTTAGCACATGCAAATGCAAAGTTTTATAGAGAGGTTACCTTCATTTGGGTTCGCTTATTTTGGAACCAAAACTTGACTTGCAAAGGCTCCAACCCTAGGTCCCGGCTCAGTTCCTTTCTTTGTTTGTCATCTGGGTGAGGGCACTCCTTGAAGAAACTTAATAATATAAATAAATATTAGAGAGAGAGAGATAGAGAGCGAAATATTTCACACACCCGAATAACGAGACCACTGAAATTAATATTGAATATAAAAAAATCGCGTTAATTTTGTTGTTTGCTCACGCTTCAAGCTCTTGGATTTGACGCTGAGTGTGGCGATGGTAACGCTTTCTTTTCTGGCGTTGACCACTGTTGTTGTTGCTGTCGTCGTTGTTGGGATCTTGAACGTCGTCGCCCGAAGGGTCGGGTTCCATGGTTTCGGTGCCAGATTTGGTCTCGAAATCTTCGATTTCTCTCATCTTCAGCACTTCGCTATCGGAGCTCCTCGCGCCAGTCATGTCAAGCAAGTGATGGTGGCTCTCGAACATGTTGGGTTGGAACATTTTTCACTGATTTTATTCCCTCAAGGCTCTTTACTCTCTGCAAAGTGCGGTGAGAGTGAGAGAGCAACCCATTAAGAGTTCTTTCTTTTCCAAAATAAATACAAACACAAGAATTTTCACTGACCCTCAAGTTAGAGAGAGAGAGAGAGAGAGAGAGGGGAGAGAGAGAGAGAGAGAGAGAGTAAGTGATAAGTATGGACTATGGAGCTCTTAAAAGTCAAAAGATCTTCTACTACAGAGAGCTGGCAAGCACACATATATGTCCGTACAGAAATGCATGGTCGTGCCTTGAATCTTTTTGTGTCAACTAATGAAGCACGCCCATTTACTGATGAACTAATTCGTCTTCGACCCAATTCAGATTTAGGGTTATATCTCACCCACACAAACAGGGGTTAGCAAAATGTGATGTGGTATTGAACATAAGAAAAGTAAGGTAAGTTCAGAAGATCTGAACAATAGATGGGAACAAACACAACTTGGGTTTTGGAAGATGAAATGGAAAAAAATCACAGAAAATTAATTCGTGGACCTCGAGTGGCGCTTATCCCCTAAGAAAGAACGCCGTCTTCACATTCAACTAAGCAGGAGCATATGACTCCGGCAAACATATAAGACAACTCCAGAAACCAACCACATCTCACTCTCTCTATCCTTAGGAAGTCCTAAATCTTCTTAGATGTGAAGAAAATGCTTGTAGGGTTTACAATTTTTTGTTCTTTTTCTATGAGCAATTCTGTTTTTGGTGGGTTGAGATTTATGAGCAAGATATGTAGTGGTTTTGTTTACGGGTTAGCCAAAAAAAGGGCATTAATGACGTGACCACGGTTTCTTTTTGGGGGGGTTTTTCAAAATTTAAAGAAAAATTAAAAGGAAAGAAAGTCTCCAGTCTTTGAGCTGTTACGTGCCGAGAGCTGCGACAGAAAAAAAATGTGGTGTGCGGAGGAGGAGTTGACACACTCAAGCGAGAAGAAAGCTGTCAAACACTTTTCAAAAAGCCGGGGAAAAAGAAACGCAAGCGACTTTTTCACACCTTAAGTCAAAATTGAACCGTAACGCCCACCAGTCTCTCAGACTCTCTCTCTCTCTCTCTCTCTCTCTCTCTAAATGAAAACAATAACGTAAAACTTCGTTCAAGGAAAATCAAAGTGAAGGGTTGACAGTGAGTGATCTGGGGAACTGTTTGAAAAGGTGATGGTGTATACCATAACGTGTACACAGAGAGAGAGAGAGAGAGAGAGAGAGAGAGAGAGAGACTTACTGAAGAGAGAAGCTTTGAGGGTTGAAGCTCAGACCGATCGGTTAGGCATTTCTTGAGGCTGCTTGATAGCTTCTTCTGCTTGAGTGAGAAATGGAAAAAAGAAAGGAGGGTTTTCTTTTACAGAGACTGTACAGTGAGGAAGATGTGTGTGTGTGTTTGTGTGTGAGGGCGAGAGTGAGAGAGAGAGGAGTCTTTTGGGGAAGAAGAGGAAGAGGGTAGAGAGAGGAGTTATTGCAGAGCGTGTTGAGAGGGTGCAAATGCATTTATGGCGGGGAAGGAGGAGAGTTATTGTTCTCTCACAGAGAGAGAGAGAGAGAGAGAGAGAGAGAGAGAGGAAGTCATTTTTCATGTTTTTTTACATGTTTTTGGCCATCCACTAGGGTTAAGGGTTTATATTAGGATTAGGAAATATGTAAGAACTGCACGCATAGGCGATAGAGAATGTACGCCCAGAAATGCTAAACCTTGAAGACACTTTAGATAAACTCGTGTGTAAGAAAGTGGTACAAGTCTTGCTAAAAATTTTAGTATATCGTGGTGGAAGTCTTCCGGACAGTTTCACATATTCTCAGATGCAGAGAAAACTGACGGTGCTTCTCGGAGCTGGATCATCCGATGTCTCAAATGAAATGGACAACATGAACAGAAAATTTAGAACCGCATAGCATTTATCCAGCCGTTTGCCTCTTGAAGTTTAAATAAAAATAGATGTGAATTATGCGGTCTGGCATACGACGATTTCTACCATTCAGTCTGAATGTCCAAGCTGTACCGATTCAGATTGTGTAGCGAGAGAACTGATTCCCGTTCAATTTCTGTAGACAAAATGGATTAGCGAAGTGGAAATGGCAATTACAGGGCAAAGGTGGAGCCTCCTAGCCCTGGCTACTTCGTTTCGTATGAGGTTTTGGTTGGGAATCTTTTTGTAATAAAAGGTCTTGGAGATCCGCTTTGATAGTGTTTGGGGTCAAAGTCACGATCCATAATTGTATAAAGGCTTCGCCGAAGTTCAAGCAAGGAATGAATTCAGTCCCAGAAGACTCGACCTAGAAAAATCCTCGACCTATGGAGAAGGAAGAAACCCGATCTGCAAATCATTAACTCACAAGGCTTTTAAAGGAGCACCCAATTAGATAAGAAATACGCGGAAGAGATGATTTTATGTAAATTCTGGGTAATTTTTTTAATGAATAGTACATGAGCTTGTTTATAACTTACTATGTAAGATAACTAGATAAACATAATCCGAACTATTATCATTTAAAGATATGCACAATCAACGAAGATATATATTTAATCTTGTGAGATACGGAGAATAAAAGGAAATATTCTAATTAACATTTTCTCAAACTCAAGTGGACTTAGAAAAAGTCATCCGAATTCTGGAAAAATGCATTGGTGGTGGCTTGCGTGGCAACGAGCATACGTGGCTGCTTAGGTGGCTGTTTTGTGTCGTTCTACGCAGTGGAAGCTGTCATGGCCATGGGGCAAGAGGTTGTCGTGTAAGCTGACTTGGCTGCAGACTTGATGAACAATGCAGAGGATCGACATTGAGAGAGGAATATTGGTGGTAATTGAAAAAGAGAACGTCTCGAGATATGAGGTGCACTCAAAGTTTCCTCAAGATAAGAAATATGCAGCAGGGATAATCGTGTGTAAATTCTGTGTGTTTCGCGGAAGAGCATATGAACCTATTTATAGACTTCATTGAATGATTATATAAGGTAACAATATAAGTATAGTCTGTACAATTAGAGTGAGTATATGCATAATCATGAGAGATATGGAGAATTAGAAGAAATATTATAATTATCTATAACATTAATTAATCCATGATAATTGGCCAGTCTGGGAAACTAGATTCCACTAAAGATTTCGTTGTTATGTTATACTATAGTGACTTCACAAAAAAAAAAAAATTGGTAAGGTAAGCGTGTATATAATTCAAACCATTCATTGTACAACCTAGTGGATATCGGCACCCATTTACACTCAAGTAGCAAAACTACCGAGTGGAAAGGTGCCGGAATCCAAATATTTCTAAAGCAAAAGCGACATAGAAAAACCACAAGGGTTTTTAAACATAAAAAAACAGAGGCTTCAAAACCCCAAGATCTTTGTAATCTTCTATTAACCATATTGTCTTGAAATTTCAGCCCTGAAGCCACTTTGTCCTTGACAACTTTGATAATATAGTGCTTCATAGAAGAGAAGGACTTGACTTCACAAAATTCATCTACGTGTCTTGTCAAATTTTTTATCTCTATATATTTCACACAAAAGTTGTGAAAAGCTAGAACAAGTTAATATATATAGAGATGTTGGCCAATATCATCAACTTCTAACCAATTTGCTTTTATCTTGATCATCTTCCCTCATCCCATCATCATCCTTTCTCCCTCCAACTGATAAATGCTTTACCAATTTGCTTTTAATTTCTTGATCACCTTTCCTCATCCCATCATCATCCTTTCTCCCTCCAACACTATGAAAGGAAATTAGTTTTAATTAATTTAGTCGTGGACGACGCTTTGCCATAGTGTGGAAGAGATGCATATGCAGTACAGAAAGGCTCATTTGAATTGGTTTGACAAATTCGACCAAAAAAAAAATGGTTTGACAAGATAATTGGATCAACTTTGATTATTTGACGAAATGAATGTGAATTTTTGAATCTTTCGAATAATATTTTGAGTAATAATTATGGAAGTGTTGGTCCGCTTACTCAGTAACGACACCGGCTCGTGCAAAATTCAGCGAATTGATATACTTTGTGGAAGCTGTGATTATGCGGAAATGGGTAGTAGAGAACTGTGGATTCATCAAGCAAAACGTTCTTGAGTATTTCTAAGATAAGTAGCACCGACACCGACACACGACACGACACGTTATTTCTCTAAAGAACTCCGATACGTTAAAACATATTGTACGTTAAATGTGTGTGTATATATATATATGATAAATTATCACTTTTACGATTATTTCAATTAAATTATTTTTTAAAATCTAGAGATAAATAAATTTTTAAAAAAAGAGCTTACAATGAATTTACACTAAAAACATTAATCCACCATTTGTTAATATCATTTATTATTTCAATTTGACAAATTCAACTACATTACTTAGAGAGAAAAAACAAATAATCCACATTACACTATTAAATTTAACATTTAACTATAAGTCAAAAAATACCTGGTTTTTCTCTATCTCCATTTATTTTTATTTATTTATTATTTTTATGTAATTACGTTTTAACCCTTAATTTATTGAAAATTTTTAAAATTGACCCCATGTGTGTTGAAATCAAATGTCCGAATACCGAACTTGTGCGTCGAGAGAGTTGACCATATGTCGAATGTCTAACACTGGTTGACCACATGTTGGAGCATGTCTGACAAGTGTCAGAATGTCCAACACCAATATGAAAACTCCCGGAGAGTGTCTATACTTCCTAGTTTCTAGGTTAAGCAACATCAAATTCCCTTACGGATGTTATGCAATGATCCATAGCTAATTTAGGTACTTGAGTTTGATCGAGTTTAACTCTTTACGAAGGCATATAAGACACCAAATGAGATAGAATGTGCATAACTAGAGTTGAGAAATAAGAAAGATATGCAAAAGAAAGTGATTGTGTATATTTCAATATATATCATTATGAAAATTACATCAGCTTATTTATAGGCTTTATAAGACAACTTCCTTAACTAATATATATCAATCAAAATATGCACACTCAAATGAGATATTCGTGCAATCTTGATTGAAATAGATAATAAACAGTAATATTATAATTGTCTCTAACATAATATTCTATAGAATCTCTAATATAATATCGCTAACATCTCCTCTAACTCAAAGTGACATCAAAGTAGTCAACTAGAGTTTGAAGGAAAAATTCCAAAAAAATTCTAAACATATTGTAATTATACCAATTCGATCCTAAACTTATTTTTTTGGCTAATTGAGTCATAAAATTTTTGCAATTTAGTGTAAGTGGGTGCTGAGATTCTTTAATGCTGTATAGCTTTTTGGGTTGGAAATTACACAAGCTCACCTTACCAAAAAATAAAAAGAAGAACTTTTTGCAATTGAATTAACTTTTTGCAATTGTACCAATTCAGGTTATTTGGCCAAATTTGGCTGGCCGTTGATGTGGACGCCGGCCAGCATCGGTAGACAATTGAGGGCAAACTTGCCCAGCAAGACTCTCTCTCTCTCTCTCTCTCTCTCTCTCTCTCTCTCTCTCTCTCTCTCTCTCTCTCTCTCTCTCGCGCCAAAGAGAGGGTTGGTCGCCAAACTAAGGCAGCCAATCAAGTTGGAACTCACCCCCCGCTGTTGTTGGGCAAGAGTCGCCCAACCACCAACAAGGCAAGCCCTTGCTAGATCAGACGAGGGCAAGCCCCCTGCCCAAATCCACTAGTGAGGGATCAACGAGTTCACCCTCACTAATGGCTAGGTGAGCTCAACCTCGCCTAGTGATGGCGAAGGCTTGCCATGCTAGATTTGCATGAGGGCAAGCCAATGGCTAGGTGGCTCTCACCCAATGATAGTCAGGCAAACTCACCCACAATCTGATAACTAACCCTCCATTTGGCGTTTAGCAAAGGGAAATAAGTCATTAAAAAATCGCCGTTGAGAGGGGAGAGAGAGAGGGGGAGGGGAGGGGAAGGAGGTAAGGAGGGAGAGCAAGGGTAAATAAGAAAAAATTAAAAATTAATTAAAAATTCGAAATAAATAAAATTATATTAAAAAATTATATGTCGAGATCAACACTAGCCGGTGTCCACGTTAACATCAGCTGGCCAAATTTGGCCAAATGATCCAAATTTGCACAATTACAAATAGCCATTTAGGAGTCCTCCAACCAGCGAGAATATGTCCCGCCTTGAGATCTTGGAGGAACCGAGATTTGCCACAATGACATCTTGGATTAATTGGCTCCCATCCCGGAGTATATATCCTTAACCTTAGCTTGTCCGAGAAGGTCGATGTGGATATACTCATCGAAAAGAGCATGTTGAGGGGGCCACATTCTAGCCATGGGTCAAACCATAGAGATGTGTGTTCTCCATCACCTATCCTCCATCTAAAGCGTGGACGAAATAAGTCTCGAGCGCAAGGATTTTCCGCCGTCCAAGAGCATTGCGTTGGAGTAGGCAATGTCCAAAATTTTTTTCCTTTTGAGGTATGTAGCGTGGATCCATTTGCACCATAGAGATTCTTTTTGTCGCTGAATAGCGCCGGATGTGTTTGGCCATGGGCTGCCTTATTGTGTCCCGTATCCTCCTCAAGCCAAGCCCACCTTCGGGAGTGGGGGAGGCGGACATCCACCCAAGACACTTTCGCGCTTCCCGGTCCCATTATTGGGCCCCTCCAAAGGAACCGCGTGCATTTGTTCTATCTTGTCCACTACCGAAGCCGGAAGCCGAAGATGGAGGACCAATAAGCTTGAATAGCATGTAGAACCGATTTAATGAGTTGTAGTCGGCCCGCAAACGAGAGAAAACGGTGGGTCGGGATTGTACTCTAGCGGTGAGGTGGTGACTAATGTATAGCGAGTCCCACTTTGTTCAGCGGGAAGTGATGATAGGCACACCCAAATAGCGGACTGGAAAGGAGCCCAAAGTGAAGCCCAGAGCTTGTAAGATGTGGTCCCTGACAATATCCGAGCCACCAGAAATGAATACTTCACTCTTATTGGCATTTGGAGTCAAGCCACTCCAAGAGGAAAATATTGATAACCCGTCTTTGATACAAGATATAGAAGCGAGGCTTGCTTGACTGAAAATAAGCACATCATCTGCAAAAAATAGATGAGATAGCCTAGTGGCCTTGCATCGCCAATAGAATCGATAATCCGGAGACGGGTGTGAGCTTCAATGATACCTCGTAAAGACCTCCATTGCCGGGTAAATAAATATGGGGACATAGGGTCTCCTTGCCGTAAGCCTCTTTTCCGGGAAAAAAACATGTAGTTCACCATTAATGGAAATGGAAAACTTAGGGTGCGGACACATACCATGATCGTTTTGTAAAATGGTGAGGAAATCCAAATGCTACCGGGGTGTTTTCGAGGAAGTCCCAATCCAATGTGTCGTAGCTTTCCCGAAATCTACCTTGATAGCACATTTCGAATATGGGGCTTTCTATGAAACCCTCTAAAAAGTTCTTGAGCCAAGAGGATATTGTCGATAATCCGCCTTCCTTTTACAAACGCAGTTTGAACCGGAGCTAATAATATCGGGGAATAAAGTCTAGAAGAAAGAATCTTTGCAATACATTTGTAAATTGTATTACATGCAATTGGTCTATAATCGAAACCGATGAAGCGTTGGGGACTTTAGGCACCAAGGCTATGATGGTGTTGTTGACTTCTTTAAGCATGCAACCTTTGTTTAGAGGAAGTCCATGACAGCTTCGGGGGAACCCACCTTATCCCAATTCTTCTTGAAGAAATCTGCATTATATCCATCTGACCCGGGGCTTTGTTCCCGGACTATAGAAAACATAGCATCACGGATATCCGATTCATTGAAAGGGAGGGAGAGAAAAGTGACCGATCTTGCCCGAGGGGAGTGTAAGACCTCCTTTATCTCCCGGCTAGATGGTCTCGAAGACATAGCGGCGGGGGCTAGAAGATCTTGGAAGTAGGAGACAACTACCCTTTGAACTTCTACCCGGACACACCATTTGCTCGTAGCTGTCCATGACTCGAAAAGATTCGATGCGGAGGTGCCGATGATTCACCGAATGGTGAAAAACTTGGTATTATGATCTCCTTCCTCTAACCAGCGAATTCTCGACTTTTGTCTAAAGAAAGACTCCTCAAGGACCGGAGCTCGTAGTACTCTTTGATTTGGGAGCGCTCCTCAACCGCCGAAGGCTATTCGGGGATCAAGGAGGAGGGCTTCTTGAGTAGCACGGGGAGCTTTTGGGCTGTAGCAACTCTCACGGATATGTCCGAGTAAGCCTCTCGTTTAAACTTTTCAAGAGGACCTTCAAAAGCTTAAGACGGCCATATAATTTGAACATAGAAGAGCAATTTAAGACTCAATTAGTCAAAAAATAAGTTTATAACTAAATTGACATAATTGTAATAAGTTTGGGAAAAGCACCAAAAAAGTCTTGAACCTATTATATTAGTATCAAATTCAGTCATGAACCTTTCAATTGAATCCAATTAAGTCCTAAACATTTTCAAATTAGTATCAAATGAGTCTATCCGATCAATTTATGTCCGGAAATTGCTAACATAAAATATTAAATGCCGAAAATTGCTGTTAGGTGTGCAACCAACACTAACATAGACATTTTTAATAATATTTTAAGATTTTTTGGATTTATTGAATTTTTTTATTTTTTTCCTTTCCTTTTCCCCATTCTCTTCCTCTTCTTTTTCCGATGGCCGGCCATTGGCCACAACCATGATTGGCAGGGTTGGCCCCACTTGGGCAAGGTTACACTCGCCAACCACAAGCGAGGTCGACCTTGCTTGGCCAAGGGCAAGTGTTGACTGTCCAGGCACGACCAAGTGAGGCCCTCCTCGCCAGATCTAGCGAGGTTAGGCAACGCCACCCTCTCTTAGGCCGAAGTGGCCTCACTAAGCCCCACCAAAGCGACGGTGAGGCCCAATAAGCCTTGCCTTGGGTTAGGCAAGGGTTGGCCTCCTCGACATGAGACTAACCTCACTTTGGCTAGGGTGAGGCTCGTTAAGCCTCACCATTGCCCAGGCAAGGCTTGCCAGGCCTTGCCCTCGCCTATGGTCGGCGAGTGCGACCCCGCCCAAGTAAGGCCAACCCTCACCGGCCATAAAAGTGGCAATGGCCAGCGTTGGCCACTGGAAAGAGAAGAGGAATAGAAGGAGGGAAGGGAATAAAAAAAAATCAAAATTTTATTTTAAAAATTCAATAAATTCAAAAAATATATTAAAAAATTATTAAAAATGTCTATATGAGTGCCGACTGCATCACGTCAGCTGACTAGCATTCACATTAGCAATTTCCAACCTAAATTGGCTCAATGGACTAAATTGGTACAAATGTAAAAATGTTTATGACTCCATTAGTTAAATTAAAATGTTTATGACTAAATTAGGTTTATAACTTTTTTGGCACTTTTCCCTAATAAATTTATGACTTTTTTGGTAATTTTCCTAGAGTTTGAATTACTGTTGAATAGTGCCACGATAACTTGTTTCTCTAATGACACTACGGATCAAGCTTGTTGATCAGTTGTGGGGTAGTGTGTGAAGCAATGCCTCCCAAATCTAGGTCATTTAAGGGCAGTGATTCCGGTGGTGTTCTTGGCCTTTTGAAATGACATGCGAAAGGTTAGGTCAAAAATCGAAGGGAAAATAGCAAGTCACTGATGTGGCTTGCTTGTGAAATAGTAACAGATCGACGTAGTCTATATAGCTGAAAAGCATCAAGCGACCTATATGGCTATTTTGAAAAATAATTATTAGGATGCAGCCTATGTGGCTAACATCAAAAGAAAGCTACCTCCATGAAAAAGGATCAATTAGACGACGCGATCAATGTGATTAGCATCGAAACACGATTATTAACACAAGTATTATGAAAAGGGCTTGATTAAGTGCTTCCTCATATAAGAGTTGTGCACATGAAGTGAACATGATTGAGCAGTGATGATGGGATGGATTTCTTTGGATGTGCACCGAGTGCAAAGTGCACCCGATGCACTTAGGTTTCTACAAGAACAAAGGCACTGATGCCAAGTTGAGAAATAAGAAGATTATGCAAAAGGAAGTAATTGTATATATTTTGATATATATTATTATGAAATTTACATCAGCCTATTTATAGGCTAATAAGCTTTATGAGACAATTTTCTTAAATAACATATATCAATCAAAATATGTACAATCAAATGAGATTTTTGTGCAATCTTGAATGATATAAATAATCAACAATAATATCATAATTATCTCTAAAATAAGATAATATTCTTAAAAAAAATCTTGAAAATCTCTAATATAATATCGCTAACATCTAGCATGATTTCTAATGGGTGGAAGCAGGGGATTAGGTGCCCATCTTGTGCTAGATGGACAAACACGTTGGAATGGATTCACATTGGAATGGATTCCTAGCCTCATGCTGGCTCAAGAACATAGACCTTGATAAATTCCTAAGAAGTTCATATAATTTAAACAGGTGTCGAGTCTGATGTATCTAGGCACTCAAATGCTCTACTTAGGGCTTTTATGATTTTTTCTAGACGTTCAAGTTGTTTTTTCTTTTTGGACCTTGTTCTTGCTTTTGAGACAGGTGAGAAAGCAGCGAGAGAGACCTTTAGACAATGCTTAGAGAGAAGCAACGTGAAGGATACACAACCATGATATTGCTCTAGAGAGCAAACTCCATTGATTTTCCGAGAGTTGCATGTCTGCAGTTTTTCTTGGTGATCTGCGCGTGAGAAATGGTTTTTGGGCTAGAATGCGAGAAGGCTTTTCTAGAGACGATACACCACCGTATTCATAGTCTCCCGGTTGATTCCGGCGACACCTTTCATTTGTATCTTTCTGGACGTAGGTAAAACTACTGGCCCAACTGCATCATAACGCTGTGTACTACATGTATAGCTTGATTTGCCATTTGATTGTTCCTAACCCTCTGCTCCTGTCGTGTGCCCTACTGGTCGTAACAACACCTAACGCTCAGAAGGGAAGGAGCGGTGGCCCGCCAAATTAAAAAGACCGGCCTCTTGATAATTCATATAAGTCAATGGTGCTCTCATCTTCTCCACATCCATGCTTCATAATTTTTGATGATTTATATTTCCCTGATGACCGTGAAAACCCCTTTTTCTTAAAGCGTTTTGGGTGGATTCGGTGCGTACCTTATGATTCGTGCTTATGTTGGCAATACTACGTCGACACGTCATCTAATCCTTATGGGAAAAACTACACTATTGTCCGAGAATCTATCCCTTTTATCACTTTGCCCCTCGAGGTTTGGTTTGCGTGTCGCTTTGACCCTTAACACTTTCATAACTCCAGTGTTTCTTAATCTCTCTTAGTTTCTGCTCTGCACTTGTTGCCTCGTTGTGCCTAATACGATATGCTTGAATTCCTAATAAAGGATCCAACAAAGTTCTCTATAGATCATGCTAGTAGTAGGCCTAAAATCTAGGTCAAGGACGACGAGATCGAAATAATTGCAATACCTAGCTCATGTAGGCAAGGGAAATGTAGAAACTGCATATCAAGCTCGATAGACTATAGTGTTGATTTAATTTAGATCGCCCTGGAGCCACCAAGGAATAGACTATATCAATGGGCGTGCCAATAAAGGCCTAAAAATCCTTGCCCAAGCCTGCCTATGATGAAAAAATTGTCAAGCGTTCTGTATAAAATTGATTAGGCTTAGACGAGCCTAGTTAAGTTCCGGGTGAGCAGGTCGGTCGAGCTCAATAAGGGAAATGCTTGCTTGATCATGCTCGAGCCGGGCCAGCACGCTGCCAAACCCATGATCACCTCTAGCAAGTGGCCCCGCAGAGGCGACACGGCGCCCATCGGCCCCTCCATGCTTCATTGAATGCTGTGATATATTCCAGCAAAAGGGCTAAAGAGATGTCCAGTGAACATTGGATTCTCCGGAGTCCCATTAACATATGTAAATCGAGTTTAGGTGAAATTTCTAAATCAGAATAGGCTGGAGTGTTCAATACATCGCCAACGTACAAGATCATAATTCCCGGATTTCCAGCTTCTACTAACGATTGGGCTCCGATGTCATTGCATTATCCAATCCCTTTCATCCATTTTCAGATCAACTTTGAATGAAAATGCACTTTCATAAATGTTCTCTTCATTTCATTTATACCACGTGGAAAAAATTTTCACTACGGACATCTTCAATTATGCAAGCCTTACACTTCTCTAAAGAAAATAAATGAAGAGAATCCAGATGGGCCAGTTTGGAGGTCGAAAGATTAAGCAAATGCTTTTAATTATTTTCTGCATCTTTATATCATTTCTTCGTCACCTTCGCAATGTTAAATAAAAGCCATTCAACCACTTCCGCTTTATTGCAGTATCCCCAAACTAAAGTACATGAACTCAGAAATTTATTGATATAATTAACCAAGTACTACGAGAAGAATTCCCACAACTTATAACTTGAGTTTATTGTTGCAAACAGAATATGGTGTCCTCTGAATGATATAAATAGATATGTTACAGGTAGTATAAGAAGTTGCCTTCTTTTTAATGAACTTCAGGACCTTCGCTTCCCCGTGCAAAACCGACGATGACGTGAAATTCATCACCCCTCCAAAGAAATCGGATATGAAATTCACGTTCGTCACCAACCTGTTCCCGAAGACCACCACGGAGGTGCTGATGTTGTGCTTTGCTCGAGCCGGGATCTTGTCCGCTGCCAATAACCCATTCGCTACCTCAGTGTCATGGTAGTTGATGTACAACATCGAGTCTTGGTATGTGAAGCTACCGTAGTTACGGTTGTCGACCGTGACCGTCAATCCCAACGTTAAATTGAACTCAAATGGAGAATTCGAATGCAAGTGTAGTAAAGTGACAGGTTGAGGAATCAATATGGGCTGTTTAGGCTTTAGGATTGTGAAGTACAGGGTCAGCATGACTCCTACGATGATGAGCAAGAGAATGACCGAAATCGCACAGCTGATCTTGAGGCATTTTCGGGTTACCATGCTATTTTTCCCTGATGGGTATTTGGGATTAGAGAGAAGAATGTGACAGCAGCAGAAGTTTATGGCCTTGGATTAGTAGTTCAGACTATGTAGATATTTTCAAGTGCAGAAATGGGTAAAGATGGAGATTATAACAAGGTGAGACTGCATCTGAGATGAAAACAATGTGAAATGCCTTTTGTCGGATTGATGTCGTTGGCTTCTCTGCCGGTATGGGTGAAATCAATGCACAAAGTTTATTGTTTTTAGGCTGGAACCATGCCCTTGTCCATCAGGTTTTTCTTAATGACATATGACCGGCAGAAATAACTGCTAGGCCCTTTAAGTAACTAAAGTCTAGAGGCCCAAAGAAAAGATTGTTCTGTTCATTTGATTGCTTGGGAAACCAGGCCCATTTTCCTTTGCCTATGACTTGTCCCATGGTTTAGCCTCGACCCACCGGAAGATATTGCCCTTTGTCTCGGGGTGGCAATTTCTGACACCAACAAAAATCCCAATACGATATCACGAAGGTAAGGGGTATCTATGTCAATTTAGTTTAGAGAATAACAATTTCTTGCCAGAAATTAAGACTAAAACAGAAATAGATTTTTCAATTTCTATACCTAAATGAGTTTCTGAATAAACATACGCATTTGATAATGACACAAAATTTCTATTCTTAGAATAGAACAAAAAATTTCTCTTTTTCGAGTGGACGGCAAGGGGACGGTGGCGGCGACTAGTGGACGGCCGACAACAGGCGGTGATAGGTGGGCAATTGACTAGTAACAAAAGCGAGCAATGACAAGAATTTTTATTTATCATTTATGTTCCTGAAATAGATAAGTATAAAAAAAATTTACCACTCGTTTCTTTTCTAAATCTATTTCTTGACTAAAAATTTCTTCAAAAATAGAAAAATGAAATAATCTTATTAAATGAATTTCTTTTCTAAACTTGTTTCTGAAATAGAAAAATAGAAAAATCATCCTGGAACATAATTATCACAATCCTTGTTGTCCCGATAACTGTGCAAGAAGGGAATTATGTCTATATGATGATCTGGTTTCGGCTAAAAATCTGAACTTTTTCCCTCATGGTTCAATTGAAAAATTGCCTCCTAAACTAGTCAAAAGAACAATTTCCATTGTCAGTGGTGAGGAATCATAAGTACATGTATCCCAACTACAATCAAAACTAGCTGCGCTAAACTAACTCGACACAGATTCCCATTTGCTGTGGGAAAATAGGTAGGGAGTGAGCATTCCTCTCCATTGAAGAAGAGCTGCGAAGGAAAGCCGTCGCCTTTCGCGACTTTGATGCCCGGCGTGAGCTTCTTCGTGAACGAGATCACTGATTGTTGCTTCCCAGGGACCCTAGGATCAGTCCTAGGGTCTGTCCCGTTTGTCTCTCCCACCAAGAAGCTCAGTCCCGGCAGGCCCTGAAGGAAGATGGTGTGGTTCAGGTCAGGAAAGAATGTGCCGTTGAATGAGTATGCCTTCTGGAAGCCGCGGGCCGCTTTCTTCATTTGGATCGCGGTGAACCAGTTCTCGAAATTGATGTCTTCCCAGTTGAACAGGGTGACCCGGACGGTCCACCCTTTCTTGTGGTCGGTGTAGACATGCCAGTTTATGCTCACCCCGCAGTTGTCGCTGCAGGGCAACGGGCTGGGGATGTGGAAGTGCTTCATCTTTGCCCAGGCCACGGTCTTGGCCGTCCGGTTCTGGAAGGGGACCAAGAGGGCTTCCGGGGGGAGGAGCATTGCTTGGGCCTTCTGGTTGCACGAATCCGAGCCTTTGCAGCCGCAAGCGCAGGTGTTGCAAGGGATGACCGACTCGTTGTAGTATGCCGAGAAGGAAACGCAGCAGTGAGAGGTCGTTTTCGTCGGCCTCGTGATGTTGCAAACCACTTGCCAACTTGCTATGGCTGAACTTGTGGCCTGGAGGCCGCTGGGGTCCGGGAATTCTGTCGGTTCCACTCGGATCGGCGGGCCACACCGGTAGTCGGGGTTGAGGGTGCCGACGATTTTCCATTTCTCGGGAGGATAGAGCGCGGTTAGGTTATTGTCGGGTGGGAGCTTGTACACTTGCAGTTGGAATACGGACTTCGCTTGGCTCGGGTCCATAACCGACGGTAAGATGCTTCCGTTCCTACAGCAGTAGGGCAGTTTCCCGACCTTTGTATCGTTAGCCCTCTCACGGGGCAAATCCGCGATGACTGGCTTCTTCTGGCAGTTCATCACTTGGGAGAAATCAAGGCTAGCGTACTGCTGCGCCGCAAGGCCATAGATGCAATCTGAATAGTCTATCTGGTGAGTGTATGCTCCTCTCATTGTGTAAATGAACTCCCCTCTCATCCATTCCCAAGTCAAGTTCCAATGGTCAAGGCGGCCTAGAGGGCTGTCGTTCTCGATCGTCACCTGAGCTAGATAGTTGCTTTCGTAGGCTTGGATCACGTCGTAGCTAAACGAGAGGTCGCCCTTCTGACGGGCCGACACCTTTGTTTTCAGTTGCTTGACCTTGTACTTTGGATCCCGAACGCAGCACGCGTACATCGAAGTCTCTGTCAAATCCCATATGTTAAGATGTGAGCAATTGCAGAAAGGAAGATCAAGTAATCTTGTGCAGCACGTAATTGATCAATCTTGGAGTTTAAGCCGGTCGGTGAAATAACAGTAAGCTGCAGAAGAAATACTACCGGCGCTCGAGAAATTATCGATATGACATGTGCCACTTACTCTTATGTATAGGCGCAGGACATTTGAATCCATCATTCTTGAGCCGTATCGTCTTTGGCATCGGGATGCCTGGCGGTTTCACACCGAACTGTGTGCCCGCAATCTGAACTATCGCCTGGATTTGGTTCAGATCCCCTGCAGTCTCGATTGATGTCTTCAGATCCGTCTGAGGATACCCTGTGAAGGACGTCCCATTCCCAACTGAGGCCGGGAAATCCTGACTGCCAGTCAGGACTGCCCCGCCCGCCGAGACTAGAATCTCCCGGTGCTGGAATCCAATAAATATCTTCCAGGCCTGGAGCTCCTGCGTGCCCGTGTTCAAGACCGTCGCGGTCGAGTTGAAGGCCCAGGACTGTGCCGACACGTTCTTCACGTGCGGGAATTCCTTGACCCTCGAGATGAAGTCGTAGGAGATGAAGATGCCGTTGCAGTTCTCTTCTGCGGGAGGAGGAGCAGCAGGTGGATCGTCATCATAGTCCTGAGCATCAACACTGTTCCGAACCGCGAAAGAAACGAAGAGAATGAGGAACAAGCTCAATGCTCTTCTGGCTTCACTCATGATGTCCTAGGATTGTAGTTGGATTTTCAAGAGAAACCTCTCCAGGAAAATCTCATCTGAAATGAACCTGGAGATTTCATTGAAGGGTGCTCATTTCCTCCTCTCTTTGCGCTATTCTTTTGTTGCAGAGTGATTGAATCTTGATCTTTTGGTTATTAGAGAAAGAGAGTGGGAAGTGGGAAGTGGGCAATGGAGGGAGAAGCACAAGTGGGCAAAATTAGCAAGGGACAAAGTCAGCTCTCCATTCTCATCCTCTCAAAGTCACCGATGACTCTGGACAGTTAGCAGATAAAACGGTTTTATCTTTTTTATCTCTCACTTAAAAGTAGCAAATGGCGGTGGGTAAACTGAAAAGAGGATGCAAGATGAAACATAGCTAAACATAGCTATATGTGTAATTGGGGCATTTCAGATCCTACATTATGAAACATTCAAGATGAAACATAGCTAAACATCTGCAGCTCGGAATATAAACAGGGAATTTGAACCATCAACTTAGAAAAACATCCTGGCTTCGGTTCCTCGCCGAATTAATTCGTAATAACCTATATCGATTCTGCAATTCTCTTCTGTTTTGTATTGCTACTAGTCGTTAGAATATCATGGCTCTTATTTGAACTTGGGAGAGGAATTTGTTGCGGGTCAATTATTACTGTAATTTTCTCTTGTTTCTGAGATCATGATAGCTCCAGTTGACAAAAGTGAAAGCATGCAAAGAAATTTGACTGATTCAGAGCACCTAACATTCAAAAACTGGCACGAAAGAAAGTAACAATACTTTTTTCTCTGCACTTATACTGTAGTAAGTAATGTGTAGGATTAAGTTGAAATTGAGACTTGATCTCCCCCCAACACTTAGTATACATCTGTGCGGCGAGCAGCTGACTTCAGCTATTCACAAGGATTTTTAACCATGGCAGCGACAAATTTTAGGCGATGTGCCAGAAGCTCGACTTGTTAGAGCCTCTAGGCAATTCCATGACATTTATTTCTCAAATTGAACAAGTCAGGAGTCAGAAGAAAAAACAATTGACTACGTCCAAAAACCAGAACAACACAATATTGGATTTACAGTCATCATGTAACTTCATAATCTTTCACTCAAAGAAGAAACCTAACTCAATTACTAATGCAATTGAAGATTGATCAACACTTTCCATACACAAAAAATCTCTAGTTATACTAGCACTATTGATAGCTTTCCAACTGTTCCTTCTCATATGCTGGTAACCTCCAAAAGAGGCAATCCGAATCTTCGGTAAGACATTGACTGATAAACATCTAGACAGCTTTGGATTTACAACACCTCGTGTAGTTCTCTGAGTGTCTCTTCTTGTGCTCCGTCAGCCTCTGAGGAAGTGGTTTGCGATCTTCCTTGTGGTTGTCGATATCAACGGCTTTCTTTTTTTCTCTTATTCAGAAGGCCTCTGACGTGGAAATTACACATATCAATTAGGACTGTCCTCCACATCGGAGGGCTTGGCCTTTGATTTCGGCGCTCTAGAGGACCTTGATGACTTCGGAGATGATGTCGACCTAAACTTTTTCCGTTTTTGTTTCTTTGATCCTTTTGGGTGTTCCGTCAGTGGCGAGTCTTCAACCATACCAAGTGCAGGTTGGCCTGACCCAGCTTGTTCAGAATCTACTATAAATCATCCGAAGTGACAGATGACAAATAAGAAGAGGAAAAAAGTATTTAGGACTTATTGAAAAATGACCAATTTGACATGAACCAGAGAGAAAATGCAAAACTATAACCAGCTCATATAGGATAAGAAACATATTAAAGAATTAATTGCTGCAAAACCCCAAATTGATATGATCTGGAGAAGATACATGTACTTATTTCAAGGGGAAATTACTGAAATAACTATAATGAATGTAACATCTCCACTAAACAATAAGCGCAGGACAAAGTATGCTCAAGAAAGATGACCTGCAAGAATTATTCTCTTAGTCTTTCAGAACGCAAGGAATCACCAAGTGAGTGAACAGGTTACAAGCAACCATTAGAAACTGTCACATCACAAATCTATTATTTCACAGTGACAAGCTTTCAGAAGACAATCCTCCACTTCTTGAAAAGAGAGGAAAATAGTGCAATGACATAGGAGAGGGGAAAACCAATATCTATATGGAGTAGGATGTTTGTGACTTCAAGGATGAAGCTAAGGTTGCAATTAAGAACCTTCAATCTTTTATAGCGTTGGATGTAAGTTAATGCAATTCCCATTACTACTTTCAACTCATAGTTTTCTCTAACATATGGGAAGGAAAAGAACTAAGAAATACAAATTCTGCAGCCTGTTGCTTCTTGAATCTTGGCAGTCTTATGGAGGTAAAAGTTTAATATTTGCAAAGGGTAGACTGTCCTGGTGACATTGGATGCATGCAGATAGCACAAACCATGTTTCTTTCTAACTAGCGAATGCAGAGAACTGCAAATTAACAGAAGGGAAATCTATGAAGACAACATACCTCGAGGGGGCCATCGACGATGACCCACTGAATTAGAATCTCCAGGCTTACCGGTTGAACCAAGCGAGCCCGAGAACTCGGGTGCAGCCCTGAACTCATTCATCTGCATCATCCCAAACCATGTAACCACAATCATAAAACAGAATTTCATGAAGAATCAAAAACCATAGAAAACCAAAAGCCATAAGACAGCAAAATTGTGTGTCAGATCACATACCCAGCTGGGTCCATTACCAGATGGACCATCCCATCCAATATGTGCAACATGCTTAACATCAGTTGGACACCCGATTTCCATTTCCCGGTCCTTCAAGACTACGGAATGAATATCGCCCATTTTCACATAATCAGTCACGAAGCATCAATCACCTATTTGATCACCTATATGCGACAACACAACCCCAAAAAACCGCAAAGTGCAAACGCATCCATTTTTCCTGAACTCAAACACAATTATGCTTGCTTCACAAAAGAAAGAAAAGGGAAGGATTACTCACCAAAGATTTGGGCGATGTACTTGAAGCCCTTGTAGATTCCTTTGATCGTCATTGTCATGATAGATGTAACTCAACCCCTCCAAAACCAGCAGCCCCTAAAAACCTTCGACAAGTCTGGTCGAAGAAGAGATGATTTTTTTCCGCCATTGTTCGCTTAAAATTGCACAGTATAATCGAAGGAAAATGCACGAATGAATCACGCGTTCTTTACCTTTAAGCAATAACGAAATTTGAATCGGCCTGAAGGAACGTCTTCACGTTTCTCTCTCTCCTTCCCTCAGTCCGCCTGTGAAGGCTCCATCCTCCATTCGGTCACAAGGGGCCTTTGCCAATGGCGAAATCTTGCGTGCCCTCTTCTCAAATCAAGCGGCCAGTGTGCAAATGCCGGAATCTCTGCGCATTGCTGTCGTGGAGAGGAAGGTGATGAGGGTGACGGATGAAGGATGATTCTCGGTTCTGGGTTCTTTTCTAATTTCAAAAAAGAAAGAAAGATGAGAGTTGGAAAAAACAGAGGAAGAAAGGAGAAAGGAGGGGAGAGGAAGGAGATGGATAGGAGAGAAACAAGACAGAACAACCATGAATAACCTCCAAATCAGAGGTGGTTGGACAGAGACTGAAACCAACGTTGGATCAAACTTCAATTTAGACTGCTTTCATGATATTTTTCATTTATGGTATGGTAAGACTCTCATGCCCATCTGTTCTTGACGGTACACAATACAATATGGTCATTTTTTAAATCAATTTTAGTAAGAATCAATATAGATCAAGAAAGTCGTATGTTGGAAACTGAATCAACAAGTAAAATCCCATGTATCAAGATGATGGTATTTGGAAAAATAGATTCCACACTATAAATACGGTATGTAACAATTACTATGTCCAATTGTCTTATAACTTAATAACTTGAATTGTGTGAGTCAAATTAGGTGCAACTAAATATTGTCATGGACTTGGGGACTTTAAGCTAGCTCAATAATAAAGTAATGGAAAATTTACCGGGTGTTATCACAAATAATTATGTACCCATCAAAGAAAAATCAAATATTGCGAGTAAAATTACATGGAATATTCAATGTGAGTGTTACTATTTTTCAACATGAGTGTTACTATTTTTGAGAAGACAAATCATTCTACCTACCCAAAAATTTGCATTCCAATTCACTAATTTTATATAGTTTTCTCTTTATTCAAAGTGTTGTAACCCACGCCAACTTGTCCCATTTGGATTGATTAACATAGAGAAAACAACCTTTTTGAATAATTAATGTGATACTTAACAAGTGTCCTCAAGCACGACTTAATAAAGTCAGACATTATGAGGGAGACATCCATTAGGTGTCATTGCACTTGTTTTCATAATTTTCATGAATGTGAACCAAAATTTGCTGGAAGCATAAGCTCAAATCCACATCAAACTTCATGAACCGTACGGTACATTGAAATTTCCAAATGTTCCAACTTATTGGAATCTCTACAAGAGTTACAAAAACTCCCCAAAGAGAAAGGACCAAAACTCATTTTTCACAACCCGTCAGTGTAAGCCAGCCCAATGGACCTCGACCAGGACTCTCCCTGGGTCAGCTCGGCCACGGTGAACTTCTTCACATCTGCCGCGCTGGTGATGACATGATAACCCGGCCACTTAACCCACTTGCTAGTTCCTGCACCCGGTCCCCTATACTCGTACTCCCCGTAGTACCGGGTCATGAGGGCGAAATCGCCCTTCCGCACTGACCACCCTGCTGGATCAATGTGATCACCAATGTTTGATTGCATCACCAGTTCTAGAGTATTCCTTCAATGGCTGCCCTAGATACGACTTGCTTAACGGGTTTCAGATTTGAGCTCGCCATCACATCACTGCCCTGGATCGAGATCCCTGTGTTCTGCTATTGGTCGTTCCGACCCTGGGCCATGACCATGTTGGACTGACTGCTCATGGGCTTCCGGCCACAAGCTTGCAGTTCTGCAGCACAACTGCAGAGCTGCCGAAGATTAAGTCCACCGTGCTCGTGATGTAGCAGTCTCAGTAGAACCGGCGATTGGCATGTGTGTAGAGGGTGTCTTGTAGGCGTCGATGCAGCACTGGTTGATGACCAAGTTGTCCACGCTGACACAGAGTGCAACCGCCTGGTGTTTCTGCGGCCTGGCTGTGTTCTGGAAACATGTCTTGGGGATGAATTTATCGCAATTCACAGCTGCATTCAGACATTTTACAGATTATGTAGAGTAACTACTGTACTCTTTTGGTCATGCTCATCAGTTTTCATTTCAAAGTTTCCATTGTTATTAACCATCAAACCATCAAAGATATGAGATGAGATTGGTCCTCACCAACGGTCGAGGAATTGAATGCCATTGCGCCATCAACGAAGTTGAGGCTGCCAGTGATCACTCTCGGAATCCATGCCATTGCCAAGGAGCATGATGCCTTCATCTTTGCCACCTCCACATAATAACATACAGGGTCTTGGCTTTGTTAAGGGCATCTATGGCCGCCTCTTGCACTGTCTTGTACTTCCCACTTCCATCCTTTGCCACCACCACATCGGCCTTAACAGCATTGCCAGAGATTGCAGAAGACAATGATCTTTTCCCGTGACCCAAGATGGAAATCGCTGATCAAGGGTTCCAAAACATCCGATTTTCTTCCTTCAGGAGATGAAGTAGAAAAACATGGCTAACAAAGTTCTTGCCCTGGCTATCAAGTTGCTGAGAATAGGCTTGATCAAAGCTTTAGCAGACAATGAGCCTCCGAAACCGTCCAAGCTGATGATGTAACTTGTGAGTGAACTGCTCAGCCATGTATGGACATCTGCAGATGACTGAGGAGAAAAATAGCTTTGGCTTGAGTTGATTCGAATCTAGTGAATGGTACATCCATATATCCACAGACGTTTCCAACAACTCCACTCAATCAGCCAAAGCCGCTTCTTCTCTAGGATCTTTCACCCAGTGGCTCACATCCTTGGAGGCATCTATAGCATTTTCCCTGCAGATCACCATACTTTTTACATACACTTGGGGCAACTTGTTGCTGCTCATGAACGAGGCCGCACCACAGGGGACGATTTCTGAAACGATGGCTCAGCATCGAGCCTGATCTTGGGTCTTGCCACAGATCTGTACCAGAGTGGCACTAGCAAAATTGCTGGTCTTTGATAAAGTGGCCTGTGATTATGGCAGATGAGAAGATGAATGCTACCATGGAGAGAATCAGACAGAGACTTCTGTTCCTAGAGGTT
Source organism: Corymbia calophylla (assembly GCA_014182845.1). Lineage (NCBI taxonomy): Eukaryota > Viridiplantae > Streptophyta > Magnoliopsida > Myrtales > Myrtaceae > Corymbia > Corymbia calophylla. The sequence continues at coordinate 21,761,428 of CM024701.1, read as the reverse complement.
TATGTGTTTAGGCTGAGTGGTGATTGCCATTCTGAGGAGTGACTTCAGGCTTATAGAGTTGAGCTCTCTTTACTCTACTGTGTACCATACCAATGCACAGTCATTACATATGGAGAAGATGATACCAATATGATTGATAATTCCTATTTTTTTTCAATGAGTATTGTTTATTTTTCCGGTTTTAGGAATTGCAAATTATTAAAAACATTGCCACGTTTTGGCCATTCAATTCTTAAAAAGTGGCACATTTTTTCCTGATAGTGTGACAGGAAGAGTAAAGACAAAATGAGCAAAGCTCCAGCCTTGATTTGGACTCTCTACGTCAAGAAAATATTTTGTAGAATTACAGTGAAAAATGAAATCATTCACGGGATACAACATGCAAAAGTTTTGCATACTGCAAATTGCAGAGTGGTAGGATGATTAAATCCTTCTTTTACTTAAAATACCATGTAGAATTTTATACTGTGCAATGGTACTTATTATCTTTTTGTAACCAAGAACACTAAATAAGATCTACTATGATATTAATACCACAAGCCTTTTTTTGTTATCAAATTTGTACCAGTGTGACAAACACCCTATCAGTAATCCTTTTGCTTAAGACCACACTTAAAATTCCATGTGGCGGCTTACGCGGATAATGATAGATAAACGGAGCTGACCTGGATACAATGCAGTTTTCGTGAAGCCAAAACGATGTTAGAGGAACCATACAATGCAATGAGATCTTTAAACATTCCAAATTATTGAATTCACAACACAACTCACAGGAACTCCCCCTAAAAGAAAGGACCAAAACTCATTTTTCACAGCCCTTCAGTGTAAGACACTCCAGTGGACTTCAACCAAGTCCCTCCCTGAATCAGCTCGGCCACGGTGAACTTCTTTGCCTCCACCGCACTGGTGATGACATGGTAACCCAGCCACTTCACCCGCTTGCTCGTTCCGGCACCCAGTCCCTTGTTCATGTACTCCCCGTAGTACAGAGTCTTGAGGGCAAAATCACCACTCCACACTGACCACCCTGTGGGATCAATGTGATCACCAATGTTTGATTGCATCACCACAGTCCTAGAGTACTCCTTCCAAGGCCGGCCCAGATAGGACTTGATGGAGCCCTTGACAGGCTCGAGATCAGAGCTTGCGATCACGTCGCAGCTCTGGATCGAGATCCCGGTGTTCTGATTTCTGTCGGTCCAGCCCTGGGCTGTGACCATGTTGGACTGGCTGCTCATGGGCTTCCGTGCCACTAGCTGGCAGTTCTGGAACACGACACCCGCATCGCCAAAAATGAAGTCTACTGTGCCCGTGATGTAGCAATCTCTGTAGAACTGACGGTTGGTGTGAGTGTAGAGGGTGTCTTGGTAGGCATCAATGCGACACCGGTTGATGACTGACTTGTCTGCGCTGACACGGAGCGCAACTGCCTGGTGTTTCTGTGGCCCAGCAGTGTTCTGGAACCATATGTCCTGGGCAATGAATCCATCACCATTCACAGCTGCAGTTGAACATTTTACAGATCATGCTTATCACTCCCTATTTCAACGGTTCCATAGTTAATAACCATCAAAGATATGAGATGACATTAGTCCTTACCAACAGTTGCAGAATTGAACGTGGTTGCACCGTCAATGACGTTGAGGCTGCCAGTGATCACAGTGGAATCCATGCCATCGCCAACAAGCATGATGTTTGTCTTCGTCTTGGCCACCTCCACATTCTCCTCGTATGTGCCTTTCTTCACATAAATAACATACCGGGTCTGGGCCTTGCTAGGAGCGGCGGTGATGGCCTCTCTCACTGTCTTGTACTTCCCACTTCCGTCCTTCGCCACCACCACATCGGCAGTAACAGCGTTAACTGGAGATTCCAGAAGACGACGATCTTTTCCCGTGACCCACAATGGGAAATCACCGATCAAGGACTCCAGGACATCTGGTTTTCGCCCGTTGGGAGATGAAATAGAGACAAACATGGCTAGAGAAGTTCTTGCCCTCGATATCAAGTCTGTGAGAATGGGCACGATCGAAGATTTAGCCGACGACAATCCTTTGAACCCGTCCAAGCAGGTGATGTAATTTGTGAGTGAACTGCTCAGCCAAGTATGGACATCTGCAGATGACTGAGGAGAGAAAATTTTGGATTGAGTTTATTCAAATATAGGAAAGTATTCATCTAGATACCTCTAAGTTGCGGGTTATGAGTTTGACTCTCATGCTAACTAAAGTAAGTGTTAAAGCTTCTGATGGTCACTAATTACCTTCTCCTTCTGTTCTTGAAGACTCCTCGTGGAGTTTTCCAATCTAACCACAGATATTTCCATCAACTCCACGCAATCAGCCAAAGCCGCTTCTTCTCTAGGATCATTCACCCGGCGGCGGACATGGCCTCTACAGCATTGCCCGTGCGGATAGCCGCCTTTCTTAGGAACGCCTGGAGCAACTTTTCATCGCTCATGAATGAGGCCGCGCCGTAGGGGACAATTTCCGAGACCAGGGCTCGGCACTGAGCCTGGTCTTGGGCCTCGCTGCAGATACGCGCAAGAGGGGCATTAGCGAAATCGCTGGTCTTGATCAAGTGTTCTGTGATCAGGACGAATGAGAAGATGATTGCAATCAAGGAGAGAATCAGGCAGAAACTTCTGTTGTGAGAGATTCGTGTGTTCAGTAATGGCTGAGTGTTGATAGCCATTCTGAGAAGTGAGCTTAGGCTTCTTGAATTGAGCTTATCTTTACTCTCTACTTGTGTAGCACGTCCATGTACAGTCTTTATATAGAGAAGATGATACTCATATGATATATATAATTACTGATGTTCTTTTCAGTGGGCATATTTTTAATTTTTTAATTTTCGGTAGAAAAAGTTAAAGTAGAAATTGAGATAATTGAGCTTTTCCATTATTTATTGGTGCCGGCGCTTAAAGAATTGCAAATTGTTCAGCTTTACCACGTTTTGGCCATTCAATTCTTAAAGAATCGCACGTTATTTTTTATTTGGGGGACAGGAAGTGGATAACATAAAATGAGCAAAGCTCCTGCCCGGTTTGAACTCTCTAGGTCAAGAAACATATTATGTAGAATCATAGTGAAGATATCAAATCGTTCACGGGATCCGAATTCCAAAGTTTTTGTTTACTGAAATTTTAGAGTTGTAGGTTGGTTTAATCCTTCTTCACCTTTATAGTGAGGGCCATGAACTTCAAATAAATGGCAAAAATATTGTTTAAATTAGGGATGAGCACTTGGTCCGGTTCCATTCGGGATCGAATCGAACCAACCTTATCAAACCGATTCCAAGTTGATTCACACAGGGATTGGTTTGATTACCGATTGAAAGATTTGGGAATTGGCCTTGATTGGTTTGTTTCCTAATTCTATATTGAGAACTCTTGGTACTCACACAAAAGAAGTTTTGAATAGGGATCTGATGGTTCTACATCAGGCACTATTGCACCTATGTCGATTCCCGATCTATACCAACAGCTGTTGCTTTTAAGGTAGAACCTATCTTGAACCAGTTTAAAACCAACACTAGATCTCTTACAAATAATAAATTTTCTTCCTTCTTGCATTGAAGCATTTTATTTGATCTTATGTTTATTTTATAAAAAAGAAATTTACATTATAAGTAAAAAAAAAATACACTTGAATAAAAAATGAAGCAAAAAGGAAAAAGTAAGTTGAATCCAGGGTCCCTGGTTTGGTTTTTGGACCAAAAATTGGAAATTGGCTCTAGCAAGGCAGGTTTCATATATTTTAATTTGGAATTTACCTATCCCGAAACCATTGATTCCTAATTCAAAGCACATTTGAAGTTTAGTCCCTCATTGAGTTCTTATTTGATTCATTAATCCTCGCTTTTTATTTAGGGGCATCATTTGGGTACTTTCTATCCTGTGGAAAAATGAAAAAATTTAGCTCCTTAAAGCAAGATTGCTGTATTCAATAAGCATTTCCGTAGATACTTTAAAATCCTCCAACCATTGTCTATTATGATGATGGCAAACCTTTGCAAAAGCATTATCGTAGTCATGATGATTGACTCCTCAGTGCATTGAGAGTTATCTTTCTTTTTCTTTGTCTAGCAGTCATTGAGAGTTAATTTTGACAACACTACTATATACACAAAAATAGAAAACAAGTCACTACTATATACATAAAAATAATTTTTTTAGTTGAAAAAAATTAAAATTTTGAAGCAAAATTTTTATTGTTTTATTTGAAAACGATTTGCACTTTTTTTTTCCAGGTGGAGTTTCTTTTCTTCGCCCTCAGACAACGGCATTACTATGACATGAGTTTGTTAGATCAATATAGTGATTTGATAGCATCTCAAATCAGGTTTTGCACATCAAGCTAGTTCGATCTCTCTGATCTCAAGGTAAGCAAGTTATCCTCATTCTTCGTCGAGATGGGCAAAATCGAAAGGTGATGAATGATTGAGCCTTTAGAACATTTGCAGCATTGGGAACATCGTCCTACTCCGCTTTATAAAGTTTCAACTTTGATTTGCCCTTTCAAAAACCCAGATGTAGACAAGGCATTAGCCGATAAGGTTTGTCCAATTCGTCCAAGTCCAATGTGGACATGACCTTGTTTAATGATAAACAGTCCAAGAATTCTTAATTCCGAGGAGCATGTGATGTCCACCATCATCATCACCACCACCACATCTTACCAACTCTCATCTGCCCAATGGCGTTATATCAAATTCTCTAAAAGGCTACAGAACACGTGGGAAAAATACATACTGTAATGTAAATCTGTCCAAAAGAAGATCATGTCGAGGGGGATTGATGAGGACAAAACAAAAGATATGATGAATGCATTGGCACTACCCAGGTCCGGATAAACATCCTGGGGAAAGACTCTGTATTCCAATCCACTTCCACCACATATAGCAATTTCAACGGGAGAGAACCAGATCCGGCCTAGGATTTCGGAGAAATTTCGGGGAAGAAGTCGACAGACATGGTTGGACATCCTTGAATAGATCCATTTATTGGTGATTGTGCAGATAGCGGCTGAAGTTTGTTTTCCTCTTTAAAATCTTTTTTGAAAAGAGCTATCTCTACCGCTAAAACAACTCCATCAAAGTATATCAGTTTGACGTAAATTTATCACAAATGTATCAGTTTAGAATTTTTCGAAAAATAAGTTTGACCAAGTTTATCACAAGCCCATTAGTTTAGAATTTTTTTTTTTGCATTAACCTAAAAGATAAAAGAGGAAAGCGAATATTTCTTTCTACTAATTTGTTTAGGAAGAGGATTTCCGACGGGCTTTTATTGATAGTTTAGTTGAGGTAATCTCTATCTTTTAATTGTTTTCCTATTTCAGGTGACCCTGAAATTCTCTTTTTAAGCCTACAAGCCTTCTGCCCGGTTTTCTACGGTCTGTCCTCTCTGCTGCGATATTAGAGTCTTTCTGCTGCTTCTCGGATCCCTTCAGCATGGCGGATCTCCCAATGCAAGCGATGAAAGCGTATATCGATGATGAATTCCAGCTTGCTTTCGAATTATTCACCCAAGCAATTTTATCAAGCCCTACGAACGCCGAGCTATTCGTCCACCGCGCCCAGACCAATATCGAACTCCGCAACTTCACTGGTCCGCTTATTTCCTCTCTATTATTTTCATATGAGGTGTTTGATTTATTTGTTTTCCTCTTTAAGTCATTGAGAAATCGAGCGTAAAGTTGAGGCACGAATGGTAACTATTCTATTGCAAAAATCAATTTTTTTATTGGAAATTTCTATTTCTATATTTTTGTAATAATACAAAATTTCTATTTTCGGAATAAAAATTTATTTGATAACGACACAAAATTTTCTTTCCTCTCCCGAGTGGTGACAGGAGGCTGGTGGCAAATGGATTTCATTTGGTAAATAGATTTATGTTCCAAACTTGTTAATGAGAACATTAGAAAAAAGAGAAACAAAGTAGTTTTCATGCTCGGATGGTGTTTTGGTCGCTGCTTTGGAGAGGCTTCAAACGTGATTTGTTATTAGGGATGTGAAATTCATGATTGTGAGATTCGTATAAAGCTAGTCGTTCAGTTTTGAGATGGCCAATAAAGGTTGCTTTTTTTTGCTTTCTCGATGTTGAACTATATGGACACAGGAAGTATCCGTCCAGTGTCTTCCTTCATTGGCCTTGGTAGTTTTTCAATGAAGATCATCTGGGCTGGTTCAAAAATTCAATGGAGAGCCAGATTTCTCTTAAATTGCATCTTTCCATTTTTGGTTATTCACCAATTATAATTTTCTATTTGGCCTGCTGCTTGATTTTGGAGAAGACTTGGAGCGAAATAAAAGGGGAGAGAAAAAGAGGGACTAAAATTTATGGTTTACCTCGAGTTCGCCCTTCGAGCTTGTCCAAGGGAATGCCCATATGGAAGATTAAGATGTAACTTCATTTTTACGTTTTAAATTACTAATCTCCTGGTGTTTTTCCTTGATGCTCTTAGAGGCTGTTGCCGATGCAAGCAGAGCAATCGAGTTAGATCCGTCAATGTATAGAGCATACTTTCGCTTGGGGTTAGTACCACTCAATGCCGACTCTTACCATTTTACACGCATGTGATGATTGTGATAATGGTTCGTTGAAACTTGTTATTTTTGTACCAAAATAGGGAGATTGTGGCTTGGTCAAAGTGACAAATCACCCTCACTAAGGTTGATTACCATAGTCCAAGATGGTCCTCTTTGAAAATGTTCATTGTCTTTAATTTTTCGTTCTCCACTACACTTTTGCTTGTCTCGTCAATCTTTAGAAGGTCATCTAATTGTGTGCGGGATAAAAAAATTGGGTATAATCTTATTGAACATTTGGCAAATGTAACCTAGAAAGTTCTATGTTCTGCCTCTGCCTTACAAAACAATGCATGTAAATTTACAGATAGCTCTACAACTCGAGTTGGATTATCTTTCTTTATTTATATAAAGATAATTGTTGAGTTATTCGGAGCTGATGTTCTCTCTCACACACAGCAATGCTTTTTATGAACTCAAAAAGTATCAGACTGCCAAAGCAGCATTGGAAATAGGATCTTCTCTGGCTCCTATGGATGCAAGATTCACCAATTTAATTAGAAGATGTGACGAGCAAATTGCAGGTACTAGACCAGCTCAATCGCTTTAATGATGAATAAATCTGTATAAGTGTGTAATTGAGACAAGTACATGAGACAATATGATATTGGAACTTGACTTTGGTTTCTTGAGGTTTTTTACTCTATAAGATACTCAACATGCTTGAGCTAAACTTGCCCCCGGCCGATTAATACAAGCTTGAGTTGAGATAAAACTTGGATTCTTGCCGATTAATACAAGCTTGAGTTGAGGTAAAACTTGGATTCTTGATAGTGTGATGGTGATGTTTCATCATTCATCTATGTAGATATTTTTCAAAGAGATCATAAACCAATCAATTAATTAGGTGCGCGATCTCGAGTTTTTATTATTATTATTTTTGCTTGAGGATTGACATTAGTTTAATTTAGTTTTCGAGCTACTTGACCTTGATGAGAATTTAGATCAATTGCATGAGTAAGCTTAGCTCTTTGCATCGAACAAGTCTCCCATGATCTAGGCACTTTTCATGCATGAGTGTGCATGCTTGTACTGATCTTTGTGGATGAAATTGTGGAAATCGAATTCTATCTTAATAATCAATTGCTCTTTGGAATTGTTTTAGAGATACATGGTGAGATACTCAACCCGTAAAGGCCTCAACCCAAGTGGTACCCGTGGAAGGTGGTCGGGAAAGTAGTCAGATTGTGAATGAGGTAGAGAGGGAAGTCCTCTCGAAGGTATGGAGGTGAAGAGATGGGAGTGTTAGGCTCTTGGTCCTTTCTAACTTTATGAGAGGCGTCTTGTCCCTCTACATTGTGGCTGTTTCCGTTCTAGTTTCATGAATTTTGTTATCTATTGCATCTGAATCTTGTAGAAATACCTGCCCAATAGGAAAGCCTAATTTTTTTTCTGAGTTCTTTAAAAATGGGTTCAAAAAATGAACGTTGTTTTCGGGGAGAACCAAAAGGAAGTTCAGTTTCCATTCCCCAAACCGTTAAAAAACAAAAATCATTTTTTTGCTCTTTATTTATCAGCAGATCTTTCTGGGGGTGGCACCTTAGATCTGTGCCAAGGTTTAAGGCAAAAAGGAAATAGGATCTTTATTTGAATACCGTCTGTCAATCAATTTTTTGGAAATTCGGTTTCTGATAATTGAATACCGTTATAGGTGCATTTAACATGCATTTCTCTATTCCAATCTTGTTGGTAATGCATGTAGTGTTGTTAATGAAGTTGCTGGTCGTGAATTTCAAATTGAGAATCAATAGAGCTCTTACTTTTGGTCTTGATCTCTACTCTTTTGTGTTTGCTGTTGTTTGCAAACATGACTGACGGAACAATGCTGCCCCATGTTGGGATGTTATCCAAGTTCGTTAAAGATCTATACAAAATATCTACACAAATGTAATGAAGTGGGTGATACATGTAGCTTTCCTTATTCTTTATAATTTCATGATTTTGAATGATACTTTATGATTTGATTTGTCATGGCAAAACTCACCATCGCCCAACACTGCAACGATGAGGGTAAGGCCTTGCTCACCCCCGCTAGTGTCAGAGAGGCGAGCCTCCCTAGTGGCCGGCAAGGTTGACCTCGCCTGCCCTAGCCTTTGGCCATTTCGGCGACCGCCAAATGAAGAAAGAAAGAAAAAACAAAACAAAATAAAAAAAAGGGAGAAAAAAATTAAAAAAAATCAAAATATTGATACATAAGCCAACATCCATGTCAACGCTGATCAATCAAAAATGGCCAAATGAACTGGATTTGCACAAATATAAAAAATTTAAGACTAAATTGGCAAAAAAAGGGTTATGATTGAATTAGAAAAATTGCAATAGATTTAAAATTGTTTTGATAATTTTCTTGTGAACTTGGCACAGAAAAATTTTCAGGAAGCATGCATTCCGAGAGAGAAATATGTGTTTTCTTGACAGCATACCGTTTTCTTGACAGCATACTCACATGCTGTACAAATCATACAATGTTCTTTCGCAATGAGATCGGACGATAAACTTGGAAGATGGGTTGCACTATAATACCCACGAGGAGATTTTTTTCTCGAGTCCTTGCTAAATTTTTCTTCATTATTTTCATTCTCACTTAGCAATGGGACAAATCATATATACGATATCATGTTTTCATGACGAAAATTTTGGGTAATGTTAAGCATGTTGAGACTGCAATATAGAACTGATATATTGAGTTCTATTGCAATATAGAACTCCATCGTGCTGTTGACGACCCTCTCTTCCAAAAGAAACCCTCCCTCAAAGAAACTTCATCTGCAGCCTCTGTCAAAAAATCTTCACCTGCTTTGCTCTTTTTTCTTCTTTTCTTGGCCTTGGTTTCATATTTTTTTTCTTTTTCTGATCTTTTTCCCACCTCGTTTGGTGCCTTTTGCTCATTATTGTTGCTTTTCTTCACTCATCATGGCTAATAAATCTGCTTGCAACTAAAAATTTGATGAAAACATCATCACTAATCTAGCCGGTAGGATGCTTGGGATGTAGGGGTGAGCAAAACGGACCGATCGAATTAGAAACTACCTAAATTAGACCATACATCCAGTTTTAGGCAATTTCTGGAGGCACCAATCCTATTCATGGTTCCATAAAATTGGAATCAGAGTTCCCGATTCCCTGGGGAGGGGAGCATTGCAAATGTATTATTTTGTTTTCTAGGTTTTGTTTTATTTTGCTCATTTGAGATTTACTTTGTTTGGAAACTTTGTATGCTCCTCTCATGTTAGATTATGACAAATAAATGAAATTTTATTTCAACCAAAAAAAAACTTTTTCGTCCTACTTTGTAACTAGGGGTGTGCAAAGGAGCTAAGATCCGCCTAAAATAAGACCGGACTAGCCCAAATTTGACTATTACCGATTTCAATTTATTGAAACAAGTGAGTACCAATTCAGCCTCAGTTTTAGGCATGAAACCATCCACCATCCACCCCATCAAATTGGTATACACATACATATATAATTTTAAAAAAAAAATTCCAGCTCATAAAAATGCTTTTGCCATTTACCCTGCATGGTAACGCTTCCTAACAACTATTTCTATTCTTTTGTTCCCGGAGCGGATTTGAAACAAAATGCGTTTGGTAAATTTTTTGTTCCCTGAAACAAATTCGGAGTAGAATTCAAAAACAAAAAAAAGTTGCTTCTTGTTCCCGATAACAACTTTAAGAATCAGTTTTTCTTTTCTTTTCTCTTTCTCTTTCCTTTTCTTCTTCCTCCCTCAGCCTACTGCCGGCGAGTGGCTGGGCGAGGTCCGGCGAGCTCGCCGGAGGCTCGCCTAGCCACCGGCAAGGCGGCCGGCCACAATGGGGAGGGAAAAAAGAAAAAGACAAAAAAGAAAAAAGTATTTAAATCATTAAAAAATTAAAATAAAATATTTTGGACTAGAAATTCTAAGGTTTTATCAAAAGTATTTATATTCCGGGAATAAAAATTTTAAACAGTTACCAAACGCCTTCAAATGCTCAAAAATTGTTCCCGAGAATAGAATAAAAAAGAATCGTTTCTGAGCAGAATTTGTTCCCAGAAACAAAAACGTTGCCATGCACGCCCTTATCCTATCGTCCTACTCGCGTCTCCCGGGAAGAAAGTGACAAAGATGGTGCAGGCCGTGGTGGAGCAATGCTGGAGCCTCGTGGTGGCGATGGACGAGCTCCTCAGGAGACATGCAGAGATGGCGGACGATTACTTGTCCAAGAAGAGGGCCAAGAACATTTTGGTTGTCGTATCTCTTATTAGGAGGAAGGCACCTCAGTCACTTTAAGTTTGGTCCAAAAGGAGGTGGCACGATGGAAACTGTCACATCCCAAATCTATTATTTCACAGTGACAAGCTTTCAGGGGACAATCTTCCGCTACTTGAAATAGGAGGAAAATGGTGCACTGACAAAGAAAAGGGCAAAACTAATATCTTTATGGAGTAGGATGAGTGGGACATCAAGTATGAAGCTAAGGTCGCAATTAAGAACCTTCAATCTTTTAAAGCCCATCAGATGTAAGTTAATGCACTCCCCATACTTTCAATTCACGGTTTTCTATAACATATGGGAAGAAAAAGAACTAAGAAGCAAAAATTTCGCAGGCTGTTGCTTCTTGGCAGTTTTATGGAGGTATAAAGTTTTATCATTTGCAGGAGTAAATTGTCCTGGTGACATTGGAGGCACAGAGACAATGCAAACCATGTTTCTCTCCAACTAGCGAGTGCAGAGAACTGCAAATTAACAGAAGGGAAATCTATGAAGACAACATACCTTGAGAGGACCAATGACGTGACCCACCGGATTAGAATCTCCAGGCTTACGGAGCGAGCCCGAGAACTCGGGTGCAGCCCTGAAGCCATTCATCTGCATCATCCCAAACCATGTAACCACAATCATAAAACAGAATTTCATGAAGAATCAAAAACCATAGACAACCAAAAGCCATAAGACAGGACATTTGTGTGTTTGATGACGTGCCCAGCTGGGTCCATTCCCGGATGGACCATCCCATCCAATATGTGCAACATGCTTAACATCAGTCGGGTACCCAATTTCCATTTCGCGGTCCTTCAGGACTGCAGAATGAATATTCTCCATTTTCACATGATCAGTCACGAAGCATCAATTTACCCATTTGATCAACTATATGTGACAACACAACCCCAAAAAACCGCAAAGTGCAAATGCATCCATTTTTCCTCAACTCAAACACAACCGTGCTTGCTCCACAAAAGGAAGAAAAGGGGGGCATGACTCACCAAAGATTTGGAGATGTACTTCAAGCCCTTGTAGGTTCCTTGGATCGTCATTGTCATGATAGATGCAACTCCACCCCTTCAAAACAAGCAGCCCCTAAAATCTTCGACAAGTCTGGTCGAGAAAGGGATGTTTTTTTCCTCCTTCGTTCGCTTAAAATTGCACAGTATAATCGAAGGAAATTGCATGAATGAATCACGCGTTCTTTACCTTTATGCAAGAACGAAATTTGAATCGGTTTAAAGGAACATCTTCACGTTTCTCTCTCTCCTTCCGTTACTCTGCCCATGAAGGCTCTACCCTCCATTCAGTCACAAGTTGGTCTTCGCCAATGGTAAAATCTTGCGTACCCTCTTCTCAAATAAGCGGCTCAGCATGCAAATGCTCTGCACTTTGCTGTCGTAAAGAGGAAGGTGATGAGGGTGACGGATGAAGGATGATTCTTGGTTCTGGGTTTTCTTCTAATTTCAAAAGAAAGAAAGATAAGAGTTGGAAAAACAGGGGAGGAAGAAAGGAGAAAGGAGAGGAGAGGAAGGAGATGGATAGGAGAGAAACAAGATAGAACAACCATGAATAACTTACAAGACAGAACAACCATGAATAACTTCCAAATCAGAGGTGGTTGGACAGAGACTGAAACCAACGTTGTATCAAACTTCAATTTAGACTGCTTTCATGATATTTTTCATTTATGGTATGGTAAGACTCTCATGCCCATCCGTTCTTGACGGTACACAAGACAATATGGTCATTTTGTAGATCAATTTTAGTACAAATCGATATAGATCAATAAAGTCCTATGTTGGAAATTGAATCAACGAGTAAAGACGCATGTGTAAGGGTGATGGTATTTGTAAAAATAGATTCCCCAATATAAATACGATGTGTAACAACTACTATATCCAATCATCTTATAACTTAATAACTTGAATAGTTTGAGTCAAATTAGGTGCAACTAAATATTGTCATGGACATGGGGATTTAAGCTAGCTCGATAATAAAGTAATGGAAAATTTACTAAGTGTTATCACAAATAATTATGTACTCATCAAAGAAAAACCAAAAGTTGTGAGGAAAATTACGTGAAATATCCAATGTGAGTTAGTATTTTTAAGAAGACAAATCATTCTACCTACCTAGAAATTTGCATTCCAATTCACTCATTTTATATAGTTTTCTCTTTATTCAAAGTTTTGTAACCCATGCCAACTTGTCCCATTTGGATCGATTAGCATAGAGAAAACGACTTTTTTGAATAATTAATGTGATACTTAAAAAGTGTCCTCAAGCACGACTTAATAAAGGCAGACATTATGAGGGAGACATCTATTAGGTGTCATTGCACTGTTTTTATAATTTTCATGAATGTGAACCAAAATTTGCTGGAACCATAATCTTAAATCCACATCAAACTTCATGAACCATGCGGTACATTGAAATCTCCAAATGTTCCAACTTATTGGAATCACTACAAGAGTTACAAAAACTCCCCAAAGAGAAAGGACCAAAAACTCATTTTCACAACCCGTCAGTGTAAGCCACCCCAGTGGACCTCGACCAGGACCCTCCCCGGATCAGCTCTGCCACGGTGAACTTCGCCTCCGCCGCACTGGTGATGACACGATAACCCAGCATCTTCACCTGCTTGCTAGTTCCCATGCCCGGTCCCCTGTTCGCGTACTCCCTTAGTACAGGGTCATGAGGGCGAAGTCGTCCTTCCACGCTCCCTGCTGGATCAATGTGATCACCGATGTCGCGATCACATCACTGCTCTGGATCGAGATCCCTGTGTTCTGCTATTGGTTGTTCCGACCCTGGGCCGTGACCATGTTGGACTGATCTCATGGGCTTCCGGCCACGAGCTTGCAGTTCTGCAGCACAACTGCAGAGCTGCCGAAGATGAAGTCCACTGTGCCCGTGATGTAGCAGTCTCAGTAGAACTGGCGATTGGCATGAGTTTAGAGGGTGTCTTGTAGGTGTCGATGCGGCACCAATTGATGACCATCTGTCCACGTTGACACGAAGTGCAACCGCCTGGTGTTTCTGTGGCCCGGCTGCGTTCTGGAAACATATGTCTTGGGCGATGAATCCATCACCATTCACAGCTGCATTCAGACATTTTATGCATTATGTAGAGTAAATACTGTACTTCTTTGGTCATGCTCATCAGTTCTTATTTTAAAGTTTCCATTGGTATTAACCATCAAAGATATGAGATGAGATTGGTCCTCACCAACGGTTGTGGAATTGAATGCCGTTGCACCATCAACGAAGTTGAGGCTGCCAGTGATCACTCTCGGAATCCATGCCATTGCCAATGACCATGATGTCTTCATCTTTGCCACCTCCACATAATAACGTACCGGGTCTGCAGCTTAGTTAGGAGCATCTGCAATCGCCTCTTGCACTGTCTTGTACTTCCCACCTCCATCCTTTGCCACCACCACGTTGGCCTTAACAGCATTGCCGTAGATTGCAGAAGACAATGATCTTTTCCCGTGACCAAGATGGGAAATTGCTGATCAAGGATTCCAAGACATCCGATTTTATTCCCTCAGGAGATGAAGTAGAAAAACATGGCTAACAAAGTTCTTGCCCTGGATATCAAGTTGCTGAGAATAGGCTCGATCGAAGCTTTAGCAGACGACGAGCCTCCGAAACCGTCCAAGCTGATGATGTAATTTGTGAGTGAACTGCTCAGCCACGTATGGACATCTGCAGATGACTGAGGAGAAAAAAAGCTTCGGATTGAGTTGATTCGAATCTAGTAAGTTATACATCCATATTTCCACAGACATTTCCATTAACTCACTCAATCAGCCAAAGCCGCTTCTTCTCTAGGATTGTTCCCCCGGTGGCTCACATCCTTGGAGGCATCTATAGCATTTTCCGTGCAGATCACCATATTTTTTGCATACACTTGGGGCAACTTATTGCAGCTCATGAACGAGGCTGCATCATAGGGGACAATTTCCTAAACCATGGCTCGGCATTGAGCCTGATCTTGGGCCTTGCCACAGATATGCACAAGAGGGGCATTAGCAAAATTGCTGGTCTTTGATAAAGTGGTCTGTGATTATGGCAGATGAGAAAATGAAGGCTACCATGGAGAGAATCAAGAGACTTCAGTTCCTAGAGGTTTGTGTGTTTAGCAATGGCTGAGTGGTGATTGCCATAGCTTGTTGAGTTGAGCTCTCTTCACTCTCTACTGTGTACTATGTCAATGTACAGTCCTTACATATGGAGAAGATGATACCGACATGATTGACAATTCCTGATTTTCTTTTTTCAATGAGTATTGTTTATTTTTCCGGTTTGAGAATTACAAATTATTAATTACATTGCCACGTTTGGCCATTCAATTCTTAAAAAGTGGCACATTTTTTCCTGATAGTGTAACTGGAAGAGTATAAGATGAAATAAGCAAAGCTCCAGCCTTGATTTTGGACTCTCTAGGTCAAGAAAATATTTTGTAGAATTACAGTGAGAAATAAAATCATTTACGGGATACAACATTCAAAAGTTTTGCATACTTCAAATTACAGTGGTAGGATGATTAAATCTTTTTTTACTTAAAATACCATATAGAATTTTATACTGTGCAATGATGCTTATTATCTTTTTGTAACCAAGAACACCAAATAAGATCTACTATGATGTTAATACCACAAACCCTTTTTTGTTATCAAATTTGTACCGGTGTGACAAACACACTATCGGTCATCGTTTTGCTTGGGACCACTCTTAAAATTCTATGCGGCGGCTTACGTGGATGACAGACAAACGGAACTGACCTGGATACAATGCAGTTTTTGTGAAGCCAAAACGATGTTATATGAACCATACAGTACGATGAGATCTCCAAACATTCCAGACTATTGAATTCACAACACAACTTACGGGAACTCCCCCTAAACGAAAGGACCAAAACTCATTTTTCACAGCCCTTCAGTGTAAGACACTCCAGTGGACTTCAACCAAGTCCCTCCCTGAATCAGCTCAGCCACGGTGAACTTCTTCGCCTCCGCTGCACTGGTGATGACATGGTAACCTGGCCACTTCACCCGCTTGCTCGTTCCGGCACCCGGTCCCTTGTTCATGTACTCCCCGTAGTACAGAGTCTTGAGGGCGAAATCGCCACTCCACACTGACCACCCCGTGGGATCAATGTGATCGCTGATGTTTGATTGCATCACCACAGTCCTAGAGTACTCCTTCCAAGGCCGGCCCAGATAGGACTTGATGGAGCCCTTGACGGGCTTGAGATCAGAGCTTGCGATCACGTCGCAGCGCTGGATTGAGATCCCAGTGTTCTGATTTCTGTCGGTCCGGCCCTGGGCTGTGACCATGTTGGACTGGCTGCTCATGGGCTTTCTCGCCACGAGCTTGCAGTTCTGGAACACGACACCCGCGTTGCCAAAAATGAAGTCTATCGTGCCCACGATGTAGCAATCTCTGTAGAACTGACGGTTGGTGTGAGTGTAGAGGGTGTCTTGGTAGGCGTCGATGCGGCACCGGTTGATGACTGACTTGTCTGCGCTGACACGGAGCGCGACTGCCTGGTGTTTCTGCGGCCCAGCAGTGTTCTGGAACCATATGCCCTGGGCGATGAATCCATCACCATTCACAGCTGCAGTTGAACATTTTACAGATCATGCTCATCACTCCCTATTTCAAAGGTTCCATAGTTAATAACCATCAAAGATATGAGATGACATTAGTCCTTACCAACAGTTGCAGAATTGAACGTCGATGCACCATCAATGACGTTGAGGCTGCCAGTGATCACAGTCGACTTTATGCCATCGCCAACAAGCATGATGTTTGTCTTCGTCTTGGCCACCTCCACATTCTCCTTGTATGTGCCTTTCTTCACATGAATAACGTACCGGGTCTGGGACTTGCTAGGAGCAGCCGCGATGGCCTCTTTCACTGTCTTGTACTTCCCACTTCCATCCTTCGCCACCACCACATCGGCTTTAACAGCATTCGCTGGAGATTCCAGAAGACGACGATCTTTTCCCATGACCCACGATGGGAAATCGCCAATCAAGGACTCCAGGACATCTGGTTTTCGTCCATTAGGAGATGAAATAGAAACAAACATGGCTAGAGAAGTTCTTGCCCTTGATATCAAGTCACTGGCAATAGGCTCAATCAAAGATTTAGCCGACGATGAGTCTTCAAAACCGTCCAAGCAGGTGATGTAATTTGTGAGTGAACTGCTCAGCCATGTATGGACATCTGCAGATGACTGAAGAGAGAAAAAGTTTTGGATTGAGTTTATTCAAATCTAGGAAAGTGTTCATCTAGATATCTCTAAGTTCGTAGGTTGAGTTTTCTGACTCATACTAACTAAAAGTTTAAGTCTTAAAGCTTCTGATGGTCAATAACCCAAATAATTACCTTCTCCTTCTGTTCTTGAAGACTCCTTGCGGAATTTTCCAATCTAACCACAGACATTTCCATCAACTCCACGCAATCAGCCAAAGCCGCTTCTTCTCTTGGATCATTCACCTGGCGGCGAACGTCCTTCATGGCCTCTGCAGCATTTCCTGTGCGGATTGCCGTCTTTCTCACGAACGCCTGGAGCAACTTGTCATCGCTCATTAGCGAGGCCGCGCCATAGGGGACGATTTCCGAGACCAGGGCTCGGCATCGTGCCTGGTCTTGGGCCTCGCTGCAGATACGCACAAGAGGGGCATTAGCGAAATCACTGGTCTTGATCAAGTGGTCTGTGATCAGGGCGAATGAGAAGATGATTGCAATCAAGGAGAGAATCAGGCAGAAACTTCTGTTGTGAGAGGCTTGTGTGTTCAGCAATGGCTGAGTGTTGATAGCCATTCTGAGAAGTGAGCTGAGGCTTCTTGAATTGAGCTTGTCTTTACTCTCTACTTGTGTACCACATATATATATTATAAAATTCCTGATTTTCTTTCCAATGGGTTTATTTTTTTTATTTTACAATTTTCGGTAGAAAAAGTTAAAAGTGGAAATTGAGATGACTAAGCTTTTACAGTATATATTGGTGCCCGCGCTTAAAGAATTGCAAATTGTTCAACTTTACCACGTTTTGGCCATTCATAGCTTAAAGAGTCGCACGTTGTTTTTTTGTCGGTGGCACAGGAAGTGGATGACATACACTGAGAAAAGCTCCTGCCCGGTTTGAACTCTCTAGATCAAGAAAATGTTATGTAGGATCATAGTGAAGATATCAAATCGTTCACGGAATCCGAATTCCAAAGTTTTTGTTTGATGAAATTGTGGAGTTGTGGGATAGTTAAATCCTTTTATTTTCCTTTATAGCGACGCTGGTAGACTTCAAATAAATGGCAAAAGTATTGTTAAAATCGACGTGAGTCCAATTCCATTCAAGAACCGAATCAAATCGATCTTACCATACCGATTCCAAACTGGTTCACACAAAGGTTGGTTTGGTTACCAATTAAAAGAGTTGGGAACCGGTCTTAAGTGGTTTGGTTCCTAATTCTATATTGAGAACTGTCAATTCTCGAGCAGAACCGATTTTGAATAGATTTTGAATAGGGATCGGGCATCCTATATCAGGCACTATTGCACTTATGTTGATTTCTGATCTATACTTGTAGTTGTTCTTTTCGGGTAAAACCTATCTTGAACCAAAAACCAACCCAAATTTCTTACATATAACACTTTTCTATCTTCTTACATTGAAGTAATTTACTTGATTTTATGTTTATTTTATGGAAATTTTTACATTATAAGTACAAAATAAATATGCTTGAATGAAAAAATGAATTAAAAAAGAAAAAAGTAAGTCGATTGCAAGGTCAACCGATTTGGTTTTTGGACCAAAATTTGGAAACCGACTCTTGCAAAAAAGGTTTCAGATATTTTAATTTCGAATCTACCTACCCCAAATCTGTTGATTCCTCGTTCAAAGCACATTTGAAGTTTAGTCCCTCACCGAGTTCTTATTTGATTCATTAATCCTTGCTTTATATTTGGGACACATCATTTGGATACTTGGTCCTAAGTACAATCTTAAATAGCTTTGTCTGAAATCTCGTGCAAATCTCGACATTCCATGGATGCAAAATACCTAGAGGTTATTCATTCTTTTAGGGGAAGATAAATATATAAGAGGAAGTTGGGGACTAAAATGTGTGTGTATTGACAAGTTAAAATAAAAAAAACACAGACAATACGACTCCCAGTAGTGTCGCTAAGCACCTGCTTCTTAGTGAGGGAACCTATGTTTAGTCTCTTGATGAGTTCTTATTTGATTCGTTAACCCTTGCTTTTTATTTAGGATACATCAATTTTGATATGTTTTTTCCCGGGAAAAATGAAAACTTTAGCTCCTTAAAATTATTGAGCATATCCGTAGATGCTTTAAAGTGCTCCCTTCGTTGTCTATCATAATGATGGCAAACCTTTGCAAAAGCATTAATGATGATCGATTCCCCAGTGCAATTAGAGTTATCTTTCTTTTTCTTTTGTCTAGCCAGTTATTGAAAGTTAATTTCGATAATACCACTATATACACAAAAATAGAAAACAAATAACTTGTTTTTTTTCCTTAGACGATGCCCTAACCTCATAGTAAATATACACAGCATTACTGTGACATGAGTTTGTCCGATCGATATAGAAATTTGATAGCATCTTAAGTCAAGATTTGGACATCAAGAGCTAGATCAATCTCTCTGATTCTAGTATAAGTAAGTTACTCTCATTTTTTGTCGAGATTGACAAAATTGAAAGGTGATGAATGATTGAGCCTTTAGAACATTTGCAGCATCGGGAACATCTTCCTAGTCCACTTTATAAAGTTGCAACTTTGGTTGGCCCTTTCAAAAACCCAGATATTGATAAAGCATTAGCCGATAGGGTTCGTCCAATTCGTCCAAGTCCAGTGTGGACACGACCTTGTTTAATGATAGACAGTCCAAGAATTCTTAGATCCAAGGAGCATGTGGTGTCCACCACCATCACCACCACCACCGCATCTTACCAACTCTCATCTGCCCACTAACGTTGTACCAAATTCTCCAAAAGGCTACAGAACACGTGGAAAAAATTCATACTATAATGTGAATCCGTCCAGAAGGAAGCACATGTCAAGGGGGATTGATGAGGACAAAACAGAAGACATAATGAATGCATCGGCACTATCTGGCTCCGGATAAACATCCTGGAGAAAAATTTTCTGTGGTTCAATCCACCACCACCACATATAGCAAATTCACAGGGGGAGAACTCGATCCGGCCTTAAATTTCGGAGAAATTTCGGGGGGAGAAGTCGACTGACATGGTCGACATCCTTGAATAGATCCATTTCTTGGTGATTGTGCAGATAGCGGCTGAAGTTTTGCCTTTTTTCAAAAGAGCTATCTCTTCAAGCTAGAACAACTCCATCGCTCATCAGGTGAATGAGACTTGGGTATCATTGAGCTGGGAAGAAACCGGAAAGGCCTGTGAACTTGGCAAATTTTCCCTTTTTATTTCCTTTTTCTTCTTCTTCTTTTTTAACAAAAGTGGGTCCCACCACTCTTTTTTTTTTGTCGAACAACACTCCTTTTTAATTTGGTCAAAAAGATTTGAATATTACATATACCCACAAAAAGGAGCATTTTTCTCGAGTCTTCACTAGATTTTTCTTTATTATTTTCATTCTCACTTAGTAGCAAATGAAACAAATCCTAGATACAATATTACTTTTTCTTGAGGAAATTTGTGTAAGCTAAGGATATTGTGTTAGACAAAAAATTGAGTGATTCTAATCATTTTTTGAAGGACAAAATTTAAGCATAAATTAGAATCACATGCGGAAAACATGATCAAAAGTGGATCTGACCACTAACTATTGTTTGAGTTTGTATTCGTCGGAAATCCATGGAAATTTGACGGTAATCCGACAAAGATCATAGATGCACTCTACTAACCCTATTCCCTCGCATATTGATGGTATATTTAAGAGAGTTTGCGTTAAACCTTATAATGCCCTTTATGTAAATGAATGATCATTCTTTATAAACCACCTCCCATTAAGGCAATTACCAAATGGGCAGTTGTCATGGAAGTGTATGAACATAAAATCGTACGGTAGAACAACCGTTTCTCAAAAGTGAAAATGTGGGTCAATGTTAACAGATGACCACCCTTCTCAAATGGAAAGAGGGAGATGAGGGGTTTAAATCCTCACCTCTTTAGGGAAGTTGGGATGGGGACGATTTAGATTCAGATGTAAGTTTTAACTCTCATACCCTACAAGGAGACAGCTCAAAAATCTAAGAATGGGAAATAGAAAAGAGTAAAATAGGATTGACTATAAAAAAAATTATTTTCCTAAAACATAGGATCACATTAGAGATAACATATTGAGATTGCAATGTAAAACTGATATATTGAGTTCTATGGCAAATTATAAGCGAGTTGTATTCTACGCTAAAAAACTCTATCGTGTTGTGGCAACAGTTTCTCTCCCAAAAAACCCTTCCTCAAAGAAACTTTGTCTGCAGCCTCTCTCAAAAAAAACCTTCACCTGCTTTGTTTTTCTTTTCCTTTTCTAGGCCCTGTTTTCATATTTCTCTCCCAATCTAATCTAGGAGTCTTTTCCCACCTCGTTTGGCGTTTTTTGCTCATTGTTGCTACTTTTCTTCCCTCATTGTGGTGAATAAATTTGCTTGTAGATAAAAAATTTGTGAAAACATGGTCACTTGTCTAGCTGGTAAAGTGCTTGGGATGTATAGATGAGCAACTGACCAAATCAAGAACTGCCTGAACCAAGCGGTTTTAGGCAATTTACGAAGGCATCAATCTAGTTCTTGGTTCCATAGAATTGGAATTGATGATTTTTGGCTAGGTTCCCCATTTTGGGGGGAAGTAGACCAATCCTATTATTATTTGTTTTTAGGGAAAAGGACACCAAAAACCCCAAACTATGCCTCCTAGGACAATTTTACCCTGAACTTTTTTTTGTGCCATAAAAAACCCCAAACTATGCCATTTGGGACAATTTTACTTTAAACTTTTTTTGTGCCACCAAAAACCCTAAAATATGCCACTTTGACAATTTTACCCTGAATTTTTTCTTGTGCCACGAAAAACCCTGAACTATGCCACTTGGGACACATTTACCCCGACTTTTTAATTGAAGGGCATTTTCGTCTTTTCCTTCTTCTTTTTAATTTCTTTTCTTCTTCCCCACCAGCAGAGGGGAGCCGCGCCGCCGCGACACCACCCTCGCCGCGGCGGCGTTCGCGAGGGTGGCCCTCGCCGGGAGGGTCGCTCCCGACCGGCGACCCTCGCCGTGGCGGGCGACCCGCCCGAGTCGAGCGAGGGTGGCCCTCGCCGAGGAGACCGGGCGAGGGTGGCCCCCGCCGGGAGGGCCGGGGGTAGCCCTCCGAGCGAGGGCCACCCTCGCCGGATCTAGGCGAGGGCGGCCCTCGATCGATGCCGAGGAGGGCCGCCCCGCCGGATCCGGCGAGGGCCACCCTCGCCCAATCGGGGGCGACCCTCCTCTGCGTGGGCCACCCTCGCCAGACGTCGCCGCTGGCGAGGGTGGCCGTCGCCGACTCCCCTCTGCTGGACCAGCAGAGGGGAAGAGGAAAAAAAAAGAAAAAGACGAAAATGCCCTTTAGTTAAAAAGTTTGGGGTAAATGTGTCCCAAGTGGCATAGTTTAGGATTTTTTGTGGCATAAGAAAAAGTTCAGGGTAAAATTGTCCCAAGTAGTATAGTTTAGGATTTTTAGTGGTACAAAAAAAAGTTTAGGGTAAAATTATCCCAATGGGCATAGTTTGGGGTTTTTTATGGTACAAAAAAAAAGTTTATGGTAAAATTATCCCAATGGGCATAGTTTGAAGTTTTTTATGGTACAAAAAAAAGTTCAGGGTTAAATTGTCCCAATAGGCATAGTTTAAGATTTTTGTGTCATTTTCCCTTGTTTTTATATCTTAAGACTTAAATGTAAACCTAATCGATCATTACAGAGAGTCCTCCACGTCTCTTCAAGCTCCTCATGCGCAAGCCTACTCACTCTGAGTCCTCTTCTCTCTATCTCGGTTCTCTCACTCCGTAATTCAGCAGTTGAGCAGCTCATCACAGGCACACCTCCTCTGTTTGAATCTTCCAACGGCCAAATTGATCGCTTTTTGCAACTTCTTCTTATCAACCCTTTTTGCCTCTATCTTTCCCCCCTGCAAGCTCTTTCCTTTCTTCTTGGGTCCTTTTCCCTCTTCGTTCCTCTGCGAAGCTTAATGGGCAATTCTTGTCTGCATTTCTTGGATTTCTCGGATTCTCAGAGGAGTCGAGCATCATGGGTGTTGTGCTTTCATCTGTATTAGCGATTGTGTCAGCTTTGTATGCACAAACCCATCCATCTGTATAGCGCAAGAGGCCATAAGAGATCACTTGTATGACTTATCTTTCTTCATGAGGCTTTGCCCATTGAACAAAATGGACAAACAAGGTGGTGGAGATTTGCCATCCAATATAGAGCCATGTACCTTGAATAGAGGTCTTTTCTACGAAAAGTTTAGCATTGCCCTAGGCAATTGTTTGGTATCAGTTCCATCGGACTGCCTGAAGACTAGACTAGATCAGATAGTCCAATTCCAAGCACCTCTAGTCCGATCCCGGTTTTAGAAAGTGGGAATTGGTGCCTCTGGTCCAAATCATGGTGCCTAGGTAGAACCAAATTGTACTAGTAACCAATCCCCCCTATTAAATTATAGTTCTATTACTTCTCTGAGATTTGGCAGAAGCTCTTCTCTCCTTATTTAAGTATAAATCTAAATTTGGGAGTTTTTCTTTCTATCTAAATCTAGATCTATGAGCTTTTTAAAAGTATTTGATTTGTAGTGGTTCAACAAGTTATTATTTCCTATGGTGATGGTGTTGAGGACACCAAACTAAGGCGCACAATGCAAGTTGTAGTTCACGGGGGGGAAATATCTCATCATATGTCCATCGCGGATAGAGATGTGCAATGAGAACCACTAGAACCGAGAATTGACAAGACCAAACCAAACTGACTACTTTTGAGTAGTTTCCAGGGAAATCTTTCAATTCCAAGTTTCAAGGTGGAATCCGGACCAACCGCACTTGACCAATTTATTTATTTATCTATTTTTGAATCAATTAAAGAAAAGTGGTGTTATGTAAACCCAGATGAAAATGAATTGCCCGACGCGGCGACGGCTGCCTCTCAAGACTCATGCAGCCGCGCCTCCTTTCCCTCACCTCTCGGCCTCCTGACTTCCCAGTGCAGCGTCGTGTACTCCCACTGGCTACGACGCTTCCCTCGTTCAACCGTCGATGCCAACGAGTTCACACTCCTTGCAATCAATTCTTGATGAACGGCTGCAACTCCCAAACGTCCCTAAGCCTTCACCGCCACTTCCAACTCTAGCCGTTGCTTTTCCAAGACAGATGCAGCCAACCAACAAGCTTCCCTGCTTCGCTCCAACACTCCAGTCGTCGTTTTGTAGGCCCTGCTGCCCAATGCCGGTGGTTTCTTGACCAGCACCTCTAGATCCAACTTCAAGCTGCCAGCTGCGACCTGCGACGCCGGTGGACTTCCAGTCTCGAGCAACAGCCAGCAAGTTCCGACACTACTTCAATCAGGACTCGCACCTCACCACACGGCTGACCTACACCAGCAACGTTACAGTACCTCCAAACTCCTCGTTGTGGTGATCAATGACTTCCTACGACTTTTCAAGCATGTTCCAGATTTCCCAGCTAATTTCATTCAAATCCAACAAGCAAAGGCAATTTATTGTAAATCCACTAGTTCCATTGGACCCCTCAGGAATTGAACCAGACTGATCCCAGAACTAGGTGGTCCGATTCCCCGTTTCAGAAACTAGGAACAGGTCCTCTTGGTTCAAAAGGATCGGTTCCTGGTTCTTAAATGAGACAAACCGAACAAAGAACCAATCACCCCTCATTGATGGTACCGATGACCACCAACGATAATTTTTAGATGTTGTGACAAATCTAATCTTTTGGGATGAGAACGTACTTATAATTGAGAGTGCTAATTCTGTTTTTTAGGTTTGCTTTGCACTTTTAAGATTTGTCTTGTTTGGAAACTTTCTATGTTCCTCTAATATTTGATTATGACAAATGAATGAAATTTTATTTCAATAAAAAAAATGTATCATGTTACTTTGCAAATGGTTATTGATATAAGTAGGAATATACAAAAGAATCAGAAACTACCCAAAACTGGACCGGATAGGCCCAAAACCGGCGATTCCCAATTTCAATTTACTAAAACTAGTAAGTACCAATCCAACTCCTGGCAGACATGAAACCACCCATCCACCCCATCCACCCACCCGAATCGAACTGATATATACATATAATTATAAATATATTTCCAGCTCACAAAAATGCTTTTGCCATTTACCCTATAGTCTTACTCACGTCTCGCGAGAAGAAAGTGGCGAAGATGGTGCGGGCGATGGAGTCAATGCTGGAGTCTCACTTCGGTGAAGGAATTTTAGTGGTGATGGACGAGCTCTTCAAGAGATATGCAGAGACGGCGGAAGATCACTTGTCCAAGAGCAGGCCAAGAACATTTTAGTGGTCGTTTCCTTAACTAAAGGGAGGCACCTCAGTCACTTTACGTTTGGTCCATTAAATTAAGGAGGTAACGCGACTTGGTCCAACCCAACTTTGAATAGGAGAATACGCATCTCATCGGTGTAAACATGAAATTTTATACAAGCGACCTTAACTACCTTTGACTTGAAAATTATAACTACTCATTATCTAGAAAATCCATGGCTCATGAAATTTTATACAAGCGACCTTAACTGCCTTTGATTTGAAAATTATAACTACTCATTATCTAGAAAATCCAGGGTATATAAAGCCGCTCATGTAAACTTTGTTTTGTATATATGGTGTGGAATATAATCACCCATGCTTTCTGTTGTTGTCCAAACCAAATTAGCTAGAGATTGTTTAGTTTTGCATCAAATCGAACCATGCAGAACAGTGCACTTCCACAGGACTGGTTCCATGGATCCACTTAGGATAGAACCAATGAACGTTCCCGATTCCAATTTTTTGGAACCTATCCTGAGTGGGCAGCTCCCGATTCTAGGATGGGAACTGTCCACCTAGACGGTGCTCGCCCCTAGATATAACTAGCATCTTTCATCATTGAATGCAAACTTACTTAGCTTCCTATGCAGAGTTCTTCAAATGCAGACATGCTCAGATCTGTTGCTTTTGTTGTGAGCCCTTATAACAACGCATATGGCAGATCTAGCCTAGATCACATCAGTTAGATAAAGCTTCAGCAAAGGTAGATCTTTTCAAGGGCATTCACTAATCTGTACGGCAACTATGCATTTACTTGCCATCATAACTAGACTAATTGAAACGTGTATCAAATTACATGAGCCACATTTGTTTTTATGTGAGTTCAGCTTTTGGGAATGAACTGACATGAAAGCAAATGAGACCTTAGAAGCTGATGACACCGTGGCATGTCCCAGGATTTAACTTCCAAAGTTTCTCTCCAACCTCTCCAATCGCATACTGAACCTCTCTTACTCATTTCAGGGTGGAGAAACAGAGAAAGTAGAGGCGTGTGCATAGGACATCAGACCCTAGTATCTCTACTACCAGAGCAGGAAACAAGCATGTTCCAGAGAAGCTAGTCCTACAAGAAACGTCAAGGGCAATCGTATCCATCAAAACAGATTCTGGAAGATAACTGCAGTCAACTTATGACTCGTTTACATTAATCTGAACAAGCGCTCACTAAAAAACCAAAAAAGATTGGTAAACTTCAGGAATCCCTCCCTCCCTCCCTTTTTGTAAAGTTGCCTCTAATATCATAGCAATTTTTGGCTCCTATTATAAACTTATGTTAGCATTCCTGCATAACTGCCAAACCTCCATCAGACCTATTGATCCACTTGAGATTCTGCTGCCATTGTCGTAACATTCCGACAGCATTAGCATTTCTGTCCTAAGCACATCTTCACCATCTCATGCAGGCGTTTCTTTGTTCAAGAACCAAAGTAGTCAGTTGATTCCCAAAGGAAATTAAGATCAACTCCATTTAGTGCTCAAGAGAATGACCATTACGTTTTATTGGATCCCCTAAGATCATATACTTGATGGTATGCACTATGCATCCATCTTTCTATAACAGTTTATAACTAAAAAAATTACTGACATTTTGCTTCTGTTCCAGGTAGAATTCGTCCATCTCTATGGCAACCTAGCATAGCTTGGTCATTACATGGAGAGGAGACGTCCTCACAGCGTTGAACATCAAGCTATGAGATTTGCATAGTCATCTACTATTCTAATCAAAGCCAAAAGCTCTCAAAATGGTGAATGTATACTTTCAGATCAACAAACAATGTTTCTGTGCAACTAGGAAACAGACACCAATGAGGATACAGTAAATTCATCTGACTTGGAAGCAAACCACTAATTCAGGAGCAAAAGGTAGAAAGTACATGGGTAAACATGCTACTACCCACCATCCAACATTTTTATACATTGATGACAACAAGAACTATGGACGGTACAAGGAGCACCAAGGACTTTTAATTAAGCAGATCGAAAATAACATGCCAATTCAAAAGGACAGTATAAATAATAAGAATGAAATCGGATACAAAAATTACAGAAAAAAGCATGCAAGCATGATGGATGAAAGGGGGGACTGCATCTGGAGTCATCAAACCATCACCCATTAAAATCAAACTGAGAAAAGACACGGCAGGGTTGCAACAAGAGCAGCTAAGTTACATGGATAAGAATGACATTGTTTGTCACAAATCAAAGTGTATATGATATGAGGGCAATGGAGCTGATAATGTTTGGGCAGCTGTCTAGATATCCAGGAAACAGACACCAATAAAGATTCAGTAAATCCATCTGACTTGGAAGGAAACCACTAATGCAGGAGCAAAAAATAGACAGTCCATGGGTAAACATACTACCACCCACTATCCAACCTTTTTATATATTAATGACAACAAGAATTACGGAGGGTACAAGGAGCACCAAGGACTTCTAATTAAGTAGATTGAAAATAAAATGCCAATTGGAAAGGACAGAGTATAAATAAAATAAGAATGAAATCGTACACAAAAATTACAGCAAAAAGCACGCAAGCATGATGGATGAAAGTGGGGACTGCATCATATCAAGCTCAAGAGAAGACACAGCAGGGTTGCAACAAGAGCAGCTAAGTTACATGGATAAGAATAACATTGTTTGTCACAAATCAAAGTGTATATGATATGAGGGCACTGAAGCTGATAATGTCAGGGCAGCTGTCCAGATATCCAGGAATGGATGGAGTTAGGGAAAAGTCATCAATGGAAAAATTAGATATGCCCACTAAAGATATATAGATGATTAAAACTGCTTCTATGGATTTTGACGCAAGAAAACAGAAACCTTGAGATGTTTCATCAAGAAGAAGTAATCTTATTGTAGTCGAGCATTTTAAAAGGATATGAATTAAAAAGTCAGACAAGAAACATACAGAGGATCTTCAGTTTATGAGCTTTATGGAAGAAATAGATCCCATCACCGTCACCAGATGATTTTCTTTATACTTTCCACAAGAAAATGAAAAAAAAGTACAAAGCATCAGAATATGATGGCCTAAGCAGATCCACATGTTAGATACCACCAGCCACCACAGTGATGAAAGGTCGTGGTGGTGTTGGTGGTAAGAGGTCCAATCAGCCTGGTAAAGCCTCACATTCCAAAAAGACAATAACCTTAGAAAGAAGGTGATGTTTCTCTCCAAGCAGAGTTAGTGTCCTAAATCCTGGATCACCAGCAAATGCATATTGTTCTATTCCCACAAACTAATGTCATAATTTCATTGTTCACCGAAAGGCCCCAGGTATCAGCTACACCAGAAGATCGAAGGTACATAAGGACATGTCGGTCTAAAAATCGACCATTACATCCACACACTCCCACTGCTCTTATCCAAACTAACAATTAGGAAATTTGCTGCCATTCTCAATAATTTCTGTAAGTATTTCTCACACACAGGGTCATCAGCTGATGAACTTTCTCTCGTCCAACACCCATGACCAGAGTCCCACTTGTTTCCCCAATCACGAATGACGTAAAAGAAAACAAATGCTTAAGATTTAGCTATATATAAGATCCACTAAGTATAGGCTCACTGGAAAGGCCGATTCATTTTGATATTAACATGCAGTCCAGATGTAAGCGGTATCAAAGCTAGTCATAAAAGACATGATGGGCATCAGCACATAATCAATAACTAAATCCTTCTGTAATTAAGCATTCCATAGCCGTCTATAAAAGCTAACACCCAGAGGCAACCTGAATATTATTCTACAAGTATGATTCCATCATCAAAATCCAGAAAGGAAAAGAGTTCGAACCAGTGAAATCAATTCCAACTGGAAGGCCAGAAGCCATGAATTCCATACCCAGTCTTCCAATTATCCAAGTACACCACCTTCTTCACAGCCCAGAAAGATACCAAAAGTGCCGAGCCCATGATCAGCCTCTGGACATTCACACTCCTCACTCTCACCAGCAAATGCGTCATCAATGCCAGCAACAACCCAACAATCGTATAAAGGAATCCGACCGCAAACCCTTCAGCCCCGAGCTGCATCCCCGAACCCTGATAAAAGAACACCAGCTTGGACGGATCGTTCCTATCCACTAAAAACATGGGCATCTTCCTAATAATGTTATGCATTGTGCCTGCAACACTGAAGAAGTAAACAAACACGGCACTGATAAGCCAAACTTTCTTATCGTGCAACAGCGTCTCCCCTGCCAAAACCTTCTTCGCTGCAAACGGCAGCCAGATCAATACCAACGCAACGATAATCGTGATCTGCGTCTTCGACAGCATGGGCGGGCGGGTGATCGGGCCGACGCGGAGCCGCGTCCGCGAATCGATGAACTCCGCCATCGACTCGGCCATCCGGGAGAAGTCCCCCTGGTCCATCTGCTCCGAGTCCTTGAGACTCTTCACCTCGGGGCCGACAAGGCGGATGTGGGGGAGGGAGTTGACGCCGAACTGGGCGAAGCTGGACTGGGACTCCTTGAACTCGAGGTCGCAGAAGAAGAGCTTGGAGCGGGCGCTAGGGTCGTCGGCGTTGTTGGCGACGAAGGAGGAGGCGACGAGGGAGAACTCGCGGCGGAGGTCCTGGAGGTGGAGCTCGGGCTTGTCGTGGAGCTGGGTGGCGTCGAAGAAGATGAGGAGGGAGTAGGAGCGCGGGGTCTTGGTGGAGGTGAGGAAGCGGGAGATGGAGTGGTCGTCGAGGTGGATGACGCCGGATTTGGATCCGGACTGGAGGGACAGGAGCTCGGCCACACGGTCGGCGTCGGATTCGGCCAGGGCTGGGGCCGAGAGGAGGAGGAGGAGGGCGGCGGCGGCGAGGCGGAGGAGGGTTTCGCCGGAGATGGCCGCCATTGTCACCGATCTAGAGAGAGAGAGAGAGAGAGAGAGAGAGGGTGGTTTGTGGGGGAAGATGATCGGAGTGTTATTAGGTCGTTTTGGAGACTTTTGTTGACTTGTTGCCGTGGAATCCACGAGGCTCTGTCCACCTTACGACGCGTCGTCGGGTCGTTTTGCCCGTGGATGGATTGGTTTGACTGTCGTTTCGCCCGGCCCATGGTCGTTTCGCACGTTAATTGATCGACATCCGTCGTATCCGAGAGCAACGGGCATGGCCCAAAGAACCCGCGGCCCGCAAATAACCCCCCAACCCGCCGGGGCCCGGGGAACCGTCAACGTGCTTTTGTTTGTGTATGGTAAGGTAAAGGGTTAATTAGGGACATGCAAAACAACCGAAGCCGCCCGGAATTGGACTAGACTAGCCTAGAACTGACGATTCTCATGAGGACCGCTTCGGTTCCCTATTTCATGAGGAACCACTCCGAATTCCCTGTTTCAATTTATTTGAACCAATACATATACATATAATTATTTATTTATTTTTTAACTTTTAAACTTTTCATATCAAAACCCTAGTTTCCTAATTGTCTCTCTCCATCTCTTGCCTCACTCATCTCACAACCTTGCTGCCCTCTTTCACTCTTGTTTAAGTGGCCTATGATGTCATTGATCCCTCACTCTCACTCTAGATCGCCTCCGGCCTTGTTGCTCCCTCTATCACTCTCGTTCTTGATCACCTATAGCCTCCGACCTTGTCTCATGCCTCTTTTGAATTGGGAACATTTCAATTAGTTCCACGAATCCACCCAAGAACATATGATTCTCGAGTAGGTCCATAAAACCAAAGAGTAAATCCTAAATCCATTTTTTTTAAATCAATCCTTAGTGGACAGTTCTTAGTTTAAGAGAGGGAACCATCCACCTTGGAACCGATCAACCCTAAAGTTAATATTACAAAAAATTTAAATTTATACACCCTTAATAGATTTATCCAAAACTAACTTTTTACCCACCAAAAGCAAACTATTAAGATTTGTCCTAATGGCCACCATACTCACGAGATAAAGGAAAGGTAAGGGGTTTGAATCCCTATATTTTTAAAGAGGTTAAGGTAGGGATAATTAGTTTCAGGTGTGGATTTCGTTATTAAGTTAAATGGCACATGGAAGTCGACGAGATACCAATTTTGAGTTTTATCATCTATTTGTCATAGATATAATAGTTTTTGCGATTGATAAATTTGTCACAAATATATTAATATATGGTTTTTTATGGTCAAAAAAATAAGTTTGTGATAAATTTGTTACGAGTATACCGACTTAAAGTTTTGTGGCAAAAAAATGATTTGGGTAAATTTGTTGTAAGTACTAGCTTAGGAGTTTTCGTGATATCAAAAATATGTGTAAGCAATATATTAAGACATAGATTATTACACCATATAGTTCATTATTGTTCATCACCCATTTAATATTTTGTTATCTAATGAATATTACAATGTCATTATACATAAGTAGAGCGAAGCTCATGAAATTATAATACTCTTAAGGTGCGAATGATAACCATTCTAATAGGAATTAATTTCTGAAATAAAAATAAACTTTTCTATATCTATTTTTGGATGAGTTTATGAACAAAATACGCCTTCAAAAACGACACAAAATTTCTCCATCTAAAACGGCATCACACGACAACTGGCGGCAGTGGCGAACGGTGGCCGGTGATGGCGAGTGGGCAACCGACTAGTAGCGAGGACGAGTGATGAAAATAGTTTTTATTTTTCATTTCTATTCCAAAAATAGCAAAGTAGAAAAATTTTACTCCTCATTTTTATTTCAAACCTATTTCTTGACTAAAAATTTGTTCGACAAATAGAAAAATAAAAAAAATTTACTAAAAGAATTTTTATTTCAGAAACAAGTTTGAGATAAAAAAATAATTCTAATAAAATTATTATCATGCGTGCCCTTATCAATAATAAAATATAAACAAAATTTTAAAGTAGCATAATTTGCAATTATTTGGAAACCCCAACAGCTATATATTTTTTATACACAATTTCAAAAAAACTAAATGAATTTTTTTCTCCCGGATGTGCCCTCTCGGCCCATGAGGGACAAGGCAATGGCAAGGCAAAGTTCCATCAGATACGGAGTAGCTAATGCAAACCCCTAGGGGTTTCAATGGGTCAAGTCGGGTTGGGTATTATGAAAACCCGACCCAACCCAAAACCATATAGGATGTATTTGATCAGATCTGAATATCATAATCTAAAGAGAATGGGTCGGGTCAGACCAGGCCGGGCCAGGTCGGGCCAACACTGATCAATCAGTTACACCCACGTTGTGCACATGCCAAGAGAGAAAAAAATAGCTGTCGATGCCGACTCAACCCAAACTCAAACAATACTAACACCTAAAAAGGCCCAACCCCAAAATCCTCTAATCTTAGGGTTGCGGAGGCCTGGGTTTTTTTGACACCTTAAACCCCTGTCCCGTCCCGCCCAGCCCCATGCCCATTCCTATTTTCCGGTGGTCTAGTAGTTAATTAGAATCAATGTTAGACTCAACTTCATCTCAAGTAGTCAGTAAGATGGTTCTGCAATTTTCCGAGTTACCTTTCTTTACAGCTCTCATTTCACCATACTTCTCTGAGGAATTAACTGCAAAACATACGTGATCGTGTTGTGACAGGATATGACCGCGGATTAGCGCTTCAAGAGACTACAAAAGAACAGTCCACTTCTATGATTGTGGAGAAAAGCTCTCGAAAGGCACCACCTAAGAGCTTGATCCAAGCTAATCTCTTTTCTAACTCCAATTGAATTGTGCAATGCAACAAGCTTTTGCTCCAGTTTCACCAACATGAACATCAGGAAGGTTTGGATACCCTTCGATCTGATCCTTTTCTGAAATGCTTTGCACTTGTATAGCAAAACCATAAATCAGATCTGAACCAAAGAAGATCATATTTAACCTGGCCCAGCCTGAATCCAAATAAAATGCTTCCTTGTTTCATATTCATTGTGAAACTGAAACATAGTATACATGCCAAAGGACTTCCAACTATGTAGTTCAGCAACAGCAGCCATGTTTTAGTATCATCTAAATCCTGATATTAAACGTTTGTACGACGTTTTGTCGGGTTTAAGCCCCATTTCCAACATCTCATCATGATATGTCATGGCCTTTCTCAGTTCCTTGATGCGGCAGAGCCCACGAATCATGATCGAAAAACTCGCCGTGCTGACCAAATCTCTTCTTCTCATGTGATCAAAAACTCTGAATGCTTCATCAATGTCCCTCCCTCTGAAGAGGGCTTCAAGGAGTATATTGTAAGCACTTTCATCCAAGCTTGCCTCCAGTTTCTCTAACTTATTATGTAAGGCTACAGCTTTACTCATCTGCCCAATCGAGCAGTAACGCCTCACCAAGGAACTACAACAGAATGCATCCAGCGACAGGCCCTTCTCTAATATCACATTTAACAGATCCTCGGCTTCTTTCCATCTCCGCTTCCTACATTGGGATGCTAAAAAATTTGACAATCCCAAATGGAGAGAACAGAGGCCTCTCGTGATCAGTTCTCTCACCAGCTGACTCGTTTCGTCCGACGGATCTTCCTCACAAAGGAGATCCAAATACGCATTATAACAGCTATCATTCACAACAATACTCCTTTCATTAATCATTCTATACATTCTAATAGCTTCCTTTACTCTGCCTTCTTTGGACATTGCCCGTAGCAAACAACCATAAGTAGCATTCAGCAATTTAACCTTGTTTTCGCGAGCCTTCTCAAAAAACATCTCTGCAGCGTGCACCTTTCCCAAGTCACTAAGTTTCTGAATGACTGAATCATAACCCAGCAACGGACTTGGCGAGAGAAATCCCTTCTCTATCATCTCTCCAATTGTTTTCCCAGTGACACTGACATCTCCATGTCGGCAAGCCCCATCAAGTATTGAGCTATAAGTAACAAACCCTGCATCAACTCTTCTATCACGCATTTCAGCTAACCGACCAAATGCAGCACTGAACTCGCCACTCTTGCTATAATGATCAATAATAACATTATACATCACTGAACTATAAATTCCCAAATCTAAGAGAGCAACAATCCTATCAAATTTCCCACCTTTGCTCAAAATCTGAGCAATAAGAGACCATGTAACTCGATCTTCCGAAACACGGGCTCGAATCATGGCCCCGTAAAAGCACCACGCCAATGTGATTTCATCCTTTCGCTGCAAAGAATCGAGCAACGTATTACACGCATCGACCGAAGGTGTCAATCCACACATTCTCATTTTCCTGAACACCTCCAAACCTTCAATACACAGACCGTCATGCGAATACCTCTCGACGACAAAGCTCAACGTGCTAGGCTGACAAGAATCGCTACCTTTGGACGCTCTCATCATCGAATCCGCAATTTTCGACGCCGAGTGAGCTTTAGCTAGCGAATCCCAAATGGGTCTCGCCAGCTGAAAATCGCCCGCCCTGACCAGCACATGGACTATGTGGCAGTGCGACCTGAGGTCTGCTTCAAAACCCAATCTGGTCCTGACCCAGTTGAAGAAACCGAGAGATATTTGTGGGTTCGTCTCGATTCTGCGCAGGACTCGAAGGAAGAGAGATGGGTTCAGGCGGGAAGGGAGATCGAGGGTTTCAAGAAGAGGGACCCAGTTTCGCCTCTGGAGGAGGAGGGCAGAGATTTGCGAGGCCAGCTGACGTTGCTCGATCTGAGCTCTCCAAGGGAGGATGTTCGTCGAGGTTGAGAATGATTTGGCGATGGAGGCGTGATTTTGGGGAAGCATCTGTATGAAAGTTCGAAGATTTTCGATTTACCAAAAAAAAAAAAAAAGTTCGAAGATTTTCGGGATGACGATGATGCCATTGAGCTTCGTTCCGGCGGAGGGAAGAAGCAGACTAAATTATTTTTATTTTGTAAAAACAAAATAGAAAAAGAAATAGCCCATTTGTTATAGGGTTACGTAAAAGAACCGTCCGAACCGAGAATTACTCAGACCGAACCAAGCTAGCCAGTTAGTTCCGATTTCTGGGATTGTCGGTTTAGTTTCTAGGAGTGTTGATCTAGTTCCCGATTCTTAAAAGTGGAATTAATGTTCAGCGGTTCGAGATTCCAAAAAAAAAATAGACTGAACTGATTACATATATATTTTTTTCAAATTTCTTCAAAAAAAAAGTGACCGACTTTTTTTTATTAATTTCTGACACCAAGTAGTGGGGAAAAAAAGAAGAAGTGACCAATTCCCAATCCGGTCTCTAGTTTCCAATTTTGGGAACTGAACCGAATCGGAAATCGATCACGCCTAGCTTGTTGTGAGGAAAATGAAGATGAATATTATTTTAGATTCTCGCTTGTATATTTTATTTACATATATTTACAAAACACATGGAGTGAGATTTTAGGACGATGATGCCATTCGGGATTTTTAGGGTGGGTTCTTCTTGCGAAAAAAATGAGTGATTTGAAAAACGTTTTCCGAAGAACGATTTACTTATATCATTTCAAAAAATTAGTCGAGGGCAAATATTTTTATCTTTGATAACAATCTATGCCTCGCTATTTTTATAGGCAATGAAAAAATTTTGTTCATTTATTATTGTAAGCAATACAAATGATTATTTTTTGGAAAATATTTTTTAATCATTCATTTTTTCTAGAAACAATCGCACCCTTTTTTTTTTTTTTTTTATCTATTCTCTTTTGATTTAGATTTAGAAGATATCCTTCTATCTAGTTTTAAATTTGAGAGTTTAAACTCTCCGATTTAATTTTTAGATCTGAAAGCTATTATTTTTTGATCTAAATCTAGGAGTATAAATGTGCTCTTGAGAATTCAATGCCTTTGTGTCTTCTCCATATATGAGTCCTCTACTTGCAACTTCAATGGTGATCATATGAACTCTGGTGTCTCACTGAACCACGAAGATTTGCTCTCCCAAATATTAGATATGTGTTTGTTCAACCTATTTCGGTTGACTTTGTATGACAATGGCGCAAAGGAAGCCTATCCTAGGTGTGTATTATTAACTGGCTACACCGTAGTTGCTGGAGCTTGGAGGAGAAATTTCTAATGCTTATCATTAACAAGATACAATATCCAATTATTGGCCACCGATTATATTGCCTAACAGATCTATTATTGTGTAACAAACTTGTGGTTAACCCTACTATTGTTCCTATTGATTCTCCTTATTTTTTGGATTTGGATTTGTATTTTACTATTCTGGATTTTACTCTACTTTGATTCACTTTGTTATGAAATTTATGTTGTTCTAGTATATTATTTTTTAGTAATGAATGAATTTTTTTTGACAAAAAAATCGAAAATGAAAGTTGGCCTCTCCATGAAAGCACATTACATCATCTCCTCTTTGTGCTGTTTAAAATGTTTATCTAGATCAACGCTCAATTAAGATCACCTCTTTATTTGCATATTTGGACATAGAATCATTCTCAATCTTGTTTCCATTGATGTACATATGTCATAGGTGGTTTCTTATATTGTAAAGTCACGTATTATTTATGGCACTTCAAAACAACACGATAATAGAAGATCTACATCGGATTTTGTTGATAGAGAAAAGTATGTCAAAATTAACTTGACCATCGATCAGGATTAATATCACGTGTTCACTAGTGACACAAAAAAAATATAACCAAATATATTAGAGGTCTGCCTACAATACAAGAAAATAGGCGGATGTTTCGTGTAATAAAATTTTATTTCTCTCGGCAATGAAAAAATTAAGGGAAGCTCACTCCCTACAACGAGCTCTTATATGATTTTACATGTGATACTGAAAAACGGGGCTATTTACCCTAAAGCATGCCTTGAATTCTCTTCCTCTATCCATTGAAGATGGAGTTTGCCTTGTCCTTCGTAGCCCGCAGCTAACTCTCCGGCCATTCCTTTCTCCACATCTCCTCCATCCTCCCCCATCATGTTCCAATGGTATGTCACCCCTCGCTGCCGTCAAAAGGAGGGAGACGTTGAACAGCTAAGGAACAAACCGAACACATCACCCCTCGCTGCCGTCAAAAGGAGGGAGACGTTGAACAGCTAAGGAACACAACCGAACACGTCACCCCTCGCTGCCGTCAAAAGGAGAGAGACGTTGAACAGGTAGGGAACAACCGAACCCGTCAAAGCTCTCGAGAGAGTGAGAAGAGGAGTTGGAGACTGGGCAGTGTCCATCATTGGACCAATCACGCCAATTAGAGAAAAGAGACAGCCTGAGCGCTTTTTCAAGTGGGCTGGAAATGAGTTCGTCTTAGAATTCATTTCAACCCATTTATTCTAGACTTCTTATTTTATAACCCGTTATGACTAGGCCCTTGAAATTTAAGATGGCCTACATGATCAATTTAAGCGATTCTGGGTTAATAAATGGGTTTGAAACCCATTTTAACAAGTCTAGAATAAACTTCGAATCGTCTCTTCTTCTAAATGGAATCCATTAGAAGCCCTTTATGCTGTCCGTGGAGAGAGCCAACAGAAGCTACAATAAGAGAGCGATGGAAAGTTAGATCAATTCCAAATCACAAGTAGAATAGTTTTCTAGTCGGATTAAGACAAAAAATAGTTAACCTGACAAGATGTCGCTTTTGGAAATCCATACCTTTGACAAGACAAAGTCGCGTGGGTGGCTTATTTTGGTAGATCGCTGATCCGATTTTTCGGAGATGGAGTGCATGAAGATGCATCTCCTGCTCAAATTAGGAGAGTTTTTCATCCGTGGACCATAGTATTTGATGAAACAAATGGATAAATATCAGATGCATCAATAGGTTTTTTGAGGAAAAAAAAAACTATAGTGATTGACGAAACAACTTCAGCATTTGTTGATAGAGATGATCATGTATGAGGAGAGTGGCAAGATTGTGGCTTGGGAGGAATAAGATATTGAAGCTTGGAGCATCAAAAGATGAGAGTTGTATATATAGGCAAAGAGTTGGGCATTCTCATTATTGGTGGATTCACTTGCATATCTCGCATTCATAACATTCCCATACTAAGAAATATGAAATATGGTAGGTTAGGTAGAAATTGTATATTCCACTAATGTGACAATGCATATCATTTGGCATTACTTGACTTTTAAGGATAACCATTATACCGAACCTCAAAGATTGATTATTCTATTTAATCAAAAATTGCGGATGTGGTACTTTGACGGTCGATGTATTCAATGCCGTTATTGAATTCGCTAATAAAATGCTCAAAGTCACGTAATCAACCTCGTGGTTACTATATGCAGCTAAAGGCCGTAAAATCGTTCCTACTATATATGATACCATCTTCATCAATTAGATGGAATTCCAACATCGAGCAAACTCATTGATCTAATGTATATTGCTTTATATGGTTCCCGGATAAAATAAACTTAGTAAGAGCAAAGGATGGAGAGAAATACTATCTAGAAGCATTTAGCGATGAATTTACATGAGAGATATCATATAGTGCTAATACGACTAATTATAGACAAAACAAAACTATACGTATTTTTTAGCAAATGAAAGGTAAATATATTTTTCTGATGTACTTATCGCCGTTCGAGACTTAAACAGTTTCTTTGGCCATAACACTCTTCTAAAGGATGTAAAATGTGTTTGGTACTTTGTGTTTTTGCAGATTGATTGAATTGAGGAGAGTAGGAGAGATCGAGCTTCTAGGATCAGAGTGCGCAACAAAAGCTTTGTGTGTTTCATTTATGTTAAGATGGACACTACATTCTCAGATCAATGTATTATCTAAGGTTGTTGATGTCTTGTAGACTACCAAAGCAATTATAAATCATATGAAATCAATTCCACAACAACAGAGAATTGAGGGCTAGACATTAAACATTGCATATGTATTGTTTTTTTTGCTAGACAATAAATCTATGAATGAGTCATATGTTAAGGCATCGTATTCATGATCGGATTGCCGTAACTTTTAAGCAAAATAACAATATATATATATACACACACATTTACAGCTCATTCTACAATCAACCATCATTGGAAGGTTAGGATGCCGACAAAGAAATTTTCCATAAATAAAATTATCCCAATTTAAGCCAAATGATATCTATACGGGGTTGAATCTAATGGGAATCTCATTCATGGTTTTAATGCAATGCTTATGACTGGACCATATTATATAACTTTATTTAGCTCATAAAATCATATGCACAACAAATACTCACAAATTAACCATAATTAGCTTGCCAATTTAAATTAAGTAATTTATTAATTGCGAAGATTATTCAAAAAGGTAGTATATTTTAAATTTTAGTCATGAGAATAATTTTATATTGCTAAGAGTGACAAAAAAGAAGTATATACAAGGCAACTACTTGGGATGATAGAGTTTGATTTAGATTGCGACTACAAGATTTGAAGGATGATCCTAAAGATCAGTAAATATTGGTGTACCGCGTGAATTTTGATATTCTTGATGTGTAGTTAGCTTCTATTCGATTCTCCGCAACAAGAGAGCATATGTTCATGTAGATGAAAAAAGTGAAAAAGCGACCAATGTGTACACGTACAAAAAAATACATGGAGACTTGAATCAAGGTCTTTATGGTATGTCTAATAGTTGGTATGGGTAAATCATTCCCCGGTTTAATAGTTGAATCAAGATCTAATAGTTGGTATGTCTAATAAATGGACCCTTGAATCAAGGTCTAATAGTTGGCATGGGTAAATCATTCCCCGGTTTCGATAAGGCGAAATGTACATTGATCGGTTCAATTATAGCAAACATTTCCCGTTGGCCATTAACTAGGCTATCTTTTTGTTGAAGATGGGCTTTCCTTCATCCAAATTGGAGCTCCATGGCGCCATGTAGTACCCATGGAAGCTCACCACCTTCAACAACTCCAACGCGCAAAGGGTCTAGGGTTGATGGAGGTTCACCAACCATGGTGGCTCAATTCGACTTCAAGACTTTGGTCTTGTCGTATAAGCTATAAGCCAGTAGAGACCTTGCTACTATGATAAGAGTGTGTGACGGAAGTCAGATCATTGATCTAATTGGAAAATAAGGAATGATATCAAGAGTAATTATTATTGTGGATACACTTGCATATTTGCATTTAATACACATTTCCATAGTCGCAAACATTATAAATGGTAGGTCTGGTCAAAGTCATCGCTCCAAAAGCAGGTTGCACATTAATTCATGGTTGAATACTTCAAATTTTGAAAAGGAAATTGACTACCAACCTTAAGATTTTTAGAAAGCATTGTAGACCTGGCAATTTGACAATACTTGATATGCTTTATTAAATGTACCGATTCATCCTTAAAAGCGTAGCCTAAGGTGTGCTACATGCAGCTAAAAGTCATGACAGGTTAAGCTTTGTTAAACTCACTTCTCTCTACTATATTTACAAATACCAGAATATATCAAATTAGATGCATTTGAAAAAATCAAATTCATTGATCTTGTATCAATATTATTGTGTGGTATGTTTCTCATATAATTAAACATAGCATGGACAAAAGATATAAAATAAGACTCTTTATATCTTCTTACTTACATGCAAGGTTGGAGTATGTAAGTTTGATCGTTAGATGAATGTCAAAAGAGGTCTTAAAAAATGCGAGTGAGATGTGATGCATGACTCTTTGCTTCATTGGCATCACAAGGGTCTTGCTGTGGAGCAGTTGAAGGATTGGCAACAAAGAAGAGGATATTCAGTTAGGTAAGGCGTGGAGCACGGAAATATGAAGGGCTCTATAAATATATAGTCATGTTCATTATCGGTGTCAATTGATTTGCACAATTTGCATTTAACAATTTCACATGCTAAGAAATTTTATCAATGACAGGTTTTGTTTGAATTTGTTTTTTTAGAAGCGCAATCATATACACCTCAATGGTTACTGAATTATTTTTAATGATTTTCATGGATGGAAACTTCTAGAGCAATTTCACGTATTAGATAAAACTTTAAAATACGTAAATTAACCTCTTGTTACAGCCGAAAGTTATGGTTCATTACAGGATAATTCATGTTGCTCTTTGTACAATTTGAAAGGCTTTTAAATTTTTATCTTGAAATGCTAAAAAATAGAGAAATAAACTAAAATCTAAGCAGATTATGCCAAACATAGTTTGTTAATTTATACATGGGCCTCTACTCCTTTTTTTTTTTTCTTGGGAAATACCGTGAAACAGTAGAGAATGAAGAGAAATCATGGGAAGAAAGATGTGTTTGTTCCTCTTGTCCAAATTAGGAAACGGTAATTGGCAACTTGGAATTGCCACAAAACTTTCATTTTCCATTTCCATGTAACCTTACTCATTGGATCGAAATTTCATTCACCATATCCAAAATCCATATAAATAGCCTCCAAGTCTAGTCCGCATCTCCTTCCTCACTCTCCAATCTGAACCAAAAAGAGCTCACCGCAGCTACTTCTCAACATCATTTCGACTGATTTTCACGTGTCGACTGTCTCTCGGGTCTCGGCCGAAGCAAGAACGACCTCCGGCTGCAGGCCCCAGATCTCGGCGAAGGTCCTGTCAACGGCATTCAGCTGACCCAAGGCCTTCAATGCCGAGCGGGTCGCCTTCTGCCCCGACGTCATCGTAGCCCCTAAGGTTGGACCCTGCGATTATCATCAAAAATGCCTAAACACCAAAGCTAAAAGCTAGCTAAAAGAGAAGTGACCGTATTCCTAATGCTATCTGCAACCTATTTTTTGACTTTAGTACCTTTCTTTTTCATTCTGTTTCTGTTCACATTTTCTAATTTCCTGCAAAAGGGAATGCGCACTAGTGTCTCTTGATTCAATACATGTACTAATTATAAAAAGGGTCAAATTAGATTCTATTTCTTCATTCCAAAACTAGCTCTAAATACATTGAGCTGGCACTGACCGCTACTCTCCCTTTTCCTTAAGGAGGACCAGGATGTGCCTCTGGATGTCATAAAAAGTGAAAACAACATCAATTGATGAGGCTGTGGAGGAGGGGGTTTGAGGCAAGGACATGCCTATTTAAGTTGTTTGCGTTCATGGTTTGGAATGAGAATTTGATTGGAAGAGAGAAATGTCAAGAGCATAAAGATCTAAAAAAGAAAAAGGAGAAGCAAAGGTACAAGCGAAAATTGCTTGGATCTCACGACGGCATTTTGACCTTTCAATGTCCTCAATTGAACTCGGGCCATCCAAAATAAATAAAAAAAAACTTGGACCATCAATTTTCATAACACTAGAATTTAATATCGATTTTCCACTCACGCTAAAAATTAATACACGTCGAAAAGTAGGTGAATTTCTTTTAAAAACTTTTTCTTTTTGCTTTCCTTTTCGGGCTTAAGAGACCTTAAACTTTGAAACACGACCGAAAGCTATCTCAAAATTGCAATCTAGACGAATTTCCTGAATTCTTTTAGCTTAATTTTCCATTAAAGAAGTAAAAATATATACATAAAAATATAAAACGTTGAAAAATGCAATTTGACAGCTGTGGGATTTGAACCCACGCCCTTTCGGACCAGAGCCTAAATCTGGCGCCTTAGACCACTCGGCCAAACTGTCATGTTGTTGCTTCCTCTCGCAACCGAATAAATATATATCTAAAAATTCATAGAAAGTAATTTCGAATTTCCGGAGATTTTTGTCCGTCGTTGAGGTTTTCGCCGTTCGAGATGTTTTATTTATGGCAGATAAAATAATATTTAAATAAAAGATAATGCTCAACCACTTTGTTTCCACATCTTTCCAAAGGTGTCCAGACTAAGTTGAGATCTCGAAAAGACAGGCAGGTATCTTGATCCAATCGCAAATGTCAAATAAATTATTAATAAAAAAATATAATATTTATTGAGAAAAATAAATAATTGACTTAATCAAAATTTTAAAGTATTGAAAAGTCTCTCTCGCGTGCGATTTTTCTAATCCAAATGAGTCTTGAAAAGAGAGGTCCGGGTGGTTGGTTGAACTTAACTTTTGAGCCCAGCTTTGTATTATACTATATAGTCTCAATGATACAAGCATAATGCACTATATTTATTTAAGAAATTTCCCTTTGATTATCTTTTATTTTTATTTTTGGCTTGGTTGATACCTTCGTCATATTATCTATCGTCCATGGTTGTTTTGATTCTCAAAACCTTAACTTTGATTTTCATTCACAGTTCCGCTTATCGCTCCTTTTCTTTTGATTTTGGCATCCATATCGACGTGGAATGATCAATCCATCAAGAAAGTGCATTACATCAACATTTCATGACAGTTTGGCCGAGTTAAGACATTAACATTTCATCCCTGTATGGAGAGAATCCGAATTCTTTGTGCTTACCTTTTTCTCATTTCACATTACTTTTTTAAGGGATGTATTTAAGCTTTTATTACAAAATATTTGTTGGATCTCAAATTTGTCATCGATTACATTAAAATATAATAAATCGAAATCCATTTTTTCATTTCGTTCTCAATTGCATTGTTGACTTTTGATTTACTTAAATTTCATTTGATATCCGATTAAGTAAGAGACGAATCATCTCTTACTTTGTAGTTTCCTTCCGTTTTCATCCTTTCTAGCTTTTTATCCTCCAAAACGAATAGCACATAATTTATTCTTCTTTTTTGACCTTTACTTTTCCTTATAAAAAAGTATTATGTGCATTCCTAATATCCCATTATGGTGAAAATGATAGATTAGATAAAAATCAAAATACAAAAAATTGCGAGGAATTGAAAATGAAAGCCTTGTAAAAGATCATGAGTAAGAGCAGATAAAACCAAACCAGATTAGAATAATCAAGATCACCAATTCTGGCTAAAAAATAAATAAATTAATAAATAAATATAAAAAAAAGCCAAAAGATAAATAAGAAAACGGGGGAATAATCTAAAGCCCACTTGCACAAAGAGTCGAGAAACTTTTCATTGCATGGTGGGTCTCCCAATGCTGACCGCTTCTCTTAAATAAAAAAGAAAATGTATAAATAAATAGAAGAAAATAAAAATTAAGTAAATACAAAAGCGACTCTTCGAGGTCGTCGCCCAACCGATATAGAT
The DNA here is from genome assembly GCA_014182845.1 of Corymbia calophylla. Taxonomy (NCBI): domain Eukaryota; kingdom Viridiplantae; phylum Streptophyta; class Magnoliopsida; order Myrtales; family Myrtaceae; genus Corymbia; species Corymbia calophylla. Next base: position 21,717,100 of record CM024701.1, on the reverse strand, counting down.
GTCGACAAAATCATGACTTAAAACTAGTGATGAGTATGATTTTAGGATAGAATTTAAAACTCGAAAATCGCACAAATAATAATCTGTAAATTTCATGTTTTTAAGATATTTCGACGAGTAGGTTAGATTCTAAATTGATGGAATCTAAAATTTGAAATCTAAAACTTAAAATAAATTTTTGTATTTTTCTATTTACCGACTAAAATGTCCTAACCAATTGAAATTTGCCAGGAAAATTCGAATTTCGGGAGATTTTTGTCTGTCATCGAAGTTTTAGCCGTTCGAGATATTTTATTTATGGCAAATAAAATAGATAAAATAATATTTAATTAAAAGATAATACTCAACCGCTTTGTCTCCACGTCTTTCCAAAGGTGTCTAGACCAGGTTGAGAGTGCAAAAAGATAGGTAGATAATCTTCATCCAATTGCAAATGTCAAATAAATTATTGATAAAAAATAAAATAATTATTGAGAAAAATAAAGAATTAACTTAATCAAAATTAAGTATTGGAAAGTCTCCATCGCGTGCGATTTTTCCAAAGATGCCATAATCAAACGAGTCTTGAAAAGAGGGGTCCAGATGGTTGGTTGACCTAACTTTTGAGCCCAACTTTGTATTATACTATATAGTCTCCATAGTACAAGCATAATGCACTAAATTTAATAATGAAATTTCCTCCTTCTTCTTCTTTTTTGTCCTATGGCTTGGTTGGTATTTTTCATCATAATTCATATTATTCATGGTTGTTTTGATTCTCAAAACCTAAACCTTGATATTTCATTAGCATGTTTCATTATTTTTCTTTCTCTTTTGATTTTGGCATTCACCGCGATGTGGAATGATCTATCTATCGGGAAAATGCATTCTCTCTTGTTAAGACGTCAAAATTTCTTTCCCATATAAAGAATCCAAATTCTTTATGCTTACATTTTTCTCTTTTCACATTGCTTTTTAAGGGATATATTTAAGCTTTCATTTCTTTGATTTCAAATTTATTACAATAAAATATAACAATCAAAATCCATTTTGCATTTTGTTCTCAACTGCATTGTTGACTTATGATATATCCAATTACGTAAGAGTCGAATCATCTTGTCTGAGTTAGTAATTTCCTTTTGCTTTCATCCTTTTTAGCTTTTTATCCACCAAAACGAATCGCACAAAATTTATTCTTCTTTTTTAACCTTTACCTTTTCTTTTGCACATTTGCTTGGCCCGCAGATAAAAAGTAAGTGACATCCCCTTAGGTTGAAAGCGACAGGATAGATAAAAATCAAAATACAAAAAATTGTGAGGAAAAAGAGAAAAGAAAGCACTTGTAAAAGATTATGAGTGAGAGCAGATAAACCAGCTAGGATCATCAAGATCACCAATTCTGGCGAAAATAAATAAATATACAAAAAACCTAAAAAATAAATAAGAAAATGGGGGCAATAATCTAAAGCCCACTTGCACAAAGAGTCAAGAATCCATTCATTGCAAGGTGGGTCTCCCAATACTGACCGGTTCTCTTAAATTAAAAAGAAAATGTATAAATAAATAAATAAATAAATAAAAATGACTCTTCGAGAACGTCGCCCAGCCAATATAGATATCGACGAGACCACGACTTAAAATATTGTTATCCTCTCAAGTTACGTTTTGTGATAAGGACAAAATTCAGAATAAAATAAAATTTATGCAATCGTGTATTTAGTGTCTATTTAAAATATGATATGATAAAGTCAGATATAAAAAATATAAAGCAAATAAAATTATCTTATAAAAAATATGGGATAAAGATGCATATGATTTCTAATTTTATAATAGAAAATTTAAAATTTCTTAAATTAATAAATATATTTTAAATAAATACTTGTTGAATTGAATTAATAAATATATTTTAAATAAATACTTGTTGAATATAAGAAATTCAAAATAACAAAAAATAACAATTTGATTTTTTAATTTAATCTTACTTTTATTTACATTTTTCTAATTTAATTATATTTTATAACATAAGTTCAATATAAAAAATATATATTTATTACATATTTTAGACGTTTTAATATTTTAGGTATAATAGCATAGTTTTTTATTTAATAAAATTTTATTAGAAAATGATGAAAGGGGAAGAAAGAAATAAAAAGAGAGTAAAATAAAATGAAAAGTAAATAAAAATAAAGTAGACAAGAGTGTCGCGAGAAATTTTTACTATTTTTGCTTGTAAAATTTATAATTTAATATATTAATATACCGTTTATACAAAAATATATATATAAATGATATAACGTGAATACATTCGATTTTATTACGTAATAATTAGATAATGGATATAATATAGCAAAATTCCTTGAATTTTATATCTTATCTTATCAAGTCCTATTCTGATTAAAATTTTGGATGACCAATTGTAATCTTAATCATCCATATTAGATAGTTAGTAGATGGTGTCCAATGAGATAACGATGTTTGAATTACCATAAAAACCAAATTATCAAAAAAAAAATAGCTAGAGTATATAGGAAATTAATCATATTAATTTCAAAATATTTTAGGTTGCTATGGGAGTTTATTGCCTTTTTTTAAAGTCTTAGTATTTCGAATTGGTCATTGATTTCGAATTTTTTTAGGAATTGGTCTTAAATTAAATTAAATTCGAATTCCATAGATTTTCGGGATGACATTGTTATCTCAATCATTTCTATTATAATTTATTTTATTTATAGTATGAACTTTTCATGAAATTTCTACACAAACTAGGATGTTTTATATTATGAACTCATTCAAAAATCAATCGATCAAACCTTCAAGCAACTTTTCCTTTGAATAGTTTGATTATCTGTAATTATCCTAATCACACTATATAATAAAAGTAGACACTAAGCAACTTTCCATTTGCAATTTTCACGTGAAACAAATGATAATAAATTATTACTAACCAAATTAATGAAAGTTATACTCTATCGAACCAACTTAAATTACATCCACGGGCCAAAAAGAAAAAAATATTATCCTAAAATTCATATTTTATGCAAAACTGTCAAAGACTTTCACATTTTTTAAATTCGATATTTATATGTTGCAATAGCCAATTATAAATTCTTCAAATACATCTTGACAACTCTATCATCAAGCAAGCCGGATTCGATGGACCATAAGATTTCTTTCCTAAAATGCATGATGAAGGTATAATTTTGAAGCGATTTATTATTCGAATTTCCTATTTTCTTTTTCTTGGGTTTTTTTAATTTACCGACTGAAATTTCCTGGCCAAGTGATATTTGCCGCTCCAAAAAAACCTGGAAACGGTGGAGGCCTATCCACCGCTCATGACGTCGGTCGACGTTGGCCCTATCTCAATTGGGGAATCTTGTAAATATCAATACAAATTAAGTAATCAATTTAATTTTTTGCCGAAATTAATTGATTTACTTGCCCCTTTACGTGGCAATCTTGGAAATATCAATAAAAATTATTTAATTTAATTTTTTGCTGAAATTAATTGATTTAGTTGCCGTACGTCAGCTTGGGAATCTTGTGAATATCAATAAAAATTAAGTAATTAATTTAATTTTTTGCCGAAATTAATTGATATACTTGCCTTTACGTGGCAATCTTGGAAATATCATAAAAAGTATTTAATTTAATTTTTTGCCGAAATTAATTGATTTAGTTGCCGTACGTCAGCTTGGGAATCTTGGAAACATCAATAAATTTAAGTAATTAATTTAATTTTTTTCCCGAAATTAAATGAGTCAGTTGCCATTCTTTACCTTTCTTTTGTCGTTTTCCCTAGGCACCGAGCGTTGCCGTATCGGACTGGTGGAAGCCACGTAATGAGCTCCACGTGTCGGCCTGCCATTGGGCCCACTTTGCCTTGCCGTGACCAAATCAACCTCCTCCTTCGCTATAAAGAAAGCCCTCTCCCATGTTGTTCTTCACCATTATCTCCCTCTCTCTTCTTCTCGATCGATTCTCAGTCAAGCCCCTTGCGAATTTTTTCAAGGTTAGCTTTCCAGATCCCTGATCTCTCTGTTCTTGGCGATCTGCAAATTGGGTTTTGTGTTCTTTCCTGATCTGTGTAGATCTTGGATCTTGGGTTCTTTATGGTTTTCGTGTTCTTGGCGTTTTCTTGATTTTTGGTTGCGATGGTTGATGCTGATGCTTAAATTTGTGATTTTTTTGGTCTCTGCAGATGCAGATCTTCGTCAAGACCCTCACCGGCAAGACCATCACTCTCGAGGTCGAGAGCTCCGACACCATCGACAACGTCAAGGCCAAGATCCAGGACAAGGAAGGGATCCCGCCGGACCAGCAGCGTCTGATCTTCGCCGGAAAGCAGCTCGAGGATGGACGCACCCTCGCCGACTACAACATCCAGAAGGAGTCCACCCTCCACCTGGTGCTCAGGCTGAGGGGAGGGATGCAAATCTTCGTCAAGACCCTCACCGGCAAGACCATCACCCTCGAGGTGGAGAGCTCCGACACCATCGACAACGTCAAGGCTAAGATCCAGGACAAGGAGGGAATTCCCCCAGACCAGCAGAGGCTGATCTTCGCCGGAAAGCAGCTCGAGGACGGCCGTACCCTCGCCGACTACAACATCCAGAAGGAGTCAACCCTCCACCTTGTCCTGCGTCTCCGTGGAGGTATGCAGATCTTCGTCAAGACCCTCACCGGCAAGACCATCACCCTCGAGGTCGAGAGCTCCGACACCATCGACAACGTTAAGGCCAAGATCCAGGACAAGGAGGGAATTCCCCCAGACCAGCAGAGGCTCATCTTCGCCGGAAAGCAGCTGGAGGACGGCCGCACCCTTGCTGACTACAACATCCAGAAGGAGTCCACCCTCCACCTTGTCCTCCGTCTCCGTGGAGGCATGCAGATCTTTGTTAAGACCTTGACCGGCAAGACCATCACCCTCGAGGTCGAGAGCTCCGACACCATTGACAACGTGAAGGCCAAGATCCAGGACAAGGAGGGGATCCCTCCGGACCAGCAGAGGCTCATCTTCGCCGGAAAGCAGCTGGAGGACGGCCGCACCCTGGCTGACTACAACATCCAGAAGGAGTCCACCCTCCACCTTGTCCTCCGTCTCCGTGGAGGCATGCAGATCTTCGTCAAGACCTTGACTGGCAAGACCATTACCCTGGAGGTCGAGAGCTCCGACACCATTGACAACGTCAAGGCCAAGATCCAGGACAAGGAGGGCATCCCTCCGGACCAGCAGAGGCTCATCTTCGCCGGTAAGCAGCTGGAGGACGGCCGCACCCTTGCCGACTACAACATCCAGAAGGAGTCGACCCTCCATCTCGTGCTGAGGCTCAGGGGAGGCATGCAGATCTTCGTCAAGACCCTCACCGGCAAGACCATCACCCTGGAGGTCGAGAGCTCCGACACCATCGACAACGTCAAGGCCAAGATCCAGGACAAGGAGGGCATTCCCCCAGACCAGCAGCGTCTCATCTTCGCCGGCAAGCAGCTGGAGGATGGCCGCACCCTGGCGGACTACAACATCCAGAAGGAGTCGACCCTTCACCTCGTGCTCCGTCTCCGCGGTGGATTCTAAGTGGGTCGGGTCTGCTCTGAAATCCGGTGTCCGGTTGTCTTGAATGAATTTCTTCCGAAGTGTGTTATGTGAAATCAGGGCCGATGGGTTCCTGATCGTATGGGGCTTGTTAATAAATCCGTAAGTTTCAATTGAATAAAATTGTTTTTATCCTATCGTCTGTGCAATGGTGCTTTCTTCTTCCTTTTTTTTTCTTTTCATGCTTGATTGCTTCATGTCCTTCCTAGCATTATTTGCCAGCTGTTCAATGTCCTTGATTACCCTACGGAGATGGTGAATTTGCTGCAACCCGACAGCTTTCGGCCATGGAAGAAACGTGGAATATATGTTCTTGAATGTAACGAGGTGCGTTTGCGATGGAAGGCGGTGCTGAGCCAGATTATTGCTTTGGGCTATGGAAGATTTTCCATTATAGAAAAATGTATTAGTAATTTTAGGGAAAATTGGCTAGGTAGAATCCTGGAACCCCACGGTCGTTGAACTGGTCTTCACTAATTTCGGGTGACAAAATAATTTCCTTTTATTTATTTATATTTTCTTTTTAGTGCTACCCTTATATTTGGGCACCGTATGCCAAATTAGAGACCGGTTCACATGCCAAAGAAGGCGATTAATCGACTCGGCGGGGAAATATAAGACCAAAATTGGAAAAAGAACTTTAGGGCTTATCCTTACTAAAAATGCTAAAATAAATTGAATTATTTTAAAAATTTAATAAATAATTATTTTGTAATGTAAATTGTTAAACTAAATATGGGACTTAAATCATTCGTTGGAAAGGGTTGGTGCCGAGCAGATTATTGGTTTTGGCTATAAAAAATATTTTTCGCTATAAAAAAAATTATCAATAATTTTAGGAAAAGGAGATAGGTTAGGTAGGATCCTAGAACTCTGCGCTCGTTGAACAGGTCTTCACTAATTTCGGGTGACAAAATAAGTTACTTTTATTTATTTATTGTTTCTTTTTAATGCTCTAGCATTATATTTGCAAACACTTTCCCTATTTATTAGGTGTAATAGGTCATTCCCTTTTTATTAGGTCATCTCTATCATTTTCAATCATTTTCCAAATACAATTCAAACGCCTGAAAAATATTTTCAATCACATATCATCAAACATAAGAAAATTAAATTATTTTTATAAAAAATGATTTTCTCTTTTTATTTCTTATCGGAAAAATTTTTTTTCTCCGTCGCTCACCACCACCACCACCACCACCACCACCACCACCCTCCACCCACCCTTTTCGGACGAAACAAACGGATCGTTAACATGAGAGTTGAATCATTCGTTGGAAGGGGTAGGTGGTGCCGAGCAGATTATTGGTTTTTGGCTATAAAAGATTTTTCGCTATAAAAAAAATTATCAGTAATTTTAGGAAAAGAAGATAGGTTAGGTAGAATCCTAGAACTCTGCGCTCGTTGAGCAGGTCTCACTAATTTCGGGTGACAAAATAAGTTCCTTTTATTTATTTATTGTTTCTTTTTAATGCTCTACCATTATATTTGGGTGCTGTTGGCCGAATTAGAGACCAGTCCACATGCCAAAGAAGGCGAATAAATGACTCGTCGGCGAAATATAAGACTAAAATTGGAAGAAAGAACTTAAGGGCATAGCCTGGCCAAGTTAAAAAATAGTGATGAAAGTTTAAGCATTTAAATTAAGTAGTAAAAATGCCAATTAATAATTATTTTATAATGTAAATTGTTAAACTAAATATGGGACTTTAATCATCATTGGAAAGGGTTTTAATTTTTTAATGGTATGATTGGTAAGGTCTAATTTTTCTATTAATTGCTTCCTAATGAATGAAATTAGGAATTGCTGCTTCCTTACTTGCCGGATTAACCGGCGCTTGGATTGAATCCAACATCACCGGTGGTTTCCATCTAACCTTTGCACGGAAGGAGTCAGTTCTGATGGGCCGATTCAGCCTCGTGAGGCCGAAGAAAAAGAGAGAAAAAGAGACGGCTGAAAGTTCTTTGATAGAGAGAGAGAGAGAGAGAGAGAGAGGAGCGTTCGCTAAAGTAGAGAAAAAAAGGCAGAGAGCGTGTAACTTAGAAGATGCTAAGAGGCAGTCAAAATTGACGGTGAAAATTTATTAGAATTAGTTGAAAGTTGAAACCTCATTATATAGTTCATGGGATAAAAGTACACTGCAGGTGTTAAAAGGTACCCTTAAAGATCATTTTTTTCTGAATTTGAGATATATAAGTGTCAACTCCGATAAGAATAGTCGAAATGATTTACATAGCTTGTTAGAAAGCCTACTTAACAATGGAGGTACAAAATGATATCGTTTTGCCTCAAAATTAATTTTTAATATAAATATTAATTAAAATAATTAAAAACTAAGTTTATAAAAAAAATAACAACAAGCAATCGGCAGAGGCATCCATAGCTCTTGCCCCCGCCCACCATTGCCAGAAAGGGCCGGTGATGGTAGGGCAAAGGTCGGTAGAGGCCATACCCTTGATCGGATTTGGGGAGTCACGATCATCCCCTAGATTCAGCAAAGGTCCCTGCCTAATGGCCGACGGGGTTGACCTCTTGCCCCACCATCGTCGGTCATTTCTAGTGATGGTGGGGCGACGATGACAAGGGCTGTGGAGGCCATCGCCAAAGCTGTGGCTCTTTCTCTCTCTCTCTTAATTATTTTTTATATTAAAAATTAATTATGAGAGCTAATAGTGCCATGTGGACAATTTTTTAATAATTGACACGTGGATAATTTATTTTAAGAAAATTGTCACATCAATAAAAAAATCGTCGGAAAATGACACATCAGTGGTTTGGTCGAATTTTTTGTCATTGACACTTAAGTGTTTAATTTTTTTTTTTCCAATTTTGATTTAAGTGTATTTTTGGAATTTTTGGCACTTAGGTGCCCATTTATGCTAAGTTTGACACTTGTAGTGTCCAACACCCATAGTTTGTGAGGTCAAGATCAACAAGTTGGTTGGTTTTGTTCATTAAACTCCCTTTTCAAATTGTCTCTCAACTTCTTTGAAGTGCATTAGAGACTTTGTTACTTCTTTTTGTTAATCCACCTCCGTGGTAATGATATATTACTGTTTTGCTAATGTAAAGAGTCTCTAGTTGTGTCTAGACTAATCAAAATAGGTATTAAACTCATGTATGATCCAATTATGTTTAAAATATGAGTCACTTCAATTTTGAAAAGCCTACCTTAAATGGGTTGTAAATTTAAAGAAAACTTGGTAGGGCATCATATTTTGCGACATTAGTTTCTCTTCGTGGAAGCTTGAGTTGTTGATTGCTTTACTCATGGTGAGATCTTGATGCTTTCTTCTTCCTTTTGGTGTTGTAGTGATAACCTTTTTCGTTGGACTTATGAACTTCTCAAGGTTCTTTTCTCTTCCTCGCTTGATCAGTTGAAATGCTTTGCCTAGTATTACCACTTCGTTCAGAGTCTTGATTATCCACTGAATCTTGAATTTGCACTCAACCACTTTGGGCTATGGAATGGTAAAACTATTCCCAACTTTCTTTTGAGTTTGTCTTTAAAGTTAAGAACCTTTACTTTTCTTATAGTAACCCCTCAACCAAATAGGAACATAAATATTCTTAAATGTAAGAAGGTGCATACGATGTGGAGAAAAAGAGGGGGCCAAACTTTAATGAGCAAGAAATTCCAATACAAGGGAAAAAGGATATGGCATTGCAATCTTACTTTTCAATTCAAGGTAAAGGACATAGCTACATTTTCTAGGATAACCTTCGATTGAATCCACATTACTAGTACTTTTCTCTTCTTCGCTTGATCACTTGAAATGCTTTGCCTGGTATTACCACTTCGTTCAGAGTCTTAATTATCCATTGAATCTTGAATTTGTACCCAACCACTTTGGGCTATGGAATGGTAAAACTACACTCAACTTTCTTTGAGTCAATCTTTAAAGTCGGACCTTTAATTTTCATATAGTAAATGCTCAACCAAATAGGAACATAAATATTCTTAAATGTAAGAAGGTGCATACAATGTAGAGAAAAGAGGGGGTCCAGCTTTACTGAGTAAGCAAATCTAGTAAAGGGGAAAAAGAATATGGCATTGCAATCTTGCCTTTCAATTCAAAGTAAAGGACATAGCTACCTTTTCTAGGATGACCTTGGATTGAATCCACATTATTAGTGCTAAATCCATTGTTGATGAGATGGGTGCTGATGAGATGGAAAAGTAGGAGTGTTGATAAGTTATTGATTTCCTCTAGTGTGTTAAACCCATTGCCAATGAGATGAGTGTTGTAGGCAAGCCTCTAGAATCAAAGGATTTCAATGTCTACGTTTTTTGTGGTCTTTGATAAGATCTCTAAGACATTGTTCCTACATTACTTGGTCATTTTGAACTAATCTCGTTTACATACTGCAAGGTTTTCTCCTTAGTCACGAGAGTATTAAGACCTTCCAAAAGTTACAAATCCTTGAGCCTTTTTTTTCAGGCTAATTATGCTACGGCCAACTTTGCTCAATCAAATGCCTCGACTCTTCCTCGTTCCTCTTTTTCAAGTTGTGGACAATCTAGAGGTCTTGGGGGGTCATGGTGGTCGCTTTACCCATGGTCATGGTGTCCATGGTCTTCAACAAGATCAATTATGGTGTTCAATCTGTTAACGTACAAATCATATTGCTACCACATGCTACTATCAACCTCCAGCTATGCCTTATCACCCGCCATCTACACATACCCTTTATTTTACTTCATCTTATCAACCCTCTTACTCTCCCAATGCCAACCTAAGCTATGCCCTTCCCTCTCTTTTACCTATACCTACCAACACCCTACCTTGGTATCCTGACACGAGCACCTCCCATCATGTCACGCCTCACATACAATCCTCTTTTCCTACAAAGCTTATAATGGATTAGATCAATTACACATTAGAAATGGTAAGGGTCTCGAAATAACTGATATTGGTACTTCTTCTATTCCCTCCTCTATTTCATATCTTTCTTTATGTTTAAATAATGTTCTTCATGTCTCTGATATTTCTTTTTTTTTGGTCAAAAAATGTATGGGATATTTCTAAGTGTTTACTTTCGGTTCAAAAATTTGCATATGACAATAATGTCTTCTTTGAATTCTATCCTACCCACCTTCTTGTTAAGAATCTAGTGACCAAGGCGATTCTTCTTTTAGGCCCAAGTAATGGTAGTCTTTACACCATATCGCAACAACCTTCAATGTCTACTATTAGTATTGCGAAACATACTTCTTTGGATAGCTAGCATCAATGTCTTGGCCATCCTCATAAGCATCTCTTACGATTTATGATAAAGAGAATAATTTATCACATCAGTTAATACGGTTGACTCAGTTATGTATAGCCTGTTAATTGGGCAAGACTAGTTATTAGTCCTTAGGATTGTCTCTAACAAGTAGTTTGTTTCTATTGGATTTAATTTATAGTATTGTTTGGGGTCCTTCTCATTTTATTTCAATTGATGGTCATCATTATTTTATTATTTTTCTTGATGATTGCACCAAATTTATTTGATTTTAGTTTCTTAAAGTAAAGTCAGATGTTTACTTTGTTTTTCTTAGTTTCCAAGCTTTTGTTAAACATCACTTTTCACGAAAAATAAAAGTTGTTAAAATGGATTGGGGTAGGGAATTTCATGCCCTCTCTTTCTTTTTCTCAAAAATTGGTATTGCTCACCACATTTCTGCCCTTTATACCCATAAATAGTAAGGGGCGGTTGAGCATCATCATAAGGATATAGTTGAAACCGGTTTAACATTATTAACTCATGGCTTTGTCCCTCACTAGTACTGGCACTACGCATTTGAAATGGGGTTCTACTTTATCAATTGGATGCCATCCAAAGTCAATAATCACATCTCCCCTTTTCAAATGGTGTACAATCATCCTTCGCATTATTCATTTTTAAAAATATTTTGGTGTCATTGTTTCCCATATTTACGTACTTATAATGCTCATAAGATGGATTTTTGCTCCATTCCTTGTATTTTCTTGGGATATAGTTCCTATCACATAGGGTTTTGCTGCCTTGACCTATCACCAATAATTTATACATTGCTTGACATGTTCATTTCGACGAAACATGTTTTCCCTTTGCAACTCCTTTCATTCTCGGTCCATCACCTTCTTCATCACTTTCTACACCTATCTCGATACCATGTGCTTTGACTCCTATTGGCATTCCTCCTCCTACCAATACAATGAGATCACGGCTTCCTTCACTGGCTCCCCTAGGGTCGTCTAATACCGATTCATCCATCTCCCGTGCCTTAAGAACCAGGCCCCTCCATGACCTTTATCATTCCCCTCCTCATCATCCTCTCCGCCACCACCACTGCCACCCCCCACCTAGGCCAACACACACCCACACCATCCAACTTGACTTTCGTCCTTCTCAAATAAATACAAGCACCACCCCCCTCATCGAACCAACCTCAATCACCCAAGCCAACAAAATCCTCGAGTGGTGTGCGAATATGACTAATGAATTGAATGCCTTGTAAAAAAAATGGCACATGATCTTTGGTCCCTTGCATTTCTTCCATGAACCTCGTTGGGTGTAAGTGGATTTACAAAATTAAGTGCTAAATGGAGGTAGTCTTGAGCGCTATAAAGTTGGCTTGTTTACTAAAGGTTTTCATCAGCAACAAGGCTTAGATTATACATAAATCTTTAGTTCAATGGTAAAAATTATCACTATTTGCTCCATATTATCTCTTGCTGTCTCTCAAGGTTGGCAAGTGCAACAATTAGGTGTGCATAGTGCTTTCTTACATGGGGTTCTTTCTAAAGAGGTGTACATGGAGCAATGTCTTGGGTTAGAGGATCCAACTTGTCATGACTATGTTTCCAAGTTGCATCGCTCACTATATGGTCTCAAGCAAGCTCCATGAGCCTGGTTTCAACAACTTTTATAGTTTTTGCTTCATTTGGGATTCTTAGTGTTAAAAACAGATCTCTCATTATTTATCTATCGAAGAGGAACTAATGTTTTTTATTTTTAGATTTATGTTAATGACATTCTAGTTATAGGTAATACATCTTCTACTATTAGTACAATTTTAACTGAAATTATCTGCAGAGTTGATCTCGCTCGCTCCAATTCTTCCTTGGGATAGAGGTTGTCTCTTACTGTAATGGGCTACTTCTCTTTCAAGGATGTTATATTGATGATCTTCTTCACTGAGATAGGATGTTCGAGTATAAGCTTGTCCAAACTCCTATGGCCATAACTACAAAACCATCTGAGATAAGGGGTGCTCTAATATTTGATCCTACTCTGTATCAGTCTATAGTTGGTGTCTTGCAATATGTGACATTAACAAGACCTGAGCTCTCATTTGCTATTATTAAAGCTTGTTAATTCATGCGTGCACCGACTGAAGACCATTAGCAAATGGTATAACGTATCTTGTGTTATCTCAAACATACAAGGTCTTTTGGTTTGCTTCTTTCTCAATCCAATGATACTCACTTGCAAGCCTTTTCTGATGCATAAAAGAAGTCAATTGGAGGCTATGCTATTTTTCTCAGTCCTAACTTGATCTCTTGGGGTTCTAGAAAATAATGAAATGTACTGCACTCTTCCAAAGAATCTGAGTATAAAGCTCATTCTGATGCCATAGCTGAACTCATTTGGCTCGAGTCACTCTTTTAAGAGCTTGGGTTCCCTCTTTAAGGTCCTCCCATCCTTTCGGTGCGATAATATCGGTGGCACCTATCTATTTGCGAATCCAGTTTCCATGCTCGTACCAAACATATTAAAATTGACTTCCACTTTGTTTGTGATTGTGTCGCCCAACAACAGCTCAGTATGTTGTATAGCTAACCAACTAGTTGATGCTCTCACAAAAGCTCTTCCTAAAGCATGCTTTGCATTTTTATGTGACAAGTTGAAGATTTGTCGTCTCGACTCTTCCACTTGAGTGGGTGTATCAACCAAATATTGGGCTATCACATTTGAAAGATATATAATCTTATCTTTAGAATATCAATCAAGTATTGGGCTATCAGATTTGAAAGATTTAGAATCTATATCTTTGGAAGTTCAAAAGTTTTTTATTTTATGTATTTTCTTCTTGCAAGTAAATCTTCTAGAATGTACTCTTGGGTATATAAATAACTACCTAAGCTTAATGGAAAGATACAACAATTTATGCTTCAATAAAGGCTAGAAGCCACTTCATCAATAGGCATCCAGGTTCGCAAGACTCTTCTCCTAACTTTCATATCGAAAAACCGGGTAATCTAACCTAAAAGAAAGCAATTGCCATGTGTGATATTAATCCCATTCATGGAAATTTTACAGCTGGTGGGGAAGAGTGACATAGTGTTGTAAGGGTCAAGATTGAATAGAAGTGAACCTACATATACATCCTTTTCTTCTTGGGAGGGTGAGTAGAGGGTGATTCAGAAGCTAAACGGGAAATGTTCATATGTACCAAACAAACACAATTGATGCTAGAGTGAAGCAAAGCCTCCCCTATGGGTTTGGTGCGTAGTGAAATTGGTAGAAAAGGGAGCAAGAATGACATTTTCTTTGAAATAGCCCTCACTTTTTTATTGCAACCCTAAGCATACAGCATGGCATGCCTGCTCTTTTCGCCGGACATCAACGGTCAATGTCCCGTCCCCTAGTCAGATGCTTGGATGTGAGCCCTTTAAAGGCCCACATCCTACTGAAGATATGATAGGGTAAAGGGAGTAATTCATAGTTTGCTAGACTTTTCATTGATAAGGCATTTTAAAGTTAGGCTTTGCTTTTGTAGGAGACTATCGCGAAACCTTTGCTTTGGTGGACGAGGACCATCACGAAACTTCATTGTTTTCATTAATTTGGTTTGTGCATGGGCGGGCACGGGGACCGGGAGAAAGGGGGGGGGGGGGCTAGATTAAAGGTCTTCAACGTTTTGGATTTGTGGTTGTTTGAGGTCGAATACCGTGATAGTGCCTTAGTGTATTATTGTGGCTGAGGTTTTGGATTTTTTTAAATTTTTTCTGGGCTTTGTGTGTGATTTTCCAGTGTATTTATAAAATTTTAGGACTTGTTTATATCATGAAAAATTTTATGTTGAAAGAAATGATTTTAACCGAAATTAAGTTTCAAGGAAAGCGATTGATTTTTCCTTACTTGGTTGTGAGCTTGAAAAATGAGAGGGAAGCAGTGGAGAGAGAGAAACAGAGAGAGAGCTACATCGATGTTGCATTGGTAGCGCCGCAATGGTGTCCTTTTGGAGAAAATGAGTTCCCCTTTCATAGGAGGAAAATTCATTTTTCAAAGTCTTAGCATGCCAATTTTAGTCGAGAAGAAATATTTTTTGTGGACCGATTCATTTTCTAATGTCTAATCAAGTGGGAAGTGTGAATACATTTTCCTGAAAATAGCTTTACTCCAAACAAAAACAAAAGCAACCTTAGATAACAGGATTGCCTATTTTGACGTGCATGAGATAGGAAAAACTAAGCACAATCTAAGTGTACTATTGGTAAAAATTGATTTTGACTAATATCTTAGAATCTTTTGAGAACAATTTATCCAAAATATTGGGAGAAGATCACTAGAATAGAAGCAAAAAAGGGGGCAAAAAAAAAAAAAAAAAAAAAAAGAAGCTATGATCCACCCGTAACGCTTCCATTGAAGATCTCAATGGTGTCACCTTGGCCAACATGGTGCCACCTAAACGACCTATCTTCATCCATCACATTCTGCTTGTATATGAAGAAATAGCCTTCTTGTGGCAGATGTAACTGGTCCGACTTTTGCAGCTTCTGGAGCTCCTTCCTCAGCTCCCCAACATTGTCCGATGCGCTCACCTCGACCGCAATCCTCTTTGTCCCGCACTTTGGCAACACCATCACCTTCAACTTCTTGGAGGAGCTGGGCGCCGCCGAGGTAGTCGGCGAGCATTGTTTCACAGAGACCTCAACCTCGGAATTGTCCAAGAGCTCGCACTCCCTGACCGACTGCTGGTCTTGCAACTCCGTGCCGTTCACCTGGATTGCCAAGTGGCCTGTGGGCACGCCCTCGATCTCGTGGATCTTCTCCTTCAACCGAGCTACTGTGTCATTCGTGTCGATCTCGACTGGGACGTGCCCTTTCAAGGAAGCACTCTTGACGTTGAGCTGGAGTTTTGTGCCTGGAGATGGCGAGGGCTCTTCGGCCTTATTAGGGTTTTGGGGCGAGGCGGCATCGACCACGACGAGCTGGACGTGGGAATTCTGTAGGATCTTGCAGTGCTCGACATCACGCTCGTCTTGAAGGATTCGGCCATTGAAGATTAGGGTTTGTGTGGTCATGGGGATCCCTTGGTATTTCTGGATCTTCTCTTTGATCTCTTGAACTGTGTCAAAGTAACCCACTTCGATCGAGAAGGGTCTTCCTCTTTGAGGCTCGAAGATCACATCCATGGAAAACAAAAAAGAAAAAATAATTAGAAATCTGAAATTTCTAAAAGCTCTTTAGCTTTAGTTGATTGTCGACAATGCCCAAGGCATTGGGGTTTCTAACTAAGTGAGGAGCAACAGATTAGTTTTGAGGATAACAGCCTGCGAGATTTTCTAACTGACAAACAAAATGCAATCTAAAGTCATTTAAACCCTTTGATTCGAACCTTAAATGGCAACAACATGCGATTTTTCGATAGCTTAAAACCTAAAATTTACAATTTTGGGCCCAAGATTTAGGCTGCGTAAGGTCAAGTGATGGTGACGGATTCCGTCCCTCGCAATTGTTTCAGATGAATCCAAAACGAAACTGGGAGCGTTGATTCATAACTTGCGCTTAAGCCCTAGATTTTTGCAACAAGGCCATTTTAAGCATGCATCCATATAGAAAATCATTTACTTTGTTGCACGTATTACAACGGTTATGGAAAATATTTCATTCTACAAGGAAAGTAGTTGACAATCGATGCCATTATACCATCTGTCTTGTAGAATCAAAAGCCAATACCAAGTAATAAACACATACCAAAGTTACATGAAACAAAAATTGAACGGCCAATGTAATCTCTATCTAAGATAAAAAATCTAATCAATGGAACTTTTGAAAGGATTCAAACGCTTACACAATCGTAACAAAATTCTATCCATATGGCTGGATTTTGGGAAGGATGATTTTTCCCCCTGCTTGGAAATATCCAAGCAAAGTCTAGTCTCAATTAGTTAATTGGATAGAATTAGCCAAGAGAGAATTAATAGATAATATTTGATCCCTTTCATTTCTTGTCATTTTCTTTTTTGATATCCTATATATATATATATCCTTTATCCTTTTGCATACTTGTACGTTTAGAATTTTCTTTGAGTTCGTGAAATTGAATTGTTCATTCCATTTTTGCAACATGTGACAAAAAGATTATTAGCTTTTGTGCAAAATTATCTCATACATTGAAAAGATAGCAACGACCTACCTATATATAAGCTATATTTTGAATTAATGTAAAATTAGGAATTTCACCGTTTGAGATTATCCATCCATTGAGCAAACATTACAACGTTGGTAATTAGCTCAAACAAGAATTGATAACACAAAACTCATTGATAATTTGACCTGAGAAAAGTCGGTAGATACCCTAATTGAGATTTGCAATTTCTAAAATGAGTTTTAAAAAGTTGATAAGCAAGGCGAATAAAAGTTGTTTGATGATAAGAAAATTTTGTATGTTAAAAAAAATTATAAAAGAAACTTAAATGAAAGTTCGTAACTCAAAAGATGTTGGTAACTTAATTGGACAAAAAATAGTAGGTACTAAAATAAAGGCTGGTAATTCCATATGAAATTGGTAAATTAAAGGCGTTGGCAATAAATTTGAATAAAAGTTGGTAATAAATAATAGAATATACTTTTGTTAGAGATAAGAAAAGTTGATATAAAAAAAAAACTAAATAAACAATATTCTATTGGCCATCTCCATGAAAGGTTGCATTTAAGAATCTGCTAAATAAACAATATTCTATTGACCATCTCCCAAGAATCTGCTGTATCCTCTCCTTCCTTATTCCTTCCTTGTACTTATAGGTTACCGTAAATGATAAAGCTTCTGCCGATTGACTGCTTATCAAAAACTAACTCAAAGGAGAGTTGATAACATAAATTAGGTGGTAAGTTAATTGGAGAAAAGTTGGTAATAACTCTAATTGAGGTTGGTAATTTCTAAAAAGAGTTGATAAATTTTAGGTCAATTTTAAGTCTGTTCCAAATGGTCCCAATTTAGTTTCTGGTTCCAAAAAATTAGAACCAACCCTAATTGAGTAGGTTTCAGGTTCTCGATGGAAAACTGACATGCCTTGAAATGGATTTCTTGTTTCAAGTCTTGCTTTAAATTTGGTTGATGTGCATGAGGACATATCTCTAGGGAGAGCATTAGCAGTAGTTCTTGCTTCATGGTTACAATTTTGACAATTCATTCTCGCCTCACATTTTATATAAGAGAAAAGGGTTTCTTTAGGACCAAATGGAAAAAGAGGCAAGTAAATTTGCACATGCTTGTGCGTGGAAGCTCAGAGTTGAAACACTTGATTGGCTTCAAAAAAATTTCCCCCCACAGGCACTCAATGAAAGGCAAATTGAAACCAAAAAAAAAAATAAACAAATGAATAAAGAAATGAAAAGGTATTGATTGATGAAGCCTCATAGCCGAAAGTGCAACAGAGGCTGGAGGTATTAGGGAAAAAAAAGCAAAAGTAAGACATCATCTCATCCTCTCTCTATGTATGAGATATAATATTACAATGCCATCAGAAGTACAAGATTCCCACTATTTGTCTCACTGGCTCATGACCTTGTTCTCATATGAACCATTCCTCTAAAAGGGAAAATAAATAAAAAAACAATAAAAAAAGGAGGCTGAAAGAGATTGTTAAATAGCAAAAAGCATGTGAGCTTTTAGCTGTCCCTTGTGCGACCACGTCTCCTTCCACTATCTTCCTTTTCTTCAATTGACTTCACCTTTAATCACCACGCCTTGCAAATTCCTTGCTCAGAGAAGATTTCAGAGAGATAATGCCCACTGAATCATATGTACACACGACGATGCGACAAAGCTGTTTCTAGATCCCAAAGAAATGATTTTCTTTGGCATTGTGGAGGAATAATTGAGTGTGTTTCAATGCACGAACATGATTGCAACTTGATGGTTCAAGATCAAGGGGAGTTGCCATCCGGTGGTGGTTTGATGATGGAAAGAGTGAAATATATGAGCAGGATTGTTCCCATGCTTGATCTGTCCAATAGAGAGGGAAATGTTTAGTGAAAGGGAATAATCATCAATTGATAACTTCAATGTCTAGCTAGACATTGTAATTTTGGTTCAACGTGCGTCGTTGGAATACTCGGTCATCATCCCTCCGGCCTCCATGTTTGGCCTTTCCGGTGTGTTGATGATAGCCTCTTTTGTTGAAATGTTGATTAATAAATAACAATGTTCTTTCGTCAAATAATTAATTATAAATAACTAGCAAAAAAAGACTGGAACAGAACCCAAGATCCATTGATGTGTTGATAAAAGAAAGCTACTATTAGAATCAAATTTTTATTAGATCTACTGCCGGTAGAAAACAAGTACTTACATCCTCGCCAGTCAATTGTCTAGAAAAATTCGATTACGGAACTAAACTCCAAACTCCCAGTTACTCATGTAACAGCGAATGCGGAAAGTTTTGGTTCCACCAGGACTTTGCAAAAATCCAATATCAAACCCCTAAATCTTAATTAGGTTGCCCCACTTAATTTGAAAATTTTCTAATATAGGAAGCCTAACCAAGAGACCTCCAAGTAGGAGAGAGAGCACCCGTTAGAGAGTTCCATAATTTTTTTTTCAAATCTTAATTCCTAGAGAATTTAGAAGATGGAAAGCCAAAAGACAGATTCTTCTCACCGGTAAAATAGAGGGCGCCAAGTTCATTAACTTTGTGACCTAACCCTAATCCCCCTACCTATCTTCTCTTAACCCACCATTAAAAGAGCCCATTACCTCTGTTTTTTTTTTTTTTTTTTTGTTGGTCATTATCTCTGGTATGAAAATAATAAATTTAATAAGAAAAATTGATAAATTGTGTATTAATCATCATGATAAATGGCTTCCTTATCCTGGTAATTAGCTTTGGGAATGAGCATAGGCAATATTAAAATTAAAAAAAGCACATCACGAGGAATGAGAACAAATTCTACCAAAATTCAAGTGAATGTTTTTGTGAAGGGAAAATATGTTGTACCTGCCTTTTCTGCATCGCTCTTATGATCATGAGCATTGTCATTAGCAGTAGCTTTAGTCTTCTTCTCAGCTCCACCTTAAAGCTCTTCCTTGTGACCCCTGTCTGCAAGTTTTCAAGTGTTATCTTGCCGTGAAGAGCGTAGGAATATTTCACCATGTAATGAATATCGTATATGAAACGAAGGCTAGAACACTGAGTTATTTTTCGAGCGAATTACATGCCCATGGAAACGTTTAAGGCTCCAGCTAAATTTTTATGCTGTTGGAAAATTGGAAATAGCATTTTGATTTGCCGTTCTTTCAGAGTTCATTGTCATTCATATATTAATCAAGATTTGGAGAGAAGAATATGTTGGAACTGCAAGAAACATCGTTCTTTCCGAGAAGATTGTCTGGCAAAAGAACAAGATGAGAAACAACAACGTTTTACGGTATTTGAAGAGCGCAACAAGAAAAAGAAAATGGAAAAAAACTCACCATGATCCAGGAGCTCTTAGCACTCTCTTTCATGGCCATGTTCGACAAGCTTTCCATGTGGACAACGAAATTCTCAGAAGATCTCTGATTTCCCATCTTGCCCACTAAATCATGAGCCTTGCTAGATTCTTAGATAGTTGTCGCGCAGAGAGAGAGAGAGAGAGAGAGAGAGAGAGAGAGAGAGAGAGAGAAGAACAGTGAAACAGAAATAAAAGAAAAGGCAGCTTCTGAATAGAGCAGTGAAACAGAAATAAAATATAGGACAGCTTCTAGAAGAGCGGAAATCTTATTGACAATCGACTAAATTCATGGATAAATTGTCATTTTGTAGCGAGAGAAGCTGGACAATTGCGGTGGAAATGGCGCGCCGAACGGCGCGATTCCATAGATATCACCTCATGACTGAGAAGAGAAAGAGGGACCTTGAAACCGAAGCTGGACGACTAGTTCAATGCATGTGTTGATCTTCTGTCATCAGCCACCAACAATCGGCTCGAACAGGGTTAGAGACGCGGAAACAACCTTATTCAACACGAAAAAGTGAAGACCGAGACTTTTGTTATGCTTCCAAAACTTGCATCTTCTCATGAAATACACGTGTAAATTGTATTAGAAAAGTTCTACATAAGATAATTGATATGATATATAATAGTTAATATATCTAAATTTTTGAGTAAATTTGAGTCTAACCGCATATGTTGAATAGTTAAGATTTGAATTCCCTCTTGGCGATCTTGGATGACGGTAGCAAATTTTTGTTGTGGGTTTCTAATAAATGATATTAGAGCCAATGGTAAAGTAGCAGATTAGGTGAACATATCAAGGAAGGAATATGGTGACCAATGTAGTATTCGGGTTGTAAGCTTTGTGTTGTAGCAAAGATGAACCCAACACTGAGCTCACACTCGATGAGTTGGACTTTAATGGAGATTGTTAAATACACGCATGAGATGTATTAGAATAGTTATACATTGGATAATTAGTGTGGTATAGAGTAGTTAACACATTCAAGTTTGTGCATAACTCATTAATTTAAATTTTTCAGTAAATGTGGGTTTAACTGAATATGTTGACAAGCTTAAACTTGTGTACTCTCGATCTTCCCGAATAAAGGTACCAAATTTCGATTATGTGCTCTTAACATCTTCGTATTTTCTTATTTAAAAAAGTGTGTATAAATCTCTATGGCAAGTTGCTGTCTTGATTTCTTTTCTTTTCTTTCCTTTTTTTTTTTTTTTCTTTCTTATTTTTGACTTGATGGTAAAGAGAAATAGTCACACCTTTAGGCTGCACATGGTCATTTGGACATTTTTGTCAAATAGGATAAGGTCAATTTATATGAAGATATGATGTAATTTTAAATATTCCATACAATATTTGTATATGTCTGAAAATAACAGGAGAAAACTTTCAAATAAGGACATAAAATGAAGCTGGTTTTCTGGAAAAATGGTTTAAAGTGGATGTTGTCTAAAATAAGAGCCTAAGGAAGAGTTGTTTTCTGAATAGAAAGGGCAATAATGGAATTTGTCTCAAATAAGAGCTCGGAATTAGGCTGTTTTCTCATAATAGAGGCCCAAAGTGGTCCTTATCCACTGAAAAACAGAGGCAAGAGCAAGGCACGACCTCTTATGGACCACGGCTACAACAGCCACGACCACCACGAACAGTTGCAAGAGCTAATTTCTTCCCCTTGGTCCTCGATCTTAGCTGCATGCATGGCTCTCCGGTCTCTCTATTCCTTGTCAACATCATCGTGGAGGGGAAGGAGACTTAGTGACACACGAGCCTAAGTTGAGATCAAGCGCTAGCACGGGATCTCAGGCTATGTGGTGCTCGACTCGAGCCTTAGATCTTGTATTCAAGGCTTGGTTGACCTTAGATCAGAGGCTAGACAGCGTCGACCGAGCTTGGGATCGACAACGATGGCGATGATGACCATGGCCTGCCAAGTGAGATAAGAGGTTACGGGCTGCTAGCCAAGATCTAAGGAGGTGGCAATTCTTGGTAGAATGCAAAGGTGGCTGCGGTGTTTCAGGGCGGAGAAAACAATGATTGACTGTTGTGGTGTTAAGGGCTTGCACAGTGGTCGACAATTCTATCACTGTATGATGGATGGCGAGGCGGCTTTGATCTTGCTTGTGCAATATCCAGACATGTCCGGATTACATCCCACCCCTTGGGTGGTAATTTTTATATGGTTTCTATCAGAATATCATCCAAACATATTTTGATTTTGCATTTCCTAAATTTTAGATAGGATAAAAAAGTTATCCTATTTGGAGTTATAATCAGCCCATCAAGCAAAACGTTAGTGCGTGAGATGAATTATGATTATTGAAAAACTTCACTCAACATTTAATAATACAAAATCCAGCAGTATGTATAGAGGCTTAGCGATTAAGATGTACACGTGAATTAGGCAGACAATGTAGCTTTAGCTGTTCCAGTTGACAAAAATAATAAATTTATGTTGGCGCCACCCACTAGTTTTTCACTTAAGAAGAAGTTTCACATAATTAATTGATTGGATATGTATGATTTAGTTTCAAAGAGAATTCTAGTGAAAGTCCATTTAACTCCTAACTAGTTCATTGTACAATTGAAATCAACGTCAAGCTAGCATGTTACAATTAGAGCAACGTAAAAATTAGTACAATAGTTATTATAAAACATGATTTGATAAAAGAGTTGTGAACAATATTCTATAGGGAGTTCAAACAAGTTAATCCCTTTGCGCTTCAACCCAATTTGGGCAACTATGTTACATAAGCCACTCTTTTTTCTCATTTTTTATAAGACATGATTTACGAGGTGCCTCACACATCTTGTCATGAACTCACCTTCACATGTGCCGCTTAGGTTTGGCTAAAGTTTAAACCTAGCTTGGACTCTCCCAAATCCATATCAATTAATGACTTATGGTCCCAATAAAGCAATGGGAGGATTATCTTACTCCTACGAACTAGAATTTCACCAAGTTCAAGAGCTTGATTACACCAATTAACCAATTGACCAATTAATGTCCTATCGATACCTATTCTAGTTCAAACACCAAGCAATTTCATGTAGCACTTTATACCAATCATGAGTCCTAAAATTCTATTCTCAATTAAGCTAAGGAAATAGCAATCCATGCATCAAACGCACACAATTGGAATGATGGAAATGCACAAATAACAATCCAACATTTTTTTCCAAGAACTTAAGCAAAAAAAAATTTTGTCAAGGATTTTCACACAAGAGAAAACCACTCAAAAACTACTTTTTAAACTTATTCCTGACTTCTGAAAAAAATAAAATTTTTCAGAAATTTTTTTTTAATTTTTAAAGTATTTTGTTAATAATTTTAATTTCGAGGTTGGGACTCTGGCTGGGCCTTTGCGCCCAGTCCGAATATGGGCTGTCGCTAGTCTTCGGAGTTCGGGCCAAGGACCCAAAGACAAAGAAAGGAATGGGCTCAAAGAACTTAAACCAAACCCAACCCAACCACTACTGGACAAAATTGAAAACCATTCAACCAAAAATGGCCCAACACTAAAACTCTCCCCCGATCAGCCCAAGCCCGAAAGTCAACAGCCCAATCATAATTAGAACAAAGCCCACCTGCACTAACCTATTTTCTTCTTCCTTTTGTTCTCTCCGCCTGAGCTCACAGAGACCCCCCCAACATACGCAGACTCCCTTTTTTGATGGAATGAGAACACCCGCTAGTTCAAGCACTAAAAAACTCAGTTTTAATTAGAAACTCAAGCACCATTAGGGTCATGTCCAGCCACCACACAGTTGTCATCCATGGCCATCGCTTTCAACTTCGCCGGCCAAGAACCGGTCACCCATGGAGCTATGACGCAAAAAAGAAACCACAAAACAAGGACATACAAAGCAAAGGATAGTGGTGGAAATCTACCATAATGCATTTACAAACCATGAACACCCAAAATGGACAGAGAACTAAGAACAGACGCATAAATCTCACTCAGGCATTTCATCGAACATACGTGAGGTGCTGACTAGGAGGAGGTTTTTGACTTGCTTAAAACTTAAACTCGGGCCAAAATTAACCAGCAGTGGACCAGCAAAACTCGACCTCAGCACGGGATGACTCATTTATGCTCAATATAAACATACAAATCATCGAGTTTCGGCCATCAATGAAGAACACGAACGTGCATCTAGCTTAGATATTTCATCGAACAAATAGGGTGCATCGGCAGAGGGGGAAACATCAGCTCATTCGGGACTCTGATTCACACTTTGGTTCGCAACGACTAACTAGCCAAGACCAAAAACGACAGTACACACGTAAATGGGGTGAGAAACTCTTGCAAAATAGGCGACGACGGCTTGGTCCGATGAGCCCAAAACAAGGCACAAAGAGGCAAAATAGAGATGGCTTTCTGCATTGATTTAGGGTTAAGTTGTCGCCACCTTCTTTTCAACATCCCAAGGCTAATGGCTAGCTAATGCTTTAGAGCTTGGCTCAAGCTTTTCCAAGCCCACCAATTTATGACTTATGGTTTAAGTTTTGAACTTGCAAGTTAATTTCATTTGAAAATGATTCATTTAAAAGAAATCACCACTAATCAATTTGAGATGAGTGGATTAGAAATTCAAGTAAAATATTGGAAGAAATATATTACTCTTATGCAACTAGAGAAAATATGATCGGGGATTTGATTACACTAATTAATCATTAATTTCATTTTAATACCTAATCTTGTTTAAACCTTGAGGTTTTTTTTTTTTTTTTTTTTTTTTTTTGGATTTTCCATGCATTTGTGGAGAAAACTAATCAAAAACAATTTTTTGGGCTTTTTCTGGAAAAGATAAATTATTTTAGGATTTTTTTATTTATCCAAATAATAATATTATATTATATAGCAAAATAAACAGACACGGGTCGGGTTTCCAAGTAGGAACCGACCCAGGTCTGGGCAGGCTTGGGGTTGCCATTCTCGGCTCCTCGGCTGAACCGGGCTCCACGAATAAAGTCCGGTCTAGTAACAATACAAAAGAAAAACAATGAATAAAACCTAGCCCGAAGCCCACTGAGCCTACTCAATTGAAACAAACGCCCGGCTCATGTCCTTGCAAGCTCCATTGTTCAGAAACCCCTACCTAGCTCATGCTCGCGTCCGACCCGGCGCATAGCCGACCCGACCTCACTCGGGGCTGTTCTTGCCATGATAGAAATGGCTTGGCAAAGGGGTGCCACTCGTTCATCGTCTAGTTGGGGTTGCCTTTGAGCATCACCCTTGCTTAGGCCTTCATCCCTAGACAACAATGACATTGGTGGCCAATGGTCCCTTCCCCTGCAAATGGGGAAGAAAGAACAAGAAAAAGAATAATGGCGGGGACAATAGCGGGTACTTGGTGAAACGACCCGGAATGCTAAACACAACAGCATCGTCTTAACAATACAAATCAACTCAAGGGCACTCGATTTTTTACCAGAAGCGAGGGCACATAAACTAGATCTCGTTGGTGTATTTTGTCAAACAAGTGGGGCATGTATTGGAATAAGAGGTTATTGGCCCCAACGGGATCGGAACTGGCGCTAGGACCCTTGACAGACAAACCTGGGCATGCATGGTGACCTCACCAGGGCGGCTAGCGGCCGGAGCTCGCGTGAGCTTGACGGCAGCGAGATCCTGCTCGGCACGCCCAAAAACAGGGCATAAATGAGGTCAGGTACTCACAAATTTGGCTCGGCGATGCCAACTAGAGCTCATCAAACGTGGCTCGCCACAGTTGAGACGTCGACCGGAGCTCTTTCACTCTACCTCAGTCGCTCCCTTTCGGACTCTTGGTTTCAAATCTCTCCCTCTCTCGTCATGACCTCTCTCTCTCTCCGTCTCTCTCTTTCTTAAGAACTCCCTTCTAATTTCTCTCTCTCAAACTGCCCCCCAAACCGAGCGACCCTCGTTGACCCACGCCTGGCGTCGGTGACCCTTGTTGTTCGTCACCGTCGCCGTCGCCCCACCTGATGATGGGGCGACGACCATAGGCGGGGAACACTACTGCCTCTTTTCTTTTTTTAAAATTTCGCTTTTAATATTATTTAATTAATATTTATATTAAAAATTAAACTTTGGCCAAAACGGCGTCGTTTTAGACTAATCTAGCCACATCAACACTCAAAACGACGTTGTTTTGGGCTTATTTGGCCATGTCAACACCCAAAATGATGCCGTTTCGACCCCAACTCGTCGGAAAAGTGCCACGTCAACATTTTGGCTGGATTTTCTCACCGTTGACACTTAACTGATCCTTTTTGCTATGATCTTGACACTTAAGTGTACTTTTCGTAACTTTTGGCATATAAATGTCCCATCGTACCAAGTTTTGGCACTAAGTCCGAACGTCTACAATAGAGACACCAAAAGATTGATGTAAGTGCACACAAGAAAATTCTTATATTTTTTCTCAACCTGTGATGCCACCCTTCCTCCAATTTGCCCAAATGTCGAGTGGTTCTTGACAAGAGTAATATGAAAGAAACTCCTTTGGTGCATAGGACTCAAAGGGGTTAAGCAATTGATAACCTGTAGTATTTATGGTAGAGAAATGAAATACTCTTCATCACTTTGTCATTCTACCATTCATGGGAGAACTCTTTACCCTGTGGACATGGAATTTCCTAGCTCACCTCACAAGTGTTTAATTAAGGGACTATGTGTAGGATATGGCTTGCCTTTCATCATCCTAATGTGCCTCTTTTAGCATGTTCAATCAAGCTCACATCATTCGTTTAGCCATCTATTTTGATAACCCTTAGTAGAATCCATGATTTAAACAGACTAAATGATTGTACAAAAATCCATATTGAAAAGGCATGGAGCATTTTAAACATAGGAGAGTTTGCAACCTTGGCATATTTTATCCTTCTCAAAAAACTTACTGAAAGCATTAGAAGCAAAATTGTCTCTACAAACGCGTTAACTTTTGAACACGAAGGTGATTACTAAAAAATGGGTGTCCAGGTATTGTCTCTCTTCATAGGGGAAAGGACATATGGAGGCTTGGTAAAGACTAGAAATTTGATCCTTGATTGGGTGGGCGCATTTGCTTTTGCCCCTACATAAATGAGAGTGTAGAAATAAATTACTAAGTAGGGTTGAAAGCAAATGTGAATTGAGGCCCGAAAGATTCATGTCATCCACTTTGGCGATCCTTGGGACGCCATTTGACTTGAGAGAATTGATCTATTGTTGCCATCAGAGCTTGATATGTCTCTCATTGGTTTGTTGTCCACACCTTTGGTGGACAAACAACTTTACAAAGGATAGGAGGGAATGTGTTGGTGTATGCATTTCCTAGTATCGAAAAAATGGGAGCGATATAGCATTACCCTTCCTTGGTTTACAAACAACTTGTCAGGCTGCAAATGGCTAAATAGACCTGTGGTCCTCAAGGTTTTAGGAGGGCATAAAGCCCCGCACTCTTGGTCTTAAACATTCTCGCTTTTTGCAAAAAGGAGAGATGCAAAACCTTTTTGGTTAATTTTTTCTGGCAACCTTGTTGTAGTTTTCAAGGGTCGAACCCTAGTAATTTCCGGACCGCTTCAATTCTCATACCACCGGGTCGAGGCACTAATAGTTTTCATGGAGTGCTTTTTTTCATTTAATTGAGCCGGCTCTTACAATGACATGTCTTTTTACACCAAATTAGGTGAATTCGATAGGGGTTGTCTCTAGGTGTTTGCTTGGCCAGTATTGATTAGCTAAAATTACTCGTTGAGTTTGTTCCTTGAATGCTAATGTTTCCTGTTAAATAGGGAAATTATGTCAAAAATGAAGTGAGGGAGGATATTGGAAACACTACAAATTACCCTTCCCTAGAATTTTGTGTTTGATAACTTTTGAGGATGTTTCGAATGCTAGTGATATCCATTTCGTCTTGTCATGGTTTAGCATTCCATTTTGATTGGTCCCTCTTGTCTGTGGCCATGTACAAATGGTTGATAGTCAATGATCTATCTTCAATGCCTTCCTTTTGTGGAACCTTTTCTCCTCTCGCCGTTGGTCACATGGATATGTACAGCATTGGGCTAGGTCATGTACCTCAAGCTTCTATGAAATTTGAATAGACATTAAAAACCTTCAGTTTCTGCAGGCAATTGCTTCTTAGCAGGGCATGCGTCTAGAACCAAAGTCATAATTAGGAACAAGGGCTAGAGATTGCCTCAATTGTCTGGATTTTCTCCCTATTGGTAGTGGCCAATTCAAAAAGGAAGGGAGGGAATTATTTCTGAGTGCTTCTCGGCTTGCTAAAGTCAAATGTCCCATTTGTGAGATTGCAATGCTTGAAATCTTGGAGTCTGTCGTGTGAAAGAGACACTGCTCAAGCTTGAGGCGACATTGTGTGGGCATGAGGTGGAGCGTGCATAGCTCCTAAGATAGCTCACCAAGATAACTTAAAAGATGAATAAGGCCTAGCAACATGGAGGGAGCATCTCGAGAAGCTTCTAGTCTATTTTAACCATGTGCCTATGCCTATTACGTCCATATTTCATCCCTTGGAAAAGAAAGAGAGCGTTATTCCCAAAATTATATTTAGGAAACAAGACATGCCTCTTGTTTTTGAAATGGGGTGATCTTTCTGCTTGTCCCTACATTCTTGAGAAAGTATTCTTGAATTCGACAAGTCCATATCATTTTTCTCTGATGTTTAGTTTCGAATGCCCTTTTTGTCACACTAGGTCAAAGGGAGGATGCTCTGAGGCACAAATAAGCAAATCATAAAAATAAACTGGGTTAAATCTGATGTATCCTTTGGAAAGGAGTTTTTTATGATGAAACTCCTTTTCTATAAAAAATAATTTTTTTTAACACCATTTTTTCCTTTACGAAAGCAACAGAAAATTCTTGAGAAAAAAAGAATAAAGGCATGAATTGAAAGTAAATTCTTTGCAAAAATTTCTCCTTTTGATAGTTATTTCCAAATTGGAATGACCATGGGTTCAAATCCACAATTAACCTAACCTAGTCATGGACCAACCAAGATATATGGGAAAGCAAGTACATTGCCAAGCACAAGGATGGAAGACTTATTTAATCAAAGAAAATCAATGGCAATCGCATAGAGATGTGTATGATAAGTGCGGTTCGATTTCTAACTGTGAAGACACAATAAAATTAAGAGGGTATCTGCCCATTGCAATCTCACTTTGGCATTTTATTCTCTTAACCTTGGCTCTACCTAAAACTTCAAGAAAAAAAAGGCAACCTTTACATCATGGTCTTGCATTCGAGGTTGTATCTTTCTTAACACCAGGGCCTCGGGACAATTTTATGAAGTTTTCACCTATTAAATGTTATCCAACAAATCCAAAAAACGAGTCTATTATGACCAAGATGCATACAAGCAATTTATGAGACTCCAAAGCATAGATGTAAGTACAAACTTCGAAAAAAATTCGACAAACAACACAAGTCGACCATAAGCCACAAATCACAACAATTAACACGAATGTTTGAATGCCAATCGACATGCTTGAATGAACTCCAAAAATTATAGATAAATTATATGTCATAGAAAATGTGTTGTGATAAAGTTTCATGAAGAAACTGAGTCGAAAATAAAATCACAAAAATCAGTAGAAAATCAACAAACTACAAAGGTCAAAGAAACACAAAGCATATAAGGATTTTTGAACATTCCAAAATGTATACACCGACTTCTATGATAGTTTTCAGGTAGTAAACGATGCCGTATTAGGACGTTTTATATGTCGCTAGAAAGCTCTTTCAGTCAACTTCGAGTGTCATGAAAGACATCGAACACAACAAACAAAAGCAACAAGCTTGAATCATATAATCTTACAGATCTGTCATCCAGAACATTTTTGTGATTAATAACTTAATTAGGAGCATTTTTGTAATTTCACAAAACTCAGGGAAATTTTATAAAAAATCTAAAAAATTGAAGGGAATGAGGAAGTCGGTGTCACGTTGGGCACCGTACAGTGGTTGCCGGCTACTAGGAATTGCCTAGAGGAGGGCCAAACTAGCCTCCTCTATCGAAGGGCAGTTGAACTGGTCTTAACCGGTCCGACAGGTTTAGTCCCTTAAGGGGGCACTTTGATCTTCTTTTTGCCAAATTTCATGCAATTTAGTACTCAAGGGGACTAAATTGAAAGGAAAATTTGTCAATTTTGAGGAAAAATAGCCCAATTTAAAGACAAACGGTCCAATTTTGATCTAATTATGCCAATGAAACATTGTAAATGCAATCCGATAATTTTTATTGGCCCCATTACCTAATTATTATGAAAAATATTAGACCTATGCCATGGGTGCACTTAATTGGACTTTCCTAAGCTAAATTGGGCAATTTTACACAATTGCTTGCCAAAAAATTGCAACTAAATCGAAAGTGGATTTAATTAAAATTGCAAGACGCCCATTGAACCAATTGCTCTTACCTAGAGTGGCATATTGCATCTAAATGAACCTTGAACTAATAGCATGACTTTTATGTCCAAATTCAATTGAGGTTTAATGGTGAAATTGAACCTCAATTTTCAAAATCAAATGTTAGTCTTGAATGGGCTAACTTGAATTTCATGAATTGAAACTTATTAGCTCGATTTCCTTAAACTAAGCTAAATTCCTCAAATTAAGAAGTCCCGAAGTGAATTTCCCAAAATTGATCCCGAATTTAAGCTTAACTCACAATATTGAGTAGAATGGAAATGTTCGCTCATAGATTGTGTTGAACCAATTCGGACCCCTAATTAGGGGTAGAAATGTCAATTTACATTCCAACTTGCCCGATCTCGAAATTGGTTGAATGAGTGAATGGGTAATCATTTCTAGATCAAATGTCATAAAAATCATCTCTAGGTCAAATGTCGTAAAATGAATTAAGCCTAATTATGACTATAATGAAATATATTTTATTTTTGGTCGATTTTGAACCTAAAACTGAAAAACTCGGAGAATAATGTTCTCAATCAATTTCTATAAAATTTTCGCTGCCAAAATTAAATTGAGATGATTTTGTGATTTTTGTATTTTTTTTATCAAATGTTTGACCAAAAGTCAATTCTAGTTGACTTTTAACTAAAGCGTCAATTTTATGATCAAATCTTTGAAATTTTCAAAAATTAAGTTAGCCAAAGTGAAATTATGACTATTTAGGACTTTTTGTGTGAAAAAGCTAACTTTTGACTCGGGGTTGACTTTTGATCAAAGGGTTAACCAAAAAGTCAATCCATAAGTTAATCATTTGACTTTTCGGATTTTTATTGAAAACAAATTGAAAATCATTTAAAATGGCAAGAAATGAAAAATGATACTTTTTATTTGAAAAACGGATATCATCATGATCGAAAATCCCAATTTCGATTTTCTTACCATCATTGATGTGTTGACTAAAAATCAAATGTAAACGGATTCCGTTGTTTGTCGATTAGAGATGAGCGAAAAGGACAAAGGGGAAGAATGAAGCCGAATTGGGATTTGGCTGTTTTAGGATTTAGGGTCTTGGTTGTCAAGTTCCAAATTTGATTTCAATCCTGATTACCAATTTTGGTTCTTATAGGAACCGGGAACATGCGGTTCCTAAAAATGTGAAATCGAGAACCTATCTGTCTCTTCATCAGTCCGATTCTCTAGTTTCTGGTTCTATCCTAGAATCATTTCACCCCCAACCTGGGGGCATCCTTTTATAGGCTCTCCACCCGTGGAAGAGTCCAATCGGCTGTAGTCCTTTGCTTCCAGTTTCTCACGCACTTGGCCGGTCCTCCGCTTGAACCGGCGGTCCCTTCTCCTCCTCCTCCTTTCTCTACCGTCTTAGTCCATCACCATGGACAAACCTGCCGCCTGGAGCTCCATGTCGAGATTGACGGCAAGACTCGTCATTTCGCCACCCGTCCTACCCTTCTAACCGGCGGTTCTTTGCCGTCTTCGGTGTCTCACGCGAAATGCAGTCCCTTGCGTGCTCTGTCTTTCGTGGGTGAACCGGGAAAGAAGAAAGATGGAGGAATGAGGCTGGACGGAGGAAGAACTAAAGAGAATGGACCTAGCCCAAGCGGCAAGGAAGGAGAGGGGAGGGGGAGTAGGCCAGGTTCGCTCAGTGCTGGCCTAGCTCCCTATTATGTTTTTAATTTTTAATAATAATTTTTTTAATTTTTTTCTTAATTATTTTTATAAAATTAGTCAATTTTAGTACTATTGATGTAGATGATCCTAATGCCTATTTGCCATGCAATTGGATGAAATTATTTTTGTTTATGGGCTAAAAATTAATGCTTAATTTTCTATACAGCTTAACCTTAAAACACTGATCAAAATTTATGTGTCAACATATCTTTTTTGAGTAACTATGTTAGCAAGCCTACTAGTGCGAGTTAGGCATATTGGTCATTAATCTAACAAGTATAAGACATAATCCCACTTTTGTTTTATGTGGTTTATATGTCGCGTGAGTTGCTAGAACAATTTGCTATAATAAACTACAGTCGTGGCAAAATGAGTAGAACAATTTTCCGAAAAGTACATCGATTTCCAAGGGAATTTGTTCTAAGTAGGTTGCCTTTGTACTTTGTGGCATAAATATAAATTGCTTATATTTTGAGGATAAATGCACTAAAAATCTTAAAACTAATTATGAAAGTATAATTATATTCTAAAATTTTTAAAAGGTACAATCAAATTATAAAACTCGTTAAGTTAGTACACTCAAGTTTTTTCATTAACTTCGTTCAATTTGACAAATGCGAAATGTTGATGTTATATTTTTTTATCACTTTCTCTCTCCTCCATGGTATTTTTTTATTTATTTTCTTTTTTTCAAGTTTTATTTAAGTTATATTAAATAAATTAAAATGAATATTTTTTTTCTAAAATCAAAGTAAAAAGAGGTAACAAGTCCTCGGGGTGGGGTTATGACTTGCTTGACAAGGCGGTGCGCGTGTTAAAGTGACTTTCGGCCCCGCTGTTGTCCCGGTCCATGCTTTGTACGCGTGGCACCTGCATTTGATTTGATTGCGCCTACCTGGTTCTTCTATGTGTTCTTGATTGGAGTGTGTGGTACACCAATGCTTTTCATTTGCCTGTCTGGGTATATCAATGCTCATTTAAAGTTAAGCTAGTATTATGTGTTGCAGTGAAATTGCAAGATCACTCAAGCCACTAAGCAAGTCTATGTATTCATGCTGATAAGATGTGCACCTTCTGTTATACATATTGTGTTCTTATGCTTCACCATAAGTTATGCTTCTCTATTATTTTCATTGCGATTCACAATTTAAACCATTTTGAATCCTTTTAAATTTGTTACCAAAAGAACAAAATGCAAACTCTGCTGGATTTGAAATGATGGGTTTGTAGGGAAATATTAAGAGTCAAGATTGAGGGAGCTTGATGGCTTTGTGCCGGCTTGGGGAGTCAAGAACAAATTGCAAATATTAAGGAGTCAAGATTGAGGAAGCATATGCCCTTGTATTTCTTTTTCCCGACGTCCGAATCAGCTCCCTTGGTGAAGGAAAATCGTCATGGGACTGGCCTTGCGCATCCGTCCGATTTTGAGAGCACCGGGCTCCGACTTTCTTTTTCTCGGGGGCAGATGCATTGAAATCCAAAACCAACCCCTACCAACCGCCCTTTCTCTTTTGCCCCCTGCTTTTTTCGCCCTCTCGCGTGAGAAATGTCAAAAATGAACGAGACCCCACTCATTTTATTTTATTTTTCCTGCGTTTTCATTTATCTTTATCTATTATACTAATAATTATTATAATTGTGTTCTTGTTTGCTGGGATCGTGCGGTTCAAAGGTTAAGACTTTGAACCGGCTGTAGAGTCAGAAAGAAGTTGGGTGTGGTCTTTCACGGGCGAAACGGCTGTCGGGCACTGATTGCGTGAAGGGTAATGCTGGGTAAAGACTTCCAAGCGATGGAGCAAGAAAAGCAATGAAAAACCTTATGAAATTTAGAAATTAGATCTTTGAGTGCACAAAAGACTTTGGTCTAAAAGTTTACATAACTCAAAAATTCAAGAAGAAATTTACTTGTCCAGCTCAAGGGGAGTTATATGGGAAAATTTTAAAAAAGAGCTCAAAATGCCTACATTCTTTTAAATAAGGACCTGAAGTGGACCTTATTTTAAATAAAGACTTGGAGTGCTATCACTTTCTCTAATAAGGATCTGAAGTGAATCTTATATCAAATAAGAACTTAAAGTGATTATGTCTGTTTCAAATAAAAACTTGACTTTTCAATAATAAGGATATTTTCGTTGTCTATTATTTTTCTTTGATTATCAAGGATGCAGAAAGGTGAGATCCCCAATGGGTAAAATTGGAAAGTGATTCACGCAAATGAAACTTGGAGAAAGCATGCCCCCTTGGGAAAAAATTCGTCTTTTGGGATTAGCGAAAAAGCAAACCGATGCGACAGCCAAAGGAAGAAGAAAGCACCACCATTTCAACACGTATCCACGGAGAGGCCAATGCACATGCGATGGGTGACTTTTTTTCCCCACTACTTATGCCTTGTATTATAAAGAAAGAGAAAGTAACTTTTATCTTTTTGAAGAAATTAATATATATATATATATATATATATATATACATATATATATATATACACACACGTATCCCCCTAGAAATTAGAACTAAGAACTGAACCACATTTTATAAACACCGGCTCCTAAGGTTTTTTCAAAGAATGTTCTCTCTAAGCTAGAGCACAAAAGGCCAAGTATCTCTATCCGACTAATGTTCTTTCTTGAATCTCTACCCCAACACCAGACCGAAATTTCCAAGAACTGAACCAACTCAACTGACTGCGTTGGTCCGAATAGATGGTACCCAATTCAAACACCAAATTTCAAGAGACAGTCAATTAGAATCCAACATAAAGACAAAGCACGAGATGAAGGATCGACTCATTCTGGATGTTGTAATCCACCAGGGTACGGCCGTTGGTATGGGGGAACTCAAACGCATCTTTTTTGAGTAACTGTGTTAGCAAGCCTAACGGTGCAAGTTAGGCATAGTGATCATTAACCTAACTAGTATGAGACATAATCCCACTTTTGTT
The DNA here is from genome assembly GCA_014182845.1 of Corymbia calophylla. Taxonomy (NCBI): domain Eukaryota; kingdom Viridiplantae; phylum Streptophyta; class Magnoliopsida; order Myrtales; family Myrtaceae; genus Corymbia; species Corymbia calophylla. The sequence goes on along the minus strand of CM024701.1, from coordinate 21,681,805 downwards.
TTATGTGGTTTAAATGTCTTGTGAGTTGCTAGAGCAAATTGCTATAATAAACTACAGCTGCGGCAAAATTAATAGAACAATTTTCTGAAAAAAAATCAATTTCCGAGGGAATATGTTCTAAGTAGATGGCCTTTGCACTTTGTAGCGTATATATAAATTGCTTATATTCTAAAGATTAGTACACTAAAAATCTTAAAATTTATTACAAAAGTGCAATCGAATCTTAAACTTTTAAGAAGTACAATCAAATTATAAAATTTGTCAATTTAATGTAATTAAATCATTCCGTTAACTCTATTTAATTCGATAAATGCAAAAAGCTGATGCGATATTTATTTTTTATCATTTTCTCTCTCCTCCATAGTATTTTTTAATTATTTTATTTTTCAAATTTTACTTAAGTTAGATTAAGTAAATTAAAAAGAATATTTTTCTAAAATCAAAGTAAAAGAAAAAGGAACAAGTTCTTGTTGGTGGCCGCCATAGCTGCCCAAGGTCCCATGGGTCTTCCTGAAGACCGATGAGGGTTGCTTGCCCTTACCGAGGGCTTGCTATCCCAGATTTTTTTGGGGGAGGGGGAACCCTCTAGCACCGGCGACCCTTGCTTAGGTCACATCATCAGGCAATTTTTTATGGCCTTTTCCGATGATGATGGCCACGTCGCTGGCGTGTAGTTTGTGTTTTTTTTTTTAACTTTTTGCTATTTTTGAAATCTAATTTAGAATTTTTTTAAAAATTGATATATATTTTTTGACGTCGAAGGCGAGTACGTGGGGGCTTTTCGTTAAACGACATCGTGACTTGAGCGCAAGGAAGAAGATACCTAATTACCTAGCTCAGAAGCAAGTGAAAAGGGGTCAACAACGGAAGAACATGATTGAAAATTGCAATCATGGGATCCACGTATAAAGGTGAAGGGAATTTGGAATGGTCGTAGAAAATCGTGCCAACACGCAAATCCCGTCGATTGGTCTGCGTGTCCAATCAAGACGGAAGGTCCAATCAAGCGATTATCAAGGTCATGAAGTGGTACATCTGACATTCTGGTATACCTTTTTAAAAGGGAAATTTTAATGGAACGTTGAGAGTTCCTACATGAAGATCGGCATGTAGACTCACTATGTCCGTTCGAAGTCGGCGATTCACTGGCCCGGCCAGCCGACCCGCAAGCAAGTTTCGCCGACCTTTCCCAACGGTGAAGGCCACTGCCGCTAGTGTGTAGTTTGTATTTGTTTTTTATTTCTTAATCTAATTTAGATTTTTTTTTTAAATTTTGAGAGTATCTAATAGACAGGAGGCACATGGTAGCCATGTGGTTTGCATTTTCTTTTTTTTTTTTTTTTTTGGGGGGGGCGTGGGCCTTGAGGGACATAGGTCCGACGTGCATCTAACACTATACTTGAAAGATGATTATGACTTTGCTTGACAAGAGAAAGTTAATGTGACTTTCGACGGCTGCTGCTGTCCTAGTCCACGCTTTGTATGCATGGTACCCGGATTTGATTCGATTGCGCCTACCGAGTTCTTTTACATGTTCTCGATTTGTGTGGTGCATCAATGCTTTCTATTTGTTTGGATATTCCAATGCTTACTTAAAATTCTGAAGCTTGTATTATGCATTGCGATGAAATTGCAAGATCACTCAAGCTACTAAGCAAGTCCATGTATTCATGCTGATAAGATGTGCATCTTCTGTTATGCATATTGTGTTCTTATGCTTCTCCATAAGTTATGCTTCTCTATTGTTTTCATCGCGATTCACAGTTTAAATTGTTCCAAATTCTTCTGGAACTTGTTACCAAAAGTACAAATTGCAAACTCGTACTGGATATGCTTGTCTATTGTTTTCATCGCAATTTCACAATTTAAACCGTTCCGAAGCTTTTTAAACTTGTTACCAAATCTTGTTCCACTTTGGGCTCGATGTACAAAGGTGAAGTGAATTCCGAAGAGTAGCTCTACAGGCTGGTAGAAAATCGTGGCTACGTCTCCAGTCAAGACGGGAGAAGATAAAGCGGTTATCAGGGTCATGGAGTAGTACAGCCGTTATTCTACCCAGAATTTGAACAGATAACCCCCGACACCCAGGTATAATTCTTTTAAAAGGGACATATATTTAACACCAAAAAAATAACTCGAATATTAATGAAATGGTGAGAGTTTGTAGTGCGTCAAACTATCACTACAAATTGGCGACTAATATAGAAAAGGCAATCGGCATAGACTATAAATTAGCATGCGATAAAAGGTAGCTAATTATGAGATCGCTGAAAGATGCAGAAATAGAGATAGAACCAAAATTGTAACCGTTTATGAATAGGAATGCGTGGTTATAAGAAAATCAAGTTGAGGCCTAGAATTTGGGGAGAATTTAGAATTTGGAATTCAAATGATGTTTGGAATTCGAATGATAATTGCTTTCAACGGTTACACTTTGTATAGTGCTATATAAGGCCGAGAAGAATTAATTGTAAATGATCTGCAATCAATCGCACTTATAAATTTTTCTTCAAATTATTTATCTATTCTTTACCCGCAATTCTTTATTCTTTTCTGTTCAGTTAGTTTCGTTAGCATTAGAATTTCATCTCATAACCATTGTTTCGTATATGAGTTGTCACAAAGCCCAATTCATTCAACAAATCAAAGAGCCAACCTTTGGTGAAAGGTCTTTCATGGATGACTAATTCCGGCAAAACAGGTAGATATCATCGTAACTGATATTCACGCTTGAGATCGAGAGGATCGATCTGTATGCTTTGGTGGAGTTAATGCAGTACTTGTTTATAAATATCGTCCAGCCATAAGGTCTCACTTACAATGGCTGTGACGACTCAAACCTTGAGGGTGGGCAGTGTGGCTGGGACAGTAGAAGAGATTGTATCGGTAGGCGAATGTGATTGAAAAGTGGATGAGGCTAAGAGTACATATGTCTTGTTCCACATCGCTTATAGGGAAGTTGTGGACTAATTTATGAGGTTTGGATTTTTTATTCTATGTAAATGAATTTTAAAGCCGTCAGGGTCGAAAGTTTAAAATGAACAATATTACACAATAATAACACCGAAATTTACAATGGCAACTCCTATGGGAAGATCAGCATGTGGACTGACTAGTCCATTTGAAGTTGGTGATTCACTGGCGTGGCGAGCCGACCGATGACTTGCCACAGTGTCACTAGTTCTTCGTGTTTAGCCACAAGAAGCTGAGTCGGCGAGCTCCTAGCTGGAGATCTCCGCCCGGAACTCGCTTTCGGAGACCACCCTTGGTGGCGTCTGCTTTGACTTGTCCAATCAAGTGGTGGGCTTGATCGAGCAGCGAGTGGACGAGAGGCACGCGGCAGCCTAGTGGTCTGCGCTTGAGGGTGGTGTCGAGGGCGTTAGGTCTGACCGGCAGCCAGCTTGAAAGGTGGTTATGAAGCTGCTTGGCGAGGCGGTCTGCGCTCGAGCGTGGTGTCGAGGGCGTTAGGTCTGACCGGCAGTCAGCTTGAAAGGTGGTTATGAACCTGCTTGTCGAGGCGGTTTGCGCTTGTCCTGGTCCACGTCCTATATGGGTGGTTCCTGGATTTGATCCGATGGCGCCTACCGAGTTCCCTAACGTGTTCTTGATTGGAGTGTGCGATACACCAATGCTATTATGTTCTTTTGCTTGTCCTTAAGTTATGCCCGAAGCTGTTTTTAAACTTGTTGCCAAATGTACAAATTGCAAACTCTTGCTGGATTTGAAATGATGGGTTTGGAGGAAAATATTGAGGAGTCAAGATTGAGGGAGTTTGATGGCTTTGTGCCGGCTTGGGCATGGATCTCGAGTGCAACGCAAAGAAACCGAAGCTCGGAAACCGACTGGTGACCTTTGATTTGGGAAGTGTTTAACTCAGATCAGACGTGGGAAAAACATATGGCCTTGTATTTCTTTTCCCCGACGTCCGAATCAGCTCCCTTGGAAAAAGAAAATCTTCATTTGGAATTTTGGGGACTGGTCGTGCGCATCCGTCCAATTTTGAGAGCACCGTGCTCAAGTTTTCTTTTTCTCGGGTAGATGCATTGAAATCCCCGCCCCCTCCTCCTTCCTTTTTTCCCCTCTCGGCTGAGAAATGTGAAAATGAACGACACCCCACTAATCAGAGGAATCTGATTCCCCGGGCCCCCGATTCACCAATCCTGCGTTTTCATTCATCTTTATCTATTATTATTATTATTATTATTATTATTATTATTATTATTATTATTATTGTGTTCTTGTTTGCTGGAGCCTTTTTGTTTGTTTTTGTTTTTAAATGAACAACAAATATCGTGCGGTTCAAAGGCCCTGCTCAAAAGGAAGTTGGGTGTGGTCTTTCACGGCCGAAACAGCTGTCGGGCACTGATTGGGTGAAGGGTAATGCTGGGTAGGAATTCCAAGCGATGGAGCAAGAAGAGAAATGAAAAACCTCATGAAATTTAGAAATTAGATTTTTGAGTGCGCAAAAGACTTCGTTCTAAAAGTTTCCTTAATTCAAAATTCAAGAAGAAATTTACTTGTCCAGCTCGATTGGAGCTTTTGCTCCATGAATGGATGAATGGAAGCGCCTTCCTGCCAATAATAGACCCAAAAAAAAAAAAAATACAAAGCCCAGCGAAAAAACTAATCGCTGCAACAGACAAAGGGAGAAGAAAGCACCACCACCTCAACACATATCCATGGAGAGACCAATGCATATGTGATGAGTGACCCCACTAATTACGCCTCATACTATAAAGAAATAAAATAAGTAACTTTTAAAGAAATTTAAAAAAAAATGTAATGAATTGATCCGATTCCTTTTAGAATTAGAACTAACTGAACCGCATTATACAGACACTAGCTCCTAAGGTTTTTTTCAAAGAATGTTCTTTCCAAGCTAGAGCACAAAGGGTCAAGTACCTCTAAACGACTAACATTCTTTCTCGAATCTCTACCCCAACACTAGATCGATACTTTCGAGAAATGGACTAACCTGGCTAGCTAGGTTGGTCCGCATGGTATCCAATTCACGCTGATAAGATGTGCACCTTCTGTTATACATATTGTGTTCTTATGCTTCTCCATACGTCATGCTTCTCTATTGTTTTTATTGCAATTCACAATTTAAACCATTCCGAATCTTTTTAAACTTGGGGAAAAGTACACCAAAAACCCCAACCTATGCCCCTAGGGACAATTTTACCCCGAATTTTTTTAGGTCATAAAAACCCCAAACTATACCACTTGGAACAATTTTACCCCCGAACTTTTTTTGGGTCATAAAAACCCCAAACTATCTTACTTGGGACAATTTTACCCCGACTTTTTAATTGAAGGGCATTTTCGTCTTTTTACTTTTTTCTTCTTCTTTTTTTTTTTTTTTTTTTCTTTCCTCTTCCCCGGCGGGGAAGCCGGCGAGGGCCCTCGCCGGCGCGCGCGTCGGCCGGGCGGCACTCCTTGGCGCGGGCGAGGGCGACTCTCCCGACGTCGGGGGAGGGACGCCCTCACGGGCTCGCGCGGGGCGGCCCTCGCCGGCTCGGGCGGGCGAGGGTCGCCCCGTCGGATCGGGGAGGGCCGCCCTCGCCGGCTCGGGCGGGGGCAAGGGTCGCCCCCGGATCGGGGAGGGCCGCCCTCGCCCTTGGCGGATCGGCGGGAGGCGACCCTCGGGCGAGGGCCGCCCGGCCGGGAAGGCGAGGGTCGCCCCCCCCCGCCGGATCGGGAAGGGACTGCGCTCACCCCGTCGGGATCTGCGAGGGCGACCCTCGCCCGGCGAGGGAGGCCCTCGCCACGTCGGGCGGCCCTCGCCGCTTCCCTCTCGCCATGGGCGCGGGGGGAAGAAAGAAAGAAAGAAAAAGTGAAAATACGAAAATGCCCTTCGGTTAAAAAGTGCAGAAATGTGTCCCAAGCATGACATAGTTCGAGGGTTTTTAGTGGCGTAAGAAAAGTTCGAGTAAAATTGTCCCAAGTGGCATAGTTTGGGGTTTTTAAAAAGTTTAGGGTAAAATTATCCCGAGGGGCATAGTTTGGAGTTTTTGGTGTCCTTTTCCCTTAAACTTGTTACTAAAAGTACAAATTGCAAACTCTGCTGGATTTGAAATGATGGGTTTGGAGGAATATATTAAGGAGTCAAGATTCGACGGAATTTATTGGCTTTTTGTGTTTGAGGGTGGATCCTCTCGTCTTGGGCGTGAATCTCGAGTGCAATGCGAGCAATCGATGCTCTAAAACCGACGTTCAGAAAACTTGATTACCAAGAATGCAGAAAGTGGGATCCCCAATGGGTAAAATTGAAAGTGATTCACTCAAATGAAACTTGAGAAGGCATATTCCCTTGTATTTCTTATCCCCGACAACAGAATCAGAATCAGCCCCCTAGCACAAAAAATCGTTCTTTGGGATTAGGGACCGGTAATGCGCCTCCATCCAATTTTGAAAGCATCGTGCTCAGGTTTGCTTTTTCCCCCCTCTCCCGTGTGTGGGAAATGTCACGTAAGGAATCTGATTGCCGCCATACCATCCCTTGATTGACGGGGGAGCCTTGTTTTTTATATGAAAAACAAATGTCGTGTGGTTCAAAGGCCCTGCTCGAAAAGGAAGCTGGGTCTTGTTTTCAACGGCCGAAACAGCTGTCGGGCACCGATTGGGTAAGAGGTAATGCACTGTAAGACTTCCCGGCGATCGAGCAGGAAGAGAAACGAAGAACCTCGTGAAATTTAGAAATTAGATTTTTGAGCGCGCCAGACTTTGGTCGAAAAGTTTCCTTACTCAAAATTTAAGAAGAAATTTACTTGTCCAGCTCGAGTGGAGCTTTTGCTCTTATATGAATGGATGAATGGAAGCGCCTTCCTACCAATAATAGATAAAAAAAAAATTATAAAGCCCAGCGAAAAAGAGTTAATCGCTGCAACAGCCAAAGGAGGTAAAAGTACAGTTAAGTGCCAAAACTTGACACAATGAGACACTTAAGTGCTAAGATCGGAACAAAAAGGATGAGTTAAGTGATGGGAGAACAGTAACAATTCGAACAATATCAAATTAATGCAGCGGAATAAAATAATCTCCCCTCTTGTGTAAACCTAATAGGAACCGATATAGTAGAGCAAAATAAATACCAAGCACGCAAACACAAGACCTTTTTTTTTTTTTTGGAAAACCCCTCGGTGTGAGGAGATCAAAACCACGGGGCCAGGAGTCCACCCGAAAATCTTCACTATCAACAAAATTGGGTGAACAATATTCTTATCTAGCAAATACTAGAGGTACATAGCAGCAAAGATCTCAATAATATAATTCTTGGCAATACACATAAACTTCACAAGAGATCAAGGATAAATCTGACCAAAACCGCAGGTTTTGATCAATCTATGAAAAACCTAATGTAGGTAGCTTCAAACGAAAATCAAACTGTTTAGATTCAAGGAGATTGCGCCATGAACACGCTGACAAATTTTCAGCTCAATCGGACCTCGAATCGACCTCCGATGCCAGCTTGATGTAAATCGACTTTTTGCCCCTGCACTCTAGATTTTCGGCTTTCTTTTTCTCTTTTCTTACTATGTCTTTTGCGGCTACCACTTCTACGATAGTGAAACCCTATTTCTCCATATAACTTATTCTATGGGCTCAAGCCCTTTTGGAACACTGCGATTCATTGGACTTCCTCCACATAGGAGTGAACCCAGCTAACAAATCTCCCCCTCACGACAATGTGGAGGAATTCTCCATCCCTGCTATCAACCGGCAATGTTCAAGCTTCTCCCTTGGTAGAGTCTTCGTCATCATATTAGAGCCATTATGGTCCGTATGGATTTTCTCAAGTTCCAACAACTTTTCATCTAGAACATCCCTTATCCAATGATATCTAACATCAATATGTTTCGATCTAGAATGAAAAGATGAATTCTTACCAAGATGAATTGCGCTTTGATTATCACAAAATAGCACACACCTCTTTTGCTTGAACCCAAGTTCTTCCAAGAACTTCTTCATCCATAGCATTTCTTTACTAGCTTCGCCGCCGCAATAAATTCAGCTTCGGTTGTAGAAAGTGCAACACACTTCGCAATCTTGACTTCCATGATACGCTCCACCCGCAAAAGAAATCAAATAACCGAAGTAAATCTTCGAGTATTAATATCTCCTGCCAAGTCGGAATCTGTGTATCCAACTAACTCAAGTTTCCCGATCCCGAAACTGAGTTTCAAATTTGAAGTTCCCCGCAGATACCTCATAATCCACTTCACTGCATTCCAGTGCTCTCTACCTGGATTTGAAAAATAGCGGCTAACAACGCCAACTGCATGTGCCAAGTCTGGGCGTGTACATACCATCGCATACATTAAACTTCCCACAGCTGAGGCATATGGAACACTTTCCATATCTTTCTTCTCTTTATCGATCGTAGGATTTTTGCTTCATATTTAACTTAAAGTGGGCAGCAAGAGGAGTACTAACCACTTTAGCCTTGTCCATGTAAAATTTCTGAAGGATCTTCTCTATATATTTCTCTTGCGACAAAAACAACTTCTTAGCATCTCTGTCTCGGGTAATTCTAATATCAAGAATCTGCTTCGCCGAGCCCAAGTCTTTCATGGCAAAAGACTTGCTCAATTGTTTCTTGAATAACTTAATTCTTAAAGCATTAATGCCAACAATCAGCATATCATCAACATAAAGCAAGAGAATAATAAAGTCATCATCAGAAAATTTTTGGACAAACACACAGTTATACGAGGAAGTCTTCTTATAACCCTGTTTTGTCATAACTGACGCAAACTTTTTGTACCACTGTTTCAGTGCTTGCTTTAGACCATAGAGACTTTTTTTCAATTTGCACACATAATCCTCTTTCCCTTTCACTTTAAAACCTTCAGGTTGTTCTATGTATATCTCTTCCTCCAAGTCACCATGTAGGAAGGTTGTTTTGACATCCATTTGCTCAATTTCCAAATCTAGGGTAGCTGCCAACCCTAATACCACACGGATAGAAGACATTTTCACTACCGGAGAAAATATATCATCAAAATCAATACCCTTTCTCTGACCGAATCCCTTAACAACCAATCTAGCTTTGTACCGTGGTTGTGAAGTATGTTCATCTTGCTTCAACCTGTATACCCACCTATTCTTCAAAGCTCTTTTACCTTTAGGTAACTTCACCAACTCAAAAGTATGATTATCATAAAGTGACTACATCTCATCTCGCATAGCATCAAACCAATTGCTTTTGTACTCATCTTCTATTACTTTTGCAAAGCCCTCTGGTTCACCTGCATCAGTCAATAATACATACTCATCTTCAGAATACCTGGTGGAAGGTCGTCGGTCTCTAAAGGATCTCCGGACTGGAACATCCAGTGGAACATCTAATTGAGCATCTAGTTCAGGAATAATATTATCCGTTTCAACATGTTCAGGAACATGTACGTTATCTGGAACATTGACTTCCTGCTGCTCTTCATCAACCTGTATAGGAATATTTGTAAGAGGAACTGGATCCAAATCATCACTAACCTGTGGTGCAGAAATCGTCTCTGCTTTCTCAATATCCTCTATTGTTTGATCTTCCATAAACACAACATCTCTGCTTCTTACAATTTTCTTTTTAACCGGATCATAAAATTTGTAGCCAAGCATATTTTGTCCATAACCAATGAATATGGACTGTTGTATTTTCACATCAAGTTTAGACTTCTCATCTTTGGGAATATGCACAAATGTTTTGCACCCAAAGACACGCAAATAATCATAAGAAACATCTTTGCCTGTCCAAACTCTATTAAGAACATCAAACTCTAAAGGAGCGCATGGAGTATGATTCGATACATATGTAACTGTACTTAAAGCCTCACCCCAAAAGGATCCAGGTAGCTTTGACTGTGAAAGTAAGCATCTTACCCTTTCAACCAGTGTTCTGTTCATTCTCTCAGCTAAGCCATTTAACTGAGGCGTCTTGGTAGGTGTCGTTTGATGTCGAATACCCTGTTGTCTGCAATATTCATCAAAAGGTCCAATATACTCTCCCTCGTTATCAGTTCTGATGCATTTCAATTTCTTTCCAGTCCGTCTCTCAACTGAAGCCTGAAACTGCTTAAAAGCATATAATACTTGATTTTTACCTTTCAAGGTATAAATCCAAATTTTCCTTGAAAAATCATCTATGAAGGTAACAAAACAAAGAGAGCCACCAAGTGATTTTGTTTTCATAGGACCGCAAACATCAGAATGCACTAAATCCAATATACCTGACTTTCTTGAAGGAGGGGAGCTTTTAAATGTAACTCTATTATGTTTTCCTGCTAAACAATGAGCACATCTCTTTAGCGCTGAACTTTTCATTCCTAAAAGGAGCTTCTTCTTGGCCAATATAGACAAACCCTTCTCACTGATGTGACTGAGCCTCTTATGCCATAACTCAGCTGTATCTTCGCTTTCTTGCATTAATTTTTTCGTGGACAACTTTGCTCGCATAAGGTACAACGAAGAATATTTTTCACCTCTAGCCACAACAAGAGAACCTTTGGTGAGCTTCCATTGACTATTACCGAATGTCTTTGCAATACCCCTCATCATCCAACTTGCCTGTGGAAATCAAATTCAAGCGGATATCAAGTATATGTTTAACATTATTCAATACTAACCTCGTGCCATTGCTGGTTTCTAGGCACACATCACCGATGCCTACAACTTGAGCCAGTCCATTGTTTTCCATCTTCACAGATCCAAAGTCGCCTAACCTGTATGATGTAAAGAAATCCCTACGAGATGTAGCATGAATAGATGCACCACTATCAATTACCCAACTGGTCTCATGAGATACAAAATTCACCGCATCACCATCAAAAATAATGAGAAAGTCTTCTTTAAGTGCAGCAACACGATTATCATCACTGTCACTATCACTTTTCTTCTCTTTACCTTTCTCCTTTTGTTTCTCCCTTTTTAACGGCGACAAAATCTCGAATATGTCCCTTCGATGACAATAATGGCACTCAACATTAGCAAATTTATTATACTTACCTCTGCTTTTATCTCGACTTTTATCTCTATTTCTCGGACCTCGAGACTCACTTCTTCCCCTTTTCTCAACAACCAAGGCATCAGAATGTGAAGAGGACGATCCTTGTGTCTTCCTTCTTATCTCTTCATTCAAAATACTACTCTTAGTCAAATCCATGGTAATCGTACCATCCGGGGCAGAATTAGACAAAGATGTTCGAAACGTCTCCCATGAGTCCGGCAAAATACCAAGCAACCATAGTGCTTGTATCTCATCATCAAACTTGATTCCCATCGCAGCCAACTAATTAATAATTCCTTGAAAAGAATTTAAATGATCAGTCAAACGAGTACCATCTTGATATCTCAGAGCCATCATCTGTTTTATCAGAAATAACTTATTATTCCCAGTCTTTCGAGCATATAACTATTCGAGCTTATTCCATAAACTGCGTGCATGTGTTTCCTTAATAATATGGTTCAAAACATTATCATCCACCCACTGCCTAATATAACCACACACTTGACGATGAAATATAGACCATTCAACATTAGTTTTATTTTCCGGTTTCTCCTCGGCAAATACGGGCATATAAAAATCTTTCACATATAAAAGATCTTCCATCTTCCCTTTCCAAATATGATAATTCGAACCATTCAGTGTAACCATTCTACTCGTATTCGTTTCCATTGTTTAACACAAGGCAGAAAAATTAAGCAATAACCAAAAGCTCTAATACCACTCTGATGGGAGAACAGTAACAATTCGAACAATATCAAATTAACGCAGCGGAATAAATAATCGCTCCTCTTGTGTAAACCTAATAGGAACCGATATAGTAGAGCAAAATAAATACTAAGCACGCAAACACAAGACGTTTTTTTTACGTGGAAAACCCCCTCAGTGTGAGGAGATCAAAAACCATGGGACCGGAGTCCACCCGAAAATCTTCACTATCAACAAAATTGGGTGAACAATGTTCTTATCTAGCAAATACTAGAGGTACATAGCAGCAAAGATATCAATAACATAATTCTTGGCAATACACATAAATTTCACAAGAGATCAAGGATAAATCTGACCAAAACCGCAGGTTTTGATCAATCCATGAAAAACCTAACGGCGAGAAAATTCGACTAAAATACTGACGTTACACTTTTCCAGCAAGTTGGGGGTCAAAACGGCATTGTTTTGGGTATTGACATGACCAAATAAGCCTAAAACGACGTCGTTTTAAGTATTGATGTGGGTAGATTAGCTCAAAACGACGCCGTTTTGGTCAAAATTTATTTTTTAATATAAATGTTAATTAAATAATATTAAAAACCAAATTAAAAAAAAAAAAAAAGAGACAACAGCCCTGCCTGTGGCCGCCGCCCTATCTTCGGTGGGGCAACGGCGATGGATGGCGAGGGTATTTGTTATCTCCAACAGCGGAATCATCCCGCGGGGTTGCACGCTCTTTCCTAAGTAGAGCATTGAATTCCACACCCCCTCCTTATTTTTTTCTCTCGCCTTTGTGTAAGAAATGTGAAATTGAAATTGAAATTGAACGACGGGTCCAAAAAGTTGGCATTGATGGTTAGTGTGGGCCAACGGCGACAACACGAGGGGTGGAAAACAATATTATTATTATTATTATTATTATTATAAAAATAATTGGATTATTCAAGGAATTTCAATAATTTCATTTTGAAGCATATAACACGAGAATCGAATGGTACGTTTGGTAACATTTTTACTCCTAAGAATAATTTCTTTTAAGAAATAGTTATTTTCTATTTCTACTCTTTGGAACAATTTCTAAATATAATAAGGCGTTTGGTAACAACAATTTTTTTAAAAAAGGAATAGAAATGCGTTTGGTACCGACAAAATTTTTTTATTTCTTTTTTCCTCGATGGAGGCGGTGGGGGTGGGTGGCGATTGGCGATCGGCGTTTGGCTATTGACGGCTGCCGCACATCGGTTGGCAGTCGTCGGTCGGTTCGGTTGGTGCAAATGCCGAATGCCGATCGTCGGTCACTGCCCGCCGCCGGACGAAGGGCTGTAAGATGCTAGTCGCCGGACGCCACATGTTGGGCTGCAGGTCACCAGAGGCTGGTCGCCAGGCTGTTGGGCGCCCGGCAGCCGATCACCCACTACAAGTCACTGGATGCCCGATCGCCGATTGTTGAGTGAAGGGTGGCGGTCATCGGCTACAGGTCGCCGGGCCACCGGTCGCCCATCGCAAGTCACTGAACACCAGGCCTTGTGGCGGTCAGCCACCACTTGACGGTCTCCAATGGTTGGAGGTTGACAGTAGCAGTCGGCGGTCGGAGGCGATTGGTGGCCGGCAGCAGTCAGCAATCGGCGGCCGATGGTCGAAGGTCGACGGGTGGTGGTTGGTGGACGGCGGTCGGTCATAAGTAATAATCAAAGAAATAGTTTCTATTTTCAAGAACAAGAAGCTACTTTTTTTTACTTCTCATTTCTACTCCAAATCTATTCATGGGAACAACTTTCTATTTCGGAAAATAGAAAAAATCAGTCGTGTTACTAAACGAATTTATGTTCTTTTTCTATTTTGGGGAACAAAAGAATAGAGAAATAGAGGAATAGAAACATTACTATGCAGCCCCTAAGGCTTTGCAAGGCCCCTAAGGCTCTGCAAGGCAACATTTCTTTTCCTCAATTTTTCTGTTCTTTTGTTCCCTAGAATAGAAAAAGAATATAAATGCGTTTGATAACGCCAACTGATTTTTCTATTCCCGGGAATAGAAAGTTGTTCATGGAAATAGATTTAGAGTAGAAATGAGAAGTAGAAAAAAGAAGTTTCTTATTCCTAAGAACAGGTTTTAGAAACTATTTCTTCGAGACTACTCACCGCCTATAACACATGGCCACTTGGCCATCGTCGCTTGGCAGGCCGCCACCAGTCGCCAACCGCTTGCCGCCGGCCGTCGATCGCCGTTGGCCACCCCCACCTGCTCGCCACCAGCTGATCGCCAGTCTCCGGCCTCTTGTTGCCGCCCTTTGCCTAGTGACCGAAGGCGACTAGCAACTGTCGACCTAATATGATGGGCGATAACCCGGAGACTGGCGGCGGCGAGTGGTGGCAGGCGGTGGCGACTGGTGGCGGCGAGCGACGGTGGCGATGGCGATGGTGACGGGCGATGATGGCTGCGGCGGGTTGTGGGCGACGACTCGCCGCAGCCGCAGTCGCCGCCGCCGTCCCTCGATCTCCGCCGCTATTGGGGAAAAAAAAAGAAATAAATTTTTTTTGTTAGTACCAAATGTATTTCTATTCTTTTTCTATTTCGAGAATAAGAAATTTTTATAATTATCAAATACCTTATTTTACTCTGAAATTATTCCAAGAGTAGAAATATTAACAGACGTACTCTAATTCCCCCCAAAACTCCAATCCTCCATCTTCTTTTTTCATTTAACTTGTATTATTATTATTATTATTATTATTATTATTATATTCTTGTTTTGCTAGGGAGTGACGAATCACCATGGCCAGAGGCTGTCAGCCACTCCTTGGTTAATCATATATGTCATTGAACAAAAGTCAATGCTGGTTAAGACTTTTAAGCGATCAAGAATCTTGAGAAGTTTAAAAAGACCAAATGGAAAGCTAAACGCTGCAACAGCCATAGGGATAAGAAAGCCCCACCATCTCAACACATATAACCACCAAGAGAGACCAATGCACAGATGACGGAGAGATGATAGACTTATCTATTCCATCCAAAACCCCCACACAATGAGTAACCTCATGTGATCACTTCTCGATCCACTTCGGTCAAAAGTGGTCACTTTTTTTTTGCCAATTACTTATGTCTTGTATAGTCGATAGAATTCCCCCTTAGGAACCAGAACCAGAGCCGGACTGGACCACCTAAACACCGATTCCTAAGGTTTTCTTTGAGGAATGTTCACTCCACGCTAGAGTACAAAAGACGGACTGCCTCTAAAGCCCTCGCAATGAGGAATGATCTTTCCTCAAATCTCTACCCCCAGCACCGGATTGGATGGTACCCGATTCAGGCGGTCCGTTCTAGATTATAAACGTCAAATTTCAAGCAGACACAATCACTTAGAATCCAACGTGAAGACAAAGCATGAGGTGAAGGGTCGACTCCATCTGGATGTTGTAATCCGCCAGGGTGCGGCCGCTGGTCTGGGGAAATGCCTTCCTTGTCGTGGATCTTGGCCTTGACGTTGTCGATTGTGTCAGAGCTCTCGACCTCCAGAGTGATGGTCTTGCCGGTGAGGTTCTTGACAAAGATCTGCATTCCTCCCCTAAGCCTCAGCACGATGTGGAGGGTCCTCCTTCTGGATGTTGTAGTCGGCAAGGGTGCGACCGTCCTCGAGCTGCTTTCCAGCGAAGATGAGATGCTGCTGGTCGGGTGGGCTCCCTTCCTTGTCCTGGATCTTGGCCTTGACGTTGTCAATGATGTCGGAGCTCTCCACCTCGAGAGTGATGGTCTTGCCGGTCAAGGTCTTGACGAAGATCTGCATGCTTTCACGGAGAGACGGAGGACGAGGTGGAGGGTCGACCCCTTCTGGATGTTGTAGTCGGCAAGCGTACGGCCATCCTCGAGGTGCTTGCCGGCAAAGATGAGTAGTTGCTGGTCCGGAGGGATCCCCTCCTTGTCCTGGATCTTGGCCTTCACGTTGTCGATGGTGTCGGAGCTCTCGACCTCGAGGGTAATGGTCTCGCCGGTGAGGGTCTTAATGAAGATCTGCATGCCTCACCAGAGCCCGAGCACAAGGTGGAGGGTGGACTCCTTCTGGATGTTGTAATCGGCAAGGGTGCGGCCGTCCTCGAGCTGCTTGCCGGCGAAGATCAGGCGCTGCTGGTCCGGCCGGCTACCTTCCTTGTCCTGGATCTTGGCCTTGACGTCGTCGATGGTGTCAGAGCTGCCCGGTAAGGGTCTTGACGAAGATCTGCATCTGCAAAGCCAACAAAACACGAATTTGAGCCTTCCTTTCAACCGTCGGAACCGAGAAATCAAGAAAATGCGAAGAACAAGAAACGAGAGTCCAGATTCAAGATCCACAGATGGGAAAAAACCCATTCACATATCGCGAAGAACGGGAAGATCAGAGATCGAGAAGCCTACCTTGAGAGATTTAGCAAAGGCTTGGCTGGGAATGGATTGCGAAAGAGAGGAGAGAGTAGTAGAAACAGTTTCATAATAGGTTTCATAACTAGGGTCTCCTGGGTCTCCTGTACGTCCTCTTATATATAACGGGAACACACAATGGGAGATCGACACGTGGTGACCATCACGTGGCTCTCACCAGTCCAATCCAAGCGACCAAAGAGAGGTAAAGGGCCACTAAGATCAATTAATTTCGGGAAAAAAAAATTAATTACTTAACTTTATTGATATTTAAAAGGTTCCCAGTTGGGGTAGGGCCACCATTAACTGACACCATGCAGCGAAGAAACCAATGGGAAGTCGACACGAGGCGATCAAAGACGTGGCCTGCACCAGTCCAACACGGCAACTCCTGGTGCCCTGGATCGTACACTAGTAAGTATTGGTGGGTGGACTCACGGGACTCAGTTTCGATGATCAGATTTTGTTTGGTTACTGAGGGATCATGAACAACGCCTTGCCTTATCAGCTTCTTGTCGTCCGGAACAAGCGGCTGTAAGGCTAATGTGCTCATCTGGCTAATAGTCTGAAGTCCATGACAGGAAAAAGGTTACGCCATGTCCGATTTTAATTCCTGTTAATGTTAAATCTAATTCTGCTTGCAATAATTGCCTGGTTGCATTTGGATTAAGATATACTGTGAAGTGTTGATAGATATTAATGGCTAATAAATCGTGGAAGTTTAGCGTACGTATGAGATTAATTTTGATTGGAGTACAATAGTTGCTGAAAGAATGAAAATTAAAGCTGACATGATTCTAAATTGTTGAGTCTTCAAATATGAGGTCCAAAATCAACTATAGACTTTGGCTAATGCTCAACAAGGTAGCGGGAACTTCGTATATCTAACGGAAAACAAAAGAAATGAAGATCCTTCGACAAAAGCTGTGTGTGGGATTTAATTTAAAAATGGAAATAAGTTTTTATATTTCTCTCCTCTCTTCAATATCCACTATTTTTCACTGGCTTGCAAATTCTTGCTGATCGATTATTAGCGAAAATAATGTGTGTCGCAAATGGCAGATTAGTTGGTCAAAGATGTTGTGTATTTAAGAGTTCTCATTGCGGGCATTTGTTACTGATTTGTGGTCAGACCATACACCTTGGCCATTTAAACTAGTTGCCTAGAAGCTATAACTCCTTGGTGAAACGCGGGCCATTGTGGATGATGACCTATTATGGAAGTGCTCTGAGAATTATTCATCAATCAAACTTTGCTGCAACTTCAACCTTCCCACTTAGAAAGGGGGAGGTGATGATGTTAAGTTTTAAGTGTGGTGTTTGATTTTCACACTCTGCAAACAAATAGAACAAAAGTTTGAGAGTGATATAAAAATTACAATATGATAGATAAAAAAAAAATTGCTTAGTCTCTTTCATGTGTGCTTACACTTACTCTTGCTAACCCTTTGGTCTCGCATCTACTAGGCATTTGCAGATATTGTTCATACTCAGTGAAAGCCCAAACCTAGATGTGCTAGAAGTAGAAATGGGAGTAGAACTAGTAACTATGGCCTTGTAAGCTTTTGCTTTTATGGAAGTACCTCAAGTTTCTATTGGTGTATTTTTTGCAAATATGGTAGTTAATATGTTTACCACATAAGTTCCAATGGCCATCCTTCCCATATGGGAAGAGAGAGGTGGAGAGTTCGACTCATTATCTTCTTAGGAGGGCTAGGAGCGGAAACCTTTAGTTTCAGGTGTGGGGTTTAACTCTCATGTTTTACAAAAAGGTATGGCAAAAGTTTGAGAGTGAGTTGAGAATTAGAGTAGTACAAACCAAAAAAAGAAAGTTTACCATGTTGAATTCATGTGGAGGCACACTGTGTTATATAGACGGCATTCTTTTACCAGAATTTGTTTTGTCATTAATGCTCCTCGTCTTGCTATTTTGCTTCCTAGAAGTAAGGCATCGTAGTTTTCCTATATCCTCTTCTCTTCAATTTCATCTGAGTTGTTTATGCAAGATGCATTATAAATTGAACTTTACTGCTGCATTTATCCGCAAGAGTAGAATAGATTTATCCGAACTAGCACTGGTTTATTTGGGTAATTTCATGAGATGGACAATTGGAGGATTCTCTTTGATTAATCAATTAATTTTGACCATCTTTCTTCGAAGACTTGCAACTAGTTGCTTCAGGCAATGGTGGAGCTCCTCACTATCCTTTATGTCTACTTCTTCAAGTTTTGAGAATTAAAGATGACATGGTTAATTACATTTAGAGCCTGTCCTGTCAGTTGACAGGACCATTTGCTGCAGTTAAACTTGAATTTGTGGCTGAATTATGGTAACTAAAGGCAGATCTCCAAATCACTTCTCACAAATGAGGAGTCCTATTTGACTTGGAATGTCAAGGGAAACCTGTTCAAACTATCTTAAAGAAGAGGAGAATGATAATCAGATGTGCTTGGTGATCAAGCAGTTATGTTTTACAACAAAATATTTGTTTTAATTTTCGAATGCACCATAATGTTAGAGAAGTATTTACATTGATTTAATCATGTGGTCTTTTGTGGCTATGTCGTAACGATGATGAATACTCATCGTATCCTGTTGCTTATTTGCAGACAGGTTGCCAGAGGACTAATGAAGTACCAACCTGACACTATTATTAGTGTCCATCCACTTATGCAATATGTTCCGCCTCGAGGCAAAGGTTCTCCTAATGAAGATCGTTTTTACCACGGCACCAGTCCAATACAACTCTTTTGTTGATATCATGTATCTCATCTCTCTCTTTCTCGATCGATTCCCAGCCAAGCCCTAGCAAATTCTCTCAAGGCAGGCTTCTCGATCTCTAATCTTTCTGTTCTTTGCAATTTTTATGGGGGGTTTTTTCTGATCTGTTGATCTTGAATCTGGGTTATTGTTTCTCGTTCTTCGTATTTTCTTGATTCCTCGGTTCCCACGGTTGAAAGGAAGGCTCAAATTCGTGTTTTGTTGGCTTTGCAGATGTAGATCTTCGTCAAGACCCTCACCGGGCAGCTCTGACATCATCGACAACGTCCAGGCCAAGATCCAGGACAAGGAAGGCATCCTGCTGGACCAGCAGCGTCTAATCTTCGCCGGCAAGCAGCTTGAGGACGGCTGTGCCCTTGCCGATTACAACATCCAGAAGGAGTCCACCTTCCACCTTGCGCTCCGGCTTAAGGGAGGCATGCAGATCTTCCTTAAGACCCTCACCAGCAAGACCATTACTCTCAAGGTCGAGGGCTCCGACACCATCGACAATGTGAAGGCCAAGATCCAGGACAAGGAGGGCATCCCTCCGGACCAGCAACTTCTCATCTTCGCCGGCAAGCAGCTCGAGGATTGCCATACACTTGCCGACTACAACATGCAGAAGGAGTCGACATTCCACCTCGTCCACCGCCTCCGTGGAAACATGTAGATCTTCGTCAAGACCTTGACTGGCAAGACGATCACCCTCGAGGTGGAGAGCACCGACAGCATTGACAACGTCAAGCCCAAGATCCAGGACAAGGAAGGGATCCCACCCGACCAGCAGCATCTCATCTTTGCTGGAAAGCAGCTTGAGGACGGCCACACCCTCGCCAACAACAACATCCAGAAGGACCCGACCCTCCACCTCGTGCCGAGGCTCAGGGGAGGAATGCAGATCTTAGTCAAGACCCTCACCGGTAAGACCATTACTCTGGAGGTCCAGAGCTTTGACACGATCGGCAACGTCAAGGCCAAGATCCAGGACAAGGAAGGCATTCCCCCAGACCAGCGGCTGGACCCTGGCGGATTACAACATACAGAAGGAGTTAACCCTTCACCTCGTGCTCCATCTTGGCTGTGGATTCTGAGTGCTTGTGTCTGCTTGAAATTTGGTGTCTTTGTGAATGAATTTCTTTGAAAGTGTTTATGTGAAATAGAGCCGATGGGTTCCTGATCGTGTGGGGCTTGTGAATAAATCCTAGTTTCAATGTAATAAAATAGTTTATTCTATCTATCGTCTGTGCATTGGTCTCTCTTTGTGGATGCTTGTGTTGAGCTTTGGCTGTTGCAGCGATCAGCTTTCTCGCTGGGCTTCTTAAACTTCACAAGGTTCTTCATTACTCTTCTTGCTCATCGCTTGAATGTCTTGCCCGGCATTACCTGTTGTTCAAAGACTTGATTATCCCATGGAATGGAGAATTTGCAGCACCTGACGAGCTTTTGGCCATGGAAAACTACACCCAACTTCCTTCTGAGTCGGGTCTGCGAAGCCACAACGGATCTTTGTATTTCATATGATAAACGCTCCGGACCAAACAAGAACATAAAAATATATTCTTAAACGTGACGAGGTGCATATGTGCTGGAAGGTGGTACTGAGCATATTATTGCAACCCTAAGCATACAGCATGGCATGCCTACCCTCGACGCCGGGGATCCATGAGCCTTGCCCCGTTCCCTAGTCAGATGTTTGGATGTGAGCCCTTTAAAGGCCCATATTCTACTGAAGATATGATAAGGTAAGGGTAGGGGTGTCAAATAGGTGGGTCGGGTCGGGTTTGGGTCGGGTCGAAAATGGTCCGACCCACATCGGCTCATTTAACCCGTTTTGACCAATTTTCATGCAATGTAAATTTGATGACCCATACCCGACCGGACCCATACCCAACCCATACCTAACCCATACCTAACCCACATTACTAGAGGTGTCAATATGGGTCATAAACCCATATTATGATCCACTTTTAGTTAAATGGGTCAAATATGGGTCAAGTGGAAGTTAAATATGGGTCAAATATGGGTTAAGTGAAAGTTAAATATGTGTCAAATATGGGTCAAGTGAAAGTTAAATATGGGTAAAATATGGGTTGGGTGAGTTATTAGGTAGGCCGTCATCTCTCTCCTTCCATCTCCCTCCTCTACGCGTGCACCTTCGGGCGCCCGTTGCTCCGATGGTTATTCACTCAACAATAATTAAAAAAATCGATTTTTTTTAAAAATTATTTTCCTCAAACTATTTCAATTTAGAGGTATCCACATTTTTTTTTTTATTTACTAATTTTTTTTATTTAATTTACTTTATAAATTTGGTGTGAAATTTTTATTCAAATAATTTATATGTGAAAAGTTTAAAGTGGACTAAATAAGTGGGAGTAGATTTTCTTAAATTAAGTTAAATATTAATATGTGTTGGTAATGTGTAGGGGTGTCAAATGGGTGTGTCGGGTTGGATTTGGGTCGGGTCAAAAATGGTCTGACTTACATCGACCCATTTAACCCGTTTTGATCCATCTTCATGAAATGTAAATTTGATAACCCATACCCGACCTGACCCATACTACCGATACATATTAATATTTAACTTAATTTAAAAAAATATACTCCCACTTATTTAGTCCACTTTAAACTTTTACATATAAATTATTTGAATAAAAATTTCACATCAAATTTATAAAGTAAATTAAATAATAAAAAATTAGTAAATAAAAAAATGTGGATACCTCTAAATTGAAATAGTTTTTGGAAAATAATTATTTTTAAAAATCGATTTTTTAATTATTTTAAAAAATTGAATTTATTATTTATTTATTTATTTATTTATTTATTTTTCTTTTTCTTTTTCTTTTCCGTTTCTTTTCTCTTTTCTTTCTTCTTCCTTCTTCCCCATTTTCCTCTGCTGGTGTTGCCCGACGGCGATTGGCCAAGAGGCAGGCCAGCGAGCCCGAACTCGACCAAGATTGACGAACTCGAGGCTTGGCCGAGGTCGCTGGCAGTGGTCAAGCTCAGGCTCGCCCAGATTTGGCAAGCTGCGAACTCTGTTGCGGCCAGTGAGTTCGGGGCTCGCCTACTCAGATTCGGCCGAGTCGTAGCTCGGCTAAGGCTAGGGACCTTGCGACTCGCCTGTCTAGATATAGGCCGAGCTCCAGCCAGCGAACTTAGGGCTTCCCAGCCCAAGCTCTGTCGCGGCTCGCCTACCTAGATTTAGGCTGAGCTCTAGCCGGTGACGGCAAGCTCGGGATCGGCGATGGTGACGGCGACGTGATGGTAGGATCAGTAACAGAAGTCGAGAACGCATAGAGGAGGGATGGAAGGAGAGAGATGATGGGTCTATCTAATAACTCACTCAACCCATATTTTATTCATATTTAACTTTTACTTGACCCATATTTGACCCATTTAACTAAAAGTGAGTCATAATATGGGTTTATGACCCATATTGATACCTCTAGATTTGAGGTCGTTTGAGGTAGAATATGGTGATAGTGCCTTGGTGAATCATGGTGGTTGAGGTTTTGGATTTTTTAAAATTTTTGTCAAGGCTTTTTGTGGGATTTTTCACGAAGTGTTTTTGTACATTTTAGGTGTGTTTATTTCATGAAAAATTTTATGTTGAAAGAGACGGTAATTCATTTTCAAGAAAAGTGATTGATATTTCCTTATTTGGTTGTGATCATGAAAATGAGAGGGAAGTAGTAGTAGAGAGGGGGAGAGAGAGCTGCATCAATGTTGCATTGGCAACACCCCAATGGTGTCTCTTTGGCGAAAACGATTTCCCCTTTCATGGGAGGGGAATTCATTTTTCAAAGTCTTAGCATGTCGATTTTGCTCGAAAATACTTTTTGTTGACTGATTCATTTTTTGGTGTCTAAATAGGTGGAAAGTGTTTCGACAAAAAAGAAGAAGGAAAAACAGATGGGAAGTGTTTCGACAAAAAAATAAGGTGGAAAGTGTGAAGCCATTTTCTAGAGAATGGTTTTACACCAAATAAAAGCAATCTTTCTTTTGTGTGAATTTATGAATATCATTAATCATATGAGGTTAACAAGTTTAGGGGAATCCCTTAGCATTTTAAAAGGCTAATTATGCGAGAAGATGAAGGAAGGGAGCCTTCATAAAACATTTGCAAACATTCGCCCGAAAAGGCCTACACCATTGTTAGAGTGACGTCTTATCTCTTACAACCTTTCGAACCCTAGCCAATAGAAGATGAGACTTAATCGACTCGTTTTGAAATTGTCTAAGGTTGCGTTCCATCCAGATGAAATAGATAGTCACTAAGAAAGACAGCTTGAGGAGTCTTGCCTTCAAGTTTTTACCCTTGGTGGCCCTAATCATCCATTGAAGTTCTAAGTTACAATATTCTATAGAATGCCAAATTCCATTTTGTGCCAAAATACTATGCCATACACCATGCCAATCTCTTGCAAAATGCCAAACAAAAGCAATCTTAAATAATGGGAAATTGCCTATTTTGATGTGCACGAAATAGGAAAGACTAAGCACATTTCTAAGTGTACTTTTGGTAACAATTAATCATGATTAATATCTAGAAATCATTTTAGAACAATTTATCCAAAAGATTGGGAGAAGATAAGGGGCAAGCATGGTTCTAGGATAGAAATTGGAATCTAAGAACCACACTGATGGAAATTCATAGATTCTAGATTCCAAGATATACAAGGTAGGTTTTAGGTTTCAAAATTTGGGAAACCTATTCTCGAGGCATGCAAGGTTCTAGGTTCTAGATTTGGTAAAACCTGAAACCTGAAACCCGTAACTTAGAACCTAGAACCTAGTATAAGTTTTTATGTTTTTCTTAATCTATATCTTCACATGATTTTGAGGTATTCCATGGTGTATGAAGATAAGTGTATAATTCGAAACTTCCGTAGACTATGAGACCAATGGAAGCTCCAATTGTTTTTTTTGATGTAGCTATGTTTAGGCAATTGCTTCTTTTAAGGTAATAATTCTATATAATACAAGAGCAATCGGTGCATTAAAATCATAAAATTTTCTTAATACTATTCGACAAGTGCATATGAGCACTCGTTCTTAGGCAGTAGATAATAAAATCATTGTTGTATTTATTTTCGTTTTGCTTTACTAAAGATGAAAAAAAGAATCTGTTGGAACGTGGAATCGACCTTGGAAACTGTAATAGGGTAGATTTCAGATTTCAGGTTCTGATGGGAAGCTTTTAGGTTCCAAAAATAAGGAACCTGTATTCGATGATAGGTTCTGGGTTCTAGATAGAATTTGTAAAGAATCTGGAACCGTTTACCCCAGAAAATATCACTAGAATATAAGTAAAAATGGGGCAAATAAAAAAAGAAGAAGCTATGATCCGCTCGTAATGCTTCCATTAAAGATCTCAATGGTGTCTCCTTGGCCAACCTGGTGCCACTTAAGTGACTTATCTTCATCCATCACATTCTGCTTGTATATGAAGAAATAACCTTCTTGTGGTAGATGTAATTGGTCCGACTTTTGCAGCTTCTGGATCTCCTTCCTTAGGTCCTCGACATTGTTCGACGTGCTCACCTAGACCGCAATCCTCTTTGTCCCACATGTTGTGTTGGAAAAATATTAGAATACATGAAAATAATAAAAATTATTGGAAACACATTGAAAGGATCAGAAAATAAAAAGAATTGTTTGAGGCATGCAAGGACACCACTCTTAAGGATAATTACGCCCCTTAGAGTACACGACTCAGTGCAATAGGCTCTAGTGACTATCCTCCCAAGATACAACAGACCGTCTTCTATTTTCCCCATTGAATATTAGAAGGAACATAATAACATTGTGTATAACCCTGCAAGGAAAAGGAAATGAAAGATTTTTTCAAGAAAAATATATTCTCTTCTTGATTCAGTGTATCTCTCTAGATTGTCTTTTTAAGTTTTATTTTTTGTATATAGACAAAATAAAGGTATTAAGATACTGTTATAGAGTCGTTGTAGAGTAATGGAGGATTTATTTGATAATTAAATTAGATGGTGCAATGCGATTGAAAAACCGTTACATGATCATTAAAAAGTTGTTACAAAATGTTACAAAACTATATAATATTAATGTTAGACAAAAACTGTTACAAATTGATAATGGTAAAAACTGTTACAAAAATTAATAACTTTCAATTTTTCAATGCTGCTGAAATATCCAACAATTCCTCACATATTTCAAAAAGTTTGGAAAATAGAAATAGAATAATGCTGGGTTATTGGAGAGTAATGCATTGGAACTGGTGCTTGCTAGGCTATGAACCAACCTTAGAAAGAATGAAATATAATTCACGAAATAATTGATGAAGTTTGAAACTTCTTTGAACTGATAATTTCTTTTCGTGAATTATAATTTTCAACGTGGTTTTGCGCTAATAGGTTATGTGCGTGCTTGATTTATTCATAAGTGTTCTAGAGATTATCACCAATAATCTCATAGGAGCGGCCTCGCTCCACACTATATAAGTGATTCCATCAAGTGTATTCTACAGTTTAAAACATCATTAATAATGGCTAAGGAATTTCATTAAGAGCTTAGCTCAACCTCTTTTTCCTTGCAGTTTTGCACTATTCTCACCTTAAGAGGGATATAAAATTTTTAATTGTGCATCACTATATCAATAAGTGACTTTTTATTACTCATATGTACTTAATATATGGGATCACCAATCACATAGATACTATCACTATGGATTTTCTTCAATTAGCTTGTCCCATTCCCCTCAATGTATAGCCAGAGGATCGGCCAATTCCATTTCTAACTTCATATAATCAATGGACATAATTCCATCTTTAAATAGTTGTTTTACCATGTCATCCCTTGTGTCCATTTTTACCATTGAAATTTTTTTTATTGTAATGGTCATATACAATAATTAGACACGGGAGGTGTCAATCTATTCCCAAAGGAATATATGCTCAGAGTTTCTCAACTACTCAGCCTCATTTTCAGATATGAGTTTGAGAAGAATTTTCCTTTTCCTCAAGAACTTGAGTAGTTCTCGAATTATTGAAAAATATTTTTTTTTTTTTTTTTTCGTTCCTTCCTCTACTAGAGTGTAGGAGGATAAAGCATTATGTTCTCAACACACATGATTGATAGCACCCGAGTCTACCACCCAATTTTTTCAAATTAGCCATAATATTGGCCTGGAAAATGACCACAATAGATACGTCATTAGATTGTGTGCCTCTACCAAGTTGATTTTTGGTGGAGCAGGATTGTCATTTCCATCACAATTTCGTTTGCACCTCCACAAGGTGAGCACATATTCATTAGTGGATTTTGTCTCATCAAAATCTGAGATTTAGTTAGCACTACTGTATCCTTCTAAAACAGTGAGAAATCCATTATGTAAAGTGCCATATTATATATTCAAATGGCTGCAAATTTCATGAAATAATTCCATTGTTGCAAAAATTGATCTCACTTAAGGTGTTCATTTCCAATCATGGAGCCTTGGGCTTATGTCCCTTCACGCTGACCTCTACTCAAATCAGCCAGACATACAAATTCACTGATGATGGCATAATACCACTGATGATGGCATATTACCCACACATTCATTCCAAGAAAATTTTCACCAGGCTGCACTTATTCAATAAAATACAGCTTGAAGGAGTAAGTATTGGTAAGGACTAATTTGGCCTCCACCAAACCATATACCAGGCACTTGTCAACACTAAATGGTATTAGCAGCAGTAGAAAATCTGTTACTTTGCTAAAATATTTATGAAAGCGACATCATGAAATCATCATAAATCCCACTGGTGATTTTTGTATTTTAAACAGCAGTTTACAAATACATTCACAAAGAAAGACACGCTCTGTAGCACCACCAGCACAAGACAGAGAACTCGTTCAATTGACAGTCTAGTGAATGAGCAAATGCTCATCATGGTCTACCATCCAAGCGTACAAATTGCATGTCTGTCTCCGCAATACAGGTAAATCATGCAAGTCTAAGTATTTAGAAGCACTCCTTCAAAGCATACGAATATCTATGGACTGACAAGGATCATTACCCACAACAGAAAATGCGTTTAAGAAAATTCTTATTTTGATATATGCCCCTAATTAATTCTTTCACAGCAATTACACAAAATTGTTACAAGTGTAAGGACCACTAATAAAAGTTTACGTAGAACATGATCATGATCAATATGAGCTAATAATTAAAGATTCACCAAATGAGAGAGAAGCTATTTGTGCAATTTTCAATTTGTGAGGCTCACATAACTACACCTTTGCACAGAGGACAACATCCATGAGATAAAGACGTAAATAAGTAACACAGTCCAGACCAATTGGATGTAACTTGAGAGCAATGCCTACCTTGCCTTAAAAGAAGAAGAACAAAATAAATAAAAGGACCAAAACGAAGTTGTTCACGCCTAAGTCTACAAATGACGCAACCCCCAAATATATTTTACATGCAAGTCATATTAACTTAGACACCAAAAAGCGCATCCCAAAAACTTCAACATCGGTCTTGTAATATAAAATGACACACACACACACACACACACACACACACACACACACACACACACACACACACGCAAGTCATATTAACTTAGACACCAGAAAGCGCATCCCAAAACCTTCAACATCGGTCTTGTAATATAAAATGACACACACACACACACACACACACACACACACACACACACACACACACACGCACGCAAGTCATATTAACTTAGACACCAGAAAGCGCATCCCAAAACCTTCAACATCGGTCTTGTAATATAAAATGACACACACACACACACACACACACACACACATACACACATGCAAGTCATATTAACTTAGACACCAGAAAGCGCATCCCAAAACCTTCAACATCGGTCTTGTAATATAAAATGACACACACACACACACACGCAAGTCATATTAACTTAGACACCAGAAAGCGCATCCCAAAACCTTCAACATCGGTCTTGTAATATAAAATGACACACACACACACACACACACACACACACACACGTACAGTGACCATCAAGGTCGAATAATAGAGAAAATGTGAGGATCCACAACAGAATACTTACTAGAAGAAGCATGGAATAGTACTCTGATAAAATTTATTGTATTATATATGTCCAAGTTTTTCCATTTACTCGAATACGATCATATCCCGATTCCAAAAGGACTACTCTCCAAGCAAAAGCCCCTCATTTAATTTCTTTTGCTGACCACATGTATTGACCAAGCAAGACCAAAGCCAGAATCAAACATCACATCCACAAAAATCGCCAAATTCAGAACGATTAACCATCAATAAACATTGGCACAACTACAGATATTAACTAGTCAAATTTTATTTGACAGAAAATTCATGCTACCAACTTCCTATGATCCTCCCCAAAACTAAAAGCAAAGAGGAGAACAAAGGGGAACCTCTAGATTAATAAATTATGTAAAGAACTTCTAGTTAAAAATAAACTGGCCTTCATAGAATCATCCAGTTGAATGCTCCAATATGTCAAAATTGCAAAGATAACTTACCTTGGCCAAAGTATTTATTAATACATGAGCAATAACCAAAATTTTAGCCCATCGACGGAGTTCAATGGGGAGGACGCCATTAGCCATTGTTCTCCAACTTGCCCGGTCACCCATGTCTGTGTTCTTTAGGATTTGTTGCCTCGCAAATCTCAAGCAACATCCGTGGTTCCGTACTATCATTATCGAATGTCATCGATTGCCTCTATGGCCTTAAGATCTGACTGTAAGCATCGTGCAATGTCAGTTCTCACCATATCAAAAACCAGAACAAGTGATCGAGCCAACAAATGTATGGACTTTATGTGTGTTAAGTGTTCCTTTTACCAATTCATTTTGATTAAGTCTTCCTACGTTCCTCATAGAAACAATAAATTTCAATTTTTCATGCACTGTGACATTGACTTGCTCTACCGATGGAACAATTCCACATGAAAAACATAATATGAAGAGCACTTCGTTTCAGAGGATGCAACACAAGAACAAGCGTGCTCAATAATTATACATACTACAGATTCAGACATATCCATTACAACCTAAAAGTCTACAAAATCAAACACGACATTGTTGAAATCGAAGCACATCTTGGAAAAAAAAAGGCATAGGTATCAAAGCGATTTTACCTGGCACTCAATCGAAATGATCAAATGCTCTTTTGTGTCAATGCTCGATAATGTCCCATGACAAACCGCCCACATTTATGCGATACTTGTCCTTCATCATCTCCAAGTCCTCATTCAATCCCAACAGCAGTGGTAGGAGCGGCAAATCCACTTTGAGAATCCATTAGGCGATTATCCTTAAGATTGTTGGAAAAATATTAGAATACATGAAAATAATAATAATTATTGGAAACACATCGAAAAAGATTAGAAAATAAAAAGAATTGTATAAGGCCTGCAAGAACACTATCCTTAAAGATAATTCCATCCCTTAGAGTACAAGACTCGGTACGATAGACTCTACATCTATAGTGAGTTCAGGCCTTTTTTGATATTGATATGGCTATTCAGGCCTTATTTAAAACAAGATTTACTTCAGGTCTTTATTTGAAACAAAGTTTATTTCATACTTTTATTTAAGAAAATGAGAGCATTTCGAGTCTTTATTTGAAATGATGTCCACTTCAGACCCTTATTTGAGAAAATGAGGACTTTTCACACTTTTATTTGGAATTTTTCTTGCAATCTATGGGTCATTTAAACCCTTTGATTCGAACCTTAAACGGCAACAACATGCAATTTTCGATAGCTTAAAACCTAAAATTTACCATTTTGGGTCCAAGATTTAGGCCCCGTGAGGTCAAGTGATGGTGACGGATTCCGTCCCTCGCAGTTGTCACAGATAAATCCAAAACAAAACTTGGAGCTAGATTCATAACTTATGCTTAAGCCCTAGATTTTGCAACAAGGCCATTTTGAGCATGCAATCCATATAAAAAATCATTAACTTTGTTGCACGTACTACAAAAGTTATGGGAAATATTTTGTTTTACAAGTAAAGTAGTTAACAATCGATACCATCGATCAATCTGATTTGTAGAATCCAAAACTAATACCGAGTAATAAAAACATACCGAAGTTATATGAGACAATAATTAAACGGGCAATGCTCTAGCTAAGATAAAAAATTCAATCAATAGAACTTTTGAATGGATTCAATCACTTACAAAATTGTAATAAAATTCTATCCATAGGCTGGATTTTGGGACAGATTATTTTTTTTAAAATACTTTTCCTGCTTGGAAATACACAAGAAAAGTCTAGTCCCAACAAGTTGATTGGATAGAATTAGCCAAAGAGAGAATTGAGAGATAATATTTTATCCCTTTCATTTCTTCTCATTTTCTTTTTTGATATCCTATATGCCATTTTGCGTACTTATAAATTTAGAGTTTCCTATAAGTTCATGTTATTGAATAGCCGATTCCATTTTTGCAACAGTTGACTAAAGGATTATGTATTTTTGTGCAAAATGATCTCATAAATTGAAAAGACAGCAGCTACCTACATATATTTAAGCTATGTTTTGAATTCATGCAATTATAAGAATTTCATCGTTGAAGATTATCCATATATCGAGCAAATAGTATAACGTTAGTAATTAGCTCAAGTAATAATTGATAACACAAAGCTCATTGATAATTTAACTTGAGAAAAGTTGGTATATACTCTAATTGAGATTTGTAATTTCTAAAAAGAATTTTAAAAAGTTGATAAGCAATGCAAATAAAAGTTGTTCAACAGTAAGAAAAGTTTGTACATTAAAAAAAATTATGAAATTGACTTAAATGAAAGTTTGTAACTTAAAAGTCATCGGTAACTTAATTAGAAAAAAAATAGTAAGTACTAAAATAAAGGTTGATAATTTCATATGAAATTGGTAAGTTGAGGCATTGGTAATAAATTTCAATAAAGTTGGTAATAGATAATAGAATATACGTTTGTTAGAGATAAGAAAAGTTGATATAAAAAAAACTAAATAAACATCAATAACTAACTCAAAGGAGAGTTGGTAACATAAATTAGGTAATAACTCAATTGGAGAAAAGTTGGTAATAACTCTAATTGAGGTTGGTAATTTCTAAAAAGAGTTGATATATTTTAGGTCAGTTTTAGGTTGGTTCCAAAGGGTCCCAATTCGGTTTCTAGTTCCAAAAAACTTAGATCCAACCCTAATTGAGTAGGTTCCAGGTTTTTGATGGAAAACCGACACACCTTGGAATGAATATCTTGATTCAGGTCTTGCTTTAAATTTGGTTGACGTGCGTGAGGACATATCTCTAGGGAGAGCATTAACAGTAGTCCTCACTTCATGGTTACAATTTTGACAATTCATTCTCGCCTCATTTTATATAAGAGAACAAGGGTTTCTTTAGGACCAAATGGAAAAAGAAGCAAGTAAATTTGCGCATGCTTGTGCGTGGAAGCTCAGAGTTGAAACACTTGATTGGCTTCAAAAATTTCCCCCCACAGACACTCAATGAAAGGCAAATTGAAACCAAAATAAAAATAAACAAATGAATAAAGAAATGAAAAGGTTTTGATTGATGAAGCCTCATAGCCGAAAGTGCAACAGAGGCTAGAGGTATTAGGGAAAAAAAAGCAAAAAACAGACATCATCTCATCGTCTCTCTATGTATAAGATATAATATTACAATGCCATCAGAAGTACAAGATTCCCACTATTTGTCTCACTGGTTCATGACCTTGTTCTCATATGAACCATTCCTCTAAAAGGGAAAAGAAAAAAAAAACAATAAAAAAAAAGAGGCTGAAAGAGATTGTTAAATAGCAGAAAGCATGTGAGCTTTTAGCTGTCCCTTGTGCGACCACGTCTCCTTCCATTATCTTCCTTTTCTTCAATTGACTTCAGCTTTTAATCACCACGCCTCGCAAATTCCTTGCTCAGAAGATTTCAGAGAGATAATGCCCACTGAATCATATGTACACATGACGATGCGACAAAGCTGTTTCTAGATCCTAAAGAAATGATTTTCTTTGGCATTATGGAGGAATAATTGGGTGTGTTTCAATGCACGAACATGATTGCAACTTGATGGTTCAAGATCAAGGGGAGTTGCCATCCGGTGGTGGTTTGGTGATGGAAAGAGTGAAATATATGAGCAGGATTGTTCCCATGCTTGATCTGTCCAATAGAGAGGGAAATGTTTAGTGAAAGGGAATAATCATCAATTGATAACTTCAATGTCTAGCTAGACATATTGTAATTTTGGTTCAACGTGCGTCGTTGGAATACTCGGTCATCATCCCTCCGGCCTCCATGTTTGGCCTTTCCGGTGTGTTGATGATAGCCTCTTTTGTTGAAATGTTGATTAATAAATGACAATGTTCTTTCGTCAAATAATTAATTGTAAATAACTAGGAAAAAAAGACTGGAACAGAACCCAAGATCCATTGATGTGTTGATAAAAGAAAGCTACTATTAGAATCAAATTTTTATTAGATCTACTGCCGGTAGAAAACAAGTACTTACATCCTCGCCAGTCAATTGTCTAGAAAAATTCGATTACAGAACTAAACTCCAAACTCCCAGTTACTCATGTAACAGCGAATGCGGAAAGTTTTGGTTCCACCAGGACTTTGCAAAAATCCAATATCAAACCCCTAAATCTTAATTAGGTTGCCCCACTTAATTTGAAAATTTTCTAATATAGGAAGCCTAACCAAGAGACTTCCAAGTAGGAGAGAGAGCACCCGTTAGAGAGTTCCATAATTTTTTTTTCAAATCTCAATTCCTAGAGAATTTAGAAGATGGAAAGCCAAAAGACAGATTCTTCTCACCGGTAAAATAGAGGGCGCCAAGTTCATTAACTTTGTGACCTAACCCTAATCCCCCTACCTATCTTCTCTTAACCCACCATTAAAAGAGGCCATTACCTCTGTTTTTTTTTTTTTGGTTGGTCATTATCTCTGGTATGAAAATAATAAATTTAATAAGAAAAATTGGAAAGATTGTGTATTAATCATCATGATAAATGGCTTCCTTATCCTGGTAATTACCTTTGGGAATGAGCATAGGCAATATTAAAAAAGAAAAAAAGCACATCACGAGGAATGAGAACAAATTCTACCAAAATTCAAGTGACTGTTTTTGTGAAGGGAAAATATGTTGTACCTGCCTTTTCTGCATCGCTCTTATGGTCATGAGCATTGGCATTAGCAGTAGCTTTAGTCTTCTTCTCAGCTCCACCTTAAAGCTCTTCCTTGTGACCCCTGTCTGCAAGTTTTCAAGTGTTATCTTGCCGTGAAGAGCGTAGGAATATTTCACCATGTAATGAATATCGTATATGAAACGAAGGCTAGAACACTGAGTTATTTTTCGAGCGAATTACATGCCCATGGAAACGTTTAAGGCTCCAGCTAAATTTTTATGCTGTTGGAAAATTGGAAATAGCATTTTGATTTGCCGTTCTTTCAGAGTTCATTGTCATTCATATATTAATCAAGATTTGGAGAGAAGAATATGTTGGAACTGCAAGAAACATCGTTCTTTCCGAGAAGATTGTCTGGCAAAAGAACAAGATGAGAAACAACAACGTTTTACGGTATTTGAAGAGCGCAACAAGAAAAAGAAAATGGAAAAAAGCTCACCATGATCCAGGAGCTCTTACCACTCTCTTTCATGGCCATGTTCGACAAGCTTTCCATGTAGACAACGAAATTCTCAGAAGATCTCTGATTTCCCATCTTGCCCACTAAATCATGAGCCTTGCTAAATTCTTAGCGCAGAGAGAGAGAGAGAGAGAGAGAGAGAGAGAGAAGAGCAGTGAAACAGAAATAAAAGAAAAGGCAGCTTCTGAATAGAGCAGTGAAACAGAAATAAAATAAAGGACAGCTTCTAGAAGAGCGGAACTCTTATTGACAATCGACTAAATTCATGGATAAATTGTCATTTTTAAGAGAGAGAAGCTGGACAACTGCGGTGGAAATGGCGCGCCGAACCGCGATTCCATAGATATCACCTCATGACTGAGAAGAGAAAGAGGGACCTTGAAACCGAAGCTGGACGACTAGTTCAATGCATGTGTTGATCTTCTGTCATCCGCCACCAACAATCGGCTTGAACAGGGTTAGAGACGCGGAAACAACCTTATTCAACACGAAAAAGTGAAGACTGAGACTTTTGTTATGCTTCCAAAACTTGCATCTTCTCATGAAATACACGTGTGAATTGTATTAGAAAAGTTTCACATAAGATAATTGAAGTGATATATAATAGTTAATATATCTAAGTTTTTGAGTAAATTTGAGTCTAACCACATATGTTGAATAGTTAAGATTTGAATTCCCTCTTGGCGATCTCGGATGATGGTAGCGAATTTTTGTCGTGGATTCCTAACAAATGATGTTAGAGCCAATGGTAGAGTGGCAGATTAGGTGAACATCTTAAGGAAGGCATATGGTGACCAATGTAGTATTTAGGTCATAAGCTTTATGTTGTAGCAATAATGACCCCAACACTAAGCTCACACTCGATGAGTTGGACGTTAATGGAGATTCAAGTTGAGATATCTTAATGTAAAAGTATACCTAAATTAAGGAGGAGCAGACTTAAGATTGAGCTTATTCGTGATGGGGAGATTGTTAAATACACGCATGAAATGTATTAGAAGAGTTATACATTGGATAATTGGTGTGGTATAGAGCAGTTAATACATTCAAGTTTGTGCATAACTCATTAACTTAAATTTTTCAGTAAATGTGGGTTTAACTAAATATGTTGACGGGCTTAAACTTGTGTGCTCTCAATCTTCCCAAATGAAGGTACCGAATTTCGATTATGCGCTCTTAACATCTTCATCTTTTCTTATTTAACAAAGTGTATATAAATCTCTATGGCAAGTTGCTGTCTTGATTTCTTTTCTTTTCTTTCCTGTTTTTTTTTCTTGTTTTTGACTTGATGGTAAAGAGAAATAGTCACACCTTTAGGCTGCACATGGTCATCTGGACATTTTTGTCGAATAGGATAAGAACAATTTATATGAAGATATGATGTAATTTTAAATATTTCATACAATACTTATATATGTCTGAAAATAAAGGAGGAAACTTTCAAATAAGGACATAAAATGAAGCTGGTTTTCTAGAAAAAGGGTTTAAAGTGGATGTTGTCTAAAATAAGAGCCTAAAGAAGAGTTGTTTTCTGAATAGAAAGGGCAATAATGGAATTTGTCTCAAATAAGAGCTTGGAATTAGGCGGTTTTCTCGGAATAGAGGACCAAAGTGGTCCTTATCCACTGAAAAACAGAGGCAAAAGCAAGGCACGACCTCTTATGGACCACGGCTACAACA
Source organism: Corymbia calophylla (assembly GCA_014182845.1). NCBI lineage: Eukaryota > Viridiplantae > Streptophyta > Magnoliopsida > Myrtales > Myrtaceae > Corymbia > Corymbia calophylla. The sequence goes on along the minus strand of CM024701.1, from coordinate 21,646,607 downwards.
GCCATGACCACCACGAACAGTTGCAAGAGCTTATTTCCTTCCCCTTGGTCCTCGATCTTAGCTGCATGCATGTGTCACGGAGGAGAGGTTTCCCTGGTCAATGGGGCCTTCGTGATCGAGGTGGAACGACCCAAACACCCCTCGAAGAATCCAAACGCTTCCGCAATATTCTTAGGGACGGACAATCCCGTAATTGCGCCATGGTCTAGAGTCTTCCTGTCTTAAATATCGGTAAGTGACGTTATTAATGTCGGTGGTTGCCGTGATGTCATAAATGTCAGTGGTTGCCGCTGTAATAAGTATTGGTAGGTGGTAGGCGAGGCGATACGATCTCGTCTGCCAGATCGAATGTCGATCAATGGTTGTAATTTGAGGGCCTCAAGTATAAGAAGGGGTGCCCTCCCTTCACTTGTAATCATCCAACTATTAGCTATCTGAGTTCTCTTTCTTTCTTCCAGAGCTTCTTTATCTAGTTTCTCTCTCTACGATCCGGGTGAGTGAAGTAATCCGTTGATCCGAAGAAGGCTTGGCTTAGGAGTGACGATCCCCAGCGATCCGAAATAGCCTAAGTCGCCGCACGGTCGAGATCTCGAACGATCAGCCCGTGACAAGTGGTATCAGAGCAAAGAGAGAAGTAAGAAGAGGAGCACCAACTGTTCGAAGGAATGTCGAGCCAAGAAGCTATTTTGGATGTAGAGGTCGCTCCAGTCAGAGAGACTCGCGGCCGAAGCAAGAAGAGAGCAACCTCACCGGAAACCCTTGCTGTGCTTGATGAGAAGTTTGGAAGATGCGAAGTGCCATGGCCGACATGATTGAAGGACTCGATGATGTTCGAGATCGGATCATGGAGGTTGAAGGCTCGCTTCGCAAAGACTTCACGGACGCCATGAACGATGTGACGGTCCCTCTTCAAGCGAAGGACGATGCCCTCGAAGAATCGATCGACGACTTGAGGGATCGAGTCCGAACCATGGAGGAGGAGAACCCCCGATGGGATGAAGTCGAAGTCATGAAGGTGGAGATCCAAGAACTAAAGACGGAGCTCGCCTTGTGCAAACTAAGCATCGCGAACGGAGCAATGTTTACCCAAGCGGTGCCCAAGCTGGAGGTGCCGAAGCCCAAGGAGTTCAAGGGCGATCGATCCGCCAAAGAGGTGGACAACTTCGTCTGGAGTATGGAGCAATACTTCGGAGCCGCCAACATCCAACAAGAAAACATTAAGGTACGAACCGCTGCCATGTACCTTACTGATACCGCGATGTTGTGGTGGCACAACAGGTGTGATGAGACCAAGCGCGGTGCCCATCCTGTGGAGACTTGGGATGGCTTCGTGGAGGAGTTTCGGGAGTATTTCTTCCCCGAGTTCGCTCAACAGGAAGCTCGTAGCAAGCTCCATCACCTCGAACAACGAGGAACGGTCCGAGAGTACGTGAAGGAATTCATCAACTCAAGCTCCGCATCAACAATCTTGGAGATGAGGAGGCTTTCGGAGCGTTCATGGATGGACTGAAGCCATGGGCCAAGCAAGAGCTGATGCGTCGGGATGTGAGGAGTCTCTCAAGGGCTTTAACCGTGGCCAAGTTGCTCATCGACCTCAACAAGTTCGATGCAACAAAGTATCGATCGAGAGATTGGAGGTCGGATCGGTCCTCCGAGGATGAAGGTGGCGACAACTCCCGTGGCCCCAAATATCAAGGTGTCCGAACGAGGAATTGGGGAGAAGGCTCGTCCAAGCAACCCATCCAAGGAGGTCGAACGCATGCAAACTATACAAGTAAGTTTGATCAACCCCCGCTCGCTCCTTGCTTCATTTGCAAAGGGAATCACTGGACGCAGAAGTGTCCACAAAAGCACCGGGTGAACGCCATCCTCTCCGTCAAAGAAGAAGAACGGCCAAAGGAGGAGAAGCGTCAAATCAGACTCGGTGGGATGAATCTCAATGCCATGCAAGCGCAACCTTCACCCAAGACGACGGAGCAAGTGGACATGTTCTTCGTTGAACTCGAGGTATGTGGAATTACTCTCTACGCCTTGGTAGATACGGGGGCGTCCAACGTGTTCATGGCGACTGAGGTGGCAAAGAAGTTGGGCTTGGAAGTACGGCCGAACGGAAGACGCTTCAAGACCGTCAACTCGGAAGATCTCGCAAGCGAAGGAACAACTCCGGAGGTCGAAGTCCAAATTGGCGGATGGAAGGGCAAGATTCCGTTCGAGGTAGTTCCGCTCGACGACTACGACCTCATCTTGGGGATGCAGTTCTTCGACCAAGCCAGGGCCATGATCGACCTAGGATCCAAGTGCATCATTGTGCTTGATCCGAAGTGCCCGTCCATGGCGTCGATGCTCAAAGGGGTGATGAACACCAAGATGATCGCCGCAGTGCATCTCCTCGACAAGAACTTGAAGGCGGCCAAACGCATGGCCGATCAACCGAAGACACTGTCAACTCAAGACATGCCGATCGAAGTCCTATTCCCCGAAGTGGAGTCCGTACGACATGCCATGTCCGAGCCGAAGAAAGGAATGTGCGCCCACATGTACGTGAAGCCGTTCGAGGTGCTGTTCGAGTCAGTTAGGGCCAAGCGGAATAGGAATAAGCGAGAAAAAGCTCGCGCCAAGAAGAACTCGCCCCATGCTATGAGCGCCGAGGACGTCGCTCGATTGAGTAGGGGAGAATATCACGGAAGGAGAGGTTTCCCTGGTCAATGGGGTCTTCGTGATCGAGGTGGAACGACCCAAACGTCCCTCGAAGAATCCAAACGCTTCCGCAACATTCTCAAGGACGGATGATCCCGTAATTACGCCGTGGTCTAGAGTCTTCCTATCTTAAATATTGGTAGGTGACGTTATTAATGTCGGTGGTTGCCGTGACGTCATAAATGTCGGTGGTTGCCGCCGTAATAAGTATCGGTAGGTGGTAGGTGAAGCGGTGCGATCTCGTCCGCCAAGATCGAATGTCGATCAATGGTTGTAATCTGAGGGCCTCAAGTATAAGAAGGGGTGCTCTCCCCTCACTTGTAATCATCCAACTATTAGCTATCTGAATCCTCTTCCTTTCTTCCAGAGCTTCTCTCTCTAGTTTCTCTCTCTACGATCCGGGTGAGTGAAGTGATCCGTCAATCCGAAGAAGGCTTGGCTTAGGAGCGACGATCCCCAGCGATCCGAAATAGCCTAAGTCGCCGCACGGTCGAGATCCCGAACGATCGGCCCGTGACACATGGCTCTCCGGTCTCTCTATTCCTTGTCAACATCATCGTGGAGGGGAAGGAGACTTAGTGACACACGAGCCTAAGTTGAGATCAAGCGCTAGCACGGGATCTCAGGCTATGTGGTGCTCGACTCGAGCCTTAGATCTTGTATTCAAGGCTTGGTTGACCTTAGATCAGAGGCTAGACAGCGTCGACCGAGCTTGGGATCGACAACGATGGCGATGATGACCATGACCTGCCAAGTGAGATAAGAGGTTACGGGCTGCTAGCCAAGATCTAAGGAGGTGGCAATTCTTGGTAGAATGCAAAGGTGGCTGCGGTGTTTCAGGGCGGAGAAAACAATGATTGACTGTTGTGGTGTTAAGGGCTTGCACAGTGGTCGACAATTCTATCACTGTATGATGGATGGCGAGGCGGCTTTGATCTTGCTTGTGCAATATCCAGACATGTCCGGATTACATCCCACCCCTTGGGTGGTAATTTTTATATGGTTTCTATCATAATATCATCCAAACATATTTTGATTTTGCGTTTCCTAAATTTTAAATAGGACAAAAGTTATGCTATCTGAAGTTATAATCGGCCCATCAAGCAAAACGTTAGTGCGTGAGATGAATTATGATTATTGAATAACCTCACTCAACATTTAATAATACAAAATCCAGCAGTATGTATAGAGGCTTAGCGATTAAGATGTACACGTGAATTAGGCGGATGATGTAGCTTTAGCTGTTCCAGTCGACAAAAATAATAAATTTATGTTGGCGCCACCCATCAGTTTTTCACTTAAGAAGAAGTTTCACATAATTAATTGATTGGATATGTATGATTTAGTTTCAAAGAGAATTCTAGTGAAAGTCCATTTAACTCCTAACTAGTTCATTGTACAATTGAAATCAACGTCAAGCTAACATGTCACAATTAGAGCAACGTAAAAATTAGTACAATAGTTATTATAAAACATGATTTGATAAAAGAGTTGTGAACAATAATCTATAGGAAGTTCAAACAAGTTAATCCCTTTGCGCATCAACCCAATTTGGGCAACTATGTTACATAAGCCACTCTTTTTTCTCATTTTTTATAAGACATGATTTACGGGGTGCCTCACACATCTTGTCATGAACTCACCTTCACGTGTGCCGCCTAGGTTTGGCTAAAGTTTAAACCTAGCTTGGACTCTCCCAAATCCATATCAATTAACGACTTATGGTCCCAATAAAGCAATGGGAGGATTATCTTACTCCTACGAACCAGAAAATCTAAGGTCAGGAGCTTTACACCAATTAACCAATTAATGTCCTATTGGTACCTATCCTAGTTCAAACACCAAGCAATTTCATGCAGCACTTTATACCAATCATGAGTCCTAAAATTCTATTCTCAATTAAGCTAAGGAAATAGCAATCCATGCATCAAAAGCACACAATTGGAATGATGGAAATGCGCAAATAACAATCCAACATTTTTTTCCAAGAACTTAAGCAAAAAAAAATTTTGCCAAGGGTTTTCACACAAGAGAAAACCACTCAAAAACTACTTTTTAAACTTATTCCTGACTTCTGAAAAAAATAAAATTTTTCAGAAATTTTTAATTTTTAAAGTATTTTGTTAATAATTTTAATTTCGAGGTTGGGACTCGGGCTGGGCCTTTGCGCCCAGTCCGAATATGGGCTGTCGCTAGTTCTCGGAGTTCGGGCCAAGGACCCAAAGACAAAGAAAGGAATGGGCTCAAAGAACTTAAACCCAACCCAACCACTACTGGACAAAATTGAAAACCATTCAACCAAAAATGGCCCAACACTAAAACTCTCCCTCGATCAGCCCAAGCCCGAAAGTCAACGGCCCAATCATAATTAGAACAAAGCCCACCTGCACTAACCTATTTTCTTCTTCCTTTTGTTCTCTCCGCCTGAGCTCACAGAGACCCCCGGAACACATGCAAACTTCCTTTTTTGATGGAATGAGAACACCCGCTAGTTCAAGCACTAAAAACCTCAATGTTAATTAAAAACTCAAGCACCATTAGGGTCATGTCCAGCCACCACGCAGCTGTCATCCATGGCCACGGTCGCTGCCACCACCCTTCAACTTCGCCGGCCAAGAACCGGTCACCCATGGAGCTATAACGCACGCCAAAAGAAACCACAAAACAAGGACATACAAAGCAAAGGATAGTGGTGGAAATCTCCCATAATGCATTTACAAACCATGAACACCCAAAATGGACAGAGAACTAAGAACAGACGCATAAATCTAACTCAGGCATTTCATCGAACATACGTGAGGTGCTGACTGGGAGGAGGTTTTTGACTTGCGTAAAACTTAAACTCGGGCCAAAATTAACAAGCAGTGAACCAGCAAAACTCGACCTCAGCACAGGACGACTCATTTATGCTCAATATAAACATAAAAATCATCGAGTTTCGGCCATCAATGAAGAACACGAACGTGCATCTAGCTTAGATATTTCATCGAACAAATAGGGTGCATCGGCGGAGGGGGAAACATCAGCTCATTCGGGACTTGGATTCACACTCTGGTTCACAACAACTAACTAAACAAGACCGAAAACGACAGTACACACAGAAATGGGGTGAGAAACTCTTGCAAACTAGGCAACAATGATCTGGTCCGATGAGCCCGAAACAGGGCACAAAGAGGCAAAATAGAGATGGCTTTGTGCATTGATTTAGGGTTAAATTGTCGCCACCTCCTTCTCAACATTCCAAGGCTAATAGCTAATGGCTGGCTAATGCTTTAGAGCTTGGTTCGAGCTCTTCCAAGTCCATCAATTCATGGTTTATGGTTCAAATTTTAAACTTGCAAGTCAATTTCATTTTTAAAAAATTCATTTAAAAGGAATTGCCACTAAACAGTTTGGGGTGGGTCGATTAGAAATCTAAGTAAAATGTTGGGAGAAATATTTTACTTTTGCGCAACCAGAGAAAATATGATCAAGGACTTGATTATACTAGTTAATTATTAATTCCATTTTAGTACCTAATTTTGCTTAAACCTTAAGGTTTTCTTTTTTTTTTTGGGATTTTCCATGCATTTGTAGACAAAACTAATCAAAAACAATTTTTTGGGCTTTTCTTGGAAAAGATAAATTATTTTTAAATTTTTTATTTATTCAAATAATAATATTATATTATATTGCAAATAAACGGACCCGAGTTGGGTTTCTGGGTAGGAACTAACCCAGGTCTAGGCAGGCTTGGGGTTGCCATTCTTAGCTCCTTGGCTGGATTGGGCTCCATGAATCAGCCAAGTCTAGTAACAATGCAAAAGAAAACCAATGAATAAAACCCAGCCCAAAGCCTATTGAGCCCACTTAGCTGAAACAGATGCCTAGCTCATGTCCCAGCAAGCTCCACTATTTAGAAACACCTACCCAGCTCATGCTCGCATCCAACCCGGTGCATGGCTAACCCGACCTCATCCGGGGCTGTTCTTGCCATGATAGAAATAGCTCCGACAAAGGGGTGCCACTCGTTCATTGTCCAGTCAGGGTTGCCTTTGAGCATCGCCCTTGCTTAGGCCTTCATCCCTAGACAACAATGACACCGGTGGCCAATCGTCCCTTCCCCTGCAAATGGGCAAGAAAGAACAAGAAAAAGAATAATGGCAGTGACAATAACAGGTACTTGGTGAAACGACCCGGAATGCTAAACACAACAACATCGTCTTAACAATACAAATCAACTCAAGGGCACTCGGTTTTGACCAAAAGCGAGGGCACATAAACTAGATCTCGTTGGTGTATTTTGTCAAACAAGTGGGGCATGTATTGGAATAAGAGGTTATTGGCCTGAATGGGATCAGAACCGACGCCAGGACCTTTATCAGACAAACTTGGGCATGCATGGTGACCTCACTAAAGGCGGCTAGAGGCCAAAGCTTGCGTGAGCTCAACGACAGCAAGCTCCTGCTCGGCATGCCCAAAAATAGGGTAGAAATGAAGTCAGGTACTCACTAATTTGGCTCAAAAATGCTGGCTAGAGCTCATCGAATGTGGCTCACCATAGCTGAGATGTCAACCGGAGTTCTTTCACTCTGCCTTAGTCGCTCCCTTTTGAACTCTTGGTTTCAGATCTCTCCCTCTCTCGTCATGACCTCTCTCTCTCTCTCTCTCTCTCTCCTTTCTCTCTTTCTTAAGAACTCCCTTCTAATTTCTCTCTCTCAAAATGCCCCCCCCCCAAATCGAGCGACCCTCGCCGACCCGCGCCTATGCATTGGCGACCCTCGCCATCCGTCGCCGCTGCCCCATCGGCAATGGGGTAGCAGCCACGGCGAGGGACGCACGCCTCCATTTTTAATATTATTTAATTAATATTTATATTAAAAATAAAATTTTGGCCAAAACGGCGTCGTTTTGGACTAATCTAGCCACATTAACACTCAAAACGACGTTGTTTTGGGCTTATTTGGCCATGTTAGCACCCAAAACAACGTCGTTTCAACCCCAATTCGCCGGAAAAGTGCCACGTCAGCATTTTGGTCGGATTTTCTCACCGTTGGCACTTAACTAATCCTTTTTGCTCCGATCTTGGCATTTAAGTGTACATTTCATAACTTTTGGCACATAAGTGTCCACTCGTACCAAGTTTTGGCACTCTAAGGGTTCGAATGTCTACAATAAAACACCAAAAGGTTGATGCAAGTGCACACAAGAAAATTCCTATCTATTTTCTCAACTCTTGATGCCACCCTTCCTCCAATCTGCCCCAATGTCAAGTGGTTCTTGACAGGCGTAATATGAAAGAAACTCCTTTGGTGCATAGGACTCAAAGGGGTTAAGCAATTGATAACCTGTAGTATTTATGGTAGAGAAATGAAGTGCTCTTCATCACTTTGTCATTCTACCATTCATGGGAGAACTCTTTACCTTGCGGACATGGAATTTCCTAGCTCACCTCACAAGTGTTTAATTAAGGGACTATGTGTAGGATATGGCTTGCCTTTCATCATCCCAATGTCCCTCATTTAGCATGTTCAATCAAGCTCACATCATTCATTTAGCCATCTATTTTGATAACCCTCGGTAGAATCAATGATTTAAACAGACTAAATCATTGTACAAAAATCCATATTGAAAAGGCATGGAGCATTTTAAACATAGGAGAGTTTGCAACCTTGGCATATTTTATCCTTCTCAAAAAACTTACTGAAAGCATTAGAAGCAAAATTGTCTCTACAAACGTGTTAACTTTTGAACACGAAGGGGATTATTAAAAAATGGGTGTCCACGTATTGTCTCTCTTCATAGGGGAAAGGACATATGGAGGCTTGGTCAAGACTGGAAATCTGATCCTTGATTGGATGGGCGCATTTGCTTTTGCCCCAGCATAAATGAGAGTGTAGAAATAAATTACTAAGTAGGGTTGAAAGCAAATGTGAATTGAGGCCCGAAAGATTCATGTCATCCACTTTGGCGATCCTTGGGACGCCATTTGACTTGAGAGAATTGATCTATTGTTGTCATCAGAGCTTGATATGTCTCTCATTGGTTTGTTGTCCACACTTTTGGTGGACAAACGACTTTACAAAGGATAGGAGGGAATGTGTTGGTGTATGCATTTCCTAGTATCGAAAAAATGGGAGCGATATAGCATTACCCTTCATTGGTTTACAAACGGCTCATCAGGCTGCAAATGGCTGAATAGACCTGTGGTCCTCAAGCTTTGAGGAGGGCATAAAGCCCCGCGCTCTTGGTCTCAAACATTCTCGCTTTTTGCAAAAAGGAGAGATGCAAAACCTTTTTGGTTAGTTTTTTCTGGCAACCTTGTTGTAGTTTTCAATGGTCGAACCCTAGTAATTTCTAGACCGCTTCAATTCCCATACCACCAGGTTGAGGCACTAATAATTTTCATGGAGTGCTTTTTTTCATTTAATTGAGCCGGGTCTTAGAATGACATGTCTTTTTACACCAAATTAGGTGAATTCGACAGGGGTTGTCTCTAGGTGTTTGCTTGGCCAGTATTGATTAGCTAAAATTACCCGTTGAGTTTGTTCCTTGAATGCTAATGTTTCCTGTTAAATAGGGAAATTATGTCAAAAATGAAGTGAGGGAGGATATTGGAAACAATACCAAATTACCCTTCCGTAGAGTTTTGTGTTTGATAACTTTTGAGGATGTTTCGAATGCTAGTGATATCCATTTCATCTTGTCGTGGTTTAGCATTCCATTTTGATTGGCCCCTCTTGTCTGTGGCCATGTACGAATGGCTGATAGTCAATGATCCATCTTCAATGCTTTCCTTTTGTGGAACCTTTTCTCCTCTCGCCGTTGCTCACATGGATATGTACACCATTAGGCTAGGTCATGTACCTCAGGCTTCTATGAAATTTGAATAAACATTAAAAACCTTAAGTTTTCTGCAGGCAATTGCTTCTTGGCAAGGCATGCGTCTAGAACCAAAGTCATAATTAGGAACAAGGGCTAGAGATTGCCTCAATTGTCTAGATTTTCTCCCTATTGGTAGTGGCCAATTCAAAAAGGAAGGGAGGGAATTATTTCAGAGTGCTTCTCGGCTTGCTGAAGTCGAACGTCCCATTTGTGAGATTGCAATGCTTGAAATCTGGGAGTCTGTCGTGTGAAAGAGACACTGCTCAAGCTTGAGGCAACATTGTGTGGGTGTGAGGTGGAGCGTGCATAGTTCCTGGGATAGCTCACCAAGATAACTTAAAAGATGGATAAGGCCTAGGGCAACATGGAGGGAGCATCTCGAGAAGCTTATGGTCTGTTTTAACCATGTGCCAACGCCTATTACGTCCATCTTTCATCCCTTGGAAAAGAAAGAGAGCATTATTCCTGAAATTATATTTAGGAAACAAGACATGCCTCTTGTTTTTTGAAATGGGGTGATCTTTCTACTTGCCCCTACATTCTTGAGAAAGTATTCTTGAATTCGACAAGTCCATATCATTGGACTTTGATGTTTAGTTTCAAATGCCCTTTTCGTCACACTAGGTCAAAGGAAGGATGCTTTGAGGCACAAATAAGTAAATCATAAAAATAAACTAGGTTAAATCTGACGTATCCTTTGGAAATGAGTCTTTTATGATGAAACTCCTTTTCTATAAAAAAGAATTTTTTTTTAACACCATTTTTTCCTTTTTGAAAGCAATGGAAAATTCTTGAGAAAAAAAGACTAAAGGTGTGAATTGAAAGTAAATTCTTTGCAAAAATTTCTCCTTTTGATAGTTATTTCCAAATTGGAATGACCATGGGTTCAAATCCACAATTAACCTAACTAGTCATGGACCAAGCAAGATATACGGGAAAGTAAGTAAATTGCCAAGCACAAGGATGGAAGACTTATTTAATCAGAGAAAATCAATGGCAATCGCATAGAGATGTGTATGATAAGTGCGGTTCAATTTCTAACTATGAAGACACAGTAAAATTAAGAGGGTATTTGCCCATCACAATCTCACTTTGGCATTTTATTCTCTTAACCTTGGCTCTACCTAAAACTTTGGGAAAAAAAAAGGCAGCCTTTACATCATGGTCTTGCATTTGAGGTTGTATCTTTCTTAACACCAGGACCTCGGGACAATTTTATGAAGTTTTCACCGATTAAATGTTATCCAACAAATCCAAAAAAAGAGTATATTATGACCAAGATGCATACAAGCAATTTATGAGACTCCGAAGCATAGATGTAAGTACAAACTTCGAAAAAAATTTGACAAACAACAGAAGTCGACCATAAGCCACAAACCACAACAATTAACACGAATGTTTGAATGCCAATCGACATGCTTGAATGAACTCCAAAAATTATAGATAAATTATATGTCATAGAAAATGTGTTGTGATAAACTTTCATGAAGAAACTGATTCGAAAATAAAATCACAAAAATCAGTAGAAAATCAACAAACTACAAAGGTCAAAGAAACACAAAGCATATAAGGATTTTTGAACATTCCAAAATGTATACACTGACTTCTATGATAGTTTTCAGGTAGTAAACGACGCCGTATCAGGATGTTTTATATGTCGCTGGAAATCTCTGAGTCAACTTCGAGTGTCATGAAAGACATCGAACACAACAAACAAAAGCAACAAGCTCGAATCATATAATCTTACAGATCTGTCATCCAGACCATTTTTGTGATTAATAACTTAATTAGGAGCATTTTTGTAATTTCACAAAACTCGGGGAAATTTTATAAAAAATCTGAAAAATTGAAGGGAATGAGGAAGTCGGTGTCATGTCGGGCACCACACAATGGTTGCCGGCCACTAGGAATTGCCTAGAGGAGGGCCGAACCAGCCTCCTCCATCGAAGGGTAGTCGAACTGGTCTTAACCGGTCCGACAGGTTTGGTCCCTTAAGGGGGCACTTTGATCTTCTTTTTGCCAAATTTCATGCAATTTAGCACTCAAGGGGACTAAATTGAAAGGAAAATTTGTCAATTTTGAGGAAAAATAGCCCAATTTAAAGACAAACGGTCCAATTTTGATCTAATTATGCCAATGAAACATTGTAAATGCAATCCGATAATTTTTATTGGCCCCATTACCTAATTATTATGAAAAATATTGGACCTATGCCATGAGTGCACTTAATTGGACTTTCCTTGTAAGGACCTGGGGCTCGCTGAGTAATATTGTCCGCTTTGGGCCGAGGCCCGCACGGCTTTAAAACGCGTTACTCAGGGAAGAGGGATCCCAGCCTTATATACTAGCCCAGGACTCCCCCCTAAGCGATGTGGGACAAGAGACATGTGACCCACCTCCCTTGCGCACATCCGAGGACCGAGGCGCGGACGCACCGCCATCCCTCCTCCTCGCGCACCGTCGCTTGGGCCGTTACATTCCTAAGTTAAATTGGGCAATTTTACATAATTGCTTGCCAAAAAATTGCAACTAAATCGAAAGTGGATTTAATTAAAATTGCAAGACGCCCATTGAACCAATTGCTCCTACCTAGAGTGTTATATTGCATCTATATGAACCCTGAACTGATAGCACGACTTTTATGTCCAAATTCAATTGAGGTTTAATGGTGAAATTGAACCTCAATTTTCAAAATCAAATTTTAGTCTTGAATGGGCTAACTTGAATCTCATGAATTGAAACTTATTAGCTCGATTTCCTTAAACTCAAGTAAGCTAAATTCCTCAAATTAAGAAGTCCCGAAGTGAATTTCCCAAAATTGATCCCAAATTTAAGCTTAACTCACAAAATTGAGTAGAATGGAAATGTTCACTCATAGATTGTGTTGAACCAATTTGGACCCCTGATTAGGGGTAGAAACGTCAATTTACATTCCAACTTGCTCGATCTTGATATTGGTTGAATGAGTGAATGGGTAATCATTTCTAGATCAAATGTCATAAAAATCATTGCTAGGTCAAATGTCGTAAAATGAATTAAGCCTAATTATGACTATAATGAAATATATTTTATTTTTGGTCGATTTTGAACCTAAAACTGAAAAACTCGGAGAATAATGTTCTCAATCAATTTCTATAAAATTTTCACTGCCAAAGTTAAATTAAAGTTAAAATGAGATGATTTTGTGATTTTTTGTATTTTCTATTTTTTTATCAAATGTTTGACCAAAAGTCAATTTCTAGTTGACTTTTAACTAAAGCGTTAATCTTATGATCAAATCTTTGAAATTTTCAAAAATTAAGTTGGCCAAAGTGAAATTATGACTATTTAGGACTTTTTTGTGAAAAAAGCTAACTTTTGACTCGGGATTGACTTTTGATCAAAGGGTTAACAAAAAAGTCAATCCATAAGTTAACCATTTGCCTGTTTGGATTTTTATTGAAAACAAATTGAAAATCATTTAAAATGGCAAGAAATGAAAAATGATACTTTTTATTCGAAAAACAGATATCATCGCGATCGAAAATCTCAATTTCGATTTTCTTACCATTATTGATGTGTTGACTAAAAATCAAATGTAACAGATTCCGTTATTTGTCGATTAGAGATGAGCGAAAAGGACAAAGGGGAAGAATGAAGCCGAATTGGGATTTGGCTGTTTTAGGATTTAGGGTCTTGGTTCTCAAGTTCCAAATCCAATTTCAATCCCGATTACCAATTTTGGTTCTTATAGGAACTGGGAACATGCGGTTCCTAAAAACGTGAAATCGAGAACCTATCCGTCTCTTCATCAGTCCAATTCTCCAATTTCTGGTTCTACCCTAGAATCATATTCACCCCCAATCTGGGGGCATCCTTTTATAGGCTCTCCACCCGTGGAAGAGTCCAATCACCTGTAGTCCTTTGCCTTCCGGTTTCTCACGCACTGGCCGGTCCTCCGCTTGAACCAGCGGTCCCTTCTCCTCCTCCTCCTTTCTCTACCATCTTTGTCCATCACCATGGACAAACCTGCCGCCTTGAGCTCCATGTCGAGATTGACAGCAAAACTCATCATTTCGCCGCCCGTCATACCCTTCTAACCGGCGGTTCTTTGCCGTCGTCGGTGTGTCACGCGAAATGCAGTCCCTTGCGTGCTGTGTCTTTCGTGGGTGAACCGGGAAAGAAGAAAGATGGAGGAATGAGGCTGGGCGGAGGAAGAACTAAAGAGAATGGACCTAGCCCAAGCGGCAAGGAAGGAGAGGGGAGGGGGAGTAGGCCAGGTTCGCTTAGTGCTGGCCCAGCTCCCTTTTATGTTTTTAATTTTTAATAATAATTTTTAATTTTGTTATTAATTCTTTTATAAAATTAGTAAAATTTAGTACTATTGATGTAGATGATCCTAATGCCTATTTTCCATGCAATTGGATGAAATGATTTTTGTTTATGGGCTAAAAATTAATGCATAATTTTCTATACAACTTAACCCTAAAACGCCGTTCAAAATTTAGGTGTCAACATATTTTTTTTGGGTAACTATGTTAGCAAGCCTACCAACATGAGTTAGGCATATTGGTCATTAACCTAACAAGTATAAGACATAATCCCACTTTTGTTTTATGTGGTTTAAATGTCGTGTGAGTTGCTAGAACAATTTGCTATAATAAACTGCGCTCGTGGCAAAATGAGTAGAACAATTTTTTGAAAAATACATCGATTTCCAAGGGAATTTGTTCTAAGTAGGTTGCCTTTGTACTTTGTGGCGTAAATATAAATTGCTTATATTCTAAGGATAAATACACTAGATACAATCAAATACAATTGTATCTTAAAATTTTCAAAAGATACAATCAAATCATAAAATTCGTTAAGTTAGTACAATAAAGTCTCTTTTATTAACTCCATTCAATTTGACAAATGCAAATGTTGATGCGACATTTTTTTATCACTTTGTCTCTCCTCCATGGTATTTTTTTATTTATTTTATTTTTTTCAAATTTTATTTAAGTTAGATTAAATAAATTAGAAAGAATATTTTTTTTTTCTAAAATCAAAGTTAAAAAAGGTAACAAGTCCTCGTTGGTGGGCACCAAAGCTGCCCAAGGTCACATGGGCCTTCCTGAAGGCTGGCAAGGGTCACTTGCCCTTAACAAGTGGATATTATTAAACGAATTTTTAATTTTTTTTTTATCGCGCCTACCGAGTTATTCTATGTCTTCTTGATTGGAGTGTGCGGTACACCAATGCTTTTCATTTGCCTGTTTGGGTATACCAATGCTTATTTAAAGTTAAGCTTGTATTATGTGTTGCAATGAAATTTCAAGATCACTCAAGCTACTAAGCAAGTCGATGTATTCATGCCGATAAGATGTGAATCTTCTGCTATACATATTGTGTTTTTATGCTTCTTCAAAAATTATGCTTGTCTATTGTTTTAATCACGATTCACAATCTAAATCATTTCGAAGCTTTTTAAATTTGTTACCAAACGTACAAATTGCGAACTCTGCTCTATTTGAAATGATGGGTTCCGAGGAAAACATTGAGAGAAAGCATGCCCTTGTACTTCTTATCCCCAACATCATTCAGCTCCCTTAGAAAAAAATATTATCTTTTGGGACTAAGGGACTGGCATATTCCTGTTTTTCCCCCTCTCGTGTGAGATAAGAGCCGTGAGGAATTTGATTACCGCCCCCACGCCCCTTCCCTTGACTAACGGGGAGCTTTTTTTTTATTTTTAATATGAAAAGAGCAAATATGATGGGGTTCAAAGGCCCTGCTTTAAAGGAAGTTGGGTCTCGTTTTGAACGGCGGAAACAGCTGTCGGGCATGATTGAGGAAATGCTGGGCAAGTCTTCCAAGCGATCGAGCAGGAAGAGAAACGAAGAACCCCGTGAAATTTAGAAATTAGATTTTTGAGTGCGCAAAAGACCTTGGTCTAAAAGTTTCCTTAACTCAAAATTCAAGAAGAAATTTACTTGTCCAGCTCGAGTGGAGCTTTTGCTCTTATATGAAATGGATGAATGGAAGCGCCTTCCTGTCAATAATAGACCCAAAAAAAAATAAAAAAAATACAAAGCCCAGTGAAAAAGCTAATCATTACAACAACCAAAGGAAGAAGAAAGCACCACCATCTCAACACGTTTCCACGGAGAGACCAACGCACATGTGACGGGTGACCCCCCTAATTATGCCTCATATTATAAAGAAATAAAATAAGTAACTTTTAAAGAAATTAAAAAAATAATGTAATGAATTGATCCGATTCCTTTTAGAATTGGAACTAACTGAACCGCATTACACAGGCACTAGCTCCTAAGGTTTTTTTTTCAAAGAATGTTCTTTTCAAGCTAGAGCACAAAGGGCCAAGTACCTCTAAACGACTAACATTCTTTCTCGAATCTCTACCCCAACACTAGATCGATACTTTCGAGAAATGGACTAACCTGGCTAGCTAGGTTGGTCCGCATGGTATCCAATTCACGCTGATAAGATGTGCACCTTCTATTATACATATTGTGTTCTTATGCTTCTTAAGTCATGCTTCTCTATTGTTTTTATCGCAATTCACAATTTAAACCGTTCCGAATCTTTTTAAACTTGTTACTAAAAGTACAAATTGCAAACTCTGCTGGATTTGAAATGATGGGTTTGGAGGAATATATTAAGGAGTCAAGATTCGACGGAATTTATTAGCTTTTTGTGTTTGAGGGTGGATCCTCTCCGTCTTGGGCATGAATCTCGAGTGCAATGCGAGCAATCGATGCTCTGAAATCAACGTTCGGAAACTTGATTACCAAGAATGCTGAAAGTGGGATCCCCAATGGGTAAAATTGAAAGTGATTCACTCAAATGAAACTTGGAGAAGGCATATGCCCTTGTATTTCTTATCCCCGACAACAGAATCAGCCCCCTAGGACAAAAAATCGTTCTTTGGGATTAGGGACCGGTAATGCGCCTCCATCCAATTTTGAAAGCATCGTGCTCAGGTTTGCTTTTTCCCCCCTCTCCCATGTGGGAAATGTCACGTAAGGAATCTGATTGCCGCCCTACCATCCCTTGATTGACGGGGGAGCCTTGTTTTTTATATGAAAAACAAATATCGTGTGGTTCAAAGGCCCTGCTCGAAAAGGAAGCTAGGTCTTGTTTTCAACGGCCGAAACAGCTGTCGGGCACCGATTGGGTAAGAGGTAATGCAGTGTAAGACTTCCAAGCGATCGAGCAAGAAGAGAAATGACGAACCTCGTGGAATTTAGAAATTAGATTTTTGAGTGCGCAAGACTTTGGTCGAAAAGTTTCCTTAATCCAAATTTAAGAAGAAATTTACTTGTGCAGCTCGAGTGGAGCTTTTGCTCTTATATGAATGGATGAATAGAAGCGCCTTCCTGCCAACAATAGACAAAAAAGAAAAAAAAATTGTAAAGCCCAGCGAAAAAGCTAATCGTTGCAACAGCCAGAGGAAGAAAAAGCACTATCATCTCAACACATATCCACGGAGAGACCAATGCATTTACGACAGATAGGATAATTAGACTATTTATTCCATTGAAAGTCCCCCACAATGAGGATCCTTATGTGATCCAGTCTCAATCCGATTTGATCTAATGAAACGGGTCTTTTTTTTTCTCATTACTTATGCCTTGTATTATAAAGAAATAAAAAAATAGTAATTTTCACATTTTCTTTGAAGAAATTAAAAAAAAGTACATATAATCAATTGATCTGAATTCCTCATTAGAAACTAGGAATTGAACAGGATTGCCTAAACATCGATTCCTAAGGTTTTTTCAGGGAATGTTCACTCTCCATTAGAGTACAAAAGGCTGAGTACTTCTAAATGAGTAATATTCTTTCTCTACCCCAATACCGGACCAACCTGGTAGATTCTGTCCGGTCAGGGCAGTGTCCAGTTCGGTTGTTTCATTTTTTAACTATAGAACACTATAATCCAAGCGAACACAATCACTTAGAATCCAACGCAAAGACAATTCCTTCCGAATGTTGTAATATGCCAAGTGCGGCCACTGGTATGGGGAAATGCCTACCTTGTCGTGGATTTTGGCCATGACATTGTCGATCGTGTCAGAGCTGTCAACCTCTAGAGTGATGGTCTTGTTGATCGTGGATCTTGGCCTTGATAATCGCTTTCAATTGTTACACTTTGTACAATGCTATATAAGGCCGAGAAGTATTAATTATAAACTATCCATAATCAATTACACTTATTAATTTTTTTTGCAAATTATTTTTCTTTTCTTTACTTGCAATTCTTTATTTATTTTTTAGTTCAATTAGTTCCATTAGCATTAGAAATTCATCTCATAATCACTGCTTCATATTTGAGTTGTCATAGAACCCAATTCATTCAAGAAATCTAAGATCTAACTTTTGCCAAAAGGTCGTTCATCGACTTGTCCAATCAAAGTGGTCATCTTGATCGGGCAACAGATAGACGAGAGGCACATGGTAGCCTAGTGATTTGAGCTTGGGGGTGGCGTTGAGGGAGGTAGGCCTTTCTGCGGCAGATTGGATGCTTGTCTATTGTTTTCATCGCAATTTCACAATTTAAACCGTTCCAAAGCTTTTTAAACTTGTTACCAAATGTACAAATTGCAAACTCTACTGGGTTTGAAATGATAGTTTCCAAG
Source organism: Corymbia calophylla (assembly GCA_014182845.1). NCBI lineage: Eukaryota > Viridiplantae > Streptophyta > Magnoliopsida > Myrtales > Myrtaceae > Corymbia > Corymbia calophylla. The sequence goes on along the minus strand of CM024701.1, from coordinate 21,628,422 downwards.
AAAAATATAGAGGAATCAAGATTGACGGAGTTTGATGGCTTTGCGTACACGGATGGATCCCCTCTGTCACGGGCATGGATCTCGCCTGCAATGCAAGAAATCGACGCTTGGAAACTTGATGATCAAGGATGCAGGAAGGTGGGATCCGCAATGGGTTAATTTGGTAAGTGTTTCGCTCAAACGAAACGTGGAGAAAGCATACCCTTGTATTTCTTATCCCCAACTTGGAGTCAGCTCCATTGGAAAAAGGAAATGAGAAAAAGCCATCAAAAACCCACAGTTCGCCTAGCATGATAAATTTATTCCAAAAGCATCACACACGAATTTTAATAATTTTCTTTTGAAGGGAAGGCTAGGGGCCCACCATGCCTCCTATGAACCCCAGTTCTCCATCCCTTTTTCATTTATCTTTTCTTATTATTATTATTATTATTACTACTCGGGAGTCTTTATCATATGATGAATCTCCATGGCCAAAATAGCCGTTGGCCACCACTCCTTGGTTAATCATGTCATTGTACAAAAGGAAATGCTGGTTAAGACTTTCAAGCGATCGACCTAGAAGCGAAATGAAGAACCTTAACAAGTTTAAAAAGTCCAAATAAAAAGCTAAAAGCTGCAACAGCCATGAGGATAAGAACGCACCACCACCACCGCAACACAGAAACCACGAAGAGAGAGACCAATGCACAGACGACTGATAAGATAATAGACCATCTATTCCATTGGACGTCTCAAAAAAGGAGGAACCTCATATGATTGGTTCTCGATCCCATTAGGTCAAAAGTGGTCACTGTTTTCTTTCCTTACTCATCCTTTTTTTTTTATAAAGAAATTGAAAAAGTAACTTTTATTTTTTTGAAAAAATTAAAAAAAAGGGTATAAGTAGCCGGCTAAATTCCCCTTTAGGAACTGGGAATTCCTTCTTAAGATCTGAGAACTGGACCGGGATCATCTAAACACCCGTTCCTAAGGTTTTCTTTGAGGAATGTTCACTCCACCACGCTAGAGTAGAAAAGACTGACTAACATCTAAAGCCCTCGCAATGAAGAATGATCTTCCTCAAATCTCTACCCCCAACATTAGATCGGTTCTGATTCGGACAGTGCGTTATGTATTATAAACACCAAATTTCGAGCACACACAACCACTTAGGATCCACCGCGGAGACGGAGCTCGAGGTGAAGGGTCGACTCTTTCTGGATGTTATAGTCCGCCAGGGTGCGGCCGCTGGTGTGGGGGAAATGCCTTGTCCTAGATCTTGGCCTTGACATTGTCGATCGCATCGAAGCTCTTGACCTCCAGAGTGATGGTCTTTTCGGTGAGGTTCTTGACAAAGATCTGCATTCCTCCCCTGAGCCTCAGCACGAGGTGGAGGGTCGACTCCTTCTGGATGTTGTAGTCGTCAAGGGTGCGACCGTCCTCGAGCTGCTTTCCAGCGAAGATGAGATGCTGCTGGTCGGGTGGGCTCCCTTCCTTGTCCTGGATCTTGGCCTTAACGTTGTCAATGTTGTCGGAGCTCTCCACCTCGAGAGTGATGGTCTTGCCGGTCAAGGTCTTGACGAAGATCTGCATGCTTCCACGGAGAGACGGAGGACGAGGTGGAGGGTCGACCCCTTCTGGATGTTGTAGTCGGCAAGCGTACGGCCATCCTCGAGGTGCTTGCCGGCAAAGATGAGTAGTTGCTGGTCCGGAGGGATCCCCTCCTTGTCCTGGATCTTGGCCTTCACGTTGTCGATGGTGTCGGAGCTCTCGACCTCGAGGGTAATGATCTAGCCGGTGAGGGCCTTAAGGAAGATCTGCTTGCCTCCCCGGAGCCCGAGCACAAGGTGGATGGTGGACTCCTTCTGGACGTTGTAATCGGCGAGGGTGCGGCCGTCCTCGAGCTGCTTGCCGGCGAAGATCAGGCGCTGCTGGTCCGACCGGATACCTTCCTTGTCCTGGATCTTGGACTTGACGTCGTCGATGGTGTCGGAGCTGCCCAGTGAAGGTCTCGACGAAGATCTGCATCTGCAAAGCCAACAAAACACGAATTTGAGCCTTCCTTTCAACCGTCGGAACCGAGAAATCAAGAAAACGCGAAGAACAAGAAACGAGAGTCCAGATTCAAGATCCACAGATGGGAAAAAAACCCATTCACAGATCGCGAAGAACAGGAAGATCAGAGATCGAGAAGCCCACCTTGAGAGATTTCGCTAAGGCTTGGCTGGGAATTGATCGAAAAAGAGAGGAGAAAGTGCCAAAACTATAAAGAATTTGGGGCAGCTAGGTATTTATATGTGGGCTACCCCAAAAGATGACCCAATGGGAGATCGACACGTGGTGATCATCACGTGGCTCGCACCAGTCCAATCCAAGCGACATAAGAAAGGCAAAGGGCAACTGAGATCAATTAATTTCGGAAAAAAACAATTAATTACTTAACTTTATTGATATTTTCAAGATTTCCAGCTGAGGTAGGGCTACCGTCAACCGACACCATCCAGCAAAGAAACCCAATGGGAAATCGACACGAGGCGATCAAAGACGTGGCCTGCACCAGTCCAATACGGCAACTCCTGGTGCCGTGGATCGTACACTGTAAGTATCGGTGGATTGACTCACGGGACTCAGTTTCGATATTCAGATTTTGTTTGGTTACTAGGGATCATGAGCAACGCCTTGCCTGACCAGCGGGCGTAAGGCTAATGTGCTCATCTGGCTAATATTGTCTGAAGTCCATGACAGTAAAAAGTTTACACGCCACGTTCGATTTTAATTCCTGTTAATGTTATATTTAATTCTGCTTGCAATGATTGCCTGATTTTATTTGGATTAAGATATTATTGGGAAGTTTTTTTTTTTTTTTTTTTTTTTTTTGGTGAACCAGTAACCCGCACGGCCATTTGGATTAAGATTTATTGGGAAGTGTTGATAGATATTGATGGCTAATAAATCGTGGGAGTTTAGTGTACGCATGAGATTCATTTTGATAGGAGTATAGTAGTTGCTGAAGGAATGTAAATTAAGGTTGACATGATTCTAAATTGTTGAGTCTTCAAATATGAGGTCCAAAATCAACTATAGACTTTGGCTAATGCTCAACAGGGTGGCAGGACTGTTGTATGTCTAATGGAAAACAAAAGAAATGAAGATCCTTTTGTGACGACGAAAGTTGCGTGTGGGATTTAATTTGAAAGTGGAAATAAGTTTTTATGTTTCTCTCCTCTCTTCAATATCCACAATCTTTCACTGGCTTGTAAATTCTTGCTGATCAAATTGATTATTAGGGATTAGTTGGTCAAAGATGTTGTGTATTTAAGAGTTCTCATTGTGGGTATTTGTTACTGATTTGTGGTCAGACCATACACCTTGGCCATTTAAACCAGTTGCCTAGAAGCTATAACTCGTTGGTGAAATGCGGGCCATTGTGGAAGTGCTCCGAGAATTATTCATCAATCAAACTTTGCTGCAACTTCAACCTTCCCACTTGGGAAGGGGAGGTGATGATATTAAGTTTTAAGTGTGGTGTTCGATTTTCACACTCTGCAAACAAATAAAGCAAAAGTTTGAGAGTGATATGAGAATTAAAGTATGATAGATAAAAAAAAAATTGCTTAGTCTCTTTCATGTGTGCTAACACTTACTCTTGCTAACCCTTTGGTCTCACATCTATTAGGCATTTGCAGATATTGTTCATACTCAGTGAAAGCCCAAACCTAGATGTGCTAGGAGTAGAGCTGGTAACTATGGCCTTGCAAGCTTTTGCTTTTATGGAAGTAACTCAAGTTTCTATTGGTGTATTTTCTGCAAATATGGTAGTTAATATGTTTACCACATAAGCTCTAGTGGTCATCCTTCCCACGTGGGAAGGGAGAGGTGGAGAGTTCGATCCTCTATCTTCTTAGGAGGGCTAGGAGCAGAAACCTTTAGTCTCAAATGTGTGGTTTAATTCTCATGCTCTGCAAAAAGGTATAACAAAAGTTCGAGAGAGAGTTGAAAATTAGAGTAGTACAAACCAAAAAAAGAAAGTTTACCATGTTGAATTCATGTGGAGGCACGCTGTGTTATATAGATGGCATTCACCAGAATTTGTTTTGTCATTAATTCTCCTCGTCTTACTCTTTTGCTTCCTAGAAGTAAGGCATCGTAGTTTTCTTATATCCTCTTCTCTCCAATTTCATCTGAGTTGTTTATGCAAGATGCATTATAAATTGAACTTTACTGCTGCATTTATCCGCAAGAGTAGAATAGATTTATCCGAACTGGCACTGGTTTATTTGGGTAATTTCATGAGATGGACAATTGGAGGATTCTCTCTGATCAATCAATTAATTTTGACCATCTTTCTTCGAAGACTCGCAACTAGTTGCTTCGGGCAATGGTGGAGCTCTTCACTATCCTTTATGTCTACTTCTTCAAGTTTTGAGAATTAAAGATGACATGGTTAATTACATTTAGAGCCTGTCCTGTCAGTTGACAGGACCATTTGCTGCAGTTATACTTGAATTTGTGGCTGAATTATGGTAACTAAAGGCAGATCTCCGAATCACTTCTCACAAATGAGGAGTCCTATTTGACTTGGAATGTCAAGGGAAACCTGTTCAAACTATCTTAAAGAAGAGAAGAACGATAATCAGATGTGCTTGGTGATCAAGCAGTTATGTTTTGCGACAAAATATTTGTTTTAATTTTCGAATGCACCATAATGTTAGAGAAGTGTTTACATTGATTTAATTATGCGGTCTTTTGTGGCTATGTCGTAACGATGATGAATACTCATCGTATCCTGTTGCTTATTTGCAGACAGGTTGCCAAAGGACTAATGAAGTACCAACCCGACACTATTATTAGTGTTCATCCACTTATGCAACATGTTCCGCCTCGTGGCGAAGGTTCTCCTAATGAAGATCGTTTTTACCACGGCACCAGTCCAATACGACAACTCTTTTGTTGATATCATGTATCTCATCTGTCTCTTTCTCAATCGATTCCCAGCCAAGCCCTAGCAAATTCTCTCAAGGCAAGCTTCTCGATCTCTAATCTTTCTGATCTTTGCAATTTTTATGGGTTTTTTCCGATCTGTTGATCTTGAATCTGGGTTATTGTTTCTCGTTCTTCGTATTTTCTTGATTTCTCGGTTCCCACGGTTGAAAGGAAGGCTCAAATTCGTGTTTTGTTGGCTTTGCAGATGCAGATCTTCGTCAAGGCCCTCACCGGGCAGCTCTGACATCATCGACAACGTCCAGGCCAAGATCCAGGACAAGGAAGGCAGCCCGCTGGACCAGCAGCGTCTAATCTTCGCTGGCAAGCAGCTCGAGGATGGCCGTTCCCTTGCCGATTACAACATCCAGAAGGAGTCCACCTTCCACCTTGCGCTCTGGCTTAAGGGAGGCATGCAGATCTTCCTTAAGACCCTCACCAGCAAGACCATTACCCTCAAGGTCGAGGGCTCCGACACCATCGACAATGTGAAGGCCAAGATCCAGGACAAGGAGGGCATCTCTCCGGACCAGCAACTTCTTATCTTCGCCAGCAAGCAGCTCGAGGATTGCCATACACTTGCCGACTACAACATGCAGAAGGAGTCAATATTCCACCTCGTCCGCCGCCTCCGTGGAAACATGTAGATCTTCGTCAAGACCTTGACTGGCAAGACGATCACCCTCGAGGTGGAGAGCACCGACAGCATTGACAACGTCAAGCCCAAGATCCAGGACAAGGAAGGGATCCCACCCGACCAGCAACATCTCATCTCTGCTGGAAAGCAGCTTGAGGACGGCCACACCCTCGCCAACTACAACATCCAGAAGGACCCAACCCTCCACCTTGTGCCGAGGCTCAGGGGAGGAATGCAGATCTTCGTCAAGACCCTCACCGGTAAGATCATCACTCTGGAGGTCAAGAGCTTTGACATGATCGACACTGTCAAGGCCAAGATCCAGGACAAGGAAGGCATTCCCCCAGACCAGCGGTTGCACCGTGGCGGATTACAACATCCAGAAGGAGTCGACCCTTCACCTCGTCCTCCATCTTTGCTGTGGATTCTGAGTGGTTGTGTCTGCTTGAAATTTGGTGTCTTTATGAATGAATTTCTTTGAAAGTGTTTATGTGAAATCAGAGCCGATGGGTTCCTGATCGTGTGGGGCTTGTGAATAAATCCTAGTTTCAATGGAATAAAATAGTTTATTCCATCTATCGTCTATGCATTGGTCTCTCTTCGTGGATGCTTGTGTTGAGACCACGGTGCTTTCTTCTTCCTTTGGCTGTTGCGGCGATCAGCTTTCTCGCTGGGCTTAAACTTCACAGGGTTCTTCATATCTCTTCTTGCTCGATCGTTAGATTGTCTTGCCCAGCATTACCTGTTGTTCAAAGACTTGATTATCCCATGGAATGGTGAATTTGCTGCACCCGACGAGCTATTGGCCATGGAAAACTGCACCCAACTTCCTTCTGAGTTGGGTCTGCGAAGCCACAACCGATCTTTGTATTTCATATGATAAACGCTTCGGACCAAACAAGAACATAAAAATATGTTCTTCAACGTGACGAGGTGCATATGTGCTGGAAGGTGGTACTGAGCATATTATTGCAACCCTAACCATACAGCACGTCATGCCTACCCTCTACGCCGGAGATCGACGAGCATTGCCCCGTTCCCTAGTCAGATGTTTGGACGTGAGCCCTTTAAAGGCCCATATTCTACTGAAGATATGATAGGGTAAGGGGGAGTAATTCATAGTTTTCTGGACTTTTCATTGTTAGGCTTTGCTTTTGTAGAAGACAATCGCGAAATTTTTGTTTTTGTGGACAAGGACCATTACGAAACTTCATTGTTTTCATTGATTTGGTTTGTGCATGCGTGCGCACCGGGAGAAAGAGGGGGGCGGCGGGGGGCTGGGCTTAGATCAAAGGCCTTAAACCTTGGATTTGAGGTTGTTTGAGGTGGAATACGGTGATAGTACCTTGGCGTATCATGGTGGCTGAGGTTTTGGATTTTTTTAAATTTTTGTTAGGGCTTTGTGTGGGATTTTTCACAAAGTGTTTTTGTAAATTTTAGGTGTGTTGATTTCATGAAAAATTTTATATTGAAAGAGATGGTAATTCATTTTCAAGGAAAGTGATTTATTTTTCCTTATTTGGTTGTGATCATGAAAATGAGAGGGAAGTAGTAGTAGTAGAGAGAGAGAGAGCGCTGCATCAATGTTGCGTTGGTAGCACCCCAATGGTGTCTCCTTGGAGAAAATGATTTGCCCTTTTATGGGAGGGGAATCATTTTTCAATGTCTTAGCTTGTTGATTTTGCTCGAAAATACTTTTTATTGATTGATTCATTTTCTGGTGTCTAAATAGGTGGAAAGTGTCTTGACAAAAAAAAAAGTGGAAAGTGTGAAGACATTTTCTTGAAAATGTTTTTGCACCAAATAAAAGCAATCTTTTTTTTTGTGTGTGTGAATATGTGAATATCATTAATCAGATGAGGTTAAAAAGCTTAGGGGAATCCCTTAACATTTTAAAGAGGCTAATTATGTGAGAAGATAAAGGAAGGAAGCCTTATATAGTAGCCAATAAAACATTTGCAAACATCCACCCAGAAAGGCCTACACTATTGGTAGAGCGACGTCCTACCTCTTCCAACCTTTCAAACCCTAGCCAATAGAAGATGAGACTTAATCAACTTGTTTTGAAATCGTCTATGATTGCGTTCCATCCAAATGAAATAGATAGTCACTAAGAAAGACAGCTTGAGGAGTCTCGCCTTCAAGTTTTTACCCTTGGTGGCCCCAATCATCCATTGAAGTTCTAAGTTCCAACCTTCTATAGAATGCCAAATTCCATTTTGTGCCAAAATACCATGCCATACACCATGCCAATCTCTTGCAAAATGCCAAACCAAAGCAATCTTAAATAATGGAAAATTGCCTATTTTGATGTGCACAAAATAGGAAAGACTAAGCACATTTCTAAGTGTACTTTTGGTAACAATTAATCATGATAAATATCTAGAAATCATTTTAGAAAAAATTATCCAAAAGGAGAAGATTAGGGGCGAGCACGGTTCCAGTGTAGAAATTGGAACCTGAGAACCGTACCGGTGGGAATAGGGTCCGGATTCTAAGGTATGCAGGAAAAGCTCCAGGTTCCAAAATTTGGGAAACCTATTCCTGATGGTACGTTCTAGGTTCTAGGTTGGTGGAACCTAGAACCTAAAACCCGCAACCTAGAACCTAGAACCTAGTACAAGTTTTTGTATTTTTCTTAATCTATATCTTCATGTGATTCTGAAGTATTTCATAATGTTTGATGGTAAGTATATAATTCGGAACCATTAGTCTAAACTTCCATTTTATGATTGAGAATTTTATTTTCGTATATTATGAGACAGTGGAAGCTTCAATTGCTTATTTGACGTAGTTATGTTTGGGTAATTGCTTGTTTTAAGATAATGATTATATACAATACAAGAGCAATTAGTGCATTAAAACCATAAAATTTCTTTAATACTATTCCACGGGTGCATATGGACACTCGTTCTTAGGCAATCGATAATGAAATATTTGTTCATTTTTATTGTTGCGTTTATTTTCGTTTTGCTTAACTAAAGATGACAAAGGAGCCTGTTGGAACTTGGAACCCGCCCTAAAAGCTTTAACAGGGTAGATTTCAGGTTTTAGATTTCAATGGGTAGGTTTTAAGTTCCAAAAAATGAGAAACCTGTACTCGAGGGTAGGTTTTGGGTTCTAAGCGAATCCTGTAAGGAACTTGGAACCGCTCACCTTAAAGAATATCACTAGAATAGAAGTAAAAAAGGGGGCAAATAAAAGAAGAAGAATAAGAAGAAGCTATGATCCGCCAGTAATGCTTCTATTAAAGATCTCAATGGTGTCACCTTGGCCAACATGGTGCCACCTAAGCAACCTATCTTCATCCATCACATTTTACTTGTACATGCGGAAATAGCCTTCTTGTGGCAGATGCAATTGGTCCGACTTTTGCAGCTTCTTGAGCTCCTTCCTTAGCTCCCTAACATTGTCCGACGCGCTCACCTGGACTGCAATCCTCTTCATCCCACACATTGTGTTGGAAAAATATTAGAATACATGAAAATAATAATAACTATTGAAAACACATTGAAAAGGATTAGAAAATAAAAAGAATTGTTTGAAGCGTGCAAGAATACTATCCTTAAGGATAATTATGCCCCTTAAAGTACACAACTTGGTGCGATAGGCTCTAGCGGCTATCCTTCCGAGATACAATAGACCGTCTTCTATAATGCACACTAAATATTAGAAGGAACAAAACAACATTGTGTATAACCTTGCAAGGAAAAGGAAATGAAAGCTTTTTTGAGGAAAAATATTTTATCTTCTTGATTCTATGTATCTTTCTAGATTGTCTTTTTAAGTTTTATTTTTATAATCAGACAAAGTAAAGCCATTAAGATATCGTTATATTTGATGAATATATGATCATTAAAAAGCCGTTATATGATCATTAAAAAACCATTATAAAATGTTACAAAATTGTATAATATTAATGTTAGACAAACTGTTACAAATTGATAACTTTAATTTTTCAATGCTGAAATATCCAACAATTCCCCGCATATTTCAAAAAGTGTTGAAAATAAATATAGAATAATGCTAGGTTATTGGAGAGTAATCCATTAGAACTGGTGCTCGTTAGGCTATGAATTAACCTTAGAAAGAATAAAATGTAATTCACAAAATAATTGATGAAGTTTGAAACTTCTATGAACCAATAATTTCTTTTTGTGAATTATAATTTTCACCAATCACATTATACTCCCATAAACTTTGTTGTTCAACACGGTTTTGCACTAATAGGTTATGCGCATGGTTGGTTTATTCATAAGTGCTCTAGAGATTATCATCAATAATCTCATAGGAGCAGCCTCACTCCACATTTATCCAAGTGATTCTATCAAGTGTATTCTGTAGTTTAATACACCATCAATAATGGCTACGGAATTTCATTAAGAGCTTAGCTCAACCTCTTTTTTCTTGCTGTTTTGCACCATTCTCACCTTATGAGGGATATAAAATTTTTAATAGCGCATCACTATATCAATAAGTGACTTGTTATTACTCATATGTACACATAAAATCACAAATCACATATGTTGTGTTACTATCACTATTGATTTTCTTCAATTGGCTTGTTCCATTCCCCTCGATGTATAGCCAGAGGATTAGCCAAATCTATTTCTGACTTCATATAATCAATGGACATAATTCCATCTTTAAATAGTTGTTTTATCATGCCATCCCTTATGTCCATTTTTACCATTGAAAGTTTTTTTATTATAATGGTTATATACAATAATTAGACATGGCAGGTGTCAATCTATTCCCAAAGGAATATATGCTTAGAGTTTCTCAATTACTCAGCCTCATTTTCAAATATGATTTTAGAAGAATTTTCCCTTTCCTCAAGAACTTGAGTAGTTCTCATATTATCGAAAATATATTTTTTTCGTCTCCTTCATCTACTAGAGGGTAGGAGGATAAAGCATTATGTTCTCAACATACATGATTGATAGCACTCGAGTCTACCACCCAGTTTTTTCAAATTAGCTATAATATTGGCGTGGAAAATGACCATGATAGATACATCATTAGATCATGTGCTTCAACCAAGTTGACTTTTGGTTGAGTAGGATTGTCATTTTCCCCACAATTTCGTTTGCACCTCCACAAAGTGAGCACATGTTCATTAGTGGATTTTGTCTTCTCAAAATTTGAAATTCAATTAGCACTATTATATCGTTCTAATATAGTAAGAAATCCATAATGTAAAGTGCCATATTATATATTCAAATGGCTGCAAATTTGACGAAATAATTCTATTGTTGTAAAAATTGATCTCACTTAAGGTGTTCATTTCCAATCATGGAGCCCTGGCCTTATGTCCCTTCATGCTGACCTCTACTCAAATCAGCCAGACATACAAATTCACTGATGATGGCTTAATCCCATTGATGATGCCATAATACCCACACATTCATTCCAAGAAAATTTTCACCAAGCTGCACTTATTCAATAAAAAGTAGCTTGGAGGAGTAAGTATTGGTAAGGACTAATTTGGCCTCCATCAAACCATATACTAAGCACTTGTTAACACTAAATGTTATAGCGACAGTAGTTAGTTTGCTAAAATATTTATGAAAGCGACATTATGAAATCATCATAAATCCCATTGGTGAGTTTTGTATTTTAAATAGTAGTTTACAAATACATACACAAAGAAAGACACACTAAATAGCACCGCCAGCACAAGATAGAGAACTCGTTCAATTGATAGTCTAGTGAATGAGCAAATGCTCATCATGGTCTACCGTCCAAGCATACAAATTGAATGTCTATCTCCGCAATACAGGTAAGTCATACAAGTCTAAGTATTTACAAGCACTCCTTCAAAGCATACAAATATCTATAGACTGACAAGGATCATTACAATAGAAAATGTAGAGATTGAGTGAATATCACTTTCATTGATGAACTAATTTACAATATATACATAGGGTTTGGGGCTAAAACGATACAATGAAAATTATACCCTTTATTATAAACCTAATCTTCCAATACTCCCCCTCAAGTTGGTGCATGTAAACATGTCAACAACTTATTTTTAAAATTACAAAATAAATCATGTGTGATCGGTTTGGTGAACAAGTCCGCGAATTGGGAGTAGCCAGGAACATGAAGAGTACGCAAAGTGTCATCCTGAATTTTTTCACAAATCTAGTGACAGTCAATCTCGATGTGTTTGGTGCATTCGTGGAAGACAAGATTAGTGGCAATGTGGATGAATGCTTTATTATCACAAAAAAGATCAGCAGTGGTAGTCTTAACGTAAAGATCTGAGAGAAGCATGTGAAGCCATGTGATTTCGCATGCGGCAAATGCCATAGCACGGTATTCAGCTTCTGCTGAGGAGCAGACAATAGTGGTTTGTTTCTTTGAACGCTATGAGATGGGACAAGAACCAAGAAACATGCAATAGGTAGAAACAGATCATCGGGATGTAGAACAAGATGCCTAATCAGAATCTGTATAACCATTAAGTTGGATAGTAGAATTGGATGGGAAAAACAAACTAGTGCCAGGATCATGCTTAAGATATCGTACAATGCGAAGGGCGGCATTCCAATGGTCTTCATTAGGAGAGTGCATAAATTGCTTAAGATGTTGCACTGCAAAAAGTAAATTTGGACGAGTTACTGTAAGATATAATAATCTACTAATAAGTCGTTAATATGAATCTGGATCCTTAAGAGTTGGGGAGGAGTCCGAAAATTGTAAATTAGGTTCCATCGGAGTATCAACAGGACGTCCTCCAAGAAAACCAACATCAGACAAAATATAAAAAGCGTATTTCCTTTGTGACAAGAAAATCCCAGACTTGGAACAAGAAACTTCAATGCCCAAGAAGTATTTGAGAGTATCTAAGTCCTTAATGCGAAATTGTGTGTCAAGAAATCTCTTGAGAAGTTGAATCATAACTTCATCATCAACATAAACAAGGACAATGGTCAAGAGAGAGTCACAGACCAATGTGAAAAGTGAATAGTCTACTTTGGACTGTTGAAAACCAACATCAAGTAGTGCAGAAGAGAATTTAACAAACCATTGCCTTGATGCCTGTTTAAGGCCATAGAGTGATTTCTTAAGTTGACAGACTAAATTCTCCCCCTCAATATGAAAACCCGATGGAAATCTCATGTAGACCTCTTTGTCAAGATCACCATGCAGAGAAGCATTATTTACATCTAATTGGTAGAGAGGCCAATGATGAATCGAAGCAAGCGCTTATAAAGTGCGAACAGTTACCATTTTAGCAACAGACGCAAATGTGTCATGATAATCAATTCCCTCTGTTTGAGTGTAACCCTTGGCAACGAGCCGAGCCTTGTAGCGCTCAATGGTTCCATTGGAATTATACTTGATTCGCTAAACCCATTTACATCCAATGGGATGTTTGTTAGGAGGAAGAGGAACAATTTCCCAAGTGTCATTCTGTTCAAGGGCCTGTATCTCAGAGGACATCGCCTCCTGCCACTTGGGAAATTGACACGCAATGTCATAAGTTTCAAGTTCTTGTTTAGATGATATGGAGGCTAAAAAAATGCGGTGATTGGGTGAAAATGTGAGTATGATAAATAGTTGGATAAGGGATAAAGAGTACCTGATTCAGTTAACTTAGAATCTGAAGAGGATTGATTAGAGGCCACAATAGCGTAATGGTAGTCCCAAAGATAGCCAGGTTGACAGCGTTGCCGAGATGGTCGAGGCACGATTTCGGGTTCAGTGGGTGATGGTGCAGTCGTGGGTGCAAGAGTAGGTGAGGTTGGTGCAAGTACTGGGGTAGAGGGAGGAGGGCATGTTTCACCAAGGTCGAGTATGGGTAATGGAATTATCGAGGTCTGTTTGGTTGTGGTATGTTTGATTGTTTGACGAAAAGGAAAATCTTGTTCATAGAAAATGACGTCGCGACTGGTAAAAATTGTTTGGTCTTGAAGGTCATAAAGACGGTAACCTTTGTGGTTTATGGGATAACCGATTAGAATACATTGACGAGATCAGGGGCCAAATTTATCGAAGTGAAGATGGCTAGTAGAAGCGTAGCATAATTAACCAAAGACACAAAAATGAGAATAGGAAGGTGGTTTGCCATAAAGGTGATATAGAGTTTTATTGTATAAGAGAGGACTAGGTAGTCTATTAATGAGATGAGTAGTAGTTAAGACACAATCCCCCCAAAAATGAAGAGGTGCGCTAGAATTGTCACGCCCCGACTCTTGAGCTCGCGGTAACCCCATTTCACTTGAGGTCTATCTGTACGACGTCTCAGGTACTGTCGTCGACCAATTCATTTTATCTTGTAATTAAACACATGCGGAAACGAACAACTCCCAAACCAAACAACAGGGATAGCAATAATAGCAGGAGAGGAAAGACAATCAGTATTTTATATATCTGAAGGTTAGCCAGCATACCAACAAATACATACACGTCTTACTACAGGCAACAAGCTAAGGCCTATTAAAAAAGGGACCGGCCTAGCTAACCTAACCCTGTACAAGTGGGGGAAGGTTCGTCAAAAAGGAAATAGGCTACAGCTGCCTACTCACGGGCCTCAGAGGGATCGCTCTCTTCGATCCTGCACGCATCATCTAAGGCCTGAAAAGGTTAACCACGACGGGTTGAGATAAACTCAGCAAGTTAAAGTCCTAAGCCCCGGTTAGGAACTTCGCTCACCTCGAGAGTTTAACATACAACCTAATCCAGTAGTCAGCACAACGCAGAGAGAAACAAAAGTATAGGATAGTTCAATAAGCAGACACAACCACAGGCGATCCTACCTGGCCTTGACACACGTGACCTGCAGAAATTGTCATTTAACTCATCACGACATTAAGAGCATGCGAATAATCAGAGCATCTCACACAGCTTTCTCATGTCTCACACTCACACATGCTCCGATTATTACGACCCCTCCTCCCCACACACAACCTTATGGTTGTCGGTTCTCGGCCAAGCGGTTTTCCTCTTTACCTTGAGGCACGGTGACGTCAAGGGCTCACTCCCAAGATGGCATTCCCGAAGGAGCATAGGACTCGTCCACTACCGCAGCCCCGTAACTGACAGAGGCCCGGGACCCGCCCACTACCGCAGTCCCACAAAGAACCCCTTCCTGTCAAGCATTCGACCGAAGTCAGGCGACCCACTGGCCACGGCATCACCCCATAAGGATTGGTGGTCCTCCGGCAACGCCGGGTTCCCTCTCTTAATGTGATCACGCAACACATTATCAAGCAATCCATTTATATCTTTGCTCTGTCGTGAATGCAATATCGCTCATGCTCATGCGACATGCCATTTCAGATAACCCACGCAACATGTCATGCGATCTCACTCGACAATTCCAAAATCCAATTTCCAATCAGCATTCGATCACGCATTTCATCAATATTCACGAGTATAATTAATAATTGTCACTTCAATAAATCATAACAACTAATAACACATCAAAATAAGCCAAAAATTAGTTTATGCATGAACAGTGCCGTGAACAGTAATCCGTGAACAGTAATCCGTAAACAGTAATTTGTGAACAGTAAATTCGTCCGAAATTAAATAAATAAATAAAAATAAATAAACTTAACCATGGTTAATCAATTAACTCAACCCTAGTTAATCTAACCTAACCATGATTACTATTTAACCTTGGTTACTTTTAAAACTAACCATAGTTACTTTAATTAATTAACCTAGGTTACTTTATTACTAACTATGGTCAATTAATCTAACCCTAGTCAGCTTAATTAACTCAGCCACCATTAACAAACTAACCCATAATTAACCAAGCACAAAAATTAAACTAATTAACCGCTAAACAAAGATTAGGAAGTTAACTTACTTGGATCGGAAATCCGGCGACACTGACGCGTAGAGGGGAATGAGGGCTACAAGGGGTAAGCTTGGGGACGGCAACGAATGACAAACGATGGCCGAAACGGGCCAAAAACACTGCTGGTTACTGTTCACGCAGAACTGACCAGCAGTGCGGAAAAGGCCGAAACGGGTGGTCCGGGGCGACCAGGGGCGACTGGGGGTGTGCGGCTGGCTTCCTAACTCCCAGGACTACACTTTGGGCGGTTGCGGCGACTCCGGTGATGGCAACAAGGCTGTTTTTGGGCTGGAAAACAGCAAGGACAGCAAGAAACAGAAAAAATGGAAGAGAAAAGGAAGAGAAAAAGGGAGAGAGAGTGAGGGCTGGCTGTTGCTCGAATTTTGGGGGAGAAAGAGTAGAGAGATCCAAGGATAAGAGCCCAAGTGGGCTTTGTAACATCCCGGAATGAACGAATTTCGAATGAACGTGAATTTCGTCGATGCATTGTTGGTTGATCTCACTCTAACCGATCACCCCGAGATACCGACCTTGAGGGGAAAGGCTAATGAGGACGAACTCGTGCGACTAAAGAACTTGACCCGGGAAAACGACTCGACCGTGAGACTTGCGTAAGAGACGATCCCGTAGCCATGCAGCCGATTTCGTGGACGAATAGAAGTCGATTCGCGGACAGAGTATAATGGGACGACGGGTGATTCCGTTTATTGTTATCGAGCCCGTGAACGACCCTATGTCGATCCTTGGTAATCGTGTACTTTGAAATAAGAATCTATCCTTCGCAATTTCACGTAGTCAAGGACGTCCATGTGTCGAGAAGTCTTGAACGTGAATTAGCACGAGTCGGTTATGCGTGAATCCTCAAAGCCGCCCGTCGGCCGAGTAGTACCAAAATGGCATTCGGGCGAAATTGACATGGTACGAGAATCCAATATTGGACTTCGAATTTTCGGGAACGTTCAAGAAGGACTTTTGGACGATGCTTCTTAGTCGGGCCGACAAATTGGTGAGCCGAGTAATTGGAAAAGGGACTTTTGGACCGAGAACCCGAGCCTATGAGGACGTGGGCCGGGCAAAATAGTGAGGGCCTTACGCCCAAGGTGGGACGGCCACCGTGGAAGACCGAGACAACGAGCAAGTCCGTTGGACCAAACCGACCCTTTACCCTTCCTAGCCCGATATCTCAACCTGAGCCAATTTGAGCCCAATAAATTCTCGAGCCCATTCCTATTAATTTTTCGGCCTTTTTCCTAGGCCCGCCCTTCATTTTCAGCCCAAGGACAGATTGGGAAATATGCAAGGTGGAAATGACCAAAATGCCCTTGGATATTTTGAAGAAAAGTCAAAAAGAAGAGAGAAGATGAGGTCAATTGTTTGGCAAGTGGGGCAAGCATTGATGGCCTTGATAAGGCTTATCCTTCAGCCTTCACTTCACTCTCTCTCTCCTCTTCATCTTCTCCAAAATCGCAGCCCTCTTCCCCTTGCTTCTCCTTGCAATTTCTGCAGTTTTCAGCTTTGGACCTCTCACCGAAATTTGAGTTGTTCGTTGCCTTCCCGGTGGAATCTCGGGCCGTGCCACCTATCAAAATGTTCAGCACAGAAATTCCGTACTGTTCACGGCGGCCGATCGCCGAACGGAGCTGCCTTCCGACCCGTACGGCGGCCAGAAGTCACCGGTCCTCCGTCCGTCACTATAGCGCCGCCCCCCCGCACAGCTCCGCCTTTTCTTCCGTTTCTCTCCATTTTCGACTAAACCACCGCCCATCCCAGCCACAAGTGGTTCCCCCTCGACCCCAGGTGCTGTTGGTCGCTGGCCCGCCGCTCACCGGAGCTCCGGCAGCCCGTTCAACTCCGACGCCTTCTTCCTCCTCCAGCAGTGCAGTTTTTCGAGTTGCAAAGTGGGGATTCCGAGTTGTTGCTGCTGTGTTGAGCCCGGGACCACCTTGAATCGTCGTGGTAGAGGTCCCCGGTGTCGGGTTCGTCGCCGCCGCCGCGTCCATGTCTCCGGCCCGCTTAACGGGTGAGTTTAGCTCCTAATCCCTATTTAGTGCCTAAACTTGCTTAGGGTTGGTTAGTTAGTGTTAATTTGGTTTAAGGGGTTTAATTAAGTTGTATTAGCCCTAAGATAGGTGGTTAGATAGATGGTTAGGATTAGATTAGCTTAATTTTGCTAATTGTGCTTAATTGTTGCTTAAATGAGGGTTATGTGATTTTTGTGATTAATTAAGCATGATTTGATTTAATTGAATTGATTAATTGTTTTAATTAATGTTTTGTTTAATTTCTGGATTAAATGTTTTAATTAATTGAATTTCGAAAATCACTATTCACAAATCACATTCACGAATCGCACTCACTGCACACAATTACATCGCTCACGGAATTACATCGTCACGACTGTTCATCCGTAAGCTAAATTTTGGCTTATTTTAATGTGCTCTTGATTGTTGTGATTAATTGAAGTGCTGATTATTAATTATGCTCGTGAATATTGATGAAATGCGTGATCGAGTGTTGGTTGGAATTGAATTTTGGAATTGTCGAGTGAGATCGCATGACATATTACGTGGGTTATTTGAAATGGCATGTCGCATGAGCATGAGTGATGTTGCATTCACGATAGAGCAAAGATATAAATGGATTGCTTGATGAGGTGTTGCATGATCACATTAAATGAGAGAACCCGGCGTTGCCGATGACCGCCAATCCCTATGGGGTCGCCGTGGCCGCTGGTCGCCCGACTTGAGGGCCGGATGACCGCCAATCCCCAGGGGTTCTATGTGGATCGCGGTATGGGGCGGGTCCGGCCTCCGGGTCGATGCGGGTCGCGGTAGTGGGCGGGTCCATGTGCTCCTTCGGGAATGCCGTCTTGGGAGTGAGCCCATGACGTCGCCGTGCCTCGAGGTAAAGAGGACGAAGCCTCGGTTTAGCTGCCTGAACCGCCAACCATAAGGTTGTGCCGTGGCCCGTGGAGGGTCGTCGTAATAATCGGAGCATGTGTGAGTGTGAGACATGAGAAAGTTGTGTGAGATGCTCCGATTATTCGCATGCTCTTAATGTCGTGATGATTTGTGGGTACGCACGCATGAGTTGACAGTGGTGCGGTGTGGCAATGGCCGGTGAGATCGCTTGTGGTGCGACTCGCATGTGATTGATGAATTGTGTCATCTAACGGCCATGTGCCTTGCTTGCATTGTATGAGATTTGATGTGCGGTGGTATGGCATACCGGTAAGGTTGCATGCGAACCGACTTATGATTGTTGGTTGCCCCGTCTCGTTGTTGATTGTTGTTTGGTTTTGGCTGTCTCGTTGTTGGGTTGAGTGAGGGGTGGTTCTCGAGAGATACCCCGGGTTGAGTTGGCGTACTAACCGGGCTTAGGGGAGAACTCGCCGAGATTTTATCTCAACCCGTCGTGGTTAACCATTTTCAGCCCCTAGAATGGCGCACTCGCAATGGAGGATCTTGCCCCCGCTCCTCCAGTGATCGACCTGACGGAGCCCGAGTCCGATGGGTCTGAGTGACCGTGGTGCTGAACCCGAGGGTTCTTTGTGTACTATTGGATTAGCCTAGTCTTTTTGGTTTGGCTTAGAGGATGGATCGGCCCTTTTTGTCGGGCTTGTAATTTGGAAAACGATCCTCCATTGGTTAATCCAATAAATTGAATAATTGAGTAGTTGTTGTTGTTCTTGCTATTCATCCCTCTATCCCCGTTTGATTGTATGTTTGTCCGGGGATGGTTCGTCTTCGCTTGCGCATAATCAAAGATAAAATGAATGGTCGTCGATGGGTCCCGGGACGTCGCTTTCAATCGACCAAGGTAATGGGGTTGCCGCGAGCTCGAGAGTCGGGCGTGACAACCCCGTCGGTTTTGGTATCGAGCGAGGTCGAGACTTGGAGTGATAAGGTGCGTGGGATTTTGGGATAGTGAGATAGGGATGGCTTTTATATTACGTGCTTGTGATTGCTTTTGTGGTTTCGTGTGGTGGCGGGTTGCTCATAGTCCAGAGTGATGAGCAATCCTGAGCAGTCAGCCCCTAGGCGTAGGGCAGCCGTCCGGTCGACCGAAGCTGCTAGAGGTAGCGTGCAGCGATCCTAGGTTAGACAGGATCCTGCTGGCGCTAGAGACCTTGTTAGGATAGCAAGCTGAGTGTTTCTGGTGTAGTTCTTGTAGTTCCCCTAGTGAGAGGAGAGGTTTGTGAGAGACCGATTCCTAAGCTGGTAGAGCAGCTCCGAGACCGAAGCCTCCGAGGTTCAAGCGGCGTGGGCGACCCCGAAGCCGCGACCCTTTGGATAAGGGATTTCGAGAGGACTTCCAGTGTTGAGGTGTTCGTAGTAAGACAGAGTGCTTTTGGCGCTTTATCATATTCAAGGTAATGTCGTATTTGGTGGGAAGCCACTTAAGGAAGAGTGTTCCCCGAAGGCACGGTTCGTACATGGGGTGCCTTTCGCAAAGTCTTTAAGGGGAAGTATTTATTAGACAAAGGCGAGGGAGTCAAAGATGGCGAGTTCCAACAGCTTTCGTCGAATCGATGTCGTCAATGGATCGCATAAGGCGAAGTTTGCCGAGTTGGCCTAGTATATGCCGAGATTAGTGGAGGACCTGGATAGGGCGAGACGGTTCGAGATGGCTTGAAGCCGGAATTGAAAGCCAGCCTAGTGCCCTTGAGTTTAAAGAGTTTTGATGAGATGTACGAGAGGGCCCAGATAATCAAGAAGAACATGATCGAGAGGGCGATCGCATTTGGCTCGCGGTTCGTGCCTAATAGAGACAATCGTCGATTTGGAAAAGGACCGATGATGGGGAGAAGGAATCCCATCTCACCCAATAGAAAGTGGATTGTCATGGAAAGACAATTCGCCTTTAACCCAAAGTAGTGGGTGACAGTTTTGAGTTTGTGGGAAATCGAGGAGGACCCTTGACCCCTTTGAAATTCATCGTTGGAAGTAACTTGTTTATTGGACGAAGGTTGCTAAGGTTATTGGACAACTGAGGTTAATTGGTTAGTTGGAGAATCAAGGATGGATCGTTACACTTATGCATCGCTTTTCAGTAGCTCAACCAAAGGATGGTCATGGGCAAGTATCCATTACCAAGGATGGATGACTTGTTTGACCCATTTCAAGGAGCTTCGATATGTCCCAAGATAGACCCAAGGATGGGCTATCAATAGTTGAGGATTAAAAAGAAGGATAAATTAAAGACGACATATCGTGTGTGATTTGGTCACTATGAGATTACCGTGCCGCCATTTGGATTAACTAATACGCCAGTTGCTTTTATGGATTCGATGGATTGAGTGATTAAGGCGTATTTGGAGCAAATTGTAATTGTGTTCGTGAGCGATATGTTGGAATGTTCAAGGAAATTAGAGGAACGCGAATAGCACTTGAGGGCGGTGTTATAGACCATTCGAGAGCATAAACAGTAAGCCAAGTTTAATGCATGCGAGTTTGGGTTTACTCGCGTTGTTTTGTTGGTTATATGATTTTGGACGAAGGAATTTCTATGGATCCGCTAAGATCAAGGCAGTCATGATATGTCAAGACTTATGACAAGAATAAGGTTCGAAGTTTTCTAAGTCGGACAGTTAGTACGTACGATTCGTAGAAAGGTTCTCTACGATAGCTACGCTTCTGATACGAAGGTTAATGAAGGACGTAAGAATTTGAATGGACGAATAAGTGAAATTTTTAAGAGCTTAAGTATAAGCTAATTACCGCACCAGTTTTGAGGATTTAGTTTATTATTGGATAATACGAGATTTGCAGTGAGGTGTCGTATAAGGGATTTGACTACGTGGTAAGGCAACAAGGAAGATTGGTTGCTTACGCGTCACGACAATTGAGGTCATTGGATTTGATGGAAGTCAAATAAGTTTATCTTGATGATTTGAGGAGTTGTAGGTATGGATCATAAGAGATGATCTATTAAATGGTGATGATCTTTGATAAGAATTACGGTGGATGATTTATTGCTCGGAAGTCTTAGATTCGATTAAGATATGAATTTACCAAGGTGGATTATTTCAGAGATATATAAGATAGGGATTTGAGGAATGGATTTTTGTCTTCGGTGGATTAAGAATTAATTATCCCTTGATGCTAGATGGATGAGTGAGGAAATAGCATTGTCGATGATTTCTTCTCGAGGTATCAAAAAGGATTTGAAGAGGTATCCGAAAGCTTTTGGTGCAATAAATGACATTTGGTTTGCACTAATTTTCAAATGGTTGAGGTGAATTCTTGGTTTGGTTATTAAATGGACATGAAAGGAATTGTTGAAAGAAAAATCGATAGTTTGTGGAATTCGAACAACGATTTGATGGAAATTCAAGAATCGATTTCAAGTGTCAATAAGTGACCCCGTGGAAACGAGCTCATGGTTGACGAGTTGGAGAAAGTTTTGCACTTTGAGGTGCTCGACGAGGTTAAAACCGTGAGGCTTGGTATGGGACAGCCAAAGCGGATAATACCTCTATGAGATGGTGCATGTCAAAAGGGACTTTTGCTAGTAGTGGTGCAGTTCAAGATGCCCATAACGACCGATCCGACGAGGGCGGGAGTGGTCGCCGGGGCCGAGTGCTCGAGCAAGGAGCGACTCCGGCAGCAGCTTCTAGGATGTCGAAAGGGGCAGAAATGAACCGAACTACGCACTATGCAAAAAGAGAGTGCTTGTGGGATAAGATTTTATCGAGTGGTATAGCAGAAATATGGTCAAGTTTGTGGAACTCCAATCTATGGAACGAGGTCAGAGAACTGGGAATCGCTTGTTCAAAAATTGGTTTAGCAGTTATTGAATGCAGTTCAGATCATCAGAGACAGACTAAAGACCGCTCAGAGTCGTCAGAAGAGTTATGCAGACAAGCGTCGCAGACCGTTGGAGTTTAAGGTGGGCGATCATGTGTTTTTGAAAGTATCGCCAATGAGGGGTACTTCCAGATTTGGCAAGAAAGGAAAGTTAAGTCCGAGGTACGTTGGACCCTTTGAAATTTTGGAAAGGATCAAGGTTTTAGCGTATCGTCTTGCGTTGCCACCGAAGCTTGCTCAAGTACATGATGTTTTCCACGTGTCCATGTTAAGAAAGTATGAATTGGACCCGACTCATGTGTTGAATTTTGAGGAACTGAACGTAGACGATAGGGTGTCGTATGTGGAGAGGCCGATACGGATAGAGGACCGTAAAGAACAAGTGTTTCAAATTAAGACTATCGCCTTAGTTAAGGTGATCTGGCAACATCACGGATCAGAGGGAGCTACATGGGAAAGTGAGGAAGTGATGAAGCATCGCACCCCCATCTTTTTGAGGACTTGTCGATAGTAGCTGCAAATTTCGAGGACGAAATTTTTATAAGAGGGGGAAGAGTTGTAACATCCTGAAATTCGAGCCCTTTTAGGGAGGAATGAACGTGAATTTCGTCGATGCATTGTTGGTTGATCTCACTCGGAACTAATCACTCCTGAGATACTGACCTTGAGGGGAAAGGCTAATGAGGATAGAACTCGTGCGACTAAAGAACTTGACCTGGGAAAACGACTCGACCGTGAGACTTGCGTAAGGACGATCCTGTAGTCATGCAGGCCGATTTCAAGGACGAATAGAAGTCGATTCGCGGACAGAGTATAATGGGACGACGGGTGATTCCGTTTATTGTTATCGAGCCCGCGAACGACCCTATGTCGATCCTTGGTAATCGTGTACTTTGAAATAAGAATCTATCCTTCGCAATTTCACGTAGTCAAGGACGTCCATGTGTCGAGAAGTCTTGAACGTGAATTAGCACGAGTCGGTTATGCGTGAATCCTCAAAGCCGCCCGTCGCCCGAGTAGTACCAAAATGGCATTCGGGCGAAATTGACATGGCACGAGAATCCAATATTGGACTTCGAATTTTCGGGAACGTTCGAGAAGGACTTTTGGACGATGCTTCTTAGTCGGGCCGACAAAGGCTGCGAGCCGAGTAATTGGAAAAGGGACTTTTGGACCGAGAACCCGAGCCTATGAGGACGTGGGCCGGGCAAAAACAAGGAGGGCCTTACGCCCAAGGTGGGATGGCCACCGTGGAAGACCGAGACAACGAGCAAGTCCGTTGGACCAAACCGACCCTTTACCCTTCCTAGCCCGTTATCTCAACCTTGAGCCAATTTGAGCCCAATAAATTCCGAGCCCATTCCTATTAATTTTCCGGCCTTTTTCCTAGGCCCGCCCTTCATTTTCAGCCCAAGGACATATTGGGAAATGTGCAAGGTGGAAATGACCAAAATGCCCTTGGATATTTTGAAGAAAAGTCAAAAAGAAGAGAGAGAAGATGAGGTCAATTGTTTGGCAAGTGGGGCAAGCATTGATGGCCTTGATAAGGCTTATCCTTCAGCCTTCACTTCACTCTCTCTCTCCTCTTCATCTTCTCCAAAATCGCAGCCCTCTTCCCCTGCTTCTCCTTGCAATTTCTGCAGTTTCTCAGCTTTGGACCTCTCACCGAAATTTGAGTTGTTCATTGCCTTCCCGGTGGAATCTCGGGCCGTGCCACCTATCAAAATGTTCAGCACAGAAATTCCGTACTGTTCACGGCGGCCGATCGCCGAACGGAGCTGCCTTCCGACCCGTACGGCGGCCAGAAGTCACCAGTCCTCCGTCCGTCACCGCCGTCGCCCCCTGCACAGCTCCGCCTTTTCTTCCGTTTCTCTCCATTTCGACTAAACCACCGCCCATCCCAGCCACAAGTGGTTCCCCCTCGACCCCAGGTGCTGTTGGTCGCTGGCCCGCCGCCACCGGAGCTCCGGCAGCCCGTTCAACTCCGATCGCCTTCTTCCTCCTCCAGCAGTGCAGTTTTTCAGAGTTGCAGTGGGGATTCCGAGTTGTTGCTGCTGTGTTGAGCCCGGGACCACCTTGAATCGTCGTGGTAGAGGTCCCCGGGTGTCGGGTTCGTCGCCGCCGCCGCGTCCATGTCTCCGGCCCGCTTAACGGGTGAGTTTAGCTCCTAATCCCTATTTAGTGCCTAAACTTGCTTAGGGTTGGTTAATTAGTGGTAAGATTGGTTTAAGGGGTTTAATTAAGTTGTATTAGCCCTAAGATAGGTGGTTAGATAGATGGTTAGGATTATATTAGCTTAATTTTGCTAATTGTGCTTAATTATTGCTTAAATGAGGATTATGTAATTTTTGTGATTAATTAAGCATGATTTGATTTAATTGAATTGATTAATTGTTTTAATTAATGTTTTGTTTAATTTTTGGATTAAATGTTTTAATTAATTGAATTTCGGAAAATCACTGTTCATAATCACTCGTTCACGACACGTTCACTAATCACTCACAACATTCGTTCACATTCACATTTCACGGCACTGTTCATCCGTAAGCTAAATTTTGGCTTATTTTGATGTGCTCTTGATTGTTGTGATTAATTGAAGTGCTGATTATTAATTATGCTCGTGAATATTGATGAAATGCGTGATCGAGTGTTGGTTGGAATTGAATTTTGGAATTGTCGAGTGAGATCGCATGACATATTACGTGGGTTATTTGAAATGGCATGTCGCATGAGCATGAGTGATGTTGCATTCACGATGCAAAAGCAAAGATATAAATGGATTGCTTGATGAGGTGTTGCATGATCACATTAAATGAGAGAACCCTATTGAGCCGGAAGACCGCCAATCCCTATGGGGTTGTGCCGTGGCCATGGGTCGCCCGACTTCGGTCGGATGCCCGACAAAGGGTTCTATGTGGGATCGCGGTATGGGGGCGGGTCCCGGGCCCATGGGACTCCGGTAGTGGGCGAGTCTTGTGCTCCTTCGGGAATGCCGTCTTGGGAGTGAGCCCATGACGTCGCCGTGCCTCGAGGTAAAGAGGACGAAGCCGGTTTAGCCAGAACCGCCAACCATAAGGTTGTGCCGTGGCCCGTAGAGGGGGGTCGTAATAATCGGAGCATGTGTGAGTGTGAGACATGAGAAAGCTGTGTGAGATGCTCGATTATTCGCATGCTCTTAATGTCGTGATGATTGCATTAATGGTACGCACGCATGAGTTGACAGTGCGTGGGTGGTGTGGCAATGGCCGGTGAGATCGCTTGTGGTGCGACTCGTATGTAATTGATGAACTGTATCATCTGACGGCCATGTGCCTTGCTTGCATTGTATGAGATTTGATGTGCAGGGTATGGCATACCGGGTAAGGTTGCATGCGAACTGACTGTATGATTGTTGGTTGCCCTGTCTGTTGTTGACTGTTGTTTGGTTTTGGCTCTCTGTTGTTGGGGTTGAGTGAGGGGTGGTTCTCGAGAGATACCCCGGGTTGAGTTGGCGTACTAACCGGGGCTTAGGGGGAGAACTCGCTGAGATTTTATCTCAACCCGTCGTGGTTAACCATTTTCAGGCCCCTAGAATGGCGTACCCGCAATGGAGGATCTTGCCCCGCTCCTCCAGTGATCGACTCGACGGAGACTGAGTCCGATGGGTCCGAGTGACCGTGGTGTTGAACCCGAGGGTTCTTTGTGTACTGTTGGATTAGCCTAGTCTTTTTGGTTTGGCTTAGAGGATGGATCGGCCCTTTTGTCGGGCTTGTAATTTGGAAAACGATCCTCCATTGGTTAATCCAATAAATTGAATAATTGAGTAGTTGTTGTTGTTCTTGCTATTCATCCCTCTATCCCCGTTTGATTGTATGTTTGTCCTGGGATGGTTCGTCTTCGCTTGCGCATAATCAAAGATAAAATGAATGGTCGTCGATGGGTCCCGGGACGTCGCTTTCAATCGACCAAGAGAATGGGGTTGCCGCGAGCTCGAGAGTCGGGGGTGACGCCACTGACAATTTTTCAGGATGTTACAAGAATGAAAACGCAATGCACGAGCAACATTAAGCAAATGACGATGCTTATGCTTAACAACTCCATTTTGTTGAGGGGTGTGAGGGCAACTGCGCTGGTGGTGAACATCGTGGGTGTAAAAAAACTCTTGTATACAAAAAGAAAGGAATTTAGTCCCGTTATCAGATTGAACATTTTGGACTTTGGTTTGAAATTGAGTCTCAACAAAAGTAAAGAAGCGAATCAAAGAATCAATTGTATCAGACTTACAAGTAAGCAAAAAAATCCAAGTATATCGCGAATAGTCATCAACAATAGATAAAAAATAATGGTATGTCTTATGTGTAAAATGAGAATAAGGTCCCTAAATATCAACATGAATAAGTTCGAAAGGATGTAAAGTAACGCAAAAGAGAAACGCGTTTGCTTGGATAAATGACAAGCATCACATGAACTTAATTGTTTTATTGGACTAAAACATCAAGTTTGTTGCAAAATAGATAAAACTGATTCAGATGGATGTCCTAAGCGAGTGTGACAAAGATGAGGTGAAGAGGTGGTAGTAGAAAGAACGGCATGTTCGATAGGAATCTCCAAATAATAGAAACCACCACGCTCATAGCCCCAACCAATGATCTTCTTCGTCAATAGGTCTTGAAAAAGATAGTGGTTAGGAAAAAAAGTGATTGAACAATTTAAAGTTTGAGTGAGTTTAGAGATTGATAATAAGTTATATTTGAAAGAGAGAGCGCAAAGAACATTATCAAGGGAGATAGTTGGGGTAAGGGGGCCGAACCATGTGATGTCACAGGAACACCAACACCATTCAGAATCCCAACTGTGGGATGTGGAGAGGGATAGTGTGTCGGGTTAGTAAGGTGATGAGGTTCAAATGTGATGTGGTTGGTGGCGCCAGTGTCAATAACTCAAGTATCGGAATTAAATGAATTCGAAGATAAGTCGAGAACATTACCTGAGAGGTTGGCTTTCGGGATGTTTACCTCTTGCAGCAAGCGCATCAATTGCTTATATTGATCATTTGTGAAAGTAGGAGGTGCTGCATCGGAAGTACGTCTGGACTTGTTGTTCGTGAGCTGGGAGGAGGTAGATGATTACCCACGGTGCTGCTTGTGGTTGGGAGGGAAGCCATGAAGTCGATAACACACACCTCGTGTATGTCCCGGGATGCCACAATGGGAGCATCTTTCTCGGCCACGGGACGTGTTCGTCCGTTTAGCTAGGTTGGCAAATGGAGCGGGAGTGCCAAGAGAGCTAGGCTATCTATGGGATGAGGAATTTGTGTATGGTCACGGAGCATGGTTGCTGTGAGTGCTAAGCAAAGTGCCGGTGTGGTTGAACACTTGACGGTCCGATTGGATATGGCGGTGCGACTTATCTTGAAGAACTAGTGCATATGCACATGCAACACTAGGTAACGGATTCATTAGTAAAATCTGACTAATATCATTAGCATACCTCGGATTTAGACCCATGAGAAATTGAAACAAGCGCCGATTCTCTTGTTGTGTGGTGATGATAGAACGAGCTGAACAAGAGCATTGCAGTAACGGATCCAAATTGTTCAATTCATCCCAGCAGCTTCGCAAGTTGTTGTAGTATTTGGTCACGGCATCGTCAGATTGAGTAAGGGTGCATATCTTTTGCTTGAGATGAAAAACCCTAAGACCATTCGATGTTGAAAAGCGTTCGCAGAGATCGGCCCAAACATCTGCAACTAATTCTATGTAGAGAACTGCTGGCACTAAATCTGGATGGATGGAATTAATAATCCAGGATAGGATCATATTGTTCGCACGAATCCAGGATGCATAGGCAGGATCGGTTGTGGCTGGTTTTTTTAATTCTCCTGTAACAAACACCATCTTATTCTTGGCGGAAAGGGCAATCTCCATGGCACGGGACCAATTGTCGTAATTGTCACCTGTAAGGACCATGTCGACAAGATTAGATCCAGGGTTATCAGAATGATGCATAAAATAAGGACTATCCGGCCGCTCATGTACAGGAACTGTGGCTGAAGAGCTTTGAAGTTCAGTCGTCATGGCGACTTGAGGCTGAAAGAGAAAAGCAATCTGATTGAATTAGAAGAGATCTCCCAAGCATTCACTAGAAAGTCGAAATAGATTGCAGGACGATTAGGAATGTAGTGGGCAAGAAAACGTCACTTAGAGTCTCAATTGGCACGCGAGTTAAAATTTTGAAATTGCTGGCCAAACCCCACTGATTTTTCTCAAGAACCCAGCAGAGTATACCTTGACTTAGATTTTGGGGCCACGTGTGATGAGTATTAAAGAATCACAAGAGAAGCTTCTTCGGAAAGCAAAAAATCACAGGAGACCTACAAAAAATGGAGGGGAAAAAAATACAATGACCGTAGCAACAAGGTGGGTGGTGAACCATGGCAGAAACACTTGATTCCAGATAATCAAGATGAGTTCGAGATCTACGCTCTACGAATCTGGAGGAGTTGGGGGCTAGCGACTGAAAGAAACCCTAGCGCTCGATCAGAGCCGCTCTAGCAAAGGGAAGCATCAATATCGCGGTTTCTTCCCCATAGCAGCAATAGCAGGTAATCGCGAGTGAGAAGGCCAGAGAGAGAGAGAGAGAGAGAGAGAGATTGTGGTGACTTTGGACGTGAGGGACGGGTTCTAAGGATCACCGCTCTGATACCATATAGAGATTGAGTGAACATCACTTTCATTGATGAACTAATTTACAATATATACATAGGGTTTAAGGCTAAAACAATACAATGACAATTATACCCTTTATTATAAACCTAATCTACCAATAGAAAATGTGTTTAAGAAAATTCTTATTTTGATAGATGCCCCTAATTAATTCTTTCACAGCAATTACACAAAATTGTTACAAGTGGAATGACCACTAATAAAAGTCAATTTACGTAGAACATGATCATGATCAATATGAGCTAATAATTAAAGATTCACCAAATGAGAGAGAAGCTATTTGCGCAATTTTCAATTTGTGAGGCTCACATAACTACACCTTTGCACAGAGGACAACATCCATGAGATGAAGACGTAAATAAGTAACACAAAGTCCAGACCAACTGGATGTAACCTGGGAGCAATGCCTACCTTGCCTTAACAGAAGAAGAACAAAATAAATAACAGGACCAAAACGAAGTTGTTCATGCCTAAGTCTACAAATGACGCAACCCCCAAATATATTTTACATGCAAGTCATATTAACTTAGACACCAGAAAGCGCATCCAAAACCTTCAACATCGGTCTTGTAAGATAAGATGACACACACACACACACACACACACACACACACACACACACACACACACACACTCTCACACTTGTACAGTGACCATCAAGGTCTAATAATAGAGAAAATGTGAGGATCCACAACAGAATACTTACTAGAAGAAGCATGGAATAGTACTCTGATAAAATTTATTGTATTATATATGTCCAAGTTCTTCCATTTACTCGAATACGATCATATCCCGATTCCAAAAGGACTACTCTCCAAGCAAAAGCCCCTCTTTTAATTCCTTTTGCTGAACACATGTATTGACCAAGCAAGACCAAAGCCAGAATCAAACATCCCATCCACAAAAATCTCCAAATTCAGAACGTTTAACCATCAATAAACATTGGCACAACTACAGATATTAACTAGTGAAATTTTATTTGACAGAAAATTCATGCTACCAACTTCCTATGATCCTCCCCAAAACTAAAAGCAAAGAGGAGAATAAAGGCGAACCTCTAGATTAATAAATTATATAAAGAACTTCTAGCTAAAAATAATCTGGCCTTCATAGAATCATCCAGTTGAATGCTCCAATATGTCGAAATCGCAAAGATAACTTACCTTGGCCAAAGTATTTATTAATACAAGAGCAATAACCAAAATTTTAGCCCATCGACGAAGTTCAATGGGGAGGACGCCATTAGCCATTGTTCTCCAACTTGCCCGGTCACCCATGTCTGTGTTCTTTAGGATTTGTTGCCTCGCAATTCTCAAGCAACATTCGTGGTTGCGTACTATCATTATCGAATGTCATTGATGCCCCTATGGCCTTAAGATCTGAGTTCACTTACTAGTCAAACATAATAGAAGACTATAAGCATCGTGCAATGTCAGTTCTCACCATATCAAAAACCAGAACAAGTGATCGAGCCAACAAATGTATGGACTTTATGTGTGTTAAGGGTTCCTTTTACCAATTCATTTTGATTAAGTCTCCCTACGTTCCTCATAGAAACAATAAATTTCAATTTTTCATGCACTGTGACATTGACTTGCTCTACCGATGGAACACTTCCACATGAAAAACATAATATGAAGAGCACTTCGTTTCAGAGGATGCAACACGAGAAAAGGCGTGCTCAATAATTATACATACTACAGATTCAGACATATCCATTACAACCTAAAAGTCTACAAAATCAAACACGACATTGTTGAAATCGAAGCACATCTTGGAAAAACAGGCATAGGTATCAAATCGATAATGTCCCATGACAAACCGCCCGCGTTTATGCGATACTTGTCCTTCATCATCTCCAAGTCCTCATTCAATCACAACAGCAGCGGTAGGAGTCGCAAATCCACTTTGAGAATCCATTAGGCGATAATCCTTAAGATTGTTGGAAAAATATTAGAATACATGAAAGTAATAATAATTATTGGAAACACATCGAAAAAGATTAGAAAATAAAAAAAATTGTATGAGGCCTGCAAGAACACTATCCTTAAAGATAATTCCATCCCTCAGAGTACAAGACTCAGTACGATAGGCTCTAGCGGCTATCCTCCTAAGATACAATAGACCGTCTTTTATATTCTGCACTGAATATTAAAAGGAACATGGCAACGTTTTGTATAACTCTGCAAAGAAAAACAAAGGAAAGATTTTTTGAGGAAAAAGATAGTTTCTTCTTGATTCGGTGTATCTCTAGACTGTCTTTTCAAGTTTTATTTTTATATTCTGACAAAATAGAGTTGTTAAAGAGCCTTTAAGAAACCATTATAGGGTGCGTTTGGTTCAATTTTGAAACTGGCTTTCAGCTTTCAAGTGGCCTTCAAAATGCTGAAAGCTCAAAGCTAGTAGGGACTAGCTTTGCACCGAACGCTGAAACTATTTTTTCCCTTTCAAAACTACCCTCACTAGTTCTTCATATTTCCGATTTTGCCATTGGTTTTTTTTTTTTAAATTGAGAAAGAGGCAGCCTTTTGCAGGACCGGTGAAGGGCTACGGCTGCCGGCGAGCCAGATTTGGTGCCGGCGGCCGTCGGCCGAGGTTGCCTGACCTCGGCGACCTCCAGCGAGGGTTGTGCGACCCAACCGACGGCCGCCAGAGGTCGCCCGACCTCGAGCAACCCTCGGCAAGGTTGCTCGACCCAGGCTTGCCGTGACCCAGGCGACCGCCACCTGGGTCTTGCGACTGCAAGCGGTCCTCGCCTGGGTCTCGTGAGGGTTGCGTGACCACTGGCCACCGTCACGTGACCCTCGCGAAACCCAGGCAAGGACCTCCTGCGGCCGCGAGACCCAAGCAGCGGTCGCCTGGGTCGAGCTATGAGGGCTCATCCTCAAGGGAGACAACCTGCAAACTCTCTCTTCCTAATATGCCACACCCTCTCTCTCTATATGGGAAGCCTACACTCTGCTCTCTCTCTATCTCTCACGCTTTCTCTCTGCCTTCTCTATATTTCTTTTTGCGTCCCTATGGAATTGTGTGGCCCCCTTTTTATAGGTGAGAGGATTGTGTTATTCAAGGAAAGTGGATAAATTTGAATATTACCGATTTAGCTCTTGTATCCCACATGCAATATTTTTTCGATATTTCATCCGACACCTTCCCTGAATATTGGAAGAATAATGCGGATCTTCTCGGGAATATTCTCCTTTTTCAACTCGTCACTCCTTAACGGGCTTAGCCAAATTCTTTTTCATTGTGGGCTTAGTCCAACTCGTTAAATTAAAGCTTATAATTATCAATTGGAGCCCATATGCCATCGGTCCATTGCAAATGCAATAATAATAAATGCTCCTAAAACTATATGCTATGCAATTTAATTCTAATATTTTTTGTTTAGGAGTTAAAATTAATCCCTAAATTTTGTGCATTAAATTACTAATGATCAATCAAAATTTAAGTGTCAACAGATATTTTCTTCTTGATTCGGTGTATCTCTCTATATTGTCTTTTTAAGTTTTATTTTTATATTCAGACAAAATAGAGTTGTTAAAGAGCCTTTAAGAAACCATTATAGAGCCGTTGTAGAATATGTAGGATTTATTTGATAAATAAATTAGACGTTACAATGCGAGTGAAAAACCATTATATGATCGTTAAAAAGCCGTTATAAAATGTTACAAAACTGTTTTTTTATTAATGGCAGATAAAAATCGTTACAAATTGATAACGGTAAAAAACTGTGACAAAAATTAGTAGCTTTCAATTTTTCAAAACTGTTGAAATATCCAACACTTTGGCAACACCATCACCTTCAACTTCTTGGAGGAGCCGGGCGCCGCTGATGTAGTCGGGGAGCATTGTTTCACGAAGACCTCGACCTCAGAATTGTCCAAGAGGACGCAGTCCCTGAACACCTGGTGGTCTTGCAACTTCGTGCCGCTCACCTGGAGAGCCAAATGGCCCGTCGGCACACCCTCGATCTCGTGGATCTTCTCCTTCAACCGTGCTACCATGTCGCTCGCGTCGATCTCGACCAGGCCGTGCGCTTTCAAGGAGGCACTCTTCACGCTGAGCTGGAGTTTTGTGCTTGGAGACGGCGAGGGCTCTTCGGCCTTATTAGGGTTTTGGGGCGAGGTGGCATCGACCACGACAAGCTGGACGTGGGAATTCTGTAGGATCTCGCAGTGCTCGACGTCGCGCTCATCTTGAATGACTCGACCGTTGAAGATTAGGGTTTGTGTGGTCGTGGGGATCCCTTGGTATTTCTGGATCTTCTCTTTGATTTCTTGAACTGTGTCAAAGTAACCAACTTCGATGGAGAAGGGTCTTCCTCTTTGAGGCTTGAAGATCACATCCATTGAATTTTTTTTTTTTTTTATAGAAATCTGAGATTTCTAAAAGCTTTTAGCTTTAGTGATTGTCGACAATGCCCAAGGCATTGGAGTTTCTAACAAAGTGAGGAGCAACATATCAGTTTTGAGGATAACACCTTGCAAGATTTTCTAACTGACAAACAAAATACAATCTAGGGAAAATTCCAATGAAGGGCCCAAAGTGTCCTCATTTGTCTTGAGTGGAGATCATTTTATATAAGAGCCTGAAGTAGTTATATTATTTATAAAAAAAAAGAAGGCATTAAGTGGTTATGGTTGTTTCATACAAGAACCTAGCCTCACTAGCTCGTCGGCTGGCAAAATTTTTCGACTGATTAGGGATATTTTTGTCGAAACATAAATTAAATTAAAATTAAATTAGATTAAAATTATAAAAAAAAAAAGCACACATGGGAGGAAGGAGCTCCTTCCTGCTTGTGGTCGTCACCCTATTGCTGATGGGGTGGTGGCGAAGGCAAGCGAGGTCACCCGCACTTCGGCGAGAGCTGGCGACCCTTGCCAAAACCAGAAAAAGGTGGAGACCCTCTTCAGATTTGGGCGAGGCTCGCCAACGTTGGCTGCGGCTTGGGCGAGCACTGCTGGCCCTCAAATAGGCCTGGCGGTCCTCACCCAGTGCCTCGGGGATCTGTGTGCTGCACGTGTCAGGCACCAGACGGACAAGTACTCGGCCAACGACCTGTACAGCCTGGATCCGCTGGTGGAGATGTTCAGGGAGTCGGAGCTGGTGGAGACGAGGACCATCGACGGGTTTGGCCTCGTCACTGAGGTCGTTTTCAGGAAGAAGATGAAGACCAAAAAGAAGAAGCATATTTGCCAGTCCTGATTCACATTCTTTACGCGCTCGTTCATTCCTTTTTTTGTCCTTTTCGTTCCATAGATTCGTTATTCTTGATCATCTGGAGAAAATTCATGCAACCCAGGTCGAAGATATAGAGATTGTAAACGCAAAATTCGTGATAATATAACGAGGATTGTCCTCTCTATAACTTTTCTTGGGAAAATCTGCGCGAATAATTCCTGGAAAAATGAGGTGGGTGTGTGGTTCTAACTCAATCTCACCTGGGTGCTGGGCGAGGGCCAGCAACCCTCGCCCAGATTTGGGAGAGGGTCCCCGCTTTCTCCCTTTGTTCCAGCGAGGGTCACCGGTCCTAGTGACCCCGCTGGCCTTTGCCGGGCGGCGGCCACAGACGGGAGGGAGGGGCTCCCTCCCATGCCTCCTCCTCCTCTTCTTTTTAAATTTAAATATTTTAATGAAATGAAAAAAAAAAAAAAAAATTAAAAAATTAAAAGACAAAATTGCCCTACATCTATAGTGAGTTCAAGCCTTTTTTGATATTGATATGGCCATTCAGGCACTTATTTAAAACAAGATTTACTTCAGGTTCTTATTTGAAATAAAGTTTATTTCATGCATTTATTTAAGAAAATGAGAGCATTTCGAGTATTTATTTGAAATGATGTCCACTTTAGATCCTTATTTGAAAAATGAGGATACAAAAAACCTTTTGATTTCCTTAAATGCAACAACATTTTTCGATTTAAAACCTAAAATTTACCATTTTGGGTCCAAATCCAAGATAAAGTGATGGTGATGGATTCCGTCCCTTGCAGTTATTTGAAATAAGATTAACTATAGTGAGTTCAGGCCTTTTTTGATACTAATATGGTCATTCAGGTACTTATTTGAAATTTAAAAAATGTAAACACTTCACACTTTTTATTTCGAATTTTTTTGGAATTTTTCTTGCAATGTATAGGTCATTTAAACCCTTTGATGCGAACCTTAAACGGCAACAACATGCAATTTTTGATAGCTTAAAACCTAAAATTTACCGTTTTGGGTCCAAGATTTAGGCCCCGTAAGGTCAAGTGAGGGTGATGGATTCCGTCCCTCGTAGTTGTCACAGATAAATCCAAAACAAAACTTGGAGCTAGATTCATAACTTACGCTTAAACCCTAGATTTTGCAACAAGGCCATTTTGAGCATGCAATCCATATAAAAAATCATTAACTTTGTTGCACGTATTACAAAAGTTATGGGAAATATTTTGTTTTACAAGTAAAGTAGTTAACAATCGATACCATCAATCGATATGATTTGTAGAATCCAAAACTAAAACCAAGTAATAAAAACATACCGAAGTTATATGAGACAATAATTAAACGGGCAATGCTCTAGCTAAGATAAAAAAATTAATCAATAGAACTTTTGAATGGATTCAATCACTTACAAAATTGTAATAAAATTCTATCCATAGGCTGGATTTTGGGACAGATGATTTTTTTTTTTTTTTTACTTTTCCTGCTTGGAAATACACAAGAAAAGTCTAGTCCCAACAAGTTGATTGGATAGAATTAGCCAAAGAGAGAATTGAGAGATAATATTTTATCCCTTTCATTTCTTCTCATTTTCTTTTTTGATATCCTATATGCCATTTTGCGTACTTATAAGTTTAGAGTTTCCTATAAGTTCATGTAATTGAATAGCCGATTCCATTTTTGCAACAGTTGACTAAAGGATTATGTATTTTTGTGCAAAATGATCTCATAAATTGAAAAGACAGCAGCTACCTACATATATTTAAGCTATGTTTTGAATTCATGCAATTGTAAGAATTTCATCGTTCAATATTATCCATATATCGAGCAAACAGTATAACGTTGGTAATTAGCTCAAGTAATAATTGATAACACAAAACTCATTGATAATTTAACTTGAGAAAAGTTGGTATATACTCTAATTGAGATTTGTAATTTCTAAAAAGAGTTTTAAAAAGTTGATAACAACGCAAATAAAAGTTGTTCAATGGTAAGAAAAGTTTGTACATCAAAAAAAAATTATCAAAATGACTTAAATGAAAGTTTGTAACTTAAAAGTCGTCGGTAACTTAATTAGAAAAAAAAATAGTAAGTACTAAAATAAAGGTTGATAATTTCATATGAAATTGGTAAGTTGAGGCATTGGTAATAAATTTGAATAAAAATTGGTAATAGATAATAGAATATACGTTTGTTAGAGATAAGAAAAGTTGATATAAAAAAAAAAAAAAAACAAATAAATAACTAACTCAAAGGAGAGTTGGTAACATAAATTAGGTAATAACTCAATTGGAGAAAAGTTGGTAATAACTCTAATTGAGGTTGGTAATTTCTAAAAAGAGTTGATAAATTTTAGGTCAGTTTTAGGTTGGTTCCAAAGGGTCCCAATTCAGTTTCTAGTTCCAAAAAACTTAGATCCAATCCTAATTGAGTGGGTTCCAGGTTTTCGATGGAAAACCGACACACCTTGGAATGAATATCTTGATTTAGGTCTTGCTTTAAATTTGGTTGACGCGCGTGAAGACATATCTCTAGGGAGAGCATTAACAGTAGTTCTCACTTCATGGTTACAATTTTGTCAATTCATTCTCGCTTCATTTTACATAAGAGAACAAGGGTTTCTTTAGGATCAAATGGAAAAAGAAGCAAGTAAATTTGCGCATGCTTGTGCGTGGAAGCTCAAAGTTGAAACACTTGATTGGCTTCAAAAAACTTTCCCCCCCACAAACACTCAATGAAAGGCAAATTGAAACCAAAATAAAAATAAACAAATGAATAAAGAAATAAAAAGGTTTTGATTGATGAAGCCTCACAGCCGAAAGTGCAACAGAGCCTACAGGTATTGGGCAAAAAAAAGCAAAAAACAGACATCATCTCATGATGTCTCTATGTATAAGATATAATATTACAATGCCATCAGAAGTACAAGATTCCCACTATTTGTCTCACTGGCACATGACCTTGTTCTCATTTGAACCATTCCTCTAAAAGGGAAAAGAATTATAAAAAACAATAAAGAGGAAGAGAAGTGAGGCTGAGAGAGATTGTTAAATAACAAAAAGCATGTGAGCTTTTAGCTGTCCCTTATGTGACCACGTCTCCTTCCACTTTCTTCCTTTTCTTCAATTGACTTCACCTTTGATCACCACGCCTTGCAAATTCCATGCTCAGAGAAGATTCCCCAGAGATAATGCCCACTGAATCATATGTACACACGACGATGCGACAGGGCTGTTTCTAGATCCCAAAGAAATTATTTTCTTTGGCATCATGGAGGAATAATTGGGCCTGTTTCAATACCCGAACATGATTGCAACTTGATGGTTCAAGATCAAGGGGAGTTGCCATCCGGTGGTGGTTTGGTGATGGAAAGAGTGAAATATATGAGCAGGATTGTTCCCATGCTTGATCTGCATATAGAGAGAAAATGTTTAGTGAAAGGGAATAATCATCAAGTGATAACTTCTGTCTAGCTAGACATATTGTAATTTTGGTTCAATACAGCTAAATAATTATACGATTGTTGCGTAAGTGCTTTTTAAGATCAGCTATGGGGCTGAAAAGTTAAGTAGAAAGATGGCCAGGTGAGGACACTCAAGATCGCTTACAAGGTAGCAAAGAAGACGAAAATCTTCTTGGGATCGAGAATCCATGAAGGAGAAGTACGCCTCGAGCCACTCCTCCGGACGATGCATTTACCACCAGCTACGGTACATTTGCCATCATCAGTGACGCCGGAGGTGGTGGTGGTGATAGCAATCTGATGATTTGCTCGTGTGTTGATAGAATGCTCGGTGATCATCCCTCCAGCCTCCATGTTTGGCCTTTCCGGTTTGCTAATGATAGCCTCTTCTGTTGAAATACCGATTAATAAACAAAGATATTCTTTTGTCAAATAATTAATTATCAATAAGTAGGAAAGAAAAGATAGGAATGGAACCCAAGATCTATTGATGCGCGATAAAAGAAAGCTACTATTAGAATCGAATTTTTATCAAATCTGCCGCCAGTAGAAAAAATTACTTACATCCTCGCTGATTAATTATTGACATGTAGAAAAATTTGGGTATAGAACCAAACTCCAAATACACACATTACTCATATAACAGTGAATGCGTATCATTTTTGTCCTTATATCAAACCCCTAAATCTTGATTAGGTAGCCCCACTTAATTTGGAAATTCTCTAATGTAGGAAGCCTAGTCAAGAGGCCTCCAAGTAGGAGAGCACCCGTTGGAGAGTTTCTTAATTTTTTTTTTTTCAACTCTCAGTTTCTAGAGAATTTAGAAGATGGAAAGCCAAAAGATGGATTCTTCTCACTCGTAAAATAGAGGGTGCCAAATTCATTAACTTTGTACCGACCAAAAAAATATCATTAACTTTGTGACCTAACCCTTTACACCCTATCTTACTTCTTTTAACCCACCATTAAGAAGGCCATTACCTCTGGTATGAAAATAATAAATTGAATAAGAAAAATTGGATAAACTGGGTATTAATTATCAAGATAAATGGCTTGCTTACGCTGGTAATTACCTTTGGGAATGAGCATAGGCAATTTAAAAAAAAGAAGAAGCACATCATGAGGAATGAGAACAAATTCTACCAGAATTCAAGTGAATGTTTTTATGAAGGGAAAAATATGTTGTACCTGCTTTTTCTGCATCGGTCTCATGATCATGAGCATTGGCATCAGCAGTAGCTTTAGTTTTCTTCTCAGCCCCACCTTTAAAGCTCTTCCTTGTGATCCCTGTCTGCAAGTTTTCAAGTGTTATCTTGCCATGAATATTGTAGGAATATTTCACCATGTAATGAATATCATATATGAAAAGAAGGCTATAACACGATGCATTATTTTTTGAGTGAATTACATCCCTATGGAAACGTTCAAAGCTCTGCCGAAATTTTTATGCTGTTGGAAAAATGGAAATGGCATTTCAATTTACCGTTCTTTCAGAGTTCATCATCATTCATACATTATTCAAGAATAGGAGAGAAGAATATGTTGGAACTGCAAAAAAACATTATTCTTTCCGAGAAGATTGTCTAGAAAAAGAACAAGATGAGAAACAACAACGTTTTAGGGTATTTGAAGAGACCAACAAGAAAAAGAAAAAGAAAAAACTCACCATGATCCAGGAGCTCTTAGCACTCTCTTTCATGGCGATGTTCGACAAGCTTTCCATGTCGACAACGAAATCCTCAGAAGTTCTCTGGATTCCCATCTTGCCCACCCACTAACTCATAAGCCTTGCTAGAACCGTAGAAAGTTGTCACACGGAGAGAGAGAGAGAGAGAGAGAGAGGGGCTGGATAGAACAGTGAAACATAAATAAAATGAAGGGCAGCTTCTGAATAGGACAGTGAAACTGAAATAAAATAAAGGACAGTTTCTGGAAGAACGAAACTCTCAATGATAACGGACTAAATTCATGGATAAATTATCGTTTTATAGAGAGAGAAGCTTGACAACTGCGGTGGAAATGGCGCGCCGAACGGCGCGATTACTAAGATATCACCTCATGACTAAGAAGAGAAGAGGACATTGAAACTGAAGCTAGCTAAGACGACTTGTTCAATGCATGTGTTGATCTTCTGTCATCCACCACCAACAATCGGCTTGAACAGGGTTGGAGACGCGGAAACAACCTTATTCAACACGAAAGATGAAGACCGAGACGACTTTTGTTGTGCTTTCAAAGCTTCCTTCTTCCATTGTGCAATGTATTAGAAAAATTCCACATCCAATAATTGGTACGATATAGAGTAGTTGATAAATTTAAGTCTCCATTTGTTTCACTGAAAGTAACTTTCATGAAAATATTTTCTAGATTTTTTGACATTCGTTTTGTAGAAAATGAATATTGGGGATTTCATCAACATAAAAAAAAAGTTTTCTAAAAATAGGGAAAATATTTTGCAAAAAAGATGAAAATATTTTCCATATCTTCTTTCACCAAACACCTTTTCCTTTCATTTTTATTTTCTTTTTTAAATTGATTTTTTAAATTATTATTTAATCTTCTTCTTTTTTTCTTTTTTTTCGTCATTGGCTAGTTGCTGACCATGGTGGTGGCTGGTGACCAACCACAGGTGAGCTTGAGCCTTACCACAAGCTGGTGAGGTTCAAGCTTGCTCGACGTCAATGAGCTCGAGTCTTGCCAAATCCAGCGACTTAGGTGAGGCTCGAGCCTTGCCTAGCTCTCTAGATCTAGCGAGGCCCAAGCTCGCGTGACCGACCTTGAGCAAGCTTGAGCCTCGCTAGATTTGACAACTTGGATAGGCTTGTGCCTTCTCGGCCTCTAGTGACCTTAGGCGAGTCTCGAGCCCCATCTAGGTCGCTAGATTTGGCGAGGCTCGAGCTCGTTGGTGTTGGGCAAGCTCGACCTTGCCACAAGTTGGCAAGGCCCGGGCTCGCCTGTGATCGATGACTAGCCAATGAAGAAGAAAAATTAAAAAGGAAAAAAAAAGGAAAAAAAGAAGAAAAAATAACATAATAAAAAAATGAAAAAAAAAAAAAAAATTAAAAAATTGAATTAAAAAGTAAAATAATAAAAATTTATTGAAAGGGGTGCATCGAAGAAAAATTTCCTTACCAAACAGTGAAAAATATTTTCCAATTTAGTTTCAAGATTTAGACGAACAATGGAAAATATGGTTATTTTCTTGGAAAATGGCTCATTGAACATTTTTCACAAATGCCACATTTTCTGAGAAATGAACAAAGCTTAAGTTGACCTATAATTCATTAACTTAAATTTTTAAATAAATGTGAATCTAACTAGATATGTTGGATGATTAAGACTTGAATTTCCTCTTGAAGATCTCCTCGGATGATGGTAGCCAATTTCTAATGTGAGCTCCTAATAAATGATATTAGAGCCAATAGTATTGTGGCAGATTTGGTAAATAACTCAAGGAAGGAATTTGATGACCAACACTTTGTGTCGTAACAATGTGGGCCCATGCAATGAGTTGGATGTTGATGGAGATTCAAGTTGAGATATTTTGATGTAGAAATATACTTGAATTAAGAAGGAGTAGATCTAATATTAAGCTCATTCATGAGAGGAAGATTGTTAAATACATGCATAAGATGTATTAGAATTGTTTTACATTGGATAATTGGTGTGGTGTGAAATAATTAATACATTCAAGTTTATGCATAATTCATTAACTCAAAAACGTCTAATTGGATATGTTAATGGACTTAGACTTGTGCGCTCTTGATTTCTTCGAATGAAGGTATGCACTCCTAACATCTTCATCTTTTCTTATTTAACAAATTGCATATAAATCTTTGTAGCAAGTTGCTATCTTGATTTCTTTTCTTTTCTTTCCATTTTTTTTCTTTGACTAGATAGAAAAGAGAAATAGTTACACCTTTAGAGTGTATTATGGTCATTTGGACATTTTTGTCGGATAGGATAAGGTCAAATTATATGAGATACATTGTAATTTCAAATATCCGATACGGCATTTGTGTATGTCTGAATATATCATGGGACAAATTTTAAATAAGGGCTTAAAATGAAGCTAGTTTTCATAAAAAAAAGGGTTCAGAGTAGATGTTACCTAAAATAAGAGTCTAAAGAAGAGTCGTTTTTTAGACAAAAAGGGTCCATAGTGGAATTTGTCTCAAATAAACACCTGTAATTGGGCTGTTCTCTCAAAATAGAGGACCAAAGTGGCCCTTATCCACTGAAAAATGGAGGCAAAAGCAACGCACGACCTCTTATGGACCATGGCCACAACAAGCCACGACCACCACGAACAGTTGCGAGGGCTTAGTTCTTCCCCTCGGTGCTCGATCTTGGCTGAATACATGGCTATCCGATCTCTCTCTTCCTTGTCAACATCATAGTTGAAGGGAAGGAGATGCAGTAACACACGAGCCCAAGTTGGGATCAAGTGCTAGCACGAGATCTCAGGCTATGCGGTGCTCGAGTCGAGCCTTAGATCTCGTATTCAAGGCTTAGTCGACCTCAGATAAGAGATCTAAAATTCTATGCTAAATGACCCACTTAACCCATATTTGATCAATATTTAACTTTTACTTGACTCGATTTAACCAATATTTAACTTTCACTTGGCTTTTACAAT
Source organism: Corymbia calophylla (assembly GCA_014182845.1). NCBI lineage: Eukaryota > Viridiplantae > Streptophyta > Magnoliopsida > Myrtales > Myrtaceae > Corymbia > Corymbia calophylla. The sequence goes on along the minus strand of CM024701.1, from coordinate 21,586,183 downwards.
GATGGCGATGATGACCATGGCCTGCCAAGTTGAGATCAGAGGTTACGGGATGCTAGCCCAAGAGCTAACGAGTGGCAATTCCTGGTAGAATGCAAAGGTGGCCGCGGTGGCTCAGGGCGGAGGCAACAATGATTGACTGCCATGATGTAAGGCCTTTTACAGTGGCCGGCAATGCTATCATGGGAGGAGGTTGATGGATGGTGAGGCGGCTCAAGTCTTGCTTGTGCAATATCCAGACATAGCTGGATTATTTCCCACCCATTAGGTGGTATCTTTTATCCGGATCATATCAGAACATTATCCAAACATAACCTGATTTTGCATTCCAAAATTTCAGATAGGACTGGAGTTATAACCGGCCCATCAAACAAAATGTTAGTGTGAGAGATGGATATTGATTATTGAAAAATTCACTCACTATTTAATAATTCAAAATCCAACAATATATGCAGGGGCTTAGCAAGCAAGTTTATATGTACAAGTGGATTAGGCGGACAATGCAGATTTGGCCCTTTTACTTGACAAAAATTTTTTAAAAAATTTGTGGGGGCCACCTCACAATTTTTCACTTAAGATGAAGTTTCACATAATTAAATGATTGATTTGTATGATTTTAGTTTCTACGAGAATTCAGTGAGAGCCCATTTAACTCCTAACTAGTTCATTGTGCGATTGAAATCAATGTCATGCTAACATGTTACAACTTTTAGGGCAAAATAAGAACTAGTACAAGAGTTTTTATAAAATGTGATTTAATAAATGATTTGTGAACAATCTATAGGGAGTTCAAACAAGTTAATCCCTTTGCACATTGACCCAATTTATGTAACTATGTTCCAAAAGCCTCTCTTTTATTAGATATAATTTATGGCTTGCCACGGATATTTTTTCGTGATATGTGCACTAGAAGTGCAAAAAGTTGTTACGGAAATACAATTGACTCATTAAATTTTCAAAAAGTGCAATTAACAAAACGATTGATTGGACCAATTTAATAAGTTTTAGAACTTGATTGTATTTTTGAAAATTCTAAAATTCAATTGTACTTTTAGGACCACACTTATTCTCGTCTTTTATAAGCAATATGAGTTGAGCATATTGGCCATTAACTTGAATATGTGAGATATAATCCCACTCATGTTTTGTGTGGTTTACATGCTATGTGAGTTTCTAGATTAAAATCAGAAATTCATAGGGGAAAAAAAAAATAAGTATCACACTAAACGAAAATAACATACTTTGGCCACGACAAAATGAATAGAACAATTTTCCAAAAATAGATCGATTTATAAGGGAGTTCTAAGTAGATTGCCTTCTTACTATGTGGCATATATATATAAATTGCTTATATTCTAAATTACGAATTTTCATGGTCATTGCGCAAAGGGACTAAGGTCAAGTTCCCCAAAACATATTTTGCTGCATTGTGCAATTACTCCCTCTTAGTGTAATAATTTTGGTATGTGGAAAGGAATTCCTTTTTATTCATGGGCTAATGTTTTTTTTTTTTTTTTTGTTTTGAAAAAAATTATATAAGGATTGTTGAGAGTGGGATTTGAACCCACGCCCTTTCGGACCAGAACCTTAATCTGGCGCCTTAGACCAACTCGGCCATCTCAACATCATGTGCTAATGTTACCTCGAACACTAATGTATCCTAAATCCAATTCAAAGTTTATCCAAGCAACTCGCCCCATTGAATACTTTAATCCCCAAACAGAAAAGCCCTAATTTTAAAATCCCCAATCTCCCTCGCCACCCAACCATCCTCTGGTCACGGCGCGGCATATCGCCTTGGACCGCCCGCATTGGCACTGGCCACAACTCCATGCATCTTTGATCGCTACCATTACCTACATGCCTCATCCTTTCCCTCTCCCAAATGTCGATGATTGGTGAGGGTGAAGCGGCGACAAAGTTTTGCCGAGACCGGCGATCGTGTTTGGTAGAGAGAGAACAACGATAGAAGAGACCCCTAGATCCAAAGGTCAATTGGCCAACACCCTTCTACAAAATGTTTGGTTTAAGCATAGCTACTCAATTCACTGTAAACTTAAACGTCTAAGGTTAACGAACCACCAACCGCAACCCTATCAGCAAGCTAAAATTCAAATAGTTTCTTCATATAATATAGAAAATGCCCAAGGTGTAAAATGGCCGAAAACTCGCTAACATTGCTCAACTTATGACCTCATGAAGACAAATGACCCATTTACTGTTTAGATACCAAGTGGATAATACGTGGGCAAAGCGAAAAATTTAAACTTATTGTATTGATACCAATTAATTCTAAACATTTCAATTGTATCAAATTAATTCTAAATCTTTTGCATTTATTCCAATTTAGTCCATCCGGCTAATTTTGATCAGAAATCGCTGATTTGGATGTCAGCCGTCCGACATGGCATGAATTAACATAGACAGTTTTTCATTATTTTTTTCTTATTTTCTTTCATTTTGGCTGGGGAGGGATGTTGGCAACCCTTGTTGACCCTTGGCTTGCCTACAGCTAGCCGCAAGTGAGGCTGTGAAGGCCCTCGCCTTGGGCATTCGCACTCTTGGCAACTTTGGGTGAGGTAACCCTCCCCAGGATCTACCAAGGGTCGCAATCATCATGCAAGAATGAAAGGAATAAAAAAAGATAAAACAAAAAAATATTTACAAAATAAAAGAAAATAAGTAAACAAAAAATTATTAAAAAATATTCACATTGGCATCGGTTGTGTTATGTTGGATGGCCAACGCCACATTAGTGTTTTTCGATCAAATTGACCGGATGGATTCAATTAACATAAATGCAAAAATTTTATGATTAATTTGATCTCATTGAGAGGTTTATGAATCGTTTGGTACTAATACAATAGATTTAAAATTTTTTTAGCACTTTCCCAACAATATGCAAGCACTCCAATTGTTGTTAGAAAATAGCATGCTTCTACGTGCATAGCTGTAACATTTTCCTAGATACAAAAGTCCACACGAAAATTTCACTAATCGTGATCACAACTTTTTCATAAGACAGCTACACGCGCAAATCATAACCTAGGATTAATCCTAGGATCATATGGGGAAAGTTCTATTCTCTTTCACAAATTCCAATCACCTCCCGTCTCGCAAATTCCGGATCGCAGCCATCGTGCGTCCACCCCAACTGGTATGCGTTTTCTTTATATCAGTAATTGAAGGATTGAGGCATGCGTGGATCCAGTCAACAGAGAAGGGGAGAATTTGGCGAATGTTGGCATAGAAGAATTCGAAAGAAAGGCGTGTACCATCGACCCCAAAATTCTTATGTCGATACGATCCATCATGGACTGGCGACCTCCGCCGCTGGAATTCATATGAATACAATTCACATGATATTCATATTGTCAACGGTTGAGATTTGAGCGGCGGATGGATAAATTTGCGAAGCACATGGATGAGGAAACAGTATTCCGGCGGAGAACAGGGAGGAAATCCTCCGTCTTCTCACCCACTTCTTTCCTTTCAAGGCACGCAATCCTGCCTACACATATTTTATTTTATTTTATGAGATTTAGTAAAATATTAATTTTAATTAAATACTGACGCCTCTGCAGCAGGAGCTAGTCTGGAGCCTACTGGACCTAAGGCAGCTGAAATTCCATAAGTTGACTAATTAGGGTTTCAAGAAGCAAATGCACGTGTATGGCATTAGGATGCATAGAACAAGTTGCATCACGTATATAAAACCCTAAACTCAGACAAATGATTTAGGGGTAGTGCCTCTATAATTGAACATCTCAGAAGGCCCCATCTTTCGCTCCTCCTGCCTAAGCACAACAAACATAGGATGGCTAAGAACCATCTCTAGATAGAAAATCTAGTTGCACAATTAACCTAATTGACAACTTGACTTCTATATCCACGAGTCGAACATCATGGCACATTGCATTGTCCAATTGAATCACCACATTATTATTGCACACTTATAAAAATGCAGGGAGGGAGAGAGGGAGGGAGGGAGCTTAAATTTATTATTCATTTAATTAAGGTGAATTCAAGTGAATTAAATATATTTTCTTGCAATTATTGGCCAACAAATTGGTCAAATATTTTGATTCATCATCATGCAGTTTCTGATTCCATCCATATAATTCTCATTTTGAGAATTAATTTTCCCAGATCCATCTTTTAAAATTAATCTATATATCTGAGAGAAAAATTATCAGAAAAATCCTAAACATATTACATTTGTACTAATTTAGTCATAAACCTTTTAACAGTACCAATTTAGTCGTAAACCTTTTGATTTGATGCCAATTTAGTCTAAACCTTTTGAACTAATTCTAATTTAGTCATAAACCTTTTGACTTGGTACCAATTCATTATTTAGCCGAAAAAGTTAAAAGGTTTAGGACTAAATTGACACTAGTTCAAAAGATTTAAAACTAAATTGGCACCATGAAAATGTTTATGATTGAATTGGCACCAAGTCAAAAATTTTAGGACTAAATTTGCATAATAAATATGTTTATGATTTTTCTATATGGAATGCTTCTCTAATATCTAGAGTCATGTATGATGTAAGGCAAAATTTTAGTTCACGATCCAAACATGAAATTCCATTCACATGATGATATGGAGAATCGAATAATCACCGTGTACCCTCGTTGCGGCATTTTAAAACGAATCAATATGTTCCAAATATTATCAATATTATTATCATTTTATATATAGTAAAGTGGGAATTTGGGTACTCTTTTCCTATATATAGTAAAGTGGAAGGTTAGGAAGTCCGGTGCTTCTTAGGCCCAATGAGATGAGGCCGCTCAAAAATATTATTATAGCAAGCATGATTATAATAATTTGGGTTCTAATAAAGACGTGGACGCTTAAAAGGATTGAAATGAATGAGCCAAATGCTTATTAGACAGATATCGATGAGATGAGGCCAATTAAATATAGTGTTACTCTGTCTGTTACAGTGATGTTTACATTATCATTTTTAGCCTCCGTTTATTTTACGAAAAAATATTTTCCAAGAGAACATTTATGTCATTTTTTGGTATTTGGTTCGCTTAGGAAAATGAGTTAATGTAAAAAAATTTCTACCAAAGCTTAAATTCAGAAAATTGATTTCCTTTTTAAAAAGTATTGTTGCTTGGACCTAAAAACTCTATGCTTGGGCATAAAAACCCTAATGTTGGTTCCTAGGTCCCAACATTCAAGACTAGGTTTCAGGCTGCCTGGCCTAGGTCCATCGAGGCAGGGCTCGAAACCTTGGTGCCCCGACACCCAAGCTCGGGTCAATAAATGCCATGCTCGGGTCCCTTATGCTTGAGCTTTGGTCCCTGACACTTAGGTTTGGGTCCTCAAAGGCGATTTAGAGCCCTTGGTGCTCTGGCTCGGGTCCACAAAAATTGTGATGGCAACTGGCCACATGCAAGCTCGAGTCTCGCCAGATTTTGGTGAGCTTGACCTTGTCAACTTTGGGCAAGGCTCGAGCTCTTGAGCTTGCTAGAATTTGGCAAGTCTTGAGTGAGAGGCTCCTTCACCTTGCCTTGATTTGAGCTTGCCTAGACCTGGCCTTGTCAAGCTCACGCCTCAACCTCGGCTCAATCGTTGGAGCTTTCCTCGAACCTCACCATATCCCTAGCGAGCTTGACCTTGCTAGATCCTGGCGAGTTCGACCTCATCCCATTCGCCCTTCTTGTGATGCTGATTTTTCTTGTATCTTTTATTTGATTCTTCTGGTTCGCCATGTAACGGAGTGAGTGGGAATCCAAGTTCATATACATGAGGCCACGAAAGTAGAGGTAGAACATGGCGAATGTTTCTATAGAAGAGCTTGAAAGAATGCATGGGTCGTTGACCACCAAATTCTTATCTAGATCCAATCCGTCATGGGACGGGTGATCTCTACCATTGGATTTTGTATGACTTCATAATATACGTGAGGCCTTTGTTATCAATAGCTGAGATTCACCCGATTGACAGTGCACCCAAGTCCAGGCTAAAAAATGCACGTCAACAACTTAGCCCTAAGTCTCATGCTAGTTTAGATTCACTATACCCTAAAACAAAAAGTACAGTGGGTACCAAAAATGACTTGCAGATAATGTTCAAGCAATAATGCATAGGATTTTCTCTTCAGTAGAACTTATTTAAACGGCATCGAATAAGTTGGAAAGGCACATGGATGAGGAAAAAAATAGTCCCGGCAGAGAAGAGGGAGAAAATCCGTCTTCTCATCCACTTCTTTCTCTTTTCGAGGCACGCAAACTTGTCCACATATTTCTTTAATGATGTAAAATAAATAATCTCACTTAATATTAATTTCGATTAAATACCGGCGCATCTTCAGCAATAGCCTGTTTAGAGCCTACTGTGCCTAAAGTAGATGAAATTCCATAATTTCACTAATTAGACCCACGCATCCTCAGCAGTAGCTAATATGGAGCCTACTGCACCTAAAGTAGATGTAATTTCCTGATTTGGATATTTAGGGTTTCAAGGAGCAAATTCACGTCTATGAAATTAAGGGTAAGTGGTTTCAAGGGTTAGTCTATGTTCCACTTGAACTTGAATTTGAAACTTACCCTTTGGAATTGGTTTACAAATATTTGGAATCTAAAACCTACCTTGCTTATTGTAGAACCCGGAATCTGCCTTGTAATAGATTTTAAGTTGAATCCAGAGTCTATCTAGGTTCCACTTATATTTTTAATTGAATGATTACAATAAACCATAACAATTTGTTGCTACAATCGATTGACTACAACTTATATTTAGACATGAAAGATATGAAACATTAATGAAGTAACATTTTCAATCATGAATATACTAATAATAGAAGATCATACTAGTAGTTTCAGATTATAAACTTATTATCGGATGTCATGAAATACCATAAGATTGCATGAAAATATAAAATTGTTATAGGTTCCAGATTGCTTGTTGGAACCAGTTCCTTAATTTTTGGAATCTAGAACCTACATGCATACTTTGTAACTTGGAATTTGACCCGTTCCCACCAATCCGATTTTATCTTGAAACTATGATCACCTCTCTATGGCATTAGAATGTATAAAACAAGTTCCATCACATATATAGAACCCTAAACTCAAATGATGATTTAAGGATAGTGTTTGTCTAATTGAACGCCTCTTAATGAAATTTAGTTGCTCGATAACCTAATTAACAATGTTTTTTATTTTTATTTTTGGGCTAACCTAATTAACAACTTGAGTTCTATTTCCGCTAATAGAATATTTGATGGTTCGGTATTTCATGACACATTGCATTATCCAATTGAACAACCACATTATTTTAGCATATCTATCCTTTATATTAGGTGAAATCAAGTGAATTAACTATATTTTCTGTCTGTTAGGCCAGTGAATCGGTCAAATTTTTCAGTTTCTAAGATTCCATCTGATGTGTTTGATTGCGTTACCCGCGGGCTTGTGGTGCCACTACAAATTAACAAGGCTAACTCATATTATATATTTCTCAAGTTGAGAAATTAATTTTGCTAGTGCATCTTTAATTAACGGGAAAATTAATCTTCAATAGCTACATCTTCCGAGTTTACGAAATACTTCTCTAATATCATGAATCTTGTAAGATGCAAGCCAAGACTTCAGCACGCGATCCAAACATGAAATTCTTTTCATACAATGATATGCAGAATCAAATAATCACCATGTATCATTGCTGCCGGCCTGCAGCATTTCATTAACCAACTAAGATGTGATGTGAACACTTAAAAGGAGTATAATTGATGAGCTAAGTTGTTATTAGACAGCTATCAATGAGATGAGGTCAATTATCCATAGTGTTATAATATCTGTTGTAGTGATATTTAAATTATCTTTTTCAATTAAGTATGGGAACCAATAAAACAAGCAACGTGTTTTTTAGGGCCAACAAGATAATAATATCATCGTAATAGCAACTGCAATAAAATATGAGTTACAATTATTTAGTTATAATGTAAGCATTTCAAATAATAGTAACAACTATATTCACGAAAAATGAATGGTTTGGAAAATATTTTCTTAAAAATGATTGGTTATATTGCTTGAAATAATTAGTCAATGAAATTTTTTTTCATTATCGACAATAATTCATATTTAAATATTTTTGTGAGTGATGAAAATATTTTTCATTTATTCTTTTTTAAAGAGATAAAATCGATAATTTTTAGAAAAATAGTTTTCGAATTATTAATTTTTCTTAAAACAAATAGAGCGTAAGTGAATGTAATACTAACTTAACAATTGCGTTTGAAAAACTGAAATTGTCAAGAAAAAGAGTGTAAGCATATATATATATGGTAGAGTGATTAAAGCATGTCGACTGAATGGTCAATGTGGTTTGTGTATGTGTATGCGTTATTTTTATACGAGACGCAAGGGCATTTTGTTAAACTTAAAATATTTTCAGTGGTGTCGTGTGGCTTAATTTTTTAAAATTTAATTATGTTTTATAAATTTAGTCGTTGATTCGTCCATTTCAAGACAAAAGGAAACCAATTGATATAATCCTCGGCAAATTAGATCTAGTTCCCCAAAATCTTCAATACTGTCGATTTCTAATTTTTTTTGGGTGCCTATCAACATTTTGTGGATAAGCTTAAGCAAGGAAACCATTCTTGATCTTCAAAGAGCAAACTTTGTGAACAAAACTAGGAGCAACCCATCCGACAATTTCGTGTGGATAGTAATGTAATAAGGGTGATTAAAAAATTCCAAGATCTCCACACGACTGCATATAAAACAAAAAAGACACGACTTTAGGAGGATCCAAGATCGAATCACACTGGCTCTCTTTTGTTTCTTTAGAATATTCGAAAATTGATTTGGCAAATAGTTTGAAACAAAAATCAAATTGAAAAAAAGTGAATATTCCTAAATATTGAAGATCTAAGATGTGGCATACCAAGTGTCTTTCATTTCAAATAATGTATCTGGCGGATTCACAAAAGAGTAACCTTGATGGACTACAAATATATTATCACAATTTTCATTTTTAAATTACGTTTGCTTAACTTATCAAATAAGGAAAAAAAAACGTGAAAATATACATGAAAATTGAAAATACTCTCTATAACCTAATGAACCGGGCAAATTGAGGCCTTCTATTTTGCAAAAATTATGTGAGTTACTTGGTCGACTCTCATGAAGTTTCTGTAGTCAAAGGTTTTCTTCATTTTCAACGAATCAGATCCTATTGATATAAGGATAAATTGAAAGGGACAATTCTCTTGATGATGAATTTAAGTGTAAGAAACTGTTCAACTGGTTTGCAATGATTTGTGTCTTAGTTTTCAATTGGATTTTTTTTTTGTTAAAATAAAATTTTATTTACTGCTCAAAAGGATACATAAAAAGTATGTATTCTTATGACAAAGTAAATTGAAACAGAGTAAGAATACTAAAAAGCAAAACCAAATCCCAAAAACAAGGAGGATAAATTGAAAGGGAAAATTCTCTTGATGATGAATTTAAGGGTAAGAAACAGATCAACTAGCTTGCAATGATTTGCATCTTAGCTTTTCAATTGGGATTTTTTTTTTGTTGAAAGAAAATTTTATTCATTGCTCAAAAGGATACATAAAAAGTATGTATTCTTTGTGCCAAAGAAAATTGAAATAGAGTAAGAATACTGAAAAGCAAAATCAAATCCCAAAAACAAGGAGGATAAATTGGAAGCAACAATTCTTTTGATGATGAATTTAAGTGTAAGAAATAGATCAACTGGCTTGCAATGATTTGCATCTTAGCTTTTCAATTGGGATTTTGTTTTTTTGCTTGAAAGAAAATTTTAATCATTGCTTAAAAGTATACATAAAAAGTACATATTTTTCATGACAAAGCAAATTGAATCGAGTAAGAATACTGAAAAGCAAAACTAAATCCCAAAAAAAGGAGGATCAATGAAGCTCTAACAAAATTCAGCACACGCTCCTCCCACAAAAATGGATTTGTTAAGCAAAATAATTGACGGCCAATCATTGGCTCTTGTGTCTTTATCAATGATGAACACATGCTGAAAATTTCTTCTCTAATAACTTTGACTTTGCCAATTGATGGTGTGTGCTTAGATTCGACTTCTTCTACACTATCGCCATACAGAGACAACCAAAATAGGCTGAACATACATAGATCTAATACGTGGAGGAGCAAATTTCAGTGATTAAACAAGATGCCAAAACTCTTGCTATCATCATTGAAGCTAGAAGCAAAAACCTGTACCCGAACACAGTAGAGGGGTAGCAAATTAGCAAAAGCATCTTTATTAAACTTGAAAATTTAGATTGGGAGAGGATTACACCTAGATTTGGAACTAGATTAGAAGAGTTCAAACTCTTAAATTGAGAACTAGATCGGGAGAAGAAAACTTCTAAATCTAAATTGGGAGAGAAGAAATAGCAAGAGAGAAACAAAAAAACACAAACAAAATTAACAGAAGAAGGGGGGTGTGGAGGGTGAGACTAGCTCAAACTATCCCTCATGTCTAGAGGTTGAAGAATGCGATAGAAAGAAGAGAGAGGGAAGAGAAAAGACTTTTCGGCTCCTGATAATTTGGATCGGACTTTGCTAATATGTTTTTGGAGTTTACAAGGTAAATTGACAATCCCAATTTATCTAAATCATGCGGTCGAAGGTTTTCTCCGGTTGTTTAACTCTGCTCATCACCAAGCCGCACGCCCTAAGAAGAGTGATCACGGGTTCGAGTCTCAGGGAAAGAAGCCTCCCCCATTCAGTGATGAGATCACCCGATTGTGGCGAGAAGAGGAGAACTGTCCCGATCCGATGTGATTGACCGCGTGATCTTGAAAGGTCTAAATATAGGCTTGCGTCGGAGCTATAACAAGCAGCAACGTACATCCCCGTTATTCTAACATGCACCAATGATATACGGGACCAATTCAAATGGTCCTTTGGAACAGTGAATAGATTACTCCGTGCCCATTATATTAACACTTTGCTTGGGGGCATGAACGAGTCAGGGAATCTCTCCGCTCCAATATCTCTATTTGAATAAAGCTTCAAGCCTGAGCAATCGTGCATTACCTCGCAACCTTCACGAGGACATCCTCTGCCGACGGTGGAATATTATCTCGGTCCGAATCGGCTGAGTAACATGCCGAGTGTTTTTGTACCATGTTGTGGGGCACATTGATCTTACAATATCATTTCAAATCATGTTAATTTAATACTTCGGTTGAGCTAACACATGATCCTGCCATATTACGAGAGGGGTCAACTCTCCAATACTAGACAAATCATCTCATGGTGGTCGTGTACTGGTACATTTTTTGTCCACTTTCGTAACGAACCTTTTTGTCTATCACTAGATTGTAAGTTGGCAAAGACATATCGTGCAAACTTCATGCTGCCCTCTGCGCCTTTTGCGAGTTTTTCTTGAATATCAATTCGGTGGTGTAAATCCATCAGGCCCTTAAAATAAACCAAAGTCAAAGGCTCAAAGCCGCGTTCTAATCGAGAACTCAGATCGGTACAAAATCAGGGAGGAGTTAGCACCCCGGTCGGCTCATAACATAATGCATTTTGCAAACAACTAAATTATGCTAAGCTGTCATGTCAATGACAGCCCATAAATCAAGGCTCGAGTAGTTGGTGCGAAGTATATATAAAAGCCAAAGCCATTTGTCCATGAACCGTCCACAGCTAAACACTAAGATCAATTGTTCTTCTTGGCTCAGAGCAATGGCTTGTTCAAAGCTCTTCTTGTCTTGCTTGTTGCTCCAGTTGACGTTCTTGTTTCTTGTCCCTGAGGTCGCTCATGGTCAGGGTCTCAAAGTAGGGTTTTACCAGAAGACATGCCCGAATGCAGAGGCCATCGTGAAGGAGGTCATGGGGCAAGTCATGTCAGTCGCTCCAAGTCTCTCCGGCCCTCTCTTGAGGATGCATTTCCACGATTGTTTCGTTAGGGTGAGCAAGAGAGCGAGCTCACGAGCTTCTCTTTCTACTATGCGTGTGAAGTTACCATCTTCTAGTTACGTGACTACTTGCATGTAACTAATGTTCGGATTCTAAGGTGAAAACTCATTGGAAAAAATGGAGGGTGAGAAGTTAAAGATCTTGGGCTTTCATCTGAAGGGGCAATGCATAGTAGGGATGCAAAGAGATTTAAAAAATTGATTTACCGGATAATAATATGATAAAATGGAAAATGCGTATTAGAACCAGTTATTTACTAGTAAATGGTATTTGGCACCTCAACATACTTATCTAGATTCGTCCTTGGTTACGAAGTATTGTTGTCTTCAAGAACTCACAATTGAATCATGTTTCGTTCTGGGCCTCTCCACAGGGCTGTGAAGGTTCAGTACTATTGAACTCTCCAACCAATCAAGCGGAAAAGAACGCAATCCCGAATCTCAGCCTTCGAGGTTTCCAAACGATTGATAGAGTCAAGACGGCATTGGAGAAGGCATGCCCAGGCATCGTCTCATGTGCTGACATTTTGGCCCTTGTTGCTAGAGAAACAGTCCTTGCGGTGAGCATATGGATACAACCTCCTTTATTGTTTCTATTCAATTTGAATGTTTCTTATATAATTAGGACGTTAGTAGAATTCTTAATTTTCACAAACGATCGGTGTTATCTCGTTGGAAAACAAATTCTAGCCATACGTATTCGTAGGATCTAAGTATCGCTGGTTGATATTGAGATTATTTTTACAGCGCTCTTGGTAAAACACCACAATTTTTTTTTAATGAGAGATATACTCTTATATATAATTTTTTTTTTTTTTTGGTGTTGTCACTTTAGACTGGAGGACTTTCCTATGATGTGGAAACCGGACGAAGAGATGGGAACGTTTCTATTTTGAACGAGGCACTTAACAATTTGATACCCCCTACGACCAACATTACAATTCTGAAAGCAGATTTTGCAAAGAGAGGCCTCAGTGTCAAGGACCTTGTCGTCCTGTCAGGTAACACCTATTCTCCAATTATTGCTTCCTATGCTTTGTCAATTATTTTTGTGGTGATTGACATAAATTAATCAGGAAGAAACTGTAATTTGAGGGCGACATTCGTAAACAAAGTCAGCACTACAAGGAGAAAACGTAATTTGTAAACTTAGATCATGCTAATTCTGATTTCCTATTGACCAGGTGGGCATACCATTGGAACTTCACACTGTTCTTCCTTCTCCGACCGCCTCTACAACTTCACCGGAAAGGGCGACGCTGACCCCACGCTCGACTCCAAGTACATAGCGAGACTGAAGCTCAGGTGCAAGCCGAATGACCAAACCACCCTTGTCGAGATGGACCCGGGAAGCGTGAGGACGTTTGACATCAAGTACTTCGATCTCATCCAGAAGAGAAGAGGGCTCTTCACTTCAGACTCCGCACTTCTTGACGACAGCGAAACCAAGGCGTACCTCGACCTCCAGATCAAGACCGGTGGATCCACCTTCTTCAAGGACTTTGGAGTGTCGATGGTGAACATGGGTCGGATCGGCGTGATCACCGGAACGGCTGGTGAAGTCAGGAAAGTGTGTTCAAAGGTCAACTAATTGAGGATTGACGAGGAAGACACAGGATTGAACATGGAATGATTGGAAATAGCCCATTATTGTTGTTTACTTTATTTGTTGGTATATCATCTGTTCTTTTTGCGTTCTTTGTTTTCCGTTCGCTCTATGTTAGTTTCCTCTTTGAGTTTAGACACAACAGGTGTATGTTGATTTGGTTTTATTGTATGTAAGGCTTAATAAGAGGAAACAAAAGTCATGGCAGATTCTTGATTTTGAATATATATGAGGATATAATCTAATTACAAGCTTGTGTTCTTTTGAAATATGAATGTGTTTTATACTACTGCATGCATGTGTCATGGTCTTGAATCCTCCAGTACTTGTGACTCTTGTGAGTGGAGCTTAGTATTATCAAGTGAAGAGCTGGTCCATGGGAGTGGCATTAGGACAATTGGTGCTAAGACTGTAACTCACTGAGATATATATCTCATTTGTTGTTGTTAACTATTTTTCAAGCTCATCGTAATGGCATCCCTATTTCCATGGATCTAGTAGTGATGGAGCACGTCATTGAGGGCAGCATGATCGTGTGCCTGATGGTTGAAGGAAGTGGATTAACCATATCTAGTATCTTTTGATAACTATTGAGGAAGTTGCCTGACTAAAGGGCTTGTGACGGCCCGGGCGACGGTGCGTGGGGAGGAGGGATGGTGGTGCGTCCACGCCTCAGTCCTCGAACATGCGCAAGGAAGGGGGTCACATGTCTCTTGTCCCACATCGCTTAGGGGGGAGTCTTGGGCTAGTATATAAGGCTAGGATCCCTCTTTCCTGAGTAACGCGTTTTAAAGCCGTGCGGTCTCGGCCCAAATCGGACAATATTACTCAGCGAGCTCTTAGGTCCTTCCAGGACTTGTATATAAACTTTCTAGAGTTAATTAGTACAAAAAAATAAAAATGATGTGTTGTTGTTGTTATTGATCTTTTTGCTAGATCTATTATGGTTGATTGATTAGGTGTTTGATTTATTGCTTCCACATGCATATAATTAAAAGATAAAAAGAATGGCCGATGATATGTCATGGGATGTCACATTCATTTGACCAAAGTGAAAATGGGTTATCACGAGTTTAAGAGTCGGGGTGTGATAAGTGTGAACCATAACAGACGAAATCAATCTACTACTAGTGGTTTTGTTTATTGTGATTGTGGTAAGAGAGGGCATTTTAGAATAAATTGCCTTAAGTTGAAGAGCGAGAAGGGTAAGAAAGGAACTAGAGTTGAGTCCACAACTAATGTTGCGGCTATAATTGATAGTTTTGATAGTGTTAATTACATCTTGTCTATCCTTAAGGATTTGTCATTTGATGGATGAAATATAAATTGTAGCAAATCGTTTCACACTACCTAACATAAGAATAAGTTTATTGCTCATTAGTGCACGGATAAGAGTAGAGTTAGGGAATAAAGTTGAGTGTATTATTGTGGGTGTTAATTTTGTAAAAATCAGGATGTGTCACTATTTAGTGAGAACATTAACTAGAGTAAGACATTTAAGAAAAAATTGATTTTCTTGAGTGTCATGGATTATTTGGGTGTTGGTATATTTCAAAAGGTGGCGTTTTGAAGGTCATTCAAGGTGCTCTGATGATAATGAGAGGAATGGAACACAATAGCTTTGTATGAGCATCAAGTGGACACGGAGGTAGATTTTGCATGGAGATGTTTAATGCATATGTTTGAGATTTGAATTGTGGCAAGTGTGTTTGGGGTACATCTGCAAGAAAAGCTAGAAAGTTCCAAGTGAAATAAATTTGCTATGTGGTTATGTGGCTAAAGAACTCATTATATGTAGGTGCAATGACTTAACCAAACAACAAAAAGTGCAATTTAGTATGACCGCTAAAGGAACTGTGGATATTGTAGAGTCAATTCACTTGGATGTCACATGCTATTGCAATTTCCTTTGAAGAAGAGTGTCAAATTTAAGGTAACAGTTGTAGAGGACTACTCAAGGAGGACCTGGGCATCTATGTTGAGGAAAAAGTTTGATGTTCCTATTTAGACTATTTAGTTGAGAGTTTTATTCAAACGAAGATTAGTAAATCAATCAAGCGTGTAAGGACTGATAGTAAAATGGAGTTTACTCAAAGTTATTTTAAGAATTTTGCATGAAGGAAGACCTATTGAGACACTATGCTTGTGCCAAAGAGCCACAAGATGTTGCAGAATTAATTGGAAGAAAATCACTAGAGAGACACATAAAATACTCTCTGGTGTTGGTATGGCTAGGAAATTCTTAATGGATGAACTTTGTGTGACATCAGAATTTTCTATGTTAGTTGATAACATTATGATATTAGAATAAGTGTTAATTCACCTTGATTTTGGATGGTGTCTGTGAAATTTCAATTGGGACACAAATTTGTGATGTGCAGTAAATTCAGAAGATAATTTTCTGAATATGTGGTTGTTCAGAGTGTGAATTTGTTAGGAGTTATAAAATTACGAGGAATTATAATTCAAGGAAGCAAATTAAAAATGCTTGTTTACTAATTTCAATTTGTTTAAACGAATAGATATTGGCAATACGTTGATTTTATAGAGCGATTGATAAAAACTTACCGCTGTAGTAATTGTTAGTGGGAATCAATATGATATGAAATTTTCAAAGTTAAAATGTACTAAGCTGATATTTTCGTAGCATCAAATATCTTTTGCTGATAATTTAATGAGTTTGAAATCTATTTCTGACTTATTGGTGTTTAGAACATACATTAATTTTAATGTTTACTTATTGAAATGCAAAATATCATGATAAATTATTAAATATCTACTTAAATTACCCAAACAGGCCATTTATAACATATTTATTTGGCCACAACTTCATTTTTCACCGCAAGCTTTTAATCTCAGTTTCATCATTGTTTTAAACCCTAGTTAATTGTTCTTATCTTGTTTTTACTCTTGTGAAGTCTTCCAAATTCACTTTCCTTTCTTGACCGAGACATCACGCGCTTCATTATGAAAGTGACTTGATTTCTTCCATGAGTACAAATGACTTCGGTTTTTTTAAGAAGAACTCTCACATCGATCGAAGCGTACCTTTTGCAAATTATCCTGATGCTTGATGAGGAAATCACGAGGTGCGTTGAGCTTCTGTTAATCAAGTCAACATGAAAGACAAGCTTAATGATTATAGAGAAAGTCGAAATGATGACTTATAGAAGACACTAGAGAATGATTGCATATGGTGTTTGGTCGCAACATATCCTTAAATGGTGCCATTTCTTGCACAACATATATTTATGAATTGAAAAAAAAATTGATGAACTCAATTGATCCTTAAAAAAAAAGAAAAGGAAATTTCCATATGGGGCTTCTGTACGCTTGATATGCTTTGGATCGAATTGGTTTTCTAACGGCTCATTTTGCCTTAGTTTAAATTCCAGACAAGTTCCTAAGTGATAAAGGGTACAATGGGGCAAGACCAATGTTTTCCGGTGATTAGTGATGAAAAATCTGATATCCTTTCTCCTGGTAAGTTTTCTTGAACAAGTTACTTTGCTATTCTTCACAATCAGTCTTTTCGTCTTGTGGGAAGAATTATTTAAATATGGACACTCCAAAGGAAGATTTTATCGGTGTTAGGGTATGGTTTGTACTCTCCATCAATAGGAAGGCATGGAGGTGTTGCTCCTCGATGAGCAAGCGGGGCTCTAGGGGCCGCCCTCGCAGGGGTCATGGGGGTAGAACCCCCGAGCTGCTAGGTGGCATTTATAGTTTGAGTCCGTATATTATTGGTATTTTGGATTTAGGCTCATGAATAATTACTGGATATATATGATATATTTTCCTTATAATTAATGATTGTAACAAAAAGGTATGAGGTGCTAATTATAATTGAATTCTCTAGTGGATGTAATCCTAGTTTAAGGGTGTATTAGGATAAATCTCATGTCTCAATTTCTCTTTCTCACTTTTACCCTTTATTTCGTTGTGTTTGAGCATCTAATCCTAACGCTCGGAGCTTTAGCACTTTGTGGAAGAAATCCCAGGGCAATCTGTCTATCCTAAGGATTTGTAGGTACTCGACGGAAGATGCCCGGTCCTGACCGAAAGAATTTCGAAGGCGCCATCTCAACTCACGATGGTCCGCAGGCACAAATGAGCTCATTGTGGCCGCTTAACGAGCTTATTGTTTTTCCACTTATATGATTAATTTTTGGTCTCACACTACATTGCAAGTTGGCAAAGACATGTCATGCGAATTTCATTTTGCCATGTGGAGGACATGGTCATTTTCTTTCAGTATCAATTCGGTGGAGAAAATCCATCAAGACCTTACAATAAACCAAAGTCAAAGGCTCAAACTCGTGTTCCAATCAAGAGCTTGGATCGGCAATAGATCCTGGAGAAGTTGGTACCAACTCGGCTCGTAGGAAAATGCGTATTGTTAATACCAAAAGTACGCTGAAGTGTCATCTTATGACAGTCCATAAATCAAAGCTCAAGTAGTTGGTGCTAAGTGTATATATAGGGCCAAAGCGGTCTGTTGATAAAACATGCACAACAAAACACTAAGATCAAGCGATAATAATCATCGTTCTTCTTTGGACGAAGCAATGGCTTGTCCAAAGTTATTCTTGTCTTGTATGTTGGTTCAGATGATGTTCTTGTTTCTTGTCCCGGAGGTCGCTCATGGTCAGGGACTCAAAGTAGGGTTTTATCAGAAAACTTGCCCAAATGCAGAGGCCATCGTGAAGAAGGTCATCAGTGAAGTCATGTCCGTCGCTCCCAGTCTCTCCGGTCCTCTCTTGAGGATGCATTTTCACGATTGTTTCATAAGGGTAACGGAGTGAATGAGCTCACGTACTTTCTTTCTACTATGCATGCGAAGTGTACTGTTTTCTAATTAATGTTCGTATTCTAAGGAGAAAATTTATTGGTGAAAAAAGGAGAGTGAGAAGTTAGATCTTGCTTTTTAATTTAAGGGTAATGCATGGTAGGGATGCGTAAAATTTTGGTGGGATTACTGTTCTGGAACCTGCATGCTGATGCTCACGATTTGGATAGCCATACCAATGATTTGGAGGAGAATGTGTATTTTAAAAAGAGGATCACACTGAAGCATTTAATGTAACTTGGTGAATCTTTTTCCCATACTGTTCTTTCCAGTGTCTAGCATTACTCTCATTGAATTGGATAACCATTTTCATTTCTTGTCACACTTACTCCAGTGTGGAGGGGAGAGATGCCTACTTGATCTCCAAATTAGTGATTATGACAGTGTAAATAAAATCGAAATGTCAGATGACTAATTGGTGTGGTACTATATCATGTGTAGCATGCGCATGCTGGCATAATATTCATTTTGCACAACACCATCTATTTGTTTTATGAGTACATATTTAATGATAGAAAGAATGGTTTTTCTTTTCCTGGAATTCTCTGCTTAACATGCATTAGAACAAGTTGTATACTCATACTTTTCTGCAGGGTTGTGAGGGTTCAATACTATTGAACTCTCCGACACATCAAGCCGAGAAGGATGCAGGCCCAAACCAGGGCCTTCGAGGTTTCCAAACGATTGATAGAGTCAAAACAGCATTGGAAAAGGCATGCCCCGGCATGGTTTCGTGTGCTGACATCTTGGCCATTGTCGCCAGAGACGTCGTTGTTGCGGTTTGCACATGCTCATCTCACTTACTTCATTATTATCTGCTTTTAGTTTGAATGTTCGTTACATACGTATGACCTCAGTAAAAATCTTGACTCTCAGACAATTCATGTTATCTCATTGAAAAACAAATTCCATTTATACATATCTTAGGATCTAAGCAGTGCTTCTTGAAACCGAGATTATTTTCACATAGTGCATGATAAAACTCAATCATTTTTCTTTATGAGAAAAACACATCAATATTGAAACTGGATTTGTTGATGTGTTGTTACATTAGACTGGAGGACTGTCCTATAATGTGGAAACCGGACGAAGAGATGGGAACATCTCTAGATCGAGCGAGGCACTTAACAATTTAATACCACCAACGTCCAACATTACAACTCTGAAGACAGGATTTGCAAGGAGAGGCCTCAATGTCAAGGACCTTGTTGTCCTATCAGGTAGCACCTAATCTTCAATTTATTGCTGCATATGCTTTGCCAATTATTTTGTGGATATTGACATAAACTAGTTAGGAAGATGTTAGAGATTTGCGAAGGACTGAAAATTTCGACAATCGGGATCGAATGTGGAAACGTATGAAATTCTATACTAAACTCCAGTCATTGATGAAGTTTGATTGAAGCTTAGATTCTCAAAGTCTTAAATGATTGATAAATGAGTGTTTTTAGCCAATTGCCCTCTCAACATTAATGGTGTGTTTTCTAAAATTGTTCAGATACTGAAAGGGTTTGGCTTAGACATATTCATATCCCTATTCAAATTCCTTCAGATAACGTCTCCCATCAAGACAATTATCTTAAGATTGGGCAATCACTATAGTTATCACACAAGTTAATGTGGATAATAAAATGTCAATAAGATTGATGTCAGTAATATTAAACTGAATATGGACCATAATATTAATATTATAACAGAAGAAAGTGCATTTTAGGACTCATTTTACTGCTAAGTGATTGACTAATTTGTGGAGTTTGATCGAGAAAACGTAATGTGTAGAGTTAGATCGTGCTAACTATGACTTCCTATTGCCCAGGGGGGCACACCATCGGCTTTTCACGCTGCTCTGCCTTCTCCAGCCGCCTCTACAACTTCACCGGAAAGGGCGATGCCGACCCCAAGCTCGACTCCGACTATGCAGCGAGGCTGAAGTTCCAGTGCAAGCCAAATGACAATACCACTCACGTCGAGATGGACCCGGGAAGCGCGAGGACGTTCGACGTCAAGTACTTCGAACTCATCCCGAAGAGAAGAGGCCTCTTCACTTCGGACGTCGCACTTCTCGACGACAGCCAAACCAAGGCGTACATCGACCTCCAGATCAAGACCGGCGGATCCACCTTCTTCAAGGACTTTGGAGTGTCGATGGTGAAGATGGGTCGGGTCGGTGTGCTCACCGGGGCGGCCGGCGAAGTCAGGAAAGTGTGTTCGAAGGTTAATTAATGAAGGGTCGACGAGGAGGACACAGGATGGAGCATGGAATGATCGGAAATAATCCATTGTTGTTGCTTATTTTGTTCGTTGGTCTATCGTATGTACTTGTTGGTAACTTTGATTTTTGTTGGTTCTTCTACTTCAGGTTCCTCTCAGAATATTGAATAATGTAAGAGAAAACCAACTCCGCTGCTTTCCCTACGGAGTATGTTTCGACACTCATATTAAATTATGTAAATCTTTGTGTCTTGTTGTCTCTGTTTCCAGCTTATTTTTCCATTTTATCTCGTTATTGTGATTGGTTGTACCGCAACTTTTCACAACAAATTTTATTATTCTTTTTATAAATGATTAGACGATGATCTTTAATTTACTATGACCATAACGGTCTTTTTATAGTATTCCGAGGACAATTATAGAGTTTCCAAAAAATGAATTGTCAATTGTTCCGCAGTGTTATCATTATAAGCATGTCAAACAGAAGCAATCGATTCTGGTAGTTAAACAAGCTTTTACGCCCTTTTCATTCTACTAGTTCAACCAGCTAGAACAGTCAAGTCAAAAGCATTAGGTGGCCATTTTCAACGAAAATACAAATCAATTAGGATTCGATCAAAAAGAAAGGAAGTTTCGTGCCACGACCCGGAAGAACACCTGACATTGTCAGTATATGTTGCATGTGGTTGAAATTACAAAATTCGGTAGACCATCAATTTTGAGACAACGATGCCGTTTAGGAGCGGTTGGTTTACTAGCGACTTGTTTTCATTGGTCTAGGCAGTGTCAACTGCTAATTAGAAAGATTTTTTTGGGGGTGATATTTTGAAAATTAATGAAAGGGTTATGCGTGCGACATGCTAACGATCAACGATCCAATCGGATGTTATTGACTCTAACTAACCATTTAAATTATCGTTTTACTGCTTAATTTTCTGGCAGAAGTAACGAAGCGTTTGAATTTACATCTGACGCAGCAAAATGATTGCAAGAGACAATGGATTCACATTGAGACGTGGGGGGTCATCTGTAGAGTCAAATTAATGGTAAAAGGCCAGACAAGCTTGTATAAATTGTTTGGATTAATTACAAGTCATAGTCAAATAATTTTATTCCGCTAATAGACCAAAATCAAAAGAAAACGTAAGACGGTTGGAAGATCTCATCAAAATGAGCTGTCCGATGTTGAAGAAGTTAGAACCCACCGTAGGTGTCCATGGTGACATATAGGTATAATCTATGGTGATTAGCACATATTATAATTTCTCTTGGTGGGCCTGACGAGGGCCGGCCTAGTCCGGTCCGAGCTCTCTTTGGCTTTGCATTCTATCAGTAATTGGGCCTAGGCTTGATTGGGGAGATTGATGGGTCGAGTAATTGGGCTTAATGGGCCCAAATTGTGCTAAAAAGCTCAATGGGCCCTACCGCAAGAATCAGGTCGGACCGACGACGTTGGTTGACCCCTAAGCCTCTGTCAGTCGAAATTTTGGTCGCCTGGGCCCGAGTAGAGGAAACTATGGTGTTTGTATTTTATAAGTGTGGAAGAAGTCCGATGGGACAAATGAACGCAAGATGATGAATTGATGGCATTTTCAATTAGAGATTGACAATTCGACTAAAAAAGAAAAATCAGAGATTGAATTGTGTCATTATTGACAGATTTGATCTCTGAATAATTATCTTCTAGAAAAGTATGATGACTTTATAGGCAAAATTCAGATGTCAACAAATACAATAATCTCTTATATATATTATTATTGTGCAATCCTAAACTAACACCACACGTTATAACTGAAGAAAACTTCTTCAATAGAATTTGGCCGTGCTTGTATTGAAGAGTGACATAAGTTGCCTTTTTTGATTAGTTGTCGTTTTTGAGCTCTATAAATCATATAGTTCTTAGCTAGTCATTTGCCAAATTCACTTCATTTTTGAGGTGTGCATATGTTAGTGTCATTCTTGTGGAAATAAGTATATAAAGAGTATATAAACCATATAATCAAACCGTGTGAAGTATTTTAATAGATTTCCTCTTTTATTGTCCAAATCAAGAACCTGCCTGGCCTTAAATTCAACTAAACCAAATGAAAACAATGAGAGGAACCTAACATAGGATGAACAAAAGACAAAGAATACAAAGAGAACAAATGATGGACCGACAAAGAAAGTAAACAACAATAATGGACTATTTCCAACCATCCCATGCTCCATCCTCCGTCTTCCCCGTCGTTCCTTAGTTCACCTTTGAACACACTTTCCTAACTTCACCGGCCGTTCCGGTGAGCACTCCGATCCGACCCATGTTCACCATCGACACTCCAAAGTCCTTGAAGAAGGTGGATCCGCCGGTCTTGATCTGGAGGTCAATGTACGCCTTGGTTTGGCTATCGTCGAGAAGTGCGATGTCTGAAGTGAAGAGGACTCTTCTCTTTGGGATCAGATCGAAGTACTTGATGTCAAACGTCTTCACGCTTCCTGGGTCCATCTCGACGAGAGTGGTTAGGTCATTCGGCTTGCACTTGAGCTTCAGCCTTGCTACGTAGTTGGAGTCGAGCTTGGGGTCGGTGTCGCCCTTTCCAGTGAAGTTGTAGAGGCGGTCGGTGAAGGAAGAGCAGTGGGAAGTTCCAAGGGTGTGCCCACCTGGTCAATAGGTAATCAGAATTAGCATGACCTAACTTTACAAATTACGTCTTCTCCTTGCAGTGCAGACCGTGTTTACGAATCTCGCTCTCAGATTACATCCTGATTAATTTATGTCAATTTCCACGAAATAGTTCTCAGAGCATATGAAGCAATGATTGAAGAGTTGGTGCTACCTGATAGGACGACAAGGTCCTTGACACTGAGGCCTCTCTGTGCAAAATCTGCTTTTAGAGTTGTAATGTTGGCGTTAGGTGGTACTAAGTTGTTAAGTGCCTCGGTAAGACTAGAAACGTTCCCATCTCTTCGTCCGGTTTCCACGTCATAGGAAAGTGCTCCAGTCTAAAGTGACAACAAAAAGAAACCCAATTCCTATATCAATATGTTTTTCTCTCAAAATAAAATCATTGGGTTTTATCATGCATGCTGTGAAAATAATCTCGGTTTCGACAAGCAGTATTTGAATCCAAAGATACGTATGGGCAGAATTTGTTTTTCAATGAGATAACATGGATTGCATGTGAAAATCGAGATTTCTATTGATGTCATGTGTATATGAGGAACGTTCAAATTAGAAGGAATAGATAATGGAAGCAACATATGCATATGCATACCGCGACCACGACATCTCTAGCGACAATGGCCAAAATGTCAGAGCACGAAACGGTGCCGGGGCATGCCTTCTCCAATGCTGTTTTGACTCTATCGATCACTTGGTAACCTCGAAGGCTGAGATTCGGTGGCGAGTCCTTCTCGGCTTGATTGGTCGAAGAGTTCAAGAGTACTGAACCTTCACAACCCTGTGGAAAACCCCAGAAAGAAAGATTATTCAACTGCGAGCTCATGCAGAAAAACTTCGTAACCACGGATGAATCTAGAGAAGTATGTCGAGGAGCCAAATACCATTTGTTAGAATATAACTTGTTCAAATGGATGTTTAGTATTATACAGGTGCTCATGAAGAGAAGCACGTGTGCTCATTCTCTCGCTTACCCTAACGAAACAGTCGTGAAAATGCATCCTCAAGAGAGGGCCGGAGAGACTCGGTGCGACGGACATGACTTCACCGATGACCTTCTTCACGATGGCCTCTGCACTTGGGCATGTCTTCTGGTAAAACCCTACTTTGAGGCCCTGACCGTGAGCGACCTCAGGGACAAGAAACAGGAACATCACCTGAAGCAACAAACAAGACAGGAAGAGCTTTGGACAAGCCATTGCTTTGCGCCAAGAAGAACGATGATTACTACCGCTTGATCTCTAGTGTTTTGCTGTGGATGTTTCCATGAACAAACCGCTTCGGCCTTTATATATACTTCGCACCAACTGCTTAAGCTTTGAATTTTGGGCTGTCATTACCACGACAGTTTAGCATACTTTTATTATATGCAATATGCATGTTCGCATGAGCCAACTTGAGAGCTTAACTCCATGATTTTGTACAGATCCATGTTCTTGATTGGAACACGGCGTTGAGGCTTTGACTTTGGTTTATTTTAAGGGCTTGCTGGATTTACTCCACCGAATGTATATTGAAGAAAAATGATCATGATCTACTCATGGGAGGATGGAAATACGCATTATGTCTTTGCCAACTTACAATGTTGGGTGAGACCAAAAAATTTATCATACAAGTGGACAAACGATAAGCTCCTTACGCAACCATGATGAGCTCATTTTTGCCTGATGACCAACATGATTTGAGGTCGCGCCTCCGGAGTTCTTCCGAACAGGCAAAGAATCTGAGGAGCTCTTCCTCTGGAGCACCTACAAAATTGTTAAGATAGAAAAATTGCCGTGGGAGTTCTTCATCTAGAGTGTCAAAATCTGAACATTTCTACGCATTGATCCCTAAATTGTTATAAATGCTATTTGTCACGCCTTTTTATTTCTTGCCATTCATAGACCGGCACTTGTCCAAAATACATTGACCCTTCAATAGTAATATATAAATGGTAACATGAGACTTAGGTACTTTTTCCTCTTTGACAGTACACATCTCTTCTCAGCCTTAAAAGTTCATTTTCCCAGCGCAGTTGCAGATGAAGTTTGTGGTTCCCATTTCCAGCTTCAGCAAGATTCCTAAGTTTATACATTAAGACAGTATTTATCTTTATCATATCTCGATAAAATCAACTCATAGTGTTAAATTCTTCTAAACTCGATGGATTAATCCTAATATCGACCTTCAACTCGTAAGATTTACTGTTCATCCTACAGAACCTTTTACGCACAAATCGAAATTTCTAACTCGTGTTGCCTGCCCAGCCAGACTTCATGTGGGGGTCGGACCCTTGCCTAGACCCAACAAAATTGTTTCAAATTGGGATTGGATTGGACAATGGGCATATTGACTTTTGGAGTCAGCTCGAGTTGGATCTTGAGTCATTGTTTTGCTGGTTGAACGGGCTCATAGAGTTCACATCATTGCCCATTCCGCGTGAAACCTCAATAATTGAACAATAAGCTGTGATAACAGCTAATGGGTTTTATGAACCATTTACTAATAAGCGCCGAACACGCCCATCGTGCAATCTAGATTTCTTTGAAGAATATATTATGACGTTCTAGAAAAGAAGCATGTAGGAAGTGCTAGTTAGTATAATATTGATGAGCATGTCTTGAGTTTTGGCCAACGTCTCGAGCGAGGATCGAAACTTGGAGACCGGCGCCAAAGGTCGTGAGAAGGCAGCCTGCCTAGCACGTCGATAAACAAGGTAACTAGGCTGGTAGCGGTACTCTACCAGGGAGTGGCTGGGCTTCCAACCACCCGATTGCCCAGCTAAGACTGGCCGTGCACCGGACAATTCTCCATAACCACAATCGCTTTCTAGCTCTGCGGCCGAGTGTCTAGGCCTATTTTAGCCGTACGCTTGCCCCTCAATGCGGAAAGAATTCTTGCGTTGTAAACCCTATTTTAGCGAGCTTTTTATGAGAGAAAAGTGTATTACACATCATAACCTCTTGAGAGTAATTTCAAGGGGTTCTTTTTGAGAGTGTTGTGAGGAAAGCACCTGAGAGATTCAGTGAAACGCCGGGTGAGGGTTGATTAGGTATAATCCGGGACTTGGGTGTGAGAGAGCTTTCATTCTAAGCTTGTTTATCCATCGTTCATGGTGGATTTATTGTTATTATTCTCTCTATGGAGTAGGTTTTGACACTCAGATAGGATCACATAAATAATGATGTGTTTTTTCCTCTATTTCTCACTTAAATCTCCATTTATCTTGCCATTTGTGATAGATTGTATTGTCTCCCTTCCATTTATTGTCTTTTTGGAATATCCCATTTGTCCTACAAAAACCTTGAGTATATAATTAATATCCATCTTGAGAGCCCCATTAGTGAATTGGGACCACAAGTAAAAATCCGATACCTTCGCTTGAGGAGATCGAATTTAAGTCCAAGCATGTCAATACATCTATTGGATTCATCCTTACTCAAATGTTTAAGCTATGAGCCAATTAGTATATATTTTGCGCTTTTTTTGTACAATTCGCACGTGCATCTCAAAAATGACCCTCCCACAGAGTGGGCATAATGTTAGGTTTACTCTATCTTAATTCAAGTATCATTATGCATCAACATGTCTTCATTTGAATCTATACAACGCCCACCTTCACCCCAGGTCTCTTTTGCTTGATCGAACCATGAATGCTATCTGGAAACCGCGTGGATCACAAAATTCCTTACTTAAGATATTCACCAAAGATTGATAGACATTGGAAGTGGGTGCATGCCAATAGAAACCACATTGGTCATGAGATTCCTTTCTTGGAATATTCATCAAACACTAATACACCAATCAACATTGGCTTTGATGCCATTTTTTAAAAATATATAGTGGAAATTTGATAGCTTCATCCAAAGGTATCACTAAAAGCGAGCTCAAGTTCAAGTCTATTAACATATACGACTGGATTTTCCTTCATTCAAAAACTTAAACTAATAAGTTATGAGTTAATTAAAATATGTTAGCTACTCGATCCACATCAATTCTTCAATGTGGAACTATTCTAATATAAATCACACGCGCTTCTTAGCACATCAAACTCATTTTGGACGTAATTTTATCCAATGAGATGTGCCGTGGTAATTCATTATGCAATAAGATATTCCTCAAGACAATTAGAGACTTTCCGAATAATGCCATGTGATTGTTCAGAGGAATGATCATTGCAAGTATGTCAGATAGAAGCAATCGATTATAATAGTTGGTTAGTTCTGATGCCCTTTCATTTTACTATATCAACTAGCTGGAACAGTCAACTGCATTAGGTGGCCATTTCCAACGAAATAACAACTTTGCAATTTTGAAAGTGAAAAAAAGAAAGAAATCAACTATTAATAAAATGAATTAGAATTAAATAGAAAAGGAAAGAAGTTTGGTGCCACGACGGGAAGAACATGGGACATTGCCAGTACATATAGCATGTGGTCAGAATTATAAAATTGGTAGACCATCAACCAGAGACATCGATTCCGTTTAGGAGCACTTCATATCAACGTTATTATGGTAATCAAACCTAAGCCACTCGCCTGATTAATCTTGTGTGCACTCACAAACTACGCACACCGTTGATCTTACTTTCTCCAATATCTCTGAGACAATACATTATACAATATTTATATCACGTAACATGCTGACGATCACTCGTCCAGTTGAACACTATCATTCATCAACTGTAATGAAGCACTTAATTCATCTTCTATTACTTAATTTTTCGGTAGAAGTAACAAAGCATTTGCATTCTTTTGACATAGCATAACGATTTAGATACCTCGAAAATGAATAAAAAAAATTAGGTACCATCATAAGAATTTTTTTATTTTACCGATTCTTTTTGGTCGGTTTTTATTTTACTGATTGACCAATAATAAAAGAACAAGATCTCATCAAAATGTTCTGTCCGATGTTCAAGAAGTCAGAGCTCCCCGTGGTTACCATAGCATGTGGAAATTCGACCTCGTCATGTGCTTGAATTACTTCGAAACTCAAGTCAAAACCGGCTCTTATTCTTTTCTGGATCTTACAACGTGTAGGAATAACCATTGGCGATTAGTATATACTTTAATTTCTCACTCACTTCTCTAGGGAAGAAAACGAAAGATGACGATTCATTCGAATGATGGCACACTCGCCATGGCCGACGGAGATCAAAGCGGAAGCTAAATTGCAGTACAAAGTCGGTTCGTCGTCGTGGGAGTCTACAAAAGATCAATTGTCGAATGAAAAGCCATCTGCAATTTCTCTGAAACACAATGGCCTCAAGGCTTTCGCGAACGTTGCTTCATTGTCATGATGTTGGTTTGTGTGTCTTTCTTGTCCCTGAAACTTTCATGGTCACGGTACGAAATATAGGAGCCGATCATATGAAGTACCAACGGATAAATTGTGTGTCGATTCTCGTATTTCATCATGCATCAAACAGAATGGATATTATATAATACTTGCAGTTATATTTTTCTCCTGGCCATCCCAAGTTGACTTTTTCATTATTGAGAATTTAAATTATCCAAGTGTGTTAAATCAGTTTAGTCATGGGTTGATTGCATTACATCAAGTTAAACTACTGACCAAAAACTGTTTTTTGGTCGCAAAACTTCATAGCTTTCGTGAAGTGATAGTCTGAAAACACAAGTTACTTGCAACACATAACAACTCCAAAAGGATAGAGAGGGGATAAGAGACCCAATTCAAAAGTACGGTTTTGTTGCAATGGGTTTTGACAACCCAATCTGCAACCCTATTAGACTCCCTTTTGCAATGGGCTATTTGTAACGTCCTGAAATTTTTACCCATTTTGAGATTAATAAAAAGAGTTAATTTTCGATGCACTGTTAGTCGCGACTACCTTGAATTGATCACTAATGGTAACTGACCTATTCAAAAGGGTAATTAGGGATTAATACGTGTAAGACTAGGGAATTTGATTCGGGATTTACCTCTCGACCATAAGGATCGAAGAGGGACATACCATGCCCTTACAAAGCAATTAGCGAACGGAAATAAATCGATTATAGAGGAATACGAGGCTGGATTGAGGGTGATTCCACACAACCTCGATACTCACGATAATCGACGATAAACCGATTTCCTTATTGACTTTGTACATGGGATGAGAAATTTATTCCTCGAGATTACATGAACATTGAGAGTTGCTTGAGGATTTAAGGAACCGAACGTGGATTGAAATTATTCTACCACGAGTCAATTTCGCGTAAAAATCCTAAAAGCCACCCGGTAGTTTAGGTCATACTAGAGTCGTAATTGATGGATTTTAATCTAGATTTTTAATCCGATTTTGGGTATCAAAATTGTAAGGACCTCACGAATAAATATTTGGACACCGTCTCATTGATCCTCATGTTTTTACGGTAAGTTCGGAAAAGTCAAAAAAGGGATATCGGGCCGAGAATATTGAGTCGCGGGAAACGGGCCCAACTGTAGGCCTATTGGACTTTTCGGCCACAAGGGCTAGCTCACCTAGGGCTCATTGGACTTTTTGGCCACAAGGGCTGCCCACCTAGGGCCCATGGGATTGGTGAAATTCCCATTTTGCCCTTGGCTTCTAGAAGATTGATTTTTGGAAGCCTTAACCTTAGTTAATCCTTTGGTCAAAAAGTAACCATGGTTTGGGGTTGGCTAAACTCAACTTGCCAATTAATTTTCACTTTTCTCTCTCCTCTCTCTCTCCCCTCTCTCTTAGCCACACCTCAGTCCCCCCCCTCTCTCTCTGTTTTTCTTATTTTTCTCTTCATTTTCTCTATTTTCTGTTGCTGTCTTCCTTTGTTTCCCTTGTTTCTGCTTCTAGTTGCTTCTGTCTTCATGTCTGGATGTTGCTATTGCAGCTCCTACTTGCTGTTACAGCTGCGGCAACTTGCGGTTGCTACTGTGGAGGCTTAGGTCTGCTGTTTTTGTATGTTCTACTATTGTTTACTGCTATTTCGATTGCTGCAAGTTACTGTAATCGTTGTGGGTCGCTGCTGTTGCTGTCTGAGACATAGCTAGCTGCTGTTGTTGTCCGAGACATAGCTAGCTACTGTCGGCTCTATTTTCCTTCTATTTGGTGTCTAAACAGTCACATCAAGGGCTGTTTTGCCAAGTTAGGTTGTTTTTCATCGCCCGTTGTCAATTTCAAGCAAGCCGCTCGTTATTCTCGCCACCACCATCGTCTCGGTACCTTCAAAACGTTTAACCTATGAGTTAATTTCCTAATATTTGATTATGGTACTAAACTCCATTAGAGGTTATTAGTTTAATTTTAAGCTTGGTTTATGCTTCTAATAATGAGTAATTAGTATTTTTAAATTTTTTAATCTTGATTAGTGTTAACTGTAGTTAGATTAATTTACCCTGGGTTAGATTAAAGTTACCGCGGTTAAATTAAAGTAACCGTAGTTGGTTAAAGTAACTGTAGTTAGATTTATTAACTGTGGTTGAATAAAGTAACCTTAGTTGAGTTAGTTAACTATAGTTGGGTTAAATAGTAATTGCCATTAATATTAATATATTATTTATTAATTTCGAAATAAATATTAATTATTTATTAACTTCGGAATTAATTAATTATTAATTTCGTAATTATTTATTATTATTTTTGGAGTAATAATTAATTAATTAATTTCCAAAAATAATTAATTAACTAGTTATGGATGATTAATTAATTTTGGATGTTGAATATTTACTGTTGGGTAATTATTAATGGAATATTTTTGGAAATAAGTATTATTTTTGGGAAGTACATAATTAATTATTTAGGTTAGTATCGATTATTTTTTGTGGATTATTATTTGTACTTTCTTCACGTGGATTATATATCGAATACATATATACATGTTGCCTTTGATGATATTGTTTAATAGGTACTCGGTGGAGAAAATTCGTGGATTACGATTGTGAATTAGGGTTGATGTATTTAGCATATTCGTATGACCGCGTGTGAAGGACATTTGTATTCACGTGACCATGTGTGAAATATTACCACCTTACATGTATAAATTGTGGTGAATTAATATGTACAAGCACGAATTATGTCTATATTAGGCTACCCTAAAAGATAATGAAATGAGCATGAGTGATTGATGTACTTGTATAGTTACATAAGAGCCCGTCACCCAGTGGGGGATTTGTGATTGACGAAGTCCGTACTATCGAAATACCTGGCGGGGATCGGATGTATGCAATAAAGATGCTGAATATCAGATTAAAGTCTCGTATACGTGGATGGATAGAGGCGGAGCAAACCCTAAGCTATTTTCTATCATTTTCTATGTACACGGTGGTTTCTCTTTTGGTGGTTGCTTGATTAGCTTTGCTAATGAAAAAAGAAGAAGAAGTCATCATAAGACTAAGAGAGGAATTAGTACTTCCAACAAAATTTCATTACATGGAAATTATTATTATTATTATTATTATTATTACTACTGGTGATGAATTATTACCATGAAATGGCACAAATATGTTTGAATGTCTCTTGCTTTCACAATTGTAAAGTGAGTGAAAGTGCCGCAGAAAATTAAGTTTGAAGGGAATGAGATTCGAGTATCGAAGTCACAAGTTTGTCATAATATATTAGTTTGGGTTTTTTTATGGTAAAAAATTAGTTTTGGGTAAATTTGTCACAAATATATTAATTTAGAGTTTTTAATAGTTAAAATGGAGTAACTTTATCATGGATGTACCTATTTAGGATTTTTTGTGATATTAATCCTTAAAAAATAGGGACAAAGAAATTCATAATTTGACTGTTTCTTAATTACATCACACATAACGATTAAAACGCAGTGTAGCTTGAATGAAATATTAAATTTTAGTCTTGAAATTGACAAACCTTCACAGGGTTCTCCTAACAATTTATTAATCCATAAGTCGTTCTCTTCAGACAGGTCACCAGACCTGAAATTCACATGAATTGACTCAAAAACAATTTCCTGGAAATAACCCTATAATTACAACGTCACAGACTAACATGGGACCATGAATTGTGCAGCTAATAAATCTCAGCTCAAACTGGAGCTCGAACATGAACCCGGACAGACTAAGAAATGGCTTATTACCAAAGTGCTTCAATGATCATCCACTCCCTTCTTGCTTATTTGATTTTCCCCAGTTTAGTTCGCCTTTCAGGCGCCGATCCTCCCTACCTGTTCTGTTCAGAACCCGGGTATTATGCCGTCAACAGCACGTTTCAGAATAACCTCGACATTTTCATCACGAGCTTTTCCTCTAATGCTTCTTTCCCAAACTTCTATAGTACCTCTTATGGCAATGACTCAGGCAGAGTCTATGGTCAGCACATGATCCTGAATTATGCCAGTAATCAAGATCGCCGAACCTGCATAGACTTGGCCTCACAGGACATACTGAGGCTCTGTCCTAATAATACTGAGGCGATGGTCTGGAACGAAGTCTGCCAGTTGCGGTACTCAGGTTGGGATTTCATTGGCCGTTTGGATGTTACGGGCAACATGTGGCTGGATAACTCGATGAGCGTTTCACGACCTGACCAGTTCAAATTAGTTGTTAACACCATGCTGCAGAATCTTACGAAAGTGGCGGCTTTTGATCCTTTGTCGGACATGTATGCAGCCGGAGCAGTCGAGTTCAAAGATGCAAGCATGTCGATGCTATATGCGGTGGTGCAGTGTGGAAGGGACCTATCTGGAAGCGACTGCAATATCTGTCTTCAAGAAGCTATAAAAGATGCGTTGGCGAATTGTTCCTCCTCGGCTGGCGGGAGGATTCTTAGCCGTAGCTGCTTTTTGAGGTATGAGCAGTACGCGTTCTATGAAGGCCAAACTGCGCCCGAGCCTAATCAAACCACAAGTAGTTCTCCCTTTCTGCACTCATCCTTTGGTAGTGTAGTGTACATTCGTATCAGCATGAGCTATAATTGCAATTATTTTCTGGGCTGTGCAGGTAGCAGAAACAAAATGGGGTTGGCTGTGATTCTTTTGATCGTTGTAGCTGGATTAGCGGTACTTCTTTCGGCATCCTACGTTTGCTATCTTCAAATCCACAGAAGAGAGAGAAGAGGTAATTTGCCCCTCGATAGTGCTTATCAAAGTCTTGAAGTTTGTTCTCATAATCGTCCCGCCTTTTTCTTATCCTTCGTAATTCTGTTTTCTTCTTCAAAATTTTTGCAGGGAATAGATCAGTTATCCCGCTCAGCGTGCTCCACAATACTGGCTATACCAGCGATAATACTAGCCTTATGAACCGGATTTTCCAACAAAGATTTGACAAGAATGTTCCAAGTTCCCCATTTATCGAATTCACGACCATACTAAATGCTACTAACTATTTCTCTGCATCAAACAAACTGGGACAAGGTGGTTTTGGCCCTGTTTACAAGGTAGCGAGGATAAATAATACATATGAAAATGACTAAATATATTATTGTCTAAATTTGCTGCGGTTCAGATTATTATCTTGTGTAGAAACATTGGTGTCATCTTTTTCAGGGAATTCTAGGAGATGGAAGAGAGGTAGCTATCAAGAGGCTCTCAAGCACCGAGCAGGGTACTGAGGAATTTGCAAATGAAGTCTTGCTCATAATGAAGCTCCAGCATAAAAATCTCGTTAAGCTTTTGGGATTTTGTGCTGATAATGAAGAGAAGATTCTTGTCTATGAGTACATGCCCAATGGCAGCCTGGATGTCGTCCTTTTCGGTTTGTTGAATGAAACAGCATGAAATTTCTGCCCCATCAATTGTGTAACTTATCTTTCTAAAATGTTCATTTTGCTTTTACTGCCAGATCGAGAGAGACGGGCAGAACTTGACTGGAGAAAACGCATTGACATCATAAACGGAATAGCACGTGGGGTTCTTTACCTACATGAGGATTCTCGCCTAAGAATCATTCACAGAGACCTGAAGGCAAGCAATATATTATTGGACTCCGAAATGAACCCAAAAATCTCGGATTTTGGAATGGCTCGAATTTTTTCTGGAAATGATGGTGGAGCTAACACTGCTACCATAGTAGGAACATAGTGAGTCCAGTGCTTTGGGTTTGCCCTGTTTATTTTCTTAATCACTGGTTGATGATATGAATTTATACTCTGCAGATGCAAATTTAAAGACAAATTTGCCATTGAAACGATGTTATAGCCCTATAGGCCACTTCAGTTGACAATGCTTGTTGAATGTCTCAATTGATCTCACATTTCTTTTCTAATTATCTGGAACAGTGGATACATGGCCCCGGAGTACGCTATGGAGGGATTATATTCAACTAAGTCCGACATTTTCAGCTTTGGAGTTCTTGTGCTTGAGATAATAACAGGAGAAAGAAACACTAGCTTTCATTTATCGAGACAAGAACTGACAATCGCTGCATATGTGTGAACTTCATCTAATTATGATCAGTATTTGTCTTCATTACTAGGAGAGTGAGGATACTGATAAGATCTTGAATTTGCAGGCTTGGCATCTGTGGCAGGATGAAAGAGAATTGGAGCTGGTGGATCCATTGATAATTGGCTCGTGCTGTGCGGAAGAATTTAGGCGATACATGCAAATCGGACTGTTGTGTGTTCAAGAAGATGCATATGACAGGCCTACAATGTCATCCGTGGTTGTTATGATGAAAAACGAGAGCACAACTCTACCAAATCCTCAACAACCGGCTTTGTCAGTGGGAAGATTCACCGAACATCACCAACAAGTCACGGATAACTCCTGTTCTGTCAATGGTGTAACTATTTCGAATATTGATGCAAGATGATTGACCCAAGAAAGGAGATATTAGGACTTTACGAGTTTATGAATCTCGAGTAGTCTCTCGTGCATTTAGAACTTTTTACAATAGTCTGTTCATATAGTATGACAAGTGATCATTTAATATGGCAGAAAGTCTTTCTGTATATATATTTCTGAGTGAAATTTGTATGCTGTGTAGGTTCGTGTAATTGTAAATTTGTACTAATGACAACTGCATTTTGTTGAAGATTATATAATCATCTTCTGCAGTTTGAACATATCGGGATTGAGCTGATCAAATGCACTCGCTGTGCAACTGAAGGAACATAATTAAATGGGTCTTTCTGGTCTATGACCCCTAGTTCGGAGCCACGTTTAGGATTTAACTCTTCCACACTTCCAAGGTTTTACAAAAAACTTCGGCGACTTACGTAACTTTAGCAATATAATACTTCTCTTGCCTCTTTGAACAAGCGATGTAATTGATCTAAGAAAAAGGGTGTAAAAGGGTTTGACAAAGTAAAGGACACTGACATAAAAGCATTAAAGATTTGATAAAGTCAAGAGTCAATGAATCCTACTCACAATGATTTCACCAATGATGTAAACAAAATTTGAGTAATTATTGAAAGTCCATCCATTGAGTTAGACTCTTTAATTAAGAATGGCGTAGAGAGAATATTATTGTTAAGTGCAGCACATCGCCATTTGACAGCTTTCTGCGAAACATCGCTAATTATATATATAATTTACTATCTATCTGCAGTCTTAACAAAATGAAATGAGGAAGCTGAATTAATTTATTTCTCGAATGTAATTTTTTTTTTTTTTGGTTAGGAAGTAGAAAGGGACATTATATACAACCTTATTTTGGGGTTCGAACACTAGGAGTGCCACAACTTTCGTACGGCGCTCATTTTGATGTCAAAACTTTTTTTTCGCTCACTTAAGTGTCACAAGTTTTAAAAAACGTTTACTTGAGTGCCACTTCCGATTTGCCCGCTGAAAAAGCTGATGTGGCGTCGGAAAAGCTGACGTGGTATCGGAAAACAATATTTTAATATTTTAATTAATTTTTTTGATTTTTTTTGCTTTTTTTTTAGGGCCGGCGAGGGCCACTGTTGACCCTCGCCGGCTGCTGAACCCTCGCCCAATGGCCCTTCGCCGTTGGCCACGAAGGCCCTAGGTGAGGCCAGTGAGGCTGTTGATGGCCTCACCCGCGGCGGCCACAGCGAAGACTAGGCGGCCTTGGCCCAGATCTAGCCCGCAAAGGCCCTGGGCAAGGCCGCAACGGCCCTAGGCAGTCGTGGGGAGGTTGCGACGGCCTCACCCAATTTGGGGGAGGGTTTCGCAGCCGGCGAGGGTCAACGGTGGCCCTCGCCGGCCCTAAAAAAAAAAAAAAAAGAAGCAAAAAAAAACAAAAATCAAAAAATCAAAAAAATCAAAAAATTAATATAAAATATTAAAATATTAAAATATAGTTCATTGGCGGCCACGTCAGTATTCCGGCGGCCACGTCAGCTTTTTCGGCAGAGTGGCACTCAAGTGAACGTTTTTTAAAACTTGTGACACTTAAGTGAGTGAAAAAAAGTTTTTGCATCAAAGTAAACGCCGTACAAAAGTTGTGGCGCTATTAGTGTGTTAACCCCATCTTATTTTGGGACTTGTCATCACAGATGCCCACTGTAACCCCTGGAATAGACTGTCTTGTTCTATGTTCAATTTAGTGTCCAAAAATGTTTCTAATCTTGTTGACTTCCGGATGGTTTGGTCAAACAACAAATTCTGGCCGGTTATTTTCTCAAGAATTTCCTCGTTTCTCAAGAAACCCATTGTTTGCTCAAGAATCACAGGTCAAACAATAATTTTATTTTTCTTGCATTGGCTGACGTGCATAACCCTTGACATGATCAAAGAACAAGTCAAATTTTATGACAAAAAACCACTTCTTCCCCCAGTAAAACCCCTGGAATGATTTAACGGTTTGATAGAATGCCTAACAGAAAAATCTGCGTTATTTCGTGCACTTGGTCCTTATATCAACAATATTACTGCTTATTCGTTTGTCATCATCAAGTATGAGCTTGTCTCATGTGGATTTTGAATTTCTTGGGCACAAGTAGCATCTCATTTTCCATGAAAAGGCTCTACTTTTCAGCTTCTCCGAAGTTTGGGGCAACTTAAGTTCTTGCCAGTCTCCTTCAGCAGACAGCATATATGACTGTCCAACATTTTCCTGAGACTTTCCAGGTTCATAACAATGATTCTTGTACGGGTTCATTTGATCTCTAGTCTTTATGCAATGCTGATATCTGTGATAACTGTTTAAATTACTTTCCAGAAATCTGTGTTCGCTCGTCGTGAGTTCGGTGCTTTACACAATGAGTTATCTGGGTGAATGTTAAATTGATGTGCCAGAAGGGAAAATGGACAGAGATCCGCATTTTTTTTGCTGTTCATGTTCATATTACTGTCAATGCCTGGCCTTCACATGAGTGTCGAAGCAGATTATCTTAATATTTCTTGTCAGTATAAGTTTGGAAATTACTCGACCCACAGCACGTTCGAATCAAACCTGAAGGTCCTTCTTGATTCACTGTCTAACAACACCACAAATACTGGATTTTACAACACTACCGTCGGAGAAGGCCATAACCGAATTTATGGACAAGCTCTTTGCCGAGGAGATGCCAGTTCCACAGCGTGTGAGAGTTGTGTCAGCAATGCAAACCTAGAGATCATGAAGCTGTGCACTGCTGAAGATGCACTAATTTGGTATGAATTATGCCAAGTGCGCTATTCCTTCCAAGATTTCTTTTCAAACATGGATTATACTGGTAAATACCCATATTCAAATAGTCAGGAGAAACTTGCATCAGACCCAGCCCTTTATTATACCTACTTGATGTATCTAATGAAGAACATATCCACTGAGGCTGCGTATGTTAACTCTACCCGAATGTTTGTGACGGGGCAAATAAATTACTCTATGAGCCAAACAATATACGGGCTAGTGCAGTGTACCAGGGATATGTCGGACAACGACTGTCACAATTGCTTGAACTCTGCCTTGGGGGATCTAAAAACGTGCTGCTATCTGCGGGAAGGAGGAATGGTTGTTAGCAGAACTTGCAATGCGAGGTACGAGCCATACCGCTTTTTCAATGGCTCGACAACTTCTGTGCTATCTTTCCCAGCCTCTACAGGTAAGAACATATGAAATCTACTTAAGTTACGGTTAGTAGGAGAAGAAAGCTGTAGTTCCCACCATTAACTTAACTTCCATGCTTATATAATTTGACCTATGATCAGAACAAAATTGGAAAATGTGGAGAAAGTCAATCTGCATAATGGGTGTTCTTAGACTTTTGTAGTTGAAGTTCTCTTTCAAAATGACAGAGGAGATACCTACAGGAGTCAAGATCTTAGAAATTTGTTTATACCATTATTTCATTTACCTCCAATGACGAATTCAACTTTTAGCAATCTCATATTCCTAGTCTGGCTCTGTTTTCCCAGAAATACTGTTAGTTGCCTACGTTGCTCTCATTTGGTCAGTGATAGCCTCTAGCGAAACTTATAACATAGAGAATCTGAAGAGACCTAGTTTACATAGCCTTGATTATAGCAATAGCCAAATATGTAGGAAAATTACTGAGGTAATCAACTCAAGCTGAACATTTCTAATAAGCCTCTTTATTATTATGGGATGCAGTTCACCATTAGTGGAGACATTACATCTCTTTTCATAGCCTATTGATATTCTAGAATATTATCCATTTATCGAGATGTTTATTTGACTTATAAAAGGAACAGGGGATCAATGGAAGAAAGGAAGGATTGCCCTAGTTGTTGGTATCCTGGGACTACTATTACTTCTTGCTGGATCTTTCGCTGTCTACTTCAACCGGAGAAAAGCAAAACAAGGTATATATAAGAATATGTCCCTCTTAATTTATATATTTATGAGAGCTAATTCAGACTCGGGTGCCTTTAGACCTGGAAAGAAGCCCGCATGCTCTGCTCCATGATTTAGTAAATCCAGTCAGTGTGGAAATGACCGAAGAAGGCAACCTAGTTAGCTCTGAAGAACTTCCTTTCATGGATCTAGCCACAATAAAGGCTGCTACAGATGACTTCTCAAGTTTAAACAAGCTTGGGCAAGGGGGGTTCGGTACTGTCTACAAGGTAATTTATCTGTTGCTGTCATTTTGCGATTGTTTGCAGTTAAAGTCCAGTAAGTGGAGGGCTTAACCGAATTAGCTTTCAGGGTTTGCTTTCTGATGGAAAAGAAGTAGCAGTTAAAAGGTTGTCAAGGAAGTCTTGGCAAGGTCTCAAGGAGTTCAAGAATGAGGTCATCTTGATTGCAAAGCTCCAGCACAGAAATCTAGTAAGGCTTCTAGGATGCGGCATAGAGGGAGATGAGAAGCTGCTTGTTTACGAGTTCATGCCCAAGAAAAGCCTTGATATCTACATCTTCGGTTCATTTTCTCGTGTCCTCCAACTTTAAGAAAGAACTCATTTACTTAGAATTTTCGCGTGTTGTAGATTGTCCTCATCATTAACTTTTTTGCATGATGCCCTTATCTTCAGATTCGGACAAACGTGCACAGCTTTATTGGTGCACATACATTTCTATTATTGATGGAATTGCCAGAGGACTAGTTTACCTGCATGAGGACTCGAGACTTAAGATTATTCACAGGGATCTGAAGCCTAGCAATGTTCTGCTGGATCATGAAATGGTTGCCAAGATATCAGATTTCGGGATGGCCAGAATATTTTGCGAAAACCAAAGTTCAGCTAATACAAGAAGAGTCGTAGGAACATAGTAAATCTGCATCTTCTGATTTTGTTCAGCTGAAAAATCTAGGGGTTACTTGCTCTTGCTGATGAAAACTCTCTATTTGGTTTGTCATTAAGAAGGTACTATGCAGGAAAGACTAATTCCAACTTTGATACTTGTGACAGTGGTTATATGGCCCCGGAATATGCAATGCGGGGACTGTTCTCTGTGAAATCAGATGTGTTCAGCTTCGGCGTCATTTTGCTAGAGATCATCAGCGGAAAACGAAATAGCGGATTTTATCTTACAGAACATGCTCAGACACTTCTTGCATATGTATGTTCCACGGTTCATGGGAATCAAAATCTTGCCTTATAATAATGTTTCAAGCTGAAAATATTCGGTGTCTGCCCATCATTCATTTTGCATCACTATTAATTTACTCTTGCAGGCTTGGAAACTATGGACTGAAGGAAAAGAGTTGGAACTCGCGGATCCTTCTTTAGCAGAATCAGGCCGAGCAGCTGAAATAGTCAGGTGCATTCACATCAGCCTCTTGTGCGTCCAGGAAGATCCCAGAGATAGACCCACAATGTCGGAAGTGGTGACGCTTTTAGGAGGTCAAACAGGAACTCCTCCTGAGCCGAAAAAACCAGCTTTTTCGGTCGGTAGAGCTGCCCAAGAACTCAATCAATCATTGGCACCTGATCTTTCTGCCAA
This sequence comes from Corymbia calophylla, assembly GCA_014182845.1. NCBI lineage: Eukaryota > Viridiplantae > Streptophyta > Magnoliopsida > Myrtales > Myrtaceae > Corymbia > Corymbia calophylla. The sequence goes on along the minus strand of CM024701.1, from coordinate 21,545,727 downwards.
TGAGATGACTGTTTCTAGTATCTCACCTAGGTGAACAAGCATGTATTCTAGCTAATTAAGGTTCCATTTGCCCATGGTTGTAAAATTTCTTGCTGTGAAGAGGAACTAGTCATGTTTGGAAGAATTACTCTGCTCATGAAAATAACTGTACAAACAATCAAGATTATTGCAAATGGAGAAGGTTGATTTGGTAAGCAAAAGGAAGATGCAAAAAATATGGGGGGCCCATGTTAGCATAGGTGGATAAATGCAAATTCTTTAAACCAGAAGCCCCATACATTTTATTGAGCTAAAGCAGTGTCAGTGCAATTTGGCTTTCCTCGAGCAAAACTTTAGTTCATTCAAAGTTCTGGATAGTTGTAATGTGATTCATCATAGGAAAAAACAGACAAATGAGCAAGATTACAGCATGACACTGGCCTCGTCCATCACAGCTTACAAGGTTTTGCCAATCTGGAACCTAATACGAGACGTTTTGCTTCTCAAATCACTAGGTTGCCAAGCCCGAATCATATCACATTCACCCGTTAGCTGAACTATTGCTGCTATGTCCTTGACAGGACCACCCAATAGTAGACTACAGAGAAGAAGGCATGTCTTTGATTAACAGTGTAAAAACGAAATTTCCTTGGGGAACTACATCCTAGTAATTCACCCATGCTACTTGGCTCGGAATTCATGATACCATTCTTTATTATACCCTTCTACTTTTGGTTTTTTTAAGTCTTCACGTGAAAAGACTGGCAATTTTTTTTCGTTGAGTTATTATTTTCATTTGCCTTACTTAACAACTTTTAACAGACCAAATCTATTACCAATTAGTTTGGTATTACCAGTTTTTATTTGAGTTAGTAACTAGTGTTTATCTGATTTTTTTCATTACCAACTCCTTGATTTCTTGAATTTTTTTTTCTAAACTTCTTACCAACATCTGAAATTTACGATATATTATATAAACTTGTTAGCCTCTTTTGGGTGACTTGCCAATTTTTTCAATTAAGTTATTAACTAACTTTTTGTTATCGACTCTCATTTGAGTTGCTTACTAACTAGTTTATTTATTTTTTAACTAGCTTTTTTTTTTTTTTACCAATGCTTAAATTTTATCAATTCTCTATGGAATTACCCGTTTGGCTTGTTTTGCTTCCCAACCCTTTTCAACGATTTAAGTTACCGATTAGGTTGACGTTACCAACTCTAATTTCAGTTAGTTTCAAATTTTTATTTTTATTTTTTTAAAGTATGAAATTTCAGTTATCTTTAATAAAATCTTTTCTTATGTTCTACAAACTTTTATCTATCTTTCTTTCCAATGTTCTTAAATTTACCAACTAATATATGAGATTATGAATCTCTATTTGAGTGACTCAATGAATTTTTTCCCCATCTAGTAACTCAATAAATTTTTTGTTAAATTAGAAAAATCATAATATACATAGGCAATTAAGAAACTTAAAAGATCTGTGACACACAGCTACTTAATAACTTAATTAGAGAAAAGTTATATCATTCTTTAAAAGATAAATAGAAGCTTGTAAATGATAAGAATAGTGGACAATTATAAAGATAATGGTGAAGTAACTCAAATGAAAGTTGATTACTCCATTGGGTATTAATTTAATGGGAAAGATGTTGGTGGGTCACATTAATTTAGATTGTTGACCTCCGAAAAGAGATAGTAAATTTAGGAATTTCTATTCAAAGTAAATAAGAGTTGATAACTCAATCGTGGTAAACTTTAAAAAAAAATTAAACTTTGGTAAGTAATTCAATTGAGAGTTGATAACTCAAAACTAGTTAGTATTTTAATTTGAGAAAAGTTAGTAAGTCATTCTAATTTAGGTTGGTAATTCCAAATAAAAATTGATAAACTGAAATATTAGCAAAATATACATATAAAAGTTGGAAAATAAATATAAAATTATTATTCACACGCTATAAAAAAATATTTAACAATTTCCTCAAAGTATCTGTAAATTGCATGAAAAATGAAGTTCGAAAGGAGTGAAATCTTGGTATGTAAGATTATGACTGCAGATGTTAAACTAAGGCATGTTTAGACCGACTTTTATTTTTTCCCATTCTAATTTTTGTGGCCCACGCACTTTTTGTCATTCTCAAAATCTTTTGACATGTTGATGCACATTTAAATTTTTTTCAAAATTATCCTCGCTCTGGCCCTCGCAAGCCAAATGGGGCAAGGTGCAAAGTGAGCTTGGATCCGAGTTTATGGAAACACAAAAGAAGACAGCCAACTGATCCGCAGTTGAAATAAACCGCACATTAGGGATGCGTTTGATGACATTTCTACTCTTGAAAATAATTTCTTTTAAGAAATAATTTTTTTCTATTTCTATTCATTAGAGCAATTTCTAAGTAAAACAAGGCGTTTGGTAACTATAAAATTTTTTTATTTTTGAAATAGAAATGCGTTTGGTACAGACAAATTTTTTTTATTTTATTTTCCTTGATGGTGGTGGCGGGCGGTGAATGGTGGCGGCGGTTGATGATTGGCTGCCGCTAGCTGGTCATCGGTTGTCGCTCGCCGCTCGTCACACCAGGTCTCCCGCCGCCCGTCGCGCCGGGTCAATGGCTGTTGGGTGAAGGGATTGTGGTGAGAGGCCGGCGTCCGGCGGTCGGCTAGTGGCTGGCGATCGGTGGCGACGGTGGGGTGACGGTCGGCGGCCGGTGGTGGCAGCAGCAATTGAGGGCAAGCGGTGAGTGGTGATATGCTGTGGGCAGCGAGTAGTCCCCAAGAAATAAGTTTCTAGAAATTGTTTCCGGGAACAAGAAGCTATTTTTTTTTACTTCTCATTTCTACTCCAAATTTATTTCTAGAAACAACTTTTTATTCCGAGTAATAGAAAAATCAGTTGGTGTTACTAAACGGATTTCTTTGCTTCTTTCTTTCTAGGGGACAAAAGAACAGCAAAACAAAAAAATTGACAAGATGCCAAACAGATCCTAAAATCCCTATGCGTGAAATTCTAAAGAACAAATCGATAACCAGTTTTGACACGATTTGTCTGAACATGGAAAATTAGATTGGTAGTGAGATAAGTGGCTCCAATGTTATTGCAGCATAAAATTGGATTGCGTCCAAGTAAGTTGGACATTTGCTAGTGCCTAAGCACGATAGTTTTAATTCACTCTAAAATCGTTTCTTACACGGATTAAGCTGACATGCGAAGCCAAAACGGGGTACTTTCCCCACCAATTGAAAGCAATCCTTTTTGCAATATCTTGTTTTCTTTTCTTTCTTCTCAGACAAAATCCAAACATATAAAATGTTTCTCCTATTTTGCCTAGGGAAAAATAGAGAATTTGCAAAGGTGTCCATTTGGGATGACGCGCGCTTTTCTTTTGTGATTCATGCAAATAAATCATGGAAAATAGATTCTAATACCGGTATTAGGTGGTCGACAACCCCTTCATAGTTATAAACCAACCACCAGTCTATTCCACAACCAATGTGAGGCTTTCCCTTCTTTATGGACCATCTTTGCTAGAAAATCCTCTATTAGGTGGTTTTGGGCCTCTCTCACCCAAAAGTTAGCTCAAAGAGTAAGCTTGATTTGATTTGCGACTCTCCGGGATCCGTCGCCGACCATTATTTTTATCTTTTAATTAAACGCATGCGGAAGCGAAACACAATCCCCTGGTCAAATACAAAAGCGGAGGGGATAGCGGGGAAAACCCAACAAGAACACATTCCAAAGTACTTGCTTTATTTATTTACCGATTAACCCTAGGAAGTTTACAAGTACAAGCCATTACCACGGGCATCTTCCTATCGAGCCCATGAAACCAAAAAGCCGGGGTTAATCTACTCCCTTCAAAAACGGCAACGAGCCGTAACACGCGTCGATCCTCCATCCTATGGACTGAAGATGGTTATTCAATAACCAAAGTGAGATAAATCTCGGTAAGTCAAAATCCTAAGCCTCGGTTAGGAGACCTACTCGCCTCGAGTGCGCCCGACGTGCAATGTCTCTATCGCCAGCAATTCAACAACAGAATAATACCCAATCGACCATTAACGGCGCACGATTAAACCAAGGCTCATATGCAATTATTAACAGTTAACAATTGCAATCACAGGCATCCTTACCTCGCTTTTTGCCACACGCAACCTGCATGATACAGTTTATTGTATGCTCACCTCAATGCAGCAATCATATCAAATGATCGAACACACTTCTCAAGTTGTTTCATGCACCATGCACTTGCTCGTTTTCCATTTATTAACACCTTTGGGGGAATTTCCTTCCAACACACAAGTTGGTAGTCAACCGGCATAACCGGGCATCGTCCCACTACATTGGGCACGGCTACGTCTGGCGCCCAGACGGCATTCACAAAGAGCATAGGTCCGGCCTCTACCGCGACCCGCATCCGGCGCCCGGGCATTCCGATAATACGGACTTCGTCCACCACAGATCCCCCACTGGGTGACGGGCTCTTACGTGACCACGCAAGCACACCAATTAATCATGCTCATTTTATTCTCTTTCGTAATGCAGCCAATGCGTGCAGACATGATTCGTGCTTGCACATATTAATTCATCGCAATCTCTACATGTAATGCGATAATATTTCACACGTGGTCACACGAATACAAATGCCTTTCACACGTAGTCACACGAATATGCTGAATATACTCAACCCTAATTCACAATCGCAGTCCGTGAATTTACTCCACCGAGTATATATTAAACAATATCATCAAAGGCAGCATATATACATGTATTCAACATATAATTCACGTGAGGAAAGTACAAACAATAATCCATCGAAATTAATCGATACTAGCACAATTACTAAATATGTACTTTCCAAAAATAATACTTTATTCCAAAAATATTCCATTAATAATTATTTAACAATAAATATTCAACATCCAAGAATAATATTATCCAACAATCAATATTCAACATCCAAGAATAATTAATCATCCACCACTAATTAATTAATTATTCTCCAAAAACAATTAATTAATTATTACCCAAAAATAATAACCACCAATTTCGAAATTAATAATAAATTAATTAATTCCGAAAATAATAAATAATAATTCCGAAATTAATAAATAATTATTATTTTGTTCCAAAAATAATAATAATATTTATTAATACTAATCATGGTTATTATACTAATCCAACTACAATTAATTAACCCGACCACGATTAATTAACCCAACCAATGTTACTTTAATCTAACCGCGATTAACCAACCATAGTTACTCTAACCGCAATTAATTTATTCTAACCACGATTAACACTAAACATGCTTAATCAAATAATAATAAAACACTAATCATCCATCATTCAAAAGCACTAATCAAGCTTAATATTAAACTAATCACCCTAAGGGAGTTTAGCACCCTAAGCGAGAATTAGAAAATCAACTCACGCTTTAGCGATTCCGATTACACGGACGCGATGGCGATGGCGCGAGGCCGACGCGCGGCTACGTCCGAAATGGCGAGACGAGCGGCGATGAAAATGGGTCTCGGCAACGGTGAGACCGAGAATCGGACGGCGGCGAGCGAGCGAGCGGCTTGGATGGCTCGAAACGGCACGGACGGGGGCAACGGTTCGCGGTGGCTAGGCGCGGTGGACGGCGCACCAACGGCGAGTGGCGGCGCGGCGATTTCGGACGATGGCATGTCCGAAAGAAACAAGGAGAGAGGGGGTTTCGGTTCTGCAGAGGGGGAAAGGGAAAATGAACGTGGGAAATGGGAAAGGAAAAAGAGAGAAACGTGGGGAAGGAGGAAACTTGCGGAGGAAGGAGGGGGCAGCCAACGTGCAGGAGAAGAAAAGGAGGAGAGAGAGAGAAGGAGAGTTGACAAGTCAAAGATGGGATGGGGCAAGGGGGATTGTCGACCAAGGAAAGAAACGTGAGGGGGAAGACAAAGAAAAGGGGGAGAGAGAAAGGGAAACGTGCGGACGAAGGAGGGGGAGAGAAAAGGAGAAAAAGACAAAAGAAAGAGAACACCACAAAAATCTAAACAAGCACCTAAAGAGGGGTATTTTAGTCTTTTTACCCCTGAAGCACAAATTCCCAAATATTTGGCTCCAAAACTCGGCCCATTGAATCCTTATCCAATAATCTCGGGTTTGCCGATAAATCCGAGAATCAATGAAACAACGTCTAATATTTTAGTCTCGACATCCTTAAAAGTTCGATACACGATACCGGATTGAAATTCGTGGTTAACATCGATCAATCGCGACTTTAGTACGACCTAACTTTCGGGCGGCGTTTAGAGGTTCTCGCACGTTTGACCCGTGGTTGATAGCTTTTCAATCCACGATCGTGTATTCAAATCGGGCGATCCTCACTTATCATGTAATCACGAGGAGTTAATTGCTCACACTGAGTACATGGCCAAAAGGAAATCGGTTTAACATCGTTCGCAATATCGAAGTCGTGCGGAATCACCCGCAATCCGACCTCGTACTTTTGCCGAATCGATTTATTTCCGTTCACTAATTAGCCTGCAACAGTGTAGTATTATTCCTCTTTGATCCTTATGGTCGAGCGGCTATCCCCGATTAAATTCACTAGTCGTACACGTATCGATCCTTAATTGCTTTGCCGAACGCTTAGTTAACTCGTGAGGGGCCAACTCGTAGTAAACGTAACTAACGGTGCATTGATAAAATAACCATTTCCTCTATCCCTAATGGGTCGAAATTCGGGATGTTACAACTCTTCCTCCTTATAAAAATTTCGTCCTCGAAATTTGTCAAACTTTCAATATCCTTAAACGATGAGGGTATTAATGCCTCATTGCATCCTCACTTCTCCAAGTCGTTCCTTCCGTACTCTGATATACCAAATTACTTCCAATTCCTTTTTGGTTCCCAACGGCTATGCATTATCCGACTCTGTCAAAAGCAACTTTGCTATCATCTCCCAATTTCGAATCCTCAGTTGGACTTGTAGAGCTTTATCCCGCATACCACCAAGCCAAGGTACTGGTAGTGTCCAAATCGATATATCCCTCTTATCAACAACACCTTATGGAAAACACAACATTGAACTTAATAATCCAACAATCTTAGTCTTGTCTGTATCGCTTTTCTAGCAGCCTTACATTGTCCTTTATTTGCTCCTGACAACTAGACAGCATCCACTAATTGCTAGACCATCTCTAACCAATGATTGTCCTTTCTCTGACCTTATTCCAATAGACTGGAGTTCCACAAACTTGACCATACTTCTGCTATACCGCTCGAATAAATTTTATCCCACAATCATTCTCTTTTTGCCAGTTTGTAGTTCAATTTATTTCTGCCCCTTTCGACATCCTAGAAGCTTGCCAGGAGTCGCTCCTTGCTCAGGCACTCCGGCCCCGGCGACCACTCCCCGCCCTCGTCGGATCAATCGTCTCGGGCATCTGCGAATTGCACCACTACTAGCAAAAGTCCCTTTAAAACATGCTTTATCTTATAGAGGTGTTATCCGCTTTGGCTCGTCCCATACCAAGCCTCACGGTTTTAACCTCGTCTGAGCACCTCAAAGTGCAAAACTTTCTCCAACTCGTCAACCCATGAGCTCATTTTCACAGGACCACTCATCAACACTTGAAATCTGATCCACTGAATTTCCATTTGATCACACTCTGAATTTCACAAACCCTGTCGTGACGCGTAAGCAATTTCTCTTCCTTATTGCATTACAACGCAGTCCAATCCCTTATACGATACCTCACTGTAAATCTTATAACTTCCAATACTAGATTACATCCTCAAAACTGGTGCGGTAGTCGGCCTATACTTAAGCTCTTGAAAATCACGCTCGCGATTATCTGTCTATTCAAATTCTTACGTCCTTCATTAACCTTCATATTAGAGGCGTAGCGATCGTAGAGAACCTTTCTACGAATCGTCTGTACTAATATGTCCGACTTAGAAAACTTCGAACCTCTATTACTGTCATAAGTCTTGGTCAATTCCTGATCGCCTTGATCTTAACAGGTCCATAAAAATTCCTTCATCCAAAATTACACAATAACAAAAGCAATGCGAGTAAACCAAAACTCGCACGTACCAAACTTGGCATACTGTTTATGTTCTCAAATAGTCCAAAGCGCCACCCTCAAGTGCTATTCGTTTTCCTCTTAATTCCTCGAATATTCCAATATGTTGTTCACGAACACAATTACAATTGATTCAAATACGCCTTAATCACTCGATCCATCGAATCCATAAGAGCAATTGGCGCATTAGTTAATTCAAACGGCAATACGATAATCTCTTAGCGACCAATTCACACATGGTATGTCGTCTTTAATACATCCTCCTTTTTAAAACCTCAACTACCGATAGTCCGTCCTTGGGTCTATCTTGAAATATATCGAAGTTCCTTGAAATGGGTCAAACAAGTCATCTCGTCCTGGTAATTGATACTTGTTATGACCGTCCCCTTGGTTACACTACCGATAATCAATACCTAGGTGCAACAATCCATACTTGATTCCTCAATTAACAAATTAACCACAATCGTCCAATAACCTTAGTAACATATACCCAATAAACGAATTACTTCCAACGATGAATTTCAAAGAGATAAAGGGTCCTCCTTGATCTCAGTAAACTCGAAACTAACCCCACCTAATGGGTTAAACTGAATTACCTTCCAATAGCAATCCATTGTAACTCGATATTTAATAAGTCAATCCCTTCCAATGATCACATCGAAATCGTACATTGCCCATACAATCAAATCGATCAATTCCTTTTGATCGCCAATGACCATCGTACGATCTGAACAATCCTACCGCATACAACCTCATCCTTTAACTGGGTCAACTTGTTAAGAATCACTTCCAACGATTTCAGTCTTAACTCCTCCAACTCAATAAAGTATTTTGCTGAAAACAATGCGGGGCTTCCAAACCATTTAACGCATAAGCAACATAATCACATTGGAAGTTGTATCAGTAGTCACAGCCTGCGAATCTCCTGCCTCCTTCTTAATAACTGCATACACTTAATCTTGCACCAGAGGGCAATTAAAGTTGTTCTGCGGAGCATTGTCAGTCAATTATCTCACTTGTGGCTATTAAGGTTACTTCTTTGATGGTTAATGGGACAATTTCTCGCAACGTAACCTTGATAGTCGCACTCAAAAACACGTCCTTTCTTAACAAAACACGTTTCCCAAGCCGATAATTACTCCATAAAATGCAAACCAATCCAAATGCAACTACTCATTCTGCCACGTCCTTTTCAATTAGTTGGGCTCCCTTATACCATCCACATAGTCCTTTAGGTTCAGGGGCACCAACTAATCCTTGATTTCCGATTTCAAATCATCCCCGACCTTCTAACTTGGTCTACTGGATTCCCAATCATTCTCTGTACAAACTTCGAGAGCTCTACAAACTTAACATCTTATTGCACAACTGACAAATGACTCTGACAAAATTGCAGGAATTCAGTTACCTTCTGATCCTGCGTGCACTCAGAAAAGTATTCTCCATTGAATGCTTCATCGACAGTACTCCACTTGAGGACAATATCTTTGAGTAAAACCCTTCCTTAGGTTACTTCCCATTACATGCTAACATTACCTTGCAATTGGTACTCTGCCAGGACTATCTTATCTTCCTCTGAGCATTCCTGCAATGCTAACACTTACTCCAATTTCTTGATCTAGAAGGTTACGACCTCCAGATTACCCATCCTAGCAGATTTGGACAACTCAAACTCCAAGAACGGTTCAACCAACATAAGCATCGACCGATCAGCAATCCTTTTTCCAACCAATAGAACTTACAAGGCGAGGCAGTAACAACAACAACGGCAACATCAACAACAGCTTGAGTTGAAACTCACTGAACTATCCAAATCTAGAATCCCCTAGTGCTCTCCCTTTAGCACTAGCCCATCCTTCAACTGCCTTACCACAAGACTCTCGAATCAGGATCGTTCGTCCAATAGAGTAATCACAAAAATCTTATTTCCAACTCCAAAAGGAATTAGAAATCATGAACGACCCGCTTAAAGCCAGAGAATTAAATAAACAAACACAAGCATGGGGTGTTTTCCTAACTAACTATCCCAAAACCCATCGCACCTTATCACTCCATACATTGACCGGGCTCGATACCAAAATCGACGGGGATGTCACGACCCGACTCTCGAGTCCGCGACAACCCCGTTCTCTTGCGGTCATTTGATTTGCGACTCTCCGGATCCGTCGCCGACCATTATTTTTATCTTTTAATTAAACGCATGCGGAAGCGAAACACAATCCCCTTGGTCAAATACAAAAGCGGGGATAGCGGGAAAACCCAACAAGAACACATTCCAAAGTACTGCTTTATTTATTTACTGATTAACCCTAGGAAGTTTACAAGTACAAGCCCTTACCACGGGCATCTTCCTATCGAGCCCATGAAACCAAAAAGCCGGGGTTAATCTACTCCCTTCAAAAACGGCAACGAGCCGTAACACGCGTCGATCCTCCATCCTATGGACCTGAAGATGGTTATTCAATAACCAAGAGATAAATCTCGGTAAGTCAAAATCCTAAGCCTCGGTTAGGAGACCTACTCGCCTCGAGTGCGCCCGACGTGCAATGTCTCTATCGCCAGCAATTCAACAACGAGAATAATACCCAATCGACCATTAACGGGCGCACGATTAAACCAAGGCTCATATGCAATTATTAACAGTTAACAATTGCAATCACAGGCATCCTTACCTCGCTTTTGCCACACGCAACCTGCATGATACAGTTTATTGTATGCTCACCTCAATGCAAAGAATCATATCAAATGATCGAACACTTCTCAAGTTGTTTCATGCACCATGCACTTGCTCGTTTTCCATTTATTAACACCTTTGGGGGAATTTCCTTCCAACACACAAGTTGGTAGTCAACCGGCATAACCGGGCATCGTCCCACTACATTGGGCACGGCTACGTCGGCGCCCGCACGGCATTCACAAAGAGCATAGGTCCGGCCTCTACCGCGACCCGCATCCGGCGCCCGGCATTCCGATAATACGGACTTCGTCCACCACAGATCCCCACCGGGTGACGGGCTCTTACGTGACCACGCAAGCACACCAATTAATCATGCTCATTTTATTCTCTTTCGGGACAGCCAATGCGATATGATTCGTGCTTGCACATATTAATTCATCGCAAACTCTACATGTAATGCGATAATATTTCACACGTGGTCACACGAATACAAATGCCTTTCACACGTAGTCACACGAATATGCTGAATATACTCAACCCTAATTCACAATCGCAGTCCGTGAATTTACTCCACCGAGTATATATTAAACAATATCATCAAAGGCAGCATATATACATGTATTCAACATATAATTCACGTGAGGAAAGTACAAACAATAATCCATCGAAATTAATCGATACTAGCACAATTACTAAATATGTACTTTCCAAAAATAATACTTTACTCCAAAAATATTCCATTAATAATTATTTAACAATAAATATTCAACATCCAAGAATAATATTATCCAACAATCAATATTCAACATCCAAGAATAATTAATCATCCACCACTAATTAATTAATTATTCTCCAAAAATAATTAATTAATTATTACCCAAAAATAATAACCACCAATTTCGAAATTAATAATAAATTAATTAATTCCGAAAATAATAAATAATAATTCCGAAATTAATAAATAATTATTATTTTGTTCCAAAAATAATAATAATATTTATTAATACTAATCATGGTTATTATACTAATCCAACTACAATTAATTAACCCGACCACGATTAATTAACCCAACCAATGTTACTTTAATCTAACCGCGATTAACCAACCATAGTTACTCTAACCGCAATTAATTTATTCTAACCACGATTAACACTAAACATGCTTAATCAAATAATAATAAAACACTAATCATCCATCATTCAAAAGCACTAATCAAGCTTAATATTAAACTAATCACCCTAAGGGAGTTTAGCACCCTAAGCGAGAATTAGAAAATCAACTCACAGTTTAGCGATTCCGATTACACGGACGCGATGGCGATGGCGAGGCCGACGCGCGGCTACGTCCGAAATGGCGAGACGAGCGGCGATGAAAATGGGTCTCGGCAACGGTGAGACCGAGAATCGGACGGCGGCGAGTGAGCGGCTTGGATGGCTCGAAACGGCACGGACGGGGGCAACGGTTCGCGGTGGCTAGGCGCGGTGGACGGCGCACCAACGGCGAGTGGCGGCGCGGCGATTTCGGACGATGGCATGTCCGAAAGAAACAAGGAGAGAGGGGGGTTTCGGTTCTGCAGAGGGGGAAAGGGAAAATGAACGTGGGAAATGGGAAAGGAAAAAGAGAGAAACGTGGGGAAGGAGGAAACTTGCGGAGGAAGGAGGGGGCAGCCAACGTGCAGGAGAAGAAAAGGAGGAGAGAGAGAGAAGGAGAGTTGACAAGTCAAAGATGGGATGGGGCAAGGGGGATTGTCGACCAAGGAAAGAAACGTGAGGGGGAAGACAAAGAAAAGGGGGAGAGAGAAAGGGAAACGTGCGGACGAAGGAGGGGGAGAGAAAAGGAGAAAAAGACAAAAGAAAGAGAACACCACAAAAATCTAAACAAGCACCTAAAGAGGGGTATTTTAGTCTTTTTACCCCCGAAGACAAATTCCCAAATATTTGGCTCCAAAACTCGGCCCATTGAATCCTTATCCAATAATCTCGGGTTTGCCGATAAATCCGAGAATCAATGAAACAACGTCTAATATTTTAGTCTCGACATCCTTAAAAGTTCGATACACGATACCGGATTGAAATTCGTGGTTAACATCGATCAATCGCGACTTTAGTACGACCTAACTTTCGGGCGGCGTTTAGAGGTTCTCGCACGTTTGACCCGTGGTTGATAGCTTTTCAATCCACGATCGTGTATTCAAATCAGGGCGATCCTCAATTATCATGTAATCACGAGGAGTTAATTGCTCACACTGAGTACATGGCCAAAAGGAAATCGGTTTAACATCGTTCGCAATATCGAAGTCGTGCGGAATCACCCGCAATCCGACCTCGAATCAATTTTTCCGTTCACTAATTAGCTGCCGATTATCGATTTATTTCCGTTCACTAATTAGCCTCGTGAGGCAACTGAAGTAAACGTAACTAGTATTATTCCTCTTTGATCCTTATGGTCGAGCGGCCAATCCCCGATTAAATTCACTAGTCGTACACGTATCGATCCTTAATTGCTTTGCCAAACCTAAGTTAGATAAAAGTATTGATGGTTTTGGGCCAAAAAATTAACTCAAAATGTGAGACTTTTCCTCACAGTTATAAACCAACCATTAGTCTATTTCACAATGAATGTGAAACCACCTCAACATCCTCCTCTTCCTCAGAAATGAGACAAGAAAGGAGTTCACCCAGAATTATGAACAGTAAAAGATGATCACTAACCGCAAAAGAAAAAAGAAACAAAAAAATGAAAAAAAGAAGAAATTCAGAAAATTACACAAAACAGCGTTTGACGATTTCCAGTAACAAATATATCATCAACTTGAACCAAAAAATTTGGTAATATCATTGCCAACAGTATGAATAAACAAGGATGTGCCAGTAGTATTGGATGCCACAGGCACCAATTCAAAAGAAGAGTGCTTCCCTGTTGAAACTATGTTCTTGGAGCTTGTTTAAGTCCATATACTGCTTTGTGAAGTCGAAGCACACAGAAGTTGGATGATTCGGATATCAAAACTTAACGACTTCTCTATAATTCTTTAGTTCATGTCAAAGCTACACGAAAACAGTAAAAGAAGTGAAGCTCCTTCTCCATCATAACTCTCTAGTTCGTGTCAAAAGTTCATGAAAGTAATAAGAGAATGAAATTCCTCATCCTTTGTAGCTCTATGGTTCACTTTAAAGTTCTATGAAGTAGGTGAGAAAGTTGAAGCACCATACTTTTCAAAATCAAGAAGGTTAATGCTCATTTTTTCTTTCTCTTACTAGATTTGCCTATCGCTAGATAATCTACCTCGTTTATATTATTGTAGCCCATTTAAATTTCTTGTCATAGTTGAACTTGTGGTTCTAGAATGCTTCACCAAGCTCCTTTGCTATTTAAAATTTAGAACGTATAGAGTCACAGATTGATAGATGAAAATTATCTCTGTTTATGCATTTGTAATTCTTTCAACAATGAATTGTGAGAGATTTTTATAATCTCTGTTTGCCTATTTTTAGGTTCATTTACATTGTTATATTGTTTAACCAAATAATAGATAGGTTAAGTTATAAAAATATCTGGATTTCATATCATATTATATTCAATTCTATCTTACCTAGAAATCTAGATAATTAAACATAGCCCAAGTACCATTAGTGATTAAATTTTGGGTGTGAGCGTTATCAGTTGTTTATGTAACCCAAGGGTGACTTCTTGTTTTGTTGAGTGGAGGAGGAGTATCTAAGTTATTATTTTCCAGTGGAAGTGTGTTGGATAAATTGGAAAATCGAAAAAAGGAGGGTGCAGCCGGGTTAGAAGAAGAAACTACAGATGGTGAATATGCGGGAATCAAGATAATAGGCAAAGCAAGATTGGCATTTTGCAAGGTCAAGATGATAGGCTTTGATACCATGAAATAGCATAAATACGTTTGAATGTCTCTTATCTTCACAATTGGGAAGGACGTTAGAAATGTCAAAAGCTACGTATGGTGCTCATTTAGTGCCAAAAGTTTTTTCGGATTACTTAAGTGTCATTTTTCTAAAAAAATTATCACTTCAGTGCCAACTCCGATTTTTTTTTTTTGGTCGAATCCAACTCCGATTTGAGTCAATGGAAATCCGATGTGGCCATATTTTATTAATTTTTCAATCCTACGTGGCTCACCGGCATGCCTAGTTAGCATTTAAACATTAAACAACGTTGTCTCAAAGTTATAATTAGTGATCGTTTAAGTGTCAATTTTTTTTTAAATGATCACTTCAGTGTCAGTCATTGTTAAAAAGTACCAAACACACTACATGAAAATGCCACGTGGACTAGATTTTTTAAATAATATGCCAAGTCATATAAAATTTTAAAATTAAAAGCCACTTATTATTGTTTTCCTGAATTTCTTGCCGTTGTACTTAAGTAATTTTTTTTCTCCAAGTTGGCACTTAAATGATCCAACGAATTTTTAGCACTAAAATTAGTGCATTACAAAACTTTTGACCTTTTAAGTGTTCTTTTACCTTCACAATTGTAAAGAGTGTTAAAGTGCATCAGAAAATCAAGTTTGAAAGGAATGATTGAGTATGGAAGCTACAAGTGCAGATCTCGAACTAATTAAGATTTCAAAAACAACATCAAATAAAATTAAACTAAAAATCATTATTTGAAGCAACCTAATGTTCTCATTATTTACCAATACTCAAGGTCTATTTATCTCATGGAAAATGTATCTTTTAAGAAAATGTTTTCTAGTAGGTCATTTTCCTAAAAAATGACTTTATTTTCCGGTGTTTGTCTGAGAACTAAAAAAGACTCAGATAGTATTTGTCGTTGGTTAGTAAGGAAAAACTGATAGAGAAAATTATGAATTTTTTTTAATTATTTTTTTTTAGTTATTCTTCTTTGATATGTTGGAATTTGGCAAGCTCGAGCCCTACCGGCCTTAGGCAAGGTTTTGACTTGCTTGTAGCCAATCATTGTGGCCAACAGTTAGTCAAGGAAGAAGCAAAAGGTAAAAAAAAAAAAAAAGAAAGAAAGAAAATGAAAGAAAAAAAAAAAAAAAAAGAAAAAAAAGAGAGAAAAATTAAAAAATCCAATTTTTAAAATATTTTTGTAAGAATAAACATTTCATCAAGGACCCTAGCCAGATCGCCGATATTTGGTCATATTTTGGAAAAAAAATTTCCGTTCTTTTAAAGAAGAAATCATTTTTCTAAATTTAAATTTTGATAGGAAAACTTTTTCTGTTGGCTAGGAAAACATTTTCCATTGATTCATTTTTTTAAGCGAATTAAATGCCGAAAACTGAGGAAAATGTTTTCCGTGAAATAAATGGACCCTTAATGAAATAAACCAATATGAAAAAAAAATTCTAATTTTTTGGCACGAAATAATAGAATTCTGCTCTATCCTGGAAAAATGGATAATGCCATACCGGGTTCGTAGAAGAGAAGATGAGTTAGAATTTTGTTTTAGCAAATAGGGGCAGAAATTAATAATTTGACCGTTTCTTAATTGCATCACACACAAGGATTAAAGTACAGTGTAGCTTGAATGAAATATTTTATTTCGAGTTTTGAAATTGAAAAACCTTCACATGGTTCTTCTCTCAAATTTAGTAATCCGCAAGTCACTGTCTCCGAACAGGTCGCCAAACCTGAAATTCTAAAAAATTGGCTCTAAACAAGCGAAAGCAATCTCCTGGAAATTGCCCTTAGCTGAAAAGTCAGAGACTAACAAGGGACCATGAATTCTGCAGCTCATAAATCTCAGCTCAAACTCGAGCTCAAACTAGAACTCAGACCCAGATAGATTAAGAAATGGCTTCCTACGAAATTGTATCATTGATCATCCACTTCCTTCTTGGTTATTTGATTCTCCTCAGTTTAGTCCGCCTTTCGCATGCTGATCCTCCTTACCCGCTCTGTTCGAAACCTGGGTATTACGCTATCAACAGCACGTTTCAGAATAACATCGGCAATCTCTTCGCGAATTTGTCCTCAAATGCTTCCCTCTCAAACTTCGATAGTACCTCTTATGGCAATGGCACAGACAGAGTGTATGGTCAGTACATGTGCTTGAATTATGTTAGTAATCAAGATTGCCGAAACTGCATTGATTTGGCCTCACAGGACATATTGAGGCTCTGTCCTAATTACAACGAGGCGATCGTCTGGGAGGAAGTCTGCCAGTTGCGGTACTCGGGTCAGGATTTCATCGGCCATTTGGACATTACGGGCAACCTTTGGAAGGATAACGAGATGAATGTTTCGCAACCCAACCAGTTCCAATTAGTCGTCAACACCACTCTGCAGAATCTCACGAAAGTGGCAGCTTTTAATCCTTTGTTGGACATGTATGCAACCGGTGCAGTTAAGTTTAAAGATGCGAGTGCGCCAATGCTATACGCACTGGTGCAGTGCGGAAGAGACCTATCTGGAAGTGACTGCAACATCTGTCTTCAACAAGCTATCACAGATGTGTTGGCGAACTGTTCCTCCTCAGCTGGCGCGAGGATTCTTAGCCGTAGCTGCTATTTGAGATACGAGCAGTACGCTTTCTACGAAGGCAAAACTGCGCCAAAGCCTAATCAAACCACACAGGGAGGTAAGTTTATATAGGTGGTTCTCACTTTTTGTACTTATCCTTTGGTAGTGTTGTGTACATCAGATTCAGGATGAGCGACGATCCTAATTAAGTTTTGCACAGTACAGGAAGTGGAAAGAAAGTGTGGTTGATTGTGATTCTTACGGTCATAGCTGTCGGATTAGCGGTACTTCTCGTGGGGTCCTGCGTTTACTATCTTCGAATCCACAGAAGAGAGAGAAGAGGTAATTTGCCCCCATATAGTGCCTGCGGATGTCTTGGGTATTGTTCTCCTAATTGTCACGCCTGTTTTCTCGTCCTCACAATTCTTTTTCGTCTTCAATTTTTTTTTCAGTGAATAAATCAGTTATCCGGCTCGGCACACTCCACAATACTGGCTATGCTGGTGATAGTACTAGTTTCAATTTTTTTCGTGGGGTCTTGGGTATTGTTCTCCTAATTGTCACGCCTGTTTTCTCGTCCTCACAATTCTTTTTCGTCTTCAATTTTTTTTTCAGTGAATAAATCAGTTATCCGGCTCGGCACACTCCACAATACTGGCTATGCTGGTGATAGTACTAGTTTCACGAACCGAACCTTTCAACGAAGGTTCAACAAGAATGTTCTGGATTCTCCATTTTTCAACTTCGCGACCATGGTAACTGCTACTAATTATTTCTCTGCTTCAAACAAGCTGGGACAAGGCGGTTTTGGCCCGGTTTATAAGGTAGTGAGGATATACAATAGAGGGGGAATGACCAAGGACTATTGGCTAAATTTGCTGCAATTAGATTATGATCCTAAGCAGAAACATTGGCGTCATCTTTTACAGGGAATTCTAGAAGATGGAAGAGAGGTAGCTATCAAGAGGCTCTCAAGCACTGAGCAGGGCACTGAAGAATTTACAAATGAAGTCTTGCTCATAATGAAGCTCCAGCATAAAAATCTCGTTAAGCTCTTGGGATTTTGTGTCGATAATGAAGAGAAGATCCTCGTCTATGAGTACATGCCCAATGGCAGCCTGGATGTCGTCCTTTTCGGTTCGTTAACAGCATGATGTTTCAAGCGATCAATCAGTTATCTCACTTTGTTTTCTAAAATTTTGCATTCTTCTTTTTGCTGCCAGATCGAGAAAGACGGGCAAAACTTGACTGGAGAAAACGCATCAACATCATAAGCGGTATAGCACGTGGGGTTCTTTACCTCCATGAGGACTCCCGCCTAAGAATCATTCACAGAGACTTGAAGGCGAGCAATATACTATTGGATTCTGAGATGAACCCCAAAATATCCGATTTTGGAATGGCTCGAATTTTTTCTGGAAATGATGGCGGAGCCAACACCGCAACCATAGTGGGAACATAGTGAGTCCAGTGTTTGGGTTTTATCTGCTTATTTCTGTAATCTACTGGTTGATAATTTGAAAATGAACTTTGCAGATGCAAATTCAAAGATAAAATTGCCATGGAAACAAAGTTATAGCCCTCAGGCCACTTCAGCTGACAATGTTTGTTCAATGTCTCAATTGATCTCACATTTCCTTTTCTAATTATGTGGAACAGTGGATACATGGCGCCAGAGTATGCTATGGAGGGACTATATTCGACCAAGTCTGATGTTTTCAGCTTTGGAGTTCTTGTGCTTGAGATGATAACAGGAGAAAGAAATGCTAGCTTTCATCTATCGAGAAGAGCACCGACCCTTGCTGCATATGTGTGATATTTCACTAATTGTAATCAGTATCTGTCTTAATTACTGGGAAAATGAGGCTACTGATTGGATCATGAATTTGCAGGCATGGCATCTGTGGCAAGATGAAAGAGAATTGGAACTGGTGGATCCATTGATAATTGACTCATGCTGCATGGAAGAATTTAGGCGATACATGCAAATCGGACTGTTGTGTGTTCAAGAAGATGCATATGACAGGCCTACAATGTCGTCCGTGGTTGTTATGTTGAAAAGCGAGAGCACAACTCTTACAAATCCTCAACGACCGGCTTTCTCAGTGGGAAGGTTCACGGAATATCCCCAACCAGTTGAAGATAGCAGCTCTTCTGTCAATGGCGTAACCATTTCAAATATCGAGGGAAGATGATAGACCCAAGGAAAAAGATATCAGGACTTTGAGAGTTTACACGTCACAATTGGTCAATCGTGCATTTAGAAATTTCTAACAATAATCTGTTCATTTAGTATAAAAAGTCTAAGCGTTCATGTAGCATGGCGAAAAGTCTTTCTGTATATATTCGTCGGAGTCAAATTTGTAAGCCATGTCACGTAATTGTCAAATTGTAGCAACTACAATAGCATTTTGTTGAAGTAGATCACTATCAGCTTCTGCAGTTTGAACATACTGGTATTGAGCTGATCAATTGCCAGCGCTGTGCAACAGAAAGTGCATAACCAAATGAGTCTTTCTGGCCTATGATCACTAGTTGGATCCGCGCATACGATTTAACTCTTCCTTGCTTCCAAGGTTTACAGAAAACTTCCGGCGACTTAATTGACTTTGGCAATATAGTTCTTCTCTAGCTTCTTTGAACAAGCAATGTAACTGATCCAAGAAAAAAGCCCAGTATTTTCATTGAAAAACCATTATATTTGGCCAATAAAAAATTTCAAAGAGAAATTACATTAGTATGGTGGTTACATCCTAAGTAAGTACTAGTAGAACTGCAAGTGGACAATTTTTCCACTCACTTTTTTAATATCTCAAACACATAATAATGATAGGCTGTCTAGCATCTGTCATCTGTAATTGGGTGTACTAGGGTTTGACCGAGAAGAGACAGCTGGCAAAAAAAGATTAAAGATTTTTTAAGATCAAGAGTCAATGAAGTTCTGCAAACAAAATGTGAGTCAGTGTTGAAGGTTCATCCTTGAGTCTGAGTCTTTAATTAAGAAAGATGCAGAGAGAATCTTATTGCTAATTGCGGGATAATGCCATTTAACAGCTTTCTACGAAACCTGACTAACTAAATGCACTTTTTGTTATCTATCTATTGTCTTTATAAAAGAGAGAGGCAGCTGGAATAAATTATTTCTTGAATGTGATTTTTTTATTAAGTAGAAAAGGGACATTAGGATATGATCTTTTCTTCTGACTTGTCATCACAAGCACACGTTGTAACGACAAGAAGAATCGGTCTTCTTCTCTCTCAGATTTAGTATCCAAAAATATTTTAATTTTGTTGACTTTCAAATAGTTTGGTCAAACAAACAACTCTGGCTATTTATTTTCTCAAGAAAGTCATATTTTCTCAAGAAACCCAATTTTTTCTCAAGAATTCATGGTCAAAAAAAGAAGCTTTACTTTTCTTGCTGGATAATTATTCCTTGTGCTTGTGAAAATAGCCCTTGAGAGATTCAAAGAGCAAATTGAGTTTTTAGAAACCACTTGTTTCCCCAAGAAGAACCTCGGATCGATTCAACTGTTTGAAGCAATGCCAATAGAAACAATTTCCTGTGTTACTTCAAGCTCTTGGTCTTTAGACCAATAATCTGACTTCTTATTCATTAGTCTTCATCAATTATGAACTAGTCGCATGTGGATCTTTGAATTCCAGGGCGCAAGTAGCATCTCATTTTCACTTGAAAGGCTTTACTTTGCAGGTTCTCTGAAGTTTGGAGGCCACGTAGATTTTTGCCAGTCTCCATCAGCAGAAAACACATGTTATAGCATTTTCCCGAGACTTTCCAGGTTCATTATGATGTTTCTTGTCTTGGTTCATTTGATCTAGTCTTTATGCAATGCTAATATCTGCGATTACTGTTTCAATTGCTTTCCAGAAACTTGTGTTTGTTCCTCGTGACTTTGGTGCTTTATACAATGGTGAATGTCAAAATTTGATGCGCCAGAAGTAGAAAAAGTAGAGAGGTCCACGTTTTTACTTCCAGTTCTCATTCATGTTACTGTCAATGCTTGGCCTTCACATTAGTGTAGAAGCAGATTATCTTGAACTTTCTTGTCAGTATGAATATGGAAATTACTCAAGCAATAGCACGTCTGAAATGAATATGAAGCTCCTTCTTGATTTACTGTCGTACAACACTGCAAAAACGGGATTCTACAATACTGCTGTTGGTGATGGCCTTAGCTGAATTTATGGACAAGCTCTTTGCTGAGGTGATGCCAGTTTGTCACGTGCGCTATTCCTTCCAAGATTTTTTTCGAAGATGGTTTATACTGGTGAATACACGGATTCAGATAATCAGGAGAAACTCACATCAGACCCAGCCTGTTTCTATGCCTACTTGATGTATCTAATGAAGAATATATCCAATGAGGCTGCGTATGTTTACTCAATAATGTTTGCTTTGGGGCAGATAAATTACTCAGTGAGCCATACAATATACGGGCTAGTGCAGTGTACTAGGGATAAATCGGACGTGTTCTGTAACAGTTGGTTGGACACTGCCTTTGGGGATCTAAAAGCATGCTGCTATACACAGGAAGGTTGAATGGTTGTGCGCGCTCATAACTACGCCATCAGTCTTATTTTCTCCAATATCTTTGAGAAAATACATTATGTAATATTTATACCACGCAACATGCTGATGATTGCTCCTCCAATTGAACGTCATAGACAGTAATGAAGCACTCATGTCATCTTTTATTGCTTAATTTTCTGGCAAAGTAATGAAGCGTTTGAATACATCTGACATGGCATAATAATTTAGAGGCCTTGAAAATGAGTAAAAAAAGTCAGGTACCCAACATAAGAAATGTTTTATTTCACTGATTGACCAATAACAAAAGAACAAGATCTCATCAAAATGAGTTGTCCGATGTTCAAGAAGTTAGAGCTTCCTGTAGGTATCCATAGTATGAGGAAATTTGACCTCGTCGTGTGCTTGAATTACTTCGAATTATTCTTTTTTGTATCTTACAACGTGTAGGAATAATCCTTGGTGATTAGCATATGCTTTAATTTTTCACTCAATCTCTGGGGAAGAAACGAAAGATGATGATTCACTTGGATGATGGCAAGTGTGCCATCATCTGTGCAGATGACAGCAGGATCTAAATTGCACTATCAATTAAAAGTTTTTAGACAATAAAGCCACTTTGAAATTTGACTTGTCGAAGAGCGCTTGTACTCTTGCTCTTATAACCCATGTACAACCATTCTAACAGCTAGCCATTGTCGACTCTTCCCATTCGGGTGTCTCCATTGATTTTAGTGCTCTGAAAAAAAAAAGTGGTTTGATTCAATGTCATCATTAAATCCCTTGGCCTTTGCCCCATTTCGCTTCTTAACCTTTGTCTTGGGTTGGGAAAGCTGCTTCACTTCGTGCTTCTGTCCTTGAAGCCCCTCCTTCTACATTCGACATGGCTACAGACAGTCTTTCTTTCTTGAACGTAGGGTGGTTTGTTTCTAGTAGATCAAGATAAGGTCAAAATCGGAGTCTCAGAAAAATTAATTGCATATACTTCTCCATTTGACACGCTATATGTAATTTCTTCTATAATTAAGCAAAACGTTTCCTTTCAAACCGGATGTCTACTGTAGAGCTCATGTACTTTTCCATTGCGTTGGAATGGGTCCTCCAAATGAATGGTCCTCTCGAAATGATGGGTTGTCGGGTTGTGAACTTTCTTTGAAATGCGGACGATCCTTCCATAGAAATAAAAAGACAAGGGCATGAACATGATGGTGGTCTTGACATCGTTTTACATTGTTTTGTGGTCCTCCAAATGAATGGTCCTCTCGAAATGATGGGACATCGGGTCATGAACTTTCTTTGAAATGCGGACGATCCTTCCATAGAAATAAAAAGACAAGGGCATGAACATGATGGTGGTCTTGTCATCGTTTTACATCGTTTTGTGGTCCTCCAAATGAATGGTCCTCTCGAAATGATGGGTCATCGGGTCGTGAACTTTCTTTGAAATGCAGACGATCCTTCCATAGAAATAAAAAGACAAGGGGCATGAACATGATGGTGGTCCTAACATCATTTTACATCGTTTTGCTTGAGCGAAAGTTTAATTTGGTTTAGGCATTTGCCATTACCATAGTTGGTCCACTCAGAAAATGGAAAGAGCATTATCATATTCCATGTAGCAGATTCTCCATGCAACTCGAGGACACCAATTTCCTCTTAGGGTACAAGGTAAAACCAACTATTACATGTGGTAAGAAGATAGATTTGCGAAGGTGTATAATAACAAAAATTCTAAGTAATTCAACCACACATGTCCATGTGATACTTATTGTGATTTCAATACATTTAATTTTTTTTTATATAGGACAGGGATTTTTCTTTTTTCTTTTTTCTTTTTGGCCCAAAGGACAATCGACCAATGGGGTGGCAACACATGCATATTGGTGGCACTGTGTAAGTCAATTGATCATAGGGTCATTGGTAGATTATTTCTGTTTTAGATTAGACTCGGAGATAGAGAAGACTTTAAGGAGATTTGGTTGAGATGGGCACTTGCAAAAACATGCAACTAAAACTTAATAGTAAATTTTGGCAATGAAATTCGAAATTAAAATCATGCATTGCGTTGGCAAAGGACTATTTCCAAACAATATACGACACAAACAATATATGACACACATACATACATACATACATATATATATACACATACATATATATAAAAGTAATGTAACTAGTTGCGTGAAGATTCCTTAGTAAATACTAGCAGGAAAACTGCAAGTAGACAACTTTCCCACTCACTTTTTAATATCTCAAACACATAGAAATGATAGGCTGTCTGGCATCCGTCATCTGTATCTGGGTGTAGGAGGGTTTGACCAAGAAGAGACGACTGACATAAAAGATTAAAGATTTGTTAGGGTTAAAAGTCCATGAAGTTCTTATAGTGAGTTCACCAATGACGCAAACAAAATGTGAGTCGCTGTTGAAGGTCCATCCATTGAGTCAGACTCTTTAATTAAGAAAGATGCGGAGAGAATCTCATTGCTGATTGGGGGGGGATAATGCCATTCAACAGCTTTCTCCGAAACCTGACTAACTAAATGTACTTTTCTATTATCCATCAAAAGTCTTTATAAAAGAGAGAGGCAGCTGGAATAAATTATTTATTGAATGTGATATTTTTTATGAAGTAGAAAGGGACATCAGGCTATGATCTTATCTTGTGACTTGTCATCACAAGTGCACATTGTAACGACAGGAAGAAACGGTCTTGTTCTCTCTTAGATTTAGTATCCAAAAATGTTTTGATTTTGTTCGCTTTCAAATAGTTTGGTCAAACAAACAATCCTCGCCATTTTATTTTCTCAAGAAATTCATTGTTTTTCAAGAAACCCATTTTTTTCCTCAAGAATTCATGGTCAAACAAAGAAGTTTTACTTTTCTTGCTGGATGATTATTCCATGTGCTCGTGAATATAGCCCTTGAGAGGTTCAAAGAGCAAATTGAATTTTTTTAAAGACCACTTGTTTCCCCACGAAGAACCGTGGAATGATTCAACTGTTTGATAAAATACCAACCAGAAACAATTTCCTGTGTTATTTCAAGCTCTTGGTCTTTATACCAATAATTTCACTTCTTATACGTTAGTTATCATCAATTATGAACTGGTCTCATGTGGATCTTAACTTCCAGGGCACAAGTGGCATCTCATTTTCACTTGAAAGGCTTTACTTTTCAGGTTCTCTGAAGTTTGGTGGCCACGTACATTCTTGCCAATCTCCATCAGCAGACAGCACATTTGACTGTTCTAGCATTTTCCTGAGACTTTCCAGGTTCATTACAATGTTTCTTGTCCAGGTTCATTTGATCTCTAGTCGTTATGCAATGCTAATATCTGCGATAATTGTTTTAATCACTTTTCAGAAACTTGTTTGTTCCTCGTGACTTCAGTGCTTTATACAATGAGTTATATTGGGTGAATGTTAAGATTCGATGTGCCAGATGTAGAAAATGGAGAGAGGTTCACATTTATACTTCCAGTTCTCGTTCATATTACTGTCAATGCTTGGCCTTCACATTAGTGTCAAAGCAGATTATGTTGAATATTCTTGTCAGTCTGAAAATGGAAATTACTCGAGCAATAGCACTTTCGAAAGGAATCTGAAGCTCCTTCTTGATTTACTGTCATACAACACCACAAAAACGGGATTCTACAATACTACTGTTGGCGAAGGCCGTGGCCAAATTTATGGACAAGCTCTTTGCCGAGGAGATGCCAGTTCTGCAGCATGTGAGAGTTGTGTCAGTAGTGCAAGCCAAGAGATCATGAAGCTGTGCATGGCTGAAGGTGCACTAATTTGGTATGAATTATGCCAAGTGCGCTATTCATTCCAAAATTTCTTTTCAAAGATGGTTTATACTGGTAAATACCCAGATTCAAATAATCAGGAGAAACTTGCATCAGACCCAGTCCGTTTCTATACCTACTTGATGTATCTAATGAAGAATATATCTTATGAGGCTGCGTATGTTAACTCTACTCAAATGTTTGCGACGGGGCAAATAAGTTACTCTGGGAGCCAGACAATATATGGGCTAGTGCAGTGTACTAGGGATATGTCCGACACGGACTGTAACCGCTGCTTGGACTCTGCCTTGGGGGATCTCAAACATGCTGCTCTACAAGGGAAGGTGGAATGGTTGTTAGCAGAACTTGCAATGTAGATACGAGCTGTACCGCTTTTTCAATGGCTCAACAACTTCTACCTTATCTTACCCAGCCTCCACAGGTAAGAACATGAAATATGTTGGAAATTTAGAAGGAGAAGAAATCTATAGCTATCGCTGCTAACTGAACTTCTATGCTTATATGTGGTTAGAACAAAATCGAAAGATGTGGATTAAGTTCACAGCATGATCATTGTTTTTTGAATTTGACAGAGGATATTTCTGCAAGGGTCCAAGATCCTAGAAAATTGTTTAGAACATTATTTCATTATAGTCCCCAACGAAGAGGCCAACTTTTAGCAACTCATTTTCCTGGTCGGGCTCTGTTTTCTCAGAATTTCTGTTAGTAGCCTAGGTTCCTTTTGTTCAGTGAGCGCAGTCTCTAGTGAAACTTATATCATAGAGAATCTGAAGAGACTTAGCTCATGTAGTCTTCATAAAGGCAATAGCCAAATATGCAGGAAAATTATTGAGGCAATCTACTTAAGCTGAAAATATCTAATTAGCCACTTTATTATTGTGTGATGCACTTCACAATTAGTATAGACATTACATCACACTCCAGAGTCTATTGATATTCCAGGATGTTAACCATATACTAAGATATTTATTCGTCTAATGAGAAAACAGGGGATAAATGGAAGAAAGGGATGATTGGCCTAGTTGTTGGTATCCTGGGACTCCTATTAGCTGTTCTTGCTGGATCTTGCGCTGTCTATTTCAACTGGAAAAAAGAAAAACAAGGTATGTATGAGAAAACGGATGTTTAGATTCATATTTTAACTAGAGCTAATCCAAACTCGGGTAACTATAGGCATGGAAAGAAGCCCACGTGCTTTGCTCAATGATTTAATGAATCCAGTCGGAGTGGAAATTACCGAAGATGGCAACCTGGTTAGCTCTGAAGAACTTCCTTTCATGGATCTAGCCACACTAAAGGCCGCTACAGATGACTTCTCAAGTTCAAACAAGCTCGGGCAAGGGGGGTTCGGTACTGTCTTCAAGGTGATTTATCTGTTGCTCTCAGTTTGCGATTGTTTGCTTTTGAAGTCCAGCATGTGGAGGGCTTAACCGAATTAGCGTTCAGGGTTTGCTTTCTGATGGAAAGAAGTAGCAGTTAAAAGGTTGTCGAGGAAGTCTTGGCAAGGTCTCGAGGAGTTCAAGAATGAAGTCATCTTGATTGCAAAGCTCCAGCACAGAAATCTAGTAAGGCTTCTAGGATGCGGCATAGAGGGAGATGAGAAGCTGCTTGTATATGAATTCATGCCGAACAAAAGCCTGGATATCTACATCTTCGGTTCATTTTCTCGTGTCCTCTGACTTAGAACTCATTTACTTAGAATTTGCTCGTGCTGTAAATTGTCCTCATCATTAATCTTTTTGCATGATTCCCTTATCTTCAGATCTGGACAAACGTGCACAGCTTGATTGGTGCACATGCATTTCTATTATTGATGGAATTGCACGAGGACTAGTTTACCTGCACGAGGACTCAAGACTTAGGATTATTCACAGGGATCTGAAGCCTAGCAATGTTTTGCTGGATCATGAAATGGTTGCCAAGATATCAGATTTTGGGATGGCCAGGATATTTTGTGAAAACCAAAGTTCAGCTAATACAAGAAGAGTCGTAGGAACATAGTAAGTCTGCATCTTCTGATTTTGTTTAGCTGAAAAATCTAGGAGTTTCTTGTTCTTGCCAAGGAAAACGCTCTATTTGGTTCATCATTTAATAGATGCTAATTAGGAAAGACTAATGTCAACTTTGATACTTGTGACAGTGGTTATATGGCCCCAGAGTATGCAATGGGGGGACTATTCTCTGTAAAATCAGATGTGTTCAGCTTTGGTGTCATTTTGCTTGAGATCATTAGCGGAAAACGAAATAGCGGATTTTATCTTACAGAACATGCTCAGACACTTCTTGCATATGTATGTTCTACGTTTCGCAGGAATCAAAATCTTGCCTTTTAATTATGTTTTGAGCTGAAAATACTTGATGTTTGCCAATCATTCATTTTGCACCAAATCAATTTAATCTTGCAGGCATGGAAACTATGGACTGAAGGAAGGGAGTTGGAACTCGTGGATCCTTCTCTAGCAGACTCAGGCTCAACAGATGAAATAATCAGGTGCATTCACGTCGGCCTCTTGTGCGTCCAGGAAGATCCTGGAGATAGACCAACAATGTCGGAAGTAGTGACGCTTTGGGAGGTCAAACAGGAACTCCTCCGGAACCCAAAAAGCCAGCTTTTCAGTCGGTAGAGTCAATCAAGAACTCGATCAATCATTGGCAAATAATCTTTCTGTCAATCAGATGACTGTTTCTAGTATCTCGCCTAGGTGAACGAGCACATATATCAGTTGAGTAAGGTCTCATTTGCCCACAGTTGTAGGATTCTGCGCTGATTAGAGGAACTTGTCATGTTTTAGAAATATTACTATGCTCATGAAAATCGCTGTAGAGATTATTGCACATGGAGAACCTCAGTTTGGTAAGCGAAAAGAAATTGTAGAAATTGTGGGAACCCATGTAACCATAAGTGGATCAATGCAAACTCTGTAAACCAGAGGCTCCATACATTTTCTTGTACTTAAAGTGTCAGCGCAATTTGGTTGTTCTCGAGCAGAACCCCAGTTCATTCCATGTTTTGGATATTAATAATAGTAAATGGGCTCAACTGATAGTTCTTTATGAGCCAGCCCATTGAAAAGCCTAGCCCATTTTCCTCCGTTGGCAAATTTTCCGTTGGAAGCTTAAATAAAGGAAAGCAGAAGCAGTAAGCGGCGAAGTAAACAAGAAGAAAGAGGAGCTAGCTCGTTGAGAAGAGAGAAAAAGGGGAAAAGAGAGAAGACAATTTTCGCATTCACGATCCGGATGTTCTGATAAGCCAAATCAATTACGAATTGCAACGCTTGATGAGTATTCAATCTGATCATTTGTTTAATTGGAGTAATTTTTTGATTAAGGGCACGGGTTTGAAGTGATGTTGATTTTGAACTGCAGGGTTCGATTGAGGGGTTAGTAGACTATCACTTTTGTGGAAATGATAGTTTAAGACATTGCAAAGTGAAGGGATTTGACAAAAATGGATTTTGAAGTGCGGGTTAATTGAAATGAAATTATAAATTTCGTGTGAGAGTCATGCATATTGGATAATATACAAAAGGAAAAGGATTAACATGTGCTTTAAATAAGGTTACTTGTTAGTGCAAAGAAGTGTTTATAAAACGTGGTTTAGACAAGTTGTTCATTAGAGTTGTGTGTTGATCAATTTTTAATATCATTTTTTGATTATTTGATAGGAATGTGAGTGCGTCAACTCAAGTAATCATACTAGATTGGTTTTCAACTTTTCCCAAGTGAGTGATACTATTTCTTCTATAATTTACAAAATCATATCTTAAAAATGGTAGAGATTTAATATAATATGAGTTATTAATAAGCATATTTCTTACATAAATTGGATTGAACTTTTCTATCTCTTTAGTTAGTTGAAAATGCATTTGCAAACCATGTTAAATTATTTGTGAAACCTTTTATGAAAGAATCACGACAATTTCATGATTTATAAATGTGATTTTTGAAAGGCGCTTTAATATATATATATTTCAAATGGTGAAATGTTATGATTCAATTGTTAAATATGAGTTTTGAGATGGTATCTAATTTTGGTTGTGGATTACTGGAGATTTTTTTTTTTTTAGAAAGATTATTGGAGATTAAGGTTGATGGATTATGCTTAGTGTTTTTGTGAACCCGGCAAGGGTTTTGTGGGTATGTTTATATTAGTTTAGGATATTCTTGGAGGTTAATCCACTAGAAAATAATAGGTGGAGACCTAACAAATGGAGAATCTTGGTCACCTTCTCATAAGCGTTATGTGTGATCATAGTTAGATACTTGAACATGAGTTTGGTCAATGGGATTGATCATTGACATATGTTTTGATGACATTGATCAATGGGCTAGACCATAAGTATTTGTTTTGATATTATCAATTGAAATAAGTATTTTTGTTATGAACATATTATGTTAAAGTAATAAATATCACATTTTGGTTTTGAAGGTTTGTTAAATTCTTAATTTGATGAAAGTGAGTTATGTTTATGTTTTAAATATGCATAGTGATTATTTGATTCGCTTGAAAGAAATGAACTACTTATTGCTTATAGTAGCTCATTTCATTTTTCTTATCATGTCTTTCAAGTCCCTCAATTAGTGGTCGTTGGTGTGACAGTACTATCACGTGAACTTTCAAAAGCTGATATTTGGGTATAATTCAAGACTACGTCCTTTGAGAATGGAAGGCCATATCACACCTCATACCTGTAGGATTTTGGGTGCGATAGATAATGGTCACTACAGCAAGAGGCTTATGGAGTCTAGTGCAGGACGGAAAAGCCTGTTCCTTGCTAATGGTCAATTGGCAATTGAATCCTCTTCTCTTTTTTCTTTTTCGGGCCTTTCTCTTCCTGGTATGATTAATCATAACACAAAGATAAACGAGCAAGATCACAAGTAGCCATGTCATCGACCGTCCCAACTTGTGGGACTCTCAACTCGGCATAAAGAGGTTATGCCAAACTGGAGTGGAAAGCGAGACATCTTGCTTCTCAAATCGCAAGGCCCAGTTTTTTTTTTTTTTTTTTGGGTCGAAACAAGGCCTGGGTTGCCAAGTGAGAATCACATCAATTTCACCAATTAGCTCAGCTAGTTCCTTGGATTGAGCAACCATTGAAAATTCCCTCAACTGATGCAGTTTTGTCCTCGACAGAACCTTCTATTACTAGACAAAAGAGAAGAAGACAAGTCTTATATTGACAGGATGAAAATGAAATTTCCTTGGGGGTGCTACATCCTCATAATTTACGTATGCTTCTTGACTTTGAATTCCTACATCTATTCTTTATTGATACCCCTCTTTCTTGTTTTCTTTTGAGTCTTTCCATGTGGCAAATTTCTAATCCCAATGAATCACCAGACCATGCAAGGAAGGGTCCCACGTGAGAACCAAGTCTAGCATCAATCCTGTGGTTCCTACCTTTTACATAAATAGACACGAAACCACGTGATTTAGGAAAGACTGGGATTTGCTAATTTTAGTGGGCCC
This sequence comes from Corymbia calophylla, assembly GCA_014182845.1. NCBI lineage: Eukaryota > Viridiplantae > Streptophyta > Magnoliopsida > Myrtales > Myrtaceae > Corymbia > Corymbia calophylla. The sequence goes on along the minus strand of CM024701.1, from coordinate 21,514,712 downwards.
AGTTCATTGGTCAGAGTCAAATTTACTCGACCAATAGGATGCTTCGATGCATTTCCATACCAATCCCCCTCAAGACTAGAATGGAAGTCTTGGTCTTCTATCAGGCTTCATTGTAAAATACTTGCGTTTACCTGATGTGCAATGGACCGAGTCAATGGCTGCCCTAATTATGAATTTGTTGTACTTTGTGGGGAGGTTATCAAATCTGTGCTTGTGCGTCTAATCCCTACACAAATCTGTTTCTTAATCACTACCTTGTGGGGAGGATTTGTTTCATTTCCTGCAAATGCCAGTCTCAAATACCAAATAAACCGTGAAGTATGGAGGTTGTGCTTTCTTCCGGAATCCTGATGATGGCTTGAATCAATGACTCTGTAGAGAGGTGATAACTCAGTAAGTGGAGTACACATAAAGAAATGATCACCTTGTTTCGTTATCAGGTGGTCTCAAGAACTGTTCTATTGCTATTTTTTCATTGTCTTCTTCATGGATTTCGCAACCCGGTTCTGGCTGATATCCCCGAAAAGCTCTGCCTCGACAACAGTTCATACGCCACAAACAGTGCATATCAGGACAACCTCAATGAGCTCACTTCTTCGATGAAAAGAAGGCTTCTTCCTCCAAGTTCTTCCAGACCTCATCCCGGAACTACGCAAATAGAGTTTATGGTCAATACATGTGCCTCAACTATGTCCCCAATTCAAAATGCCGAAGTTGCATAGACAAGGGATCTGAAGATATCCTGAAGCTTTGTCCAAACAAGATGGATGCTGTCATTTGGGAGGAATCTTGCCAGCTGCGCATATCTGGGCAAGATTTTTCAGCCGTCTGACCGAAGGAAACAACTACAAGTATCAGTTCAATCCGAAAATATATCCGACCCTGGCAAGTTCAGGTTGGTGGTGAATGATACTTTAAGTTTTCTTGCCCAGAAAGCAATTCTTGAGCCTCCAGGGACTCACTATGCTACTAAGGAAAAGGATTTTGAATTGGCTGAACCAGACTTTATATGCTCTTGTTCAGTGCACTGAGGACTTAACAGCAGATGATTGTCACAAGTGCCTCCAAGAAGCAATAAGAGATGTGAGGGGTTGCTGCTATTTTTCGCTGGGAGCAAGAGTTTTAAGTCCGAGTTGCTACTTGCGATATGAGTTATATGACTTCTATAGACCAACTGAAACCGGTGAAGAAATCTGGTAAGGTTATAGGTTATGCCAAAACTTTTTACTTGTTACTGTTCTTCTCCTCACTAAGTCTGTAGTTGTTAATATCAGAATTGATTAAATTTGTGAAGAGGCTGCAACTCTTTCTTGTCAAAAGCAGGGAAAAAGTGGTGGATCAAAGTTCTCACAATTTCATCGCTCTGCTTGGCGGCAATAAGTTTGTGTTCCTGGATTTTCTTCATCACCATCAAAAGTAACAATCTTTATCCTCATGGTGATCTTTATGCCCTCCCTAAATTCCAATATATGTGAGACTCATCATGTTTGATTCCAGGGAAGAAAGACCTTGCAGATAGACAAGGTCGACCTCTGCTTACTGGTGATTCTGCTCATGGTATTCTTCCATTCCAATACACCCGGGAAATACTCTGACTGAAATTCAAGATCATCCGCACTTTGATATGAGATGCATACTTGCGGCTACAGACAACTTCTCAGATACACTAAAACTAGGACAAGGTGGATTTGGTCCAGTTTACAAGGTGGAAATAGTTCGATCAAAAGACAATGTTGGCTACCGAATTTTAATTAGATACTCTTGCTTTTCTGATTTTTATTAAGTAGTTTCTCGTTTTTGATTGAAAGGGTATTTTATGGGATGGGAGAGAAGTTGCAGTGAAGAGGCTAGAGAGCTGGTCAGAGAAGGGTTCTGAAGAATTCAGAAATGAAGTCCTACTCATAATGAAACTTCAACATAAGAATCTTGTCAGGCTTCTGGGATTTTGCACAGAACGAGAGGAGAAGTTGCTTGTCTATGAGTTTATGCCAAATAGAAGTCTTGATGTCTTTCTCTTTGGTATATACCAGGCCTGCAGTTTCTCTTGTATAACATGCGAAACATATTTATCCGACATTTGATAACTTCTTTTTTGGTATAGATGCACAGAGAAGGATTGAGCTGAGTTGGAGCATACGTCTGAACATCATCATTGGCATAGCTCAAGGTCTGCTTTATCTTCATGAGGATTCTCGTCAAAGAATCATCTACAGAGACCTCAAAGCAAGCAATGTGTTATTGGATTGCAACATGAACCCAAAAATCTCAGACTTTGGACTGGCAAAGATCTTTGAAGGAACAGAAAATGAAGCGAATACTGCCACACTAGTTGGAACCTAGTAAGTAAATTTTCAAGGCATTTCAGTTTCCTTCACAGGACTCAAATGATGTTCAAGAGTTCTTTCAAGTGATATAAATCTTGGCACTTTTAGTTCAGATTCTATGTTGCTTCATTTTGCCACAAGCTGACATTTTATTCTCTACCCAGTGGTTACATGGCACCAGAGTATGCGATGGAGGGGTTATATTCCATAAAATCAGATGTCTATAGCTTTGGAGTTCTCTTGCTTGAGATAATAACAGGGGAGAGAAATGCTGGCTTTTGGCAGTCGGGACGTGCTTCGAGTCTCCTAGCCTATGTAAGTTATAGCTTGTTTACACCTCCAGTTTTCAAACCATTCACCAAATTAAGACTTATAAGATTCGAAAAGAATCCTAAATGACAAATGTTTTAAGCTCACAATAACAGAAAATTTGGAAGATCAGACAGTAAAGTACAACAGATGCACTATGGCATTGGACTTGTAAATCTCTAATTTTTCTTATGCTTGTTCTCTCGGAACTCAGTCATGGCATTAGTGGCTCTTTTTGTGCATATTGATGAATATTACTAGTTGCAAGGTGCAACATGTTGGTTCGTTACATCTTATTTCTTTGTAATACCTGGTTGGCGTTTAGCATTTAAAATGTTGGAATGACATAACTTTATTGCAGGCATGGCAACTATGGAACTGAAGGAAGAGCAATGGAGTTGATGGATCCATTACTACGCAACAAGTGTTGTCCTGAAGAATTCATGAAATGTGTCCATGTTGGGCTTTTGTGCGTTCAAGAAGATGCGCTTGACAGGCCGACCATGTCTGCTGTCAATGTGATGCTCAAAAGGGATGCTGTAATTCTCCATCAACCTTTCAAACCCGCCTTCACGGTCGGCAGATTCACTCATCAGTCCAATAGTGGTTTTGAGGACGATGATTGTTCTGTTAATGGATTGACGGTTTCTGCCATGGCGCCTCGATGAGAAAAGTCTACCTAGGAGATAAACACAGTTATTTGCACAAGTTTGCTGCTTGGACATGGTAACATGTGTACTAGTTATTCACTAAAGAGCCGATTCTCAACCATAAGCTGTTTAATTATGTGTGATTTCCATCTTGGCACGGGAGACATCCACATGTCGAGGAACTTATCATTCTCTAACCTTCCTAGTTGATTTTCATGGCTCTCGAGCTGGAATTTAAAGCTCCTAATGTGAATCCATGTTCTCCTAGCATAAGGGGAAAAGGAAAACGAAAAAAAAGAAAAAGTGTTACAGTCTACGTCCTATAGAAGATTATCTCATTGCACTCTGAGTTCTCACTGAACTATGTCCAATCTTTGTACAGCCTACCTATTCTCTCTGTTTCTAGAGTCAATATCATCATTAGGATATTTAGTCATTCTATCTTTCGTTATTTATGCAATCAACGATATCATGGCGTCACTTCTCACTCTTCTTGAATTTCAAAGGATAACTTGCCCTCTTTCTCAACAAAAGATAATAGAAAAAAAAAAAATGTCAGTAGAGATAGCATTCTCTTGACAACTTAAACCATAAGAAATTGGTCACAAATGAATCAATTTGGGGTTTTTCGTGATATTGACCTTTTTATATATATATAACCAAACTTCATAGAAGACATCACACAAAACAACCATAGATCATATGAGTTTCAAGTAATCAAACCAAAGTCGATAAAAGAGTCGCACACAACGCTTCACTTTGCCGTGTTTCACCACCCAACGCTTTTTCACTCTTTAGTGCAAACAGCAACTTCCGTCGAAGTTCGGGGGCTAGAGTCCCCTGTAGCCTGTCCCAGCGCATGTCGTTTCCCCTGGTTGACACACATTTCCAAGTTCAGCATCGAAGCACTTCTGCCTATGGACTCGACCTGTCATGCCTGAATTAAAAATTTCATTCGTGCGTAGGTTATGACTCGTGCCGAAGAGGCAAATTCAAATAGAATGACCTCTCCCTGTAGTATCCATTAGCTAATCAGACAGAAGAAAAGAACACGGCCAAAAACAGGGGTCGAAGGCACACGAAGTATGGGAACATTATCGTACGACTCTCCTCCAAGCGGGAACGAAGTCAAGCCAGTTAAATACTCTGAAGTCCAGCCGCCAGCTTTGGAAAAGTATCTCCACTAAATACCATATTAATAAACTATAGCCTTTTTCAATGGCTACGCATGTCTTCACTAAAACCAGACGTGGGGCTCACATAAAGCCAAGAACCAATGATGGGTCTTTAAATAATCCTAAGTTTCTTTTTAATTAATTTGATTTTGACTTGTATGAAGATGAACTTGGATAACGCTCTTTCACGTTGGAAGGAATGCTAAAATCCTGTTGGTCTGATTCCATTTCAAGAATATGAAATATGAAACATTCTTGGTCTCCCAAGTCTATCATCTTATGTCAACTTTAAGAAGCAACAGTGAAGTTTCTCTTTGCTTTCTTGCCAGGAAATATAAAAAAAAAGGAACTTTCTCTTGCGCTGCAATTCCATAATAATTCCAATCTTGACCAGCTTGAAGATTCTCTGCCCACTTTCACTATGTTGAACCGTCTCCAAGGTGGACCTTTCAACTCTAAGAAAATTTCTTCCTTCCCTGTTTATGGAAATCTCTCCCCGTTAGTGCCTTTTCATGGGTCTAGAATTGCTGTTTCCACTGGAGAAGATGGCAAGAGATTCGAATCTTGCCTACTTTTTACTGTTCGTAGCATCGATCTTGCTTTTTGTCACACCCATTAATGGAAACAATCCTCTGGATGTGTTTTGCCCATCCGACAAAGACAATTATACTCTTGGCAGTCCATTCAGGAATAACCTCGAACAGCTTCTGGGCAATTTGGCTTCTAGAACTGCGAAGAAAGGCTTTTACAGCAGTTCTGCTGGGGATGGCACTGACAAAGTATTTGGTCAAGCACTTTGCAGGCATGATGTGAATAGGAGTGCTTGCGGGGATTGCGTCAGGAATGCAAGCCAAGAGATCATGAACAAGTGCAATAAGAAAGATGCTGATATTTGGAATGAATATTGCCAAATATCTTATTCTTATAGTAATTTTTTCTCCTTGATGACTTACCTTGGACAGTACCCGGATAGTAATAGTCAGAAGAACGTATCGAATCCGGAAGAGCTGAGTAGTGCCCTGAAAAAGTTGATGGTCGGTCTTATAAGTGAGGCCACATCGGCTTCGGCCCTGTTTGCGGTGGGCAGTTTGAATTTCTCGAGTCAAGAACGTGTTTACGGCCTTGTGCAGTGTCAAGAAGAATCTCTGAGAGTGATTGTGGTAACTGTTTGGGGCAAGCTTTGGGGGATCTGAGATCATGTTGCTCTTTTCATCAAGGAGGAACCGTTGTCAGCAGATGTTGCAACGTGAGGTTCGAGCTTTACCGCTTTTACTATCTGCATTCTAAAGGTAATTAATTCGGATTCTTTTCTTAGACTTTGTCGTTGGTTGTCGAGTATCGATGCCTGTCGAAATTATAAATTAGACCTGGGAAGCTGCCTGTGAAAGTATCTTGTGTATATTTCTTGGTTTGAGAGTTTTTGGAAACAGCCAAGAGGAAGAATTGCACAAATCATAGCTCAAAGTCTCGTTAAAAGTTTTCAAGTAACCATGATGAGTATAAAAATAGAACTGTTCGCAAGGACTGAGTAGTACTGATGCTCGGTCACCTAAGTGAAGATAGTAAAATCAGCTCTGCATGAGGAAATCCTTTGTTTCTATGTAATTCATTTTAAGTGATAGCTTTTAGATGAAAATTCTCGTATTGAGTTTTATAGATATAAAGGATGTATCAGAATTCATCTACTTAAAGTAGATTAAGTACAAAATATGCAAGATATATATTTTTCTGCGCAGAAAATTTTTACCCCAGAATTTCTTATGACAATAGAGGGATTGGATCGACCTGATGATCAACCAGCTGTTGTAAAGCATTTTATTGACCCGATTGGATTCCAAAACATTTGGTAATTCTTTATTAATTGGCTTGATGAGCAGTCTTTTTGGACATGTTGATTCTTGAGCTGATCCTAACTGTTTTTATTATTTTTGTAGTCAGTAAAATTGCCTTGCTGACTACTTGAGTTCTCTCTGTGGGAGCTGGAAATTGGATTTTGTAACATCTCTTAAGTATTTGATGGTGACATTGTAGGCTTCGGGAAGGCAAGGATAATTCTGTTGGTAATAGGTATTCTGGCTGGGTCATTGCTACTTTCCCTTGGGGTTTATGTTGCCCGTCGAAGACGGAAAAGGATAATGACCAGAGGTATGTGAAATAAGTTAGTTTCAGTTACCAACTGATATATTGGACAGTGTCAATGACAGGAATTTGGATCTTCTGTTTCTTTTTGGTTTCCCAGATGAAGAGGGAGACGAAAATGTATTGCGCCAGGAATTGCCGAAGCCCATTGAACTATCGATTTCAAAAGGGGATCTACAATGTTCTGATGATATGCTTGTCATGGATTTGGCAACTCTGAGGGCTGCCACAGCTAACTTTTGCCTTACAAACAAGCTCGGACAAGGCGGGTTCGGCATCGTTTACAAGGTTAAACATTCGATGGGATCATATTCAATTTGGTCGGAAGAGTTCCCCAGATAAACATGAACCGATGACTATTCTTTAAGTTGTTCCAGGGAATTCTACCAGATGGAAACGAAATAGCAGTTAAGAGGCTGTCGAGGAAGTCGTGGCAGGGCATGGAAGAGTTTAAAAACGAAATCACGCTGATTGCAAAACTCAAACACAAAAATCTCGTCCGGCTTTTGGGGTGGGGCATGGACGGACATGAGAAGCTCCTCGTATACGAATGCATGGCCAACAAAAGCCTCGACGTCTTCCTCTCTGGTTAGTCCCCGTATAGTCTGTTTTCCCTCGCAACTGGACCACACTCCTATTATCTCTACACATTCAATGAATATTGCGTCAGCTACTGCTTTTCAGACCCAGTGAAGAGTTCACAGCTCGATTGGAGCGCACGCTACAACATAATTGATGGGATTGCCAGAGGACTGCTTTATCTTCATGAGTATTCCGTGCCTAAGATCATCCACAGAGATCTAAAGCTGAGCAATGTGTTGCTGGACATCGACATGGTTGCCAAGATATCGGATTTCGGCATGGCGAGGATTTTCTCGGAGAAGCAGAACGTAGCAAACACCAGAAGAGTTGTCGGGACTTTGTAAGTTATGCCTCCCCTGCCTTGTACAATTTCTAATCTTTGTCCATTCAGTTATTGTCGTCTGCATTACTGTCAGAGGTTTCTTTTTCCTTTGAGTTTTTATCACCAAAAATATTTTCAGAATAATTTTCTGAATTCAAGTTTCAAAACAACGTATGTGAGATCTTCAGTCTACCTAACTGTGGTCTATACAGAAATCAGTACAGGATCAAAAGAACTCTGTAAAATATCACTTGTCTTCTGATTTCGATTAAAAAGACAATAGAAAAACGTCTCTTGCTAATTGTTATTAATCCGTAGTGTGGTTTGTCTTCTAAAAAAATTTAGAAAAATCAAAATGGAAAATGGAACTCATTTTGCCATGATCTCTATGAATGGATAAAAGAAAACCACTTCTCTAAAATTCCATTTAACTTGTTTTTGCCCGTGCACAAAACAGTGGTTACATGGCCCCGGAATATGCAATGGAGGGCAATTTTCTGCAAAGTCTGATGTGTTCAGCTTTGGTGTCATCTTGCTTGAGATCATCAGTGGGAAGAAAAATAGTGGTTTCTACCTCACCAAGCGTGCATCATCGCTGCTGAAATATGTAGAGTTCTTTCTCCTAGCATGCTTGCATCACAATTTTAACAGAAATTGAGCAAGAGCTTTGAAATCACCTAGATGGCATATCATGGTGACAAACATTAACTTTGTGCAGGCATGGATTTTATGGAACGAAGGGAAAGAGCTTGAATTCGTAGACCCTTTCCTGCTGAAATCGTTCGCACCGGTCGATGTGTGTAGAACCATTCAAATAGGGCTTTTATGTGTGCAAGAAGATCCAGCAGACCGACCTCTAATGACGGATGTGGTGATTCTTCTTGAAAGCGGACCTGCCGTGCTCTCACAGCCGAAACAACCTGCCTTTTCAGTTGGGCGAGACATCCCCTTGGATACGCTTTCGATGCCAGAAAGTTCTTGTACCAACGATATTACTGCTTCTACAATGTCGCCACGGTGAGCTGTGGCTATCAAGATCCAAACATTTGACATCGACACAACTCTTAGGTACAAGGATGAACTAGGTGGAACAAGTACTGCTAATTCAGGCAAAAATTGGAATTCATGATCTGTCTTAGTTGTCTGATAATAGGTAAATCCTAAATAGAGCATGCGTAGGTTTTTACAGCAACCACATAATTGACAAACCCAGTCTTTGTGAATTTTTTGTACATGTACATTGGGTCTTGGAAAGAATGACGATGGTCGTAACTAGATGAACAGTTACCTTCATGTGTATAAGCTTGGTCATAAGATGATCACCATACAACAAGATGGCATATGCATAATATTTCAAATTCTTATAAGAAAGTGCCTTTTTTCTTTTTTGGTTAATTTTTGAGAAGTTGAGACGAATGGGCTCTTAACACTTTAGAATGGTCATACAAGTCACGAGCAACCTAAAGGGCTTGTACAATCAAAGTCTTCTGACGTAACATCCTGAATTTCGACTCATCTCGAGATATACGAAAAATGTTATTTCTTGATGCACTACTAGTCACGACTACTTTGAATTGATCACTCAATGGTAACTGACCTATTCGAAAAGGCAATTAAGGACCGATACGTGTATGACCAGTGAATTCAATCAGTGATAGACCGCTCGACCATAAGGATCAAAAATGAATGATACCACACTGTTGCAGGCCAATTAGCAAATGGAAATAAATCGATTCAACAGAAATATGAGGTCAGATTGCGAGTGATTCTGCACGACTTCAATATTGACTGCGAACGACGTTAAACCAATTTCCTTTTTGGCCTTGTACTTAGCGTGAATAATTAATCCCTCGTGATTACATGACAATCGAGAATCACCCTAATTTGAATATGCACATATAACCTCTAAACAACGCCGTGTAGTAAGTTAAAAAGTGATTACTTCAATACTAGTCATTGTAAAAAAATGATTACTTTAGTGCCAATTGTTGTTAAAAAGTGATCACTTCAGTGTTAATCTTAATAAAAAATAATCGCTTTAGTGCCAGAAAAATGCTATCTCAAATAAAAATTTTAATTATAAAAGTCACATAATTTCTCGCCAAAGGTATTTAAGTAATTTTTTTTTTCTGATTTTGGCATTTAAGTGAGCCAGCAAAAACCTTTGGCACTAAAGTGAGCGCCATACACAACTTATGGCACTTCTAGTGTCCTTCACCTAAAATTTTATCTAAGTTGATATTTTCTTTACACTGAAGTGATCACTTTTCATTGAGTTTAGCACTAAAATGATCACTTTAGTGATCATTTTTTAACAACCATTGGCACTAAAGTGATCATTTTTTTACTTACTACACGATATTGTTTAGGTATTATATGCTAACTGGGCACATTGGCGAGCTACATAGGATTTAGAAATTAATAAAATATGGCAACATCGGATTTTTGGTAACTCAAATAAGAGTTAGCATGTAAGTAGTTATGTTTTTAAAAAAGGTGACATTTAAGTTATCTAAAGAAAAAACTTTTTGTATTAAAGTGAATGTCGTACACAACTTTTGGCATTTGTTATGTTCTTCTCCCAAAGTTTGTCATAAAAAATAATTTGAGGTAAATGTAGCATGGGTATATTAATATAATGTGTTGGGTGGCATTAGCCCTTTTTTTAATGGTATATGACATGTGGCTTATTCCAAAAAGTTATAACTTTCCAAATTCGCATTAATCAAATGTGTCTGCTCATCCTTACGGGAGGCGGGCAGTCCATAAACGGCGATTTGAGGCCACCAAAGTGGGAGTTTCTAATGTCTGTTTGGCCTAAAAATTTTACATAACCGTAATCTACATATTAGCTCACTCCACTACAAAATTTCAGTCAAAACGGACGAGCGATGATGACATACTCCTCGTCTCCGTGTGACTGCATAGTGTGCCCAAGCCTGACCCATCACCCGAGTTGACTGATTTTATTGACAAAGACTCGATGGATCAAGCTTCAAACAATGGACCAAGACCGATGTGCAGTAGGGCTTTGAACGATGACTACACATCCTACGTTGAACCTAGGACCCATTCTTCACGTATTTAAGATAAAACACTTTCGTCCCCTATCATTTTAAGTCGTTTCTATACTGCTGTGAATAGGGGTGAGCGGTTCCAGGTTCCTTACAGGTTCCGCCTGGAACCTGGAACCTACCCTCGGGTACAGGTTCCTCATTTTTTGAAACCCGGAACCACTGCCGTCGAAATAAACCCGGAACCTACCCTATTACGGGTTCCTAGGTCGGTTCCAGGTTCCAACAGGTTCTTTTTTCTAAAACTAGTTTAAGAAATAATGTGCAAGTTTTACTTTAGTGTTTAAACTAGTAATGCATTCTACTATTAAGAGAGGAACATATAAATTTTATCTATAACTAGATGGAGAAAGGCTTAACCTAATAATGATCACTTTGCTTTGTATCACCAACTTGAATTAGTATTTTAGAAATTATAGACTCTGGCAAATGACTACATTAACGTTGGATCATGCAGATATACCAACATCCAAGGAAAGAGATTCCACATTTCCAATTATTAATTCCTAATGACCAGAACATGCTACCTTTAGAAGTAAGTTTTGTGTTCTCATGCACAAACTGAGTAACTACCTTCAGCAATTCTCAAGAAAAAGTACACTTAGAAGAAGATAGAGCTCAAAAAGGAAAGGGTTTAGTACCTGATACTAATAGGCCAACCATTGATCATGCCAAGTGCTTGCAAAGCATCTTTCCACCTCTGGATCTGGTGGGGCTTCTCCTAACCCTTCTCGCCTCGGCCAATATTCTCCAGGAAAAGTCCGGGCTGCTCTCGCAGCTCTCTCAGGTCAATGCCCCAGAAAATGAGCAACACAATAAGATGCCACTTTTTTTGGCATTCTAGGATCTTCACCAGCTCGTTGAGGCACCATGGTGAGGAATGGAAATTCTGAGAGACAACCACGACGGCAATCTCTGACTGCTCGATTGCTTCATTGATCGTTGGCGATAACTTTACTCCTCCATCCAGTGCAAAGTCAATGAGCGTTTTAATCTCCTTCCGCTAGAGAGCACTCTTGAGATGGCTAATTGGGTGGACCGTGTCCCCCGTTTGTAACTAATGAATACATCTTATTCCCTAGGCGGACGCTAACCTGCACCACGGAGAGTACATTGTCTGAGAACAGAAGATAGGTATGGAGGACGGTGTTAAAGTTTTGATAAATAGGCTTATCCAAAAAACAAAAAAACGAAACATTTGTGTCCTTCATCCTCAGCCGGATCCCACTCGCCTGCATTTTCACATTTAGAAACGTATCCTAATACAACAAACAAACAAAAAGTCGATAAAGTGGAGGAAAAGACCCTTGCACAGACTGCCGAACTCAATCGGCTTAGTAAAACAATTTCCCATCGAAAAACTTGCACTTTGGCAAGCAGCATTCGACAAAATATAAATGCAAATATGAATTGGGCTTTGAGCGTAAACGCTTAAACACGAAAATTCCTCAGTCTTCCTGTCAGGCATTTTAGCAAACACATGATATGCGATTTGGAATCCGAGTTACAAATTCCGCTTCGATGCTTTCCTCAGTTTAAACATGACAGCAGATGTTCATATCAAACATTATTCGCTTAAAACGACTTCGATTTCGTACGACTAAACTACAAATTTATCAATCGAACTCGGTGTTATTGATTCCTAAGGAACAAAACCATTACATGGTTCGCGATGGACGGTGATGAACAGCTTCTGTTGAGAGATCCTCTTCTGTTCGTGAAGAACGGGCTCCGAGGTTCTCATTGTGAAGGCGAGTAATATGAGATCCGAAACTCCCCTTGAAGACGACGACGACGCTAGCAATGGCGAATGGCCCCTGCGAGGAACTCCCAAGATCCTCTGGAGGCGGCAAGCTCGACGGCGAGAGTCAGTGGCATCATCAAACGGAGGAGTAGCAGCCTAGGTAGTAACGTCGTGGGTTGTGACGATGGCATCGAGGGCGACAAGCAACCTCAGGGGCGTCGCGGCGTCGCACAGAGGAGAGAGAAGACTTGAAGATTGAAAAAATTAGGGTTTTGAGGCTTAGGAACCCCGGTTCCCAGTTCCGGTCCGGTTCCGGTTCCGGTTCCAATTTTGGTTCCGGTTCCTATAGGAACCGGGAACCGAACTGAGAACCGCCAGTTCCAGTTTTGGTTCCGGTTCCTATAGGAACCGGGAACCGAACCGAGAACCGTTGGTTCCAAAAAAATGGAACCGAAAACCGGAATCTCTCTATGTAGAACCGGAGACCGAACCGGACCCATTGGTTCGGTTCTCCAGTTTCCCAATTCTATCCGAAAACCGTGCTCACCCCTAGCTGCGAACGTTTAGCCCTCTTTCTTCTTTCCTTTTCTCACTGTTCTATTTTTCTTTTTAAAGATGTACTGGGCCTATGAGTCAGACCTATCCCATCACTCTGCACACGCTATAAAGAGATCCAACGCGCCCTTGACTTCAATGTCCCCTGCAAGTCTTTGCTTACGAACAAAAGAAGAAAAGACTCCAGCAAAAGTTGACGTGACTGACTTACGGCACAAGCAACCTAAGTGGCTTGCATAATCAAAGTCTTTTGTAAATTTAGTCGAATCGTGTGTAGAGTTGTGGTCAGTTCATAGCCAAAGTTCCAATTGGACACTGCCCTGTAAATATCTTCTCTACGTCTGTTCTCGGCCATCCAATCGTCAAAAAATGAATTCTTGCTGCACCATTCACCTCTCTCTCATCATCATCTTCTTCTTTCTTCTTCAATTTTCTCAGCATTTGCACTCACATTACCGAAGCTGGACCAACTCATGAAGAAAAAGGTGTTCCTACTTTTAATCAGAGCAAAAAAAAAAAAAAAAACAACTGCCTACATATTGCACTTTAATTATGTCAATGTTGATTAAATATATTATCAAATAAAAAACTTGTATATGAAAAAAAGGATAAAAATACTAAATTACTGTTGCGACTTTTTCAAAGGTGAATCACTTGGAAAAGGTTAATGAATCACTAAACGTATTGCTTAGTACAGGCCTCTCAAACCTTATCAATTGCAACTTTGTACTCAATTCAGTCATAATATTTATCTAATGACTATTGGAGCTAAATCAATTAGACATCTAACACGAACCAAATTTCATAAGAATGGGGATTTGGTTAGCTAAATTATCCTAATGCATCCTAACACCCTTTGGTACCTTCTCTTTATTTTGAAAATGTTTTGCATGCAATTTTTTTTTTTTTTTTTTTTTTGCTGATTTTTGCACTATACCACTAACATGTAAGATATGACAATTCGAATGCACAAATAATGAAATAACATCCAATGATCAAAACCATGAATGGATTACAGAAAAGAATTCAAGAGCCAACATACTCAAAAAGAAACAAGTATGTTATTATCCATACTCACAAGGTTTCTAAGTTAGAATTAACCATGAGAATTTGATACGAATCTAAGGTACAAAGTCGTGGGGAGCAAATGGAAGGATGTAATGGTGGTGACCAGCAACTATCAGCAGCAAACAGCAGTGACAATGGCGCAGTGGCAACAGCGAACGGCAGCAAAGTAGTGACGAACAACAGTGAACAAGTAGGAAACAGGGGTAAGCGGCAGTAAGTAGCAACAACGCAACAGCGAACAGCTGCGGGCAGTAGCAACAATCAGCAGAAGTTGACGACAAACAGCAACAACGCAACAGCAAACACCGATAGCAAAGAGCAATGAGGAGGGGCAGCACAACGGCAGCAAACGTAGCGCTACAAATTCCTCCATATAGCTGGCCGCAAATTACTCACAATGAGCTAGGCGAAATTCTGCCAGAGGAAAATGCGGGCATATTCTTTTAATTGATTGGTTTTCTTCCAAATCCTTTGATATTTTATCGTCCCTTTCCAATCATTCATGCAAAAAATATCCCACGAATTCCTCCATTTAGCTGGCTGAAAATTACTAGAGAGGATATTTCTCTAACTGACCAATTTCGTAAGCATTGCATGAATTTTCTCCTAATTATCTTGCCCTGTCCTTTTATTCTTCACTTCCCTCCGTCCCACTCCCTCTTCCAATATGATTCCCTGATTTCCTCACAATATAAGGTCAACGGATGAATCGGTGGCACGTAAGGATTCAAAGGACTCTTTTCCCTTTTATTTAATCGTGTATCTGTCCAATATTTTCTGCCCATGATCCCTTTTGCTTTGTTGAAAATTCTTCGAGCATATAAGGGTATATTCTCATCCGAGATTTTTGCCGCAAATGTGCCTAAAGAATTTAATTCAAAGCTTCTCGAAGGCACAAATTCATTAGTCCAAGTTCAAATGCAATTTTTGTGGATTTATACAATAAAAATTTTCCTAATATGCAAGCTAAATTTAATGAAATTTTTATGCAACAAATGCCTAAGCCGAAATTTAGATGTCAATGACTATTAACAAAATTGATAGTCAAATACTCAAAAAATATTTAAGCGGATTGAAGTCCAATTTGTCCTTTGCAAATCAATTCTAAATAATTTAATGTTGTAATTTCTGATAACATGGAACTCAATGTACAGAATTCATTTCTTCGAGCATCCTTATTTGATGAAAACTTATGTAAATTGACCGTGATGTTTGCAAGTGGCATGGATGTCTCCCATCTCTCTCTCTCTCTCTAAAACGACATCACTGTGATACATATCTTGACTTTTCTTCTTCCACTCTCCCACGTGGGGCCCACAGAAGAACGTGACTCGTGCGTGGGCAAATGCTGTCGAATCCAACCTTACCGTCCATCTTACTCCCTGTCCCTCTGAATATTAATCGCCTCAGCTAACCCCAACTCCCATCGCTTTAACGTTATGGAAAAGAACTTTAATGTTTCTTGACTTTAAAGGAAAATTTCACACTGGCTTGTCTTGACTTGTCAAAAACCCCATTTGACCTAGCAAAAAACTAATTAATGTAATAGCCTTAATATATCAATATATATGTTCTAGAACTCCTAAATATGTTGTGAGGAACAATATTTCAAATTTATAATGGTCAAAACTCAATTCTCGAATTTCAATTTGCTATGGTGCCCCTTTGATTAATTTAAGAACATGAAAGCCTAACCCCATATTACAGTTTCTTGGACCTGGTTGTCTTCATGCTGTAACTATTTATCCTAAGACTTTGTTCATTAAAATTGATTCTGCCCATGCTCTTCTTCCTAAAATCTTATGCCGGTTCTCATGCCGCAAGCCCAATCAATTCATCAACCTAGCAAATAATGAATTCTCGCTTCACCATCTCCATCCCCTCTCCCTCTCCTCCTCCTACTTCGTCTTCATCTTCGTCTAGATTTTCA
The DNA here is from genome assembly GCA_014182845.1 of Corymbia calophylla. Taxonomy (NCBI): domain Eukaryota; kingdom Viridiplantae; phylum Streptophyta; class Magnoliopsida; order Myrtales; family Myrtaceae; genus Corymbia; species Corymbia calophylla. The sequence continues at coordinate 21,498,840 of CM024701.1, read as the reverse complement.
GAACTGAAGCTGCACCCACTTATCTAGATCACGAGTGCCCAAACACCACCCTCTTCACTCCCAACTCCATTTACCAGTCCAACCTCAACACCCTCCTCTCTTTCCTCTCCTCCGCCGCCTCCAACATTACCAATGGCTTGGGAAAAAAAGTAAATGCGGCATAAAAATATATTAAATGGGAATGATAAATAGTCATAGTTGGGCTTTCACCTACTAGAGGGATTAACTCTATATCATTTGTTGGGAGCATGTATAATAGAAGTGTGATAACTTCATTGGGGAAATTACTAAGAGGAAACCCCAAGTCCAAGTTTGTGAACATATTTATGTGGACCCACATTTACTTAAAATCTTAAGCCAACAAGTTTAGGTTAAATTTGATATATTAACTACTTATACCACGCTAATTCTATGATGTGAAACTTCACTAGCACAACTTACACATGCATCATAACAATCATTTCACAAGGAAAGGAACTCTTTGAGATTTTTGGACAATGTGATCTCCAATCTCAAGGAGATCAAGATGTGGTTGCCTTTTCTTTTAGTCGAATGCCCAGTTTTTTTAACAAGGCCATAGGATCTTTACAAGGACCTTTTAGATTATGAACCGAATGAAAACTCATTATAAAAGTGGCTCCTAAATTGCGCCTATATTTGGAACTAACTCATAAGAGGTGTATTTTGATAGAATAATATGGTTTAGTGTAGGAAATCCAGTGATAAACGTTTCTAGTTGAGAAACCTATCATGATGGGTAGCATTCTAGAGACTAAACCACAGAATCGGTATATGATGGATTGAAGAGAGTGATGCTCCGAGCAAATTAGGTCAGAGAGTCGGACGAAGACCTAGAAAAAAAAATCAATTTCATTTTCTTTCCCAAATAAAAAAAGAGTAACTCGAGCGTTACATTTTCGGAAGGGCCTGATCCTCAGACCATGTTGCATCAAATCGTATGGATAAAATTTAATCTATCAAATTACTCTGCTGCCGTATTGGAAAATTCAAAGCTGTAAGCGTCGCCAAAATCACTTTCATCCCCATCTCCCCCCTTCTCTCCCTCACTCTACACGGACATCACAAGCATCCATATCTTGACTTTTCTTCTTCCAACCTCCGCGTTGAAATCGTCCGTTCCTTGAATATTGATGGCCTAACCGACCCCAACTACCGTCGCTTTAATATTTCTGAATGGACTTTAATGTTTTGACTTTTCTCAGACCGGTTTTTCTTGACTCGTAATAATCTGCTCTGACCTTCCTGCGGAAACAAAAGCTATGTAATAGCTTTTTATGATTTAATCTATCAATTTTCAGATGTTTTATAACTTTTTATATGTCAAATTTCAAATTTTAAATACTCATATTAGAGGCCTGGTTTGGTTCAGTTTTGGGGAAATGTAGAAGCATTTGATTAAAGGGGTTTTCAAAAATACATATAGTATTTGGTAAATTATAATTTGAAAACACATTGTGAAGTAACTTTGACCTAAATGAAGTTTGGTAAAAACTACACTTTGTAAAGGACTTTTGCTTATTAAAAAAAAATTTCAAGTATTTGCTAACGAAATTCAGCCTCCATTGACTAGCCTCTAGTGGTGGCTCGCCGTTAGTTAAGGCCTTCATAGGCAAGTTAGGGTTTTCAATGACATTTCTAGAATTATGAAATTGAGTGAGAGTAAATTTGAAAGGAAAAAAAGAAGTCTACTTGCATTCCTAGAATGCTACTTTACAATGTATCTCTCAACTTGCCTTGAGCTAAAGGCCTTTGGAGGCATTTGGAAGTACAGTTGCATTTCCTTTAAATGGAGCAAAAAATGAACCAAGTGCCATTTGCATTTGCCCAATGGATCTTAGAGTCCCAAAGCCCATTTGTAATTTTGAACTAAAAGGAGCTAGAATATGTCTCCAGTTTGTAAAGGAAACTTGATTCAAGTAAGTTTCCTAATTTGAAATTTTTTTTCTAAAGGAGTTTTCTATATTGAAGTCAAATATCATGGCATATAGGAGAACTCTACTCAATGGACACAAAATAGAGCAAACAAGAAGAATGTTAGGATTTTATGTTTGAGAGTTTCCTATGTGAGTTGCTCGTGAAAAATTGTGAGATAACATTTTGGTTTTCTTTTTGTAATTGGGGGTTTAGGAACAAATAAATGATTGAGCGATTGTAAACCGTGTACTCTTAAGACTTATAGTGGATTTTTTGATAGCAAGCTCTCCCCATGAGTTAAGTACCTACAGTCGGACCAAACCACATAATTTCTCTAGTAATTTACTCTCTTTTACTTAAATTAAAAGATAAGGCTAGGATTTTCTAGATTTAATTTGGGGCTTTTGCTTGTCTAATCACTATGAATTTTTCATTGTTGTAATTATTTCAGAAGTGAAAGTAGGAATTGAGAACTTTAATGGTAAGAACAACTTTGGGTTGTGGAGCGTTAAGATGCATTTTGTAACATATTGAAAATCAACCCCATTTTGGGATTTTATAAAATGGTGATGTTGGTCAAATGCCTGGATAGTACAAATATCCCGAACTATTTGTTCGTGGGATAATAGATTATAGGGAGGCGCTGATAGGAAACGATACGCGTACGATTCACAATTTTGAACAGGAACGAACCTTTTAACTATGAGGACTTGGGCGGGAACGATATCCTCTAGTACTAGACTATCGATTCGGTAGAAGTATGAAGTCAGGTTGCGGGTGATTTCCGCACGACTTCAATACGAACTACAAACAATGCTAAACCGAATCCTTTTTCATCTAATACTCAGGGATAATCAATTGAGCTCCCAGGACCACATGACAATTGAGAGATGTCCCTACTCGAGAATTGGTGTAAACGTGGATCGAAGAATGTTTAGCCACGAGTCAAATGTGAGGAAAAGTCCTAAATGAGCACTCGATAATAAAAATTGTACTACGGTTGCAATCAACTCAATTTAGCCCCAATTTTTAATCCGATTTTGGGAATCGATTTCTCAAGGATATTAGGAATAAATATTTGGACGTCACCTCATTTATTATTAGGTTTTCCATCGGGCTTTAAAATGTCGAAAAAAGAAATTTTGGACCTAGTTTCGGGCCTGTAGGTTGGCCGGCCCAAGACCAGCTGCCCATTGGGCATTGCGCCAATCTAGCCTAGCCCAAGAGGGGCCCAAGCTAGCCCATTCTCCCCTTTCTCCTTAGCCCATGGGCTTCTCTTCTAGGCTTTTTCTTTTGGTGGCCCAAGTGGGCTAGCCACTTGCCTTAGCTTCGTGGATAAGTCTTCCAGCCCATTCTCTCTCCTCCATTTCTCCCATCTTAGCCGCCCATCTTAGTCCCCCCTCTCTCTCTCTCTCTCTCTCTCTCTCTCTCTCTCTTCTTCTCTCTCCCTTTTCTCTTCCTTTTCTTCTTCCTTTTTTTGCCCTTGCTGTTCACCGCCGGTAACCACCCTTGCCGCCGTCACCGGAGCTACTGCCACCGTCCAGCATGGAGCCATCGACGTCTGGAGGCCAGCCACTCACCGTCGGCCGCCCCTGGTCCCCGCCGGCCGCCCATCCGACCACCCTTTCGCCACTGCTGCCTTTCCGCCTGAAATAGCTTTTTGGCACTGTTTTGGCCGAATTCGGCCACCGTCCATCGTCCGTCGCCTTCCTCGAGCTAACCTCGCATAGCCCTCACTCTTGCCTTCGTGCCAATGTCGCCGGATTCCCGGACCAAGTGAGTTGATTTCTTAATCCTTAGTTAGGGGTTAATCTTGCTTAGGTTAGTTTAATTAGCTTAATGCTTGAATTATTATTGTTAATTAGTTTGTTAATTGTGGTTGATTAAGATTAGTGTTAACCATAGTTAGTGTAAAGTAACCATAGTTAGTTATTGAAGTAACCATAGTTAGTTATTAAAGTAACCTTGGTTAATTATAAAGTAACTAAGGTTAGTTTAGTTAACCATGGTTAGGTTTATGAATTATTATTACTTTTGGATTAAATAATAATTATTAATTATTTCGGAATAATTAAATTATTATTTATTAATTATTATTATTTTGGGAAAAATAATTATTGGTAATTATTTATTAGAAATGGGTTTTATCGAGAAATTTTGTGGAAATTGTGTTTAAAGCTAATTTTTCCCTAGACAAATTGTGGCTAGTTTCTTGCTTATTCAAAGGAATTGTTTTGTTAATTTAAGGTTTTGGAGGTGTAGATTATTGTTATTATTATAGGTTGGATGAATTGTTTTATTGCTATTGTTAAATGTCGGTTATGTTTCCCGAGAATTATGGGGTACACGTGATTGTTGATTGATGCTTGTCGTTGTCCACTGTTTAAATACGTGGCCTATTAATTGCTAATTGTTGAATTTTCATGAGTACTTGGATTGCTGTTGTTATACATGACTGTCAGATACAGCTGCATTTCATTATACATATGTCAATTGCAATAGCATGTCGTGTGAGCACAAATTATGTTGCATTCACGACAAAGCAAAAACAAAGACAAGAATAAAATGCTTGATGATGTGTTGCATAGTCACATTAAAGTTGATAGCTTGGTATAGTCGGATGATCGCCAATCCTTCGGGGTTGTACCGTGGCCATTAGGTCACCCGACAGTGGTCAGATGCGGAGTTGTGGTAGAGGCCGAGCCCATGCTCCTTTGGGAATGCTGTCGGTGGGAGATAGTCCATGACGTCGCCGTGCTTCAAGAAAGAGGACGATGCTTGGCTTAGGTCAGTTGATTGCCAACTATAAGGTTGTGCCATGGCCTTGAGGGTCGTAATAATCGAAGCATGTGTGGATATTGAGACATGAGACAGTTATGTGCAATGCTCTGGATTATTTGCCTGCCTCTTACTGTTGCTATGAGGTGATTGATAGTTCCTGCAGGTTGCGTGTGCCAATGCCAAGTAGAGTCGTATGTAGTTGTGCCTATTTATTAAACTGTCTACTGTAATGTTTCTCTATGGTGTGGTCGTTGATGGTTTGATGTGTTAGATTGTATGTTAGACTACCTTAAGGCTAGCAAAGTTCTTAACTGAGGCTTAGGACTTTAACTTGCTTTTATCTTAACCCGTCGTGGTTAACAATTTTTAGGACCTAAATAACGCAGTACCAGGTGAGGTTCAGTGTCCTCGTGAATATGAGCACCACTGTTACCACGCGGTCTGCCCCGAGCCGAAATTTTTGTATGAGCACCATGTAACTATAGTATGGGTGGAAGAGGGGTTAAGGGATCATTACGTGTCTCACGTCTTTAAGGCGTGGTTCCTCAAGATGGGAGGCATTCTGTACGGTCCTCTCCAAGGTTTTGATAGATCGGTCCCACCTGTAGGGTCGACCGATGAGGTATGGGATCCCATAGACATAGATCCCCTTGATGGCGAGCTCTCAGTCCCGACAATTGGAGAGACTGATCTTTCTGAGGCCAACGAGTAGGCAGCTGCGGCATATTCCCTTTTTGACGAGCCTTCCCCCACTTGTACAAAGATAGGTTAGCCAAGCCGGTTTCTTTTTTAGTAGGCCTTAGCTTATCGTTTATAGTAAGGTGTGCATATATTTGCTAGTGTGCAGGCTAACCTTACAGATAAATAAAATAGTATTTTGTCTTTCCTCTGTTGTTATTGCTGCTATCTCTGTTGTTTCTGATTGGGGAATTTTGTTCGCTTCCGCATGTGCTTAATTATAAGATAAAATGAATCGGTTGTGGTGCCTTGGATGTCATACAGTTAGAACTCAAGTGAATTGGGGTTATTACGAGCTCGAGGGTCAGGGCGTGATAACCCCGTCGATTTTGGTATCAGAGCTCGGTCAACTGATAGAGTGATAAGGTGCGATGGGTCTTGCGATGGGGCGTGGGGATAGTTAGTAGGAAAGACATTTCCTTGCTTGCATATGATTGATTATGGGATCCTTGTGGTCCTTTATTTTAGGGTTGTTTCATTTTCTAATTCCATGTTGGGGAATTGGAACGTAGGTTCGGAGAGTCTTGCGAGATGAGTAGTCCGGATTAGAGTACCCCTAGATTGAGAACCTTGGGTCAGAGGGTCAAAGGAGGAGGACGGTGTAGGTCCCGACTAGTGCAAGAGAGGTAGCATCGGAAGATTCGAGGATAGATAGGATTATGCACACCCTCGAGGCCCTATTGGATAGTAGGCTCAAACTCAAGCTCGCTGTCGTTGTTGCTATAGCTGCTCCTGTAGCTAAGCCTAGGATTGGTAACCGGCCTATGCATTAGTTGGTGAAGCAGTTCATGAAACTGAAGCCACTCAAGTTTACTAGGGCTGGCGACCCTAAGATAGTGACCCTTTAGATAAGAGAGCTAGAAAAGACGTTCATTTTGCTGTAGTGTTCTGAGGAAGAAAATGTGATCATGGTGGTTTACCAACTGTAGAATAACGCCAGCACTTGGTGGGAAGCTACCCAATGAAGGGTGTTTCTTGAGGGCACATCCAGGGTATGGGATACCTTCAATGAGGCATTTTTTAATAAGTATTTCTCGAACTGCGCGAGAGAGCAGAAGATAGCAGAATTTCAGAGGTTGTGTTAGAATTAGATGACGGTGGACCAGTACAAAGCTAAGTTTGCCGAACTATCAAGTTCCGCCTAATAGAAGGGATAGTGTGGGAAAACCGTCGCCAAGCTTCTTCGGAGGATGTCGAAGGTGAGGTCATCCAACCCTTCCTTGATCCATATCATTGTAGTACATCTACGGTAGGTGATATCGGCTTCTACGTTGATTATATCTGTGACATACACTTCCACATTTACAGGCAAGCCAAAATGATGAGATGGTGTAGTAACCATATCTACACACCTGACAGAATAAATGAGTAAGTTGAGAAATTCAATAACAACAACCCCGATTCTCTACTAAGAGGACATCTCATATCAAATCTAGCAGGTATAATACTCACAATATAAGTCAATGGCAAATCAATAACAATTCATTGCTTCACCTTGATTACATACATGTGTTTATTCTGACATACTTTCAATGCATACTTACCTTTTGCTTTCCATTGAACACATCAACATATTATATTTATGCATTTACTAGCATTCATAAGAGATTCATTTACCACCGTCCTAGCTCGACCAAGCTCTCTCGACTCAATCAAGGCTTCTAGCTTCATGCTTAGCTTCTTGGCTTAATTGAGGCTTCTCGAGGCTAACTTACTTAAGGTGTCCAGGCTCAAACCTAAGCATCTCATTCTCATGATAGAGGAAATGTAATGCGTCATTTGGGGTAGAGGCTTGCTCTTGGACTATCTCTCATCTCTATTCGATATTATCTTTTTTGGGGTGTGCTCCTGGATCATTTCCCTCAAAGATTTACCCTTGGCATAACCAAGATACATTTACGGTGTTTATCTTTCTTTTATGTGACGACACATCACATATCCCACAAACCGATTTCTTATCTTTCCCCTTAGTCAACATGTACAAGGCTCGAGGGCATGCTCATTCAAGCATATGTGTCATGACCCTCATTACCATACTATACAAAATGCCAAGCATGATTTTTGGCTCGTGGCTTGAACTGAACACCTAGAGTCGATCCTCGTACTAAGTAAGACTTGGAACTGGCACTCTTTAATACCATACTAAGACCTTGTGGGCTTGGGCAATCCTTGTATCGAACAAGACTTGGAATTGGCATGCCTCAGTGCCAATCCAAGGCCTTGTGACCTTGGGAGATCCCCGTACTGAATGAGACTTGGAAACAACATGCTTTGATACTAAATCCAAGGCCTCCGAGCTTAGAATATTGCGACTTGATGTCAATTTCAAGCTACGCGAGCCTCAAACTCATGCTGAGGCATGAACATACTCACAAGTGCAAGCATGAGCAAATCATAGAAAAGAACCTCACAACATACCTACGGTTCATACAAGTGAGCACATGGCTAAACTTGATGATATAGGCTATCGCCTTAGCTAAAAGTTAGGAATCCTACTTAACTAATATGCTTAGAGATGGTTTTGCCAAGAGAAAGCCGTCCGGTGAGGTGGTGGGCATGCAAGGAGAAGAGGGACGAAAGTGGCATGCAAATGAGAGGAGGAAGAGTAAGTGAGCCAAATTACTAGTCCAAATAGCCCAATGGGTTTTTTTTGAGTTGGCACGCCTATTTGGAAGAGGTGGCATGCCTAGTAGCTTAAGGGAATGATTGAGCTTCATATGTATTCATTTTATTTGTCTACTTAAGCTCATGAGTTTCCACTTAATGATGAATCCTCTTGAAGAGATAGCATGCCTAATAGGGAGGTGTGGCGTGCTTAATTTTAAGGAAAATTATGAGAGTCCTTGGTGTCACTTTTCGATTGGTACACTCAAGCCATGAGTCATTTGCTTCTTCTCCAAGGCAAAATTTTGGCCATTATTACACAATCCTAAGATGGCCACCTAAGAGAGATGACTCATCCCTTGCATTTCATGAGGCATTCTACAACCTTCTTTCCTTTGGCCCACCTAAGAAGTTGAGTCACTATTTAATGATGACATGAAATGATTTCATGGATACCTAAGCCAATAACTCACCATTCTCATTAAATGCCGAGATTTGCGTAATCATGAGGTTTGGATATTTATCACAAGTCTATTTCAAGACTTGCTCTCCAAGTCTAGTCCTTTGGAATCTTCCATAGGACACCTAAGCTTATGAGTCACCATTGTCATCATAACTTAGCCAACTTGCTCTTTAAACAAGACCATAGGTGAATCTCTAATGGCCACCTAAGCTAATGATTCATCTTCCTCATTTAATGCTTGAATTTTTAGCACATGTTTCATGCCTTTACTTGCTCATTAAGCTAAGCATTCTAGAACTTTCTATTTTGTTCTCTCTCGAGGAACATAACAAACACGAAAATGAGGACATTGGAAGCACTAATGGGGTTGGGTGAGAGCTCCTTATATTCATCGACGATCGACTATTCCAACCAAACCGAGATTCATGGCCGAATCACCCTTGGGTGAAGCCAATTCATGATCAAACTCACCTTGCATAACTAGATTAGTGGCCCATCTTGTGGGCTTTGTGGTCGGCCCCATGACTTGTTTCAACCGGGTAGATCGAGCTGAAAACTGGATCGATCTTGCTATATGGCTGGCCTTGTAGCCTGGTCCATGACCTTGCAACATAGCCTATGGTTTGGTACATTGCCGGCCTATGGATTGGCACTAAACTGTGTTCATAGCTCAAAACATGGCCCAACGAGAGGGTCGTCAGGCCAATTCGAGAATGATCTACTAGTTCATGAGCCACCATAAGCGGTCTATGGTTGGCTTTGGATAGTTATGTAGTTGCGTGGGATTGATCGATCTGCAACCAACACATGGTTGCACAAGATCCATACATAGTCGTCCTCAATCGATCCATGACAAAGTTATATCACCTGCAATTGGAACACAATCACAGAGGATCAATCTATTATCATCTATTGATCAGTAACGGTGTGTGACCACCCCACAACCAACCCTTATGGTTGAGTGGCCGATCCATAGTCGAAAACTCAAGTCGATTTGTGTGGTCAGTGGATTGGTTCACAACTGATCCCTTGATCAATCCTAGGCTACTCCTTTAATCGAACTATGATTGATCCCATAGACCCTTCCAATCCCCAAATTACTACATATATCATGTGATTAGTTCGTATTTGTTATGTATGGATGATCATATTCCATTGATATAGAGCCAATTCCAAAGCTGATTAGTCTATAACCAATCCTTGGAATGGTCCGTGGTCGATCCTCACCATTGGCACACCGATTTTATAGCCATTCATCATGGGTTGGAATCATGGATGTTACAATGTTGACATCACATACTATTTTATCCAAGATTTCGTAGCAATTGGAAAGGTGGTTTTGAAAAGGATCGCATTAGTGGAGAACCTGATAGACATGATGACGAAGCTCATTCCAATGGCAAAGTTCAAGCTTTGTTTGGCTCAATTATGGTTTCCTGAGGCATTGGGGGAGTTGGCATAGATGATGAATACTTCGACTTAGCTACAAATATTGATTCGATATGGAGATTTATTAGAATATTTTTTTAGTTTCTCACGGAACCTGATTTAACTAAGTTTTCTATTGTGAATAGGTTTTTTAGTTTGAGTTCCCTAGGTTGAGTAGATTTCTTAAAAAGAGTTTCTTCTTGTATATAAATATCATGTATATATAGAAGATGGAATTCTATTCAATGGACACACATTAGAGCAAACAAGAAGATTGTTGAATTTTGTGTTTGTGAGTTTTCCAAATCAATTCACTGTAAGGGATTATGAGATATCACTTGTATAGTTGGATGCAGTGTGTAACATCCTGAAAATCGACTCCATTTTGGGATTTTATAAAATGACGATGTTAGTCAAATGCTTGGTCAGTGCAAATATTCCGAACTAATCGTTCGAGGGATAATGAATTATAGAGAGGCACCGATAGGAAATGATATGTGTACAACTTGTAATTTCGATCAAGAACAAACCTTTCGACCATAAGGACTTGGGCGGGAAAGATATCCTCTAGTATTGAACTATTAGGGAAACAGAAATAAATCGATTTAGCAATCATAAGAAGTCAGGTTGCAGGTGATTTCCGCGTGATTTCGATACGAATTACGAACGATGCTAAACGGAATCATTTTTATTTTGTACTCGGGATTATCAATTGAGCCCCTGGGATTACGTGACAATCGAAGGACATCTTTGACTTGAGAATTAGCTTAAACATGGATCGAAGAATTGCTGACCACGGGTCAAACGTAGGAAAAATCCTAAAGGGGTGCCGGTAGTCCAAATTATACTACGGTTGCAATTGACTCAATTTAGCCCCGATTTTGGAAACGACTTCTCAGGAATGTTAGAACTAAATATTTGGATGTTACCTCATTTATTCTTGAGTTTTTCGTTGGGTTTTAAAGGGTCAGAAAATGAATTTTTGGATTCGGTTTTGGGCTCCCAAGTGGGCCGACCTAAGATTGGCAACCGAATGGGCCTTAGCCCATTCAACCAAGCCCAAGATGGGCCCAAGCTAGCCCATTTTCCTTACCCTTCTCAACCCATGGGCTTCTCTTCTTGGCCTTTTCCTTTTGAGGCTCATTTGGGCTTTGTCTTGGCTTTGTTTGGCTTGGTTTTTCTTTGGCCCTTGGCTCAAGTGGGCTTGCCACTCACCTTGGCCTTGTTAGCCATTGTCCAGCTCTCTCTCTCTCCTCCATTTCTAGCTCAGTCGCCCCCACCTCAGCCCCTTTTCTCTCTGTCTTTTCGGTTCCTCTTTCCTCTTCCTTGCTATCCACCGTCGGTTGTTGCCCTTGCCGCCATCACTAGAGCTACTGCCACCATCCAACGTGGAGCCGCCGTCGCCGTTTGGAGGCCAACCGCTCACCACCAGCCACCCTAGGTCACTGCTGGCCACCTGTCTGGCCGCCCCAGCTGCTACTACCCTTTTTTCGTCCAACAGCATTCCTGTGTTGTTTTAGCCAGATTCGGCCACCTTCCGTCGTCCATCGCCACCCCCGAGCTAATCCTGCATAGCCCTCGCTCTCGCCGTCGCTCCGGTGTCGCCGGATTTTTAGGCCATGTGAGTTAATTCCCTAATCCCTTAATTATGGGTTAATCTTTGCTTAAGAGTAGTTTAATTAGTCTAAAGCTTGGATTATGTTATTGGATGATGATTGATTAGATTATAATATTGTTGATTACTTTGATTAAGGTTAACCATGGTTAAAATAAAGTAACCGCGGTTAGATTAAAGTAACTGTAGTTGGTTAAAGTAACCGTGGTTAGATTAAAGTAACATTGGTTGGATTAATTAACCTTAGTTGGGTTAGGAATAATAACCATGGTTAATAATAATAATAATAATAATAATAATAATAATAATAATAATAATAATAATAATAATAATAATAATAATAATAATAATAATAATAATAATAATAATAATTCGAAATTATAAAATAATTAATTAATTGTTCCGAAAAATTAATTATTTTATATTTCGAATTATTATTATTATTATTATTATTATTATTATTATATTATTTCATTTGAAATATTAATTATTTTGGGGAAAATAATTAATGGTAATTATTTATCGAAAATGGTTTTAATCGTGAAATTTTGTGAAAAATATGGTTAAGGCTTATTTTTCTCAAGGTTAATTGTGATTAATTTCTTGGTTATTAAAGGGAAATGTTTTTGTTAAATAAAGGTTTTGGAAATGTAACTAATTGTTATTAATATTAAGTGGATTAATTGTTTTAATAGTATTATTAAATGTCGCTTATTTTATGGGGATTGTGAGATGTCCTTGGATATTAATTGTTTGTTAATTATTATTCGCCGTTGCAGTACGTGATTAATAAATTGCTGATTGTTACAATTTTTGTGAGTAATTGGATTGTTACTGTTGTACGTGACTGCTAGATATTGCTGCATTATATTATACATGTGTCAACTACACTAGCATGTCGTGTGAGTACGAACTATGTTGCATTCACGACAGAGCAAAGAAAAGAATGAATTGCTTGATGATGTGTTGCATGGTCACATTTAGATGAGAGCCTAGCGTTGACGGATAACCGCCAATCCTTCGAGGTTGTACCGTGGCCATTGGGTCACCTGACAATGCTCAGATGTGGAGTCGCAGTAGAGGCCGAGCCCATGCTCCTCCGGGAATGCCGTCGGTGGGGGATAATTCATGACGTCGCCGTGCCTTAAGGAGGAGAACGATGCCTGGTCTAGGCCAATTGACCGCCACCCATAAGGTTGTGCTATAGCCCTAGGGGTCATAATAATTGGAGCACGTGTGATACTGAGATATGAGAAAGCTATGTACAATGCTCTGATTATTTGCATGCCTCTTAAGATTGTTATGATTGAGTGACAGTTTCTATAGGTTGCGTGTGCCAAGGCAAGGTAGGGTCGTCTATGGTTACATCTGATTATTGAACTATCTTCTGTTAATGCTTCTCTAAGGTGCGGTGTTTGGTTGTTTGACGAGACTAGGTTGTATGTTAGACTACCTCAAGGTGAGTGAAGTTCCTAACCGAGACTTAGGACTTTAACTTGCTGAGTTTATCTCAACCCATCGTGGTTAAAAATTTTCAGGTTCTTACAATGACGTAGTACTCGGTGTGATTTGGTGCCCCATGGACATGAGCACCACCGTTACCACACGGCTTGTCCCAGATCGTAATTTTGTGTACGAGCACCATGTGACGACATTATGGGTGGACAAGGATCAAGAGACCATTACACACCGCACGTCTTTGAGGCGTGGTTCATCCGGATGGGAGGCATCCTATACGGTCCCCTGAGGGATTTTGAAGGACCGGTCCCCCCTGTGGGACCGACTGAGGAGGTCTGGGATCCTATGGACCTCGATCTCCCTGATGGCGAGATCTCCGACTCGATGACTGTAGAAACTGATCCTTTGAAGGACAGCGAGTAGGCATATGTGGTCTAGTCTCTTTTTGGCGAGCCCTCCCCACTTGTATAGAGATAGGTTAGCTAGGCCGGTCCCTTTTTAAGTAGGCCTTAGCATATCGCCTATAGTAAGGTGTGTATATATATGTTGTTGTTCAGGTTAACCTTGCAGATATATAAAAAATGGTGTTCTTATTTTTCCTCTGATGTATTTGCTGCTATCCCTATTGATTGTTGGTTGGAGTGTTTTGTTTTGCTGCTGCATGTGCTTAATTATAAGATAAAATGAATTGGTCGACGACAATACCTAGGACGTTGTACAGTTAGACCTCAAGTGAATTGGGATTGTCGCAAGCTCGAGGGTCGGGGTATAACATAGCGTGCTTTCCCAGTAGAATAGATATTGACACTCAGAGTTAACCATGTGAATATCTGGTCTCATTACTGCTCGTCATTAATTTCTTTGATGATTTCGCTCTATCACATCGGTGCCCCTAATAATCATCTCCATAAAATCTCATCCATCATTTACATATCGTTCTGTAGATTACATGATACACAGTAGGTTATAACATAGACTTAATCTAATTAATTATATCAATCATATATTAAAAACCAGTAAGAACAACAAGTCCCATGTGGAAAACAGAAATTCATACCACACGCCATTAATAGAATGAGTCTATAGTCCGATACTTCTCTACGATATTATGAAGGATGATAAATAGAATTTTTTAGGCATAAGTACAGCCCGAGTGCCAAAACTTGGCACGAAAAACACTTAAGTGCCAAAAGTTACAAAAGGTACACTTAAGTGCCACTTTTCAAAATAAATGGATCATTTTAATGCCAAGTTAATCCTAATCCTACCAGAAATCTTACATGGCAATTTTTTATTAATTTTCTTGCCTATGTGGCTTGCCGGAAACTGAGTCGGCGAAAAATCAGCCAAAATGACGTCATTTTGTGCTGACGTGGATTTTAAAAATTATTAATTAAATAATATTAAATAATTAAAAATATACTATTATAAAATCAATTTTATTAAAAAAAATTTAAAAAAAAGGGGAAGGGGAAGGGTTGCATAGCCTTCGCCGCCGCCGCCGTTGCTGCCCTACCCTTGTCGGGAAGGGCCCGGCCCGCAAGCCCTCGGCGATAGTGGGCGAGGGTCGCGACCGTCCAAGGTCGCGAGGGTGACCCTCGTTGCGGCCGGCCGGGCCGGTCGCCCAAACCGGCCGGGGTTTGGGCCGTCGGACCTGGCCCGGCGGGCAAGGGCCGACCCTCACCCACCGTCGCCGGCCCTTCCCGGATCGCCCACCGTCGCTGGTCCTTCCTGGCGAGGGTGGGGCGGGAAGGCGGTGGCGGCGAGGGCTGTGCAACCCTCGCCGGATCCCCCTTTCCCTCTTTTTTTTTATTTATTTAATAAAATCGATTTTTTTAAAAAAATTAGTCTGACTTGGCAATTTTTTATTATTAAAATTGCAATGTGGATTTTTTATTTTGAAAAAATGCTTCGTCAGCAAATGAAGTCGCCGAAAAATGGACACATGACAGTTTGGCCAGAATTTTTCGCCGTTAGCACTTAACTGATCCATTTTGCTCCGATTTTGACACTTAAGTGTGCCTTTTATAACTTTTGGTACTTAAGTGTCCCTCCGTGCCAAATTTTGGCACTTTAGGGATCTGTATATTGAATTTTTTATATGTCAGTTCCCCATTAATTAGCTTTACTATTGTGATTCCATTAGGCTGGACCTTGCTTGCATTTGTGCCATTGGATTACAACCATTTGAACATCAGTCACAAAGATACATTGGCAATCCAATGAGTATAAATAATAGGGGCATGATAGCCTAACCCCATATTTTAGATCGTTTTCAATAATACTGTTCTATTTTTCTTTTTCTTTTTTGCAATTATTTACCAAATTTGGCGGTTTGGGTTAGGTTCCATTTAATACACGTAGTAATTTCACCGAATGGTTCCCACGACAAATATATATAGGAGAGCAGACCACGGCTCTTCTTCTTCTTCCCGTAATTCCGAACCTGTGCAGCAAGACCAAGGGATTGATCCACCTAAAAATGAGTTCTTGCTTCACCATCTCCCTCTCTCTCCTCTTCTTCTTCCTAAATTTTGCTGGTACTGAATCAGCACCTACGTTTCTACGGCATTACTGTCCAAACACCACCCTCTTTACTCCCAACTCCGCCTACCAGTCCAACCTCAACACCCTCCTCTCTTCCCTCTCCTCTGCCGCTGCTGACACCGCTGACGGCTTTGCCAATGCTACTGTCGGCCAAAACCCTCCCGACCAGGTCTACGGGCTCTTCCTCTGCCGCGGTGATGTCGGCACTGCCATGTGCAGCGACTGTGTGGCCACTGGGAAACAAGATATCCTCCAAAGATGTCCCAACCGGCGAGTGTCCGTGATCTGGTACGATGAGTGTATGTTGAGGTACTCCGATGGGTTCATTTACTCGGTCATGGAACCAGTGCCTTCTTTCACGATGTACCACACCGAGAACATTACCGATCCAACCTGGTTCATGCAAGTCCTGAGAGAGACCATGGACAACATCACCGCGAGGGCTTCAGTCGGCAAGTCAGGGAAGAAAGTTGCGGTCGCAGAGGCAAATTTTACAAGCTTTCAGAATCTGTACACGCTCGCACAGTGCACACCGGACTTGACGGTGTCGGAGTGCAGCACGTGCCTCCAGGCGGCAATTGAGGGCCTCCCACAGGGAAAGCAAGGTGGGATGTTGTTCACTCCGAGCTGTATCACGAGGTTTGAGCTGTACCAATTTTATAATGCTTCAGCCATGGCGGCCCTGGTGCCTCTGCCGTCCTACCTTCCATCTCCTCCTGCTCTCGTGACCAGACGCAAAGGTACGTGTTTGTCTTTGTTATTTTTCTTCCGCTTTAACAGAAAGGTCTGTCCTTTCTTCTTCGGTGAACTAGTTATCCTACTTTATATTTTGAATAAGGGGAGTCATTTTTTATTTTTTTTTTGCAAAAAAGGGAAGAAAACATCATAAGGGTCATAATTCTCGTATAGGATGTCATAAATATTTAATCGGTCACTTAAGTATCATAATTTTGAAAGCACATTCACTTGAATGGCCTCAAATATTTCACTAGTCGAAAAATTTGACATGTGAAATAATTTAGTATAAAACTATTCGAAATGACTTATCAGTAAAATGATGTTATCAAAACTATGAAAAACAGAGTCATTTAGCCCTATCTTGCCCCAAATTGAAGAATTGGGGCTAAGTCCAACTCAAACCCCAACCCTATCCCTAAATTAGGTCCAATAGGAACCAGTTTTTCTCCTAAAAGCTCCGCCAAAGGACACCCTTGGGGTGAAGGCGCTGTTTCTGGTCCCCAAGGCTTGCTGCGATGGAAATTATATTGACTTGGGGTAACTTAGCCTTCTCTTCGTGGGATGGACACGTATTATGTGTATTGACATTGAAATTTTCCCTTGGAGTCTGCGAGCTTGCAGCACTCAGGACTGTGCTGAATAGCGTGTACAGTGGATTCGTGGCGAGGTCTTTCATTTCAATTTCTCGAGCAATCAGTTGCTTGTCGAATGATTTTATATTAAACTAATGTCACTTAAACAAAAAAAATTAACAGGATTACTTATGTGAACATTTTTTAAAATATTATGACACTTAAACAATCAACTGAAAAATTATGGCACATATATATCATTTTTCCTATTTCAGATGATGCCTCTTGTTAAGATGAGCTTGCGATAATCTACAAGTCATTTTCAAGTTAAATGATAAAAAGAAAGAAAGAAGGGTAGCTGTCAAATTAACTAAAATGAAAATATAATTCTGGAATAACCTTACTTTGAGTCAAACACTATCAGCACAATTTGTGAATTATCAACCCTATCCCAAATCTGAGCATTTTGACTATGGAAGAACCAATTTAGAAGAATAAAAAACTTGAATGATACAGATGATTGTTTTCCTCTCTGTAAATCCTTAGCAATTTTATGAAGCCAAATCTATCATATCAGAAACAACATAATATCATGGGTTTTAGCTTTGTCGGCTTAGGACGAATATTGAGGGCTGTATAGCCAGTCATCACCCTATTCTTGTATACAACAATAAGAGTGGATGCATTTAATTTCAGCTGGTGACTTCAATTTCCTAACTCCTTCGTGTCTCAATATCCGCATTTTCTACAAGGAAAAAAAAGGGAAAAAAGCTAAAAATACTTCTATTGGTTAGGAGGATCAAAATATTACCTGCGGAACCATTACTTTTGGTCATTAAATTGTTAAATGAACCTCTATGAATGCCGGCATTCTCTGATATACTTGAGAATTATTCTATTAAATGAACCTATTTGAATCAAAGACAGAGAGAAAATGATATTCTATATGCCATCATTTTCATGCACTACTCACTTTGGTGCAATAACTTTTTAAGCCATCACTTGATTACCATATATCTATAGAAAATGTTCACTTGAATAACTCCAATAATTTCTTTTACCAAAAAAATCGAGGTGTTATTAATTGATATAAATTGTTCATTGTGGGTCATTGGAAATAGATATCATTAAAAGCTTGTAGAAATGTTGTTTAGCCTTTCCTTGCCCAAAATTGATGGCCAATGTTGTTTCTCGGAAAACAAGAGGAAGGACGTCGCCACAAGCCTGCGGCACGCCATCTTACCAATAGCTCTGAGTGCTACTGGCCTCAAATGGAAAATCTCCGCTGTCACATAATTGCAGTCCAATGCCCATGGGAGGAAAGCTACGTTACCACAAATTGGAAGGATTGCCATCGTGGTAGCCCTTCAGAATCAGCAGTAGCGCCACCTCTGGCGCCCTCGCTCCAACGGCGTCCCTTGGCAGAACCAGCAGGATAAAGATTTACCCCCATTGGACCTAAGTGGGGATTAGGGTTTGAGTTGGATTTAGCCTTAATTCGTCAATTTGGGTCTGAATGGCTAAATGATGTTGTTTCAGAACACTTCAGATGACATCATTTCCCTAGTACGCCACGTCAGATGATTTTATATTAAATTAAAGTCATGTTGGATGTTTTCACAATACTCAAATAAACTTGACCTTTTAAAAATAATGATACTCAAGTGATCAACTTAAAATTTTCGATACCATAATAATTGTAATACAAAAGTTATGGCATTAGTTGTGTCATTTTTGCAATTCCGTGTTTATCCATTTTGATCTGCTTATAAGAGGTGAAGTTTCACAAGGCATTTTTTTCACAAATACTTGTTGAATCTGTTCCACATTATTCCAATGACTCTGCACTTGTGTTCTTTGCTCGTCTTCTCTCTGCTTCAAGCACTTCAAAGCAGCACAATTTACAGTGTAACTGCATCAAGCCCTTTGGTTCAGAACCAAACACTTGTCTCTAGTAATCAAATCTTTGAGCTTGGGTTCTTCACGCCTAATGGATCAGCAAAGCAGTACGTAGGAATATGGTACAAGAACATGACTCCCTCCAAAGTTGTCTGGGTGGCCAACAGGGACAAGCCACTTGAACACACAGATCAATCTGCAAGTTTAATAATTGGCGAAGATGGAAATCTGAAGCTTCTTGATGGGCAACAAAACACTGTGTGGTCTACTAATGTCATGGTAAAGTACAATTATTCTGCAGCACTGCTTTCAGACTACGGAAATTTTGTTCTTCAAGGCAGGAATGCGAATATAATGTGGGAAAGCTTTGACGAGCCAACCGACACTCTCCTGCCAAACATGAAGATCGGAATAAACATGAAAACGGGAAAGAAACTAAACTTGGTTTCCTGGAAAGGCGAAGATGATCCCTCATTCGGAAGGTTTGTCATAGGAGTGACATCGGAGACACCCCCTCAGCTTTTCGTTTGGAATGGGTCAAGTCCTCACTGGCGAAGCGGACAGTGGGAGAAAACCAAGTTCATCGGAATACCGGCCATGGACAACACATACTACAATCTCCAGCAAGATAATGCCCAGGGAACATCATATTATTCCAACAATAATCACAACAACTCCCTCTTTGGATATACTTTCATCTCTTATGAAGGAACTTTGGAGGCAGTTTATTGGGTCAACAGCTGGTTTACATACTATAAGGCACCAGCACCAGATAAACCTTGTGAAATTTATGGAATATGTGGCCCCTTTGGAGTTTGCAACACATCTAGTTCACCTATATGCAGATGCTTAAAAGGTTTCAAACCAAGATCAGAGGAAGAATGGAAAAGAGGAAACTGGACCAGAGGGTGCCTTAGGGAATTGGAATTGAATTGTCAGAAATCCACAAACAAACCGGCTTCAATGACTGTTGAAAAGGTTATGTTCTGGAAAATGGAACTAATGAAATTGCCTGATTCCGCTGATTTATTAATAACATATGATGCAGAAGGATGTCGAAGTTGGTGCCTAGAAAACTGCTCGTGCTTGGCCTATTCTTATGTTAATGCTATAGGATGTATGGCTTGGAGTAAAGACCTCCTAGATACTCAGCAATTCTCCAATGGTGGCGAAGATCTATTTATTCGACTTGTGGACGCAAGTGCGGGTGTGGATGTGGATGTGGTTGCAGATACAGGTTGAAATGGTTGAATTAATACGCGTCGGGTTTTTTTTTACTGCCTGTGGTTCTTATAATATATTTTCCCAGGTTCAGGTGTACCTATGCGGACAAAACTTATCATCAGTCTCAGTACTATTTTTGGCATCATCTCATTTGGAGCTGGTATTTCAGTCTGTGGTCTTTCAAAGTGGAGAGGTAATAAAAGATGTACAATTTGTTGCTTTCTTAAGGGTGACTTTGTACTAACCGCAATATAATAATCTTGAATTATTGGTAAAACCATGGCTTCAGAAGCCAAGCAGTTACTTCTATAAAAACACTGCTCTGCTTCTGATGTTCTCATGCTTATCTTGAGTTGGTTTCGTTCACAATATGTAAAATGCAGGAAAATTAAGAAAAATGACAATCTCAAAGCTCTTTCGGTCAATGGCTGCAGCCATCAGATCAAAAGAACTGCCTAGGGAAACTGCATGGAAAGAGCAAATGAAGGAAGGTGATGCATCAAAATTGGTGGTTTATGATTTTGATAGCATACGCCTCGCAACAGACAACTTCAATGCAAAAAACAAACTTGGGCAGGGAGGGTTTGGCCCGGTTTATAAGGTAAGAGAAAAGCCTTCTCTGAGGGAAATGAAGAGATCATCCAAGATCTGATAGTGCTGTTTGTTTCGAAACAGGGAAAACTGAACAATGGTAAGGAGATAGCAGCAAAGAGACTTTCAAGCAACTCAGGCCAAGGCATAGCGGAGTTCAAGAATGAGATCCTTTTAATATCCAAACTTCAACACCGAAATCTGGTGAGACTCCTCGGTTGCTGCACTGAAGGAGAAGAAAAGATTCTAGTGTATGAGTACTTGCCGAACAAGAGCTTGGATGCCTTCCTTTTTGGTTTGTCTCACCCTTTGAAGAACTTATTTCTGCTTTCAACAAAATTCGAAACTGAAACTTGATATTTTTCCTGTTTGCTGCTTTGTTTAGATTCAAAAGAGAAGGCAAAACTTAGCTGGGCTGTACGCTTCCGCATTATTGAAGGGGTCGCAAGAGGGCTGCTCTACCTCCACCGCGATTCTTGTCTCAGGGTCATACATCGAGATTTGAAAGTAAGCAATATTCTCTTGGATGAAAAGATGAATCCCAAGATTTCTGATTTTGGGCTAGCGCGGATGTTTGAAGGCAGTCAAGTTTTAGTAAATACTCACAAAGTTGTGGGGACACTGTAAGCTTTCTATCATCACTCTTAGGAGTACTTACTCATGAGGCATTATGTCACCTTGAAAGAAGAAAAATAGTATAATGCACTCACCTTTCCCTTCATACATGTTCCTACTGTTGCTTTACTATTGCCGAGAAAACTTTTCCATGCACATCCAATGCTTCCAATATGTCAGTTCACTCCGAGGTAATTATGGACTAGTGCTGCAATGCAAATACTAAATGATATGAGAAATACCGTACCTGTCGAGTTGGAAGTTTGTTTTCCTCCAATTTTCTCACCTCTTATGTCATCGTCCTTTAGTCTATGATTTCTTGTTTGAATTGTACTTTGGGAACCCTCCACTTATTTTACTTTTTCTACAGTGGCTACATGTCTCCTGAGTATGCCATGGGTGGGACATTTTCTGAGAAATCTGATGTTTATAGCTTTGGAGTATTACTATTGGAGATCATCAGCAGCAAGAAGAACACATGTTTAGATTACCCCGGGCAGCATCTTAATCTCCTCGCTTATGTAAGTGCGAGATCTAACTTCGAACCATATATCTCCTTTTCAGTTTCCAACCATGGGTAGTCCTTCATACACTCTAACAATCGACCATTGTTACAGGCTTGGCACTTGTGGTGTGAAGGCAGAGGATTGGAACTGATGGATGCAGCCATTGTTGACGCATTTTCTCCGTCAGAAGTAATGAGATGCATTCAGTTAGGGCTTCTCTGTACACAGGACCTCGCCACAGATAGACCCAACATGTCGGCTGTGGTTCTAATGCTGAATGGGGAGTCCGATCTTTCACAGCCGAAGAAACCAGCATATACATTTCAAAGCTTGCAGGCTCACGAAGTCCAATCACAAGAAGGAAGCATTCGGTCCATGAATACCATCACCATTACTACGGTTGAAGGAAGATAAAATTCTCAAATGCATTTTCACTATCAATTCATCTTTCCAGGGATTCAATGTTCACCAAATTAAATGGCTTGAATGCAATATTTTGTTACACTTTTTTGTGGATAATGAAGTAAACATAGAGATTGCGAGGGAATCTGAGTTGCTAGCTCTCTGGTAGGATAGTTTTATGTGCGCAAGGTCACACAAAAGTTCAGAACATCCATATGCATGGGGATTTCTGCTCCTTCTGCCTATGAAAGTGTTTTCCCTCTCAACATTTGTATTTGCATCTATTACAGTCTTTTAGTGGAATTTAAGTTTCACTTGTCTTTGAAGAGGGAACCCCTACAAGCTTCCTTTTAAAGAGGGCTGTTGGTAGTTACATTTTCACCTAAAAGATTATTGACGCATTTGAAATTTTTAGGGATTGAATTAGCTGTCAAACGGCAAAATTTGAGCCTTAAACAATGTTGGGTTGTTTTGAGCCTCTTTCATCCCAAAAGCTAACTCCAAAGGTTTGACTTTTTCTTACATTTATAAATCAACTATCAACCCCTTTCACAACCAATGTGGGATGAACCCCAACAATCTCCCTTTCACTCATCAAGCTTAGATAGGAGCCATAACAACTCTCTCCGAATAACTTTTGGGCCTAGACTTGTTGGCAACCTAGGCACTAATATCAGTTTTGGGCTGTCTTAGGCTTTTGTCACCACAAAAAATAGTTTAAAATGTGAGGCTTTCTTTTATGCTTATAAACCGACCACCAGTTCTCTCCACAACCGATGTAAGATAAACCCCAATAATTTCCCCCTCACACATTGGGTTGAGGTTGGAGCCACAACAACTCTCGCTAAATGACTTTTGGGTCTAGACCTTTTGGCAACCTATGATACCGGTATTAGGTGGTCTTGGACCTCTCTCACCCTAAAAGCTAGCTTAAAAGATGAGGTTTTCTTCACACTTATAAACTTACCATCGACCCCTCTATAAGTGATGTGGGATAAAACTGCGCTCCTGCACCATCTTGCATTGACATTTCTATCGGCACATCTCTACAGTTAGAAACTAGGGGCATTATACTCTTAGTATCTTGGATCCTATTTCAAGAGTTAGGTATCAGATATGCATTTCATAAAGGTTAGGGATTCAATTCATTGGTAAGGGAAAAATTCAACCCCTAACTGAAAACACCTACATTGCGGGATCGTGCATTTACATTTCTCATCGCATTTCTTTTTCACATATTAAGTAGAGCATTCTAATTTATCATATTAGACTTGGCGGCAAGAACTTTGATCACCAAAGCTACCAGAGAATCTGTGAAGTAGATTGTAAGATGTTTAAAGGGGACAACAAACGTTGGTATAGTATTTAGGAGGGACGACAATGACAGTGTGGCTAGGGGTTATGAGGATTTAGATCATGCTAGTGACTTGGATGAGCGAAAGGTCTCTAGTACAGTATGCATATGTGTTGGTAGGTGGTGTAGTGAGTTGGAAAACACTCTTAGAAGATAATGTTGGCTTGTCTTTGACTGATGCAAAGGAGGTGAACTTTGTGCAGAAGAAAAAGTGTTGCTATGCACTATGACAATCAATGTGGGATAATCTCACTATGAAGTAAATTCTCCCAAAGTTGTTAATAATCGAAACATGAGCAAGTACATGGTGCATGAGAAAGCCTGAAATTTGTTTTGATTTGTTTACACCTAAATTTTGATTGATCATTCGTAGTTTAATGCACAAAAATTTAGGGATTAACTTTAACCCCTAAACAAAAAATATTAGAATTGGATTGCATAGCATATAGTTTTAGGAGCATTTTTATTATTGCATTTGCATTGGACTAGTAACGGATGGGCTCCAATTGATGGTTCTAAGTTTTAACTTAACGAGTTGGACTAAGCCCACAATAAGAGAAAATTTGGCCAAGCTCGTTTAGGATCGACAAGTGGGAAGATTGATATATTTCGAAATATTCGATGATGTGGCAGTGGATTTTTCATATATTCTGGTAATATATTCATATAACATCAACGTAAGAAGGATAAATTGCAAGCTCATCTTTGCAAGATTCGGAATTCGGACAACTCTATTACGATCTTGAATTTTTGGCAATGTTGGTCAATCTAGGGGCTGATATTTCGTCTAAAGAAATAAAATTGGTGAAGAATATTCATATTTTGCGATTCAATACGAACATGTGCACAAAGGTAATGAAAGAGAGCAAGAAAAGATTTGTTGCACGTGAAGAGCATATGTTGAGCAACATGTCTCTTTCTTCAAAGAAGGAAAGATGTGCACATTCTTCAGTGAGGGTGCATGGACCTGCAATACACAAGGAAAGTGGAATATATTTTAAAGCATCCCCAAGAGGAAATAAAATCTGCTTTCTTTCCTTGATGGCTCAAACCCTTCTGCCTATAAAAAGGACCCTACGCTCTCGATGAAGGGGGGGACACCCGGAGAGAATTCACAAAGGAGAGAGTGGGGCATAATGGAAAAAGGGAGCGGCCATGCATGGAGAGAAGGAGGAGATCGTGGACACTCTGAGCAAAAGAGATGATGAAGACTCAATCCTTTCCACTTGTTGCGAACGTAGTTGCTGTGAGTTTGGCGTGGCCGCTTTATGCCGGATCTTTGCGATCATCCACACTCGACCAAACTAGATCTCACATTGGGACGTGATCTCTCTTGCGATTGTTCTTTAATTTATCTTTGTGCAGGTGCTGTCATTAGCAATAGAAAGCTATCGACAAGTGCCTACGAAAATTGAAAAAAAGATCATCAAGGTAATTTCCCAACCCTTTTATTTGCATGAATATCAAATTGCTCAATTCGCAATGCATTTACTGCTAATGTGATTCCCTTGAAATATTAGGCATATTCCAATTAGGTGAAGTTTTTGTGTTGTGTTAAAAAAATCTCAATAATCAAAAGTACTGAGCCGAGAGACATTGGATTAGATTTTTTATTATTGTGGTTTTCTGTCTTGGGGTCTTGATGAATTGCATGCCATATGTCATTAGAGTAAAAATCATGCATATTAAATCTAGACTAGAGTTATTTATATAATTAAGTTTAGAAAAATCCAAAAAAAGTAGATGTCATCCCATTTAGAATTTTATGTTTAGGGCATGCATTTTAGTTATAGCTTATTTTGCTTTAAGGTTGGTCGTGATTCTTACGTTTATTCTTCTGGATTTGTTGAATGTTATTGATTGTGATTCGCATGACCACTCATTTCCATGTTAGTGGCTTAGGTTAAAATCAACCAAGATTTCCTACAAAAAAAATATTTTTGAAACTTAAAGAGAAAGGGTATTGAAAGGGCGCTAGTTTAACTTAGTGTAACCATGTCCCCGAACTTATTGAATCTTTGATTTGCAGAAGTAAAGTATTCTCCCATATTTTACTTGGGTTTCTAATCAGCCCTAATTGATTAGTGGCGGCTCCTAATTGAATAAAATTGCACGTTTAACAATATTAAATTTTGAGTACCAAGTTGCGGTTGGTAGGGCTTGGGAGAGTCCGCACTAAGCCTTCAGACTTAGTAATCCATTAGTCTTCCCATGGTGTTTCACCTTTGGGAAGGTCGCGACATGATTGTTTCATATATCTATTGCATTGAGATAGACATGTAATAAACTGTATCATATAAGTTGTGTTAACTATTAATAATTGCATATGAGTTATGGCTTAATCGTGTGCCTGATAATGGTCGAATGGGTGTTCTACTATTGTTGATTTGTTGGCGATAGAAAGATTACACATTTGGACACACTTGAGGCGAGTAGGTCTCCTACCTAAGGTTTAGGCTATTAAATTAGTGAGATTTTATTTCACTGGTTATTGTATAACTATTTTCAAGTCCGTGAGATGGTGAACCGACATGTGGTGTGGTTCGTTACAGTGTTTTGAAAGGAGTAAATTAACCCTGGCTCTACTATCCCCTTTTTGTTGGCGTAATAGGAAGTTGTCCATTATAAGGACTTTTACATGTAAACATTCTAGGGTTAATTAGTAAATAAAAAAAGTGGTGCTTTTGCTAAGGACGATGTGTCTTTCCACTATCCTGATGTTGTTTGATTGACTTGGGTTGGTGAATTGTTTCGCATACGTTTGATTGAAAGAATAAAATGAATGGTCAGCGACGCGTCCTAGGACGTCACATTCAAATGACCGCAAGTGAACAGAGGTTGTCGCGCGCTCGAAAGTCGGGGCATGACAATTCGTGAGTTAAAAGATCTTTCGAAAGTGCAATTAAAGATTGATATACGTACAATCAACAACTTCAATCAGGAATGAACCGTTCGACCATAAAGATCCGAAAGGGAACAACAATACCACCCTGTTACCAATCCATTAGCGATTGGAAATAATTGATTTAGTAGAGGCACGGAGTCAGATTGCGGGTAATTTCCACATGATTTCGAAATGAATTACAAACAATGCTAAACCGATTCATTTTGACCTTGTACTTAGGATTATCAATTGAATGCTTGGAATTACATGACAACCGAGAGTCATCCCTGGTTTGAGAATTCACTAAAATGTGGATCAAAAAGCCATCGACCACAAGTCAAACATGAGGAAAACCATAAAGGAGCGCCCAATAGTCGCAATTTATTCAATTTAACCTCAATCCGATATTAGGTATTGATATTTCAGGGACTTCATAACTTAATATTTGGACGTTGTCACATTTATTATCGGGTTTTTCAATGAGCCACGAAGTATTGGAAAAAGAAATTTTGGATCGGAATTTGGGCCCGCAAGTGGGCCGGCCCAAGATCGGTGGCCCAAAGGGACTTGCACCCATCAAGGACGGCCCAAGAAGGGCCCAAGCTGGCCCAATTTCTTTTTCTTCAGCTCACAGGCCTTCTCTTCTAGAAGCTTTGCTTTGTGTGGTCCATGCTTGCTTGGATTTTCTTGGTTGTTATTCAATCTTGTAGAGCAAGTTGCCAAAGCTTCTTGGGCAAGCTTGCAAGCTCATTCTCTCTCCTCTCTCTCTCTAGCTACTGCACATCTCTCCTAATCTCACTCTCTCTCTTTTATCTTCCTTTTTCCCTCACTTCTCTCCCTATTCTTACCACCCCTGCTGTTCACCCTTGTTGCTACCGTTGTTACTATCCACTGGAGTTGCTGCTACTGTCCATTGTGTAGTTGATGCCATCCGGAGTCCAGCCATTGCTTGCCGGCCGCCACTTGTCATTGTCGGCCGCCCATCCAAGCCCTGGATGCTGCTACTGCTGTTTCCACGAGAAACAGCCATCGACGATGTTTTGCTGGAATCCATCTATCGTCCATTGCCATCCTCGAGCTGGTCTCACGTAGCCCTCATCCTTGCCATCACTCTGGTGTTGCTGGAATCCATGAGTGTATGGGTTAATTTCCTAATAGCTTAGTTAGGGGTTAATCTTGCCTAAGAAATGGTTTAATTAATCTTAAGAGTGATTAGTGACTAATGAGGGTGATTTAAGCTTAAAGTCTAGTTTATATGCCTTAATTATGCTTAAGTGATATTAAGATAAGCTAATTGTGGCTTGATTGCGCTTAATTGTTAATTAGTTGGGTTTATGATTAATTAGCATTATATTATATTACTAAGCTTCTTTATGGTTAATTAATTTGGCTAATGAAATTTTTGTGTTAGTTAATTATGAGTAATTATTTATGGCAATAATTAATTATAATTATATTTTTTTTGGAAATTATTTATTTATAGAAATTTATATTAATTAATTTCGAATTATTATTATTTGTGGATAATTAATTATTTTTGGGAGAAATAATTAATTATGATTATTTATTGGTAATAGATTAAATTGAGCAATATTTATGTTTATTTAACTATTGCTAATTTTCTTAAGGTGGATGAATATATGTTTACTATAATGTTGAGGGACCTTGATTTATGAGATTGATAAATATTTTTAATTATTTGGTGGGAGTTAAATTATTTATCAGAATGATTAATTATGGTATTATATGCTTTATAAATGAGTATTCTTGGATATAATCCTAGTTTATACTTGTTTTGTGATAATCAATTATTTATAGTAATAATTGATTATCGTTGGCTATTGAGGCGTGTGATTGATTATTGTTGACAGTTGGGAGATGTGGTTGATTATCGTTGTTTGTTGAGATACGTGGTTGATTATCGATAACTAGCTGAGGCACGTGATTGATTATCGAAGAGTTTAATTGTGGACAAGTTGTAGATAAGTGTTGATTATTACAGAAATAATCACTACTGATTACTTTACTGAGTGCCTTGTGAAGATTAAGGTGTTAGCCGGTTGAGACTAATTGTTGGATTACAACTCGAACTGCTCTGTTGTTGGTTGTATCTACTGTTGAATTATGCAAGTTCATATGATTATTGATTATTGTTGCATTGCATTATATATGTGTTAATTACAATAGCATGCATGAGTACGAACCATGGTTGCATTGGCGACAGAGAAAAGAAATAAATGGATTGGTTGATGGCTGCGCTACATGGTCACATAATGGGGATACCCAACACTACCGAAAGACTGCCTACCCTTGGGTTGTGTCATGGCCATTGAGGTTCCCCAATTTTGATCGATTGCTTGATAGTGATCAGATGTTGAGTCGCAGTAAAGGCTAGACCAATGCTCCTTCGGGAATGCCGTCTAGGGAGAGGCCCATGATGTAGCCGTGCTTAAGGGGGGACAATGCCTAGTTTTTGGATCAGTAGACCGCCAATCATAAAGTTATGCTGTGGCCCAATGGGTCATTATAATTAGAACACATATTGATGTTGATATATGAGAAAATTCAATGGGTGTTCTGATTATGTAAAATACTTGTTGAAGTTATTATAGCTTGAATTATATTGTATTCGCCGAATATGTGTGCCAAGGTATGGTGAAATTGCTTTTGATTATATTTGATGGCTGTTGGAATATATTGTAGTTGTGTTTCTTGCATGCTTATAGATAAGGCAAAGCAGGGGTTGCTTTGCAATTGATTTGCCATTTATATTAGGTTGCCTAGTAAGGTTACACTTGAGGCGAGCGGAGTTCCTAACCGAGGCTTACAACTTTAACTTACTAAGTTTATTTCACCCCTTTGTGATTAACATTTTCAAGGCCCTAGTATGACACCGTACCTAGTGAGGTTCAGTGTCCTCGTGGATATGAGCATCTTCGTCACCATGCAACTTGTCCCGAGTTGCAATTTTGTTTATGACTAGCATGTGACGACGATTTGGGTGGACGAAGATAAGAGGGACCATTATATGCTATACGTCTTCAAGGCGTGGTATGTCAGGCAAGGGGACATGATGTATGGTCCCCTAAGAGGCTATGACAGGCCTCCATCGCATGAGGGGCCGAGTGATTAGGTGTGGGATCCAATAGACCTCAATTCCCCTGATGGCACAATGATGGACCCCTCATTGGGCGAGTTTGATCCTTCTTAAGCTAGTGATTAGGCACCTGTCGTCTAATCTCTTTTTGACGGACCCTCCCCTCCTTTTTGGTAATAGTAGGTTAGTCAGACTTAGTCTTTTTTTGTGTTAGCCTTGGAACATCACTTGAAGAAGGGCTTGTACATGTACTGTTCCCCAGGCTAACCTTTGCAGTTATATAAAATGTGTTTGACTAGGTGTGTTTAATATTGTTTACCCATGTACTTAATGACAAGATAAATTGAACTGGTCGACGATAGAACCTAGGATGTTGCATGTTTCGGACCACAAGTGAATTGGGGTTATCAAGAGCTCGAAGGTCGGGGCATGACAATTGGAATTGATGGATGCAGCCATTGCTGATGCATTTTCTACATCAGAACTAATGAGATGCATTCAGTTAATGTTTCTTTGTGCGCAAGACCTCGCCATAGATAGACCCAGCATGTCAGCCGTGGTTCTAATGCGGAATGGGGAGTCCGATCTTTCACAGCCGAAGAAACCGGCATATACATTTCAAAGGTTACAGGCTCACGAAGTCCAATCACAAGAAGGAAGCATCTGGTCCATGAATACTATCGCCATTACTACGGTTGAAGGAAGATAAAATTCTCAAATGCATTTTCACCATCAATTCATCTTTCCATGGGTTTAGTGTTCACCAAATCGAACGGCTTGAATATGCATTATTTTGCTGCACTTCTATGTGGATTTATGAAGTAAACATGGAGATTGTGAGGGAATCCGTTTTATGTGGTAGGATAGTTCTATGTGGGCAAGGTCGCATAAAAGTCCAGAGCATCTCTATGCATTACTAAGCGTAATGCTTGGCCTGTAAATTTTACATAACCGTAATCTACGTATTAGCTCACTCCACTACAAAATTTCAGTCAAAACAGACGAACGATGATTACATACTCCTCGTTTCCGTGTGACTGCATAGAGTGCCCAAGCCTGACCCATGACCCGAGTTGACTGATTTTGTTGACAAAGACTCGATGGATCAAACTTGAAATAATGGACCAAGACCAATGTGCAGTAGGGCTTTGAACGATGACCGAGTATCCTATGTTGAACCTAGGACCCCTTGCTTCACGTATTTAAGATAAAACGGTTTCGTCCCCCCATCATTTTAAGTCGCTTCTATGCTGCCATGAACTTTTAGCCCTCTTTTTCTTTCCTTTTCTCACTATTCTATTTATTTTTTAAAGATGTGTTGGGTATATGAGTCGGACCTTGACCATCACCCTGCACACGTCAAAAGAGATCCAACGCGCCCTTGACTTCCATGTCCTCTGCAAGTCTTCGCTTACGAACAAAAGAAGAAAAGACTCCAGCAAAAGTTGTCGTGACTGACTTACGGTACGAGCAACCCAAGTGGCTTGCATAATCAAAGTCTTTTGTAAATTTAGTTGAATTGCGTGTAGACTTGTGGTCAATACATGGCCAAAGTTCTAATTGGACACTGCCCTATGTAAATATCTTCTGTACGTCTCTTCTCAGCATCCAATCGTCAAAAAATGAATTCTTGCTGCACCATTCACCTCTCTCTCATCATCATCATCATCATCATCTTCTTCTTCTTCTTCTTCTTCTTCTTCTTCTTCTTCTTCTTCTTCTTCTTTCTTCTTCAATTTTCTCAGCATTTGCTTTCACATTACCGAAGCTGGACCAACTCATGAAGAAAAAGGTGTTCCTACTTTTAATTAGAGCAACAACAAAAAAAACTGCCTGCATATTGCACTTTAATTATGTCAACGTTGATTAAATATATTATCAAATGAAAAACTTGTATATGAAGGAAGGATAAAAATACTAAATTACTGTCGCGACTTTTCCAAAGACGAATCACTTGGAAAAGGTTAATGGATTACTAAGCATAATGCTTAGTACAAACTCTCCCAAACCCTACCAATCGTAACTTTGTACTCAATTCAGTCATAATATTTATCTAATGACTATTGGAGCTGGATTGGTTAGACACCTAACACAAACCAAATTTCATAAGAATGGGCATTTGATTAAGCTAAATTATCCTAATGCATCCTAACACCCTTCATTTCCTTCTCTTTATTTTGAAAATGTTTTGCGTGCAATTTTTTTTTTTCCTGATTTTTATACTATGCCACTAACATGTAAGATATGACCATACAAATGCACAAATAATGAAATAACATCCAATGATCAAAACTATGAATAGATTATAGAAAAGAATTCAAGAACAGACATACTCATAAAAGAAACAAGTATGTTATTGTCCATACTCACAAGGTTTCTAAGTTAGAATTAACCATGAGAGTTTGATACAAACCGAGGGTACAAAGTCGTGGGAAGCAAATAGAAGGATGTAGTGGTGGTGACCAACAAATATCAGCAGCAAACAGCAGCGACAATGGCGCAGTAGCAGCAGCGAACGGCAGCAAAGTAGTGACGAACAACAGTGAACAGTAGGAAACAGGGGTAAATGGCAGCGAGTAACAACAACACAACAACGAACAGCAGTGGGCAGCAGCAACAATCAGCAGAAGTTGACGACAAACAGCAACAACGCAACAGCGAACACTGATAGCAAAGAGCAATGAGGAGGGGCAGCACAATGGCAGCAAACGTAGCGCTACAAATTCCTCCATTTAGCTGGCCGCAAATTACTCACAGTGAGCTAGGCGAAATTCTGCCAGAGGAAAATGCGGGCATATTCTTTTAATTGATTGTTTTTCTTCCAAATCCTTTGATATTATCGTCCCTTTCCAATCATTCATGCAAAAAATATCCCACGAATTCCTCCATTTAGCTGGCTGAAAATTACTAGAGAGGAGATTTCTCTAACTGACTGATTTCGTAAGCATTGTATGAGTTTTCTCCTAAATATCTCGCCCTGTCCTTTTATTCTTCAAGATATTCCCTCTGTCCCACTCCCTCTTCCAATGTGATTCCCTGATTTCCTCACAAGATAAGGTCAATGGATGAATTGGTGGCTGGTAAGGATTCAATGGACTCTTTTCCCTTTTATTTAATCGTGCATATGTCCAATATTTTCTGCCCATGATCCCTTTTGCTTTGTAGAAAATTCTTTGAACATGTAAGTGTATATTCTCATCGGAGATTTTTGACGCAAATGTGTCTAAAGAATTTAATTCAAAGCTTCTCAAAGGCACAAATTCATTAGTCCAAGTTCAAATAGGGGTGAGTATCGATCCGGGGTCAACCCCAAACCGACCCTGGACCGACCCAACCCTACCAGTCCTGGTCTGGTTCTTAGGAGGACTGTGTTAGTCCTTGGTCCTAAAATTCCAGGACCAACCCTAACTATTAAATACATATTTATATATAGTATATTTTAGATATATTATATATTATATGTCTAATATATTTTTTTATCTATTATAAAAAGCAAACCCTAACTCAAACAACGTCCTCCTCCTCCAATACTATTGTTCTCTTCTTTTTTCTTTTTCCTCTTAGTCTTCAATTTGGCAAGCAAAATCAAAAGAAACAATTCTACTCATGAGCAACCTCACCCCGCTTGACACTCACCTTGCTCGCCTCAAGCTGCTTATCGCTTGATACTCGCCTTGCTCACCTCAAGTTGCTTATCACTCGACACTCGATGCTCATCCCGCTGTCTTCACTGACCTCGCTCGTTGCCAAATAAATCGAAATGAAACAAAGCCCTAATTAGAAACCCTCTTTGCTTGTGAGCAACACTCGTCTCGTGGCTCTATAAGCCGTCTTAATTATTTTTATGGTTTCTTGCTTTTAGTAAGTGTGGAATTTTTATTATTGCCCAATCTTAAATTTGTTAAATATATACTGATATTTATAGTTTGGTTGTTCAATGCCGCATTATTGATGGATTTGTAATTTGAAATAGTAGATTTACCTTTTCAATGAATACACAAAATGAAACAAAAAAATTATCAGTTTGTCTTGAGTTGACCCTGGAACCGGACCGAACCTATTGGGTCGGTTTAGTCCTCAGTCTCAAGCTCAATAGGGGTAGTCCTCGGTCCCAAAAATTGAGGACAACACTGTGCGGGTTGGTCCCAGGGATAGGGGTAGACCTGCCCAACCCAAATCATGTTTACCCCTAAGTTCAAATGCATTATATGTGGATTTATACAATAAAAATTTTCCTAATTTGCAAGCTAGATTTAACGAAATTTTTTATATAACAAATGCCAAGGCCAAAATTTAAATATCAACGACTACCGACAAACTTGGTAGTCAAATACTCAACAGCTAAACAAAATATTTAAGTGGATTGAAGTCCAATTTGTCCTCCTTTGCAAATCAATTCTAAATAATTTAATGTTGTAATTTCTGATAATATGGAACTCAATGTAGAGAATTCATTTTCTTCGAGCATCCTTATTTGATGGAAACTTGTGTAAATTGACTGTGATATTTGTAAGTAGCATGAATGTCTTCACCTCTCTCTCTCTCTCTAAAACGACATCACCGGGATACACTTCTCGACTTTTCTTCTTCCACCCTTCCACGTGGGGGCCACAGAAGAACGTAAATCGTGCGGGGGGGAAATGCTGTCGATTCCAACCTCACCGTCCTTCTTACTCCCTCTGTCCCTCTGAATATTAATGGCCCCAGCTAACCCCAACTCCGGTCGCTTTAACGTTATGGAAAATAACTTTAATGTTTATTGACTTTAAGGAAAATTTCACGCTGGCTTGTCTTGACTTGTCAAAAACCTCTTTTGACCTAGCAAAAAATTCTTTAATATAATAGCCTTTCCCGATTTAAGATATCAATAACTCCTATATGTTGTGAAGAATATTTCAAATTTATAATGTTCAAAACTCGATTCTCGAATTTCAATTTGCTATGGTGCCCCTTTGATTAATTTAAGAACATGAAAGCCTAACCCCATATTACAGTTTCTTGGACCTGGTTGTCTTCATACTGTAACTATTTATCCTAAGACTTTGTTCATTAAAATTGACTCTGCGCATGCTCTTCTTCCCAAAATCTTACGCCCGTTCTCGTGCCGCAAGCCCAATCAATTCATCAACCTAGCAAATAATGAATTCTCGCTTCACCATCTCCCTCTCCCTCTCCTTCTCCTTCTCCTCGTCCTTCGTCTTCATCTTCGTCCAGATTTTCAGATCTGAAGCTGCACCCACTTATCTAGATCATGAGTGCCCAAACACCACCCTCTTCACTCCCAACTCCGTCTACCAGTCCAACCTCAACACCCTCCTCTCTTCCCTCTCCTCCGCCGCCTCCAACAGTACCAATGGCTTTGCCAACGCCACCGCCGGCCAAAACCCTCCCTACCGGGCCTATGGGCTCTTTCTCTGTCGCGGTGACGTGCAGCAACTGCGTGGCCACTGCAAAACAGGATCTCCTCCAAAAATGCCCCAACCGGCGAGACATCGTGATCTGGTACGACGAGTGCATGTTGAGGTACGCCAACTGGTCCATGTTCTCGTCCATGAATCAAGGGCCTAAATTATCGAGGGTCAACACTACGACCATCACAGATCCAACCCGGTTCTCGCAAGTCCTGGGACAGACCACGGATGACATCGCCACAAGGGCATCTGAGAGCGAGTCAGGGAAGAAATTTGCGGTTGCGGAGGTGAATTTCACGAGCTTCCAGAAGCTTTACACCCTCGCACAGTGCACGCCGGACTTGACGGCATCGGATTGCAATAGTTGCCTTCAGACGATGATCTTGAACCTCCCCCAGGATAAGCAAGGTGGGACGACGTTCACTCTGAGCTGCGTCGTCAGGTTCGAGCTGTACCCTTTTTATAATGCCTCGGCCGTGGCTGCCCCAGCACCTCCTGCTCCCCCCGTGCCCAGACTTAAAGGTCAGTGTTTGACTCCATTATTTGTCTTCCTCTATACAAACAATATCTGATCTATTTAATTTTTTGGTAAACTGGTTATTCTACTCAATTATTTAAATTCTCAAATCAGGCAAGGGCTTGCCTCGTCAGTGGCTAGGCGAACTCACCCTGCCCCTACGACACCGAGGTGAGCTTGCCCTTGCCTAGCTTGCCATTGGCAGGCCGCCTTAATCCAACGACCGGCCCTCACCTCTGGCTAGTCGCTGGAGCAAGAGGAAGAATAAGGGAGGAGGAAAAAAAATGTAAAAATTAATAAAACATCAAAAATTGAAATATTATTAAAAAATTATTCACATTAGTGTCAGCTGAACAATTAATGCTGAGCAACATTCATGTCAACACTAGCCGGTTAAATTTGGCTGGGTGGACTGAATTCACACAATTATAAAAGGTTTAGGACTTGATTGACAAAAAAATAAATAAATTTAGGACCGAATCAAATAGGTTTATGACCTTTTCAGTAATGTTTCCTAGTTCTAAACTTTTGCGTGAAGTTCCAATATAATACTTTTGGCCAATTGCTAACATAATGTCCACTCATTGTTAGGCATCCCACATGATACACTAACATGGACAATTTTACTTAAAACGACTTATTACATTGAACTATCACATCGTGAAGTTCCAATATAATACTTTTGGCCAATTGCTAACATAATGTCCACTCATTGTTAGGCATCCCACATGACACGCTAACATGGACAATTTTACTTGAAACGACATATTACGTGAACTGTCACATCAGCAATTTCCTGCGGTAATTGGTTGGAGAGCCTATATTGAAATTTTGCACAAAAGTTTGAGACTTTGTTGACAAAATTTAAAAAAATACAATTAAATTGACATCCATGCAATAAGTTTAGAATTGAATTAGTGAAATCCCCACTTGGGAATTAGGAAAAAAACAGAATTTTGAGAGATGGACAGTTATGGATCACAGCTTAATTTCTTCTAGACATTTGCTCTTTAAGCGTACTCTGTGTCTAATCTTATACAGTCACAAACATATACTGATGCCATTGAGATGTTGTTGCACTTATGTAGGCAAAAGCAATAAAATAACTGTGATAATCATCGCTGTCGCCGTTCTTGTTGGCCTAAGCGTGGTGCTTCTCTTCCTCGCTTGTTTTAGGCGAAGGAAAGCAGCCAAGACGTATGAAGTCGTCCAAAGAGATCAAAGCGGTACGACATATGTACCCATTCCGTATAGTGGGCTAGAATGCTGAAGCCACATATGCAGGTTGTACCATTCTACGCTTTGGGTGAAATGACCATTTAGTGCCCTCGTTATGTGTAGGCATAAATGAAATTACAAATGTCAAGTCTTTGCAGTATGATTTAGCCACCATACAAGATGCCACAGACAATTTCTCGCATGAAAACAAGTTGGGTGCAGGTGGCTTCGGTGAAGTTTTCCAAGTATGGTTAGTTGAAAATTAGATAGAGAGTGGTTTAAAAATTGATCTTCAACTTTGTAACTTTGAAAAGTTGCTATCATAAGCTATTCATGTGTTCTTAAACATCAAAATACTAACTTTTCAGGGTAAGCTTCCAAATGGACAACAAATAGCCGTGAAGAGACTATCTCAAGGCTCAAGACAAGGTGCTGGAGAATTTAAGAATGAAGTCATACTAGTAGCGAAGCTTCAACATCGAAACCTTGTTCGGCTTCTTGGGTTTTGCTTGGAGGGTGAAGAAAAACTGCTTGTCTATGAGTTTGCACTAAACAAAAGTCTCGACTACTTTTTATATGGTACATTGTGTTTCAATATATTCCAAAGCTATTGCTTTTCCCGTTGAGGGAGTACGTGACTAGCCTCCAATTATGTTGAATGTTTCCCTAGCTTTTGGAACCTAAAGTTAGCTTGCATTAAATCTATTCAGGAGAATTCATTAAGTGAAGATACTCACATTAGAATTGTACATACTTGCAGATCCTGAAAAGAGCAGGCAATTAGATTGGTCGAGACGTTACAAAATAGTATGTGGAATTGCTCGAGGAATGCTCTATTTGCATGAGGAATCTCGACTTCGGATCATTCACCGCGATCTAAAGGCGAGTAATATCTTGTTGGACAATGAAATGAACCCAAAGATTTCAGATTTCGGAATGGCAAGGATTTTCGGAGTCGATCAAACACAGGCAAACACCAATAAAATTGTGGGAACTTTGTAAGCATCATTATGCTTTGTTCTCTAATTTTTATGCTTATCTATACTTATATTACTTACGGTTTGCAGGGGTTACATATCACCTGAGTATGCAATGCGAGGTAAGTTCTCCGTGAAGTCTGATGTCTATAGTTTCGGTGTCCTACTTCTTGAGCTCATTAGTGGTAAGAAGAATGGTTTCTTCTCCCAGGAAGATGGGGGTGAAGTTCTTGCTAGCTATGTAAGTTGCACAAATTGACTATAACTAATAAGAAAATTGTTAAACAAAGTAGATTCGATTTACTAAAAAATTTTCTTCGAATGAATTGTTTTTTAGGTTTGGAAAAATTGGAGAGACGATACACCATTGAAAGTGTTAGATCCAGCCATTGGAGACTCATATTCAAGAAATGAAGTTCTTAGATGCCTCCACATTGGTTTACTATGTGTTCAAGAAAATCCAAGGGATAGACCCACAATGGCAAACATAGTCCTTATGTTAAACAGCTACTCTATTACTCTTGCACTACCCCAACAACCGGCCTTCTTCTTCCGGAGCAAGGCGGAGAGACCAATGAAAGAGCTCAAATCGGACCAATCTACCAAAAGGTCTATGCCATTGTCGATCAATGAGATGTCAGTCACTGAAGTTTACCCACGGTGAATGCTGGTTTGAGTGAAAATCTTTTCTTTATGGTAGTCTCGCTGTGACCTTGATCATATGATCCTTGGCACCATTGAGATCAATAATAAATAATGAGCAAACACCTACATCATGTTCTTACAAAGTGTCTTGTCTTTAAGGCTAATTATGTTTTGATCCACTATACATGGAAGGTTATTGATATTAATATACATACATGTGGTTTTATTGGGTCGCTGAATACAAGTTCTTCCCTATCTAAAAAAATAACAAATTGAAAAGGACTATAGTTTCACACAATTGGCATGATTTTCTTATAATACGTTTCTTGATAGCTGATAACATATATCCTTTCATACATAATTCACACTGCTTTATTTCCGCCATACTTACTAGAAATCAAGGCCATAAATCTCACGTCCAAATATATTTTTCGCATCACCTACATCATTAATCTATTATAATTGGGTAGGGGTTGATTACGATGGAAAGGCAAGCAACTTCACAAGCGTATTTCATAATATCTCTACATAAGAATCACCCCTCCCTCCCCCCCTCCCCCTCCCCCCCCCCCCCCCTCCAATCTATACGTGGCCACAAGTCTACTGATGCCAATCCCACTCCAACCAAACTCCATAACTGATTAACTCTTTCCACACCATCCAATCATATGTCCCTATCTATCCAAGATCTTAGCTATGGCCTATAAGGGGTAGAGCTAGTCGACAAGCTCCTCTGTGTAGGGCAAGAGTGTAAACATTCTAGTGTTAAGTAGTGAGATGGGATGATGAGGGTTCTCCTTGAGGCAAACCATGCTTTGAGAGTGTCATGATTTTCTTATGGAACTTTTCATGATTATGATAAGTGTTAGCACTTGATTTTTAGTCGATGTGTCGACAAAAGTAAAAAAATTGAAATTGAGATTTTCAATGACGACGGAGCCCTTTTTCAAACAAAAAGTATCATTTTTTAATTCTGTTTGTTGGCTTAGTTTTAGTAAGCAACTTCCTATTCATTTCACACAAAAACTCGAAAAGTCAAATGATAGACTTTCGGGTTGAGTTTTTGGTCAACCCTGAGTCAAAATATAGCTTTTTACACAAAAAGATTCCTTTTAACTTAATTTCACTTTAGAAGTAAAAAATTTGGAAAATTTTAAAAATTTAACCATAAAATCAAACTCCTAGTGAAAAGTCAACAAGAGTTTGACTCCTAATCAAACTTTTGACCAAAAAAAGTGAAAATTGCAAAAAAAAAACTCAAAATAATCATAATTTAGCTTTAATTTGACTTTGGTGTCAAATATTTCACAAAAATTGATTAAGAACCTTGTTTTTCGAATTTTTGGATTTTAAGTTCAAAATAGACTAAAAATAAAATTATTTTTGTTCTTCTCATAATTAGACCTAGCTCTTTTTACAACATTTGATCCTGAAACAATTACACATTCACTCATTTGGTCAATTTCAATATTGGGTAAGATTAATGTGAATTGACATTCTTGCCCTAATTAGCAGTCCGAATCGGTTTAACATGATTTGCGAGCAAACACTTCATTCTACTCAATTTTGCAAGTTAAGTTCAAATTTGAGGTCAATTTTAGGAAACTCATTTGCAAACTTCTTAATTTGGGGAATTTAGCTTATTTGGCTTTAGGAAAATAGGGTTGTTGAGCTTCGATGCATGAAATTCAAGTTAACACATCCATAACTAAGGTTTAATTTGATGAATTATCGTTTAATTTCAATATTGGCTCTCAATTTAATTTTGACCTAGAAGTCGCGCCATCCATTTAAGGTCAATTTGGATAAAATAGGTCCCTATAGGCAGGGGTAACTATGTCAATAGGTGTTTTGCAATTTTAATTGAATTGAATTTCAATTAATTTGCAATTTCAAACACATAATCACGTTAAATTGTTCGTTTAAGGCTAAAAAGTCCAATTAGGTGCACCTATGGCATAGGACCAACATTTTTCATATCACTTAGGTAATTAAGCCAAAATAAACTGACGAACTGCATTTATATGGTTTAATTAACTTAATTTGATCAAAATTAAACCGTTTATGTTCCAATTAGGTAAAGTTTTCTTTCAATTTAGTTCATGAGAGACTAAATTGCACAAATTCATGAACCAATTGACGGAACAGCCCTATAAGAGGCCTAGCCAATCGAACCGACATAAACCAATCTAACCGATCAAACCAACCGCCGGTGAAGGAGGCTAGTTTAGCCCTCTTCCAGCCGATTCTTCGCCAGCAATGGCCATTGTTAGATGGCTCATCCCATGGTTTATCTCCCAATGCCTTTTAATTTCTCAAATTTTGTAAATATACCCTTGAGTTTTGTGAAATTACAAAAATGTCCCTAATTAGGTCTTTAATAGAAAAATGATCCAAACCATTAATCTTGTTCGATCTCAACCTTTTAAATGAGCATATGTTTAATTTTAATCTTGCTTAATGGCTATGGAAGTTTGCTAAATTCATAAGATCAATCCTTAATCCGACGGCTAGGATTTAATCTTGAGGAGGAGTATATATGCAAATTTCCCCCCAAAATTTTGAGGAGGAGGCTCATTTGTTGCATCAAAGAAAAAAAAATATTGAAAAATCTCTCTCTCCTTCTTTCTCGTCATTTCCCTCTAAATGCCGCTCAACTCGCTATCACCTTCGTCACCTCTCACGGCCACATGTCAGCACTGCCGCCCCTTCGGTCACCCCCTTCAATGTCTGCCTCCCTCTCCTCGACGTGCTGTTAGTCGGAGAACCATCGAAGGTGCCTCCAATTCTCCTGTCTAGCCTATCTCCTTCATGGTGGTGTGGATCGGCTCGAACCAAGCCGATCCACCCTAAAACAGTCCAAACCAATCCATTGACCGTGAACCAGTGTCGATCACTCCACTTCCGATGCTTCTTGAGGTCCTTAAAGCTTTCTCGACGTGTTTCCATTGCTGTTTTGCTAAGATAATTGCATGTTCAAGTTTGGTTTGCTCAAAATCGCTTAATAGGTAACAATCTCATGCTCGAGTATAATGAAGCGAGGCTATGATAAGTAGCCAACGCTAGGATTCGCTCTAAGGCCCATTGTGATCTATTTTGATGAATTATGGCTACTATGAACTTGTTTGATGGCTTGGTGATGATGTTCTTGAAGTTGAAGATGTTTTGCAATTTCAAACCTATATGTGAGTTTTTGTTAGAGTTAATATGACCTGTTAAACATCGTTTTTTGGACTCAAGGCCTTTTAGACTTTCGTGGTACGCTCCAAGAGCTTCGATTTGACATCTATACAGTGCCCAATTTAACTTCGTTTGCTATCTAAAAACCCGTTCTAAAGTTTGGATCTAAAACTTGACAAATTGCAAAAAGTTGATTTTGCAAGTTTTACAAAATATTACTAAATTTGTTTATTTTTTTCTTGATTTTTCTGTTAGGATTTTCAAGTTGGTTCCTCATGAAAGTTGCTCGATATGATCTAAACTACGAAATATCTTTTTTCTGGATTTTTTTGAAAAATGCAGACCTATGAGTTTTTTTTTTTTGTGAATCGATTATAAATGGTTGTTGTATTTGTGTCCCGAATTGGCTTGATAATTTTTTGTCAATTGGTGTGTTTAGATCTATAGGTCAACTTCATCATTAAAAATGCTCTAAAACATGTTATCTACAATGTGTGTAATTTTCTCAGAATTTTTGGAGCAAGTTTAAGTGTCAAAAACTCATGTAACTTGACTTCTATGTATGCTTTTTTACCCCACTTGCACCTTTGATAATTTTTTGTTGATTTTTCTGTGAGGATTTGGACTTAGATACTTTCATGAAAAATGTTTACATATATCTTGGCCACATTCGGATCTTTTGGAAGTCATTAGATAGGTGGAAAACCCTGTGAAGTCACTTTGGGTCATGTCTACCTTATCATAATCCAAATTGCAGTTATATGAAATCTGTTGTGCAATTGTCATTTCTTAACCTTAATGTCTTCATGAAAATCATAGTGCATCAT
Source organism: Corymbia calophylla (assembly GCA_014182845.1). Lineage (NCBI taxonomy): Eukaryota > Viridiplantae > Streptophyta > Magnoliopsida > Myrtales > Myrtaceae > Corymbia > Corymbia calophylla. The sequence goes on along the minus strand of CM024701.1, from coordinate 21,456,614 downwards.
ATACCTTTCCAAAAAGGTATAAATTTTGTTAATTATACTTCATTTGATCAAAGAATCGCATGAATGAACTTGATTTCATGTCATTTGTTCGATTTGCTTGACAAGTATTGCCAAATTTATACATTGCATTATGTGCAAATTTAGGTAGAGGTCACTTGGAAAATGACCATGGTTGTATGTGTGATTTACATGGTTTTTCTCCAGATTTTTTCATGTCATGTAAATGTCATAAGCCATGTATTTCATAATGATGCTTGCTACTTTGTATGTCGCCACATCGCATGCTATTGTAAATGACACAAATTGAACATAAAATTGTCTTTAATTGAGTTTGGTTTTTCCTAAGAGGTCTTAGAGAACTCCTTAAGGTTTCTAAAGATGCCAATTTTGCTCAATTTGCATGTCAATAGACCTCATTTCTATTTTTGTGAAATCGCCCTAAAATCTGGAAAAAGTGTGAATTCGGATTGCATAAGGGTTCATTTCTATGACTTCATTTTACTAATTTGGTGTGGATTTTTCCATAAATATTTTGAAGTCAATTCCTTCATGAAAATTGATTGTCACCTTTAGGACCATCTTGTGTTAAAATTTGAAAATTTTTGGACACCATCTACTAGGACAAATCACCATGAATTTGCCTTAGAATTTTATTGCCTTATTCTGTTATGATGCATCATACCATGTTCTTTGATTTTTATAAATTCTTGTGTAGCTCTTCTTAGGAAAATTTCTTTATGAAAGTTGTTTCCAAAATTGAGTGGTTGATGTGCTGTAATTTTTGCAAGGTGAATTACCCATGAGTCTTGTCCCAATTACTCGCCTCTCAATTTGTTGTGTTGTAATTTCCCCTATTTTTCCTTTCATGACCTATCCCTGTTCTAGGATTTTTGGAAAATAATACATGCAAAACCGGCTTTCAATGTCTTCATGACTTTTGATCCTCATTTCTTGAACTTTAAGCACAAGAAATTTCAGAAAATAAAAAGACCATTCGACGATTATTAGAAGCATATGATCGTACTTAGCGCATGATGAATGTATGAAGTGACCCACTGTTGGCTCACTAATTATTTGATTGGATGAGAAGTAAGGTTTTCGGACTTGCTTGCATATTTACTTTTAAGCTTTATGCATATGATTGTTAATTAATTGCATAAACGTAATGCATATTCATGGGTTAAGCTTGGGGTTACACATTAAAACCTGACTTAGGAGTTTATGGTGCTAGTCACCGTGAGTGAATGCTGATAATGGCTAATCACCATAAGTCAAGTCTAAAATAAATGGGTAGGTTCATTAGCAAGGCATGTTGTGTGTGCAATCTTAAAGGTTAACCCCAAGGCCAATTTGAGTTGACTGATTTTGGCTTGGTTAATTCTTTGACATAATTTGATTGCCATTTGCATGATTCGATCTTTGTTTCAAATGTAATTTGTTTGCTCTAGTTGTAGACTAAAATTATAATAGGTACAAGAAGGCGATCCCCAAGACAATGGTAGTCGATATCCCTTTTGACTTCTTCTTTTTTTTCTAAATAGTGAGTGGTCAATGTCCCTTCCGACCATTTTCCCTTGCATCATCCATTTAATACCCAACGTATGTCTCTGGTTTTCTCTTATGTTAAACAAAAACCTAATAAGGTGCGGTTTCTTCTTTCCCTTCTTTCTTTCGTTCTTTTAGGATTGTATTCTTAGATTTACTACTTTCATTGTGTTTATTTACCGCACCGTACTTTCAATTCCAATTGTTTGCCTTTGTTTCATTTTGAGTGGAATTGGAGTGACATGAAACTAACATCCATACATGATCACCCTTTTATTTCAAATAACATAAAAAAAATTAAAAGACATGCATAATCACCTTAGGTAACACAACAACTATTGGATACCGAAAGGACATTAATAGAAATATTAACATGACGAAAGTTCCCAAACCTTAGATTTTTGGTTGCATAGAAATCAAGGGAACATGCCAAACTCTCAATTGGGCTTTCTAGCCAACCCTAAAAAGAGAGGCTAGTGGTGACTCCTAAAATTTTATCCTAAGTTGTTTAATCAACTTAAATAATACAAATGAACCCGTCATGCGGGATATGGGTCTCGTTGAGCACTCACCACAATTTAGCATACTCGACACGGTGCATTCAAAGAGGATGAAGTGATGTAATCCTTTTTGATTTAATGTGCCATTGAGAGGGTTATCATGGTAAAACTACATCTAAACTAATTTTTCACACCCGATCTCTTTTCTTGAAAAGTGTATCGTTTTTGTGGAAGTGAGTCATGACACCCTTCCCGTTGTTGTGTGGGGTAAGGTTTGGGAGAATCCACATTTGTGCAAACTTCAAGCTCAATGGATCAAGACCGAATGGCAAGGTCATGACGCCTTTAGTTGACATGGCTTAAGTGCGAGCTTACGAGCAAATACCCTTAGATTGCGTCCCTCCCGACACTAACTATCGCCAAGGGCAAGTCACGACAATAAGATATATCTATTCGTACACACAGCACATCAAATCCATCATGGTTATTAGATATCGAGGTCATAGACCTCATCTTCAAATATATTCCTTTGCATCACCTACCTCTTTACTCAATTATATTGGTTGGTAGTTGATTATGATGGATAGACAGCAAACTCATATGCACATGTTCTATGTCTAAACCTATCAAACGGGTTGAATTGGGTTTGGATCGAATCGAAAATGATACAACTCAAATTGACATATTTAACCCACTTTGACCTATTTCATGCAATGCAAATCTAGCGAATCATACCCAACCCATATCTAACTCAACCCATATTACTTAAACATTTCTATATTTAACTTAATTTAAAAAAAAAAAAAAACTCATATCTAAACTAAGATAAGAATATAGAGTGAGTGAGCATGAGATCAAGTAAGGGTGAGAGAGAGTAAAAGATAAATTATAAAAATGTGTTCCGTCTAAATAAGCTATGAACCTATTTAGCATCTATATTATTTTAGGCCTTACCATTCTAAATCAATTTATAATCCATTTACTGAATATAACTAAAATATATAATAACCCATTGCTTTAAATATGAGTTAAGACATTGGTTTATAATTCATTTTGACACATCTACCTATGTTTACATGAGGATAAACACCTCTCTTTCTCCCCCCTCCCTCTGAGATCAATACACAACCACTAGTCCACCAATGTTGGCCCTAACTTGTTCAGCCACACTTAATAATTGATTAGCTCTTGCCATCGTCATCCTCTTAGTTATGACCTATGAGAAGTCAAGCTAGACAACGAGCTCATCTATGAACGGCAAGCACTTAAACTTCTAGCATTGATTAGCAAGATGGGATGACGAGGGAGGGAGGGAGATATTAGGCCGATGACTAGAAAAGTAGTTAAAAATAAGAATGTGTTAGCACTCTAATAGCTTATGAAAAGTTGACATACAAAGTGATGTATAGTTGGGTGAACTCAGTTTGTGGAAATCTATTTCGTATGATTATAGCTTGATTATTTAAGTTTCACATAGAACCCACTTAACTCATGCCATCGGATCCAATAACTTTCCATGCATAAAATCGAGGAAGGTTTGAATAATTTATCATGCAATGGGAAAAACAATCTCAATCCATCGATAGTTCATCAATAAAACTTCCTAATATTTTTTGAAGTTGACAAAATCGTCAATGATTTATATTGATCTTGATAAATGCAAGAGTTGTTTGTATTTTAGGTTTTATCCACTTTAAAATGATCTTTTATATAATCGGTGAAAAGATTCTAAGTGATGGGAAAACCTATGTGAACAAATTTAGAAGAATATGGAGTTCATTTAGACTTGGAAATACCAATATATTAAGTTTACCGATCCTTCACCGCTATCATACTTGAAGTGTTCTGAGAAGAACAATCAAATATAATAGAAAACTTGAATATAATTGGGAAGTTAGATATACTTAGAATCTAATATAAGCAAATGTATGTGTAAGTTGTATATCAGTAGAGTACTTTGAAGTATGAACATAAGTGAAAATTTGTCTGGAGTGTGATATCATTAGATAAATGAAATGTTGGATGTAACCGGTTACTATAGACATAAATGGAACATTTATACTACCTATAACAACAATCTTTCCATGATGCTCAAGATTGTGTTATTTCTTTAACGATGTAATGTCATTGCCAATCCCTCCACTTCTATCTTGATATTTAAAGCACCCCTCATCTTCTTCTTTTTTGAGGTACAAAACTCTCCTGATATTTCAAACCCTCCTTTTTTAGGGTTCAAAATTTTTGGCTGCTCATGATTTTTAATTTGTTTTGTTCAGTATGACATGCAATCATCTTTTTGCAAAAAAGAGTTTCAGACTTTTGAGAGGATCTTCTCCGTTGCACTTCTTCATACTTGTGTTAATATATATTCACCATGTCAAAACAAGGACACTAAGTTTGGACATTACTTCTATGTTGGTTTCAATTGCTTTCTTAGTATCTCCTTATCACCTCCTTATGGTTGCCGCCTTTGTGGCTTACCATTGATGTCTAGCAAGGTCCACTCTGCTAGATCTTTATCATCTCTAGAACTAACTCTAATAGCTTGGTAGTGGAAACCATCACGATAACCCTAGCACAAACTTATTTGTCACATCTTGTTGCTCATCGAAATCGCCGAATCTAGACCACCATGGTCTTCGCAAGGGATTGTTAAGCCTTGAGCAAGCTTTATTTGGATTCCTCAACGACATGTTCATGGGCCTTATGGCTTTCTAGGCCATCCGATCACTACGCCTAAGTTGAGTAATGGATCTAGTCACATGTATGATAAAATCATCAAGTTTTACCAAACAAGAACTACAATGAATGCGGGCCTACAATACAAAACCAGAGAATTTCTCACAACCTTTTTTTCTAGAAAATCATAATATTACCAGGCAGTTTCAACATCATATAAACTCCATTCACACTGAGAAGATTAACTTTGTTTATTGTTGCTTGTACGGTTGATCCATCTTTTGATCTAGCCTTCACCAGAAATACATTTATGCTCTTGCAAAAGGCCAGTGGGACCACGATCCTCCTGGCCAATTAGGTTCTCGATTTAATTCTTTAGTAATTTTTTTTATTATCTTAAAACTTTAGGTAGATTTCATTTAGTAACCAGTGTATTAGAGATGTCTTTTATCTAGCTATCTATGTAAGTTAATACATTTAACAAATATTTGCCTTGCATTCTAAGTACAGAGATTAAATCCAATAATGTTAGGATTGTTTTTAGTACAAAAGTCACTGATCTCCTTATGAATAACTAATTATTTATGGATTTATTGACAAATAATTGGCGTCATGAGATGATAACGGGCTTATGTAACTATATATCTATTATGTCATTAAAAAAAGGGTTTGCTATTTTGATTAGACTAACAAAAAAAACTATCTACATATTACACCTTGATTATATGAATTTTAGTTAAATACATTATCAAATGAAGAACTTGTTTATGAAGAAGAAGGACGAAGACACTAAATTACTAACAAAAATTGGTAGTCAAATAGCCAACAACTCAATAAAATAGTTTTAAGTGAAGTCCAATCTATCCTCGTTTGCAAATCACTTATGTTTGCATCCCTATCCTTGACTTACTTTTCCAAGTCTCAGCTTGAGGCTGAGAACGAAACAGTCCAAAATCACTCCACATCTTTCAGCTTTCTAGAACCCATGACAAAGTTATTCTGACTTGCGCCATGAATTGAATCTGAATTGAATCAGAATAACTTTGTCATGGGTTCTAGAAAGCTGAAAGGTGTGGAGTGATTTTGGACTGTTTTGTAGCGGGGACTTGGAAAAGTAAGTCAAGCATAATGATGCAAACATAAGTGATTTGCAAACAAGGATAGATTGGACTTCACTTAAAATATTTTGTTCAGATTCAATTCATGGCACGAGTCCCGTGCAAATTCAACCTAATATATATTATGTAATAATATTTTCGCTAGGCTTCTAGGATGGCAATGAAAATAGAAATAAATGGACCCGAGGAGGTGATAGTGTCTCCAAATAATATATATGGATTTGAATCTAATTTGTAACAAGCACATTAAGAAGAAATGATACAATTTTTGGCGACGAAAAATACAAATACTAAATGTTCCTGATTGAGAACACTTATCAATTCTAGGCCAATAAATGATGGGTAAAAGGGGGCAATATCTCAAGCGAATTAGGTTATAGTGTTACAAAGAGATCTAGAAAATGTATCTCCCAATAAATAAATATAACTCGAGTGAAACAATTGAGAGGGTTTGATCTTTCCTTACATTGATTGACGGTATGCGAATCAATTTTGATATTGCAAAATTATTACTATTATTACCATAATTTTGGTGGAAACTTCAAAGCTGCAAATGCCACCAAAATCACTTTCATGCCATCTCTCTCTCTACAATGACATCATTGGGATACACATCTTGACTTTTCTTCCTTCCAGTCTACACGCTGCAGCCGAAGAAGAATGCAACTCACGCAATTGATTTTGGTCAATGACCTCATAAGAGGGCAAGTGCTGTCTTCCTCCTCGCCGTCCATCTTACTCCTCTGTCCCCTTGAATATTGATGGCCCCAACTAAACTCCAACTCCTATCGCTTTTAACATGGTAGGATATGAGATCTGTTGACATCTAAATTTTAAATTGTATAAAAAAATTAATGATTAATTCTGCCCTAACAAAAAAAGATTTTCACATCACACAGGTATTAATCTTATTTACATCAACTAATTTTTATCTTATTTTACTGCATTTCGGATAAATAGAAAATTAAAATATATATATTTAAAAAAAAGAGAGGAAGAGAGCAAAATGGCTCGGGGCTGGGCCTGACCAGACCCCAGCCCCTTTTCTTTTCCATGTGGGCCCAGGGCCCATCCCTTTCATTCCTTTCCTCCGCCGGCCCCCTCTCTCCTCCTGCCTCCTTTCCTCACGCCATCGAGTATGACGAGCAGGTGAGCGCGGCAAGGGAGCAGCGGCAGGGCAGAGCAGAGGAGAGGGGGCAGGTGGGCGAATGGACCGGAGCAGCTTTTTCCTGATTTAAAAAATCCAAAAACTAGGTTATTTTAAATCTGGAAAAAGCTTAAAAAACAGTTTCTGAGTAGCTTTGGCATGAAAAATCCTTTAAAAAAAAAACATACAAACTTTAAAGTTTAAGTAACATTAGGCACAATATAATCAAGTTCTCATTTTAATTTTTATGATTATGTGGGAATAAAGTATTTTTTTCAAACTCACCAGTGGGTAGCTGAGTTGGTTTGGCTTTGGGCACTTCATTCACAGAGCTTTTAGGTTCTAAACTCCACAGTTGCTAACACGTCTTAATTGAGGAGCCCTGATGATGGGTTCCTAGGCTAGCTCCCCTCCAGGTATAGTTGGTAGTCATTGCTGGGCCTATCGGGCCCGCCGCGGCCGTGCATTCCCGTAAGGTTGAGGTAGGCCGAATCCTGAATATAAAAAAATAAAATTATTTCTTTCAATATTTTATTTGAATTTATAATCAAGTCACTATAATGTGATTAGTTGGGCGACTCCTAAATGAAAATGACTTGCAGATTAAAAACTTGAATCATAAGTCACAAATTGATAAGTTTGAAAGAGTCCAAACTAAACTTAGACTTAGTAAGCCATTAGCCATCCGTGCTCGTAAGAGGACTCAAGGAGATCGCAACGGTATGGACTTTAACGCTCTTTTGACTAAAAAGAAAAATGTCTCGGACCGGTTTGTCTTGACTTGGTCAAAAATAGCTTTGAACCTTACTAAACATGTTGCGTGGAAGACAATTCCAAATTGTAGATGTTCACAACTCGGTCCTCGAATTCCAATTTGCAATGGTGTGCCCTGTGTTGAATTCTCCAAAAGGAAAAATTGATGTTTCATCTTCCAAACTTTCAATAGTGTTATTGAAAAAGAAATATGTGATTATAAAATCGCGAAATTTCGCTTTGGTGACCTGGTATGATAAGTCATTCATACGATGTCATCTATCATTTGTGTGTAGTTGTTTAGACAACATGATATCGGAGGAAATTATTGTGTAGGCTTAGCCTAATAGATTAAATTGATCACATATTGAGAAATGACAAAACATTGAGTCCTTCATGCAAAAAACTCAAGTTCTCACTGCATGCCATTAATAGAATGACCTGATATATTCCAATAGTTTCTCTTATAATTTTTAGCAATGCATTATGGTGAACAAAATTTGTGATATGAAAATGTCCAAGTGATTAACTTTATACCATCATGATTCCAACTTAACCAGGACTTCGCTTGCATTTGTAGCCAATGGATCTCACCATTTGAACATTAATAACGTAGATAGAAGATTGCATATCTTGCAGGTATAAACATTAAACGTATGATCTCGCCATCTCCCTCTCCCTCTCCCTCCTCTTCTTCTTCATCAATTTTCTGAGTACTGCATCAGCACTTACTTATCTATTTCCAGACTGCCCAAACACCACCCTGTTCTCTCCCAACTCCACCTACCAGTCCAACCTCAACACCCTCCTCTCTTCCCTCTCCGCCGCTGCCGCTGCCACCAACAACACCGATGGCTTCGCCTACGCCACTGCCGGCAAAAGCCCTCCTGATCAGGCCTACGGGCTCTTCCTCTGCCGCGCAGACGTCAATGCCTCCACATGCAGCGACTGTGTGGCCAATGCAACGCAGGTTATCCTCCAAAAATGCCCCAACCAGCGGGTTTCTGTGATCTGGTACGACGAGTGCATGTTGAGGTACTCCAACGCCTCCATCTACTCGGTCATGGAACAACAGCCTGCTTATGTGATGCAAAACACTGGGAACATCACCGATCCAACCCGGTTCAAGCAACTCCTGGGACAGGCCACGGACGACGTCGCCACGAGGGCTTCGATTGATGAGTCGGGGAAGAAAGTTGCGGTTGCAGAGACGAACTTCAAGAGCTCGTTGAAGCTGTACACCCTTGCGCAGTGCACGCCGGACTTGACCACGTCAGACTGCAACACATGCCTTCGGTATGCGATTACGTACCTTCCTCAGGGGAGGCAAGGTGGGAGGTTGGTCACTCCGAGTTGCAGCGTGAGGTTCGAGCTGTACCTTTTTTATAATGCCTCGGCGGTGGTGGCCTCGGCCCCTCCGCCATCCCAAAGTCCGTCTGCTCCTCCTGCTCCTCCTGCTCCAGGGACCAGACCTAAAGGTTCGCGTTTGTATTTATTATTTGTCTTCCTCTGTACAAGAAACATCTATTGTATTTACTTATTTATTTGCCAAACTACTTATGCTACTTAATAGTCTAAATTCTTCTATTGAACCTTTTTAACAAAAAAATTAACTATGGAGTGCTGTCAATGATCCATACACATCAGTGATTCTCTTACGCTCTGTTTAGTCTATTCTTTTATTCTTTCATTTTTCGAAAAGAAAAAGAAGTCCATTTAATAACGTTAGTTAACATTTATATTTTCTGAAATATAAAATTGTCCTAGAAAATAAATTTGAAATAAAAAAAGAAGTAAAAGAAGTTGCTTCTTGTTCTTGAAAAAATTTCCTGGAATAAGTTATTTTCTTTCTTTTCTTTTTCTTCCTCTTCTAACTAGTCCCTATCACCACCACTCGCCATTGGTCATCGTTGGAAGAAGAAGATAGGAAAAATAAAAATCTCAAAAATTATTAAAATATTTTTAAAAAATTACGTCTTTGTGGATCTTATCAAATACATTTCCATTCTTTTTCTATTATAGGAATATAAATTTTGTGCTATCATCAAACGTGTTTATTTATTAAAAAATTGTTCTAGAGAATAAAAATAGAAAATAATTATTTTTAAAAAGAAATTATTGGGGATGTAGCTTTTTCATATTTTTTCTCTATTTCTAACTTTTACTTCTTTTCATTTTTCTCTTGGAATGAATTCTACTTTTGACTTGTTTATTACTTGTAAATTTTGTGATTCACGCTTGACTTTTTTAGCATGAATATTTAAAATATATTTTGATACAAATACTGATATTTAAAATTATATCTAATTTCCTTGATGTTCCCAAACTTAAAAGTGTTCTTTTGCTTCTTCAGATTTTGAAGGAAAATTATGAGTAGAAGGTGGAAAGCTATACATAAAGCACCTACGCATGTTTTTATTTTTACCCTTTTTAACTTCTCTTTATTTCTAGCATCCTTGTTATTAGAGTCCAATGCATTTTCTTTTTTTCCCTAAGTCTCCTCTTTCAATTTTGAATCAACATCTTGATCTAGAGGGTATTATGTTGTCTATGCATCCAATTAATCATGGAGCATTTATTACCATAAATCTTTTTCTGTCAAAGAAAAAGGATATAAATAACATTTGTGCTGAGTGATTGGTTAGATGAACGAAAACATGATCTTCGATCACATAAAATTCTCTGGTCTTGTCGTGCTGCCTTTTTTTTCTTCTTCTTCTTTTCTTCTTCTTCTTCTTCTTCTTCTTCTTCTTCTTCTTTGCTTTTTAACTTTGAATAATGAGTTAGGTGGCGCTGCTGTAAATTTTTGTTAAAGAAACTGTTGGGTGGCTGTGTTGAAGATATTATAAATAAGTGATATTAGTTATAGAAATAAATACTTCATCGATGTCCTTCATCCCATAAAGTCAAGATGTGGTAAATTTTACCTGAAAAATACATCTCAATCGCATACAAGTTGAACATGGTGGGCTCTACGTCCACTTATGACATTAGATTATTTAAAAACAATTGATTCAAGGTGGCTTTTTAATCAATTAATGGTTATTTTCCTATAAACAATTGGTGCACTCACATTGGAATTTAGGAAAATAATGGATTTTGTGAGATGGGCAGATTTTATATTACAGTTTAATTTCTTCAAGACTTTTGCTCTTTAAGCACTCTTTTTGTTTTCCTCTGTCGTTTACGTTTCCTCTGGCTTACAGTAGCAGTTCCAGTTTCTAAAATCTCATATTCATAAACACATACTGATGCTATTAAGATTTGGTTGCACATATGTAGGCAAAAGCAAGAAAACTACTACGATAATCATTGCCGTCGCCGTTCCTGTTGGCGTGGGTGTGGGCGGGGTGCTTCTCTTCCTCGCTTGTTGTTTCAGGCAGAGGGAAGTGACCAAGACGTACGACGTCGTCCAAGAAAATCAAAGCAGTATGAAATATGTACCTACGCCGTATAGTTGGATAGAATGACGAAACCATATACGCAGGATGTACTGTTTAATGCTTTTGGTGAAATGACCATCTTATGTTGGTTTGTCATGTAGGCATCATTACAGACGTGGATTCCTTGCAGTATGATTTAACCACCATACAAGCTGCCACAGACAATTTCTCTCCCCAAAACAAGTTGGGTGAGGGTGGATTTGGGGAAGTTTTCCAAGTATGGTTAGTTAGAAACTAGATTGAGAATGGCTTAATGTACTTGAAATATGTTTAGTATAAAAAGATTTGAAGATCTTTGATTAGGTAATTTTGAAAAGTTGTCATCATGATCTGCACTTAAAAATCAAAATGCTAACCTTTCAGGGTAGACTTCCTAATGGATAACAAATAGCTGTAAAAAGACTATCTCAAGGATCGGGACAAGGTGTTGAGAATTTAAGAATGAAGTCCTATTGATAGCGAAGCTTGAACATCGGAACCTTGTGCAGCTGCTCGGGTTCTGCTTGGAGGGTGAAGAAAAACTTCTCGTCTATGAGTTTGTACCAAACAAAAGTCTTGACTACGTTTTATTTGGTACGTTGTGTTTCAATTTATTCCAAAGCTAATGCTTTCCCTATGGAGAGAGCATCTGAGTAGCCACCAGTTGCACTGAATGTTTCCCTAGCTTAGTTTTTATAAAATCTAATTGAGAGGATTTATTAAGCAAAGGTACTTACATTTAAATTGTGCATACATGCAGATCCTGAAAAGAGTAGGCAATTGAATTGGTCGAGACGTTACAAGATAGTTTGTGGAATTGCTCGAGGAATGCTTTATTTACATGAAGACTCTCGACTTCGGATTATTCATCGTGATCTAAAAGCAAGCAATATCTTGTTGGATGATGAAATGAACCCAAAGATTTCAGATTTTGGCATGGCAAGGATTGTCGAAGTTGACCAAACACAGGCAAAAACCAGCAAAATTGTGGGGACTTTGTAAGTATTGTTATGCACTGTTCTCTACTTTTTATGCTTATGGATACTTATATTACTGATGCATTATGGTTTGCAGTGGTTACATGTCACCTGAGTATGCAATGCATGGGCAGTTTTCAGTAAAGTCCGATGTATATAGTTTTGGTGTTCTACTTCTTGAGCTCATTAGTGGTAAGAAGAATAGTTTCTTCTGCCAAGCAGACGAAGGCGAAGATCTCACTAGCTATGTAAGTTGCAAAAATTGACTATAACTAAAAAGAAATTGTTAAACAAGGCAAATTTGATGTACTGAGAAATTTTCTCCGAATGAACTGTTTTTTAGGCTTGGAAAAATTGGAGAGATGGTACACCATTGGAAGTGTTAGATCCAATCATTGGAGACTTGTATTCAAAGGATGAAGTTCTTAGATGCTTCCACATTGGTTTACTATGTGTTCAAGAAGATCCAGCAGATAGACCCACAATGGCAAATATAGTCCTGATGTTGAACAGCTACTCTGTTAGTCTTGCACTGCCCCAACAACCACCCTTCTTTCTCTGGAGCAAGATGGAGACACCGATGAAAGAGCTCGAATTGGAACAATCCACCAGCAGGTCTAAGCCATTGTCGAATAATGAGATGTCAGTCACTGAAATTTACCCCCGTTGAACGGTGATGTGAGTGGAAATCTTTCCACACGATAGTCTCCAAGAAAACTTGATAATAAGATCCTCAGCATTCTACCGAGATCATTGATGAGCAATGACCAAACACGTTTGTCCTGTACATCTAACGGTACAAAGTGTCTTCTCTATGATCCACTAGGCATGGGAGGCTGTTTATATTTATATACATGTGTGTGTTGTGGTCTTATTGGATTGAGGAATATAAGTTCTTCCTTGTCTGATGAAATTATGAACCAAAACGGATAGAGTTTCATTAATCATCATTTTTACGTAACTTTTCATGATGTATGAGGAGATATATCTATTTGAACATAATTTCCACCGCTTTATTTCCATTGCATTTATTAGAAATTTAGGTCATAAACCTCACCTCCAGATATATTCCTTTGCGTGACTTGCCCAGTTACTTGATTATAATGATTGACGGTTGATTACCTATAGAAAGGCAAGCAACTAAGGCACAGATCCTTCCGTTCGTATATTTCCTCGTCTCTACACAAGCATAGACCCCTCTCTCTCTCTCTCTCTCTCTCATCCCGATCCATACACGGGCACAAGTTCACCAATGCCGGCCCCACTTCAGCCAAACTCCATAACTGGCTAGGTCTTTCCATTGCCATCCTCTCACGTCTCTCTCAATCCGAGATTTTAGCCGTGGCCTTCAAGGAGTGAAGCTCGTCACTGACACACGTCGGTTTGTGATTTGTATACAGTACATAAGTGCTTCCATTATCAGCATATGAAGTGGAACTTTGGCTGAGTTGCATGTATCTCGACTTTTGCTGGTCAAGTCCTCCCCACTCAAGAGTAGAAGGCAGATCACGCAATTGACCTTGACAATGACGCTAAGGCGACCATCCTAACCGTTCATCTTATTCTCTTTCCCCACCTGAATCATAATGACCTATAGCCACCAGCCAATTTATTCAAAGCATTTTGGGTCAATCGAATAGGTGACATATCATGCTTCGAATCTCAAGCACGTGATAACCCCTTCACTTTAGTCAAATAAATACAACGTTTCAAGACACGTCATCGACCATTCTTTTTATCTTGCAATTAAACGCATGTGAAAGTGAATGTACAAAACATCCAGTTAATCAAAGTAGGGATAGTAAAAAGACTAATGCAATAGCAACAACATGGTTTTTATTTTTGTACTAATTAACCCTAGGAAGTTTATATACAAGACCCCCAATTGGGCGACTTCCTCTATAGTCATCCAAAGATACTAAGTAGGGTTAATCTACTTCCTTCAACCATCGGGCACACAATCTTACTATCCTCAATGATGTGCTCCAACACTGTCCGATCCATGGCGATATAGATGTCATAACTATGGACCTGAAAATGTTTAACAATGACGAGTGAGATATAGTTTTAGTGAGTTACCGCACTAAGTCCCAATTAGGACATCAACTCACCTCAGGATACCTATCGCACAGCCAAATCACTCAAGTAGATCAATAGCAAAACAATACTCGTTTGCCTCAGTCAACAACTCAATTTACTCGGTAACCCCATGAGTACCATTGACAAACAATCAACTCATAGGCAACCTTACCCAATCATGCCATACCCTGCATAGTAAGTACACATGCATATCACAATTAATGCATACCGCATTCTCAATATTGCATTAATCAATCACAATCGAGTCATATCGCAGATGATCTCATCTAGCCATTGCCACACCTTCCACAGTACCAACTCAAGCATACCATAATCAGTGCAACCAGCACATACATAATCAAAACCAATGACAACATGTTTTTCATGCACCATTGCATTCATGTGTGTTTTGACTATAATGCCCTCAAGGGCCATAACCGAACCCCCGCCGGTGTTTTTTGGCTTAGCCTGGCATCATCCCACCTCATCGAGCATGGCTATCATGCCCGACTCTCGACCTCGCGGCAACCCCATTTCCATGGTCAATTGAAAGCGACGTCCCAAGACTCGTCAACAACTATTCATTTTATCTTTCATTATGCACAAGGGGAAGACAAACCATCTCCATTCCAACAAACAATCAAGTAATCAATCAGGGATAGAGGAATGAACATCAAGAACAATATCAACTACTCATTTATACATCTTTAATGGATTAACCAACGGAGGATCGTTTCCGATTTACAAGCCCAGCAAAGGAGCCGATCCATCCTCTAAACCAAACCAAAAGAAACTAGGTTAGGCTAATCCAACTATACAAAATGAACCATTGGGTTCAGCACTTCCATTCGGGAATCTCAAGAGGTTGCAGCAGTCCACCAAGCTTACAATGCTGAGCCTTTAATTGTTGTCACTTCAAACACTTAGCCACGTGCTTTGCAATGTCCAATTTCATACCATTCCACTAGAAGTGCTACTTCAAATTCTAATACATTTTCGTACTGCTAGGGTGGATGCTATAGTTACTACGATAAGCTTCCGACAAGACTACTTCCTTAAGCTCTACATCTTTCGGAACGCACAATCGTCCTTAAAACCTCAATGTCCTATCCTCGAACACTTGAAGGTTTGCTTTCCTCTTTGCTTGATCCAACTGGAGGATCTTAAGAACTTCAGGATCTATCGCTTAGGCACTCTTAATCCTACTTTGCATCTCGGGTTCCACCCTAAGAGTGGCCATTAGACTAGCAAGATGGCCAACCTCAATTTTTTAAAATATGAGCCCCTGACTTCCTCCAAAAGAATCTATTCTTGTACCATCATTTGTGCAATCAACGACTTTCGATTGAGCATATTTGCCACTTTGTTCGCTTTCCCCGAATGATACAGAATCTCATAATCGTAGTCCTTAAGAAGTTCCATCCATCGTCGTTGCCTCATGTTCAACCCCTTTTGAGAGAACAAATACTTCAAACTCTAATGGTCCGTAAAATTGGATAACTTTCCCCACACAAGTAATGTCTCCAAATCTTAAGTACAAAGATTATCGCCGCTAATTCCAAATCATGCGTCCGGTAGTTAAGCTCGTGAGGCTTTAACTGTCGGGATGCGTATACAACCACCTTGCCATGTTGTATTAACACGCAGCCTAGTCCTTTATACGATGCGTCATTGTAGATTTCGTACCCACCAAGACCAGATAGTATTTTCAAGACAGGTGTAGTAGTCAATTTACTCTTGAGCTCTTGAAAACTATGCTCGCACTTGTTTGTCCAATCGAACTTCTCTTCTTTTTTTAACAATTTCATCAATGGCATGGCTATCACAGAAAACTTCTCCACAAAACGTCTGTAATATCCAACCAATCGAAGTTTCTTGGGATTGTAACATCATGTCAACAAAGATCCCTTCACTTGAAATTACATGACCTAAAAATGCCATGCGAGATGACCAAAATTCACACTTGCTAAACTTAGCGTAGAGCTCATGCTCTCACAAGGTCTACAGTACTGATCTCAGGTGTCTCTCATGATCCTCGAGACTCATCAAGTACACCAGAATATCATCAATGAACATGATCACAAATTGGTCCAAACACTTATTGAACACCTAGTTCATCAAGTCTATAAAGGCTGCAGGGGCATTTGTTAATCCAAATGGCATTACCGTGAACTCATAATGACCATAGCATGTCCTAAATGTTGTTTTCGGTATATCCTCCTTTTTTATCCTCAACTGATGATAACCTATCCTTAAGTCTATCTTGTAAAATACCGAGGCTCTTTGAAGTTGATCGAACAAATCATCAATTCTTGGCAACGGATACTTGTTCTTAATAGTCACATGATTGAGCTATCGGTAGTCAATGCAAAGACGCAAAGACCCATCCTTTTTCCTTACAAACAATACTAGTGCTCCCTAATGAGACGCACTAGGACGAATGAATCCTTTATCCAATAGCTCTTGCATCTACACCTTTAGTTCTTTCAATTCTAACAAGGCCATCATATAAGGTGCCTTGAAAATTGGTTCAGTCCCAAGAGCCAACTCAATCAAAAACTCAATTTTCTCTAGAAAGGGAAACACATCCATGTACTCTTGTACCACTGCAATATCCTCCACTTTTGGTTCTTCTACTAACGTATCTGCCACTAATGCCAAATACCCTTAGCATCCAAATTCGGTTGTTGGAATCTTTCTGTTGAGTGGGATGGGATTCCTTCTCTCCATCATTAGTCTCTATAAGGCATGAACCGCGAGCCAGATGCGGTTGCCCTCTCGATCATATTCTTTTCAATCATCTGGGCCCTCTCGTACATCTCATCAAAACTCTTCAAGTTTAAGGGCACCGGCTAGGCTTTCAATTCTGGCTTCAAGCCATCTCTGAACCGTCTCGCCCTATCCAAAGGGTCCTCCACCAACCTCGGCTGCATACTTAGCCAACTTAGCGAACTTTGTCTCATACTGATCCACTAACATCTAATTCTGACGAAACTGTTGGAACTCTATCATCTTTGACTCTCTCATATTGTCTTGAAAAGTACTTCCCATTGAAGGCTCGCGAAAGGCACCCCAAGTTTGAGTTGTGCCTTCAGGGAACACTCTTTTTTTAGTAGCTTCCCACCAAGTACTGGCATTACCTTGAAGCTGATAAGCCACCAGAAGTACCCGATCTTCCTCTGAATGTCTCAGCACTACAAAAGTCCTCTTGGTATCCTTTATCCAAAGGGTCGTAGCTTCAAGGTCGCCCACGCCACTGAACCTCGGTGGCTTCAATATCAAGAACTGCTCTAATAGCTTAGGCATCAGTCTCTCACAAACCTCTCATCTCACTAGGGGAACCATAGGGACTACAGCTGGAAAACATAGCTTGCTATCCTATCAAGGTCTTTAACACTAGCAAGATCCCGTCTAACCTAGGATCCACTTACACGCTACCTCTAGCACTAGTTTGACCAAACGTTGCCCTACGCCTAGGGGCTGAGCAGAGAGCCCTACACACATGCTCATCATTCTGGACTATGAGCAACCCATCACAAAATAAGAACACCAAGCAATCATAAGTACGTAAAATCAAAGCCATTCCCTTCTCACTATCTCAAAAATCCGACGCACCTTATCACTTCAAGTCTTAGCCTCACTTTGATATCAAAACCGACGGGGTTGTCATGCCCTGACTCTCAAGCTTGCGGCAACCCCATTTCCATGGTCAATTGAAAGCAACGTCCCAGGACTCATTGACGACGATTCATTTTATCTTTCGTTATGCGCAAGCGGAAGACAAACCATCCCCAGTCCAACAAACAATCAAGCAATCAATCAGGGATAGAGGGATGAACAGCAAAAACAACAGCAACTACTCATTTATACATCTTTAATGGATTAACCAACGGAGGATCGTTTTCGATTTACAAGCCCAACAAGGGGGCCGATCCGTCCTCTAAGCTAGACCAAAAGAAACTAGGCTAGGCTAATCCAACTATACAAAATGAACCCTCGGGCTTAGCACCACGGTCACTCGGACCCATCAGACTCAGGTTCCGTCGGGTCGATCACTAGAGGAGTGGGGGCAGGATCATTCACTGCGAGTACGCCATTCTAGGGGCTTGAAAGTGGTTATACAATAACCAGTGAAATAAAATCTCAGCAAGTTCTCCCCCTAAGCCCTAGTTAGTACACCAACTCAACCTGGGGTATCTCTCTAGAACCACCTCTCACTCAACCCAACAACAAACAACCAGCAACCTGCAATCAAACAACAAATAGGGTCAACCAACAATTATATAGTCAGTTCGCATGCAACTTTACCCGATATGCCATACCCTGCACGTTAAACCCCATACAATGCAAGCAAGGCACATGGCCGTTAGATGATACAATTCACCAATCACATGCGAGTCGCATCACAAGCGATCTCACCTGGCCATTGCCATACCCTGCACGACGGTCAATTCATGCGTGCATGCCATAAATAATGTGATCATCACGACATTAAGAGCATGCGAATAATCAGAGCATTGCACACAGCTTTCTCATGTTTTACATTCACATATGCTTCGATTATTACAACTCTTCCCTCTTGGGCCACGGCACAACCTTATGGTTGACAGTTCCTAGCCAAGCCAGCTTCGTCCTTTTTACCTCGAGGCAAGGCGACGTCAAGGGCTCACTCCTAAGACAACATTCCCGAAAGAGCATATGACCCGCCCACTACCGTAGTCCCGCAACTAACAAAGGCTCAGGACCCGCCACTACCGTAGTCCACATAATAACCCCTCCCTATTAGGCATCCGACCAAAATCAGGTGACCAAACGGCCATAGCACAATGCCATAAAGATTGGCGGTCTTCCGGCAACGCCGGGTTCCCTCTCTTAATGTGATCATACAACACATCATCAAGCAATTTATTTATATCTTTGCTCTATCGTGAATGGAATATCTCTCGTGCTCTTGTGACATGCTATTTCAGATAACCCATACAATATGTCATGCGATATCAATCGATAATTCCAAAATTCAATTCTAATTAGCATTCGATCACGCATTTCATCAATATTCATGAGTATAATCAACAACTGGCATCTCAATAAATCACAACAATCAAGAACAAATCCAATTCTAAAAATTATAGTTTCCATATGAATAGTACGTGAACAGTAATCGTGAACAATGTTCGTGAATAGTAATCGTTAACAATAATTATGAATAGTAAATTTCAGAATTCAATTATTAATAAATTAAACTCAGAAATTAAAAAAAACATTAATTAAAACAACTAATCAATCAATTTAAGCTAACCAAGCTTAATTAACCACAAAACATAACTAATCACAAATTAAGCACAATTAAGTATAATTAAGCAAGATTAAGCTAAACTAATCTTAACCATCTATCTAACTACCTATCTTAGGGCTAATACAAATTAATTAAACCCCTTAAACCAAAATTACCACTAACTAAACCAACCCTAAGCAAGTTTAGGCACTAACAAAGGATTAGGGGCTAAATTCACCCGTTAAGCGGGCCGGCAACATGGACGTGGTGGCGGCAACGAAGGTAACACCTGGGGACCTCAACCATGATACTCTAAGGCGGTCCCGGGGTCAAAATAGCAACAACAACCTCAAACTCTCTCTGCAACTTTTGAAAACTGCACTGCACAGGAGGAAAGTGGCTGGCCAAAGCTAAAATGGGCTAGTCAGAGCTCCGGCGAGCGATTGCCGGTGATCGGCGGCACTTGGGGTCGAGGGGGAATGCTGATCACTAGGATGGGCGGAGATTGGGTTGGAATGGGAGGAAAACAGCTGAAAAGGAGAAACTGGACAGAAGTGGCGCTATAGTAGGCGGTCAGGCCGGCGATGACTTCTGGCCGGCCGGCGGGTCGGCCGGCAACTCCGATCGACGAATGGCCGCCGTGAAAAGTATGGAATGCCTCTCTTGAGCACGGTGGTGGGTGGCATGGGCAGAGATCAGCACGGGAAGGGCATGAACAACTCAGATTTTTGGAGGAAGGTTAGAAGGAAAAACAAAACAAAATGAGAGAAATAAGGGGAGAGAGTGGTGTGCAGTTTTGGAGTTGAAAGAGGAGATGAGAGAGTGAAGTGAGGGCTGCATGACAAGCCTAATTAAGGCCATAAATACTTGCCCCAACTTCCTAAGCAAGTGACCTCATCTTCTCTATCTTCTTTTATCTTTTCTTCAATAATATCTAAGGGCAAAATGGTCATTTCCACTTTGCACATTTCTCAATCTGCCCTTAGGCTGAAAATGAAGGGCGGGCCTAAGAAATGGGCTAGAAAATGAATAGGAATGGGCTTAAGAATTTGTTGGGCTTGAAACGGTTCAAGTTAGACAACGAGCTCGAAAGGGTAAATTGGTCGGTTGGATCCAATGGGCTCACTTGCTTGTCTCGGGCCTACCATGGTGGCTGTCCCACATTGGGCATCAGGGCCACACTGATTTTGCCCGCCCACGTCCTCGTAGGCTCATTTCCTCGGTCCATAAATCCCTTTTTCCAAAAACTCGACTTAATTGACACTGTCAACTATCGAAGAAGCATCGTCCAAAAGTCCATCCTAGACATTCCCGAAAATTCAAAGTCCAATACTAGATTCTCATGCCTTGTCAATTTCGCCCGAATGCCATTTTGATACAACTCAGATTGACAAGCGGCTTCGAGGATTCACGCGTAATCGACTCATGCCAAATCATGTTCGAGACTTCTCAACACATGGATGTCCTTGACTACGTGAAATTGCGAAGAATAGATTTTTATTTCAAAGTACACGATTGCCAAGGATCAACATAGGGTCGTTCACGGGCTCGATAACAGTAAACGGAATCACCTGTCGTCCCATTATGTTTTGTCTGCGAATTGACTTCTATTTGTCCTTGGAATCAGCCTGCATATCTACAAGATCGTCTTTACGTAAGTCTCACGGTCGAGTCGTTTTCCTAAGTCAAGTTTTTTAGTCGCACGAGTTCTATCCTCATTAGCATTTCCTCTCAAGGTCAGTATCTCGGGAATGATCAATTTCGAGTGAAATCAACCAACAATGCATTAACAAAATTCACATTCATTCATCTCTCAAAGGGCTCGAATTTCAAGATGTCACAACGGCTACATCTAGAACTCCCGCCCATACGACATTCTCGAAGGAATATAGGTTTGGCTTCTACCATGACCCGCATCTAGACTCTCACCGGAGATTTCCAACAAGTCAAATTTCGTCCCCCAAACTCTCGCCGGGGTGACGGGTTATATTATGCGACCACACGAGCACACAACAATTTATTAATTCCCATGCATTACCAATGCAAATGTGGTTCATGCTCAACATAAAATTCTTATGTACATTTTTCATGTAAAAATTGCAAGAAAGAATTGCACATGGTCACATTTTATTTCTTAACCCGTCCTAGTTTCATGCCTTATCATTTAAACATGCCATTCTCATTTTCATTGCAAAATTTGACATACATACGCCCAACACCTTGGGGTTTTCCTTTTATATGTTCATGAAATAGTACACAAATGACAATGTCTAATTATCGGAGCAATCAAACACTTGACAATTTCAATCATACGTTCAATACCCTATTGATCCAAACATTAATTCAACATGCTTTAATAAATATGGACTTATCAAATCAATCCCACAAAATATTATTCATAATTAAATTAAATTAATTATTATTAAAATAATTAATAATAATAAACGAATTTAATAATAATTTTAAAAAAATTAATTCTTTTTAATAAAATAATACTAATCAGGATTATTCCACTAATCCTAATTAACCACCATTAATTAGCACTAAGCATGATTAACAAATTAATTAAAATTAATCATAGTTAACTAATCTAACCATGCTTCCACCATAGTTAATTAACTCAACCCTAGTTAATTAATCTAACCATAGGTCAACTCTAGTTAACTAACCCAACCTTGGTTAATAAATTTTTCCATAAGTCAACCTTAGTTAATTAACCCAACCTTGGTTAATTGGGGACGGCTTGAATAAGGCTTTGGATAAACGATTTGTTAGCATGTAGCTATTGTTTGATTGAGGAATAAGCATAGTTTAATCAAGTCATTAGTTAGAGTAGCATACTACTTGGTTTTGATATTGTTTTCAATTAATTGATAAGAATACGAGTGCATTGGCTAGAATAACTATGATAGGCTGATTTTTTGCTTTCCCAAGTAGGTGATGCAATCTCTTCTAAGAATTTGTGAACTAATATCTTCAAAATGATAAAAATTTGATATATTATGAGTTACTAATAAGCATGTTTATTGTATAAAATTTGGATAGGATATTTACTATATTCTGGTATTTATAAATGATGTGAGAACTGTTTGGTGGAAATATATATTTTGTTTAATGAATGAAATTGAGAAATATTATATATTTTGGATTTGAAACCTTTTTACAAAAAGCTTGACTTTGAGTTTGGTCAATAGAGTGGACCATTGGCATGTGATTTGAGATTAGTCGATGGAATAAACCATTAACATGTAGTTAAATTTTATCAATAGAATAGACCATTGATAGTTAATTTGTTGTTGTGAAATGATATTATTATTGTTTTATACTTAAAAAGGTTTGTTGCAAAAGATATTATCTACTTTTGATATTTTGTATATATAGTTTCTAGCTTTGGGATTGATGAATGGTGGTATCATGGTTGTAAAGGTGTATAGTGAATGTTTGATCCACTTAGAAATGATGCACTACTCATTGACCTATGATTACTCATCCCTCTATTATCCAACTCTTTTCAGGTTCTTCAACTAGCGTTGAGTAGTACGAGAGTGATATCGGCGAGGGGATTTTTGGGGAGTTGGGTTTGATATAACTAGTATAAACACCTAGAGGAGGGGTGAATAGGTGTAGACAGATTATTCACGCAAATATATATAACTTTTGCAATCAATAAACTGGAATCAAGTAGAGAGAGTTAGAGAAGATTGCAAACACTATTTATAGTGGTTCGGCTTTAGACAAGCCTACGTCCACTCTCCGGGAGACCAGCCAATTGGCTATATTTCACTATATGATCAACGGTGATTACACACTTTCGAGTGTTTGTACTTGGTGATTATCTATCTCACTAAGTCACTCTCTTTTGTAATACACTGGGATCACTCAAATACGCACTATGAACAACAATTGAAGAACAAAATCAACTTTGGAATTATGTTCATCTCATCTACCCCTAAGTCTTCAATTTATCATTAAATACTCTCCAAGCCACACTCGACCGTTGGCTCTTTCCTTGAGAGTTTCGTCTTCCCTTTCTTGGACAGACTTTATAAGGCAAGTCTTTTTGACCGTTGAGGGTAAATCAGATCCCCTTAGATTCTGTTCGCCCATACAATCAGAATCTGGGCTTCCATAAGTGCTCTATTCTTCTTTGGAAGTTGCCCACTAATTGATCCTATCAATCAGATTAGTATAACATAATCAACATAAATAAGGTAAGTGAAATACTCTACCGTTGGTGATCTTATATTGTAAGTTCATCTTAAGTCTGACGGTCTTAAGTTCTAAGTCTGCCTAGATTTTCAGTCTGGTTCGTTCAGACTTAAAATCTCAATTTGGTACGATCAGACTTAAATCTCCGTCTGGTACGGTCAGACTTAAATCTCAGTCTAGTAAGAATAGACTCTAAGACATTTCATGCTTTATCTTCTGCTACCAACAGACTTTAAAGCCTATGTCATTCTGTGTCCTTTTCCTTCAAGAGATTGATATAAATATCATTCATAAAATGTTTTGTTAGCATCAAAACTAGGAGTTTTCTCAACAATCTCCCCCTTTTTTATGGTGACAAAACATTTTATACATATGGCTTAATGTCCCTGCAAAATATGGTTAGATAGAGCCTGCTTCCAACTATTCTGCTCAACTCATAAGAATAGCTCATATCAACCCTGTATAGACAATACAGTAGCAACATAATTTTATATCACAGCTCAACATGTTTCAGACTTTATCAGTACTGTGTGATCAGCATATAATCAGAACTTTCATATCATAGTATCATGCATCAACACAATGATAAAGCCAACTGTCATGCATCCATCAATCAAAGCATACAAAACATAACATCAAAAGTAAGCCATATCTACTTAACAAAACATCAAAAGTAAGCTATATCTACTCTCCTCCTTTTTGTCATCTTCAAAAAAAAATATTAGAAAAGAGTCAGTCAGTTCAAAAATAAACAAGTTTCTGAAGCAGAAGATGTGATTAAGATGTTTTCTTGTTTGGGATCCGAACAAGGGTGAAATCCTCCATATCTGATGCAGACTTCTCAATCCTGTCAATACACTGATTAACTGTCTTCTCGAGAGTCTCCAGTCTATTATTGAAGGAGGTTTCCATTTCTACCTGCCGATCCCTGATCTTTGTTAGAAGTGCTAATATCTTCGATAATCGCATTCCCGCATGAAGCTGCAAGTACTTGAATTTCAATATTTTCAGAAGGATGCTCCCCCTGAGTTGATGCTTCATTCTGTCTTTGTTGCCCATCCTTTTTCCCATCCACATCTCCTTCTTCTTCTTCTTCTTCTTCTTTCTTCTTCTTCTTCTTCTTCTTCTGCTTCTTCTTCGCTTCTTCTTCTCCTTCTGTTTCTTCTTTTCTTTCTTCTGGATCTTCGTCTAATTCAGATGCATCAAGCTTCTCATGTTCTATGCTGAAAATGTTTTCTTCATGTCTTTCTGCTTCTGGTTCAGACATTCTCTGAGAAGTTTGACGCATATTTGCCAGAATCGCGAAGATGTTTTCTTCTTCATCTTCTTCATCTACCAGTAGGAGTTGTCTTCTCCTCTTAGAACTTGGCTTAGCAGCAGCTGATTCTTTGCCTTTTCGTTTTGCTGTCTCTGCTCTAGCCAATTCCTTTTCTTTTCTTCTTCATGTCTCTGCAACATCCTTTAGTCTCATCTTGTTGATCATTTTCATATCAATGGCCATTGTGGGAAGAGTTTTAGTGCTGAATCTCCTTGGTATGTCTATCTTAAGATAATCAAAGATCCTTGTCACTAAAGCTCCATAAGGTAACTATCATTTGTCCTTCGACACTGTCCGATACATATGCAATATAATTGTGTGAGGCAGTGAGAATAGTACTCCCTTTTCAATAGCCCACATCAGTTTGGCCTCAAATTTGGATACATCAGTCTTCGATTAGGCTTTTGGAAGAATGCAGCTGATAATGATCTTATGCAAAATAGTTCTTGCAGAAGTTAGAAGAGGATAAGTTATAGTGGCCCTCACAGACTTTGTAAGAAACTTACAAATTGTCTCATAAGAGACGTCTATTGGCCTGAATGCTCCTCTCTCAACCTTTATAATCTCAGCCAAAGTGTCTGAACTAACATCATAGAATCTATCATTCACACTGAATTGCATTCTATCTGGAGATAGAAATGTCAAATTTGAGTAAAAATATGCTGTTAATTCAGGATAAACAGCAGCAGAATCAGTGCAGAATTGGTTCATCTGCAATTTTTCAAAGCATTCTCGCAGATTCACTTCAGCAGCATCTAAATAATCAAAATCTACAATTATGTGGTTCATGACTCCTCGATCCATCAGTCTGTTAAAGAAAGTCTTATGCTCTTTAGATCGAAATAATTTCCCGGTTGTGTTCCGGGCTACAGCAGCTATTCCCATTCTCACTTCAAAATTTCTGTAAATCTTCTCATCATCTTCCTTCACATTATCTCTGCTTCTCCCTGTATCACTAACTTGTTCTCTACGAGTAGATGGTGATTCTGTAGCCTGTACTGCCTGAATGAGACGTAGTTCATTCGCATACCCTTTCTCTCTCAAGAAATACAGTTTGATGTCTTCCTTAACATTTCTTTGGACTAACTTCTCATATCTCCTCATAACTATATGAAGATTATCAGTGGGTGTCGATAGAGTTAATCCAGACGTACCTCTACATGAGACATTCCTTTCCTCAGATTGTGTGCAGAGTGCTTTTGGAGATACGACAATATCATCTTCATTTCTTGGAGAAGAAACTCTTGGAGATTGTCCTTGAGTATCTTCTGAAGTTTGTGTTAGGTCGAAGTGCGTCTGCCCTTCGTCGATTCTTCTCCCTCCTCTCCCAGCAATCCTGTTTGATCTTCTTCGAGGAGATGGAGATCTTGATCTGAATACGGAGGATCTCGAGGCCATGTTCGGAGAAAGTTGGTTTTGGAGAAGATTGATTTAGAAAACGTTTTTCTCTGTTAGGGTTTGTAAACAAAACGTTCTGAAGAGATGTGAAGAAAAGACCCAACTTTTAGAGGTTTTTATACCTTTCGTTAAGAGAACAAGTGAACAGTCGCAACCCCAAAAAATAAGAAAGGCAATTATTCTAAACTTAACAAGAATATTCAATCATCATAGATTTCTGCCAGAAAATAAGCAAATCAATAATGCAGATCAAAAACTTACTAATAAAGATTTACCAGATTTAAATAAAGAAATAACATACCAACCTAAAATACCATTATTTCCTTTTTCAATCTTCTGCGAAGGCTAGTCTGTCCAGACGATTGCTTCTATCAGACTTTGTCCTGTTCTCATAGACTTTATAAAAATGAGTTAATAATGTTTAATTTTCCACAAATTGAATCGAATGTACCTTTGTCCAGCGGCTTTGTGAAGATATCAGCTAATTGATTCTTGGAATCGATGAATTCCACATATACATCTCCATTTTGCACATGGTCTCTAATAAAGTGATGTTTGATCTCAATGTGCTTTCCCCTGGAGTGTAGAATCGGATTCTTGGTGAGGTTTATGGCACTCGTATTATCACATCTTATTTATGTACAGGATTCTTTCTTTTCATAGTCTCTTAGTTGCTGTCTCTTCCACAGAATCTGTGAACAGCAGTTTCCAAGTGCTACATATTCTGCTTCTACTGTTGATAGAGCCACAGTATTCTGCTTTTTGGAGAACCATGAAACTAGCATTTTCCCTAGAAGTTGGCATGTTCCTGAAGTATTCTTTCTGTCTACTTTGCAACTTGCTAAATTTGCATCTGAGTAGCCAAGAAGAGTAAAATCTGTTTCTTTTGGATACCATAAACCCAAGTGTGGATAAGTGGCTATATACTTGATTATACGTTTAACAGCAGAAAGATGTGATTCTCTAGGATCAACTTGAAATCTAGCACAAAGACAAACACTGTATAGAATATCTGGTCTAGATGCAGTAAGATAGAGTAAAGAACCGATCATGCTTTTATAATTCTTCTGATCAACTTTCTTCCCCTTTTCATCCTGATCTAGTTTGATAGAGGTTGCCATTGGAGTTTCAGTCCTCTTGCAGTTCTCTATTCCAAATTTTTTAATCAAGTCTTTGGCATACTTTTCTTGATTGATAAAAGTTCCACGTTTTGTTTGATTGACTTGAAGTCCTAGGAAGAATGTCAATTCTCCCATCATACTCATTTCAAATTCTTCCTACATAGACTTTGAGAAGTTCTTGCACAAGTGCTCATTAGATGAACCAAAAATAATATCATCTACATAAATTTGTACCAGTAGTATATATTTACCTTCATTCTTAATGAACAAGGTTGTATCTACCATACCTTTCTTGAATTTATTGTCTAGTAGAAACTTGCTCAATCGTTCATACCAAGCTCGAGGTGCCTGTTTCAGACCATAAAGTGCCTTCTTTAATCTGTATACATGGTCTGGCTTTCTTGGTTCTTCGAAACCAGGATGCTGCTCTACAAAGACTTATTCTTTGATAAACCCATTTAGAAAAGCACTTTTCACGTTCATTTGATATAGTTTGAAATTTTGATAGCAAGCATAGGCAAGTAATAGTCTGATTGCTTCTAGTCTTGCAACTGGGGCATAGGTTTCATCATAGTCTATTCCTTCAGATTGAGAATAACCTTTTGCCACAAGCCTTGCCTTGTTTCTAGTGACTTTTCCGAATTCATTGACTTTGTTTCTGAAAACCCATTTAGTACCAATGATAGTTCGTCCTTTGGGTTTGGGCACTAATTCCCATACATCATTTCTCTTGAACTGTTGAAGCTCTTCTTGCATTGCCTCTATCCAGCTTTCATTTTCCAGAGCTTCATTAACTCTTTTGGGTTCAATTTCAGAAATCAGTGCAACAATACCTGTGTCATTTTTGTTTCTTAATCTGGTTTGAATCCCCTCGTTGATGTTTCCAATCACAAGCTCTTTCGGATGACTAGACTTATGCTTCCAGTTTATGTTTGGAGCTTCATTATTATCAGTATCTTCTGCTGAAGCAGGAATGTCAGGCTGAGTTGGTCGTTCTTCATGAGTTGTTCCTTTGACTACTTCCTGGGAAGATTCTGCTTCTTTGTTGAGACCAGATCTTTTAGCAGCAGCATTTGATTCAGATTCTTCATTTACTGTGCTGCTCTGTTTTGAAACTTCTTTCTCCAAAAACTTTACGTTCATGGATTCTTCCACTGTCTGAGTGTTCTTGTTGAACACTCTATATGCTTTACTAGAGTTTGAATAGCCCAGAAAAATACCTTCATCTGACCTTTCTTCAAACTTACTAGGTTGATGATTAACATTTTTAAGGATATAACATAGACAACCAAAGATTCAAAAATAGGAAACAATAGGTTTTCTTTCTTTGAAAATCTCATAGGGGGTTTTTTTAAGAATTGGTCTAAGAAATACTCTATTAATAATATGGCAAGAAGTAGAAACTGTTTCTGCCCAGAATCGAGTTGCCACCTTGCTTTCTATAAGCAATGTTCTAGCTATTTCCTGCAAAGACCTATTTTTTCTTTCCACTACTCCATTTTGTTCTGGAGTGTAGGGAGATGAAAATGTATGCTGTATACCATTTTTGTCACAAAAATTTGCAAAGTCTTGATTCTCAAATTCTCCCTCATGATCTGTTTTGATACTTGAAATAGAGTACCCTTTTTCATTTTGGACTCTCTTTGTAAATGTTGAGAAATATGAGAAGGTTTCTCATTTATTTGCTAGAAAATATACCCATGTAAATCGAGAGTAATCATCTACTATCACAAGACAGTACTTCTTACCTCCAATGCTCTAGGTTCTGGTTGATCCAAATAAGTCCATGTGAAGAAGCTGCAATACACGATTAGTAGAAATCTATTTTATAGATTTGAAAAAGCTTCTTACCTGTTTTCCCAGTGTACATGCAGAGCAAAATTATGTCTTTTTGTAACTTAGTGAGGGTAAGCCACGAACAAGCTTTTTGCTGGCTAACTTGGAAATTTGTTTCATGCTGACATGCCCAAGTTTGCGGTGCCACATATCTGCTTCATCTTGGACTGATAGGAGACATTTTGCAGTGTCTTCATTTATGTCCAAAAGATAAATATTCCCATGCCTTCGTCTAGTAAAAGTTTGTGAAGAGTCACTGCTCGTTCCAGAGCATAGATTCTCTTTAAAGTTAATTTTGAAGCCAGCATTACACAACTGGCTGATGCTCAGAAGATTGTAGTTTAATCCTTTGACTAAAGAAACATTGTTGATGATTAAGCTACCGATCTTGACAGTTCTCAATCCAATAATGTTTCCTTTGGTGTTTCCTCCAAACGAAACTGTTCCTCCCTTGATTCTTTTGAATCCAATGAACATCTTTGAGTCTCCTGTCATATGTCTTGAACATCCACTATCCAAATATCATTTATTCTTACTTTTGAAGCTTACTTGCAATGTTCACACATACTCTTTTTTTTTTGGTACACAAATTTTCTTGGGTCCATTGAAGTTAATAGTATAAGCCTTTTCTATCCACTTCTTTTGAACAGGCCTCCAGACTTTAGGACATTTATTCTCAAAATGTTTTTTTTCTCCACAGTTGGAACATTTTAGATTTTCACGACCAACAGATTTAACAAAATTCTTTTTAAAATGATTATTATAGGTCTGTCGAGAAGGTCTCTATTTAATCATTTTCTTGACCTTAGGAAAATCAATTAACGATTTACTTTCCTTGCAGAACCCAAGTCCTGACTTGTCATAGTGAGGAATTTAGATAGAAAGAATATGCTGCAGATTTTTTGTTCATTCAGAAAACTTTACATTAATGTTCGAAATTTCCTTTCTAAGAATTAGATTCTCGTTTTGTAAAGAACTTTGATTTTCCTTTATTTCCAAAAGTTCCTTTTTAAGAGACTCATTTTCATTTATGATAGAATTACGACTTTTCTCCACTTCCGTAAATTCCTTTTTATGATCATTAAACTTTCCTTTTAACAAACAATTCTGATTACTCAACTTACGATTTTCTACTTTTAAATTGGAGATCTTTTTCAAAGTAGATTTTAGATTTAAACACAACTCATTTATGTAATCTGAGATTTCTATTGGAATATCGGAGTGATTTACCTCGATTTCTCTGTCTGAGTCTGAGTCTGAGCCTGAATCTATTTTAGAGTCTGAGTCTGAATGTGCCATAAGACAGATGTTTCAAAGATAAGAGGGCTCTATGGAGAATGTGTGCCATAATAGAGTCCGACCATAACGATGTTTCCATATTCGTTCTTCAAAAGATTTCTCATCCTCAAACTCCCTTGTCACTCCATGTTTCAGCTTTGAGAGCCTTCTTGTACTTCTCAAATTTTCCTTTGTTCTTTTTGAGCTTGGGACAATTCTGTTTAATATGTCCCTTTTTCTTACACTCAAAACAAATTACATCTTTGGCATAATCATCCTCTTCATCAGTTCTGTGTTGTCCAGACTGTCTGTTTTGTTTCCTATTGTTGAACTTCCTGCCTTTTCTGTTTAATTTCTTTACCTTTTTTATTAGCAGTGCAAGTTCCTCGTCGTCTAGCTCTTCCTCAGAATCTGTATCATCAGAATTAGTGTTAGACTTAAGAGCAATGGACTTTTTACCTCTGGATTCCACTTTCTCGTTCATTTGTTCTGCTTCATAGGACTACAGAGTACCAACGAGCTCATCGACTGTTAGTGGTGAAATTCGCAGAGTTTCTTTGATAGATGTCTTCACATTGTTCCATTCTTTCGACAGTCCTCTCAGAAGTTTGTTGACCTTCATTGGTCCAGGAATAGGCTGTCCTTGATATGCCAATCCATTTACAATTTCTGTAAAACGACTGAACATATCTCCTATGGATTCTCCATGCCTCATCTTAAAAGATTCGTATTGACCAAGTAATATGTTTACTTTGGTCTCCTTGACACGATCAGTTCCTTCATATGTCACATGTAGTCTATCCCACACTTCCTTTGCTGTATCACAAGAAGATATTCGGTTATATTCATTAGGTGACAAAGCACAATACAGAGAGTAAATAGCCTTTGCATCAATAGTTTGTCTCTTTGTTATCTCTTTTGGAGAGAAAGTGGCTGATGGTTCTGTTTCTTTCCTATCGTTACTCTTTGACGTTTTTCTGGTGTTATCAGTGGGCTCTATTCCCCTCTCAACTACATCCCATTCCAGTGGATCTTTTGATCTGAGAAAAGCCTTCATTTTGTTCTTCCAAACATTGTAATCTTTGCCGTCGAAGTAGGGTAGACGAGTGTTGCTCTGCCCCTCAATCAAACCTGGTGCATGAATACTAGCCATAGAGGATCTTTAACTCAGAAGTAACAAACACTTCAAGATCTCGAGCACGAGACTCTGATACCAATTGATATAACTAGTATAAACACTTAGAGGGGGGGGTGAATAGGTGTAGAGAGATTATTCACGCAAATATATATAACTTTAGCAATCAATAAACTGGAATCAAGTAGAGAGAGTTAGAGAAGATTGCAAACACTGTTTATAGTGGTTCGGCTTTAGACAAGCCTACGTCCACTCTTCGGGAGACCAGCCAATCGGTTGTATTTCATTATATGATCAACGGTGATTAAACACTCTCGAGTGTTTGTACTTGGTGATTATCTATCTCATTAAGTCACTCTCTTTTGTAATACATTGGGATCACTCAAATATGCACTATGAACAACAATTGAAGAACGGAATCAGCTTTGGAATTATGTTCATCTCATCTACCCCTAAGTCTTCAACCTATCCTTAAATACTCTCCAAGCCACACTCGACCGTTGGCTCTTTCATTGAGAGTTTCGTCTTCCCTTTCTTGGACATATTTTATAAGGCAAGTCTTTTTGACCGTTGAGGGTAGATCAAATCCCCTTAGATTCTGTTCGCCCATACAATCAGAATCTGGGCTTCCATAAGTGCTCTATTCTTCTTTGGAAGTTGCCCACTAATTGATCCTGTCAATCAGATTAGTATAACATAATCAACATAAATAAGGTAAGTGAAATACTCTACCGTTGGTGATCTTATCTTGTAAGTTCATCTTAAGTCTGACGGTCTTAAGTTCTGAGTCTGCCTAGATTTTCAGTCTGGTTCGTTCAGACTTAAAATCTCAGTCTGGTACGGTCAGACTTAAATCTCCGTCTGGTATGGTCAGACTTAAATCTCCGTCTGGTACGATCAGACTTAAATCTCAGTCTAGTACGATCAGACTTAAATCTCAGTCTGATAAGAACAGACTCTAAGACATCTCATGCTTTATCTTCTGCTACCAGCAGACTTTAAAGCCTATGTCATTCTGTGTCATTTTCCTTCAAGAGATTGATATAAATATCATTCATAAAATGTTTTGTTAACATCAAAACTATGAGTTTTCTCAACAGGGTTGTGGTGATTTGAGGTTGCATCCTTTAGGCAGAAGGAATTTCATCCCCATTCTTGATGGTTGTGGGTGTGACGGGATTAAAGTGAGTAATACCTCGAGCAAATTAGTCAGAGTCGCATGAAGACCTAGAAAAAAAAAAGATCGTTTTCATTTTCTTTCTCAAATAAAAAAGAGTTACTCAAGCGAAACGTTTTTGGAGGGGTCTGATCCTTAGGCCATGTTGCATCAAATCGTATGAATCAAATTTAATCTATCAGATTACGCTGTTGCCATTATGGAAAATTCAAAGCTAGACTTTTCTTCTTCCAACCTCCCCGTTGAAATCTTCTGTCCCTTGAATATTGATGGCCTAACTAACCCCGTGGCCTTAATATTGCGGAATGGACTTTAAAGCTTTTGACTTTATGGATGATCTCAAGACAAACCCCTAACTAACCCCGTCGCCTTAATATTGCGGAATGGACTTTAAAGCTTTTGACTTTATGGATGATCTCAGACCGGTTTGTCTTGACTCGTAATAATCTGTTCTAACCTTCCCACAGAAACAAAAACAATCTAATAGCTTTTTATGATAAACTATCAATTTTCATATGTTTTATAACTTTTAAATGTGTCAAATTTAAAATTTTAAATGCTCGCACTAGAGGCCTCATTTGGTTCAGCTTTGAAAAAATATCTTTGGGGAAATGCATATGCATTCGGGATAAAAGAGTTTTCTAAAATGCAAATAGTATTTGGTAAATTGTATTTGGAAAACACATTGGGAAATAACTTTGATCCAAATACTGATGGTAAAAACTACACTTTTTAAAGGACTTTTGCTAATTTAAGAAAAATTCAAACTATTTGCCAACGGAACTTAGCCGCTATTGGGTAGCCTCGCCAGAAGTTAAGGCCTTAGCTGGCAAGTTAGGATTTTCAATGAAATTTATGGAATTATGAAATTGAGCTAGGGCAAAGTGGAAAAAAAAATCAATTTGCATTTCGAAAATGCTAATTTCCTCAAACTTAAGTAAAAAATCAAACACCATTTGCATTTGTCCAAGGAACTTCAGAGTCCTAAAGCCTTTTTGCAATGCTGAACTAAACAGGACTAGAATATGTCTCAAGTTTGTAATGGAAATCTAATCCAAGAAAGTGTCCTAATTTGAGTAGGTTTTTTGGTTTGAGCATATTTTTTAAAGGAGTTTTCTATGTTGAATTCAAATATCTTGGCATATAGGAGATAGAATTCTATTCAATGGAACAAACTAGAGCAAACAAGAAGAACGTTAGGCTTTTGATATATGTGAGTTTTCAATGGGAGTTATTCGTAAGAAATTGTGAGATAACACATTTAGTTTTTTTATTTTTTTTTTGTAATTAGGGGCTGGGAACATATAAACGATCAAACGATTGTAAATTGTGTGCTTTCCAGATTTATAGTAGATTTCTTGATATCAAGTTCTCCTCTTGAGGTTAACACCTACAATCAAACCAAAGCACAAAATTTTCTAATGTCCTTGTCAATTTTTATTGATTTCTCTATTAATTTCACTCTCTTGTGCTTGACTTAAATTACAAGATCCGTTGCTTCCACATTATTTTTACAACAATTAGTATCAAAGCTAAGACTATGATTTTCTAGATTTAGTTTGGGGCTTTTGCTTGTCTAGTCACTATGAAATTTTTGTTGTAGTAATTATTTCTAAAGCAAAAGTGGAAATGGAGAACTTTAATGTTAAGAACAACTTTGGGTCATAGAGCGTTATGATGCTTTTGCTATTAACAACCCAAGTTTTTGCAAAGGCATTGGATGACAAAGATAAATTGATAGAAATCATGAAAATACTACAAGGTAGAGATGATGGAGAAAATGAAGAGTATTATCCTACTAAGTCAATCGAATAATGTGTTAATAGAAGTAACAGATCGTAGATATGTGGGCAAATATTTAGGCCCTTTATGTAACAAAGGGTTAAAATAATCATCTATATAATGTTGAAGAGAATGTTTCATTTTAGCTAAAGGTAATCCCACTCATGCCCATTGAGACAAGTTTAACAAAATCATGGTAGATATGAAGAATATCGACAAAGTCCTAACCGATGAAAAAGATGGCATGTGTTGTCAACTTCTCTACTAGAGTCAAGGGACCACTTTACATTTTGTTGTTATAAACATCAAGGGTCCAATAGCATATAATGTAGCACAAGGACTAGTGATTTGAGGTAGATATAAATATCGAGGGTCCAATAGCGAAGGTAAAACTAGGTTGAAGTCATGCCATGGAAAGTAGAAAGGTTGTGTGAAGTGTTTTCAATGTCACAAGAAGAGGAGCATGAGGTGAGATTGTCTAAAGCTAAGAAATAGAGATGGCAAACGGAGGTAGTGTGGCTATTATTGCCATAGAGAGCACTATCGATGTAAAAATTGCCTCTTGTGTGATTAGTAGCCCATCATGAGATGAGTAGGTGTTAGATTTGGGGTGTTTATATCATAGGGCACCTCATAAGAATCGGTTCGCTACTTACTGAACTCAAAATTATAGTAGAGTTCTCATGACGAATAACGCAACTTGTAAGGTTGTGGGGATAATGACAATTCAGACTTAGATGCATGATGGGGTAGAGTGCACATGAGAGGAGACATGAGGCATAGATCTCAAGAAGAACCTTACATCTCCAGGGACAATTAATGACATGAAGTACACTACTAAAAGTGAAGCGCTGAAGATCTATTAGTGTGCCATGACATTGATGAAGGTAAAAATGCGAGTTCTCTCTCATCTACTCAGAAAAACCATGACAAGATTTAATACAATTTCATCAGGTGAGTCAAACTCAAACTTGAGTTGGTTCTGGTATATGCATTTAGGGCATTTGAGTGAGATAGGTATGATTATGTTGAGTAAGAGGGATCCTTGAAGGGTCAAAAGATAGGGAAGCTAGACCTATGTGAGCACGACATCTTTGGGAGGTAGCTTTAGGTCATGGTACAGCTATGCATTTGATGAACCAACAAGTTGATTGCATTTATTCACATGCTAGGGCCAATCTTCACATCCTTCAAAAGGAAGTGCCCGATATATACTGACATTCGTCGATATTATTCAAGGAAAGTATGGGTGTACTTTCTAAAAAAACAAATCCGAAGTGTTTCATTGGTTCAAGAAGTTTGGGGCATTTATTGAAAAGTAGTCAAGTAAACATAATCAAGTGGCTTAGAACCAACAATGATATAGGATTCTATGGTAATAATTTTATTAAGTTCTCCAAAAAGAAGGGATTATGAGACATCACATCATGCCTAGAACACCACAGCATAATGCGTCGCAGGACAGAGAAATAAAACTATTCTCAAGCAAGCTCAATGTATTCTTCGTATGCAAGATTAGACAAGGTATTTTGGGCCAAATCAATGAAAATGTATATCGAGTAGGAGACTTTTGAGAATGTATGGTTGGGAAAACCAGTTGATTACAGAGGATTATGACTATTTGAATGTCCTGTATATGCTCATGTAGAAATTATAAGCTCATGTTGAGAGTGAAGAATAGCATATTTCAAGGTTTTGCTCATGGGGAAAAGATAGGGTTGTGGTACATTGATCCCAAGTCATCCAGTTTTCTACTCAACAGAGATGCGATCTTCTACGACATTGCTATGCTTTGACAGAGGAATCTTAAGAAACTACTAGTAGAGAAAATGAATTATAACGTCAACGATGAGTTAGAGCATTAGGTAGAGAATTTTAAGACCTCAGTGGTAACAATGATTGAGAAAGTAGGCAAGGCCAAAATTCTTGAAGGCAGTGACACTAAATAACTTATAGAGTTGTAGCATGATAAACTACTAGCATATAGAGAAGGAATATCAAACCACCATTACATTATGGTCATATAGTTATTCCTTATGCATTGATTTTAAGTGACAAGGTAGAGACTGATGAACAATCCTCTTACTCTGAACTGATCACAAGTGTTGACTCATTCTTAGTGGCTAGCGACCATGAGCTACAAGATGGAATCATTCCATTTGAATTAGACATAAAAGCTAATGGAAGCTATATATGGTGCTCACTCTAGTGCTTAAAGTTTTTTTTCAAATAATTTAAGTCACTTTTTTTAAAAAAAATTATCATTTAAAGTATCAATTCTGGTTTAGGTCACCGAAAATCTAACGTGGTCTTATTTTATTAATATCTCATATCGATATGACTTGTCAGAATAATTCGTCTAACATATTATTCCCTATACGACATCATTTTCAACTTTTGCCCCAAATTTGAAACCCTAATTTAAATTTTGCCAAATTGAAACCTTAGTATAATCTTTCCCCCAAAATCACACTCTTCCCCTCCACGAAGCCACTTGCACATTGAGGTAAAAAAATTTTATTTGCCTCTGATGGAATGCTTGTGAGATTGTGTTCGCAAGTGAAGAAGGTCGAATTTCATAGGTTAATAGATGATGACTTGATCGTGGGTAGTGAATATGGTTATTTGCAAAGAGCGGCTGAGCTGCTGAAATTGGCGGGCATGCGAGCAGGAGGATGAGGTAATGTAGGGCGTGCCATGGACATCAAGTGCCAAGGGACACGAATAGCAACTGCAATAAGACTCACTAATCCAGCAACTTGCTACTCACTTGAGCACTGATAGAGACCTGAAGGCGGGAATGGACGAGTCGAATGCGGGCATGCACTGCCGAACGACTGCTCCTAACTCGACATACAGGCAAAGCTCCTTTACCTGCTCCCCCGCCTGCTGCACCTCCTTCTCCATCCACCTCTTAGCCTCCTCCGCCTCTTTGGTGGCAACGTCCTCTGTTTTCTCTGTGTGCGTATGTGTGTGTGTGTGTTTGTGTGTGTGTGTGAGAGAGAGAGAGAGAGAGAGTCAACAGGTTCAACAAAAAAAGAAAAGCAACGTCGCTTTTGGAAATGGGAGTCATGCGATGTCGTTTTTAGAAGGCTAGCCACATTGGCTCATGCAAGGTCGTTTTACATGTCTATATGGACTGTATTTTTAATAAAATAAGCAAATTCATATTAAATTTTTAATTATAAAAGTCACATTATCATTTTGGCTGGAATTTTTTGTTGAAGGCAATTAAGTGATTGTATTTCCTTCAATTTGGCACTTAAGTGAGTCGACATAAACTTTTGACACTAAAGTAAGTATCGTACATAACTTTTGGCATTTTTAGTATTCTTCTGCCCCATAAAATTATCAAGTGCAAATAGGTCTACCAATGAAAGGAGAGCATTCCAAGTGCAAAGGTAGTGAGGTATAGGGCAAGACCTATTGCAAAGGGATATACTTAGTAATAAGGCATTCACTCTAATAAGGTTTTCTCTTATGTGGTAAGACATACATCTATTTGACTGTTACTTACTTTAGTAGTTGGACTACAACTCGAGCTAGAGTAGTTAGATGTGAAAGCAAAGATGAGATGGAAGAGCATATTTACACGAGGCAATTAGAGGGATATTCTATTTAGAATAATGAAGACCACGTTTGTTTATTAAATAAATTATTGTATGAGCTGAAACAATTTCCTAGGTAATGGTATAAGTATTTTGATGTTGAAACAGTCTCCTAGGTAATGGTATAAATGTTTTGATGCTTTCCAGGGTATAAGTGTTTTAAAACAATCTCCTATGTCGAAGTAGCAATTGAGTGCTTAGTTGGATAACTGTGTTTATTTTAGATAGGAGCATTGCACTTTGTTTAACTATTATTTAATGTTAATGATATGTTGATAGCAGTTAAACATATGTCTAATATTGATGTGTCAAAATGGCAATTGATGGCTAAATTTGAAATGAAAGATTTAGATACTACAAAAAGAGTACTAGGCATGGAGATTTTGCATGGCTACATGGTTTTTGCACTTGTTTCAAAATAAATATATTGAAAAGATTGTAGTGGGTGTAACATGTAGTGGGCAAAATTCATCAATACATTGTTAACCATCCACTCTAAATTGTCTAAAAAGTTATTGCCACAAAATAAGTAGGAGGAGCATATGACCCACATTCGTTACTCTAGTGTATTGTGTCTGCCATGTGATGCACTAGGCCTAATATTTTACAAATTGCGAGTATTGTTAATTGTTACATGAAGCATTGTTGTAAGACTAATTAAGAAGTTGTAAAGTGAATCTTCAAATTTCAAAGAGGACAACAAACATTGGTATAGTGTATTGTAGGGATAACAATTACAGTGTGGCTTGGGGTTACTTGCTTTCGGATCACGTTGGTGACTTAGATGAGGGAAGGTCTTCATTGGGATACATACATGCGCTAGTAGGTGGTGCATTGAGTTGGAAAGTGCTCTTATAGGGTAATGTTGCTTTGGCTTCAACTTATGCAAAGTGCATGCGTTGACCTTTATAGGAAAGCAGGCAATATGATTGAGGAGTTTGCTTTTGAACTTTAGGTTGAAGCAGAAAAGTGTGGTCATACAATGTGACAACCAAGGTGGGATATATCTCACTTTGAATTCAATTTATCCCAATTGGACAAAGCATATTGGCATCAAGTGCTATTTCATCCAAGATTTCATGGCAATTGGCAAGGTGGTTGTGAAAAGGATCGCAATAGTGGACAATCCGACACACATGATGACCATGCCCATTCCTCTAGCAAAGCTCAAGTTTTGTTGAAACTCAATTAGGATTTTAGAGAAAGAGCGCTCATCAGGGCACTGGGAGAGCCGAATAGATGATGAGTGCTACAATTTAGCTACAAATATCAATCCAAGTTAGAGATTTATTAGAATATTTCTTTAGAGTTTCCCAAGGAACCCAATTTAAGTAAGTTCCCTACTGTAAATAGGTTTTTTAGTTAGAGTAGTTTCATGATTTGTGCAGGTTTCTTAAAAGGAGTTTCTTCTTTTGGATATAAATATCATGAACATAGAAGTTCGAATTTTATTCGGTGGACATACACATCAGAGAAAACAAGAAGATGTTAACAATTTTATGTTTGTGAGTTTTCCAAATGAGTTCTCTATAAGAGATCATGAGATAACATTTGTACATTTGCTTTGGGAGTAGTTGGGTGCTGAGAAATACTTGAGTTATTGAGCAATTGTATACTCAATTCTGTGTGAATTCATAATGGAAGCGGCGTGCTTTCCTAGCAAAGTAGATATTGACACTTAAAGTAAACCATGTGAATATTTGTGTCGTTACTGTTCGTCATTAATTTCTTCGATAATTTCACTCTATCACTTTTGACTTAAATCACAAGATTCGTTAACTTCGGCATAGTTCAAAACTCAACCCTCGAATTTCCATTTACAATAATATGATTTGTATTAAATTTTCAAAAAAAGCGATATTTCAGCTTTCAAGTTTTCAGTTGTGCTGTTGAAGCTAATTGCAATTGCATTTTTCCTATAAACAAATATTTGACCATAAAATTGCACAGACTTCGCTCTGGTGCCCCTAGTCTAGTAATCATCTATATGAAATCTCACTCATCATTTACATATCGTTCAGTAGACTACGTGATATACACAATAAGTTATTGCATAGACTTACTCTAATTCATTATATCAATCGCATATTAAAAAAACAGTAAGAACAACAAGTCTCGTGAGTCTATATTCAATTACTTCTCAATGAAATTATTAAGAATGCACTATGATAAATAGAAGATTCCACTAAGCAGGACCTTTGCTTGCATTTGTAGCTATTGGATTACAACCATTTGAACATCAATAACAAAGTTGGCAATCCAGCGGGTATTGTTATGGCAAAGGCAGAAACAATAACGAAATAAAAACTGAGAAGAATAAAAAAATACCATAAGTTACATAGAAACCATAGCAAGAAAAACCATGGGGAAAGGAGAAGCAAAATCCACTACTTAAATCAAGGATTACAAAAAGTAGCTCTAAAAAGCTTCAACTCTTTTTGTCTCAACTTTTTGTATAAAAGCAAGAATCAAATCCAAAATAGGAAATCTCTTTTTTGGAAACATTTTCCAATTAGGAAAACCATTCAATTAAGAAACATACTTGAATTAGGAAACTTTCTTTTTTTGAGTTCAAACTTGAGACATATTCTAACATGTATAAATATTAAGGGAGTGACAGCCTAACCACATATTTTAGATTGTTTTCGCTAATGCAAC
This sequence comes from Corymbia calophylla, assembly GCA_014182845.1. Taxonomy (NCBI): domain Eukaryota; kingdom Viridiplantae; phylum Streptophyta; class Magnoliopsida; order Myrtales; family Myrtaceae; genus Corymbia; species Corymbia calophylla. The sequence goes on along the minus strand of CM024701.1, from coordinate 21,415,599 downwards.
TCTTTTTCTTTTTTCTCTTTTTTGGAATTGTTTACCGGATTCGGCGGTCTGGATTAGGTTCCATTTAATGCACGTCATAGACTTTTCCGAACGGTTCCCACGACAAAAATATATAGGAGAGCAGACCTCGGTTCTTCTTCTTCTTCCCATAATTCCGTGCCTGTGCAGCAAGACCGAGGGATTCATCAAAATGAAAATGAGTTCTTGCTTCACCGTCTCCCTCTCTTTCCTCTTCTTCTTCATAAATTTTGTAGGTACTGAAGCAGCACCCACGTTTCTACGGCATTACTGCCCAAACACCACCCTCATCACCCCCAACTCCACCTACCAGTCCAACCTCAACACCCTCCTGTCTTCCCTCTTCTCTGCCGCTGCCGACACTGCTGGCGGCTTCGCCAATGCTACCGTCGGCCAAAACTCTCCTGACCAGGTCTATGGGCTCTTCCTCTGCCGCGGCGACGTTGGCATCGCCACATGCAGCGACTGCGTGGCCACTGGAAAACAGGATATCCTCCACAGATGCCCCAATCGTCGAGTCTCCCTGATCTGGTACGACGAGTGTATGTTGAGGTACTCCGATGAGTCCATCCACTCGGTCATGGAACAAGTGCCTTCTTTCACGACATACCACACTGGGAACATCACCAATCCAACTCGGCTCATGCAAGTCCTGGGAGAGACCATGGACGACATCGCGGCGAGGGCTTCAGTCAGCAAGTCAGGGAAGAACGTCGCGGTCGCAGAGGCAAACTTTACGAGCTTGCAGAAGATGTACACGCTCGCACAGTGCACACCGGACTTGATGGTGTCGGAGTGCAACATGTGCCTCCGGGTGGCAATCGCGGGCCTCCCACAGGCGAGGCAAGGTGGGAGGTCTTTCACTCCGAGCTGCAGCGTGAGGTTCGAGCTGTACCCATTTTATGATGCCTCGGCCACGGCGGCCCCGGTGCCCCCACCGTCCTGCCTACCATCTGCTTCTGCTCCCGTGATCAGACGTAAAGGTACGTGTCTGTTTTTGCTACATGTCTTCCACTATAATAGAATGATATGTCCAATTTTATTTTTTTGGGGGAACTACTTATCCTATTTTATTTTTGAATAAGTGGAGTGAACCTTTAAAAAAAAGGGACGAAGACATTATAAGTGCCATAATCTACATGGCGTCATAAATGTTTAATTAATTAATTAAGTATCATGACTTTGAAAAAGTATCCACTTGAGTAGTGATAAGGATTGCACTAATCTAAAAATATGATGTGTCAATAATTTAATATAACCGACAAAAAAAAATTAATTTAATATAAAACTATCCAATATGGCTCGCGAAGGAAATGATGCTATCAAAAGCTTGCAGAAACGATTCATTAGCCCTTTCTTGCCCTAAATTGATGAATTGGGGCCTAGTCGAACTCAAACCCTAACCCTATCTCTACATTAGGTCCAACAGGGGCCAGTCTTTGTCCTACAAGTGCCACCTAAGGACATCCTTAGGGTGAAAGAGCCGCTACTGGTCCTCAAGGCTCACCACGATGGAAATCCTTTTGATTTGTGGTTACAAAGCTTTCTCTTTTTGGAATGGACCAGTATTATGTGTATCGACATTGGAGATTTTCCCTTTGAGGCTACGAGCTCAAGTAGCAGCACTCAGGGCCGTGCAAAAAGGGTGCGCAATCTCAATTTCTTGAACAATCAGTTGCTTGTTAATTTGATGCAAGAAAAGAGTTAAACGACATCTTTTCTACATGCTTTTGATGATATTACTTACCCAATGAGCCCCATTGGATGATTTTATATTAAATTAATGCCACATCAGACTCTCCGACAAGAGAAATTACCAAAGTTACTTAATCAAACATCTTTTAAAATATTATAACACACAAACGATTGATTGAAAAGTTATTGCACTTAAAATATCATTTTCCCTATTTCAGATTATGCCTCTTGTTGAGATGAACCTGTAACAACCTACTAGTCATTTTGAAGTTAATCGATAAAAAGAAAGAAGGGTAGCTCTCAAAATAACTAAAATGAAAATATAATTCGGCAATAACCTTACTTTGAGTCAAACACAATCATCAAAATTTGTGAATTATCAACCCAATCCCAAATCTAAGCATTTAAAAAATGGAAGAACCAATTCAGGAGAATAAAAAACTTAAATGATACAGATGATTGTTTTCCCCTCTGGACAAGTCCTTAGCAACTTTATGTACCCAAATCTACAATATCACAAACCTGTATATATATACACACACATATACTTACAACATAATATTTAGCTTTGTCGGCTTAGGACGAATATTAAGGGCCATATAGCTAGTCATCGCCCTGTTATTGGATACAACAGTAAGAGTGGACACATTCAATTTCAGCATATGACTTCATTTTCCTAACTCCTTGGTGTCTCGATATCCGCATGTTCTATAAGGAGATAATATTAAAAAACCTGCAAATGCTTCTATTGGTTTAAAAAATCTATATCCCAGTGGAATATCGGCATGCTGTGATGCACTTGAACAGTGAAAAGCCACTATTTGTCTTGGCCCACCTGGAAACTAACTTATTCTATAAAAGGAACCTATTTGAAGCAAACCCAAAGAGAATCTACACACTGTAAGCTTGGTTCACATGCCTTGCTTTGTAGTAATCCTGTGTAGAAAAGTACATCACAAATGCCATTAGTACAATAACTTTTTATTCAATCACTTCATTATTATATATCTATATAAAACATTCACTTGACTGACTCCAATAATTTCTTTTACCAAAATATTTGACATGGCATTAATTAATATAAATCTTTTAGTGCGGGTCATCGGAAAAATGATATCATTAAAAGCTTGTAGAAACATCGTTTAGCCCTTCCTTGCCCCAAGTTGACGGCCAATGTGGTTGCTCGGAAAACAGGAGGAAAGACTTCGCCACAAGTCCGTAGACACCATACTACCCATGGCTCTGAGTGCCACCGGCCTTAAAGGGAAAATCTCCGATACCACATCCAAAATTTCAGTCCAATACCCATGGGAAGAAAGCTACATTACCACAAATTAGAAGGGTTGCCATCCTTTGGCGGCACCCGCAGGATAATAGCCATTTCGTTGATTTGGGTCAACAAATGGCTACATGATGTCGTTTCTGGACGCTTTAGATAACATCATTTGCCCGGTACGTTGCATCAAATGGTTTTATATTAAACTGAAGTTATGTCAGATGTTCTGGCAATACTGGTATAAACTTGACGTTTTTTCATTTTTAAGTGATGGCACTCAAGTAATTGATATTAAAGTGAGCTTGTTACAAAAGTTATAGTATCGATCATCTCATTTTCATGATTCCATTTTTATCCATTTTGATCTGCTTATAAGAGGTGAAGTTTTGCAAGGCATTTTTTTCACAAATACTTGTTGAATCTGTTCCACATTATTCCAATGACTGCACTTGTGTTCTTTGCTCCCCTTCTCCCTGCTTCAAGCACTTCAAAGCAGCTCAATTTACAACATAACTGCATCAAGTCCATTGGTTCAGAACCGAACACTTGTCTCTAGTAATCATATCTTTGAGCTCGGGTTCTTCACGCCTAAAGGATCAGCAAAGCAGTATGTAGGAATATGGTACAAATACATGACTCCCTCCAGAGTTGTCTGGGTGGCCAACAGGGACAAGCCACTTGAAACCACAGATCAATCTGCGAGTTTAATAATTGGCGAAGATGGAAATCTGAAGCTTCTTGATGGGCAACAAAACACTTTGTGGTCTACTAATGTCATGGCAAAGTCCAATTATTCTAAAGCACTGCTTTCAGACTTTGGAAACTTTGTTCTTCAAGACAGAAACACGAATATAATGTGGGAAAGCTTTGATGAGCCAACCGACACTTTCCTGCCAAACATGAAGATTGGAGTAAACATGAAAACAGGAAAGAAACTAAACCTGATTTCCTGGAAAGGCAAAGATGATCCCTCATTCGGAAACTTTGTCGTAGGAGTGACATCAGAGACACCACCTCAGCTTTTCACTTGGAATGGATCAAGCCCTTACTGGAGAAGCGGACAGTGGGAAAAAACCAAATTCATCGGAATACCGACCATGGACAACACATACTACGATCTCCGGCAAGATAATGTCCAGGGAACCTCATATTATTACCTCAATAATTACAACAACTCCATCTTTGGATATGCTTTCATCTCATCTGAAGGATCTCTAGAGTCGGTTTATTGGGCCAATGGCTGGTTCACATACTGGAGGGCACCAGCACCAACTAACTCTTGTGAAATTTATGGAATATGTGGCCCCTTTGGAGTTTGCAACCAGTTTAGTTCACCTATTTGCAGATGCTTAAGAGGTTTTAAACCAAGATCAGATGAAGAATGGAATAGAGGAAACTGGACCAGAGGGTGCCTTAGGGAAATGGAGTTGAATTGTCAGAAATCCGCAAGCAGCGCAGCTTCAACGACTGTCAAAAAAGATATATTCTCGAAAATGGAACAAATAAAATTGCCTGATTCCGCTGATTTTATAGCGATACATGATGCAAAAGGATGTCAAAGTTGGTGCCTGGAAAACTGCTCGTGCTTGGCCTTTTCTTATGTGAATTCTATAGGATGTATGGCTTGGAGTAAAGACCTCCTAGATACTCAGCAATTCTCCATGGGTGGCGAAGATCTATCTATTCGACTTGTGGATGTGGGTGCGGGTGCAGATGTCAGTGTGGTCGCGGATACAGGTTGAAAATATTGAATTAATATGCATTTCGTTTTGCACTGCCTCTGGTTCTTACAATATATTTTCCCAGGTTCAGGTGTACCTATGCGGACAAAACTTATCATCAGCTTCAGTACTATTTCTGGCATCATCTTATTTGGAGCTGGTATTTCAGTCTGTGGTCTTTCAAAGTGGAGAGGTAATAAAAGATGTACGGTTTGTTGCTGTCTTAAGGGTGATGTTGCGCTAACCACAACGTAAAAATCTTGAATTATTTGTAAAACCATGGCTTCAGAAGCTAAGCAGTTACTACCATAGAAACACTGCTTTGCTTCTGATGTTCTCATGCTTATCTTGAGTTGATTTTGTTCTATCTGTAAGATGCAGGGAAGTTTAGGAAAATGACAATCCCAAGGCTCTTTATGTCAGTGGCTGCAACCATCAGATCAGAAGAATTGCCAAGGGAAACTGCCTGGAAAGAGCAAATGAAGGAAGATGATGCATCGAAATTGTGGTTTATGACTTTGATAGCATACGCCTTGCGACAGACAACTTCGATGCAAAAAACAAACTTGGGCAGGGAGGGTTTGGCCCGGTTTATAAGGTAAAAGAAAAGCCTTCTAAGAGGGAAATAAAGATATTATCCAAGATCTGATAGTGATGTTCGTTTTGAAATAGGGAAAACTGAACGATGGTAAGGAGATAGCAGCGAAGAGACTTTCGAGCAGCTCAGGCCAAGGCATAGCGGAGTTCAAGAATGAGATCCTTCTAATATCCAAACTTCAACACCGAAATCTGGTGAGACTCCTTGGTTGCTGCATTGAAGGAGAAGAAAATATTCTGGTGTATGAGTACTTGCCGAACAAGAGCTTGGACGCCTTCCTTTTTGGTTTGTCTCACTCTTTGAAGAATTCATTCCTGCTTTCAACAAAATCTGATACTGAAATTAGATATTTCTTCTGTTTGCTACCTTGTTTAGATTCAAAAAAGAAGGCAAAACTTAGCTGGAGTGTACGCTTCCGCATTATCCAGTGTGTCGCAAGAGGGCTGCTCTACCTCCACCGCGATTCTTGTCTCAGGGTCATACATCGAGATTTGAAAGTGAGCAACATTCTCTTGGATGAAAAGATGAATCCCAAGATTTCTGATTTTGGGCTGTCACGGATGTTTGAAGGCACTCAAGTTTTGGTGAATACTCACAAAGTTGTGGGTACACTGTAAGCTTTCTATCATCACTCTTAGGAGCACTTACTCATGAGGCAATATATCATCTTGAAAGTAGATTAGCAGTATAATTCGCTCACCTTTCCCTTCATGCATGTTTCTACTGTTGCTTTACTATTACCGAGAAAACTCTTCCATGAACATCAAATGGTTCAGATAGTCAATTCGCTCCGAGGAAATTATCGACCAGCACTGCAATGTAAATACTAAAAGATAGGAGAAATACAGTACTTGTCAAATTGGAAGTTTATCACTCTCCAATTTTCACCTCTTATGTCATCCTTTAGTGTATGACTTTTTTTGTTTGAATTGTACTTTGGGAACCCTCCACTTATATTATTTTGTTCACAGTGGCTACATGTCTCCCGAGTATGCCATGGGTGGGATATTTTCAGAGAAATCTGATGTTTATAGCTTTGGAGTATTGCTATTGGAGATTATCAGCGGCAAGAAGAACACGAGTTTAGCTTACCCCAGTCAGCATCTCAATCTCCTCGCTTATGTAAGTGCTAGATCTAACTTCGAACTATTATACCTCCATTTCAGTTTCCAACCATAGGTAGACCTTGAGACACTAACAATTGACAAGTTGTTACAGGCTTGGCACTTGTGGTGTGAAGGCAGAGGACTAGACCTAATGGATGAAGCCATTGGTGATGCATTTTCGACGTCAGAAGTGATGAGATGCATTCAATTAGGGCTTCTTTGTACGCAAGACAATGCCACAGATAGACCCAACATGTCGGCCGTGGTTCTAATGCTGAATGGGGAATCCGATCTTTCGCAACCAAAGCAACCGACATATACATTTTCACGCTTGCTGGCTCACGAAGTCCAATCACAAGAAAGAAGCATCCATTCCGTGAATACCATCACCATTACTACGGTTGAAGGAAGATAAAATTCTCAAATGCATTTTCACCACTAATTCATCTTTCCAAGGTTCAGTGTTCACCAAATTAAAGGGCTTGAATATGCAATATTTTGTTGCACTTTTATGTGGATATATGATGCAAACATAGAGAAAGTGAGGGAATCCGTTTTATGTGGTAGGATAGTTTTATGTGGGCAAGGTCGCAGAAAAGTCCAGATCATCTATATGCAGGGGGATTTCTACCCTTTCTACGTATAAAAGTGTTATCCCTCTCAACATTTCCATTTGCATTTATTGCAGATATCATATAAAAATCAGTTTATTGGTACATCCATTGCATAGTTCTTTTTGTATATGGCTCTCACTTTAGTGTCAAAAGTTTTTGCCAACTCACTTAAATGCCAATTCGGAAAAAAAACAATGAGAAGGACACTAGTGCCATAAGTTGTATATGACACTCATTTTATGCCAAAAGTTTTATTTTAGGTCACTTAAATGCCATTTTTTTAATAAAAAAAATAATCGCTTAAGTGTCAACTCCAATTTGGATTGCTGGAAATCTGATATAACCATATTTTATTTATTTTTCGATCTTAACCCCTAAATAACGCTATGTAGCAGGTTAAAAAATGATCATTTCAATACTAATTGTTACACCTTAACCCTAAGGTATGCAACAATCCCCAATCACTTGTGGTCAAATAAGTACAACGTCTCAAAACTTTCATCAACCATTCTTTTTATCTTTTAATTATGCGCTTGTGGAAATGAAAATCTTCAACTTCAAACATCCGATCAATAGTAACAAAAACATGGTCAAAAAAACAAACATACAAAAGCGACCTCATTTTTTTTATTTATTAACCAAATTGACCCTAAGGAACATATGCATGTACAACCCTATCTTGGGGCACTATTCCGATAGTCATCAAAAGATATAGGGGTAGAAGGGTCAATCTACTTCATCACTTAGGGGTTAAGGTCTGGTCAATCCAAAAAGTTAGCAGCCAAGTGTGCCCATCAAGGACTTGAAAAAAATAGTTAACAATAACGAGTGAGATAATATATTTCAGTAAACAAAGCTCTAAGCCTCGATCAGGATATCAATTCGCCTTGGGAGTACTTAATAGGCACATTCCTTATAACAACTACCAACAATCAAATTGATTCACAGGTAATGTCACCTCATGACTACACATACAATACCAATCACACATACCAGACATAGAGCAAATAGATAATTACATAATCAAAGCACCACATAAACATCTCATGCACACAATAGTGAGGCGTGTTCCAATTATACACTTTCACATGTAAACACGCATTAGGGCTCTATCTTTTCCCCGTGACTCCCAACATTTAATATGTTTAATTCACAGATGAGGCCATGCTAACAACTATCACACAGTAAATATATTCAATTATCTAGGACACAGATTAATTATTAACTTTGTGCTCAAAACATCCATATGTATCTAGATTACTGCATCTACTCAGAGCCAAACTCAAAATCCGTTGGGAGTATGATCACGGCCATTTAAGGCACACCCAAAATCCATTAGTAACATTTCCTCGAAATCCATCATGTTTGAAATCTATCGATAACATTTCTTTGAAATTCATCAAGTATTCGAAATCCATCGGTAACATTTTTCACCTACGTGATCATACGAGCACATTAACTACTCATGTCAATTTTATCTTTCTTTATTAGTCAATACAGACGTGGTTGTGCTCACATATCAATATATTGCAACTTTCACACGTAAATATGCAGTTAAATGATCACACATGAGCACGTACATATAATTAACCCATCAAACTTTGCATGCTTTCATGTTAAAACCTCCTTGCCCAATTCAACACATAAAATATGACATATAAACCCGACACTTCAAGAATTAATATTTATATGTCCTTAAAATCCTCTTTAAAATTAGCAATCAAGGTTGCTCAAATTGGCAATAATTTATCACGGCAAAGCATGTTTCGAGCAATATACAACACGCATAATTCAACATATAACTCATGTAGAAAACACATATAAAGTCCACTTGTCGCTTCTTTGCTATACATAACAACCTATCATAATTAATTCACCTCATGGCAATAATTTCACAATCCACCCTTTGCGTACGTCAAATTCCACTGTAATCAATTATAAAAAGAATATCTAACCAACGTACAAATTTTTCATAAATAGTTATTATTAAAAATCAATAACTATCACCAGAAATAATAAATTTAATTAGTTATTATAAATAATAATTTGTTATCACTAAAAATAATTAACTAATATTTAATTATTTATAAAATAATTAAATATAATTAATTAATCTAAATTAATCTTAATCCGTGAATTAGCACACATTATGATTAGACTATAGTTAATTAATACTAAGAAAGATTAACCAAATTAATCATCATCAAAATTAATTAACCATAACTAACTGCCTACTCCAGATCAGTCCTAAACTAATCTAACCATAATTGAGGTTAGTATGCTAATCAAGGGATTAGCACCATAGCCCTTCATTTAGCAATGGCGGCGGTGCGATTACAACAAGAGCAAAAAGGCGAATGCACGAACGCTTCCGGTTCAGCTAGGCAAGGCTACATGGGGCGGATCTCGGCGAGGAGGGAGAGGCATAGGTGGCGGCTTCGGCGGCTAGGGTGGCTCGGGGCAATCTGGCAGCAGCGTTAGGGCGATCAGACGGCAATAAGGGGTGGCTGGACGGCGAGCGGCCGAGCCGGGTGACAAGGAGGACATCTGATTTCCTCCATCCGTGAGAGGCTCAGGCAGCAAAATCGGGGAAGAGAGGGAACGGGTCAACGGGTGGTGGCAGTTTCGGCAACGTGTGATGGTTCCCGATGAGCTAGTGGAGGCTGAGGTGGTTAGTGGCTGGCCGGCAACCATATCCAACGTGAAATAAGGGAAATAGAGGAAAAAAGAGGAGGGGAAGAGGGTTGGCATTGAGTGGAAGGGCTCGCGGCAGCAAAAGGCGACTCGCTAGCGGTCCGACGGCAAGCAAGTGAGTCGCTCGAGTTGCGGTGGTTGCTGGTGGTGCACGGAGGAAAGCTGCGACGACTGGAGATAGACAGAGGATGAGGAAGGTAGAGTGGCTAGTTCGGCTCGCGACCTGTGGACAAACGCGGCACGCCAGCAATCTGATGTGCAACTAGGATGGCAATGACGGTCGTCAACCGGGACTAAGACAGGAAGAAGCTATAGGCAGCAGTAGACCATTAGCAACCGAAAGGAACGAAGCAGAAGAGGAAATGAAGAAGAAGAAGGAGCCGACTGAAGGACAGAGAGAGACAGAATTTTCAGCTCGATAATCCTTATTCCAATGTTTATGAGTGAATTGCAAATTTTGGGAATTAATGAGGCAAAAATCCAGTAATTTAATCTCAACGTCTGAAAGGTCTGATAACTGAATTTGGATTAAAAAAATCATGGCTAATTCAATCAATAGCAATTTTAGTGTGTCTTAGATTAATGGACGGCTTTTAGAAGTCACACGTGTTTGACCTATGGCTAAAATAATATTAATCCACATTTGTGTCTCCTCAATCTGGGACGACTTTGGTTGTTATGTAATTATAAAGAATCGATTGCTCAACCCTCAACAATCCCTATGGTTGAGTCATCACCCACAGTTGAATTCTCTGGTCATGCATGCACTTAATTCCTTAGTAGCCTTTTTCCTTTAGTTAGTGTCTTATGAGTGATCAAGTCAAAGCAAAACTTAACTAACAGTGCATTGACAAAATATTCATTCATAAAATCTAAACTATGTCGAAAATTTCAGGATGTCACACTAGTCATTGTAAAAAATGACCACTTTAGTGTCAATAGTTGTTAAAAAAAGATCACTTTAGTGTCAATCTTAATGAAAAAGTAATCACTTTAGTGTTGAAAAAATGCTATCTCGGATAAAAATTTTAATTATAAAAGTCAACATAAATTTTCAGGCACTTAAGTATCCTTTTTCTCCGATTATAGCAGTTAAGTGAGTTGACCAAAACTTTTGACACTAATGTGAGCGCTATACACAACTTATAGCATTTTTAGTATCCTTCACCTAAATTTTTTCTAAAGTGATATTTTATTTACACTAAAGTGATCACTTTTTAATAATGAATGGCACTAAAGTGATCATTTTTTAACAACCATTGGCACTGAAGTGATAACTTCTTTACTTGCTACATAACATTATTTAGGGATTATATGCTGACTAAGCATGCTGGCGAGCTACATAGGGTTGAGAAATTAATAAAATATGACCACATCGGATTTCGGTGACTCAAATCAAAATTTGCACTTAAGTAATCATGTTTTTTTTTAAAAAAGTGGCACTTAAGTAATATGAAAAAAAAAAAAACTTTTGGCACTAAAGTGAGCTCCTACACAACTTTTAGCATTTTTGGTATCCTTCTCCCAAAGTTTTTGTCATAAAAATTAATTTTAGATAAATATGACACGGCTATATCAATATGGCATTTTTTATGGCATTAGCCCTTTCTTTAGTGGTATATGGCCTATGGCTTATTCCAAAAAGTTATAGCTTCCCAAATTCTCATTAATCAAAGTTTTTGCTCATCCTTACATGAGGCGGGCCGTCCATAAACGGAGATTTGAGGCCATCAAAGTCGAAGTTTCTAATGTCTGTTTGGCCTGAAAATTTTACATAACTGTAATCTATGTATTAGCTCACTTCACTATAAATTTCAATTAAAACGGATGAATGATGAGTACATACTAGTCATTTTTGGGTGACCCATGCACCACGAGGCTTTGATCCAGTGGATATTGGTTAGAAACCATTGTGTAAGTGGCTTGGCTGATCACCATATAAAGGGATTCAGGAAAAATTGTCCAAAAAGTCCTAAACTTATTATAAAACGGCCAATTCAGTCCTAAATTATTTAATTGTGCTATTTAATCCTAAACATTTTGACAATTTTTTTTTATTTTTTTTATTTTTTTTATTTTGGTAAGGTAAGTATATATATATATATAAACGACCAGAGACTTACAACAATTGTGAATCGTGGCACCGGCAGGCACTCAACTAGACAATATGTCTTTGGAGTGACAAGGTACCCCGTTCACCTGAGAGAACAAAAATGTACAAAGGAAACAATCCTACATATAGGCCAAGGGCAGTACAACATCAAAAATACGTGGATCTATTCCCCAACTCCGCCGCATCCTTCTATTCCTAGGGTTGTCTTCCACCCTATCAAGGCCGCCGCCTTATCCTTCACCGCCTTGAATAGCTGCAACTTCAAGGATGGAATGTAGAGGTTTTGGCCACGGAAGATAATATCATTCCTGGTTTTCCAAATGATATAACATAGCGCTCCAAAAGAAAATCAGGCTATCTCCTGATAGAACCCCTTGCCAGAAAAAGCATTGCTAACCCAATGGAGATTGTCCGGCCAAGCAGAATTGATCCAAGGGATATTACATTTAGCGGCCCAAAAGTTGGCTAGGGAGTTGGGGACGCAACATTCAAAAAATAGGTGATTGATTGAGTCAGGTCTTGCCTTGCAGAAAGCACATACCGTAGAAGGTATTCTACCATATGACATGAGGAGTACCTGTGTTGGAAGGCGATTTTTGGAGGTGAGCCATAGGAGGAATTGGTGTCTAGGGGCTAGAGTCTTATCCCAGACAAAAGAAGACCAGCGCACCGGGTTGGCCTTGTAGCGGATAGTGGCCCAAGTAGAGGACGTCAAGAATTTACCTGAGCATTCCTCCATCCAATTAAAATTGTCTTGGCCTTGAGATAGTGGAGGAACTAGTATTTGCCACACTGACAAATCTTGCATAAGTTGGTGCCCATCTGGAGTATATAAATCATTTACCTTGGCTTGTCGAGAAAGGTCTGACTGATTAATATAAGTGTCAGAGAAAAACAAGTTAAGAGGGCCAATTTCTAGCCAAGGATCATACCAAAGCGATGTATGTTCGCCATCACCTATCTTCCATCGAAAGTACGGCTGGAATACATCTCTGAGTGCAAGAATCTTCCTCCAGGCCCAAGAACAAAGAGTCGAAGTAGGAGAGATCCAAAAAAATTTCCTTTTGAGATATGTGGCGTGTATCCATTTACACCATAACGATTTTTTGTCCGTGAAAAGCAGCCATATGTGTTTGGCCATGGCTGCCTTATTACTATCCATGATTCTCCTCACACCAAGTCCTCCTTCAGGTGTGGAGAGACAAACATCAGCCCAAGATACTTTAGCACCTCCCGGCCCCATGGTTGGCCCCTTCCAGAGAAACTGTCTACATATTTGCTCTATTTTGTCGACTACCGATGCAGGAAGCCAGAAGATGGACGCCCAATAGGCTTGGATGGCATGTAGTACTGACTTAATGAGTTGGAGCCAGCTCGCAAACGAGAGGAATCGGTGTGTCCAAGATTGGACTCTAGCAGTAAGGTGGCAAATCAGGGTATTACAATCCACTTTGCTCAGCCGGGAGGTGATAATAGGCACTCCCAAATAACGAACTGGAAACGAGCCCAAATTGAAGCCTAAAGCCTGTATGATCTGGTCCCTCACTGTATTGGAGCCACCAGAGATAAAAACTACACTGTTGTTGGGATTTGGGGTCAGGCCACTCCATGAGGAAAATAATGTGAGCCCGTTCTTAATACAAGATATGGATGCGAGGCTCGCTTGGCTGAAAATAAGAACGTCATCTGCAAAAAACAGATGAGATAGTTGCGTTGCCTTGCAACGCCAATAATACCGGAAATCCGGATGTCTGGTATGGACATCAATGATTCCTGTGAAGATCTCCATCGCCAGGGTGAAGAGATAAGGAGACATAGGGTCTCCTTGTCGAAGGCCTCGTCCACTAGAAAAGAAGCCATGTAGTTCGCCATTAATAGAAATGGAGAACTTCGGGGTGCGAACACATACCATGATCAGTCTTGTGAAATGGTCAGAGAAGCCAAAGGCCAGGAGGGAGTTCTCTAGGAAGTCCCAATCCAATGTGTCATAGGCTTTCCTGAAGTCCACCTTGATAGCACATTTTGGAGTGTGGGGCTTGTTATGAAACCCACTGAACAGTTCTTGAGCTAGAATAATATTGTCACTAATCTGTCTTCCTTTTACGAATGCTGTTTGTGCCTGGCTTATAAGGTCAGGAAGAACGGCAGAAATTCTAGAAGATATAATCTTAGTAATACATTTGTAAATTATATTACAACATGCAATTGGACGATAATCCAAAACTGATGATGCATTGGGGACTTTAGGTACCAAGGCAATGATAGTATTATTGACTTCTTTAAGTAACGAACCTGATACAAGGAAGTCCATAACAGCTTTAGTGACTGAGGAGCCCACCTTATCCCAGATTTTCTTGAAAAAGTCCACATTATATCCATCTGGCCCTGGGGCTTTGTTACTAGCAATAGAGAACATAGCATCACGGACATCCGAGGGACGGAAGGGGAGGGAAAGAAAATTGACTTGGTCTAGCCTAAAAGGGGAGTGTATAACGTCCCTGATCTCCTGGATAGATGGTCTTGAAGCCACAACGGCCGGGGCGAGTAAGTCTTGGAAGTATGAGACAAATACTCTCTGGACTTCTACCTGCTCAGAAATCAATTGACCCGAGCTGTCCATGACGGATAGAATCCGATTGCGGAGGTGTCGATGATTGACCAAATGGTGAAAAAACTTGGTATTGTGGTCTCCTTCCTTTAGCCATCTGATACGAGACTTTTGTCTAAAGAAAGATTCCTCCAAGGACCTGAGATCATAGTACTCTTTGATTTGTAAGTGCTCACCTTCTGCCAAGAGGCTATTTTGAGGGTCACATTTTGATAATTTATTAATTTAGTCTTAAACCTTTTAATGAGTTGCCAATATAGTCCTTCAGTAATTTCTAGCCAAACTAATCTAGAAGAAATACATTGGCAATTTGGTAAAAGATTTATGAATAAATTGACAAATTGTAAAAAGGTTTAGGACTAAATTGGTTGTTGCATAATAAATTTAGGATTGAATTGACACAAGTGAAAAGTTTAGGACTAAATTGGCCGCCATACAATAGGTTTAAGACTTTTTGGACAATTATCCAAGGGATTCAAGATATTTTTCTCCCCCTCTCTAAACTCATCTCTCATTTCTACCTTCATTTCTCTATCTCATTCTCTAGTCTTACATCTCCTTCAATTCTCCCTAGTCTTGAAAAACCATATAAACTGGGATTTGAGGAACTCAAAATTGTTAAGTAACGAGTGAAGGTTGAGAGAACTTGAGCAAACTGGTGTCGGTTTTGCCAAAAATCGTGAGTTGAGTGAGAAAATAGGACCCCTTGCTTCACATATTCAAGATAAAACACTTTCGTCCCTCTATCATTTAATGTTGTATCTCATTCGCCAAAGATAGATGAGCTTCGGATTACAATTAAAAGCCGAGGTATGGTGGCTCGGATAGCCCTCACGTGCACTGCGAATCCACTACCTTGGTCTACTAGTCGATCGACATAGTTATGGCATCTAGTACATATGATTTAACCATTTTGGGTTATTGTTGACACCTAAATTTTGACTAAGTGTTTAAATTTAAATTGCATAGAAAATTAGGGACTAATTTGGCCCTAACAAAAAGGATTTTTGACCACCTAAGTATTAATTTTATTTACCTTTTCTAATTTTTATTTTCCCTTATTTTACACTATTTTTCGGATAAATATAGTTATAATTATAATTATAAAAAAAAAAAAAAAGGTCCATGAGGGGGCTGGGCTTTCATGCCCAGCCCCATTCTTCTTTTCTTTTCTTCTTATCCACGCCAGCCCAGGGCCCAGCCCCTTTCATTTTCTTGCGCGGCCCGGCCCTCTCCATCTTCTTCTTCTTCCTCCCTTCTTCTTCTTCCCTGCATGCGAGAAGCAGGAGAGCAGAGCGGAAGACAGAGAGAAAGGGACAGATCGGCGACGATGGGGACTCCTCGCATGCGCCATTAATGCCGTCCAGTGGAGCAACGCGAAGACCGGCGGGAGACCCGGACGGATGGGACTCGTCTTCAATGCAAAGCAAGTGGCGAGGTAAAGCGGGGCACGCGGGCGGCTGAAGGGACACCGGTTCGGCCGAGGAGAGCCCGGCTGGGCGCCGAGGACCGCCGGTCGGAGCACCTCCGTCGACCGGGCTTCTCGCCTATAAATAGAGGGGTCGAGCGAAGGAGCAAAGACAGAAACACAGAGAGAGAAAAACACAGAGCGAGAAAGAGAGAGGAAAGTGAGATCTGAGAGAGAGAGGGGAAACAGATCTGAGAGAGAGAGAAATTCGAGGGGCGGCGAAGCTTTGGCGTTCTGACTTCCCGGGAGAGACATCCAGGGAGGCCGGAATTCCGAGCGACCGCCAGTCGACTGACCGGATCTGAGAGAGAGATCCGAGGGCGGAGAGCGCCGCGAGAGAAATAGAGATCCGAGAGAGAGCCGCGGGCCAAGCGCCGGCCGCGCAACACGAGTTGTCGGGCCGACGCCACCACCACTCCGCCACTGCAGCCCAACCTCTGACGGCCGCCTGACGGCGTCTCTTCCATCGCCATCCGCCGCGTAGCCGTCGCGGTCTCTCCTGCCAGCGAGTCTTTCCCGTCACCGCCCCCGATCCGCGACGACCCCGCCGCTCATGGATCTCGGCCGAACCTCACGCCAGCCCTGCTGCCGACTGTCGTCGTCCCTGGTGCTGCTCGCCGCTTCGTCGTCCTGTCGGGTGGTCTCGTGAAGATCGCCGCCGCTCGCCATGGCCGTGTCGGGAGGCGCGCGGCCATCCCTCATCGGCGCTGCAGAGGGATTGCCAAAGAGAGGGGCAGGGCAGTCGGGTCATGACCGGGTCGGACCCAGTCGACCCGTTAGGGTTTGGTTTTATGGGCTATGGGCTGAGATGAACAAGGCCCATTGGGCTTATTCTGTTTGCTTGGGCTGAAGTTTGTTTTTATTTATCATATGGGCTTGACTAATTCTTATTTTTGTTTTCAGGTTTTGGGCCTAACGAGATGGGCCCGTTAGCCGAGCCCAGCATGGCCGGGGAGTCCAAGAGTCTGGAGCCCAGGCCTCGCTCTGGGTTGGCCTTGACCCGGGTCGGATATGGAGATCCGACCCGACTCGGTCCGGTCGTTTTTTTAATAATATAATATTATAATAATAAAAATAAAATAAAAATGTTTTTATCCTGAAAAAATAATAAAAAATATTTTTTTTTCCAAAAATCAGAAAAATCCAAAATATTTTATATTTTCAAAAAAATCAAAAAAAAAGCCAAAAAAAAAAAAATATACTTTTTCACAAATGTATGAAAAATCCTTGAAAAATGCAAAAATACCAAACCTAAGGGTTTAAACAAGATTAGGTACCGAAAGGGCATTAGTGATTAACTAGTGTAATCAAGTCCCCGATCCTAGTTTCTCTAGTTGCGCAGGAGTAAAATATTTCTCCCGATATTTTACTTGGGTTTCTAATCGACCCACCCCAAACTGATTAGTGGCGACTCCTTTTTAAATGAAATTGAATTGCAGGTTAAAAATTCAAACCTTAAGTCGTGAATTGGTGGGCTTGGGAGAGCCTTGGCTAAAACCCTTATGAACGGTGTTCAGCCGAGCCATTAGCCTCCCGGGACGCGAGAGGGAGGTCGCGATAGCTTGGCGACTCCACTGGGGAATATTTTTTTTGTGGACTTAGGCCATTTTGTCTTGTTTAAATGTTTTCCTAACTTGGGTTTTTTTTCTTTGCAGGTAAATATTAATTTTGTTGAAATAAATTTTCCTGTATAAATTATTGTGCATGCTTTAAATGTTTTAGCACTACACTGTGGCACACACAACCCTGCCGCCAAACCTGGGCCGCCATAGGATATTTTAGGATGGTGTTAAGAAAGATACGGCCTTGAACGCGAGACCGCGATGTAGGGGCTGCCTTTCTTTTCCCCGAATTTTTAAGAAGAGCCGAGGTTGAGAGGATTTGGCATGAACGCAAGACTGCGTCAGTCAGATTACCTTTTAATCTCACTATGTCTTTTTAGTCAGAAATCGAACCACACGTATCATGTGTGTGTCTCGTGTGATTGTCATCGATTTCCTCGATTAAGTAAGTTTTCTATCCTTGTGCTTTGCAATTTACTTACTTTCTTGTATGTCTCAATTGGTCCATGATTAATTTTGTTTAGTTATGATTTTAAAGCCATGATCATCCCTTTATTTAAAAAAAAAAAAAAAAAAAAATTTGCAAAGAAAAAAAAAAAAATTCATTAAGTTTTTTTTTAAAAAAATTTGCAAAAAAAAAAGTGTTCAATTCATGCCTTTATTTCCCCGAATTGTGCCATGAATTTCTTGTTTGAATTTCTTTTTTTCAAAAATTTCCCGTGCCTTGAAAAAGAAAAAATAGTGCAAAATCAAAAAAATTTTGCAAAAAAGAAAAAGTTCAATTTATTAAAGATTTTAAAAAATTGCGAAAAAAAGTTCAATTCATGCCTTTATTTCCCGAATTGTGCCATGAATTTCTTGTTGGAATTTCTTTTTTTCAAAAATTTCCCGTGCCTTAAAAAAGAAAAATGGTGCAAAATTTAAAAAAATTGCAAAAAAAGAAAAAGCATTCAATTCATTAAGTTTTTTTAAAAAAATTGCAAAAAAAAAAAATGTTCAATTCATGCCTTTATTTCCCGAATCGTGCCATGAATTTCTTGTTTTGAATTTTTTTTAAAAAAATTTCCCGTGCCTTATAAAAGAAAAATGGTGCAAAATGAAAAAAAAGAAAAAGAAAAAACTTGTTTAAATGTTTTCCTAACTTTTTTTTTTCTTGCAGGTAAATATTAATTTTGTTGATTTGTATAAATTATTGTGCATGTTTTAAATGTTTTAGCACTACACTATGGCATACGCAACCTTGCCGCCGGACCTAGGCCGCCATAGGATATTTTAGGATGGTGTTAAGAAAGATACAGCCTTGAACGCGAGACTGCGATATATAGGTTGCCTTTCTTTTCCCCGAAATTTTAGGTAGAGCCGAGATTGAGAGGATTTGGCACGAACGCGAGACTGCGTTGGTCAGATTACTTCTTAACCTCATTATACCTTTTTAGTTAGAAATCGAACCACACGTATCATTCGCATGTCTATGTGTTTACTTTGATCTTTGAGAGCGAGGCAATTTCTTAACCCTTTTTATTTGGTTATTTATTTACATTTATGAACCCATGGCAACTGAGGTCAGTCATTTAGTCGTTTGTTTTATATGCGATGGGTAGACACGATGTCCAGTTCATTCCTGCTCCCAAGAAAGAGCTCCTCTGTTGGTGGGACCAGTTAGATCAACCCGGTCAAAAACATGTTGAAGATAGAATCGGCCATCTCCTCCCATTTCTCCAAATTAGAATCCACCCTAGAGTCATGCAAGTGATCCCCCATTTCTAGTGTCCTGAGACCTCCACTTTCATACTTGGCAAATTCGAGCTTTCCCCAACTCTGGACAAATACATAATTACCATTGGAATGCCTTTAGGAAATGAGCTCGTGTTAACTCGGGAATTTGGCTAGCTCGATTTTATAAAAAAATTGTGACTCCTTTAGTAAGGAGGGTTTTTAAGGTTAGTTGGGATGTTTGCCCACTATCATTTTTAGTTGAATTTTTTGAAAAAAAGAACAACCCATGGCAAAAAAGAAAAAAAAGCAAAATTTTTCTACTGGTCTTCTTTGGGTTCATCGTCATCCCACATCGAAAAAATGCTATAAATCCTTCAATTGCATGGGTTGTCAATTAAATTCGTGCCAGGTTGAATTTTGTAGACTTGGTTTTAACAAAAGCATTTCTGTCCCTCAATCGTTTCAAAGAAAACACAAAAAAAATCTTGAGGGCTGCGCCAGGAAATTTTACAAATGCGATCTTTTCTTATATAAAAGGATTTGGGCATTAAGAATTTCAAGCACCCACTGCAAAGGTTTCAAATCTTAGAAAAGTAGGCCTTAGTAGGAGATACTCTTGTTGATTTGATTTCCTAAAGAACCCTATTCCCGAGGCATTCCTATGATGTGCTAATTTGTTTAGAGAGGGGAAGTCTCGCTTTTACAGCTCGAAATATCACAACCCGATCCCACTACTTGGTTTCTCCGAGATCACTTCATATTATCCCTACAGGGTGGTTTGTCAGTACAGGGCCTTCCAGGAGATCCTTCCCCTGCTCGCCCGGTTTGTCCCCAGTCCTTTTTAATCACATGACCCAAGATTACTCAGAAGAAAGCCGCATCAGCCACACTGAAAAGATCATTGTGCCCAGGAGATGGAGAGGACAAGAGAAGGCTCATCATGCTTCCACTCTACATTTTCAATCACTAGGTCATTGGTAACTTGCAACTGATAGTCCCAAACGTGATTGACAAGCCAGCCTAACAGGAGCAAATCGAGTCTTTTAATCGGAGTTTGGGAATGAGTTGGATGCGTGTCTCTGGGCTAAAAAGCAAAAAAGCTTTGCATATCCGAGGCTCCTCTTCGCATATAAAATGGCGGTCATAACCCCCAGTTTTTGTATTTAGGAAATTTCATTTTATTTCTAGTCCTAATGTTTAGGGACTTTTGTTATTTGAATTCTATCATTTCAATTCCAATTTTAGATGATTAGGAATGTCTTGTCCTTGGAATCCTCTTTTGATAAATAAAAACGACCGGATCCATTGCCATGGGTCAATCTTCATTTATCTCGTGCTCATGCATGCCTTTTTTGTCTCACAGGTGATCATGAATCGCCAACCACCACCCATCCGTGCATGGCCACATGCACAATTGTGAATGATCGGGGTGATGTGCAAAATGGCCTTACTAATATTGAAGATGACGTGGGACAAATCCCCATTGTCCTTCGACAACTCTCGAGGCAAATGGAGTCTGCTCAAACCAGGCCCAACCGCGTGACTGCCCTATCAGGGAGAAAAAATTTGTGACACTTGCAGACATGCCAAAAAGTGACCAACAAAACAGACATTTTGCAAGGATCATGAGTAAGCTGAGTGAATTGCGGGATCAATACCCATTTGATTTGTCTAGCTACGCCGTTGTCAAAATCCCAGAGGAGCTCAAGGTGCCTGAATGCGAGGCATTCGCCAATGCTTGTCACCCAGAAAGCTACCTGCAAGCTTACCTAGTCCAAAGGATGATTCGATCATACCAATCAAATCTAATTGGCCCCGCCTTGAGATGGTACATCGTGAGGAAAATCACTCTTCTCAAGACTTGGGAGGAATTGACTGATATTTTCCTTAAAGATTATGACATTGACGTCAATATCACCCCACCTCACAAGGAGCTTGTAAACAAGGAAACGATAGGGAAAAGTTCGTCATGGCATGTATTGCAATAGAAAGAAGCTTGACTGCCGGTATGGCCCAAAGTAAAGGAGACCAATAGGAAGAAACTTTGAGGCGGTTCTGTATGACAAAAGGGCCACCAAACAATGCTCCATTAATGGGAAGCTTCCTACCATGAGAGGTAAAGAACCCGAAGACATGGTTAAAGTTGTAAAACCCGTTCAAAATCGAGGCACCATGACGCTGCTTCCCAAACTTACTGTGAGAGCTAGGGTCCTAAGGGCACTAGCACCCATCAACCTAGGGAATGAAACTCCACCGTCTCCCGGTGCCTTTGACAAGCTCAAGCTAGCATAATGAAGGGCTTTACTCAAGAGGTTTGGACAAGGTGTCAAGAAGGGAAAGTCGGAACAATCCAAGCCATCGCCTGCCACCAGACAAGTGCAAAGTCCAACGGCCATTGAACAGCCACGCCGAGGCTTTGAACACCGCCCGTGGTACAGTCCTATGGAGAGTTGCCAGCACTATACAGATGAAGACGACCATTCACATGGTAACCAGCTCTTGCCCGCATACGGACCCCAGAGCTTGCTAGGTGGAGGAACGCTCGCCCTTCATGATTTTCCTTCCAATGGGCTGCTGAATTTGTCACCCAACTATCTGGGTAACATAGACGCCTCATCCTCGGTAGGAAATTTCGACCCCAAAGAAAACGATGAGATGATCTCAGAAGAATCCAGCTTCCCTGAAGGAGCAGAATTTAATGCTGCCATGAAAGGATTGGCAACACAGCAAGAGGAATGGTTCCTTAATCGAGATGCGGCAAGCCCATCTCACCTTAACAGAATGGTGATTCCCGAAGGAATGGAAATTGCTGATTTCCGTAAATATGACGGTACAACTTGTCCCGTGACCCACTTGCAATATTTCCAAGCCAAAATGAGTCGGTACGCCAACCAAGCACCGTTCATGATTCGAGCCTTCCAAGAAAGTCTTATTGGGTCCGCATTGCAATGGTTCTTCTTGTCAAAGACTTGCCTCGTGCATGATTGGGATGTCTTGTCCTCTACATTCCTACATCAATACCAAGACAAGATAGGATTTGCGTTCCCCCACAAGAATTTGGTTCACGTCAAAAGAGGACCAATGGAGAATTTCCGAGCGTATGCGAGAAAGGTGGGAGGCTTTCGTGATGCGGCTATTCCTCGGTTGGCGGAGGAGGAAATGATGAAGCTGTTCATAAAAGCTTTGCCTCGTAAGCTTCGTTCCTGGTTGCATGGAATGCACTTCCATAACTTCAACAAAGTGGTCCTCTCGTGCGAATACTTCGAGTCCATCATGGGCAAAGAACTCAAGGGCGTTTGATTCGGGGGTCAACGACAGTAGCTATCAAGTTCCTCCCTTTCACATGAGCTTTCATGGGTTTCAGTTTTCTTATGATTTCCTGTTTCCATCCTATCTAGTGTGTTACTGTTGCATTTTCCATTCCAGTAATGTAATTTGTTTCACTAGTGAATGTACAGTTTCAACATTTCATTTTGAGAGCATGAGGGGGTACCCCAAACTGGCCCGGTGATGTTATCCAACCATGAAAAGAAAATATCATCCGAAGAGAATCCTGAGGGCTGGGCTTTCTCATGCTTCCTCCAAAACATGCTTGTGAAATCAAAAGCATTTCATTGCAAAAAAAAAAAAAAAAAAAAAAAGTCAAATTTGACCCTGTTTGTTTTTCGATTTACTTATTTCGTGTCTCAGAACATCACCCCATTGAAAAAGGAGCATTTGAAACCAGCACATCAAGTCCCAGGGATATGGACTCAACAAATTCAGGAGTATTCTTCCAAGAAAACCTGGGCAAACGGAAAATATTACTCCATTTATAAAGAGGTATGTCTCGCTTCCTAACATGATTTTAGGAATGATGCTTTCTTGCTTTTCATTTGCAGGGAATAAAAGATAGGACGTAATAGGTATGTGCACATGATCAAACTTGAAACATGCAGATCGTAGTAGCTTAAGAAAAGCTTCCTGAGACGTTTCCTCCATGCTATTTTTGGCCTCCCTCATCTCCCGAGTTATCTCGGCAAGCCGTTCCTAAAACTCTAACAAATGGTTCTTTTCCGCAACATCGGTGCAAGCCTAACCAGCAGTTTCCTTCCCGTAACATATTCCAGGAGGTCGGGCATTGCAATTTTAGAGGCAGGACGTTCAACTTTGACACATGCTCTGCGAAGAAGTGATTACCGACAGGAAATTGGAGGTTTTGATTGTCCATCTTAGATTCCATCGAAGCTTGAGGTACATGACCTTGCCCAACGCTGCTGATGTCTAACAGCGAGAAAGGAAAAATTTCCACAGAAGAAAGGCGTTGAAGATGGATCGACCATCATCGGCCATTTGTCTAGGGCCATGGGCAAAAAGGGCCAACCAAAATGAAGTGCCAAATTGTGGCAGGACCATGGCAATTATCAACATTCTGGATATGCCAAGAAGTCATCAAATACCAACTTTGTAGAAGGGTAACTTGGTATCGTTTCCAATACCCCCATCCAACTTCATTCCTAATATATTTTCCCTATTTTGACAGGAAGCATTAGTGAACAGCACGAAAAATGAACTCCTTCACTTCCCCTTCAAATTGGCTACTGTCAACAAAGAGAAAATCCATACAATTCCATAGAAGCTTGAGGTACATGACCTTGCCCAACGCTGCTGATGTCTAACAATGAAAGAGGATAAATTTCCACAGAAGAAAGGCGTTGAAGACAGATCGACCATCGTCGGCCATTTGTCTAGGGCCATGGGCAAAGAAAGCCGTCCAAAATGATGCGCCAAACCTTGGCAAGGACATAGCAATCACCAACATTCAAGATGCCGAGGAGTCATTGAATACAAACTTTGCAAAATGGGAAGCATCGGCTTTTAAAAAAAAAAAAAAATAGAGAAGAAGAAAAAAAAAACTAACCTAAAATGTCAATTCGAGCCAATCGACACTGGTCAGCCAAGCACTTGGAGATGACCCATGCTGAATTCACCCGACTTGGTGTAAAAAGACAGGTCATTCTAGCGGCCGGATCACTTAAATTAAAAAAAACGCGTTCTATGGACACCGCCGGCGCTTTAGCCGAGTGGTATCCGGGAATGGAACGCTAAGGTCCGAACGGGGGTTCGAATCCTCGAAGCGGCAGTGGCCGCATGTGAAAAAAAAAAGAAAAAAAAAAAAAAAAAAAAATTTTTAAAAAAGAAAAAAAATTTTTTTTTTTTTTTTTTTTTCTCCTTTTCTCTCTCTTTGCTTTTTTTTTGCATACCGAGATCGGAAGTTCAGGATCTCATGCTCCCTTTGAGCCTCAGGACCCCAGGTGCATCCTATCATTTGTAAACTAACAAAGGGTAATGTTGTATCGTCTCCAGTTTTTCAACTTTGGAAAATTCATACACTAACACATTCCCTCTCATTCTTTTTAGGGTCATATGTCTGCCAAAAGTGTGGACGACAAGTGCAAATTGGCAAAAGGGTCATCTGTCCGCCAAAAATGTGGACTACAAATGCAAACTGGCGAAGGGTAATGTTGTATCGTTTCCGAGTTTTCAACTTTGGAAAATTCATACACTAACACATTCCCTCTCATTCTTTATAGGTCATCTCGTCCGCCAAAAATGTGGAAATGGTGGATGACAAATGCAAACGGCGGAGGGTAATGAGATATCGTTTCCGATTTTTCAATTCGAAAATTCATACACTAACACATTCCCTTTCATTCTTTGTAGGGTTATTTGTCCGAAAGGTGTGGACGACAAAGTAGGAAGAGATATGTCTGATGACAATATTGGATCATCACTCCCAAATATTGCCAAAATGGATAACAAGAATCTTTCGGGCCTTAATTCGCATTTGCTTTTGGCTCTACTCAGCAATTGATTTCTGCACTTTCTCCCGTGCAAGGGAAAAAATAAATGTGCCCATCCAATCAAAGATGGGATTTTCAATCCCGATCGATCATTCATGTGTCATTCCCTTTGAGTAGGGACAATCCATGAACACTCATTTTTTAATAATCCCCCTATATTCAAACACGTCTGCAGAGACAATTTTGCATCTCATGCTCTTAGAAAGTTTTCTTCTTTTGAGTAAATTCAAATCATTCAAAGGATGCAAACTCCTTCGTGCTTACAACAATCCATGCCTTTTCAAAATAATTTTTGCATGATGATTTTTGTCTATCTAAGTCATTAATTCCATTGAGGATTATCAAATTAGACAAATTCAATGAACAATGTGAGATCAATTGAGCATGCTAAATGAGGTACATCAGGATGATGAAAGGCAAACCATAACCTACACACCGTCCCCTGATTAAACACTTGTGAGGTGGGCATAGGAAATTCTATGTCTACAAGGTAAAGAGTTCTCTCGCGAATAGTACGATGACCAAAGTGATGAGGGGCATTTCATTTCTCTACCCTAAACACTACAGGTTATCCACTGCTTAACCCCTTTGGGCCCCATGCCATTGTGAAGTTTCTTTCATATTACCCCTGTCAAGAACCACCCCACACTGGGGCAGATTGAAGAAAGGGACGGCATCACAAGGTGAGAAAATGGATATAAATTTTCTTGCTTGAACTTGCATCAATCTTTGGGTGTTTTTATTCCATATGAACACTCATGATAATTTAAGTGCCCTAGAATGACGAAGAGCAATTTTCTTCTATTCTACACACTTGTATCCATTGTACAACCCCATTGAGTTTGTAAATTCATTTCAACTCCCCACATTGGGGCAAAGAGAAGATCACTATCATTCAAGCATCATAAGCCAAAGCGCCCATTGAAGATGAAGACCCAAGAGTCTAAGACAATCTTGAAAAAAAAAAAAATGAAAATTAGGGGCATGAAAAAAAAAAAAGCGGTGTGCTGGTAAAAGCAAGGCCAATGCCCTCAAGCAAAAATGATGCTCGAGCAAAAAAATTCTCTACAAAGACGAGCTCCATTAATGAGGAAAAAGACCGGTGACAACATCAAGATGATCACCACCTCTTGTACACATTTTTGAGCCTATAATTTCATTTGTTTCTCAACCCATGAGCCAAATATACATTATGTCCCTTTGTAAAAGTCTCTTCTGACTAGGGCACTTGAATTAACGTAGGAATTCATATGTTTATAAACATCACTCAAAGAAGTACGAGCAAGATCATTCCTATCTCTTTTCGCAGGGTTCTTGACTTGTAAACCCGAAGATGGCTATGCAACATTTCTTTCTATAAGTCTTGACCTTCGTGGTCCCCTTTGCTAAGCCTTTGACCAAGCCTACATTACGGTCCTAACAAAGACCTCTCAGATTGGTAAAGTCGTACCATTTGCGAGAATATTCGGATCCCTGTCACCATGATGATAGTGAAAGGGTGAGATTCCTATGATCCCGCATTAATGGTCGGGACAAAATAGCCTTTTCAATGAGAGTGAGTGGAAAGCCCTTTCAGATTGAAGGCCTCTCATTTGACATGTTCAAGACATTCTCATTTTGAATATGAATTGTCTTTCTCAAAAATTTTCCCTAGTGGGACTTTGGTGATGAAAATTGACAAAATTGTCATGCATAAACCCCATTTGAATTATAAAAAAAAAATTTACAGTATGCACAAATCAGTTGCACATATTGCATATTTGTCTCACAGGAGACATACTTTCAGAGAGCAGAGATATCATCAAGCCTGCAAACTACCAGGAGGTGGGAGACCTTCGGGGATTTGAGGCGCGCCCTCGATATTCCAACTTACCGGAGGTGGGAGACCTTCAAGAGGGTATTTGAGGTGCGTCCTCGATATTCCCAACTTACCGGGAGGTGGGAGACCTTCATGAGGGATACCCGAGGTGCGCCCCTCGATATTCCCAACTTACCGGAGGTGGGAGACCTTCATGAGTATTCCGGTCCGTCCTCGATATTCCCAACTTACCGGGAAGTGGGAGACCTTCAGGGATACCCGAGGTGCGTCCTCGATATTCCAACTTACCAGGAGGTGGGAGACCTTCAGGAGTATTCGTGGTCCGTCCTTGATATTCCCAACTTACCAGGAGGTGGGAGACCTTCAGAGATACCCGAGGTGCGTCCTCGATATTCCCAACTTACCAAGAGGTAGGAGACCTTCAGGAGTATTCGTGGTCCGTCCTCGATATTCCTAACTTACCAGGAGGTGGGAGACCTTCAGGGATATCCGAGGTCCATCCTCGATATTCCCAACTTACCAGGAGGTGGGAGACCTTCAAGGATATCTCAGGTGCGTCCTCGATATTCCCAACTTACCAGGAGGTGGGAGACCTTCATGGATATCCGAGGTGCGTCCTCGATATTCCAACTTACCAGGAGGTGGGAGACCTTCAGGGATATCTCAGGTGCGTCCTCGATATTCCAAATAATCAAGAGGTAGGAGACCTTTTCAAGCATATAAGGTAAGTCCCTCTTCATTGACACCGTGTGCTTCCATAGCCTGGAGTCCCTCTTTACCGACGTGGCGTGCCTCTATGGCCCGAAGTCAGGTAATGAAAAAACTGGTGTCCTTGAGAAAAATCAAGCACTTAACAAGATTGTGTCCCGAGAAAAGTCGGTACATCCCTGAGAGAGTTCAGGTAAGAAAACTGGTGTCCTTGAAAAGTCAGGTACCAAACAACTCTTTGCTTCTACAGGCGACCGGAGAATGGCCCGAGTCCTGGAAAGGCAATCCTTCGTCAAGGCGACCGAAGAATGGTTCCAAGGCAACCGAAGAATGGTTCGGGTCCTAGACAAAAAACTCATTGCTTCTATAGGCAACCGGAGAATGGTCCGAGTCCTGGAAAGGCAATCCCCCGTCAAGGCGACCGAAGAATGGTTCGGGTCCTAGACAAACAACTCATTGCTTCTACAGGCGACCGGAGAATGGTCCGAGTCCTGGAAAGGCAATCCCCGTCAAGGCGACCGAAGAATGGTTCGGGTCCTAGACAAACAACTTTTGCTTCTACGGGCGATCGGAGAATGGTCCGAGTCCCGGAAAAGGCAATCCCACGTCAAGGCGACCGAAGAATGGTTCGGGTCCTAGACAAACAACTCATTGCTTCTACAGGCGACGGAGATAGCTTTGGGAATGGTCCGAATCCATCGGAAAGGCAATCCCCCTTGGCAAGGCGACCGAAGAATGGTTCGGGTCCTAGACAAACAATTCTTTCTTCTACGGGCGGACCAACTCATTGGAGAATGGTCCGAGTCCCGGAAAGGTAATCCCCGTCAAGGCGAGGCCGAAGAATGGTTCGGGTCCTAGACAAACAACTCATTGCTTCTACGGCGAAGATAGCTTCGGCCAGAAGAAAAGGTCCGAGTCCCGGAAAGGCAATCCCCGTCAAGGCGACCAGAAGAATGGTTCGGGTCCTAGACAAACAACTCATTGCTTCTACAAGCGATCGGAGAATGGTCCGAGTCCTGGAAAGGCAATCCCCCGTCAAGGAAAGGCGACCGGAGAAAGGTCTCGATTCCTATCGTCGAGGCGACAAACAACTTATTGCTTCTACAGCGAATCCATCGCCAGGCGACCGAAGAATGGTTCGGGTCCTTATTTCTGAAAAGCAATTTCCCCATATCATCAATCACGGTACGTTTTCTATATCGCATAAGATAAGGAAATATTATGATACTTGCCAAAAATTTGGGGTTCGCACCCCATATCACTCTTTTCTATATCAGGTAAAATAACTTGCCAAAAAACTCGGTATTTTTCTTATCCATTTTAGTATGTGTTATGCATTATTGCCATTTTTTGCTTTGGACACTTGGTCCTAGGTGAACTATCATCTATTGCATATGCATGGATAAAATTTAGGTATCGGTTCGTCTTTGAAGCAACCTCTCGCGAACTCACATTCAAAGAGAAAATTTGTTGCCGACACCTAAATTTTGACTAAGTGTTTAAATTTAAATTGCATAGAAAATTAGGGTTAATTTGGCCCTAACAAAAAGGATTTTTGATCACCTAAGTACTAATTTTATTTACATTTACTAATTTTTATTTTCCCATTATTTTCACTATTTTTCGGAGTTATAATTATAATTATAAAAAAAAAAAAAAAAAATTAGAGGCCCATGAGGGGCTGGGCTTTTGCCCAGCCCCATTCTTCCTTCTTTCTTCTTGTCCGCGCCAGGCCCAGGCCCAGCCCCTTTCATTTTCTTTGGGTGGCCCGGCCCTCTCCATCTTCTTCTTCTTCCTCCTTCCTTCTTCTTCTTCCCTGCATGCGAGAAGCAGGAGAGCAGAGCGGAAGACAGAGAGAAAGGGACAGATCGGCGACGATGGGGACTCCTCGCACGCACCATTAATGCCGTCCAGCAGAGCAACGTAAAAACCGGCGGGAGACCCGGATGGATGGGGACTCGTCTTCAATGCAAAGCAAGTGGCGCGGTAGAGCGGGGCACGCGAGCGGCTGAAGGGACGCCGGTTCGGCCGAGGGAGAGCCCGGCTGACGCGCTGAGGACCACCTCTGTCAACCGGGCTCCTCGCCTATAAATAGGGGGGTCGAGCGAAGGTTGAAAAGACAGAAACACAAAGAGAGAAAACACAGAGCGAGAAAGAGAGAGAAAGGAGATTTGAGAGAGAGGGGAAACAGCTCTGAGAGAGAGAAAACCGAGGACGGCGAGCGAAGCTTTGGCGTTCTGACCTCCCGGGAGAGACATCCAGGGAGGCCGGAATTCTGAGCAACCGCCAGTCGACTGACCGGATCTGAGGAGAGATCCGAGGGCGGAGAGATCGCCGCAAGAGAAATAGAGATCCGAGAGAGCTGCGGGCTCAAGCGCCGGCCGCGCAACGCGAGCCGCCGGGCCGACGCCACCACCACTCCGCCACTGCCGCCCAACCACTGACGGCGTCAACCACCATCGCCATCCGCCGCGTAGCCGTCGCGGTCCTCCTGCCAACGAGTCTTTCCCGTCACCGCCCCCGTCCGCGACGACGCCGCCGCTCATGGATCTCGGCCGAACCCGTCACGCCAGCCCTGCTGCCGACTGTCGTCATCCCTGGTGCCGCCCGCCGCTTCGTCGTCCTGTCGCTGGTCTCGTGAAGATCGCCGCCGCTCGCCATGGCCGCGTCGGGACGCGCGGCCATCCCCCATCGGCGCCGCGGAGGGATTGCCAAAGAGAGGGGCAGGGCAGTCGGGTCATGACCGGGTCGGACCCAGTCGACCCGTTAGGGTTTGGTTTTATGGGCTATGGGCTGAGATGAACAAGGCCCATTGGGCTTATTCTGTTTGCTTGGGCTGAAGTTTGTTTTTATTTATCATATGGGCTTGACTAATTCTTATTTTTGTTTTCAGGTTTTGGGCCTAACGAGATGGGCCCGTTAGCCGAGCCCAGCACGGCCGGGGAGTCCCTGGAGCCCGGGCCTCGCTCTGGGCTGGCCGACCCGGGTCGGATATGGAGATCCGACCCGACCCGGTCCGGTCGTTTTTTTAATAATATAATATTATAATAATAATAAAAAATAAAAAAAAATTTTTATTCCGAAAAAAAAATAGAATAAAAAATATGTTTTATTTTCCAAAAAATCAGAAAAATCCAAAAATATTCATATTTCAAAAAAAAAAGAAAAAGCCAAAAAAAAAAAAAAAGCTTTTTTCACAAATGCATGAAAAATCCTTGAAAAATGCAAAAATATCAAACCTGAGGGTTTAAACAAGATTAGGTACCTAAGGGCATTAGTGATTAACTAGTGTAATCAGTCCCGATCCTGGTTTCTCTGTTGCGCGGGGAGTAAAATATTTCTCCCGATATTTTACTTGGGTTTAATCGACCCCCCAAACCCAATTAGTGGCGACTCCTTTTTAAATGAAATTGAATTGCAGGTTTAAGACTCGACCCTTAAGTCGTGAATTGGTGGGCTTGGGAGAGCCCTGGCTAAAGCCCTGATGAAAGGCATTCAGTCGAGCCATTAGCCTCCCGGGACGCGAGAGGGAGGTCGCGACAGTTATGTTAGGCGTAAGTTTGTTGTTAAACGGGTGCATTTCCTCCTCCCTTGGCCGTGACCCCTAGTAGCTTTGTCTAGCCATTTCCCTTGATTTTTTTCTTGAAACCTTGCATATGTGTCTCGCCCCATCCTTTGGCGGAGGGACCCAGGGTGTCGAGCTCATTTTCTTCATCATTTACTCATGTTGATATCATATTCTATGATGGATTAAGATGTAATGTTGACTCCTATGTTGTATGCTATGCTAGTGAAGTTTGAGACCTGGTTGTCAACCGGTTCTAAGGACCGGTCCTTGGATGTGATTAATATCATTTCTTTTGCCACCTACGTTGTTTAATCTCATGTTCTAGTGTAATCGCACATTATCATTCACTTGTCATCAAGATTCCATGTTTGTTTGGGACTGTTTAGAGGGCAAAGCACATTCAGCTCACTGTCCAGCACACCTAATGGGTAGGACAGTCGGTTTTGGAAGTCCTATTGCATTATTACATCATTCCCGAGACATATTCGCGTGTTCGCCTCATTCCGTTTACTGAATTTTCACCATGGTTATTGATTTGTAATTTATCGACCTGTTTTTAGTATAGTTTAGATATCTAATCATGTTATCATAAATAGAGATGAGAATGACAAAAAAAATGATAAATGACATGGTGAAAAGATGAACCAAACTTGCATTGCATTCGAGAGATAGGTTTACTTAATGTTTGATTGTATGTTATCTTGTCTGATACTTCATTATCATCATTTAGCTTTAGAAGATATGCACTCCTTAATTAAGGGCATTTGCAAATTTAATTATCAGCAGCCTCGGGAGTCCTATTCCAAGGCTCAACAATAAGATGATGTACATTTTTTGCCCAACTCGTATTGGGTTTTCTTATTGCACATTAATTGCTTTTGATACAGTGGTACTTTACTTGGTATGAAGTCATTTTAATGGCTAATGTACTTGTATTGTGTTATACGACTTTGATTATATGTGGTCACATAGTTGTGCGTGCCTAGGATTTTAAAAGTTGGAAAGATCGCATGATTAAATGTTTTCAAGAAAGAGAAAAAGATGCCAAATTAGGTGTTAGATAGACATCTACCGTTATCATGTCCCTCGGCTCGAGTCTCTAATTTGTAAAAGTAAAACAACCTCTCTCATTTGACTTGGCATCTTAGCAACCTTTAAAAGATTGGTGGCAGCTCTTAAATTAAAAATAACATTACATAATTAACCAAGGAAACCAAGTTGTAATTGTCAAGCTTTGGAATAACTTGGGCCAATTACTAGTGCCCCCTCAGAGGGATCTTCTATGCTCGCTTGGTAATCTGTAAACCATCTTAGGGTTTATCCATCAGGAGGGTCGCGACAAATCTCCCTTAATAGAGGCATCCATCAAGAAGCGAAAAAGGTCATGACTCCAAGGATGTTATGCTTGGGATAAATCACAAGATCATAAACACTCAATCAGTTCATTTTCATGATAATTTTGTTAGATCAATTTGACTCAATTCTGTTCCATATGTTCCATTTCCAATGACTATTTAATTTAATTCATATAATATTTATCACGAAAGTACAATAAAAGTCTTAAAAGTTATTGTGAAAGTGTAATTAAGTCCAAAAACTTTCAAAAAGTGCAATCAAATCCTAAAACTTATGAAATTAGTACAATCAAATCATTATTTAGCACCGTCAATATATCTAACTAAAAATGCTAATGTAGCATTTTCAAATTAACTTCTCTCCTAGGTGGCATTTTTATTATTATTTCTTTTTCAAATCTTATTTAACTTAGATTAAAAATAAAAATAAAAATTTATTAAAAAAAATTGAATAAAAAGAGGAGAAGAGTAGGGCTCGCTAGTGGGGTGTTGCCATCCATCACCAGAGGGGCTAGAGGAGGTCGTCGGCCATGGGCAAGGTATCTAGGCAATGCCAACGCTCGCCTAGGCCTAATAAGGATGAGGGCACCCAAATCTAGGTGACATTCCCCCCCTCCCCCTCGAAACCTAGGTTGGAAACCTCCATCGACGCCTCCGGCGATAGGCAGTGGTGACAACCTCCCATCAGCAAAGCCTTGCCATTATTTATTTTTTTTCAGTTTTGTTTTTATTATAAAGTGTTAGCCTTTTAGTTTTTTAATCTAATTTAAGCAATATCTTGAAGAAAAAAATATAAAAAATGCCACGTGGAGAAAACTTAATTTAAAAATGGCATGTGAGCGACTCATTGCCAAGATCAATTTCTAGATTTTAAAAATGCCAAGCAAAAAACATGCCTGCCACTCATCACCAACATCAATTTCTAGATTTGTCAACTAATTTACCAGATCTTCTAGTTTGTACAGTGGATGTTCGGAATATATACATGCTTACCTTACCAAAAAAAAAAACTAATTTACCAGATCTTAAAGTTGAGTCAAGTGCTCAAACATGCTACTCCCTTTATCTCAAATTTACAAATCTCTTAACTAAAAATGCTTTATTTTGTGAGGTCCTCCTCTCGCACACATCTTACAATTTCTTCCACAATGTTTCATCATTTGTTTTTTGAGCAACATGATTAAAAAACTATCATCAATTTATTGTGAATAAAGCCAACCATTTTCCCATTGATTCGCTCTCATTTTTATCTTCCTTTTCTCCTTTAGCTATCCCCAATGATAGGATCATACAAATTTTTACAATACAATATGTCTTCAATCTGAGGCTTCCAAAGAGAATAAGTTGAGGCATTTACCTCAAGTATGGTGCCATTGGTGTCCTCCATCAATGCTAGCTCTAATTCCACTTTATTGGGGAAAGACGACAGAATCGACGACG
The DNA here is from genome assembly GCA_014182845.1 of Corymbia calophylla. Classification (NCBI taxonomy): domain Eukaryota; kingdom Viridiplantae; phylum Streptophyta; class Magnoliopsida; order Myrtales; family Myrtaceae; genus Corymbia; species Corymbia calophylla. Next base: position 21,381,677 of record CM024701.1, on the reverse strand, counting down.
AGAACTTAAACCTGTTCAAGACCAATATATTCCTCCAAACTCAACTAATTAATATCAAATTTATCTCAACAGCAACCAGTTACAATATTCCAGTAATATCAATCCCAAACAAGTAATAGTGCCGAAAATTAAAGGTAGAAAAACAACGCCCCATAATTTTGTGGAAAATAGCCAATGCAGGAAAAAACACAAGGCCCCTCAAAAGCTTCAACTAAACATCAAAAATAGCAGAATACATAATAATTCATCTCTAGCCAACAACTAGAGGCTCAATATATCAAATACAATAATATATCATTACCACAAAGTTAGATTAACAAAAGAGAAAGAAAACTCCAACTTACAATCCGAGAAATTAAGAGACAATCTGGGGAAGGATATCAACAAACAAACCGGATCAACATACTAAAATTACGGCCAATTCCAACAAAGTTTCACCGTATCTGCTCCTCTTTGAAGCTGCACACGCTCCCTGCCTCTTTCTTTCCTTTTTCAACTAGAGAAGGCCGTTGCTCTCGCTTTCTCTACAGCTGTGAACGTTCAGCCCTCTTTTTCTTCCATTTCCTGACTTTCTTCTATTTAAAGATGTGTGGGGCCTATGAGTCGGACCTAGCCCATCACTGTGCACACGTTTGATGAGATCCAACGTGTCCTTGACTTCAACATAGGATGATCCATTTCCGATTTGGTTTGATTCCAAGATAAAATTGGAAACTGGACCGGAAAGATTAGTTTCTTTTTTTGGGACCGGGGACATGACAGGATGGTCTTAAGACTGGAACAGTCCGATCCAATGAAATCAATCACTTAGAAATTGTTTTAAAATTTTTTAAAAATACTAAAATTATTATTATTACTTTTGGGTTTATTGTATTTTTAAGAAAGTAAAAAATAAATTTTTAAATAAAAAATATCGGTTTGGTTCAGTCTAATTCTCATGACCGAAAATCACATATTATATTTTTATGAAATCAAAAACCTGACCGACACTCTCAAAAGCCAGACGAAATCAACTGGCCCGGTTCAATCCAAGCCATTCTAATTCAGGTAGTTCGATACACTCACCTCTACTTTAATGTTCTCTGCAAGCCTTTGCTTGCAAACAAAAGAAGGGAAGACTCCGCAACAGTTGACTTGACTGACTTACGGTACGGGCAACCCAAGTGGCTTGCATAATCAAAGTCTTGCAAATTTAGTTGGATTGTGCGTAGACTATGCTGATTTGATGCAGCATAAATATCTTGTAAATGTCTCTTCTCAGCAATCCATTAATCAAAAAATGAATTCTTGCAGCACCATTCGCCTCTCTCTCATCTTCCTCTTCTTCTTCAATTTTCTCAGCATTTGCACTCACATTACTGAAAATTCACCAACTTATATAGGGCATTTCTGCCCAAACAACACCCTCTTCACTACTAAATCCACCTACCAAACAAATCTCAACACCCTCCTCTCTTCCCTCTCCTCCACCGCCGCGGATGCCGACGGCTTTGCCAATGCCACCACCGGCAAAGACCCACTTGACTGCACTAACAGTAGGGATAGCAGAAAGACACATGTAAAAAACAAACACTTCTTTTATTTATTTATTGAGGTTACCTTGGGAAAGTAATATATACACGTCCTTCCTTGGGCTCTTTATCTTACGGGCCTACACAAAAAGAGACTAGGCTAGGTAACCTACTGCGATCATTAAAAGGGTCGGTTCAAAAAATAGGCCTCAGACACCCACGCGAATTACTCTCCAAATCCCTTTCCCTCGAAGACAGATCCTCTATGGCACTATCAGGGACGTCGATGGCCATGGGGTCCCCGACCTCATCGCCCGGACCATTACTAGGTGGCTCGTCAAATTCCTTAATAGGATTGTAAAGGTCCTCTCCGTCCCTATAGAATCATGCATTAAACCTGTGGGGTTCCCACAAAGCAAGGACCTCGTCTACTGAGATAGTGGTGATGTGAAGCTCAAAAACATGCGGACAACCCGGAACGAGCCGTATCGTGACTATGGTGTCCATGTCCATTGGGACATGGAGTTGCTCCAAAATGTGCGCCATGCTAAGGTCCTGAAAAGTGGTTATACAATAATCAACAAGATAAAATCTCAGTAAGTTAATAGCATAAGCCTTGATTAGGAAACATACTCGTCTCAAGTGTGCCCTAAACATGCAATCTTTCTATCACTAACAGATAACAACAATAGACTACCTACTAAGCCATCAATAATAGTACGTATAGGCTGCAACTCATATGCAGCCAATATATATATGCACTCACAGGCATCCTTTGTGACGTCCTGAAATTCGAACCCTTTGAGGGATGAATGAACGTAAATTTCGTCAATGCATTGTTAGTTGATCTCATTCGGAACTGATCACTCTCAAGATACCGACCTTAAGGGGAAAGGCTAATGAGGACATAACTCGTCCAACTAAAGAACTTGACCTGGGAAAAGGACTTGACCATGAGACTTACGTAAGGACGACCCTGTAGATATGCAGGCCAATTTTAGGCATGAACCGCGAGCCAGATGCGGTCGCCCTCTCGATCAGGTTCTTTTCTACCATATGGGCCCTTTCGTACATCTCATCAAAACTCTTTAAATTCAAGGGAACCAACTAGGCTTTCAATTCTGGCTTCAAGCCATCTTTGAACTGTCTCGCCCTATCCAAAGGGTCCTCCAGTAATCTCGGCACATACTTGGCCAACTTAGCGAACTTTGCCTCATACTGATCCACTAACATCTGATTATGATGAAACTATTGGAACTCTGTCATTTTTGACTCTCTCGCACTATTTGAGAAGTACTTCTCATTGAAGGCTTCATGAAAGGCACCACAACTCTGAGCCGTGCATTTAGGGAACACTCTTCCTTGAGTGGCTTCCCACCACGTACTAGCATTACCTTGAAGCTGATAAGCTGCCAGAAATACCCTATCTTCCTTTGAACACCTCAACACTGAGAAAGTCCTCTCAAAATCCCTTATCCAAAGGGTCGCAGCTTTAGGGTCACCCACGCCACTAAACCTCAATAGCTTCAATCTCAGGAACTGCTCTAACAGCTTAGACATCTATCTCTCACAAACTTCTCCTCTCACTAGAGGAACCACAAGGACTACAGTAGGAGCACTCAACTTGCTATCCTAACAAAGTCTCTAACGCCAGTAGGATCCTGTCTAACTTATGATCTGCTTGCGCGCTACATCTAGCACTGGTCTGACAAGACGCTACCCTACGCTTAGGGGCTCTCTACTCAAGATTGCTCATCACTCAAGACTATGAGCAACTCACCACGAAATAAGAACACCAAGCAATCACAAGCACGTAAAATAAATGCCATCCCTATCTCACTATCCCAAAAATCCCACGCACCTTATCATTCCAAGTCTTGACCTCACTCTGATACCATTTCTAGGTGGGGATGTCATGCCCCCAACCCCAAGCACGCAACAACCCCTTAACATGGTCAATTGAAAGCGACATTCTAGGACTTGTTGACAACCATTCATTTTATCTTTCGTTATGCGCAAGTGGAAGACGAACTATCCCTAGTCCAACAAATAATTAAGCAATCAAATAGGGATAGAGGGATGAACAGCAAGAACAACAACCACTACTCATTTATACATCTTCATTGGATTAACCAACAAATGATCATTTTCCGATTTACAAGCCCGACAAAAAGGGCCGATCCATATATCTAAGTAGCAATTGAGTGATCAGTTGGATAGCTGTGTTTGTTTTAGATAGGAGGATTGCACCTTTGTTTTAACTATTATTTGTCGCGACCTAAAATTTTTTCGAAAATAATAAATATATAAGGTTTGGGGTATTGTTAATTTCGGGCCGACGGCCCTTAATTAACTTGGGCTCTCCCAAGCCCATACCCCACGCGACGTTGGGATATTCATAGAAACTTCAAACAATGAGTCGCCACTAGTCTATTGAGGTCGACTAGAAACTAAGCGAGACATGGGAGCGTGTCTCGCTTTTTTACGCAAACTGCAGGGATCTCGAGATCGGGGACTGATTACGTTAGTCACGCGACTAACGCCCTTTCGGTACCTAACTTGATTGTGTGTTAGTGAGGCATTGGCAACCTATTCAAGAAAACTAAGGTTTTTCCTAACCGTTCTAAGGTAAGGAAATAACACCCAAAAGTCGCGACAAAACAATGTGCAGGAATAATCCTAATATTGTCCCTAAAAAAAAAGAAAAAGGAAAAATATAATGTAAACCAAGAAAAAACCTAATGTAGAGCCATAAAGGCTTATTCAGTTGGATGTTTTCCCCTTTTAGGCATTTTTTCAATTTTCTGATTTTTTTGAATTTTTCTGAATTTTTTGAATTTTTTAATATTTTTAAATATTTTTTATATTTTCGAATTTTCTAAAATTAGAAAAAAACAAATTTTCAAGATTTTTTAATATTTTAAAGCTTTTATGAATTTCCCTTTTTTTAAAAACACTTATTAATGTTTTTGAAATTTTCTAATTTTTTAATTTTTTTTAATTTTAATTTAATATTTTTTGGAATTTTGAATATTCGAAAAGAAAGGAAAATAAAAATAAAAATAACTTTTAAAACCTTTCTGAAATTAAAAAGCAGTTTTTAATTTTTGATGATTTTTTGAAAATGTTTAAGATTTTTTTAGATTTTTAAGATTTTTTTATTTTCTGAAATTTTGGATTTTTTTAGATTTTTTAATTAATTAAAAAAGTGATTCCGACCGGGTCGGGTGACCCGGCCCTACTAAACCGACCCGGACCCTAATGGTCCGGGCCGGGACGGTGATCGGGCCGGCCCTAAGCCCCCACACGAATTTTTAAAAAGGCCCATTAATAACAAAAATTAAAATAGCCCATCAACAAAAGAGGATAAAATAGCCCATTTCCAATTTCTAAAAATTCGGCCCAACTATTTCCAGCCCACATCAGACAATCAGCCCTAATTCAGACTAGGCCCACATCTAACAATTAGCCCGAATTCATACTAGGCCCAGTCGAAATCAGCACAGCCCACAATTTAGCTGAGACCTAAATAAAAACAAGCCCACAGAACAAATTAAATATAAATCCGGCCCAGTCCACTTATGCTAACCCAACAACTAAACCCTACCCGCTTATACCTCATCCGACCCGGTTCTTGACCCGGATCGCGGCAATCTCCTTCGCGGCGCCGATGGGGGAGTGGCGGGCGCCTCCCGACCCTGCCACGGCGACCGGCGGCGATCGGCGCAAGACCACCGACGGGATGACGCTAGGAAGCGAGGCTACTACCGGGCGCTCTAAGAAATAGGGACGGCGATCGCGGATGGTCGGTGGTTGGCAAGACGAGCAGCTTCGGACGAGGGTGGCGATGGGAACGGAGCAAACTTGCGAATTGCCCTCGAAGTCAAAGGATGTTTACAAATTTGAATTTCTTTACCTAGAAAAACGAGTTGCTTGGGTTTATGATCAACTTGGAATTGAAAACATCATCCATAAAAAGAAAAAGAATAAAGACACAAATGAAATACAATACACTACTATGAGTAACAAAATCCTCATCCTAAATTTAAAGTCCACTTCTTGGCATGGTCAAGTAATGAAAGTTCAAAGAGTGGCTATCACGCATCCTGCAAGAAGAAGAAATGATGTCAGTATGTGAATGAGAAAATGATCTTTCAATGAGGTCGCCTCTTACAACAAAATCGAGGCGACGACACATGCCCCAAAACTCCTATTACAGATTTCGGGATTTTGCCAAGATTTGATCGTAAGAGGAGACATCATTAAAAATCAATTTGTGGCTATCGATCAAATGCCCACTCTATTCCCAAAAGTTTTATATGCAAAATGTGGCATTAATTTTGAAAGACTGATTTAGGCTTTCACTTTGCCAAAATGAGTGATTTTTATTTTGAGAAATCCATGCACAAAATTTGATTTGAATTTTCAATCTCAAAATGTGAGAGGGAGAGAATTTGATTAGAAGTGTGATTTCAATTTTTGTGTGGCCCAAAACATAATCATGAATTGGAAGAATTTTTTTTTTTTTGATGAGATGTGGTTTTAAGCCCATGATTGGAAACTTTAACAAAATCATCCATTGTGCAAAGGTAAGTTAATGATTTTTGAAATTGACACTAAATGTTTGCTTATGAAGAGTAATTGCCAATTTTCCAAATTAGAAGCCTACACCGAGGGTATTCAATTGATCTCCGCAAATTTTAAAGATGAAAGTTTCAATAAAAATGAACAACTAAAAGGAGAAATCATTCTTACCATTGGCGATGAGTTTTTTTCAAATTTTTCTCCAATCACATAGACATACGCATGAAACTCGTGGGTCAATTTTTACTCTAGATGGCTCAAATGGAGCCACGGGATTACTGGACTGAACCGACATGATCGCGGTTGGGTCGGGGTTCCCATGACTCCGACTTTGTCAAAGAGTCGACCCGTGCTGCATGTTTGCAAGCTGGGGTGGAAGCTCTCGACGTCAAAAGAATTTCGGAATTGAGATGAGCGACTCGTACTACATGATGGTAGTTGGAGTGGCATCCATCTCAACACCATCCTAAGTGATCCTATGCGGCCTGTCCGGCGGCGGGTTGTGTGTGCCAAAGTGTAGTGCCATGTAAGGAAGACATGCACAACAATTTATATAGCAAACAACACTTCAAAAATTTAACCATACAATCATTCATCCCCATTCACCAACCTACAAAACAAAGTGTTAACAAAAACTCCACCCCTTATTACTCCAATCCTGCACCAACATTTAACACGCGGTTAGTGAACTTACCTCACCTTCTCGAATGTGCTACCAAAGAAACACATTAAACAACACACAATTAAGCAAATTAGGCCTAAGTCCTCTAAGGTTTAGAACTAGTCCCCAGTGGAGTCGCCAAGTTCGCCGCGACCTAAAAATTTTTCGAAAATAATAAATATATAAGGTTTGGGGTATTGTTAATTTCGGGCCGACGGCCCTTAATTAACTTGGGCTCTCCCAAGCCCATACCCCACGCGACGTTGGGATATTCATAAAAACTTCAAACAAGGAGTCGCCACTAGTCTATTGAGGTCGACTAGAAACCAAGCGAGACATGGGAGCGTGTCTCGCTTTTTACGCAACCAGAGGATCTGAGATCGGGGACTTGATTACGTTAGTCACGCGACTAACGCCCTTTCGGTACCTAACTTGATTGTGTGTTAGTGAGGCATTGGCAACCTATTCAAGAAAACTAAGGTTTTTCCTAACCGTTCTAAAGTAAGGAAATAACATCCAAAAGGTACGGGAATAATCCTAATATTGTCCCTTAAAAAAAAAAGGAAAAATATAATGTAAACCAAGAAAAAACCTAATGTAGAGCCCTAAAGGCTTATTCAGTTGGATGTTTTCCCCTTTTTAGGCATTTTTTCAATTTTCTGATTTTTCTGAATTTTTCTGAATTTTTTAATTTTTTTAATATTTTTTAATATTTTCGAATTTTCTAAAATTAGAAAAAAACAAATTTTCAAGATTTTTTTAATATTTTAAAGCTTTTCTGAATTTCCCTTTTTTTTAAAAACACTTATTAATGTTTTTGAAATTTTCTAATTTTTTATTTTTTTAATTTTAATTTAATATTTTTGGAATTTTGAATATTCGAAAAGAAAGGAAAATAAAAATAAAAATAACTTTTAAAACCTTTCTGAAATTAAAAAAACATTTTTTAATTTTTGATGATTTTTTTAATTTTTAAGATTTTTTAAGATTTTTAAGATTTTTTTATTTTCTGAAATTTTGGATTTGTTTAGATTTTTTAATTAATTAAAAAGTGATTCGGACCGGGTCAGGTGACCCGGCCCTACTAAACCGACCCGGACCCTAATGGTCCGGGCCGGGCGGTGATCGGGCCAGCCCTAAACCCCCACACGAATTTTTAAAAAGGCCCATTAATAACAAAAATTAAAATAGCCCATCAACAAAAGAGGATAAAATAGCCCATTTCCAATTTCTAAAAATTCAGCCCAACTATTTCCAGCCCACATCAGACAATCAGCCCTAATTCGACTAGGCCCACATCAAACAATTAACCCGAATTCATACTAGGCCCAGTCGAAATCAAGACATGACCCACAATTTAGCTGAGACCTAAATAAAAACAAGTCCACAGAACAAATTAAATATAAATCCGGCCCAATCCACTTATGCTAACCCAACAACTAAACCCTACCCGCTTATACCTCATCCGACCCCGGTTCTTGACCCGATCGCGGCAATCTCCTTCGCGGCGGCCGATGGGGAGTGGCGGGCGCCTCCCGACCCGCCACCACGCGACACTGGCGGAGATCGGCGCAAGACCACCGACGGGATGACGGCTAGCGGAAGAGGGCTACGGCTGGCTCTAAAAGTAGGGACAGCCGATCGCGGCAAAGATGGTGGTTGGCGGCATGGTCGGTGGTTGGCACAACGAGCGCTTCGGACGAGGGTGGCGACGGGAATGGAGCAAACCTCGTCGTCGGTGGTTGAGCGGTAGCGGCGTCGGGCGAGAGTAGGGCGACGGCCGGCGGAAGCGAGGGGCGGCGGGCGGCTCGGACGATGAGGGGTTGGGCCGAGATCTACAGGCGGGTTGTCGTGGCTTTCTCCCTCGTGGCTCCGCCTCTCTTCCTCGATCCGGTCGGGTCTCTCCCGACGAAACTTTGCTGCATTTTCCTCCTCGATCCGGCTCGGGCTCACCGCCTCTCTTGCCGCTGTCTTGCTGCTTTTTCCTTTGCTCCTATTGCTGTCTTGCTGCCCGAAAATCGAGAAACGCCCGTGTCCGAACCGCCTCTCCCTGGGCTCCTCCTCAAATCCGCATCCTCCGTTCTCGCCTCCTTTTTTTCTTCGCTTCTTTTTCCGATCTGAAAATCGCCGCCGCCTCCTATGCTCGTCGATCGCGTTTTCCTCTCCCCTAATCTTCACTGAAAATCATCATCCCCCACGCCGCGTGACCGCGCAGCAAGGGAAGATTCCCTGGCTGGCGTTACGCGGCCAACGTCACCACCATGGGAGGGGGGTCGCCTGAACGGCCGTCGTCGGTCCCTTTTTTTTTGTGTCCCTCTCCGCGTTCCGTGCGGTGCCTCTGCACGTGAATGGGGAGAGAAGAGAGAAAAGAGACGGGCCTCAAGAAAAATAACAAAGATGGGCCCGGGTAAGAAATAAAGAGAAGTGGGCCAAAATGAAACAAAAGGGAATAGGCCCGGGAGAGATTGTATTAAGGCCGAAATTTTGTGAAAAAGGAGTGGGCCGGATTATGTCGACCAAGCCCGATTTTTTTTCTTTTCTTTTTTTTTTTCGAAATGTTTTTTATATAATTTTTTTATCTTTTCTAGAAATTAATATATATTTATATATGCAAAATAGATGGGCATTTAAAACAAAAATAAACAAAAATACGGGTGTCAACAGCTGCCCCTCTTTGAAAGGGAGCTCGTAGAGTTTCATTTCAAAGACTAGGTGACACTCGACTTTTACCGACGAGCCATGGAATGGCGAATTTATTCCATTCATTTTCTCTCTTCTTTCTCTTCTTTTTTTTTTTTTTTTACTCACCTCTCTTTCTTTTTTCTTCTTTTTTTTCTTTTTTCTCTTTTTTTTCATTCATTTTTTTCATTTTTTCATTTTTCATCATTTTTTTTTGTTTTTTTTTTTAGATCTCGGCTCGTGTGAACGAGTTTCGACCAAGTTAGTATAGTCTCACCGTGTAATAACTGGTTTTGACTAGGTTATTGGAGGAAGGTCTTACTGTGTAACAACGGGCTTCGACCGAGTTAGTAAAGTCTTACCATGTAACAATGGGCTTCGACTTGAAGGGAGGTCTTATCGTGTAACAACGGGTTTCGACCGAGTTAGTAAAGTCTTACCGTGTAACAACGGGCTTTGACTTGGAGGGAGGTCTTACCGTGCAACAACGGGCTTCGACCGAGTTAGTAAAGTCTTACCGTGTAACAACGGGCTTTGACTTGGAGGGAGGTCTTACCGTGTAACAACGGGCTTTGACCGAGTTAGTAAAGTCTTACCGTGTAACAACGGGCTTCGACTTGGAGGAAGGTCTTACCGTGTAACAACGGGCTTCGACTTAAAGGGAGGTCTTACCGTGTAACAACGGGATTCGACCGAGTTAGTAAAGTCTTACCGTGTAACAATGGGCTTCGACTTGGAAGAAGGTCTTACCGTGTAACAACGGGCTTCGACCGAGTTAGTAAAGTCTTACCGTGTAACAACGGGCTTCGACTTGAAGGGAGGTCTTACCGTGTAACAACGGGCTTCGACCGAGAATGCATGGTTTCAGGTTGACCATGAACCATTTGGAAATTGCATGGTTTTAGGTTGACCATGAACCGTGTGGTTTTAAGGAAGACCCACAAACCCTGTTGGAAATTGCATGGTTTTCTGGTTAACCATGAACCACGTGGTTTTAAGGAGGACCCACAAACCCTTTTGGAAATATCATGGTTTTCCGGTTGACCATGAACCATGTGGTTTAAAGAGGACCCACAAACCATGTAGTTTTAAGGAAGACCCACAAACCCTATTAAATTGCATGGTTTTCCAGTTGACCATGAACCATGTGGTTTAAGGAGGATCCACGAACCTTTTGGAAATTGCATGGTTTTCCGGTTGACCATGAACCATGTGGTTTAAGGAGGACCCACGAACCATGTGGTTTTAAGGAAAACCCACAAACCCTATCAGAAATCGCATGGTTTTCCGGTTGACCATGAACCATGTGGTTTAAGGATAAACCCACGAACCATGTGGTTTAAGGAGAACCCATGAACCATTTTAGAAATTGCATGGTTTTCCGGTTGACCACGAACCATGTGGTTTAAGGATAAGCCCACGAACCATTTGGAAATTACATGGCTTTAGGTTAACCATGAACCTTTGGTGATTGTATGGTTTCACTGAGTGAACCTGTCAAATTCAACTTGAGCAATTGTCATTAGAGACAATATCAGAAAAATGCATTGGCAATATTATAGCATTAATTGCATAAGCAAATCAAGCTAAGTCCAATCACATTGAAAACATTTGATTTTTTTGATTTTTTTGATTTTTTGATTGATTATTATTATTATTATTATTATTATTATTATTTTGGTATCATGTACCACAAAATTGTCATCAAGCTTGAAGGTATCATTGATCATCAAATCCTTTTAAGAGAAAAATCATGTCAGAATGATCCTATTCATGAAAAAGGTTTATTAAGCATGCCAAGCAAGAGCTCCTTAGTTAGAAATGGCTTATCACATGCTCTCAAAAATGGGCTATCTGATCCCATCCATTCATGTGGGAAGTGATTTGATCACTCAATTTACCTTACATTTCCAATGTCGAAGGATCTGAGAATCATTCGCAATAAGTACATCTTGACCAATCCAAAAGGTCTTTCAAAAGGACCGTAATGCGGGTTTGGTCATGGTTTTAGCAATGGATAAGCATCATTAGTCATGAAATGAAATAATTATCTACCAACATCTTCGCCAGGTTTACAAGTCAAGAAACCTTAAGATGAGATAAGACAACCTTGCCCCCACCTCTTCGAGTGGTAGCTTCTTTGGAAAATCCTTATTCTCGCTTGAATCATCCCAATCTGAAGAGACTTCGGGAAGGGTTGTAATGTTGGTTTGGTTATGGCTCGCAAGGCTCAGAATTTTTCACAAAAAGGGATTTGAAAGTTGGTGATTGTCATGGCATCATGATGAGATCACTCAATTTTTTGAAGGCATTCAACTTTTGTAATATGAATTGTCTCGAAAGTCCATTGACTAATCGAAATAAGAGCTTTGCCCTTTTCAATTTCTTTCTTTGCATTTGCAATGATTTGATTTTTTTAATGCAAGCATTTTGGATTTGACAAATTTTTTTTTTTTGCATAGGAGTTTTTTTTCCCCCCTGATGCAAAATCTTTTTTTTTTTTCACAGGCATTAGCCTTGCTTTTACCAGGCACACTGCTTTTTTATGCCCCTTGATTTTCATTGGATTTTTGCTCTTTTGAACTTTTTGAGCTTTTAGGACTTTCGAGATGCTTGCACATTTTCATGTAAATGCCAATTGTGTTGGTCAATCATGTGCCTTGCCCCAATATGAGGAGATAATCACCACTTGGGTTTTAGAAATGAATGATTAGGCTCGACTTGGTTTAAGCAATGGGTATCAATGTTTGGGTAGCGAAAGGAATGCTCTTCTTCACCTTGGGATGTTTCAAGCTTTCATAAGAATCCCCCTGAAATTACCACAAAAAGATTAATGCAAGTGAAAGCAAAGAAGTCTTTCTCATCTTTTCACCATATGATGTAAACCAAAACCTCCAAATTTGCCCCATTATGGGGTGGTTCTTGACAGGGGTATTTTTTTAAATTCCTTTGCATTTAAGGCTCAAAGGGGCTGACTATGGTCACTTGCAGTGTTTAAGATAGAGAAAAGGAACGCCTCTTTTCATTTTGGTCTATGTACCAATTGCGAATGACTCCTTTGTCCTTAAACGACATAGGTGTTCTCTTTTGCTCAATTCTCACAGTGTTTGAAAGATGTATTTGGGAATGGATTGCCTTTCATCATCCTAAGCATTTCCTGCTTGGCATGATTAACATCTCAATTTCATTTGGTCGAGATCATCTGAATAGATTAATCTCCATGTGGAATTTTGATTCAAAATGAGTGATCCATCAAGCGAACATACAATTTTGAGATAAAAAACAATGCTCAAAAACTTTTGTGAAAAGTTCATTTTCTCAATTTTTATCTTTTTTTTCTTTTTACATGCTCCTAATAAAATGCTGGAATTTTTTTGATTTGAAAATTCTCGATTTTGTCTTCCTTTTGATTTTGAGAAGAAGGGTACTTACCTGCAACAGGGCGACTTGGTAACCCTGTAAAGAAAGAAAGCTTTAGTGGAAGAATCCTTAGGGATTGAAAAATTGGAAACGATACACAATTACCCTTCACTCGCATTTATCACTCAAGTGCCCACATCATCTTCTCGGATATTTGGCTACCCCAAATTGCCCTTCACTTGCATTTTTCGCATATGATGTTTCCCTATCAAAGGAAAAGGGGATCATGTTAGAGACCAATATCAACATGAGCAATTGGAATCGATACAATTTTCCCTTCACGTGTTTCTGTCTTTGGGCATGAGCATTTATGTCTCAACATTGGAGGGCATTGTTTCTTGGATGCTTTGCCCCATTTATCGCCTGTGAAGAAAATGATTGGGCTGTTATTTCCACACTCATTTGAAAATCATTTAGGAACAAAATACATCCTTTACGCCAAAATGGGTGGTTGTGCTTTAACGTGCTTCTTTGGCGGAAAGCACTGCTCCCGTGGTCAATGCACATATTTTCCTACAAAAGATGGGACATGTTATTTGCATTCCAACATTGAATTGGATTAATTTAGGAACAATACACCCTTTTTAGCGTCAAATTGATTGACTCCATTTCAACATACTTCACGGGTGTGATTTACTATGCTTTGAGTGACTCGTGTCAGTTATCGCCCTATGATAAAAGAAGAGGAATCATGTTATCTCCATACTTAATTGGGGCTCAATTTAGGAACGATACATCCTTTTATAATGAATTTTTGCCCCAACATGCATCATTGGTGAGGAAGAAGAGATATTGCCCCAAAGTCAAATGCTGCTCCAATGTCTTTTACATTAAGACATGTAATTAAGCTTCACCATATCTTGCTCTGGCACATGTTGAAATCTTGTGCTTTGTCATGCGTGTTTGATGGGCTTTCGTTTCATTCAAATTTACCCTGCATCAAAGAAAAGGACGTGTCATTTCCTTATACTAAAGAGTATCAAATTTAGGAACGAAATACACCCTTTTTCAAAGTTAGACGGCTCAAAGATCCCAAGAAATCTTTTTGCGAGAAAAGGGAAACTATTGTCCCCATGATCAAATGTGCGCTTCACGAAGTTTGAATAACTTTGTCACGCATAGCTCCATTATGTTGGATTAGCGAATCTCCGCCTCGTTTGAATTTTTCATCATTCATGATGAACTAGGTTTAAGAATGCTCCATCGCTTTGTTCGAATGTTATAAAACTTGGTGCCCAAACTGTCTCCTTTTTGAATGCTTAGCAGTTTCCTTCCTTTGTCTCATCATACAAAGGGATCGATGAACTGTTTCGATATTTGAAGGTTTTGCTTCATTTCCTTGCGAAAAAAGTAGATAACAAAGCTTCGATGTCTCTTAGCAAGGCGGCTTCGTATGGTTAATCTTCCCCATAACTCAGTTTGAAGCAACACACAAATCTAATAGATGCATTAGTGATGCCAATTCACTAGCAGGTGAGTTATCCATGGATAAAGCTCATAGGAAACTTAGTGTTGGTGGCATCCGCCCTCCAAATAAAGGAACTTCCTAAGACAAAACTTGGCTTCATTTAGCCTTTGTGGAAGATTGGCACCAGCAAAGCTTCAACACATGCTTGAGGCACTTCGGGTTCTCATCAAGGATTGATTTCCAGTTTCAATGAGTGAGGAATCATGAACCTCCCATGTAATGTGTTCTTCAATGGTCGCCTCGACCGATAGCACTAATATGAGTATATTCATTTTCGCCTATGAAAAGATCATCTCTCGTGCATTAAACCTTCGAAGTGGATGTCATCATCGGTGATTGCTATTCAAGAGGACACCGGATTTGTAGTTGCACAATTCTTCTCCCGACCATGGAAACTTTTTCCAAAAATCATGTGTAAGATGATCAAGATAAAAGTCCATAAATTCAGCAAGCTATACTAAGCATATTAGCACGCAATGACTTTATCCAAATTCTGAATATGACTAGTGAGAAAAATTCTTCTCTCATTGGGGACGTTAACATGAATGGCATCTCACAAGATCCGTTCTTTGATGAGGCACGATGCTGTCTTGAGGCTTGAACAAGCTATGAGTCTCTGAGGCAGTGAACTCCCGTCACAAGAAGCTGACCAAATGCAATCTAGCCAGTGATCTTTCCAACCCTTAATGCTATATATCTGATAGCTTCAAAGATTTGGGACATGATGGAAGGCGATGCATCGGAAGTGTCGTTTGGATTCATGAGTGCGAGTTTCCGAAGAAATCAATGTCAAAGTTGGACTCTCATTTCTTTGAATTCCAAGATCAAGATTTGTGAGAGTATTTGCTTGTGATCTAATTCAAATACCAATGTCAAAATTGTTTAGTTCACTCCCGCAGAAAATGAATAAACAAATCAATTTCAGAATAAATTGATTCCATTGGAACGATTACGATTCTACCATCCCAGATTATCTTTCCCAAGATTCCCTGCAAAGGATGAATACGTGAGAGAGACAAAATGTATTGACTTTCCAAAACTCATGGAAATTCAATAGAATACACCAACTTGCGAATTGCCCTCGAAGTCAAAGGATGTTTACAAATTTGAATTTCTTTACCTAGAAAAACGAGTTGCTTGGGTTTATGATCAACTTGGAATTGAAAACATCATCCATAAAAAGAAAAAGAATAAAGACACAAATGAAATACAATACACTACTATGAGTAACAAAATCCTCATCCTAAATTTAAAGTCCACTTCTTGGCATGGTCAAGTAATGAAAGTTCAAAGAGTGGCTGTCACGCATCCTGCAAGAAGAAGAAATAATGTCAGTATGTGAATGAGAAAATGATCTTTCAATGAGGTCGCCTCTTACAACAAAATCGAGGCGACGACACATGCCCCAAAACTCCTATTACAGGATTTCGGGATTTTGCCAAGATTTGATCGTAAGAGGAGACATCATTAAAAAATCAATTTGTGGCTATCGATCAAATGCCCACTCTATTCCCAAAAGTTTTATATGCAAAATGTGGCATTAATTTTGAAAGACTGATTTAGGCTTTCACTGTTGCCAAAATGAGTGATTTTTATTTTGAGAAATCCATGCACAAAATTTGATTTGAATTTTCAATCTCAAAATGTGAGAGGGAGAGAATTTGATTAGAAGTGTGATTTCAATTTTTGTGTGGCCCAAAACATAATCATGAATTGGAAGAATTTTTTTGTTGTTGATGAGATGTGGTTTTAAGCCCATGATTGGAAACTTTAACAAAATCATCCATTGTGCAAAGGTAAGTTAATGATTTTTGAAATTGACACTAAATGTTTGCTTATGAAGAGTAATTGCCAATTTTCCAAATTAGAAGCCTACACCGAGGGTATTCAATTGATCTCCGCAAATTTTAAAGATGAAAGTTTCAATAAAAAATGAACAACTAAAAGGAGAAATCATTCTTACCATTGGCGATGAGTTTTTTTCAAATTTTTTCTCCAATCACATAGACATACGCATGAAACTGTGGGTCAATTTTTACTCTAGATGGCTCAAATGGAGCCACGGGATTACTGGACTGAACCGACATGATCGCGGTTGGGTCGGGGTTCCCATGACTCCGACTTTGTCAAAGAGTCGACCCGTGCTGCATGTTTGCAAGCTGGGGTGGAAGCTCTCGACGTCAAAAGAATTTCGGAATTGAGATGAGCGACTCGTACTACATGATGGTAGTTGGAGTGGCATCCATCTCAACACCATCCTAAGTGATCCTATGCGGCCCAGGTCCGGCGGCAGGTTGTGTGTGCCAAAGTGTAGTGCCATGTAAGGAAGACATGCACAACAATTTATATAGCAAACAACACTTCAAAAATTTAACCATACAATCATTCATCCCCATTCACCAACCTACAAAACAAAGTGTTAACAAAAACTCCACCCCTTATTACTCCAATCCCGCACCAACATTTAACACGCGGTTAGTGAACTTACCTCACCTTCTCGAATGTGCTACCAAAGAAACACATTAAACAACACACAATTAAGCAAATTAGGCCTAAGTCCTCTAAGGTTTAGAACTAGTCCCCAGTGGAGTCGCCAAGCTGTCGCGACCTAAAAATTTTTCGAAAATAATAAATATATAAGGTTTGGGGTATTGTTAATTTCGGGCCGACGGCCCTTAATTAACTTGGGCTCTCCCAAGCCCATACCCCACGCGACGTTGGGATATTCATAAAAACTTCAAACAAGGAGTCGCCACTAGTCTATTGAGGTCGACTAGAAACCAAGCGAGACATGGGAGCGTGTCTCACTTTTACGCAACCAGATGGTCTAGGATCGAAGACTTGATTATGTTAGTCACGCGACTAACGCCCTTTCGGTACCTAACTTGATTGTGTGTTAGTGAGGCATTGGCAACCTATTCAAGAAAACTAAGGTTTTTCCTAACCGTTCTAAAGTAAGGAAATAACATCCAAAAGGTACAGGAATAATCCTAATATTGTCCCTAAAAAAGAGAAAAAAAGGAAAAATATAATGTAAACCAAGAAAAAACCTAATGTAGAGCCCTAAAGGCTTATTCAGTTGGATGTTTTCCCCTTTTTAGGCATTTTTTCAATTTTCTGATTTTTCTGAATTTTTCTGAATTTTTAATTTTTTAAATATTTTTTAATATTTTCGAATTTTATAAAATTAGACAAAAACAAATTTTCAAGATTTTTTTAATATTTTAAAGCTTTTCTGAATTTCCCCTTTTTTTTTTAAAAACACTTATTAATGTTTTTGAAATTTTCTAATTTTTTATTTTTTTTTAATTTTAATTTAATATTTTTGGAATTTTGAATATTCGAAAAGAAAGGAAAATAAAAATAAAAATAAATTTAAAAACCTTTCTGAAATTAAAAAACATTTTTTAATTTTTGATGATTTTTTTTTAATTTTTAAGATTTTTAAGATTTTTAAGATTTTTTTATTTTCTGAAATTTTGGATTTGTTTAGACTTTTTAATTAATTAAAAAAAGTGATTCGGACCGGGTCAGTGACCCGGCCCTACTAAACCGACCCGGACCCTAATGGTCCGGGCCGGGCCGGTGATCGGGCCAGCCCTAAGCCCCCACACGAATTTTTAAAAAGGCCCATTAATAACAAAAATTAAAATAGCCCATCAACAAAAGAGGATAAAATAGCCCATTTCCAATTTCTAAAAATTCAGCCCAACTATTTCCAGCCCACATCAGACAATCAGCCCTAATTCGACTAGGCCCACATCAAACAATTAACCCGAATTCATACTAGGCCCAAATCAATCGGCCACGACCCACAATTTAGCCGAGACCTAAATAAAAACAAGTCCACGTAACAAATTAAATATAAATCCGGCCCAATCCACTTATGCTAACCCAACAACTAAACCCTACCCGCTTATACCTCATCCGACCCGGTTCTTGACCCGGATCGCGGCAATCTCCTTCGCGGCGCTGATGGGGAGTGGCAGAGCGCCTCCTGACCCGGCCACGGCGACCGGCGGAGATCAGCGCAAGACCAGCCGACGGGATGACGGCTAGCGGAGCGGGCTACGGGGCTCGCGTAGGGGACAAGGTAGCCGGCAAAGATGGTCGGTGGTTGGCACATGGTCGGTGGTTGGCACAACGAGCGCCTTCGGACGAGGGTGGCGACGGGAATGGAGCAAACCTCGTCGTCGGTGGTTGAGCGGTAGCGGCGTCGGGCGAGAGTAGGGCGACGGCCGGCGGAAGCGAGGGCGGCGGGCGGCTCGGACGATGAGGGGTTGGGCCGAGATCTACACCGGGTTGTCGTGGCTTTCTCCCTCGTGGCTCCGCCTCTCTTCCTCGATCCGGTCGTCTCTCCCCGACGAAACTTTGCTGCATTTTCCTCCTCGATCGGCTCGGGCTCACCGCCTCTTGCCGCTGTCTTGCTGCTTTTCCTTGCTCCTATTGCTGTCTTGCCGCCCGAAAACCAACCGCTATCTTGCTGCCCGAAAATCAAAGAAACGCCCGTGTCCGTAACCGCCCAATCCCTGCTCCTCCTCGATCTGCATCCTCCGTTCTCGCCTCTCCTTTTTCTTCGCTTCTTTTCCGGATCTGAAAATCGCCACCGCCCTCCTATGCTCGTCGATCGCGTTTCCTCTCCCCTAATCTTCACCGAAAATCATCATCCCCACGCCCGCGTAACCGCGCAGCAAGGGAAGATTCCCTGGCTGGCGTTACGTGGCCAACGTCACCACCGTGGGAGGGGGGTCTCCTGAATGGCCGTCGTCGGTCTCTTTTTTTTTTTTTTGTCCCTCTCCACGTCCCGTGCGGTGCCTCTGCACGTGAATGGGGAGAGAAGAGAGAAAGGAGACGGGCCTCAAGAAAAATAACAAAGATGGGCCCGGGTAAGAAATAAAGAGAAGTGGGCCAAAATGAAACAAAAGGGAATAGGCCCAGGGAGAGATTGTATTAAGGCCGAAATTTTGTGAAAAGGAGTGGGCCGGATTATGTCGACCAAGCCTGATTTTTTTTTTTTTCTTTTTTTTTTTTTCGAAATTTTTTTATATAATTTTTTTATCTTTTCTAGAAATTAATATATATTTATATATGCAAAATAGATGGGCATTTAAAACAAAAATACGGGTGTCAACATTATTTAATGTTAATGATATGTTGATAGCAGCTAAAGATATGTCAAATATTGATGTGTCAAAATGGCAATTGAGGGCTAAATTTGAAATGAAAGATATAGATACTACAAAAAGAGTACTAAGCATGGAGATTTTGCATGGCTACAGGGTTTTTGCACCTGTTTCAAAATAAATATATTGAAAAGATTGTAATGGGTGTAACATCCTGAAAATCGACTCCATTTTGGAATTTTATAAAATGGCGATATTGATCGAATACCTGGTCAGTATAAATATTCTGAACTAATCGTTTGAGGGATAACAGATTATAGAGAGGCGTTGATAGGAAACAATATGCGTACAACTCGCAATTTCGATTAGGAACGAACCCTCTGACCATAAGCACCTGAGTGAGAGCGATGTCCTTTAATACTAGACTAATAGGGAAATGGAAATAAATCGATTTGGCAAAAGTACGAAGTCGGGTTGTGGGTGATTTTCGCACGACTTTCATACAAAGTACGAACGATTCTAAATCGATTCATTTTTATCTTGTACTTGGGATTATAATTGAATCCACAGGATCACATGACAATCAAAGGATGTCCCTAACTCAAGAATTGGCTTAAACGTGAATCGAAGAATTGTCGATCACGGGTCAAGTTTGAGGAAAAATCCTAAAGGGGTGCCTAATAGTTCAAATTGTACTACGGTCACAATCGACTCAATTTAGTCTTGATTTTTAATCGGATTTTGAGAACTAACTTCTCAGAGATGTTAGGACTAAATATTTGGATGTCGCCTCATTTATTCTCGAGTTTTCCGTTGGGCTTTAAAGTGTTGGAAAAGGAAATTTTGGACCGGACCCGCAAGTGGGCCGGCCCAAGACCAGCAACTCAATGGGCCTTGTGTCCATTCAGCCCAGCCTAAGATGGGCCCAAACTGACCCATTTCCTTCTCCCTTGTTAGCCCATGGGCTTCTCTTCTTGGCTTTTTCATTTTGTGGCCCAAGTGGGCTTTGTTTTTGCTTTGTCTTACTTGTTTCTCATTGGTCCTTGGAGCCACTTGCTTTAGCTTCTTGGACAAGCTCGCCATACTACTCTCTCTCCTCCGTTTCCCTAATTCAGCTACCCCCCACCTTAGCCCTTTTCTCCCTCTCTTTTTCCTTCCCTTTTTCCCCCTCACTTTGCCGCCACCTTCTGTCCGCCACTGGTTGTCGCCCTTGTTGCCATCGTCGGAGTTGCTGCCACCATCCAGCGTGGAGCCGCCGATGTCAGGAGGCCAGCCGCTCACTGCCAACTTCCCCTGGTCACTGCCAACCACCCGTTCGGCCACCCCCAGTCGCTGCTGCCTTTCCGCCCAAACAGTAGCACTGGTGCTGTGCCACCGTCCATCGTCCGTAGCCGTCCCCGAGCTAACCCCGTGTAGCCCTCGCTCTCTCTGTCGCTCTAGTGTCGTTGGATTTTTAGGCACGTGAGTTAATTTCCTAATCTCTTAGTTAGGGGGTAATCTTGCTTAGGAGTAGTTTAATTAGTATAATGCTTGGATTATGCTTATGGTTGATGATGGATTAGCATTTTAATATTATTGGTTGATTTGGATTAGTGTTAGCCATGGTTAGAATAAAGTAATTGTGGTTAGATTAAAAGTAACTATAGTTGGTTAAAGTAACTGCGATTAGATTAAAGTAACTGAGGTTAAATTAAAGTAACGTTGGTTGGTTAGTTAACCTTAGTTGAGTTAAGAATAGTAACCATGGTTAATATTATTAAATATCATTATTATTTTTGGATTAAATAATAATAATTTATTATTTTCGGATTAAATAATTATTTTATTTTATTTTATAATTTCGAATTATTATTATTTAATTCTGAATATTAATTATTTTTGGGAAAAATAATTAATAGTAATTATTTATTGGAAATGGTTTTAATCGAGAAATTTGGTGAGAAATTTTATAAAGGCTTATTTTTCCCAAGGTTAATTGTGGTTAATTTCTTCGTTATTAAAGGAAAATGGTTTTGTTAAATAAGGGTTTTGGAAATGTAATTAAGTGTTATTAATATTAGGTAAATGAAGTGTTTTAATATTATTGTTAAATGTCAATTATTTCCTGAGAATTATGAGGTGCATGTGATTTGTTAGGAAAATCCCTTATAATATTTTGAAGATGACAAAATAAATCAAAGGCTACTAATGTATGCTTCTGAGTCTGCTAGTGGCAGAATGGAACTACAGGATCAGATCACCAACGATCATGATTTTCACTTACCATATTTATATTGATCAACAAGATCAATCATCGACAACTTCCAAAGAAGGATGAAACACTTATGGAAGCCCTGGATTCGATTGTATGGGCGAACGTAATCCAAGGGGATCCAATCTACCTCCAACGGTAAAAAAGACTTACCTTATGAAGTCTGTCCAAGAAAGGAAAGAGAAGACTAATCTCTCAAGGAAAGAGCCAACGGTCGAGTGTGGCTTGGAGAGTATATAAGGAGAGGATGAGACCTAGGAGACTAGAGAGGATAAATATATACCAAGGCTGATTCAATTCTTCACTAGTTGTTTGAAAAAGAGCGAAACCGAGTGATCCTAGTGAATTACCAAAGAGAGTGACTTTGTGAGACATATCATCACCAAGTGCTAACACTTAAGAGTGTGTAATCACCTTTGATCACATAGTGAAATCCAGCCTATTGGCTGATCACCTGGAGAGGGGACGTAGGCTTGATCTAAGCCGAACCACTATAATATTCGTGTGCAATTTCTCTTATTCCTTAATCTCTTATTGATTATTGTTATAATTTATTGCACACGTGCTTGGTGCTGTGTTAATACTAGTTATATCATGATTATTAATTGACTATTGTTTGTCATCCACATTTGAAGTACGTGGTCCATTAATTGATGATTGTTGCAATTTTCGTGAATACTTAAATTGTTACTATTGTACGTGACTGCTATATATTTCTGCATTTCATTATACGTGGCTAACTGCAATAGTATGTTGCGTGAATGCAAACTATGTTGCACTCACGACAAAGTAAAGAAAAGAACAAATTGCTTGATGATGAGTTTCATGGTCATATTAAGAGGAGAGCCTGACATTTGCCGAATGACCGCCAATCCTTTGGGGTTATGCCATGGCCATTGGGTCACCTGACAGTTATCAAATGCGGAGTCGTGATAGAAGCAGGGCCCATGCTCTTTCAGGAATGTCGTTGATGGGGGATAGCTCATAACATCGTCGTACCTCAAGGAGGATGACGATGCCTGGTCTAGGCCAATTGACCGCCAACCATAAGGCTGTGCCATAGCCTAGGAGGTCGTAATAATCGGAGTATGTGCAGTTATTGAGACATAAGAAAGCTATGTGCAATGCACTAATTATTTGCATGCCTCTTAATATTGTTATGATTGAGTGACAATTTCTACATGTTGCATGTGCCAAGGCAAGGTAGGGTCACTTGTGGTTGCATCTAATTATTGATTTGTCTTCTATTAATGCTTCTCTAAGGTGTGGTGTTTGGTTGATTGTCAAAACTAGGTTGTATGTTAGACTACCTCGAGGTGAGCAAAATTCCTAACCGAGGCTTAGGACTTTAACTTACTGAGTATATCTCAACTCGTCGTAATTAATAATTTTTAGGACCTTAGGATGACACAGTATCTGGTGTGGTTTGGTGTCCCCGTAGACATGAGCACCACCATGACCACGCAGCTCGTCCTAGGCCGCAATTTTGTGTACGAGCACCAAGTGACGACAGTGTGGGTGGACAAGAGATCGAGAGACCATTATGCGTTGCACGTCTTTAAGGCGTGGCTCATCCGGATGGGAGGCATCCTATATGGTTCCCTAAGGGGGTTTTGATGGATCAGTCTCGCCTGTAGGGCCGACTGACGAGGTCTGGGATCCTATGGACTTGGATTCCCCTAATGGCAAGATCTCCGACCTGACAACTGGAGAGACTAATCCTTTGGAGGACAGCAAGTAGGCAACTGTAGCCTAGTGTCTTTTGACGAGCCCTCCCCCACTTGTACAAAGATAAGTTTGCCGGGCCGGTCCATTTTTTAGTAGGCCTCTTAGCATATCACCTATAGTAAGGCGTGTACATATATGCGAATGCTCAAGCTAACCTTGCAAATATATATAAAATGGTGTTCTTGTCTTTCCTCTGCTGTATTTGCTGCTATCCCTGTTGATTGTTGGTTGGGGTGTTTGTTTCGCTTCTACATGTGCTTAATTATAAGATAAAATCAATTGGTTGACAATAGTACTTGGGACGTCGCACAGTTAGATCTCAAGTGAATTGGGGTTGTCACGAGCTCAAGAGTCGGGGTGTGACAGTGGGTGTAACATATAGTGGGCAAAATTAATCAATACACTGTTAACCATGCACTCTAAATTGTCTAATAAGTTATTGCCGCAAATTAAGGAATAGGAGGAGCATATGACCCACATTTGTTACTCTAGTGTATTGTGTCTGCCACGTGATGCACTAGGCTTGATATTTTACAAGTCGCAAGTATTGTTAACTGTTACATGAAGCATTGTTGTAGGACTAATTAAGAAGTTGTAAAGTGGATCTTCAAATGTTCAAAGAGGACAAAAAACATTGGTATAGTGTATTGAAGGGATAACAATTACAATGTGGCTAGGGGTTACTTGCATTCGGATCACGTTTGTAACTTGGATGAGTGAAGGTCTTCAGTGGGATTCCTACATGCACTAGTAGGTGGTGAACTGAGTTGGAAAGTGCTCTTATAGGGTAATGTTGCCTTGTATTCAACTTACGAAAGGTGCATGCATTGACCTTTATAGTAAAGCAGGCGATATGATTGAGGAGTTTGCTTTTGAACTTTGGGTTGAAGTAGAAAAGTGTGGTCATACATTGTGACAACCAAGGTGGGATATATCTCACTTTGAATTCGATTTATCCCAAATGGACAAAGCATATTGGTATCAAGTACTATTTCATCCAAGATTTCATAGCAATTGGTAAGGTGGTTGTGAAAAGGATCGCAGTAGTGGACAATCTGACATACATGATGACGAAGCTCATTCCTCTAGCAAAGCTCAAGTTTTGTTGAAGCTCAATTAGGATCTCAGAGAAAGAGTGCTCGTTAGGGCACTGGGAGAACCGAATAGATGATTAGAGCTACAATTTAGCTACCAATATCAATCCAAGTTAGAGATTTATTAGAATATTTCTTGAGTTTCCCAAGAACCTAATTTAAGTAAGTTTCCTACTGTGAATCGGTTTTTTAGTTAGAGTGATTTCATGATTTGTGCAGGTTTCTCAAAAGGAGTTTCTTCCTCTGGATATAAATATCATGAATATATAGAAGTTCGAATTTTATTCGGTGGACATACACATCAGAGTAAACAAGAAGATGTTTAGAATTTTATGTTTGTGAGTTTTCCAAATAGTTCTCTATTAGAGATCATGAGATAACATTTGTACATTTGCTTTGGGAGTAGTTGGGTGCTGAGAAATACTTGAGTTATTGAGCGATTGTATACTCAATTCTATGTGAATTCATAATGGAAGCGGCATGCTTTCCTAGTGGAGTAGATATTGGCACTTGATATCCTAGTAAACCACGTGAATATTTGTGTCGTTACCGTTCGTCATTAATTTCTTTGATAATTTCACTTTATCGCTTTTGACTTAAATCACAAGATTCATTAACTTTGGCATGGTTAAAACTCGACCCTTGAATTTCCATTTACAATAATGTGCTTTGTATTAAATTTTCAAAAAAAGTGATATTTCAGCTTTCGAGTTTTCAGTTGTGCTGTTGAAGCTAATTGCAATTGCATTTTTCCTATAAACAAATATTTGACCATAAAATTGCACAGACTTCGCTTTGGTGCCCCTAGTCTAGTAATCATCTATATGAAATCTCACTCATCATTTACATATCGTTCAGTAGACTACGTGATACACAATAAGTTTTTGCATAGACTTACTCTAATTCATTATATCAATCACATATTAAAAACAGTAAGAACAACAAGTCTCGTGAGTCTATATTCAATTACTTCTCAATGAAATTATAAAGAATGCACTATGATAAATAGAAGATTCCACTAAGCAGGACCTTTGCTTGCATTTCTAGCCATTGGATTACAACCATTTGAACATCAATAACAAAGTTGGCAATCCAACGGGTATTGTTACGGCAAAGGCAGGAACAATAACGAAATAAAAACTGAGAAGAATAAAAGAATACCATAAGTTACATGGAAACCCTAGCAAGAAAAACCATGGGGAAAGGAGAAGCAAAATCCACTGCTCAGGTTTTAGTTTCTATAAAGAGACAGTTCGTTTCTCTTTTGGAGTTCTTTGCTATGTAATCTGGAAGACCAGAAACAATATGTTGTTTCGTGGCCAACCTCTTTCCATTCCCTTGATGAAACAACAGCTTATAAGGGCCGTCAAAGACAAAGCTTCTACTTTCATTCATGTTGACGACAACTCAAGAAACAGAAGACTCCAACAATGCTGGGGAATTGACCCGACTATTTTTGTGATGGATCTGGCGGCCCCCGAGCGGAGTATGTAGGCTGCAATTTGCCGCATCTAGCTGCCCTCTCGCCATATTGTGTTGTATCTATCGGTCCCGAGCAAGGTCCTTTTGTTGTAGCTCGTACCTAGTTTCCCCTTATTGTATACTTGGCTCCCTTTCACTTAAGTGACATTTGTCTGTTGAGTGCAAGATGGTGACATGTATCTCTCTCTTGTACAGTTTGTTTTGGGTGGAAATTATATAAATACTTACTTTATAAAAAAAAATCCAAAATAGGAAATCTTTTCCAATTAGGAAAACCATTCAATTAAGAAACATACTTGAATTAGGAAACTTTCTTTTTTCGATTTCAAACTTGAGACATATTTTAACATGTATAAATATTAAGGTTGTGACAGCCTAAATTGTTTTAGCTAATGCAACTCTTTTTCTTTTTCTCTTTTTTGGAATTATTTACCGGATTCGGCGGTCTGGATTAGGTTCCATTTAATACACGTCATAGACTTTTCCGAACGGCTCTCACGACAAAAATATATAGGAGAGCAGACCACGGTTCTTCTTCTTCTTCCCATAATTCCGTGCCTGTGCAGCAAGACCGAGGGATTCATCAAAATAAAAATGAGTTCTTGCTTCACCGTCTCCCTCTCTTTCCTCTTCTTCTTCATAAATTTTGTAGGTACTGAAGCAGCACCCACGTTTCTACGGCATTACTGCCCAAACACCACCCTCTTCACCCCCAACTCCACCTACCAGTCCAACCTCAACACCCTCCTGTCTTCCCTCTTCTCTGCCGCTGCCGACACTGCTGGCGGCTTCGCCAATGCTACCGTCGGCCAAAACTCTCCCGACCAGGTCTATGGGCTCTTCCTCTGCCGTGGCGACGTCGGCATCGCCACGTGCAGCGACTGCGTGGCCACTGGAAAACAGGATATCCTCCACAGATGCCCCAATCGGCGAGTCTCCGTGATCTGGTACGACGAGTGTATGTTGAGGTACTCCGATGAGTCCATCCACTCGGTCATGGAACAAGTGCCTTCTTTCACGACATACCACACTGGGAACATCACCGATCCAACTCGGCTCATGCAAGTCCTGGGAGAGACCATGGACGACATCGCGGCGAGGGCTTCAGTCAGCAAGTCAGGGAAGAAAGTCGCGGTCGCAGAGGCAAACTTTACGAGCTTGCAGAAGATGTACACGCTCGCACAGTGCACACCGGACTTGATGGCGTCGGAGTGCAGCATGTGCCTCCGGGTGGCAATCGCGGGCCTCCCACAGGCGAGGCAAGGTGGGAGGTCTTTCACTCCGAGCTGCAGCGTGAGGTTCGAGCTGTACCCATTTTATGATGCCTCGGCCATGGCGGCCCTGGTGCCCCCACCGTCCTGCCTACCATCTGCTTCTGCTCCCGTGATCAGGCGTAAAGGTACGTGTCTGTTTTTGCTATATGTCTTCCACTATAATAGAATGATATGTCCAATTTTATTTTTTTGGGGGAACTACTTATCCTATTTTATTTTTAAATAAGTGGAGTGAACCTTTAAAAAAGAAGAAGAAGACATTATGAGTGTCATAATCTACATGGCATCATAAATGTTTAATTGATTAATTAAGTATCATGATTTTGAAAAAGTATCCACTTGAGTGGTGATAAGGATTGCATTAATAAAAAAAATATGATATGTCAATAATTTAATATAACCGACAAAAAAAAAATTAATATAAAACTATCCAATATGGCTCGTGAAGGAAATGATGCTATCAAAAGCTTGCAGAAACGATTCATTAGCCCTTTCTTGCCCTAAATTGATGAATTGGGGCCTAGTCGAACTCAAACCCTAACCCTATCTCTAAATTAGGTCCAACAGTGGCCAGTCTTTGTCCTACAAGTGCCACCTAAGGACATCCTTAGGGTGAAAGAGCCGCTACTGGTCCTCGAGGCTCACCACGATGGAAATCCTTTTGATTTGTGGTTACAAAGCTCTCTCTTTTTGGAATGGACCAGTATTATGTGTATCGACATTGGAGATTTTCCCTTTGAGGCTACGAACTCAAGTAGCAGCACTCAGGGCCGTGCAAAAAGGGTGCGCAATCTCAATTTCTTGAACAATCGGTTGCTTGTTAATTTGGTGCAAGAAAAGGGTTAAACATCTTTTCTAAACGCTTTTAATGATATTACTTACCCAATGAGCCCCGTTGGATGATTTTCTATTAAATTAATGCCACATTAGACTCTCCAACAAGAGAAATTACCAAAGTTACTTAGTCAAACATCTTTTAAAATATTATGACAAGCAAACGATTGATTGAAAAGTTATTGCACTTAAAATATCATTTTCCCTATTTTAGATTATGCCTCTTGTTGAGATGAACCTGTAACAACCTACTAGTCATTTTCAAGTTAATTGATAAAAAGAAAGAAAAAAAGGGTAGCTCTCAAAATAACTAAAATGAAAATATAATTCGGCAATAAACTTACTTTGAGTCAAACACAATCAGCGAAATTTGTGAATTATCAACCCAATCCCAAATCTAAGCATTTAAAATATGGAAGAACCAATTCAGGAGAATAAAAAACTTAAATGATACAGATGATTGTTTTCCCCTCTGGACAAGTCCTTAGCAACTTTATGTACCCAAATCTACAATATCACAAACCTGTATATATATACACACATATACTTACAACATAATATTTAGCTTTGTCGGCTTAGGACGAATATTAAGGGCCATATAGCTAGTCATCGCCCTGTTCTTGGATACAACAGTAAGAGTGGACACATTCAATTTCAGCATATGACTTCATTTTCCTAACTCCTTGGTGTCTCGATATCCGCATGTTCTATAAGGAGAAAATATTTAAAAAGCTGCAAATGCTTCTATTGGTTTAAAAATCTATATCCCAGTGGAATATCGGCATTCTGTGATGCACTTGAACAGTGAAAAGCCACTATTTATCTTGGCCCACCTGGAAACTATCTTATTCTATAAAATGAACCTATTTGAAGCAAACCCAAAGAGAATCTACACACTGTCAGCTTGGTTCACATGCCTTGCTTTGTAGTAATCCTGTGTAGAAATATATGACGTGGCATTAGTACAATAACTTTTTATTCAATCACTTCATTATTATATATCTATATAAAACATTCACTTGACTGACTCCAATAATTTCCTTTACAAACTATTTGACGTGGCATTAATTAATATAAATCTTTTAGTGCGGGTCATCGGAAAAATGATATCATTAAAAGCTTGTAGAAACATCGTTTAGCCCTTCCTTGCCCCAAGTTGACGGCCAATGTGGTTGCTCGGGAAGCAGGAGGAAAGACTTCGCCACAAGTCCGTACACACCATACTACCCATGGCTCTGAGTGCTACTGGCCTTAAAGGGAAAATCTCCGATACCACATCCAAAATTTCAGTCCAATACCCATGGGAAGAAAGCTACATTACCACAAATTAGAAGGGTTGCCATCCTTTGGCGGCATCCGCAGGATAATAGCCATTTCGTTGATTTGGGTCAACAAATGGCTAAATGATGTCGTTTCTGGACGCTTTAGATGACATCATTTCCCCGATACGTTGCATCAAATGGTTTTATATTAAACTGAAGTCATGTCAGATATTCTGGCAATACTGGTATAAACTTGACGTTTTTTTTAAGTGATGGCACTCAAATAATTGATATTAAAGTGAGCCTATTACAAAAGTTATAGTATCGATCATCTCATTTTCACAATTCCATTTTTATCCATTTTGATCTGCTTATAAGAGGTGAAGTTTCGGAAGGCATTTTTTTCACAAATACTTGTTGAATCTGTTCCACATTATTCCAATGACTTTGCACTTGTGTTCTTTGCTCCCCTTCTCCCTTCTTCAAGCACTTCAAAGCAGCTCAATTTACAACATAACTGCATCAAGTCCATTGGTTCAGAGCCAAACACTTGTCTCTAGTAATCATATCTTTGAGCTCGGGTTCTTCACGCCTAATAGATCAGCAAAGCAGTATGTAGGAATATGGTACAAATACATGACTCCCTCCAGAGTTGTCTGGGTGGCCAACAGGAACAAGCCACTTGAAACCACAGATCAATCTGCGAGTTTAATAATTGGCGAAGATGGAAATCTGAAGCTTCTTGATGGGCAACAAAACACTTTGTGGTCTACTAATGTCATGGCAAAGTCCAATTATTCTGCAGCACTGCTTTCAGACTTTGGAAACTTTGTTCTTCAAGACAGGAACACGAATATAATGTGGGAAAGCTTTGATGAGCCAACCGACACTCTCCTGCCAAACATGAAGATTGGAGTAAACATGAAAACAGGAAAGAAACTAAACCTGATTTCCTGGAAATGTGAAGATGATCCCTCATTCGGAAACTTTGTTGTAGGAGTGACGTCAGAGACACCACCTCAGCTTTTCACTTGGAATGGATCAAGCCCTTACTGGAGAAGCGGACAGTGGGAAAAAACCAAATTCATTGGATTACCGACGATGGACAACACATACTACGATCTCCGGCAAGATAATGTCCAGGGAACCTCATATTATTACCTCAATAATTACAACAACTCCATCTTTGGATATACTTTCATCTCATCTGAAGGATCTCTAGAGTCGGTTTATTGGGCCAATGACTGGTTCACATACTGGAGGGCACCAGCACCAATTACCTCTTGTGAAATTTATGGAATATGTGGCCCCTTTGGAGTTTGCAACCAGCTTAATTCACCTATTTGCAGATGCTTAAGAGGTTTCAAACCAAGATCAGATGAAGAATGGAACAGAGGAAACTGGACCGGAGGGTGCCTTAGGGAAATGGAGTTGAATTGTCAGAAATCCGCAAGCAGCGCAGCTTCAACGACTGTCAAAAAAGATATGTTCTGGAAAATGGAACAAATAAAATTGCCTGATTCCGCTGATTTTATAGCCATACATGATGCAAAAGGATGTCAAAGTTGGTGCCTGGAAAACTGCTCGTGCTTGGCCTTTTCTTATGTGAATGCTATAGGATTTATGGCTTGGAGTAAAGACCTCCTAGATACTCAGCAATTCTCCATGGGTGGCGAAGATCTATCTATTCGACTTGTGGATGTGGGTGCGGGTGCAGATGTCGGTGTGGTTGCAGATACAGGTTGATAATATTGAATTAATATGCATTTCGTTTTGCACTGCCTCTGGTTCTTACAATATATTTTCCCAGGTTCAGGTGTACCTATGCGGACAAAACTTATCATCAGCTTCAGTACTATTTCTAGCATCATCTTATTTGGAGCTGGTATTTCAGTCTGTGGTCTTTCAAAGTGGAGAGGTAATAAAAGATGTACGGTTTGTTGCTTTCTTAAGGGTGATTTTGCGCTAACCACAACGTAAAAATCTTGAATTATTTGTAAAACCATGGCTTCAGAAGCTAAGCAGTTACTACCATAGAAACACTGCTTTACTTCTGATGTTCTCATGCTTATCTTGAGTTGATTTTGTTCTATCTGTAAGGTGCAGGGAAGTTTAGGAAAATGACAATCCCAAGGCTCTTTATGTCAGTGGCTGCAGCCATCAGATCAGAAGATCTGCCAAGGGAAACTGCCTGGAAAGAGCAATTGAAGGAAGATGATGCATCGAAATTGGCGGTTTATGACTTTGATAGCATACGCCTTGCGACAGACAACTTCGATGCAAAAAACAAACTTGGGCAGGGAGGGTTTGGCCCGGTTTATAAGGTAAAAGAAAAGCCTTCTAAGAGGGAAATAAAGATATTATCCAAGATCTGATAGTGATGTTCGTTTTGAAATAGGGAAAACTGAACGATGGTAAGGAGATAGCAGCGAAGAGACTTTCGAGCAGCTCAGGCCAAGGCATAGCGGAGTTCAAGAATGAGATCCTTCTAATATCCAAACTTCAACACCGAAATCTGGTGAGACTCCTTGGTTGCTGCATTGAAGGAGAAGAAAATATTCTGGTGTATGAGTACTTGCCAAACAAGAGCTTGGACGCCTTCCTTTTTGGTTTGTCTCACTCTTTGAAGAATTCATTCCTGCTTTCAACAAAATCTGATACTGAAACTAGATATTTCTTCTGTTTGCTACCTTGTTTAGATTCAAAAAAGAAGGCAAAACTTAGCTGGAGTGTACGCTTCCGCATTATCCAGGGTGTTGCAAGAGGGCTGCTCTACCTCCACCGCGATTCTTGTCTCAGGGTCATACATCGAGATTTGAAAGTGAGCAACATTCTCTTGGATGAAAAGATGAATCCCAAGATTTCTGATTTTGGGCTGTCACGAATGTTTGAAGGCACTCAAGTTTTGGTGAATACTCACAAAGTTTTGGGGACACTGTAAGCTTTCTATCATCACTCTTAGGAGCACTTACTCATGAGGCAATATATCATCTTGAAAGTAGATTAGCAGTATAATTCGCTCACCTTTCCCTTCATGCATGTTTCTACTGTTGCTTTACTATTACCGAGAAAACTCTTCCATGAACATCAAATGGTTCAGATAGTCAATTCGCTCCGAGGAAATTATCGACCAGCACTGCAATGCAAATACTAAAAGATAGGAGAAATACAGTACTTGTCAAGTTGGAAGTTTATCACTCTCCAATTTTCACACCTCTTATGTCATCCTTTAGTGTATGATTTTTTTTGTTTGAATTGTACTTCGGGAACCTCCACTTATATTATTTTGTCCACAGTGGCTACATGTCTCCCGAGTATGCCATGGGTGGGATATTTTCTGAGAAATCTGATGTATATAGCTTTGGAGTATTGCTATTAGAGATTATCAGCGGCAAGAAGAACACGAGTTTAGCTTACCCTGGTCAGCATCTCAATCTCCTCGCTTATGTAAGTGCTAGATCTAACTTCGAACTATTATACCTCCATTTCAGTTTCCAACCATAGGTAGACCTTGAGACACTAACAATTGACAAGTTGTTACAGGCTTGGCACTTGTGGTGTGAAGGCAGAGGACTAGACCTAATGGATGAAGCCATTGCTGATGCATTTTCGACGTCAGAAGTGATGAGATGCATTCAATTAGGGCTTCTTTGTACGCAAGACCATGCCACAGATAGACCCGACATGTCGGCCGTGGTTCTAATGCTGAATGGGGAATCCGATCTTTCGCAACCAAAGCAACCGACATATACAATTTCACGCTTGCTGGCTCACGAAGTCCAATCACAAGAAAGAAGCATCCATTCCGTGAATACCATCACCATTACTACGGTTGAAGGAAGATAAAATTCTCTAATGCATTTTCACTACTAATTCATCTTTCCAAGGTTCAGTGTTCACCAAATTAAAGGGCTTGAATATGCAATATTTTGTTGCACTTTTATGTGGATATATGATGCAAACATAGAGAAACTGAGGGAATCCGTTTTATGTGGTAGGATAGTTTTATTCGGGTAAGGTCGCACAAAAGTCCAGAACATCTATATGCATGGGGATTTCTAGCCCTTTTGCATATAAAAGTGTTATCCCTTTCAACATTTCCATTTGCATTTATTGCATAATCTTTTTATCATATAAAAATCAGTTTATTGGTACATCCATTGCACAATCTTTTGTATATAGCTCTCATTTTAATGTCAAAAGTTTTTGCCAACTCACTTAAATGCCAATTCGAAGAAAAAAACAATCACTTAAGTGCCTTTGGCAATAATCCCGGCCAAAGAAGAGAAGGACACTAGTGCCATAAGTTGTATATGACACTCATTTTATGCCAAAAGTTTTATTTTATGTCACTTAGATGCCATTTTTTTAATAAAAAAATAACCGCTTAAGTGTCAACTCCAATTTGGATTGTTGGAAATCTGACATGATCATATTTTATTTATTTTTCGATCTTAACCCCTAAATAACGCTGTATAGTAGGTTAAAAAATGATCATTTCAATACTAATTATTATGCCTTAACCCTAAGGTATGCAACAATCCCTAATCACTTGTGGTCAAATAAGTACAACGTCTCAAAACTTGTCATCAATCATTCTTTTTATCTTTTAATTATGCGCTTGTGGAAATGAAAATCTTCAACTTCAAACATCCGATCAATAGCAACAGAAACAAGGATAGTCAAAAAAATAAACATACAAAAACGACCTCATTTTTTTATTTATTAACTAGATTGACCCTAAGGAACATATACATGTACAATCCTATTTTGAGGCACTATTCCGATAGTCATCAAAAGATATAGGGGTAGAAGGGTCAATCTACTTCATCACTTAGGGGTTAAGGTCTGGTCAATCCAAAAAGTCAGCAGCCAAGTGTGCCCATCAAGGACCTGAAAAAAATAGTTAACAATAACGAGTGAGATAATATATGTCAGTAAACAAAACTCTAAGCCTCGATCAGGGTATCAATTCGCCTCGGGAGTACTTAATAGGCACATTCCTTATAACAACTACCAACAATCAAATTGATTCACAGGCAATCTCACCTCATGACTACACATACAATACCAATCACACATACCAGGCATAGAGCAAATAGATAATTACATAATCAAAGCACCACATATACATCTCATGCACACAATAGTGAGATGTGTTCCAATTATATACTTTCCCATGTAAACACACATTAGGGCTCTATATTTTCCCCGTGACTCCCAACATTTAATATGTTTAATTCACACATGAGGCCATGCTGACAACTATCACGTGGTATATATATTCAATTATCTAGGACATAGATTAATTATTAACTTTGTGCTCAAAACATCCATACGTATCTAAATTACTGCATCTACTCAAAGCCAAACTCGAAATCCGTTGGGAGTATGATCATGGCCATTTAAGGCACACCCAAAATCCTTCAGATATCTGGAATCCATTAGTAACATTTCCCCGAAATCCATCGTGTTTGAAATCTATCGATAACATTTCTCTGAAATTCATCAAGTATTCGAAATCCATCGGTAACATTTTTCACCTACATGATCATACGAGCACATTAACCACTCATGCCAATTTTATCTTTCTTTATTAATCAATACAAACGTGGTTGTGCTTACATATCAATATATTGCAACTTTCACACGTAAATATGCAGTTAAATGATTACACATGAGCACGTACATATAATTAACCTATCAAACTTTACATGCTTTCATGTTAAAACCTCCTTGCCCATTTCAGCACATAAAATATGACATATAAACCTGACACTTCAGGAATTAATATTTATATATCCTTAAAATCCTCTTTAAAATTAGCAATCAAGGTTGCTCACATTGGCAATAATTTATCACGGCAAAGCATGTTTCGAACAATATACAACACCCATAATTCAACATATAACTCATGTAGAAAACACATATAAAGTCCACCTGTCGCTTCTTTGCTATACATAACAACCTATCATAATTAATTCACCTCATGGCAATAATTCCACAATCCACCCTTTGCGTACGTCAAATTCCACAGTAATCATTTATAAAAAGAATAACTAACCAACGTACAAAATTTTTTTCATAAAATTATTATTAAAAATCAATAACTATCACCAGAAATAATAAATTTAATTTTTTATTATAAATAATAATTTGTTATCACTAAAAATAATTAACTAATATTTAATTATTTATAAAATAATTAAATATAATTAATTAATCTAAATTAATCTTAATCCGTGAATTAGCACACATTACGATTAGGCTATAGTTAATTAATACTAAGAAAGATTAACCAAATTAATCATCATCAAACTTAATTAACCATAACTAACTACCTAATCCAGATCAGTCCTAAACTAACCTAACCATAATTGAGATTAGTATGCTAATCAAGGGATTGGCACCATAGCCCACCATTTAGCAACGGCAGCGGTGCGATTACAACAAGAGCAGTAAGGCGAATGCACGAACGCTTCTGGTTCGGCTAGGCAAGGCTACATAGGGGCAGATCTCGGCCAAGGAGGGAGGCATAAGGTGGCAGCTTCGGCAGCTAGGGTGGCTCGGGGCAATCTGGCAGCAACGTTAGGGCGGTCAGACGGCGATGAGGGGTGGCTGGACGGCGAGCGGCCGAGCCGGGTGACAAGGAGGACAGCTGATTTCCTCCATCCGTGAGAGGCTCAGGCGGCAAAATCGGGGAAGAGAGGGAACGGGTCAACGGGTGGTGGCAATTTCGGCAACGTGTGATGGTTCCCGATGAGCTAGTGGAGGCTGAGGTGGTTAGTGGCTGGCCAGCAACCATATCCAACGTGAAACAAGGGAACAGAGGAAAACAGAGGAGGGGAAGAGGGTTGGCATTGAGTGGAAGGGCTCGCGGCAGCAAAAGGCGACTCGCTAGCAGTCCGACGGCAAGCAAGTGAGTTGCTCGAGTTGCAGCGGTTGCTGGTGGTGCGTGGAGGAAAGCTGCGACGACTGGAGATAGACAGAGGATGAGGAAGGTAGAGCGGCTAGTTCAGCTCGCGACCTGTGGACAAACGCGGCTCGCCAGCAATCTGATGTGCAACTAGGATGGCAATGACGGTCGTCAACCGGGACTAAGACAGGAAGAAGCTATAGGCTGCAGCAGACCATTAGCAGCCGGAAGGAACGAAGCAGAAGAGGAAATGAAGAAGAAGAAGGAGCCGACTGAAGGACACACAGAGAGAATTTTCAGCTCGATAATCCTTATTCCGATGTTTATGAGTGAATTGCAAATTTTGGGAATTAATGGGGCAAAAATCCAGTAATTTAATCTCAACATCGGAAAGGTCCAATAACTGAATTTGGATTAAAAAAATCATGGCTAATTCAATCAATAGTAATTTTAGTGTGTCTTAGATTAATGGACAACTTTTAGAAGTCACACATGTTTGACCTATGTTAAAATAATATTAATCCACATTTGCGTCTCCTCAATCTGGGACGACTTTAGTTGTTATGTAATTATAAAGAATTGATTGCTCAACCCTCAACAATCCCTATGGTTGAGCATGCGTGCACTTAATTCCTTAATAGCCTTTTTCCTTTGGTTAGTGTTTTGTAAGTGATCAAGTCAAAGCAAAACTTAACTAATAGTGCATTGACAAAATATTCATTCATAAAATCTAAAATATGTCGAAAATTTCAGGATGTCACACTAGTCATTGTAAAAAATGACCACTTTAGTGTCAATAATTGTTAAAAAAAGATCACTTTAGTGTTAATCTTAATGAAAAAGTAATCACTTTAGTGTTGAAAAAATGCTATCTCAAATAAAAATTTTAATTATAAAAGTCACGTAATTTTTCAGACACTTAAGTATCATTTTTCTCCGATTATAGCAGTTAAGTGAGTTGACCAAAACTTTTGGCACTAATGTAAGCGCTATACACAACTTATAGCATTTTTAGTATCCTTCACCTAAATTTTTTCTAAAGTGATATTTTATTTACACTAAAATAATCACTTTTTAATAATGACTGGCACTAAAGTGATCATTTTTTAACAACCATTGGCACTGAAGTGATAACTTCTTTACCTACTACATAACATTATTTAGGGATTATATGCTGACTAAGCATGCCGGCGAGCCACATAAGGTTGAGATTAATAAAATATGATCACATCGGATTTCGGTGACTCAAATCAAAATTTGCACTTAAGTAATCATGTTTTTTTTTAAGTGGCACTTAAGTAATATGAAAAAAAAAAATTTGGCAATAAAGTGAGCTCCATACACAACTTTTAGCATTTTTGGTATCCTTCTCCCAAAGTTTTTGTCATAAAAATTAATTTGAGATAAATGTGACACGGGTATATCAATATGGCATTTTTTATGGCATTAGCCCTTTCTTTAGTGGTATATGACCCGTGGCTTATTCCAAAAGTTATAGCTTCCCAAATTCGCATTAATCAAAGTTGTCTACTCATCCTTACATGAGGCGGGCCGTCCATAAACGGTGATTTGAGTCCATCAAAGTCGAAGTTTCTAATGTCTGTTTGGCCTGAAAATTTTACATAACCATAATCTATGTATTAGCTCACTCCACTATAAATTTCAGTTATAACGGACGAATGATGAGTACATACTCGTCATTTCTGGGTGACCCATGCACAACAGGGCTTTGATCCAGTGGATATCGGTTAGAAACCATTGTGTAAGGATTGGCTTGGCTGATCACCATATAAAGGGATTCAAGAAAAATTGTCCAAAAAGTCCTAAACTTATTATAAAACGGCCAATTCAGTCCTAAATTATTTAATTGTGCCATTTAATCCTAAACATTTTGACAATTTATTAATTTAGTCTTAAACATTTTAATGAGTTGCTAATATAGTCCTTCAGTAATTTCTAGCCAAACTAATCTAGAAGAAATACATTGGCAATTTGGTAAAAGATTTATGAATAAATTAACAAATTGTCAAAAGGTTTAAGACAAAATTGGGATGGTTAAGAGGTTTAGGACTAAATTGGTTGTTGTATAATAAATTTAGGATTAAATTGACGCAAGTAAAAAGTTTATGACTAAATTGACCGCCGTACAATAGGTTTAAGACTTTTTGGACAATTATCCAAGGGATTCAAGATATTTTTCTCCCTCTCTCTTAACTCATATCTCTCATTTCTACCTTCATTTCTCTATCTCATTCTCTAGTCTTACATCTCCTTCAATTCTCCCTAGCCTTGAAAAACCATATAAACTGGGATTTGAGGAACCCAAAATTGTTAAGTAATGAGTGAAGGTTGAGAGAACTTGAGCAAACTGGTGTCGGTTTTGCCAAAAATCGTGAGTTGAGTGAGAAAGTAGGACCCCTTGCTTCACCTATTCAAGATAAAACACTTTCGTCCCTCTATCATTTAATGTTGTATCTCATTCGCCAAAGATAGATGAGCTTCGGATTACAATTAAAAGCCGAGGTATGGTGGCTCGGATAGCCCTCACGTGCACTGCGAATCCACTACCTTGGTCTACTAGTCGATCGACATAGTTATGGCATCTAGTACATATGATTTAACCATTTTGGGTTATGTTAGGCGTAAGTTTGTTGTTAAACGGGTGCATTTCCTCCTCCCTTGGCCGTGACCCCTAGTAGCTTTGTCTAGCCATTTCCCTTGATTTTTTTCTTGAAACCTTACATATGTGTCTCGCCCCATCCTTTGGCGGAGGGCCCCAGGGTGTCGAGCTCATTTTCTTCATCATTTACTCATGTTGATATCATATTCTATGATGGATTAAGATGTAATGTTGACTCCTATGTTGAATGCTATGCTAGTGAAGTTTGAGACCTGGTCGTCAACCGGTTCTAAGGATCGGTCCTTGGATGTGATTACTATCATTTCTTTTGCCACCTACGTTGTTAATCTCATGTTCTAGTGTAATCGCACATTATCATTCACTTGTCATCAAGATTCCATGTTTGTTTGGGACTGTTTAGAGAGCAAAGCACATTCAGCTCACTGTCCAGCACACCTAATGGGCAGGACAGTCGGTTTTGGAAGTCCTATTGCATTATTACATCATTCCCGAGACATATATATTCGCGTGTTCGCCTCATTCCGTTTACTGAATTTTCACCATGGTTATTGATTTGCAATTTATCGACCTGTTTTTAGTATAGTTTAGATATCTAATCATGTTATCATAAATAGAGATGAGAATGACAAAAAAAATGATAAATGACATAGTGAAAAGATGAACCAAACTTGCATTGCATTCGAGAGATAGGTTTACTTAATGTTTGATTGTAGGTTATCTCGTCTGATACTTCATTATCATCATTTAGCTTTAGAAGATATGCACTCCTTAATTAAGGGCATTTGCAAATTACAGCAGCCTCGGGAGTCCTATTCCAAGGCTCAACAATAAGATGATTCACATTTTTTGCTCAACTCGTATTGGGTTTTCTTATTGCACATTAATTGCTTTTGATACCGTGGTACTTTACTTGGTATGAAGTCATTTTAATGGCTAATGTACTTGTATTGTGTTATACGACTTTGATTATATGTGGTCACATAGTTGTGCGTGCCTAGGATTTTAAAAGTTGGAAAGATCGCATGATTAAATGTTTTCAAGAAAGAGAAAAAGATGCCAAATTAGGTGTTAGATAGACATCTACCGTTATCATGTCCCTCGGCTCGAGTCCCTAATTTGTAAAAGTAAAACAACCTCTCATTTGACTTGGCATCTTAGCAACCTTTAAAAGATTGGTGGCAGCTCTTAAATTAAAAATAACATTACATAATTAACCAAGGAAACCAAGTTGTAATTGTCAAGCTTTGGAATAACTTGGGCCAATTACTAGTGCCCCCTCAGAGGGATCTTCTATGCTCGCTTGGTAATCTGTAAACCATCTTAGGGTTTATCCATCTGGAGGGTCGCGACAAATCTCCCTTAATAGAGGCATCCATCAAGAAGCGAAAAAGGTCATGACTCCAAGGATGTTATGCTTGGGATAAATCACAAGATCATAAACACTCAATCAGTTCATTTTCACGATAATTTTGTTAGATCAATTTGACTCAATTCTATTCCATATGTTCCATTTCCAATGACTATTTAATTTAATTCACATAAAATTTATCACGAAAGTACAATAAAAGTCTTAAAAGTTATTGCAAAAGTGTAATTAAGTCCAAGAACTTTCAAAAAGTGCAATCAAATCCTAAAACTTATGAAATTAGTACAATCAAATCATTCTTTAGCACCGTCAATATATCTAACTAAAAATGCTAATGTAGCATTTTCAAATTAACTTCTCTCCTAGGTGGCATTTTTATTATTATTTCTTTTTCAAATCTTATTTAACTTAGATTAAAAATAAATAAATAAAAATTGAATAAAAGAGGAGAAGCGCAGGGCTCACTAGTGGGGTGTTGCCATCCATCACCAGAGGGGCTAGCGGAGGTCATCGGCCATGGGCAAGGTATCTAGGCAATGCCAACGCTCGCCTAGGCCTAATAAGGATGAGGGCACCCAAATCTAGGCGACATCCCCCCCCGGAACCTAGGTTGGAAACCTCCATCGACGCCTCCGGCGATAGGCAGTGGTGACAACCTCCCATAAGCAAAGCCTTGCCATTATTTTTTTTCAGTTTTGTTTTTATTATAAAGTGTTAGCCTTTTAGTTTTTTAATCTAATTTAAACAACATCTTGAAGAAAAAAAATATAAAAAATGCCACGTGGAGAAAACTTAATTTAAAAATGGCATGTGAGCGACTCATTGCCAAGATCAATTTCTAGATTTTAAAAATGCCAATCAAAAAACATGCCTGCCACTCATCACCAACATCAATTTCTAGATTTGTCAACTAATTTACCAGAGATCTTAAAGTTGAGTCAAGTGCTCAAACATGCGACTCCCTTGATCTCAAATTTACAAATCTCTTAACTAAAAATGCTTTATTTTGTGAGGTCCTCCTCTCGCACACATCTTACAATTTCTTCCACAATGTTTCATCATTTGTTTCATGAGCAACATGATTAAAAAACTATCATCAATTTATTGTGAATAAAGCCAACCATTTTCCCATTGATTCGCTCTCATTTTTTATCTTCCTTTTCTCCTTTAGCTATCCCCAATGATAGGATCATACAAATTTTTACAATACAATATGTCTTCAATCTGAGGCTTCCAAAGAGAATAAGTTGAGGCATTTACCTCAAGTATGGTGCCATTGGTTTCCTCCATCAATGCTAGCTCTAATTCCACTTTATTGGGGAAAGACGACAGTAATTGACTGAGAACTTAAACCTGTCCAAGACCAATATATTCCTCCAAACTCAACTAATTAATATCAAATTTATCTCAACAGCAACCAGTTACAATATTCCAGTAATATCAATCCCAAACAAGTAATAGTGCCGAAAATTAAAAGTAGAAAAACAACGCCCTATAATTTTGTGGAAAATAGCCGATGCAGGAAAAACACAAGGCCCCTCAAAAGCTTCAACTAAACATCAAAAATAGCAGAATACATAATAATTCATCTCTAGCCAACAACTAGAGGCTCAATATATCAAATACAATAATATATCATTACCACAAAGTTAGATTAACAAAAGAGAAAGAAAACTCCAACTTACAATCCGAGAAATTAAGAGACAATCTGGGGAAGGATATCAACGAACAAACCGGATCAACATACTAAAATTACGGCCAATTCCAACAAAGTTTCACCGTATCTGCTCCTCTTTGAAGCTGCACACGCTCCCTGCCTCTTTCTTTCCTTTTTCAGCTAGAGAAGGCCGCTGCTCTCGCTTTCTCTACAGCTGTGAACGTTCAGCCCTCTTTTTCTTCCATTTCCTGACTTTCTTCTTTTTAAAGATGTGCGGGGCCTATGAGTCGGACCTAGCCCATCGCTGTGCACACGTTTGATGAGATCCAACGTGTCCTTGACTTCAACATAGGATGATCCATTTCCGATCTGGTTTGATTCCAAGATAGAATTGGAAACTGGACCGGAAAGACTAGTTTCTTTTTTTGGGACTGGGGACATGATAGGATGGTCTTAAGACTAGAACAGTCCGATCCAATGAAATCAACCACTTAGAAATTTTTTTTTTAAATTTTTTTTTAAAGTACTAAAATTATTATTATTACTTTTGAGTTTATTGTATTTTTAAGAAAGTAAAAAATAAATTTTTAAATAAAAAATATCGGTTTGGTTCAGTCTAATTCTCCCGACCGAAAATCACAAATTGTATTTTTATGAAATCAAAAACCTGACCGACACTCTCGAGAGCCGAACGAAATCAACTGGCCCAGTTCGATTGAAGCCATTCTAATTCAGGCGGATCGATACATTCACCCCTACTTTAATGTTCTCTGCAAGCCTTCGCTTGCGAACGAAAGAAGGGAAGACTCCGCAACAGTTGACTTGACTGACTTACGGTACGGGCAACCCAAGTGGCTTGCATAATCAAAGTCTTGCAAATTTAGTTGGATTGCGCGTAGACTATGCTGATTTGATGCAGCATAAATATCTTGTAAATGTCTCTTCTCAGCAATCCATTCATCAAAAACTGAATTCTTGCAGCACCATTCGCCTCTCTCTCATCTTCCTCTTCTTCTTCAATTTTCTCAGCATTTGCACTCACATTACTGAAGCTTCACCAACTTATATAGGGCATTTCTGCCCAAACACCACCCTCTTCACTCCTAAATCTACCAACCAAACAAATCTCAACACCCTCCTCTCTTCCCTCTCCTCCGCCGCCGCCACCGCGGATGCCGACGACTTCGCCAATGCCACCGCCGGCAAAGACCCACTTGACCGCAC
This sequence comes from Corymbia calophylla, assembly GCA_014182845.1. Taxonomy (NCBI): domain Eukaryota; kingdom Viridiplantae; phylum Streptophyta; class Magnoliopsida; order Myrtales; family Myrtaceae; genus Corymbia; species Corymbia calophylla. Next base: position 21,338,502 of record CM024701.1, on the reverse strand, counting down.
CTACGGGCTTTTCCTTTGCCGTGGCAACATCACTGCCGCCACTTGTGGTGACTGCGTGGCCAACGCGAGCAAGGAAATACTCAGCAACTACCCTAAAGATAAAGCCTCCATCATTTGGTATGATGAGTGCATGCTGCGTTACTCGAACCGATCCATTTTCTCCATCGAGCTAGATTCGCCAACCTTCGTATTGATGAACGTGGCTAACATTTCAAGCCCTAGCAGCTTCGCCCAGTTGCTGAAGGACACGATCGATGAGCTGGTGGAGAGGGCATGGGTCTGGGAAGAGGTTTGCCGTCAAGGACACCGGCTTCACGAGCTCGGAACGGCTGTACACGCTCGCTCAGTGCACGCCGTGTTAGAAATTTCCTATAATGGGCTTACATTAATTAATCAATTTTATATTTTAAATAATCGTGTTAATGGATATTCCAATATATGTTAAACCCTCAAGTGATCTTATTGAATTGGGTTTTGGCATCTATTAATAACGGGCTTAATTGAGCAACAAAGTGCAAGTAATTGTGCTTAATTGAGGCCCGTAATGGGAGGGGCCCAATTAACACACTATTGATTAGGGTTTGCTAGATCCCCTCTCTAGCCTATAAAAGGGTAGGTTATACTTATCAGTCGCTTGAATCCCATTAAAAGCTGCTATACTGAAATAGGTTATAAAAAAGAAGATCTGACATTCCAATATATCGCTGATTATAGTCAGTCTAATCTATTTATCGAGTGAAATTATAGCTCAAACATGTATCTTTTAATTCCGTTGTGCATATCGATTTTTGTGTTTTACATTCATATATAGATCTGATTGTTCTTGATTAATTGGTTGTTTATGTAGAAAATTTCTACATGTGGTACAGAGCAGGTCATATATAATTGTAGAACCCAAATTTTTTTTTTTTAACAAATCCAATATGTTGTTTACCGTGTTTGTTCCTTTTGGTTTTGAGCTTATGTTAGTTTGTGATTTACGATTTCTTATGTGATTTCAATCAATCAAAATATTTTTTTTTGGGTCAAATCAAATCAATTACTTATTAAATAGGTAAAAATGATGCATTAGAATGGAAGAGATAAGTTATGATGATGATATGTTTGATTTCTTGGATGATCATTATTCTGCAATTTTGGATCTATGATGGACCTCTCTATGCATATGTCTAGAAACAAGCTAGTAAACAAGATTTTTGGTGTTTGATGTCTTCATAACATTCGAAGTCAACTTGAAGAGCTTTCCAATGAGCGATAGAATGCCTCGATCCAGTGTTAGTTGCTATCTGAAATCATCATCCAAAATCAGTTCAGTAATCTGCAATAATGTTATGTTTAGTTCTGATATGCATGTTGTCCGCCTATTGCTTTTGTCAATTTTTTTTCCAATTTCTGTGTTGAGATCTGGAGGTCAACTCCTCATGAAAAATGTTTATATAGGTCTTAACTTCGACATATAATTTTTTTATATTTTTTGGAGCATGGTTAGTGGATGAAAACCTTTTGCATAAATCAATCAATTTTGAAACTTTAGAGCTTTTGTTCTACATATTCTCACCATATATGATTTATTTAGTTTCATTGAGTATTGAGTGAGAATTCCAAATTGGAAATTCTAGGGGTTCATAATTTTGTAAAGGTTCTAAAAATTTAGATTTTTTTTTTATTGAATGATGTATGTTAGAAATTGTTACGTGAGTATTGTTACATAAGCTAAGTTTTTGGGCTCAAAATTGAGAAAACCAAATTTTCGACCATGGATGTTAGATGCGAAACTTTGAAACTTGAATATGGATGATTTAGATCGATTTTTCTTCCATCAATTTATCTTGGATTTTGATTGGATGCAACATTGTCTTAATTATACGTGAATTCATTTTCTTAATTTTGTTGAACTCACGGTCAAGAGAAGGGAAAGTCCAAGTCGGACTTGTTCACCAAATTATACGTTTTCCTATTCCAAGTTGTATTTAGTCTTTGCAAGTATTATTTTTGGCAAGTTTGGCTTAATCTAGTGTGATGATTTCTAAACTGTTGGTACTTGAGTTGGCTGAAATCGTTTCCTACAATTTGATGGAGGAAATTTTGCAAAATAATTAGAGCTATGGATTTGCTATTGGGAGATGCATCCTCTATGCTTGTGTTTCGAATACTAGTGGTTAATATAAATGCTTTTGAGCTTACACAAGATGTAATTAATGCACTAATCAAATGTCCTAATTATCCTGGCATGTTTGAGGAGTGGGGAAGTCTGCTTCTCTCTCTCTGGTTATTGTCTAGTTGATTTTTTTTTTCATTGACATCAATGACGAAATGTTTTTGGTGTATCAAGCATATATGCAATGAAATCCTCAGGTTTTGGATTGAGGTAATTATATTCAGATGAGGATTTCATGCTTGCTTTCTTTTTTTCGGTACATGTTTGCGTAGATTGTACTTAGAATGGCACATGTATGGGCAGGAGCTTAGCTCCTGTGGGGCGGGTCTGCATGAAGGCTTGGGCCGTTTCTATTTTTTTTTTTTAATATGCCTAATTTTTAATTTATGATTTTTTGGTATGGTAAATTTTAATTTTGGCATATTTAAATATTTATTTATAATTATTTATTGTTATCCATATTTAATTCAACAAAAAATAATTTTGTGCCTATATTTCCAATTTTTAATTTATGGAAATTTATTATAGGGTATGAGGGATAGGATGACATTATTCACTTTCCCTAATTTAGCATAGATTATCTATACTTTCGTCTTTAGTTTAACTAGATAATCTTAGATGTTTAATTGTACAAATAGGCACACAAAATTGTGGCAAAAATTGTTGATTGATAAATGCAATATGATCTTGGGAAGCACATGTCGTAAAGTGCTTCATATTGTTTGATGAATTTTCAGGCATTGATTATATGGAACATTATTTACAAATTGTTAAAGTTTGTAAATTATTGAAGTTTCTTATTGATAAAAATTAGTATATACAATCATCTGCCCAAAGGGGTTATTGTGTATATTAATTTGAAAATTGCAGGAAGATAAACTCCAAAATTAAAAGATGGGGATGTATGACTCAAAAAGATTTATCTACTCAAAGGGGATAAATTTTTGAAAGTTATGTGTAATTTCCCTCTATATTGATATATTAGAGCTGATTGATGGGGATGTGTGACTCAAAAGGTTTATCTGCCTAAAGGGGATAAATTTTGAGAGTTATGTGTAATTCCCCTCTATGTTGAGATAATGAAGATGTATAATTTAAAGGATTTGTTTGTCCAAAGAGGATGTATTTTGAAGATTATATGTAATTCTTCTTATCGTCTCTATATGTTGATATCATGGAGATGTATAGTTTAAAGGATTTGTCTATCCAAAGGGGATGGATCATTGACAATTACATGTTCTCCTTATTGTCGTTTCGTAATCTTCATGTTGTGGAAAATAATGGTGCATTATACACTCTGCCCAAAAAGGAGTTTGTGATGTGCTAATTATTTTGTTAAGTTGCTCATTACCCATAATTGATCTTATTGCATTATATGTGACAATACTACAGCTGTGTTTTATTTTAAGAATGACAAGATTATCAATGCGTCCAAACACATGGAGATCAAATATTATACTGTTAAGGATTTGGTCAAAAAGAGATATTATGATTAAAAATATTAGAACTGAGTTCATGTTAGCTGATCTTCTAACAAAAGATTTACAACCCATTTTGTTTAAAAAAACATGTAAAGAATATGGGTGTTTTAGAGTCTTTTGATCTCTTTGTTAGTGGGAGCTATGTATAGCTTGTCTTTCTAGATATTGTAGTTATATGCAAACTGATAATGCTTTTACGATCTTTATTAAAGCATTTATTTTTTATGATCATCACTATTGATTTTATTATTATCCTTTCTCCTGTCGACTGAGAAATGGAAGTATAAAACAGTATCTTTAAACAAATAGTTTGAAGATGATTGGATGTCACTAATTATAATATCTCATGTTGGATTATGACATAATTGTGCAATTTCATGTTGTTTAGAAATTGTGCTAATGCAGTTTCATGTCGTTGAGAAATTGCATTGAAGACCGATAAGAAATAGTGTATATTTTGATCACATGTTGACACTATTTCTTACCACACTACTAGGCCCATGATTCATGAAAATAGAATGCTAATTATATGTGATTAAGGAATGTCATGTGTTGTGGTATTTTCTTAACACATTGATCGACATAGTCCTATAATGAGGTTATATATGATTGGATTAGTTTTGAGATGCCGTTATTGAAATATTATTTTTCAAAATTGTGGCCATATAAAACAAATTTTCTGTTATTAACCCGAGAGTGTCGTTTTCAAAATAAAATCATTTTCAAAATAAAAATAAATTAATTAATGTAGCCCAAGTGGAAGAATGTTGGAAATTTCCTATAATTGGCTTACATTAATTAATCAATTTTCTATTTTAAATTATCGGGTTAATGGATATTCCAATATATGTTAAACCCTCAAGTGATCTTATTGAATTGGATTTTGGCATCTATTAATAACGAGTCTAGTTGAGCAGCAAAGTGTAGACAATTGTATTTAATTGAAGCCCGTAATGGGAGGGGCCCAATTAACACACTATTGATTAGGGTTTGCTAGGTCTCATCTCTAGCCTATAAAATAGTAGGTTATACCTATTAGTCGTTTGAATCCCATTAAAAGTTACTATACTGAAATAGGTCATAGAGAGGAAGATCTACCATTCCAATAGATCGCTGATTATAGCCAGTCTGATCTATTTATTGAGTGAAGTTATGGCTCAAACATGTATGTTTTAATTCCGCTGTGCGTATCGATTTTGGTGTTTTACATTCATATATGAATCTGATTATTCTTGATTAATTAGTTGCTTATGTAGAAAATTTCTACACGCCAGACTTGACAGCGGTAGAGTGCAAGGTGTGCTTGCAAGGGACCATCGAGAAACTGCCGAAAGATAAGGAAGGAGGGAGAGTCTTGGCCCCAAGCTGCAATGTTAGGTTTGAGCTTTACCAGTTCTATAGTGAGACTGTCTCCCACGAAGCACCGGCACCGGCGCCAACACTTGCTCCGCCACCTGCGGCAGTTGTAGCTCCTCCTTCTCCTTCTTCAAAAGTGGAATCTAAAGGAGTCAGAGTTATGTTTCTTGTGAATTTTGCCTTCTTTGTATTGCTGGGGTAGCTTTTTTCCTTTTCCCTTTTCGACGGGGACGACAAGCTGGGGTTGTTGAAGTGGAGTTACTTTCCCCTCAGTGTAATAACTGACGACGAAATAATGAGAAAAAGTTTGCGAGTAGCTACAGTTCTTGAGTGAGACTCATTTAATAACAAGATGAGGAGATGCAATCTTCTATGGTAGGAGAGTATGCTAGAAATATATTAAGACTCATCTATTGAATTAAATAATGTGCGGATCTATGTGTGCTTAAACTAGTGAATTAATTTAGGTATGCAAATGTATCGCATCATTTAACAATTCAATTTAGCGAGAAATTTTCTGTATTTCTAACATTTCTAAGAGCACGTGTTAAAAAGTCTGTTTAGTTCTGTGAGACTCGTTGTAAGTCTCATTAAACTTTGATTGGATGCGTTTTTGGGGTTTTTAGGCCTTTTTTTGTCATCCTTGGAACTACCTCCAGTAGCTTGGTTGTGGATTTCATCACGATAACCCTAGCCTAAGCTTATTTGTTGCATCTCGTCGCTCATCGAGCTTGCCAAAGCTGGAGCAGCCATGGGTGCCACCAGGGGAGTGGCAAGCTAAGGTCTCATGCTTGGATTCCTCGATGCCATGGTCACCGGCCTTGGAGCTTTTCGGGATATCCTATCTCTATACCTAAGTTAATCCAACAAATTATTCATCATGTGTATGATAAGTTGTCAAGTTTTATTGAGCAGCAACTATAGCTAATGCTAGCCCACAATATATAACCAGAGAATTTCTCACAGCCTTTTTCTAGAAAACCTTAATTTGACCATGCAGCTTCAACATCATACAAACCCCATTCACATTGAAAGATCAACTTTAATTATTGCTGCCTTTACAGTCAGTCCATCTTTTGATCTAGTCTTTCCCAGTAATACACATGCGCACTCGCAAAAGTAAAGTGTCGGCCATCAACCTCCTGGCAAATTAGGCTTCAACATCGCACAAACCCTGTTCACATTGAAAGATCAACTTTAATTATTGTTGCTTGTACGGTCAGTCTATCTTTTGATCTAGTCTTTCCCAGAAATATATACGCGCACTTGCAAAAGTGAAGTGTGGGCCATCGTCCTCCTGGCAAATTAGGCTTCTCAATTTAAGTTTTTGGTAATTATTTGTCATTATCTTATAAAACTTTGGGTTATTGTAGATGTCTTTTATCTAGCTATCTATGTAAGTTTCTACATTTAACAAATATTGGCCTTTCATTCTGAGCACATAGATTAAATCCAATAATGTTAGGAGTTTTCAATCCAAAAATTTGCCGATCTCCTTATAAATAACTAATTATTTTTGGATTTATCAACAAATTTGTCGAGGTCATGAAATAATAACAGGGCTTATGAATATATGTATCTATTTATCTATTATGTGATGAAAAAAGTGGTTCCAACTTTTGATTAGACCAAAACGAAAAAAGAAACTATCTACTTATTGCACTTTGATTATGTCAATGTTGAATAAATAAATTATCAAATGAAAAACTTGTATATGGAGGAGAAGGACAAAGATAAAAAATTACTAATAAAAATTGGTAGTCGAATACTCAACAACAAAACAAGATATTTTAAGTATGGAGGTCCAAATTGTCCTCTTTTGCAAATCAACTCTAAATAATTTAATGTAGTAATTTCTGATCGTTGAGAAAACTTAATGTAGAGAATTCATTTTCTTCGATGAAAACTTATTTAAATTTACTTTGTAAGCAGCATGAATGTCTTCCACTAATAGCCAGTTACTTCTACGTCCTTATCATTGACTTCTCTTTCCAAGTCCTCCACTTGAGGTGGAGGACGAAACAGCCCAAACTGAATCCTTATCATTTGGCTTTCGAGAACCCATGGCCACTAAACTACAATTGCGTCCAATTCAATCCATGACGCGAGTCACGTGACCATTAATGCTGACGCTCATATGTTTACGTAATAACTTCTTCAGTAAACTTCTAGAACGGTGATGAAGAGTAAATGGACTCGTCTACCGAGGGTGTGGTATAATGATACAGTTTAGCGTCGAAAACTGCAATACTAAACATATCTAATCGAGAAATGCTATCAATTTTAAACCGGTATATGATAGATAAAACGACGCAATATCTTGAATGATTTATGTTATGGTGTTACATAACAACTCAGAAAAAGAAATCAATTGCATCGTGTTTCCCAAATATATAGGCGTGATCGAGCGAAACATTTTGGAGCATTTGACTTTGGTCCATCCTTATGCAAATCGACGGTCGCATTGAATTGTACTAATCAAATTTCAAATTTCGAAATTATTACTATTATTACGGTAGTTTTCATGGAAAATTAAAAGCTATAAGCACCACCAAATCGCTTTCATCCCATCTCTCTCTACAGCGACATCACTGAGATACATGTGTTGACTTGTCTTTTTTCCAGTCTCCCCGTGGAGCCATATGAGCGGGCGACCCACGCAATTGACTTGGGTCAACGACGTCGTACGAGGGGCATGTGCTGTCTTCCACCCTCCCCAACCGTCTTGCTCCCCTGTCGCTTTAGCCTCACGGAATGGACTTCAAGGAAAATTCCCCGCCGGTTTGTCTTGACTCGTGAAAAACCTCTTTCGACTTGACAAAAGCTGTGTAGTAGTCCTTTTCACCATTCAAGACGAGGAAAAAGCTACAAAAAGCCTTATATCATGCCTAACATGACATTTATTTTAAATTTAAATTTTTTTATGATTAAAAAATTTAAAATTTATACTCGTGCAATAGAAATTAGAAGGTTCTATCAAACTTACATAGAAATAGTACTAACATGATACCCACGTGAAATGACATTATTTTGACTAAAAATCATTTGGTGAAACTTTGACGATAGTAAACATATCACATAAGTACAAATTTGAGGTTTTTTGTATTATAATAAAACTTTAGAATGAATGTGTGAGAATGGATATAAGTTGGGGCTTTTAATGTCAACAAAAAAAGTGAAGATAAATTTGTCACAATGAACATAATATGAGATTTTTTATGGCTTTTTCTTTATCAACTCTATATGTTTTATAACTTTTAGCTATGCCATGTAGGAATAAAGTTTCATTTAAATGTTCAAAACTTCTCCACGAATTCCAATTCGCAGTGGTGCTCCTTGGTATTAAATTTTAAAAAATAATTATTGATATTTCACCTTCCAAGCTATCCTATTCCATTTTTCCTATCAAAAGCATGTCATCATAAAATTGCTCGGGTTTCAGTATGGCATCCCCTAGTTTTCATAATTATCTAATATTATATTCATCATCCATCTTTTACGTGCCATTCGGAAGAGTTATTCAATCAATTATAAACTTATTTTGCATATGATAATTCAGTAATAAATTTTTCAATTTTGCTAATTTAATATTAGATTTCTACGCGAAATTTCAATGTAATCCTCCCGATCAATTTTTACATCAGTATAACAGGCTTAGGACTTGATTGGACAATTTCTCCTATCTCATTGTGTAGACTATGTGGCTATCCGGATTTGTTTTCATACTCGAACTAGATTTTCCCAATAGTTCTTACAACAAAAATATATTGGAGAGCATAGGATGCTCTTCTTCTTCCTGGAGTTCTGGCCCCTGCCGTGCCGCAAGCCCATGCTATTCATCATGAATTCTTGCTTCACCATCTCCATCTCTCTCTCCTCCTCCTCCTCCTCCTTCTTCTTCTTCTTCTTTATCCAGATTTTCAGTACTAAGGCTCAAGCACCCGATTATACGGGTCATGATTGCCCAAACACCACCCTCTTCACTCCAAACTCCACCTACAAATCCAACCTCAACACCCTCCTCTCTTCCCTCTCCTCCGCCGCCACCAACAGCACCAATGGGTTCGCCAACGCCACCGCCGGCCAAAACCCTCCTGACCAGGCCTACGGGCTCTTCCTCTGCCGCGGCGACCTCAACACCGCTGATTGCAGTGACTGCGTGGCCACCGCAAAACAGAAAATCCTCGAAACATGCCCCAACGGGCGAGTCTCCGTGGTCTGGTACGCTAAGTGCATGTTGCGGTACACGAACCAGTCCATCTTCTCGGTCATGGCGCGAGATCCGGTTTCAGTTTTGTACAACGTCGGGAACGTCACCAACTCAGCCCAGTTCACGCAGCTCCTGGAAGGAGCCCTGAACGACCTCACCACGAGGGCTTCAAATGGCGGGTCAGAGAAGAAGGTCGCGGTGGCAGAGGCGAACTACACGAGCTTGCAGAAGTTGTACACATTCGCGCAATGCACTCCAGACTTGACAGCGTCAGACTGTGACACGTGCCTCCGGTACGCGATCGCTTGTCTGATTCAGGGGAAGCAAGGGGGAATAGTGTTCACTCCGAGCTGCAACGTGAGGTACGAGCTCTACCCTTTTTATAACTCCTCGGTCCTTGCAGCACCGGTGCCTCCGCCTCCGCCTCCCACTCCCACTCCCACTCCCACTCCGGCGACCAGACCTAAAGGTACATATGTGTTTCTATTGCTTGTCTACTCCGTCCTAACTCTTCTTTTTTATTATATCGAAGACTGGATTTCCTCCAAAGGAGCAAAAATATTTACTTGGATTTGGCTAATTTCTCCAACAAGCGGTTGTATGTATCATTAAATTGAGAGAACGAGTAGTTATAATTCCAAGAGAAAAAGACGCGATTGAAGACTGACGTGATCGAGGATCACATGCGTTTGTTGGTCCTGGGCTTTTAGCTTGAGTGGTGATCATGCTGCAACTTTTTCTTAAGAAAACTGTTGACTGGGTTGAAATATATTACAAGTATTGACAAGAAACGACAATTGAAAGGTATAATCAGTTCCTTCAAGTCTTTAATGCTACAAAGTCATGATGAAGTATCTTTTAGGTGAGTACTTTTTCTTAGGTGGATCGATTATCTCGACCACTCAGACCAGTTGAACATGGTGGGTTCTACTTCCACTTGTGAGATTAGATTTATATAACAATTGGTTAAAGGTCGCATTTAATCAAATTAATGGTTAATCCCCCATAAACAATTGGTGCACTCGCGTGGGATTTAGGAGAAAGAATAGATTTGTGAGCACACATCATGGATTACAGCTTCATTTCTTCTGGACATTTGCTCTTTAAGCGAACCCTTTTTGTTTTACTCTATATTTTACTTTGACTCTGGGCTATGGTAGCAGATCTAGTTTCCAGAATCCCATACGGTCATGAACACTTATACTGATGCTACTAAGATATGGTTGCACATATGTAGGCAAAAGCAATAAAACCACCGTGATTATCATCGCCGTCACCGTTCCTGTTGGCGTCAGCGTGGTTCTTCTCTTCCTCGCTTGTTGTTTCAGGCAGAAGAAAGCAGACAAGACGGATCAAGCCGTCCAAGGAGATCAAAGCGGTATGGACTATGTACCTGTGCCGTTTACGTGGATAGATTGATGAAACCGTACACGCGGGGATGTATTATGTCTATACTTTTGGCAAAATGACCATTTAGTGTCATTTCGTTGTGTAGGCATGAGTGAAATTTCAAATGCCGAGTCCTTGCAGTATGATTTAGCCATTATACAAGCCGCCACAAACAATTTCTCTCATCAAAACAAGTTGGGTGAGGGCGGATTCGGTGAAGTTTTCCAGGTATGATCAATCACAATATATATGAGAGATCTTTTGTTTGGTAATTTTGAAAAGTTGTGATCAGAAGCTATTCATGTGTACTTAGCCATTGAAATAAAAACCTTTCAGGGTAAGCTTCCTAATGGACAACAAATAGCCGTGAAGAGATTATCTCAAAGCTCAAGACAAGGTGCCCAAGAATTTAAGAATGAAGTCCTACTGGTAGAAAAGCTTCAACATCGAAATCTTGTGCGGCTACTTGGGTTCTGCTTGGAGGGTGAAGAAAAACTGCTTGTCTATGAGTTTGTGCCCAACAAAAGTCTTGATTGCTATCTATTTGGTACGTTGCCTTTCAATATTTTCCTAAGCTATTGCTTTCCATGTTGAGGCGATCATGTGATTAGCCTCAAATTACGTTTAATGTTTCACTAGCTTTTGGAACCTAAATTTGTTCCTTGCTTAAAATCCATTCAAGAGGTTTTGTTAACTAAAAATACTTGCAATTTCAACTTTGCATACATGCAGATCCTGAAAAGAGCAAACAATTGGATTGGTCAAGACGTTACAAGATAGTATGTGGGATTGCTCGAGGAATGCTCTATTTACATGAGGACTCTCGACTTCGGATCATTCATCGCGATCTAAAAGCAAGCAATATCTTGTTGGATAGTGAAATGAACCCGAAAATTTCAGATTTTGGCATGGCAAGGATTGTTGGAGTTGACCAAACACAGGCAAATACCAATAAAATTGTGGGGACTTTGTAAGTATTGTTATGATTTGTTCTCTACTTTTTATGCCTTCGTAGGCTTATATTGCTGACGTATTATGGATTCTAGTGGTTACATGTCACCTGAGTATGCAATGCATGGGCAATTTTCTGTGAAGTCCGATGTCTATAGTTTCGGAGTCCTGCTCCTTGAGCTCATTAGCGGTAAGAAGAATAGTTTCTTCTTTGAAGAAGAGGGGGGCAAAGATCTCGCTAGCCATGTAAGTTGTGCAAACTAACTATAACTAGTATGAAAATTGTCAAACCCAACGAATTTGCATGTACTGAGACTTTTTTTTCCAATGAACTATTTTTAGGCTTGGAAAAATTGGAGAGATGGTATGCCTTTGGAAGTGTTGGATCCTGCTATTGGAGACTCTTATTCAATAGATGAAGTTCTTAGATGCCTCCACATTGGTCTACTTTGTGTTCAAGAAGATCCAATAGATAGACCCTCAATGGCAAACATAGTGCTTATGTTGAGCAGCTACTCTATTGCTCTTGCAATGCCCCAACAACCGGCGTTCTTCCTCAAGAGTAGGATGGACAAAACAATGAAATATCTAGAATCAGACCAATCCACCAGTAGGTCTATGGCAATGTCAACCAATGAGATGTCAGTCACCGAATTATACCCCCGGTGAAAGGTAATGGGACTGGAAGTCTTTCCTCATGATCGTCCCATAGAGACCTTGATATTGATATCCCTAGCATTTTACTGTGATCATTGATGAACAATGAGCGAAAACCTATGTCCTATATATCTAAAAGTACAATGTGTCTTCTCCTTGAGGCAAATTGTGTTTGTCCTCTAGAATGGCATGGTTTTCTTGTAGTATTTGTCATGATATATTATAAGATATATCCGTGCGTATATGCACTACATTATGTCCGTCACAGTTGATCGAAATCGAGGTCATAGGACTCACCTCCAGATCTATTCCTTTACATCACCCACCTCTTTACTCAATTATAATGGTTGGTGATTGATTATGATGGAAAGGCAAGCTAATTCACATGCACATTTCCAATGTCTAGACCTATCAAACGAATGGGTCTTATGGAAGATAGTTCGACCCAAATTGACTTGTTTAAACTATTTTGACCCATTTTGATGTAGGATAAATTTAATGACTTATAGTCTACTTATACCTAACTCTACCCTTATTGCTAAATACTTCTATAATTAACTCAATTAGAAAAACTCATATCCAAACTATAGTGAGAGCATGGAGTGAGCAAGTATGATATCTAGTGAGGGCAAGGGAGAATGAAGAGCAAATCATAGAAATAGGTTGGGTCTAAATAAGTTGTGAACCCATTAAATACCTATATTATTTTAGGCCTTATCATTCTAAACCCATTTTCTGAATATAATTAACCCATATAACAACCAAACCCATCAAATATGAATTAAGAAACGGGTCTATAACTCATTTTAACACGTCTACCTATGTCTACACAAGAATAGACATCTCTCTCCCCTAAGCAATACACGGCCACTAGTCCACCAATGCTAGCCCCATCCTATTTAGGTACACTATACTTGATTAGCTCTTTCCACCATTGTCCTCTCATAAGTCTCTCTCTATCCGAGCTAAGCCATGGTCTATAAGAAGTTGAGCTAGATGACAAGCTCCTTTATGGATGGTAATCGCTCAAACTTCTAGCAATGAGTAGTGAGATGGGATGACAAGGGAGAGAGGAGATATTAGGTTGATGATTAGACAAGTAGTTAAATGAAAAATGCGTTAGGGTTCTAATAGTTTATGAAACATTGACATACAAAGGGATGTAAAATTTGATGAACTTGGTTCGTGGAAACCTATTTCATATGAATATAACTAGATTATTTAAGTCTCACATAGAACCCACTCGACTCATCCCATTGGATCCAATAATTTACCATGCATAAAATCGAGGAAGGTTCGAATAATTTTTTATGTGGCAGGATATACGACCCCAATCCATCAATTTTTTTGTTGAGAAAACCTTCTAATATATTTTGAAGTTGACAAAACTATCAATGATTTATATGGATCTTGATAAATGCAAGAGTTGTTTATGCTTCCATTAATTTTTGCTTTAAAAGGATCTTTGATATCATTGGTGGAAGGATTCTATGCAAGCTGGAAAACCTACATGAACAAATCTAGAAAAGTTGAGAGTTCATTTAGACGTGGAAATACCAATGTATTAAGTCTATAGGATCTTCAGCACTATCGTATTTGAAGTGCCGTGAAAGAACGGTTGAACATAACCAGAGATCCTAGATATAACAAGGAAGCTAGATATACCCAGAGTTTAATGTAAGCAAATGCATGTGTAAACTACATATCAGCAAAGTACTGTGACGGATGAATATAAGCTGAAGCCGGTTTGGAGTCCGATATCATTAGATAACTAGAATATTGGATATAAGTAGCGATTGTGGGCATAAGCGGAACATTTATATTACCCATGAAGACAATCTTGTCATTTTTTTACCTATGAAATATCATCACCGATCCCTCTACTTATGTACCTCAAATTAAAATCAGCCCTTTCATTTTTTTTTTTTGGGGGGGGGGGGAGGGTTGGTTCAAAAACCAGTTCAAAACATGTCTACTTTTGGCCACTCATGACTTTTAATTTGTTTTGCTTAGTCTGACATGCGATACCCTTTTTGCAAAAAAGAGCAAGACTTTTAAGAGGAGCTTCTCCATTGCACCTCTTCATGCTTGTGTTAATCTGTTTACACTATGTCAAAACTAGAAGACTCAATTTGGACATTATTTTTGAGAAAATTATTTAAAAAATCATAAATTTATTACAATTGTATCAATTTAGTCCTAAATTTCTTTTTTGCTAATTTAGTCATAGGCCTTGTATAATTATGCCAATTCAATCTATCTAGTTTATTTTGGCAAGCCGATGTTGACATGAGTGCCAGCCGTCGGACCAACGCCGACGTGGATAACTTTTATAATATTTTTTTTTTGAACATTTTAATTTTTAATTTTTTTTCTTTTTCCTTTTCTTTTTCTTTGCTTTTCCTTCTTTACCTTTTTCCCCCATAATGGCTAGCCTTTGCTCGACGCCTAGGGCCGTGAAGCCCTCACTAGATCTATGCGAGGCCAAGCAAGGTTCGATGGCCCTCAAAAATGTAAAGAAGGAAGAAAAAAAAATTAAAAAATTAATTAAAAATTAATTAAAAAATCAAAAAAGACCAGTTAAAATATTATTAAAAATTATCCACGCCCCCTGAGCACTTAATCCTTGCCTGGGAGAAAAAGTAAAGAAGGAAGAAAAGAAAATAAAATAAAAAATTAATGAAAAATTCAAAAATATAAATTAAAATATTATGAAAATTTTTGCATTGGTTTCACTTGCTTTTTTAGTATCTCCCTATCACCTCCTTATGGTTGCCACCTTGACAGCTTACGATCGACATCCAGAAAGGTCCACTTTGTCGGTTTTTGATCTTTTATCTTCTATGGAGCTAACTCTAGTAGCTTGGTGGTGGATTTCGCCGTGATAACCCTAGCAGAAAATTTGTTAACGTCAATTTTGGCTAGACGGTGTGCCGGCCAGCGTTCACATCAATCACTAGCTAAAATTGGCCGAATAAACTGAATTGGCATTATTATAAAATATTTAAAATTGAATTAATAAAAAAAAAAAGTTTACTGCTGAATTGACATAATTGCAATAAGTTTATGACTTTTTTGGTAATTCTTCCCATTATTTTTGCATTGGTTTCACTTGCTTTTTTAGTATCTATCTATCACCTCCTTATGATTGCCGCCTTGGCAACTTAGGACCGACATCTAGTAAGTTCTACTTCACTGATTTTTCATCTTTTATCATCTATGGAACTAACTCTAGTAGCTTGGTGGTGGATTTCATCGTGATAACCCTAGCGTAATTGTCACATCTTGTCGCTTATCGGAATTGCCGAAGCTTGACCCGCCATGGCCACTGCTAGGCAAGTGTTAACCCTAGTGTAAGTTTATTTGGATTCCCCGACGACGTGATCATGGGCCGTATGGCTTTCTGAGCCATCCTATCACGGTACCCAAGTTAAATAAAGGATCCAGCAAATAATTCACGATGTGTATGATAAACCATCAAATTTTACAAAACAGTAACTACAAGTAATGTCAGCCCAAAGTATAACCAGAAAATTTATCACAACCTTTTTCTAGAAAACCTTAATTTGACCAAGCAACTTCAACGTCATATAAACACCATTCACATTTAAAGATCAACTTTATTTATCGTTGCTTGCACCTGCGAAAAGGCGAGTGTGGACTATAATCCGCCCGGCAAATTAGGTTTCTCGATTTAATTTTCTAGCAATTATTTGCCATTATCTTATAAAACTTTACGTAGATTCCATTTAATAATTAGTGTATTAGAAATGTCTTTTTATCTAGCTATCTATGTAAGTTTCTACATTTAACAAATATTTGCCTTTCATTCTAAGTAAAGAGATTAAATCCAATAACGTTAGGATTTTTTTCAATATCAAAAACTGCTAATCTCCTTATAAATAACTAATTACTTATCAACTTATCAACAAATAACCGAGGTCATGAGATAGTGACAGGGCTTATGTATCTATTTATGTATTATGTCATGAGAAAAGGGGTTCCTACTTTTGATTAGACAAAAAAAAAAAAACTATCTACATGTTGCACTTTACTTATGTCAATGCCGATTAAATATATTATCAATTGAAGAATTTGTATATGAAGGAGAAGACGAAAAATGCTAATTTACTAACAAAATTGGTAACCAAATTAGTGGTAATCGATTTAGGGTGGGTAGATTTTAAACTTGAAATCTGAACTCGATCCTGTTATAACCGATTCACAGTTTTTGGAATTTGTACCTCACTCGTTTGTACTAGAACTTGTTTTAGAACTTATCATGTTTTTCGATCTGGTTCCAAGATCTACCTGAGAACTTATTTTTCATAAATGCCTCGAGCAAGAAGCAATTGTCCGATATCTTGTACAGCTTTAGATTTTACACAAACACTCAGGAAACAACAACCTAATTTTCATAAACTTGTGAGCTCCAGAATATGATAATTAAGGTCCTAGTCAATTACTCCATACATAAACCTACTAAACATACAAATCCAAACAACATGGTTGGTTAGCTAATGATTCCATGATAGTATAATATTAGTGCTTAAACAACATCAAAGGTATTTGTCCAAAACAAATATAATAAATAGAAAAATAAATTGAGATTAAAACTACTTCTCCTACATATTGTATTAGAAAAAAAATGTCCGAATAAGAAATTACAAATTTAAACACTTGTACTAAGCAAAACTCTTAATGTTCAAGAAGGTAAAATTAGAGTTTTTTAATAAGAATCAACTCCAAAACCGGTCCGGTTCCCAGGTGGACCTTCCCTTGGAACCAATTTTTGGATTGATTTAAATAGGAACCTATTCCCGGACTTGTTTTTTGGGTGGTTTGATCTAGTTCTTAGGTAAACCCTGTCTAATTACACACCCTTAAGTCAAATATCCAACAACTCCACAAAATTAGTTTAAGTGTATTGAATTCCAATTAGTCTTCGTTTGCAAATCAATTCTAAATAACAAAAATTCCAAATAATTATAAGTAGATATTATTTCAAATAAGGGCCTAAAGTGACAATGTTAGTCCCAAAAAAAGTCTAAAATAGTTATAGTTACTTCAAATAAGAGCCTAGCCTTGCTGGCTTGCCCAGATCCACAACATATTCTGGCGGACGATGAATATTTTCTTCAAAACACAATTTAAATTTAAATTAAATTACAATAAAAAATTTTAAAAAAAGGGAGTAAACATTCTCTGCATCTTCGACTCCAAACCTTCCTCTCTCCACCACACAAACTCGTTAGCCAACTCGCTGCCGTCTTCTTCCTCACCGCCGTCATGGGCTTCCTCAAATCCGTAAGCCTTCTTAGGCGATCTCATCGCCGCCACCCTCTTCTCCGACGGCACCAGAAAGATCCTGGCAGTGGCCACCATCACGCCGTGCGAGGACTTACGCCCGATTCCATGGTTCACCAGCTGAAAGCATCCGACCCTCGCTATAGAATCCAACATCCTCAACGCGAAGTCGCTCCCCAGGGCGCCCAGCAAGCCAAAATCCACGCTTGAGGGGTTCTCGATGAACTTCTGCTTTGGGAAAATCTTGTCGGGCAAGACGAGAGCCAGGACTCGGAGCGAGCTCTCCAGGAACTCAGTCAAGACGTGGTCGTTCGTGACACACGACTATCGGCCCAACGCCACTGGGGACGGCAGCGGGCACGGAAACCTATGGCCTTTTTGCGGCCCGATTCCGGCGACACACCCATGATCAAAAGCCTACCGAAGCTCCCTACTCTTGCATATTGCTACACAGTTTCAAGTGGCATCAAAATGATAAAAAAAAAAAAAAAAAAACTCCTCCATCCACGAGACACGACCTTGAGAAAGAGAGGGAAAGCAAGAAGCAGCAGCAACGATGATGGGAATGTTTATGGCATCGCTGACACCAAGAGACTCATTGAGTCTTGATTTTGCTTTTTCTCTAGATCTAGAGGCATTGGGCGAGGGTCTCTGGCATCGGGGCAAAGGTGAGTGACCCTCACCCAAATCTAGGAAAGGGTCGTGAAAGGAAATGAGTGAAATTGATGTATTTGGGAGAAAATTGTAATCTTTATATTATTATGTATTCTCAATGTACAATGCTTTATATATAGTACATAAAGTGAGAAATAAAAGGAAAGAAAATTTCCTAAAGAATCAATCCTAGTCCTAGATTGATTTGTCTATCAATTACAATCTTTGATCAATGCAATGAATCAATTATGCAAATCATATCCTTTTCCAACACTCCCCCTCAAGCTGGCGGCTTATGCAAGTCAAAGATGCCTAGCTTGCTCAGCAGATAAGTACGTTTTCTTTGGCATGGAGGCTTAGTGGAAAGATCCGCTGGCTATTCCACTGTTCCAATTCCTTGAGTTACAATAATTCCTTCTTGAATTTTTTCTTGAGTGAAGTGACAATTAACCTCAATATGTTTTGTTCTTTCATGAAAGACAGGATTTGCTGCTAACTTAAGTGCAGCATCATTGTCACAAAATAACTCACTTGCTCCATCAATCTCATTTCCAAGGTCTGAAAGTAGTCCTCGTATTCAAATTATTCAACAAACTATTTTTGCCATAGCTCGATACTCTAATTCAGCTGATGATAATGAGACAGTTGCTTGCTTTTTAGTCTTCCATGAAATCAGGGACTTTCCCAATTTGATGCAGAAGCCTGTGATAGATCTTCTAGTCATCAGACAGGTCGCATAATCAGTATTACAATAAGCCTTCATCTTCATGTCAGAATCACGAGATAATAAGATTTCGAGCCCTAGGCAGCTCTTCAAGTATTTTACAACCTTTAGTGCTGCATTCTTGTGAGACTGCTTGGGATTATGAATGAATTGACTAAGTATCTACACCACATAACATATATCAGGTCTGGTCATAGTGAAATAAATCAACTTCCCAACAAGCCGTTGATACGCTAATGGATCTTGAAGTAATGGATCTTCATTAGATGATGAGGTGAACTTGTCATATTTAGCAGTTGTGAGTTTGACATTCTGTTCAATAGGGATGGCAACTGTTTTACATCCTGATAAACATGCTTTTGATATCATTTTCTGGACGAATTTTCACTGACTAAGACATATCCCCTTGTCTGATCTAGCTATTTATTTGCCAAGAAAATACTTGGGAGGTCCCAAGTCTTTAATGTTGAAATGAGAATGCAAGTACTCCTTAAATTGTCTAATGGCGGAATCATCATTTCCCATGATAAGTATATCATCAACATATATCAATAAAAAAAATTGACGATGTACCTTTGGTCCATGTAAACAATGCATAGTCATGTGTTGGAGTGTTGAAATCTTGCACTTGTAAGTGCATTAGTAAACTTCGCATACCATTGCCGAGAAACTTGCTTGAGTCCATACAGGGACTTACATAGATGACATGCCCAAGACTCCCCCTGTCTGCGAAGATCATGTGGAAGTTCCATATAGATTTCTTCATCGAGTTCCCCATGAAGAAAAGCATTATGAACATCCATCTGATGTAATCCCCAGTTACGAAGGGCAGCAATGGAAAAGAAGGAATGTACAGTTACTTCTTTGGCGACAGGAGAGAAGGTTTCGTGATAGTCAAAACCTTCCCGTTGAGTGAACCCTTTTGCAACCAGTTGTGCTTTGTAACGTTCAACCGATCCATCTGCCTTATATTTAATCTTGTAGACCCATTTGCAGCCAATTTGCCTTCTATGGGAAGGCCATGGAACTAAATCCCAAGTATGATTGTCCATTAGTGCACTCAACTCGTTTTCCATAGCTTGTTGCCATCTTGGATCTCGTGCTGCTTCTTCATATGAGGAGGGTTCATATTCTTCTGATATGCAACTGATGCAACACATATGTTCAAGGGACAATCGATTAAAGGAAACATAAGAAGATATAGGGTACTGTGTACCTTGAGAATATAATGTAGAGCATATGTAGTCCTTAGTCCACGTTGGTGGGCAAGTATGTCTGCCTGATCATCATGGAGGCACGATAATTTGTTGCTCGGATGCATCGGTATGTTGCTCTGGAGATGTGCCTGAGGAAGAGAGTGCATCATCATGTTGCTCTGGAGACGGGACATATGTATTATCTTCCCGTGATGTGACGCTGGTGACTCGACTTGTCCCGGAGTTGTTGCAGCATTTGTAACTGGAATGAACACATATTGATTATTCATGGATGAATCTTCTTCTGACAGAAATTGTCGATGATTTAGCTTCTCCATAAGTGTCTGGGAATTATGTGACAACTCCTGGAATGGGAATTATGTGACAACTCCTGGAATGGGAATTTATCCTCATGAAATATAACGTCTCGACTAAGTAGGAAACGGCCAGTATATAATTCCATAACTCTATATCATTTTTGTAGAGGAGGATACCCCATGAAGACACACCTGATAGCACGTGCATCCATTTTGTCTCGTGGTCCCACATTTGCAACATAACATAGACAGCAAAAAATTTTCAAGTGTTCTATTTCGGGCGATTTCCCAAAGAGCATTTCGAAAGGGGATCGCCCTTCAAGTACTCTAGTTGGCATGTGATTAATTAAATAAGCCGCCGTGACCACACAATCTCCTCAAAAATTTTCAGGGAAGGAAGCTTGGTATTTAAAGGCTCTAGCTACTTCCAAAAGATGGCGATGTTTGCGTTCGACTACTCCATTTTGCTGAGGAGTATATATGCATGAGGTTTCATGAAGAATTCCATGAGATACAAAGAAGGAATTGCACTCTGTGGTAGAAAATTCACGACCATTATTGATGCGAATTTTTTGAATGGATGCATTGAACTGATTTTTAATCAATGAAAAGAAATTGGCCAGATTGGAGAATGTTTGACTCTTTGATTTCATGAGAAATACCCAGGTAGCTCGTGTATAATCATCGACGATTGTCAGAAAGAATCGAGATCCATCATGGCGTAGGGTATGATATGGACCCATATATCGACATGAGTCAGAGAAAATGCACTTTGGGCTCTAGATGTGCTTATAGGAAATGGTGATCGTGATTGTTTTGCCAATGGACAAATTGGACAATCTTTATAAGGAAAGCGAGCACTATGACCCAATCATTGGTGATAAAGGAAATTTTTATTGCTAGTAGTGGCATTACAAGAAATGCTTTTATTTAGCAATGAAAAATCAAAATCCCTTAGAAGGCTTATCCAAAAATAAAGGCCTTTTGCAACACTACCCAAACCCATCATTTTGCTAGTCAAACGGTCCTGAAAGAGACAAATTTCGAAATTGAATTCAACATGGCAATTGTTGTCTTCACAAGTTTTTGATACTGATATAAGATTAAATTCAAACCCAGGAATATATAAGACATCCTTTAGGACAATGTATTTGTCACACCCAGAACCCCGGGCACTCGACAACCCCTTACTATGGTCAATTGAAAGCGATGTCCCAGAACTCGTCGACGACTATTCATTTTAATCTTTCGTTATGCGCAAGCAGAAGATGAACCATCCCTAGTCCAAACAGACAATCAAACAATCAAAAAGGGATAGAGGGATGAACAGCAGAAACATCAACTACTCATTCATACAACTTACTGGATTAACCAACGGAGGATCATCTTTCGAATTTACAAGCTCGACAAAAGGGGTCGATCCATCCTCTAAGCAAGGCCAAAAAGAAACTAGGCTAATCCAGCTATACAAAATGAACCCTCGGGTTCAGCACCATGGTCACTCGGACCCATTGGACTCGGCTCCGTCAGGTCGGTCACTGGTGGAGCGAGGGCGGGATTCTCCACTGTAGGTGTGCCATTTTTAAGGCCTGAAAAAGATTAACCACGACGGATTGAGATAAAATCTCAACGAGTTCCTCCTCTAAGCCCCGATTAGTACACCAACTCAACCCGCGGTATCTCTCCAGAACCACCCCCCACTCAACCCAATAACAAACAACTAGTAATCAATAATTAAACAACGGGTAAGGTCAACCAACAATCAAAAGCCGGTTCACATGCAACCTTACCTGGTATGCCATACCCTGCACGTTATATATCAGCACAATACACACAATGCACATGGCCGTTAGATGATGCAATTCACCAATCACATGCGAGTCGCATCACAAGCGATCTCACTTGGCCATTGCCACACCCTGCACGTTATTAATTCATGCGTGTGTGCCATAAATAACGCTGTGATCATCTCATGCATAATCAAAACCAATGATGCAATGTTTCTCATACACTCTGGCATCCACACGTGTTCCGATTATTACTGCCCCATAGGGCTACAACCGAGGTGCAACAGCGCTATGGCGCTCTTCCTCCGCAGAGGCACAATCGTGCCCTTCCGTGCCCAAAAGACATCAAGGGATACTCTCCCAAGACAGCATGCCCAACGAACGTCAAGGGATACTCTCCCGAGACTACATGCCCAACAAACGTCAAGGGATACTCTCCCGAGACAGCGGATTCAGTTTAGCGATCACGCAAGTACACTGTCACAACCCACTTCTCATAAAAACGATCTATTTCCAGTGTCCCTCGGACAATTCACCTTTTTCCCATTTTTATGAAAATCCCACAATTCATGCGAATGCTCATACAATTACACATTCAATTCACTTCATAAAGTCAAGACACATGAAATTACACATTTTAATTTTGGATGAACAGTGCATGAATAGTGAAATTTTAGAATTTAATAATTAAATAAACAAATTCCGAAAATTAAATAAATCATTAATTAAAAAAATTAATCACATTAATTAAAACAATTAATCACATTAATCAAGAAATTAAGGCAAAACATGATTAATTAGCACAAACACTCAATTAAGCCAAATTAAGCACAATTAAGCATAAATAAGCAAGATTAAGCTAAGCTAGTCTTAATCATTTATATAACCACCTATCTTTGGGCTAATGCATTTAATTAAACACCCTAATCAGCCCTTAGCACTAATTAACCCAACCCTAAGCAACTTTAGGCACTAACTAAGGGATTATGAGCTAAACTCACCCGTTAAGCAGGCCGGAGACACGGACGCGGCGGCGGCGATGAGGGCGACACTCAAAGACCTCAAACACAACCCTCCAAAGCGGTCCCGGGGCAGAAATCACAGCAATAGCCTCTGCTCAAACCTCAAACTTCAAAAGACAGCACTGTAGTAGGAGGAAGTTGCTGGTCGGAGCAAAAACAAGCTAGCCAGAGCTTCGGCGAGCCGGTGACCGGTGGCTGGTGGTTCCAAGGGGTCGAGGGGGAGCTGTGGGTGGCTGGTGTGGGCGGTGGTTAGGTCAAAAATGGAGAGAAACAGAGAAAAAGGCGAAGCTGTGCAGGGGTGACGCTATAGTGACAGACGGAGGACCGGCGGCTTCTGGCCATCATACGGGACGGTCGGCGACTAATTCCGATGATCGACCGATGCAGGCCATATGGAATTTCCATGCTGAACAGTTTGATGGGTGGCACGGCCCGAGATTCCACCGGAAAGGCAATAAACAACTCCAAATTCGGTGAGAGGTAAGAAGTAGAAACAACGGGAAGACAAGGGGAAACAAGGGGAAGAAGGGCTGCAATTTTGAGGTGATGAAGGGGAGAGAGAGAGAGTGAAGTGAGGCTGAAGTCAAGGCCTCATCAAGGCCATTAATTGATGCCCCAACTCCCAATGCAAGGTGACATCATCTTCTCTTTCTTCCTTTGTCTTTTCTTCAAAATATCCAAGGGCATTTTGGTCATTTCCACCTTGCACAATTCCCAAACTGCCCTTGGGCTGAAAATGAAAGGTGGGCCTAGAAAATGGGCTGGAAAATGAATAAGAACGGGCTCGGGAATTTGTTGAGCACGAATTGGCTCAAGTTTGGATAACGGGCTCGGGAAGGTAAATGGGTTGGTTGGGTCTAACGGGCTCACTTGCTTGTCTCGGTCTTCCACGGTGGCTGTCCCACCTTAAGCATGAAGCCCACACTGTTCCTACTTAGCCCACGTCCTCATAGGCTCATTTCCTCGGTCCGAAAATCCCTTTTCCAAATACTCGGCTCAACCGACACTGTCGACTGTCGAGGAAGCATCATCCAAAAGTCTGTCCCAAACGTTCCCAAAAATTCGAAGTCCAATCTTGGATTCACATGTTTTGTCAATTTCGCCCAAATGCCATTTTGGTCCTACTCAGACTGACAGGCGGCTTCGAGGACTCATGCTTAACCGACTCGTGCCAATTCACGTTCAAGACTTCTTGACACATGGGCATCCTTGACTGCATAAAATTGCGAATGATCGATTCTTATTTCAAAGTACACGATTATCAAGGGTCGACATAGGGTCGTCCGCGGGTTCAATAATAGTAGACGGAATCACTAGTCATCCCATTATTTTTGTCCGCGAATCGACTTCTAGTCGTCCCTAAAATTGGCCTGCATATATACAAAATCAACCTTACGCAAGTCTCACGGTCGAGTTGTTTTCCTAGGTCATGTTCTTTAGTCGCACGAGTTCTGTCCTCACTAGCCTTTCCCGTCAAGGTCAGTATCTCAAGAGTGATTAGTTCTGAGTGAGATCAATCAATAATGCATTGGCGAAATTAATATTCATTCCTCCCTCAAAGGTTTCAAATTTCAGGACGTCACAATTCTTCCTCTCTTACAAAAATTTCATCCTTGAAATTTGCAACTACTGACAACTCCTCAAAGAGATAGGGTGCTGATGCTTCATCACTTCCTCACTTTCCCAAGTAGCTCCCTCTGTTCTGTAATGCTGCCAGGTCACCATAACCAAGGCGATAGTCTTGTTTTCGAAGTACTTGCCCTTTATGGTCCCCTATTCATATCGGCCTCTCCGCGTACGACACCCTGTCGTCTATGTCCAGTTCCTCAAAATTCAACACATGAGTCGGGTCCGGTTCATACTTTCTCAACATGGACATGTGGAAAACATCATGTACTTGAGCAAGTTTCGATGGCAATGCAAGACGATAAGCTAAAACTTCGGTCCTTTCCAAAATTTCAAAGGCTCCTACGTACCTCATACTTAAATTTCCTTGCTTGCCAAATCTCGAAGTACCCCTCATCGGCGATACTTTCAAAAACACATGATCACTCACCTTAAACTCCAACGGCCTACGATGTTTATCTGCAAAACATTTCTAACGACTCTGAGCTGTCTTTAGTCTGTCTATGATAATCTTAACTACATTCAATAACTGCTAAACCAATTTTTTAACCAGAGATTCCCAGTTTCCTGACCTCATTCCATAAACTGGAGTTCCACAAACTTGATCATATTTTGGCTATACCATTCCAATAAAATCTTATCCCACAAACACTCTCTTTTTGCATAGTGCGTAGTTCAGGTCATTTCTGCCCCTTTCGACATCCTAGAAGCCTGCTAGGAGTGCTCCTTGCTCAAGCACTCTTGCCCCGGCGACCACTCTCCACCCTCGTCGAATTAGTTGTTATGGGCATCTTCGAACTGCACCACTACTAGCAAAAGTCCCTTTTAAATATGCACAATCTCATAGAGGTATTATTTACTTTGGCCTGTCCCATACCAAGCCTTACAGTTTTAACCTCGTTCGAGCACCTCAAAGTGCAAAACTTTCTCCAACTCGTTTCCATGGGGTCACCTATCAACACTTGAAATCTGATTCACTGAATTTCCATCGAACCTCTATCCGAATTCCACAGACCACAGATTTTTCTTTCAACATTCCTTTCATGTCCATTTAATAACCAAACCAAGAATTCACCTCAACCACTTAAAAATTAGTGCAAACCAAATGTCATTTATCGCACTAAAGGCTTTCGAATACTTCTTCAAATCCTTTCTGATTGACCGTCCGTCTACGGATGGTACGCCATACTATACTGCAATTTCGTCCCCAAGGCCGACTGCAAACTTTTCCAAAAAGTTGTCATAAACTTAGGATCATGGTCAGATGTGATCGTCACTGGAACTCCATAAATGCGTACAATCTAACGTACGTACAACTCTGCATACTTTTCCAACGTGAAATATTTTCGTATCACAATGGAGTGAGCTGACTTCATCAACCTATTAACTACTACCCAAATTGAGTCATTGCCTCGCTGACTCCTTGGCAGTCTTATCACAAAATCCATGATAATGTGTTCCCACTTCTATTCGAGAATCTCAAGAGGTTGTAGCAACCCACCAGGCTTGCAATGCTAAGCCTTTACTTGCTGGCACGTCAAACACTTAGCCACGTGCTTTGCAATGTCCAACTTCATACCATTACACCAGAAGTGCTGCTTCAAATTCTGGTACATTTTCATACTACTAGGGTGGATACTATAGTTACTACGATGAGCTTCCGACAAGACTGCTTCCTTAAGCTCTGCATTTTTCGAAACGTACAATCGCCCTCGAAACCTCAATGTCCCATCCTCGGACACTTGAAAGTTTGCTTTCCCCTTTGTCCAATCCATCTGTAGGATCTTAAGGATTTCAGGATCCATCGCTTGAGCACTCTTAATCCTACTTTGCATCTCGGGTTCCACCTTGAGAGTGGCCATTAGACTAGCAAGATGGCCGACCTAGATTTTAAAATTTGAGTCCCTGATTCCCTCCAAGAGAATCTATTCTCGTACTCTCATATGTGCAATTGTCGACTTTCGACTAAGCACATTTGCCACTTTATTCGCTTTCCTCGGATGATACAAAATCTCGCAATCATAGTCCTTAAGAAGTTCCATCCATCATTGTTGAACATGAGGCAAAGATGGTCATTGCTAATTCCAAATCATGCGTCGGATAGTTAAGCTCGTGAAGCCTTAACTGTCGAGATGCGTATGCAACCACCTTGCCATGTTACATTAACACGCAACCTAGTCCTTTATACGATGCGTCACTGTAGATTTTGTACCCACCAGGATCAGACGGTATTGTCAAGACAAGTGTGGTAGTTAGTTTACTCTTGAGCTCTTGGAAATTACGCTCGCACTTGTCCGTCCAGTCAAACCTCTCCTCTTTCTTTAACAACCTCGTCAAGGGCATGGCTCTCGTAGAAAACTTCTCTACGAAACGTCTGTAGTATCCAGTCAATCGAAGCTTCTTGGGATTGTAACATCATGTCAATAGAGATCCTTTCACTTGAAATCACATGACCCAAAAATGCCACGCAAGATAACCAAAACTCGCACTTGCTAAACTTAGCATACAACTCACGTTCCCTCAAAGTCTGCAATACTGATCTTAGGTGTCTTTCATGATCATTTGGGCTCCTTGAGTACACCAGAATATCATCATTGAACACAATCACAAATTGGTCCAAACACTTATTGAACACTCAGTTCATCAAGTCCATGAAAGCTGCTAGGGCATTCGTCAATCCAAACGGCATTACCATGAACTTGTAATGACCATAGCGTGTCCTAAACGTTGTTTTCGGTATATCATCATTTTTTATCCTCAACTAATGATAGCATGTTCCTAGGTCTATCTTGGAAAATATTGAGGCTCCTTGAAGTTGGTCAAACAAATCATCAATCCTTGACAATAGATACTTGCTCTTAATCGTCACTTGATTAAGCTATTGGTAATCAATGCACAGTCTCAACGAACCATCATTTTTCCTTACAAATAGTACCGGCACTCCTCAATGAGACGCACTAGGACAAATGAAACCTTTATCCAGTAGCTCTTGCATCTGCACTTTCAGTTCTTTCAATTCTGACAAGGCCATCCTCTAAGGCGCCTTGGAAATCGGTTCAGTCCCAAGAGTCAACTCAATCACAAACTCAATTTCCTCCAGAAAGGGAAACACATCCATGTACTCTTGTACCACAGCAATATTCTCCACCTTTGATCATTTCACCATCGTGACTACCACCAATGCCAAATACCCTTGGCACCCAAATTCCAACAACCGAGTCACCTCAACTGACGAAATCAGAAGAATGGAGGGTCCTCCTCGATTTCCCACAAACTCAAAACTATCACCTACTACTGGGTTAGACGGAATTGTCCTTCCATGACAATATGACAATCCACCACAGCTCGTTACTTGGTAAGCCAATCCATGCCAACTATGATATTAAAGTTATACATTGCAATGGCAATCAAGTCAATGACTTCCTTGCGATATTGAAGGACAGGGGAGATTTTCATATCTCCTCCCACACACTCGACAAACTCCTATGGCATTGGGTGTCGGTTTTCCCACGTAGTTCTTTCTATTGGGTGGGATAGGATTCCTTTTCCCCATCATCGGTCCTTTTCCAAACCGACGATTGTCTCTATTAGGCACGAACTGCGGGCCAAATGCGGTTGCCCTCTCGATCATGTTCTTTCCTATCATCTAGGCCCTCTCGTACATCTCATCAAAACTTTTCAAGTTCAAGGGCACCAGCTGGGCTTTCAATTCTGGCTTCAAGCCATCTTTGAAACGTCTCGCCCTATTTAAGGGTCCTCCACTAACCTCAGCTATTACTTGGCCAACTCAGTGAATTTCGCCTCATACTGATCCACTGACATCTGATTCTGAAAAAATTATTAGAACTCTGCCATCTTTGACTCTCTTGCATTGTCTAAGAAGCACTTCCCATTGAAAGCTTCACAAAAGGCACCCCAACTCTGAGCCGTGCCTTCAGGGAACACTTTTCCTTGAGTGGCTTCCCACCAATTAATGATATTACCTTGAAGCTGATAAACTGCTAGTAGAACTCGATCTTCCTTTGAACACCTCAACACTGAAAAAGGTCCTCTCACTATCCCTTATCCAAAGGGTCGCGGCTTCAAGGTTGCCTACGTCACTGAAGCTCAGTGGCTTTAGTCTCAAGAACTACTCTACCAACCTAGGCATCGGTCTCCCACAGACCTCTCATCTCACTAGAGGAACCACAAGGACCACAGCAGAAGCATTCAGTTTGTTGTCCTATCAAGGTCTCTAGTGCCAACAGGATCTCGTCTAACCTAGGATCTGCCTGCGCGCTACCTCTAGCACTGGTCTGACCAGACGCTGCCCTACACCTAGGGGTTCTTGGCTCAGGATTACTCATCACTCTAGACTATGAGCAACCCGCCACCACACAAAACCACAAAAGCAATCATAAGCACGTAGTATAAAAGCCATTCCTATCTCACTATCCCAAAAAAAATCCCACGCACCTTATCACTCCAAGTCTCGACCTCGCTCTTATACCAAAATCGATGGGGATGTCACACCCCGAACCCCGGGCACGTGACAACCCCTTACCATGGTCAATAGAAAACGACGTCCTAGGATTCTTCGACGACCATTCATTTTAATCTTTCGTTATGCGCAAGTGGAAGATGAACCATCCCTAGTCCAAACAGACAATCAAACAATCAATCAAGGATAGAGGGATGAACAGCAAAAACCTCAACAACTCATTTATACAACTTATTGGATTAACCAACGGAGGATCGTCTTTCAAATTTACAAGCTCGACAAAAGGGGTCGATCCATCCTCTAAGCCAAGTCAAAAAGAAATTAGGCTAATCCAGCTATACAAAATGAACCCTCGGGTTCAGTACCACGGTCACTCGGACCCATCGGACTCGGCTTCGTCAAGTCGATCACTGGTGGAGCGGGGGCAGGATTCTCCACTGCGGGTGCACCATTCTAAAGGCTTGAAAAAGGTTAACCATGACGGGTTGAGATAAAATCTCAGCGAGTTTTTCCCCTAAGCCCCTGTTAGTACACCAACTCAACCTAGGGTATCTCTCCAGAACCACCCCTCACTCAACCCAACAACAAACAACTAGCAGTCAGCAATTAAACAACAAGCAGGGTCAACCAACAATTAAAAGCCGATTCGCATGCAATCTTACCCTGCACGTTATATATATCAGCATAATACATGTAATGCACATGGCCGTTAGATGATGCAATTCACCAATCACATGCGAGTCGCGTCACAAGCGATCTCACCTGGCCATTACCATACCCTGCACGTTATCAATTCATGCGTGCGTGCCATAAATAATGATGTGATCACCTCATGCATAATCGGAACCAATGATGCAATGTTTCTCATACACTCTTACATCCACATGTGTTCCGACTATTACTGCCCCACAAGGCTACAACTGAGGCGCAACGACGCTATGGCGTCCTTCCTCTACAAAGGAGCAACTGTGCCCTTCCGTGCCCAAAAGACGTCAAGGGATACTCTCCCAAGACGGCATGCCCAACGAACGTCATAGGATACTCTCTCGAGACTGCATGCCCAACGAACGTCAAGGTATACTCTCCCGAGACTGCATGCCCAATGAACCTCAAGGGATACTCTCCCAAGACGGCGGGTTCAGTTTAGCGATCACACAAGCATACTATCACAACCCACTTCTCATAAAAACGGTCTATTTCCAGTGTCCCTCGAACAATTCACATTTTTCCCATTTTTATGAAACTCCCACAATTCATGCGAATGCTCATACAATTACATATTCAATTCACTTCATAAAGTCAGGACGCATGAAATTACACATTTTAATTTCGGATGAACAGTGCATGAATAGTGAAATTTCATAATTTAATAATTTTAAATAATTAAATTCCGAAATTAAAATAATTAAATAAATAAATTCCAAAATTAAATAAATCATTAATTAAAAAAATTAATCACATTAATCAAGCAAGTAAGGCAAAACATGATTAATTAGCACAAAACACTCAATTAAGCCAAATTAAGCACAATTAAGCATAAATAAGCAAAATTACGCTAAGCTAATCTTAATCATTTATCTAACACCTATCTTAGGGATAATGCACTTAATTAAAAACCCTAATCAGCCCTTAGCACTAATTAAACCAACCCTAAGCAAGTTTAGGCACTAACTAAGGGATTAGGAGCTAGACTCACTCGTTAACCGGGCCGAAGACGCAGACGCGGTGGCGACGACGAGGGCGACACTCGAGGACCTCAAACACGACCCACCAAGACGGTCCCGGGGCAGAAATCACTGCAACAGCCTCTGCTTAAACCTCAAACTTCAAAAGACAACACTATAGTAGGAGGAAGTTGCTAGTTGGAGCAAAAATAAGCTAGCCGGTGGCTAGTGGTTCCAAGGGGTCGAGGGGGAGTTGTGGGTGGCTGGTGTGGGCAGTGGTTAGGTCAAAAATGGAGAGAAACGGAGAACAAGGCGAAGCTGTGCAAGGGCGACGCTATAGTGACGGACGAAGGGCCGGCGGCTTCTGGCCGTCATACGGGACGGTCGGCAACTGATTCCGGCGATCGGCCGACGCAGGCCGTACGGAATTTCCGTGCTGAACAATTTGATGGGTGGCACGGCCTGGGATTCCACCGGGAAGGCAATGAACAACTCCAAATTCAGTGAGAGGTCAAAAGCAAAAACAACAGGAAGACAAGGGGAAACAAGAGGAAGAAGGGGCTGCGATTTTGAGGGGATGAAGGGAAGAGAGAGAGTGAAGTGAGGCTGAAGTCAAGGTCTCATCAAGGCCATTAATTAATGCCCCACCTCCCAATGCAAGGTGACATCATCTTCTCTCTCTTCCTTTGTCTTTTCTTCAAAATATCCAAGGGCATTTTGGTCATTTCCACCTTGCACAATTCCCAAACTTCCCTTGGGCTGAAAATGAAAGGCGGGCCTAGGAAATGGGCTGGAAAATGAATAGGAACGGGCTTGGGAGGGTAAATGGGTCGGTTGGGTCCAACGGGCTCACTTGCTTATCTCGGTCTTCCACGGTGGCTGTCCCACCTTGGGCGTGAGGCCCACACTATTCTTGCTTAGCCCACGTCCTCGTAGGCTCATTTCCTCGGTCTGAAAATCCCTTTTTCCAAATACTCGGCTCAACCGGCATTGTCGACTGTCGAGGAAGCATCATCCAAAAGTCTGTCTTGGATGTTCCCGAAAATTCGAAGTCCAATTTTGGATTCACATGCCTTGTTAATTTTGCCCAAATGCCATTTTGGTCCTACTCAGACTGACAGGCGGCTTCGAGGACTCATGCGTAACCAACTCGTGCTAATTCACGTTCAAGACTTCTCAACACATGGACGTCCTTGACTGCATGAAATTGCGAATGATTGATTCTTATTTCAAAGTACACGATTATCAAGGATCGACATAGGGTCGTTTGCGGGTTCAATAACAGTGGACGGAATCACCCGTCATCCCATTATTTCTATTCGCGAATCGACTTCTAGTCATCCCTGAAATCAGCCTGCATATCTACAGGATCGTCCTTACGCAAGTCTCACGGTCGAGTCGTTTTCCCAGGTCAAGTTCTTTAGTCGCATGAGTTATGTCCTTACCAGCCTTTCCCCTCAAGGTCAGTATCTCAGGAGTGATCAGTTCCGAGTGAGATCAACCAACAATGCATTGGCGAATTAACGTTCATTCCTCCCTCAAAGGGCTCGAATTTCAGGACATCACAGTATTGACTGAGATGGATGGTACCAACTTTGGTAACATAAGTGACATTACCATTGGGAAGTCTAACGACACAGAATGATGAATCGTTTTTCAGAGAATAACTGCTCGTCACATATTATGTGGTCACTGGCGCTAGAGTCAATTATCAATGCATCAACTGAGATTTTCCTATTTTGGGAAATAGAAGTACCTGAGAAGCCTGCAACTTTGTCTGAGATTTTCAGCTGATTCAATGTCCTCATGATATTCTGGTGCTGATCACTGGAAAAAGCCCGATTTTCCCTTTCATTTCCTTGGGCCATAACCTGGTAAGCAAAATAATCTCTTTCTCGTTTTTTTTTTTGTCAATTGGTTTTCCATGTAATTTCCAATAAGTATCTATAGTATGATGTGGCCTTTTACAATAATCACAATATTTACCTTTTATTTTTGAATTTTGCCCATTTTCCTTTGATGACGTGGCATCATGTGAGCCGTAGGATTGCTTATAATTCGAAGCTAATGTGGCATAATGAGGAGTGTTGGATTCAGCTCCACGAATTGAATTTGAGTCGTCCAATCCAAGCTTAGAGATCGTGGAATGTGGGCCGTCCGATCCTGGCTTGTAATCCCAACCGTCCATCCTAGGGTAAGGCATTTCTTCCTCATTTCTTCCCTATTTGCTCAAGTGGCCTCCTCCAAAAGCTCCAATGGACATCCGCGACGATTGCCCAAGGGAAATTGACGCTCGCTGCGACGATCCTGCCGAAGCAACGAGTGTCACGGTCTCCCCTATCTTCATGTACTCCGTCATCGCAAGCTTCTGGTTTTCTTCTTGAACGGCTAGCTGATATATACGGCCGAGAGAGGGGACGGGATCCATTGCTAGAACTTGTGACCAGAATGTCGAGAAACCATCATTCAAGATCAGCAAAAATCGGGTAATTTTTTCTCTCTCTGATTTACTTATACTATGCAAGAGTAGCGTCTGGCCCTTGGAGCTCTTCCTCGGCCGCCTCGAGCTCGTTCCACAGAGTTGAGAGTCGGTTGAAGCAAGCGGTAACTGAGAGGTTCCCTTGCTAGTTTGGTCTAGCAGCCCATGGGCCTTGGACAGGGATCCAATGTACCGAAGGCCACTAAGTTGGCGTTGTTTGCTAGATTGAAGTCAGAGCCAAAGGATGCTGGTCAAGGTTATGTTGTTCTTGTGGTAATTCAACTTGCTGTGAAATTTGATTCTGAGGTGGATTGTTGTTTGATGTATCCTCCATTGCGTGCAGTTAGAATTCCTCTTGAAAAGAAAATGAATTTCTATTCGGCATGTCAACTTTTTTGCAGGATGTTGCTTGCAACAACAGCTTGAAAACTACCGATGGCAATTGAGAAGAAATTTGTGGAAGGTTAGGTCAGAACTGAATGCTCTGATACCATGAAAGGAAATGAGAGAAACTGATGTATTTGGGAGAAAATTGTAATCTTTATATTATTATGTATTCTCAATGTACAATGCTTTATATATAGTACATAAAGTGAGAAATAAAAGGAAAGAAAATTTCCTAAAGAATCAATCCTAGTCCTATATTAATTTGTCTATCAATTACAATCTTTGATCAATGCAATGAATCAATTATGCAAATCATATCCTTTTCCAACAGGTCGCGGCCTTCTCCTTCACCTTAGTGAGCGTTTGCTGGCCCTTGCCTTTGGTCAACAAGGGTTGTTGACCCTTGCCCAGGCATGGATGACCCTGCCGTTGGGGAGCCCATGTTCCTCCCCTGTTTTTCTTTTTAGTTTTTTATGAAAAGAAAACAAAAGAATGAAAAAAATTTAAAACTTCAAAAAACGAAATTACCTTTCACAACTGATGAATTTAGGTTATTCTTTAAGACCGATATAAGTATTTCAAACTCTTATTTGAAAAAATGAGGGTACTTCAAATCATTATTAAAAAAATTTCTTCTACATAATTTAATGTAGTAATTTCTGATGACATGGAAATCAATGTAGAGAATTCATTTTCTTCGGTGAAAACTTATGTAAATTGACTATGATGCCTGCAAGTAGCATGAATGTCTTCCATCTCTCTCTCTCTCTCGTGTCCAGTTACGCCTACATCCTTTATCCTTGACTTATCTTCCCAAGACTCCACCTACGGTTTTGAGGACGAAAGTCTCCAAACGTTTCTAGAACTGCATCCAATTCATTAAAAAAAAAAAAAAAAAAAATTCCCAACGCGAGTCATGCGATCATTATTGCTGGCACTCATGTGAACAAAATTATTAAAATAATTTAGTATATAATTAAAATGAATGCGAACTATCAGATTCGATAGCTTTCTTGAGCTCGTCCCTTGCAATCCAATCTAGTATACAAATTATGTTTATGTAATAATTTATTCTCTAGACTTTTGGAATGGTGATACTCGCCCACTGAAGAGGTGATAGTTCTCTGAATAATACATATGAATTCGAATCTAATTTGTAAGAGGCGCCTTTTAAAGAAATGATATAATTTGACATAATGAACTGCAATATTGAATGTGCCCATTTGAGAATACTATCAAATTTAGTGGCCTTCTAGAGATATAATTGGTGGCGTCATATACAATACATTAATTAGGGCAACATCTCGAGTTAATTGAATTAGAGTGTTACTCAACGACCCCCCCCCAAAAAAAAGAAATCATTTGTATTTTCTCTCCGAAATAAATAGGCGTGAATCAAGGGAAACATTTCGTAGGGGTTTGATCCTTCCTTACCCGGTCGCATCAAATTGTTCGAATCAAATTATTTATTACTAGTATTACCGTAACTTTGATGGAAAATTCAAAGCTATAAGCACCACCAAAATCCCTTTTATCCCGTATCTCTCTCTCTCTCTCTCTACAATGACATCATTGGGATACATGTTTTTGACTTTTCTTTCTTCCAGTCTCCACGTGGAACCAAAGTAGAATGCAACCCACGCAGTTGGCTTTGGTCAACGACGTCGCCCGCGGGGCAAATGCTATCTTCCATCCTCACTGTAATATTTATGGCACGCCCAACCCCAACTCCTGTCGCTTTAACCTCACGGGATGGCCTTTAAGGAAAACCCCACACCGATTTGTCTTGACTTGTCAAAAATCCCTTCCGGCCTTTCAAACTATATAATGGCTTTTCATGATTTAACATACCAATTTTTATATTTTTCAGAACTTTTAGATATGCCACGAGGGATGAAATTTTAAATTTTAAATGTCCAAAACACGATCCTGGAATTTCAATTTGCAATGGTGTGCTTTGTATTAAATTTTTAAATACAAGATAATATTTCAACCCCCAAACTTTCAATTCTGTTGTCGAATCTAATAATTTCAATTACATCTTTCCTATTAGAAAATTAGGTGATCATAAAATTGCTCTGATTACATATCAGTCATTAATTAAATGTCATTATGTAGACTACATGATGCTTTTTATAATTAATTATATCAATCACATATTAAGAAATAGTGAGAATAGCGAGTCCAACATAAAAACCGAAATTGCTTTACCAAAGGCCATTAATAGAATGGGCCTGTATCTTCTGGTGCTTTTCTAAGGTATTATTAGCAATGCATCATGATAAACAAAATCTGGTATATGACAATGACCAAGTGATAACCTTAAATATTATGATTAAACTTGACCTGGATCTTGCTTTCATTTGTAGCCATTGGATCCCCACCATCATTTGAAGATCAATA
This sequence comes from Corymbia calophylla, assembly GCA_014182845.1. NCBI lineage: Eukaryota > Viridiplantae > Streptophyta > Magnoliopsida > Myrtales > Myrtaceae > Corymbia > Corymbia calophylla. The sequence goes on along the minus strand of CM024701.1, from coordinate 21,302,254 downwards.
ACTAAGATAAAATATTGGCAACCCTACAGCTACATAATTTAAGAGCATGAAAGCCTAACCCCATATTTGAAGATGCTTTTTAGCATTACAGTTTCTTGTGCACCCACTACTGTTCATGCCGCAATTATTGGTCAAACGGGACGGTCCAGATCTATTTCTAAGAATATATGATCATCAAAATTGAGACTCTGCGGAGTTCTCACGATAAAAGTATCTTGGAGAGCAGACCATGCTCTTCTTCTTCCAACAATTCCGTGCCCGTTCTCTCTCTCCTTCTTCCAATCAGTTCGTCAAAATTGAGACTCTGCGGATTGCAAGGCATGCTTGCAAGGGGCCATCGAGAATCTGCCGAAAGATAAGGCAGGAGGGAAAGTCTTGGCCCCAAGCTGCAATGTTAGGTTTGAGCTTTACCAGTTCTATAATGCGACTGTCTCCCACGAAGCACCGGCACAGGCGCCAACACTTTCTCCGCCACCTGCGGCGGTTGTAGTTCCTCCTCCTCCTTCTTCAAGTGTGAGATCTAAAGGAGTCAGAGTTATGTTTTCTTGTGAATTTTACCTTCTTTGTATCGCTGGGGTAGCGTTTTTCCTTTTTCCTTTTTGAGGGTGACGACAAGCTGGGGTTGTTGAAGTGGACTTTCTTTCCCTTCAGTGTAATAACTGACGACGAAATAATGAGAAAAAGTTTGCGAGTTGCTACAGTTCTTTAATGAAACTCATTTAATAACAAGATGAGGAGATGCAATCCTCTATGGTTGGAGAGGATGCTAGAATTATACTAAGACTCATCTATTAAATTAAATAATGTGCGGATCTATGTGTAATTAAATGAGCAGATTGATTTAGGTATACAAATGTACCACATCACTTAACTTGTCAATTTAGTGAGAAATTTTCTTTATTCCTAACATTTGTAATAGCTTGTGTTAAAAAGTCTATTCAGTTCTGTGAAATTCGTTGTAAGTCTCATTAAACGTTGATTGGATACATTTTTGGGGTTTCTATTAGGCCTTTTTCGACAATTTCTTCTCCTGTTTTTGTTATTTATTTACCAATGAAATGTCATTGCCGATCCCCCACTTTCGTCTTGAAATCAAACTCGCCCCTCTTTTTTTGGCAGGGGGTCAAAATCATCCTGGTTCTTCAATCCCCATCTTTTAGGGTTTAAAAGATGTCTTAATTTGTTTTGTTCAGTATGACATGCAATCCTCTTGTTGCAAAAAAGAGTTAACAGACTTTTGAGAGGTTCTTCTCTATTGCACTTCTTTGTGATGTGCGCCTATAGACATGTTTCCGATTTTTTTTACTTGTGTTAATCTGTGTTCACCATGTTGTAACTAGTAGAATGAGTTTGGACATTATTTTAGCATTGGGTTCGCTTGTTTTTTCAGTATCTCCCTATCACCTTGCCGCCTCCGCAGCTTACCACTGATGTCCGGCGAGGTCCGCTCTGCTGGTTTTCAATCTTTATCATCCCTAGAACTACCTCCAGTAACTTGGTTGTGGATTTCATCTTGATAACCCTAGCCTAAGCTTATTTGTTGCATCTCATCACCCATCGAGCTCGCCGAAGCTTGAGCCACCATGGGTGCCACCGGGGGAGTGGCAAGCTTGTTGCATCTCATCACCCATCGAGCTCGCCGAAGCTTGAGCCACCATGGGTGCCGCCGGGGGAGTGGCAAGCTTGTTGCATCTCATCACCCATCGAGCTCGCCGAAGCTTGAGCCACCATGGGTGCTGCCGGGGGAGTGGCAAGCTAAGGTCTTATGCTTGGATTCCTTGACACCATGGTTGTTGGCCTTGTGGCTTTTCGGACCATCCTATCTCTGTACCTGGGTTAACCAGGCAAATTATTCACCATGTGTATGGATTTCATCTTGATAACCCTAGCCTAAGCTTATTTGTTGCATCTCATCACCCATCGAGCTCGCCGAAGCTTGAGCCACTATGGGTGCCGCCGGGGGAGTGGCAAGCTAAGGTCTCATGCTTCGATTCCTTGATGCCATGGTTGTGGGCCTTGTGGCTTTTCGGACCATCCTATCTCTGTACCTGGGTTAACCAGGCAAATTATTCACCATGTGTATGGATTTCATCTTGATAACCCTAGCCTAAGCTTATTTGTTGCATCTCATCACCCATCGAGCTCGCCGAAGCTTGAGCCACCATGGGTGCCGCCGGGGGAGTGGCAAGCTAAGGTCTCATGCTTCGATTCCTTGACGCCATGGTCGTGGGCCTTGTGGCTTTTTGGACCATCCTATCTCTGTATCTGGGTTAACCAGGCAAATTATTCACCATGTGTATGATAAAACGTCAAGTTATACCGAGAAGTAACTACAGGTGATGCTAGCCCACAATATATAACCAGAGAATTTTCCACATCCTTTTTCTAGAAAACCTTAATCTGGCCAGGCAGCTTCAACATCATACAAACCCCATTCACATTGAATGTGACGACCTTCCCGGAGGCGGATCACCTGGGGAAAAGCTAATGGATTGCTAAACGGGAATGAAGGTTTCCCTCACGAGGTCATCACTCACGTTTAGCGCAAGCTCTCCCAAGCCCTACCAAATCCCAACTTGATATTCAATTCAACATGTGACTAAACTTACCTATTGGAGCCGCCACTAATCGGTTATGGGTCGATTAGACACCAAAGTAAAATGTAGGAGTTCATTTTATTTCTGCGAACCTGAGATTCATGAGCACAGAGATTTGGTTACGCTAGATTAATCTAGCACTCTTTCGGTACCTTTTTTTCTTTATTTCGAAAATGTTTTGCATGCAGTCTTTGTTCATTTTTTTTATGCCACTAACATGTGATGAGTGATCAAATGAGTGAGCACTCAAGAAAGTAACAACCAACAATCAATGTCGTAGATAAATTGCAAAGAAATTTAAGAACCTGGATGCGCTAAGCAAGTGTATCCCCCCTATACATTGCCACAAGTTTCTAAATTGGAAATCTTGCTTTTACTTTTAAATCGATGGACGAACGATGAACCGTGACGGTGGCCCGACAATGCTTATTGTGCTATAGCTGTTCTTGACGAAACCTCCTGCTGCAATGTCTCTTTCGTGAAGGTTTCCATCAAAATATGGGGAATGTGATGGTGTGCCCCCCAGGAAAAAGCCAGCTAGTGCTATGGGATGCCGAGGAACTCTTGAGGAATATTGTGCAGGGACGCCTTTATTGGAAGACTGCTAGAATTGGGGCACTTTTCTATTAGTACGATCACGGACTGGCTTCCTTTCACTCTTTTGCCCTCTCTCTATTTTGATTTTCTTCCCTCCATTTTGTCTATTTTGCCGTATTTTCTTTCGTCATTTATCCCACGAATTCCTCCAAAATTTACTAGAGAGAAGATTCTTGTGATTGATTGGTTTCCTCCTTGTGGAAACTGCAACCCCCATGTATCCAATTGATTTCCCTCCAAATTTTCTATCCATAAAACATCAACCGAAAGTATCGTCCTTGCAATGTAAAATTATGCAATGCCAATTTTGCTTAGGGGTCGGTCGACCCTCAAATTTTTATGCAAATGAATGTTCATATGTGAGGCCAAAACTTTAGGTGTCAACATTGAAAGATCCACTTTAATTATTGTGCTTGTACAGTCAGTCCATCTTTTGATATGGTCTTCCCCAGAAATGCATACGCGCACTTGCAAAAGTCAAGTGTGGGCCATCATCCTCCTGGCAAATTAGGCTTCTCAATTTAAGTTTTTTGGTAATTATTTGTCATTATCTTATAAAACTTTAGGTTATTAGAGATGTCTTTTATCTAGCTATCTATGTAAGTTTCTACATTTAACAAATATCTGCCTTTCATTCTAAGCACATAGATTAAATCCAATAATGTTAGGAGTTTTCAATCCAAAAATTTGCTGATCTCCTTATAAATAACTAATTATTTTTGGATTTATTGACAAATTAGCCGAGGTCATGAAATAATAACAAGGCTTATGTATCTATTTATCTATAATGTGATGCAAAAAAGTGGTTCCAACTTTTAATTAGACCAAAAAGAAAAAAAAAACTATGTACATATTGCACTTTGATTATGTCAATGTTGAATAAATAAATTATCAAATGAAAAACTTGTATATGGAGGAGAAGGACGAAGATAACAAACTACTAATAAAAATTGGTAGTCGAATACCCAACAACTCAACAAAATATTTTAAGTATTGAGGTCCAAATTGTCCTCTTTTGCAAATCAACTCTTAATAATTTAATGTAGTAATTTCTGATTGTTGCGAAAACTTAATGTAGAGAATTCATTTTCTCCGATGAAAACTTATTTAAATGGACTTTGTCAGCAGCATGAATGTCTTTCACTAACAGCCAGTTACTTCTACGTCCTTATCGTTGACTTCTCTTTCCAAGTCCTCCACTTGAGGTGGAGGACGAAACAGCCCAAATTGACTCCTTATCATTTGGCTTTCGAGAACCCATGGCCACTGAACTACAATTGCGTCCAATTCAATCCATGACATGAGTCACGTGACCATTAATGCCGACACTCATGTGAACAAAATTATTAAGTTAATTTAGTATATATATATACATATATATGTATGTGTATATATATAAATTCACACTATTAAATCTAGCAACTTTCTGGTAACCTTACCCCCTGCAGATTCATATATATGTTTACGTAATAATTTCTTCTGTGAACTTCTAGAACGGTGATAGAGAGTAAATGGACTCGTCTATCGAGGATGTGATATAACTTGTAAGAGAAGCCTTTTGAAGAAATGATACAGTTTAGCGTCGGAAACTGCAATACTAAACATATATAATCGAGAAACGCTATCAATTTTAAGCCAGTATATGATAGATAAAATGACGCAATATGTTGAATGATTTCTATTATAATGTTACACGGCAACTCAGAAAAAGGAATCAATTGTATCGTGTTTCCCAAATATGTAGGCATGATCGAGCAAAATATTTTGGAGGGTTTGACTTTGGTCCATCCTTACACGGATCGACGGTCGCATTGAATTGTACTAATCAAATTCCAAATTTCGAAATTATTACTATTATTACCGTAGTTTTCATGGAAAATTGAAAGCTATAAGCACCACCAAAATCGCTTTCATCCCATCTCTCTCTACAGCGACATCACTGAGATACATGTGTTGACTTGTCTTTCTTCCAGTCTCCCCGTGGAGCCATATTAGCGGGCGACCCACTCAATTGACTTGGGTCAACCACGTCGTGCAAGACGAAATTTCAATGTAATTCTCCCGATCAATTTTTGCATCCGTATAATAGGCTTAGGACTTAATTGGACAATTTCTCCTGTATCATTGTGTAGACTATCTGGCTGTCCGGATTTGTTTTGATACTTGAACTAGATTTCCCAATAGTTCTTACAACAAAAATACCTTGGAGAGCATAGGACGCTCTTCTTCTTCCTGGAGTTCTGGCCCCTGCGGTGCCGCAAGCCCAAGCTATTCATCATGAATTCTTGCTTCACCTTCTCCATCTCTCTCTCCTCCTCCGCCTTCTTCTTCTTCTTCATCCAGATTTTCAGTACTAAGGCTCAACCACCCGAAGATGTGGGTCAATATTGCCCAAACAACACCCTCTTCACTCCCAATTCCACCTACAAATCCAACCTCAACACCCTCCTCTCTTCCCTCTCCTCCGCCGCCACCAACAGCACCAATGGCTTCGCCAACGCCACCGCCGGCCAAAACCCTCCTGACCAGGCCTACGGGCTCTTCCTCTGCCGTGGAGACCTCAACACCGCCGATTGCAGTGACTGCGTGGCCGCCGCAAAACAGAAAATCCTTGAAACATGCCCCAACGAGCGAGTCTCCGTGATCTGGAGACTGAAGTGCATGTTGCGGTACACGAACCAGTCCATCTTCTCGGTCATGGCGCAAGATCCGTCTTTATTTTTGTACAACCGGGTGAACATCACCAACTTGGCCCAGTTCATGCAGCTCCTGAGAGGAGCCCTGGACGACATCATCACGAGGGCTTCAACTGGCGGGTCAGAGAAGAAGGTCGCGGTGGCAGAGGCGAACTACAAGAACTTTCGGAAGTTGTACACACTCGCGCAATGCACTCCGGACTTGACAGCGTCAGACTGTGACACGTGCCTCCGGTACGCGATCCAAAAGCTGGATCCGGGGAAGGAAGGGGGAATCGTGTTCACTCCGAGCTGCAGCGTGAGGTACGAGCTCTACCCTTTTTATAACTCCTCGGTCCTTGCAGCACCGGTGCCTCCGCCTCCCGCTCCCACTCCCACTCCGGTGACCAGACCTAAAGGTACATATGTGTTTCTATTGCTTGTCTACTCCGTCCTAACTCTTCTTTTTTATTATATCGAAGACTGGATTTCCTCCAAAGGATCAAAAATATTTACTTGCATTTGGCTAATTTCTCGAACAAGCGGTTGTATGTATCATTAATTTGAGAGAACGAGTAGTTATAATTCCAAAAGAAAAAGACGCGATTGAAGACTGTGACGTGATCGAGGATCACATAAAAACTTTCTGGTCTTCAGTGCGTTTGTTGGTCCTGGGCTTTTAGCTTGAGTGGTGACTCCGGTGATTATGCTGCAACTTTTTCTTAAGAAAACTGTTGGCCGGGTTAAAAGATATTACAAGTATTGACAAGAAAACACAATTTGAAAGGTATAATCGGTTCCTTCTAGTCTTTAATGCTAAAAGTCATGATGAAGTATCTTTTAGGTGAGTACTTTTTCTTAGGTGGATCGATTATCTCGATCACTTAGACAAGTTGAACATGGTGGGCTCTACTTCCACTTGTAAGATTAGATTTATATAACAATTGGTTAAAGGTCGCTTTTAATCAAATTAATGGTTAATCCCCCATAAACAATTGGTGCACTCGCATGGGATTTAGGAGAAAGAATAGATTTGTGAGCACACATCATGGATTACAGCTTCATTTCTTCTGGACATTTGCTCTTTAAGCGCACCCTTTTTGTTTTACTCTATATTTTACATTGACTCTGGGCTATGGTAGCAGATCTAGTTTCCAGAATCCCATACGGTCATGAACACATATACTGATGCTACTAAGATATGGTTGCACATATGTAGGCAAAAGCAATAAAACCATCGTGATTATCATCGCCGTCACCGTTCCTGTTGGCGTCAGCGTGGTTCTTCTCTTCCTCGCTAGTTGTTTCACGCAGAAGAAAGCAGCCAAGACAGATCAAGCCGTCCAAGGAGATCAAAGCGGTATGGACTATGTACCTGTGCCGTTTACGTGGATAGAATGATGAAACCGTACATGCGGGGATGTGTTATGTCTATACTTTTGGCGAAATGACCATTTAGCGTCGTTTCGTTGTGTAGGCATGAGCGAAATTTCAAATGCCGAGTCCTTGCAGTATGATTTTGCCATTATACAAGCTGCCACAAACAATTTCTCTCATCAAAACAAGTTGGGTGAGGGCGGATTCGGTGAAGTTTTCCAGGTATGATCAATCAGAATATATTTGAGAGATCTTTTGTTTGATAATTTTGAAAAGTTGTGATCAGAAGCTATTCATGTGTACTTAGCCATTGAAATAAAAACCTTCCAGGGTAAGCTTCCTAATGGACAACAAATAGCCGTGAAGAGATTATCTCAAAGCTCAAGACAAGGTGCCCAAGAATTTAAGAATGAAGTCCTACTGGTAGCAAAGCTTCAACATCGAAATCTTGTGCGGCTACTTGGGTTTTGCTTGGAGGGTGAAGAAAAACTGCTTGTCTATGAGTTTGTGCCCAACAAAAGTCTTGATTGCTGTCTATTTGGTCTGTTGCCTTTCAATATTTTCCTAAGCTATTGCTTTCCATGTTGAGGCGATCATGTGATTAGCCTCAAATTACTTTTAATGTTTCACTAGCTTTTGGAACCTAAATTTGTTCCATGCATAAAATCTGTTCAAGAGGTTTTATTAACTGAAAATACTTGCAATTTCAACTTTGCATACATGCAGATCCTGAAAAGAGTAGGCAATTGGATTGGTCGAGACGTTACAAGATAGTATGTGGGATTGCTCGAGGAATGCTCTATTTACATGAGGACTCTCGACTTCGAATCATTCATCGCGATCTAAAAGCAAGCAATATCTTGTTGGATAGTGAAATGAACCCAAAAATTTCAGATTTTGGCATGGCAAGGATTGTTGGAGTTGACCAAACACAGGCAAATACCAATAAAATTGTGGGGACTTTGTAAGTATTGTTATGCTTTGTTCTCTACTTTTTATGCCTTTGTAGGCTTATATTGCTGACGTATTATGGATTCCAGTGGCTACATGTCACCTGAGTATGCAATGCATGGGCGATTTTCTGTGAAGTCCGATGTCTATAGTTTCGGAGTCCTACTTCTTGAGCTCGTTAGCGGTAAGAAGAATAGTTTCTTCTTTGAAGAAGAGGGGGGCGAAGATCTTGCTAGCCATGTAAGTTGCGCAAACTGACTATAACTAGTATGAATATTGTCAAACCCAACAAATTTGCATGTACTGAGACTTTTTTTTCCAATGAACTATTTTTAGGCTTGGAAAAATTGGAGAGATGGTACGCCTTTGGAAGTGTTGGATCCTGCTATTGGAGACTCTTATTCAACAGATGAAGTTCTTAGATGCCTCCACATTGGTCTACTTTGTGTTCAGGAAGAACCAATAGATAGACCCCCAATGGCAAACATAGTCCTTATGTTGAACAGCTACTCTATTGCTCTTGCAGCACCCCAACAACCAGCGTTCTTCCTCAGGAGCAAGACGAATAGAACAATGAAATATCTAGAATTGGACCAATCCACCAGTAGGTCTATGGCAATGTCGACCAATGAGATGTCAATCACCGAATTATACCCCCGGTGAAAGGTAATGGGACTAGAAGTCTTTCCTCATGATCGTCCCATAGAGACCTTGATCTTGATATCCCTAGCATTTTGCTGCGATCATTGATGAACAATGAGCAAAACCCTATGTCCTGTATATCTAAAAGTACAAAGTGTCTTCTCCTTGAGGCAAATTGTGTTTTGGTCCTCTAGAATGGCATGGTTTTCTTGTAGTACTTCTCATGATATATTATAAGATATAGCCGTGTGTACATGCATTGCATTATGTCCATCACAGTTGATAGAAATCGAGGTCATAGGACTCACCTCCAAATCTATTCCTTTACATCACCCACCTTTTTACTCAATTATAATGGTTGGTGATTGATTATGATGGAAAGGCAAGCTAATTCACACGCACATTTCCAATGTCTAGACCTATCAAACGGATGGGCCTTATGGAAGACAGTTTGACCCAAATTGACTTGTTTAAACTATTTTGACCCATTTTCACGTAGTATAAATTTAATGACTTATAGTTTGCTTATACCTGACTCTACCCTTACTGCCAAATACTTCTATAATTAACTCAATTTAGAAAAACTCATATCCAAACTATGGTGAGAGCATGGAGTGAGCAAGTATGAGATCTAGTGAGGGCAAGGGAGAATGAAAAGCAAATCATAGAAATAGGTTGGGTCCAAATAAGTTATGAACCCATTAAATAGCTATATTATTTTAGGCATTATCATTCTAAACCCATTTGCTGAATATAATTAACCCATATAACAACCAAACCCATCAAATATAAATTAAGAAATGGGTCTATAACTCATTTTGACACGTCTACCTATGTCTACACAAGAATAGACATCTCTCTCCCCTAATCAATACACGGCCACTAGTCCACCAATGCTAGCCCCATCCTATTCAAGCACACTATACTTGATTAGCTCTTTCCACAGTTGTCCTCTCGTAAGTCTCTCTCTATCCGAGCTAAGCCATGGTCTATATGAAGTTGAGCTAGATGACAAACTCCTTTATGGATGGTAATCGCTCAAACTTCTAGCAATGAGTAGTGAAATGGGATGACGAGGGAGAGAGGAGATATTAGGCCAATGATCAGACAAGTAATTAAATTGAAATGCATTAGGGTTCTAGTAGCTTATGAAATGTTGACATACAAAGGGATGTAAAATTTGATGAACTTGATTTGTGGAAGACTATTTTGTATGAATATAACTAGATTATATGAGTCTCACATAGAACCCACTTGATTCATCCCATCATATCCAATAATTTAACATGCATAAAATCGAGGAAGGTTTGAATAATTTCCTATGCAACAAGATATACGATCCCAATCCACCAATTTTTTTTTTTAAAAATAACCTCCTAATATATTTTGAAGTTAACAAGATTATCAATGATTTATATGGATCTTGATAAATGCAGAAGTTGTTTATGCTTCCACTAATATTCGCTTTAAAAGGATCTTCGATATCATCAGTGGAAAGATTCTAAGCAAGTAGTGTTGACACCCGAATTTTCTCTTTCAGCTCACCTATTTATTTCTTTGAAGCCCATCAGAATTACTTGAAGAGCCCAGCCCATCATTTTTTTTCCTTTCTCTTCGCCTCTACACAACGCACAACGCTGTTTTGGTTTCCCTCGGGCTGTGACACCACAGCCATGACGTCGGCCGACGCCAGTAAGGGGATCTTCCCTTGCTGCGCTGTCACACAGAGAGGGCGAGGGGACCATATTTTCGATTAGAGGAGAATAACCGTGAAAAAAAGAAGAAAAAAAGGAGCTGGTTTCTGGGTTTTGGAGGAGGATTGGGAGCCATGGGGGTCGTTTTTCTGGTTTTTGGACTTCTCTGAGATTCAGCTTCTTGGGGAAGGGTTCGCTGTAGGGAAAGAGAGAAAGAAAAACCAGAGAAGGCAACACAGAGAGATAAACCAGAGAAGGCAGCAAGAAAAAGGCAGAGGAAAATAAAAAAAATAGGAGCTGGTTCCCTGGTTTTGGAGGAAGATTTGGAGCCATGGGGGTCGGTTTTCTTGGTTGCTGGCTTTTTTGAGATTCGGCTTCTTGAGGGAGGTTCGGCTGCATTGTTAAAAAAGAGAGAAGGCCGAGTGTTGCTGAAAAAACGAGAAGCTCGAGCGCGAGAAAGAGCGAGCCAGAGAGAAGGAAAGCTTAGAAATGAGGTCGACCTTCGCCGGAGTCCATTTTTCAGCCGTCGTCCGCCTCATGGCTTCTCCTTTGAACCAGGTTGGTTTCCTTTTTCTTCCATCGCAATACCTTGCTTTTGCAAGGCGTCGGGCCGGAGCTCGCACTGACCAGTTCGTGCGAGCCCCAGCCCTTGTCATGCCTCCATTAAGGTTCCTCTGCATGTTGCTATGTCTAGTTAGAAGCTTAGGTCCGGTCTGAGTTCGGTTCGAGTCGGAAACCCTTTGTTTTACGCACGCACGCCCGAGTGTTTGATGAAATGCCCCAAAGAGAGCCCAATACAGTTTTTGTTTTTAGCTCAAAATCGACTAGTGACTGCTGTTATCCTTGTTAAATTATGTTAGTCTTCACTTTTTACGCTGTGTTTCGGTATGGTTTATGTTAAACATTCGTGTGTTATCGAATCGACGAAGTTTTTTTTGCGACGAAAACGGTTGCTGGATTTCATGGTCGGTGGTGGTTAACGCTGGCTGGAGTGGACGACCGGTGGGTGGCGGTCATCGGCTGGAGTGTTGGCTGCATCGAGGGTCGCTAGTTTAATAAAAGAAAAGAAAAAAGAAAGAAAGAAGAAGTTGTAGGCGAGAAGGCATCGGGAGGCTGAAGACGTGCATGGGGAGGAAGAAATCTAAAGCAGAAAAAGACAAAATAGAAAAAAGACAAAAAAAATATTATAAATAAATAAATATATATATATATATATAAAGGGAAATGGGCTCTGGCTTTATAATTTTGGGTTAATCGATGTGCTAATGTATCATGGGCTGCGGTAAGGAATGGCTGGGCTGAGAACTAAAATTAGAATGGGCTACTTTAAAAAAAATTCGTGGGCTAATTAGGATTAATTTAAGATGGGCCTTAGCCTAGTTTTTAGTCCGATCCGGACCGTTAGGGTCCGGGTCGGTTCATTCGAGTCGGGTCTTGATCCAGTCCGAATCCCTAAAAAAATCGTTAAAAAAATTAAAAATTAAAAAAATCCTAAAAATGTTAAAAATTTGAAAAAAAAAATTAAAATTAATAATTTTTTAGAAAAATTGTGAAAATCATTAAAAAAATTGAAAATTTTCAAAATTCACTAAAAAGATACAATTTTCTGAAATATTCAAAAATTCAAATTTTTTTAGGAAAACCAGAAAATTCCAAAAAAGATATTAATAATTTTTTTCAAAAATCCAGAAAAGTCTTAAAATATCAAAAATCTTGAAAGCTCATTTTTTAATTTCGGAAAATACGAAAAATATTAAAAAATATTAAAAATATAAAAATATAAAAATTTCATAAAAATTCAGAAAAATCAGAAAATAAATTTGCAAAAAAATTAGAAAACCCTTAAAAAAGAAAAAAAAACCAAAATTCGACAAGCCCTTAGGGCTTTACAATAGGATTCTTTGTTTACGTTATAGTTTTCTTTTTAGGGACAATATTAGGATGCTCTCTTCCTTTATTTTGTGATGATAATTAATTGCGCACTTAAATATTTTGGATGTTACTTTTCTACTTTAAAATGGTTAGGAAAAGCCTTAGATTTCATGAATAGGTTGTCATGGCCTTAATTAATACACAACTAAGTTAGATATCGAAAAAGCGTTAGTCGTATAATTAACGTAACAAAGTCCCCAAATTTAGAATCTCTGGTTGCGCAACTATTAAGGTATTCTCCCATATTTTACTGGGTTTCTAGCAGACTCTAAAAAGGTTAGTGACGACTCCTTTGTTTAAATTTGCATAAGTTAAACCGGTTAAAATTTTAGATACCTAATGTCACGCGGGGTATGGGCTTGAAAGAGCCTGAATTAATGAAAGGCAATCGGTCCAAAGTTAACAATACCCCTAAACCTAATCAAAGGCACCCCCACCAAACAAAAGAAAGAATTAGGTCGCGACAAGCAGGAAAACATACATGAACAAATGTAGAAGAGTATAGAGTTCATTTATACTTGGAAATACTAATGTATTAAGTCTATAGGATCTTTGGCACTATCATATTTGAGCTGCCTTGAAAAGAACAATTGAATATAACCAGAGAACCTAGATATAACTAGGAAGCTAGATATACCGAGAGTCTAATATAAGCAAATGCATGTGCAAGCTAAATATTTGCAGAGTATTGTGAAGGATGAATATAAGCATAAGCCTATCTGGAGTCCAATATAATCAAATAATTGGAATATTGGATATAATTGGTGATTGTGGGCATAAGCAGAACATCTATATTACCCATGACGACAATCTTGTCATGTCTTTATTGGTGAAATGTCATCATCGATCCCTCTACTTCTTTGCTTGGCCTCACATAGATCTAGGCTAGGCCTAGGGGCCACGAGCAAAGGTGGCCTTGCCTAAATATGGGTGAGGGTTGCAACCCTTGTCGACAATAAACGAGGGCTTCACAGTCCTCGTCTAGGCCAACCACTATGGGGAAAAATGTAAAGAAGGAAGAAAATAAAAGAAAATTAAAATGTTCAAAAAAATAAAATATTATAAAAGTCATCCACTTTAGCATTGGTCATATGGCTAGCACTCATGTCAACATTAGCCAGTCAGAATCGGCGGAATGGATTGAATTGGCTTGATTATATAAGGCTTACAACGAAATTAACAAAAAAAAATTTAAAACTGAATTGACACAATTATAATAAATTTAAGACTTTTTTTATATAATTTTCTCGCAAATAAAGTCCATATTAAGACTCCTAGTTTTGACACAGTGAAAACATATTAACACAAGTATAAAGAGGTGCAACGGAGAAGCTCCTCTCAAAAGTTTGTGACTCTTTTTTGCAAAACAGGGATTGCATGTCATACTGAACAAAGCAAATTCAAAAATTCAAAAAAATAAGTTAAAATATTATCAAAAATTATCCACGTCAGCATAGCCTGGATGGTAGTGCCAACCGGCATTCACCTCAATCCTTGCCTGGCCAAAATCGATTGAATGAACTGAATTGACATAATTATAAAAAAATTTATGACTAAAATAGCAAAAAAAAGATGTTTATGACTGAATTAACATAATTATAATAGGTCTAGGATTTTTTTGGCAATTCTCCCCATTATTTTTGCATTGGTTTCACTTGCTTTTTTAGTATCTCCCTATCACCTCCTTATCGTTGCCACCTCGGCGGCTTATGATCGACATCCAACAAGGTCCACTTTGTCAGTTTTTGATCTTTTATCATCTATGGAGCTAACTCTAGTAGCTTGGTGGTGGATTTCGTCGTGATAACCCTAGCATAAGCTTATTCATCACATCTTGTTACTTATTGAAATCGCCGAAGCTTGACCCGCCATGGCCGCTGCTAGGCGAGTATTAGCTTAGTGTAAGCTTATCTAGATTCCTCAACGATGTGATCACGGGCCTTATGGCTTTCTGGGCCATCCTATCACTGTACCTAAGTTAATCAATGGATCCAGCAAATTATTCTCCCTATGTATGATAAACCACTAACCAGAAAATTTCTCACAACCTTTTTCTAGAAAACCTTAATTTGACCAGGCAACTTCAGCGTCATATAAACACTGTAACATCCTGAATTTCGACCCATTCCGGGATATGTGAAATGGTTATCTTATCAATGCACTGTTAGTTACGTTTACTCTGAGTTGGCCCCTCACGAGTTAACTAACTGTTCGGCAAGGCAATTAAGGATCGATGCGCGTACGACTAGTGAATTTAATCGGGGATAGGCGCTCGACCATAAGGATCAAAGAGGAATAATACTACATTGTTGCAAGCTAATTAGTAAACGGAAATAAATCGGTTCGGCAAAAGTACGAGGTCGGATTGCGGGTGATTCCGCACGACTTTGATATTAATTGCGAACGATGTTAAACCGATTTCCTTTTGGCCGTACTCAGTGTGAGCAATTAATTCCTCGTGATTACATAACAATGAGGATCGCCCGATTTGAATACACGATCATGGATTGAAAAGCTATCAACCACGGGTCAAACGCGAGAACCCTAAACGCCGCCCGAAAGTTAGGTCGTACTAAAGTTGCGATTGATCGATTTTAATCACGAATTTCAATCCGGTATCGGGTATCGAACTTTTAAGGATGTCGAGATAAAATATCGGACATTGCCTCATTGATTCTCGGATTTATCGGTAAGCCCGAAATATTGGAAAAGGATTCAATGGGCCGAGTTTTGGAGCCAAATATTTGGGAATTTGTGCTTCAGGGGTAAAAAGACTAAATTGCCCCTTTCTAGATATTTGTTTAGAATTGTCTTGTTCTCCTTTCTTGTCTTTTTCTCCTTTTCTCTCCCCCTCCTTCGTCCGCACGTTTCCCTTTTCTCTCTCCCCCTTTTTCTTTCTCTTCCCCCTCACGTTTCTTTCCTTGGTCGACAGCCCCCTTGCCCCCACCTTTTCTCTTTTCCCCTTTTGACTTGTCAAACCTCTTCTTCTCTCTCTCTTCTTTTTCCCTCTGACAACCCATGTGCTTCTCTCTCTCTCTCTCTCTCTCTTCGGCAACTTCCCCCGCACGTTGCCCCCCTTTCCCCAACAGCTTCTTCTTCTTCTTCTTCTTCTTCTCCAGCCGAAGCTGGCTTGCTGCTGCCGCCACTGCTAGCAACCACCACCCACCGCCGCCGCAGCACCGCCGTCAGTCGCTGGTGAGTCGCCGTCCGTCGGTCTCGTCGTCCGCCAGCCCCGCGAGCCGCTGCACCGCTCTTCCTCTTCTGTCCGCGGGTGCTGTCGCCTTGTCCCAGTTCTGGTCGCGCCGCCGCTGCCGCCGCCGGCCGCCCTGCCAGACGCCGGACCGCTTAAGGGCTGCCGCCGCGAGACACCACCCTGCTGCCTTCCACCGCTGCTTTCTCCCTTTCTCTCTCTCGGTTCTGGTTCGAACTGAGTGCACCGCCCGAGCTCCGCCACCTCCGCCCGTCGTCTCTCCGCCCTGGCCGCCGCTCGCCGTCCGCCCAGACCCGGCCGGAAGCCAGCCAACCGGCCAGCCAGCTCGCTGCCTCGCCGGAGCTGCTGCACCGCCCCTCCTTCTCCCTCTTTGCTTCTGTCCAGCTTTCGCCGGAGCCGCCGCCTGCCTCGCCGGAGCTGCTGGCCGCCGTCCGGAGTCGCCGGGCCGCCCACCAGCCAGCCCCGTGCCGCCGGTTCTTCCATTTCGCAGCCCTTTGTCACGTGGACAGCCGCCATCGGCCGCCGAGATCCGGTCCCGGGCCGCCTCGTCTCGACGCGTCGGAAGTTCCCGAACGTTCCCCTCGTCGCCGTGGTCGCGCTCGTGTCGTCGGATTCGCTAAACCCGTGAGTTGATTTTCTAATCCTCGCTTAGGGTGCTAAACTCCCTTAGGGTGATTAGTTTAATATTAAGCTTGATTAGTGTTTTTGGGTGATGGATGATTAGTGTTTTATTATTGTTGATTAAGCTTGCTTAATGTTAATCGTGCTTAGAATAGATTAACTGCGGTTAGATTAAAGTAATCTTAGTTGGGTTAATTAACCGTGGTTGGGTTAATTAACCATAGTTGGGTTAGACCGGTAATCATGGTTAGTGTTAATAAATATTATTATTATTTTTGGGACAAAATAATAATTATTTATTAATTTCGGAATTGGTATTTATTATTTTCGGAATTAATTAATTTATTAATAATTTCGAAATTGGTGGTTATTATTTTTGGGTAATAATTAATTAATTATTTTTGGAGATTAATTAATTAATTAGTGGTGGATGATTAATTATTCTTGGATGTTGGATATTGATTATTGGATAATTATTAATGGAATATTTTTGGAGTAAAGTATTATTTTTGGAAAGTATATTATTTATTAATTGTGTTAGTATCGATTAATTTCGATGAATTATTGTTCGTACTTTCCTCACGTGGATCGCATATTGAATACATATATGCTTGCTGTCTTTGATGATCTTATTTAATATGTACTTGGTGGAGTAAATTCATGGGCTGCGATTGTGAATTAGGGTTGATATATTCAGCATATTCGCATGACCATGTGTGAAGTGCATTTGTATTCGCGTGGCCACGTGTGAAATATTATCACATTACATGTAGAGATTGCGGTGAATTAACATGTACAAGCACGAATCATGTCTGCATTGGCTGTCCTGAAAGATAATAAAATGAGCATGATTAATTGATGTGCTTGCGTGGTCACGTAAGAGCCCGTCACCCGTGGGGATCGTGGTGGACGAAGTCCGTATTATCGGAATGCCCGGGCGCCGGATGCGGGTCGCGGTAGAGGCCGGACCTATGCTCTTTGTGAATGCCGTCTGGGCGCCAGACGTAGCCGTGCCCAACGTAGTGGGACGATGCCCGGTTATGCCGGTAGACTGCCAACTTGTGTGTTGGAAGGAAATTCCCCCAAAGTGTTGTTAATAAATGGAAAACGAGAAAGTGCATGGTGCATGAGACAATTGAAAGGTGCTCTGATTGTTTATTATAATTGCTGCATCAAGGTGAGCATATGATAAACTGTGTCATGCAGGTTGCGTGTGGCAAAAGCGAGGTAAGGATGCCTGTGATTGCAATTGTTAATTGTTAATAATTGCATATGAGCCTTGGTCTAATCGTGCGTCTGTTAATGGTCGATTGGGTATTATTCTGTTGTTGAATTGCTTTGGCGATAGAGACATTGCACGTCGGGCGCACTCGAGGCGAGTAGGTCTCCTAACCGAGGCTTAGGATTTTGACTTACGAGATTTTATCTCACCTGGTTATTGAATAACCATTTTCGGTCCATAGGATGGAGGATCGACGCGTGTTACGGCTCGTTCTTTGTTTTTGAAGGGAGTAGATTAACCCCAACTTGTTGGTTTCATTGGCTCGATAGGAAGATGCCCGTGGTAAGGGCTTGTACTTGTAAACTTCCTAGGGTTAATCAATAGATTAATAAAACAATATTTTTGAATGTGTTCTTATTGGGTTTTCCTGCTATCCCTGCTTTTGTAATTGACCGGGGATTGTGTTTCGCTTCCGCATGCGTTTAATTAAAAGATAAAAATAACGGTCGGCGACGGATCCTGGGGAGTCGCAAATCAAATGACCGCAAGAGAACAGGGGTTGTCGCGGACTCGAGGATCGGGTCATGACAAACACCATTCACATTGAAAGATCAGCTTTGATTATTGTTGCTCGTATGGTCAGTCCATCTTTAGATCTAGCCTTCCCCAGAAATACATGCACGCACCTGCAAATGGCGAGTGCGGACCATAATCTGCTTGGCCAATTAGGTTCTCAATTTAATTTTTCATTTGTCATTATCTTATAAAACTTTAGGTAGATTCCATTTAATATTTAGTGTATTAGAGATGTCTTTTATCTAGCTGTCTATGTAAGTTTCTACATGTAACAAATATTTGCCTTTCCTTCTAGGTACAGAGATTAAATCCAATAATGTCAGGATTTCTTAATACAAAAAACGTTGATCTCTTTATAATATAACAAATTATTTATTTATTTATCAACAAATAATCAAGGTCATGAGATAGTAACAGGATTTATGCATCTATTTATCTATTATGTTATGAAAAAAGAGGTTCCTAGTTTTGATTAGACAAAAAAAACTATCTACATATTGCACTTTGCTTATGTTAATGTTGATTAAACATATTATCAATGGAAGAATTTGAATAAGAAGGTGAAAGACGAAAATACTAAATTACTAATGAAATTAATAGTGAAATACCCAAAAACTCAACGAAATATGTTGAGTGGAGTGAAGTCCAATCCGTCCACGTTGGCGAATCACTTATGTCTGCATCCTTATCCTTAACCTATCTTTCCAAGTCTCTGCTTGACGTTGAGGACGAAACAGTCTCAATTTGCACCATCAAAATCGCTTTCATCCCATCTCTCTCTACAGCGACATCACTGAGATACATGTTTTGACTTCTCTTTCTTCCAGTCTCCCCGTGGAGCCATATTAGCGGGCAACCCACGGAATTGAATTGCCTTGGGTCAACGACGTCGTACGACGGGCAAGTGATGTCTTCCATCCTCCCCGTCCGTCTTACTCCCCTGTCGCTTTAGCCTCACGGAATGGACTTTAAGGAAAAACCCCCACCGGTTTGTCTTGACTCGTCAAAAATCTCTTTCGACCTAATAAAAGCTGAATTCTTAGCCTTTTTCACCATTCAAGCTGGGAAAAAAGCTACAAAAAAAACTTCAAATTATGTGTATAACGTATATACTTTAAACTTTTTTTTTATGACATAAAAAATTTTAAACTTATACCCATACGATATAAATTATAATATTCTATCAAATTTAGCTATAAATAGTATTGATATAGTGCCCACGGAAATAATATTATTTTAACTAAAAATCATTTGGTAGAACTTTGACAGTTAATAAATATATCACATAGATACAAATTTGAGATTTTTTGTATTATAATAAAAAAATTTAGAGTGAATGTATGAAAATGGATATAATTTGAAATTTTTGATATCAACAAAAAAATTCAAGATAAATTTGTCACGGTGAACATATATAATTTGAGATTTTTGGTGGCTTTTTTCTTTATCAACTATATATACATAATGTTTATGTAATAATTTCTTCTGTAGACTTCTAGAATGGCGATGGAGGTTGGAGTAAATGGACTCGCCTACCAAAAGTGTGATATAACTTATAAAAGGCGCCTTTTGAAGAAATGATACAGTTTAGCATCGTAAATTGCAATACTAAACATGCCCAATCGAGAAACATTATCAATTTTAAATCATTATATGACAGATAAAACAGCACAATATCTCGAGCGATTTATGTTATGGTATTACATAATGACTTGAAAAAAAGAAATCAATTGCATCCTATTTTCCAAATATGTAGGCATGACCCGAGTGAAACGTTTTGGAGGGGTTTGACTTTGGTCCATCCTTACGCTGATCGACGGTCGCATTGAATTGTATTAATCAAATTTCAAATTTCAAAATTATTACTATTATTACCGTAGTTTTGATGGGAAAATTCAAAGCTATATGCACCACCAAAATCGCTTTCATATCTCTCTCTACAGCAACATCACTGAGATTCATGTTTGGACTTTTCTTTCTTCCGGTCTCCACGTGGAGCCAAATTAGAGGGCAACCCACGCAATTGACTTTGGTCAACGACCTCGTACGAGGAGCAAATGCTGTATTCCATCCTCACCGTCCGTCTTACTCCTCCGTCGCTTTAGCCTCATGGAATGGACTTCAAGGAAAATCCCCCACCGGTTTGTCTTGACTCGTCAAAAATCTCTTCCGACCTGACAAAAGCTGTGTACTCGTCCTTTTCACTATTCAAGACGTGGAAAAAGCTACAAAAGGCCTTAAATCATGCCTAACATAGCATATTTACTTTAATTTTTTTCCATGACAAAAAAAAAATTCAAATTTATACCCATGTAATATAAGTTATTTGGTTCCATCAAACTTGCTTATAAATAGTGCTGGCATGATTCCCACATGAAATAACATTATTTTGACTAAAAATCATTTGGTGAAACTTTGACGTATAGTAAACATTTCACATAAGTACAAATTTGAGATTTTTTGCATTATAATAAAAATTTAGAATGAATGTGTGAGAATGGATATAATTTGGGGTTTTTGATGTCAATAAAAAAAGTGAAAATAAATTTGTCACAATAAACATAATATGAGATTTTTGATAGCTTTTTCTTTATCAACTCTATACGTTTTATAACTTTTAGCTATGCCATGTAGGAATAAAGTTTCATTTAAATGTTCAAAACTTGTCCACGAATTCCAATTTGCGGTGGTGCTCCTTGATATTAAAATTTCAAAAACAATTATTGATATTTCACCTTCCAAGCTGTCCTATTCCATTTTTCCTATAAAAAGCATGTCATCATAAAATTGCTCGGGTTTTAGTATGGTGCCCCTAAGTTTTCATAATTATCTAATATTATATTTATCATCCATCTTTTACATGTCATTTAGAAGAGTAATTCAATCAATTATAAACTTATTTTGCATATGCTAATTTAGGAATAAATTTTTCAATTTTGCTAATTTAGTATTGGGTTTCTATGCAAAATTTCAATGTAATCCTCCCGATCAATTTTTGCATCCATATAATAGGCTTAGGACTTGATTGGACAATTTCTCTTGTATCATTGTGTAGACTATGTGGCTGTCCGGATTTGTTTTCATACTTGAACTAGATTTTCCCAATAGTTCTTAAACAAATATATCTTGGAGAGCGTAGGATGCTCTTCTTCTTCCTGGAGTTCTGGCCCCTGCAGTGCCGCAAGCCCAAGCCATCATGAATTCTTGCTTCACCGTCTCCATCTCTCTCTCCTCCTCCTTCTTCTTCTTCTTCATCCAGATTTTCAGAACTAAGGCTGTACCCGAATATATGTATCATGATTGCCCAAACACCACCGTCTTCACTTCCAACTCCACCTACAAATCCAACCTCAACACCCTCCTCTCTTCCCTCTCCTCCGCCGCCACCAACAGCACCAATGGGTTCGCCAACGCCACCGCCGGCCAAAACCCTCCTGACAAGGCCTACGGGCTCTTCCTCTGCCGCGGTGACCTCGACACCGCCGATTGCAGCGACTGCGTGGCCGCCGCAAAACAGAAAATCCTCGAAACATGCCCCAACCAGCGCGTCTCGGTAATCTGGTACGCTGAGTGCACGTTGCGGTACTCGAACCAGTTCATCTTCTCGGTCATGGAGCAAGAGCCGTCTATCCCTTTGTACAACACCGGGAACGTCGCCAACTCAACCCAGTTCGCGCAGCTCCTGGGAGGAGCCCTGAACGACATCGCCACGAGGGCTTCAACCGGCGGGTCAGAGAAGAAGGTCGCGGTGGCACAGGCGGACTTCACGACATTGCAGAAGTTGTACACACTCGCGCAGTGCACTCCCGACTTGACAGCGTCAGAATGTGACACGTGTCTCCGGTACGTAATCCCTAGACTGGTTCATGGGAGCCAAGGCGGGAGGGTGCTTGCCCCGAGCTGCAACGTGAGGTACGAACTCTACCCTTTTTATAACACCTCGGCCCTTACAGCACCGGTGCCTCCGCCTCCCGCTCCCACTCCGGTGACAGAACCTAATGGTACGCATTGTTCACACTAGGCTTTTAATTTGAATTTTGATTAATCATAGAATTAGCCATCTGTGATAGAAAAAACGTTATTCCAGCGGTTGTATACATTATTGATATGAGAGGTGATCGAGGATCACATAAAAATTTTCTGGTCTTTAGTGCGTTTTTTGGTCCTGGGATTTTAGCTTGAGCGGTGACTCCGGTGATTGTGCTGCAACTTTTTCTTAAGAAAACTGTTGGCTGGGTTGAAAGATATTATAAGTATTGATCAAAAAAAAAAAAAAAAAAAAAAAAACAAGAAGCCAATTTGAAAGGTAGTATCAGTTCTTTCAAGTCTTTAATGCTACAAAGTCATGATGAAGTATCTTTTAGGTTTATGCTTTTTCTTAGGTAAATCGATTATCTCAATCCACTTATGAGATTAGATTTATATAACGATTGGTTGAAGGTCGCTTTTAATCAAATTAGTGGTTAATCCCCTATAAACAAGTGATGCACTAGCATGGGATTTAGGAGAAAGAATAGATTTGTGAGTGCAGATCATGGATTACAGCTTCATTTCTTCTGGACAATTGCTCTTTAAGCCTTTGTTTTACCCTCTGTTTTACATTTGCTCTGGCCTATGGTAGCAATTCCAGTTTCCAAAATCCCATACAGTCATGAACGCATATACTGATGCTACTAAAATATCGTTGGACATATGTAGGCAAAAGCAATAAAACTACCGTGATTATCATCGCCGTCACTGTTCCTATTGGCGTAGGCGTGGTGCTTCTCTTCCTCGCTTGTTGTTTCAGGCGGAAGAAAGCGGCCAAGACGTACGAAGTCGTCCAAGGAGATCAAAACGGTGTGGAATATGTACCTGTGCCTTATACATGGATAGAATGACAAAACCGCACATGCAGGGATACATTATGTCTATACTTTTGGCGAAATGACCATTTAGTGTTGTTTCATTGTGCAGGCATGAGTGAAGTTTCAAATGCCGAGTCCTTGCAATATGATTTAGCCACTATACAAGTCGCCACAGACAATTTCTCTCATCAAAACAAGTTGGGTAAGGGCGGATTCGGTGAAGTTTTCCAGGTATGGTCAGTCAGAAACTAGACTGAGAATGGTTTAAATATGTTTAAGAGATCTTTAGTATTAAAAAAATTTGAAGATCTTCGGTTTGGTAATCTCAAAAAGCTATGATCAGAAGTTATTCATGTGTACTTAGCCATTGAATAACTAACCTTCCAGGGTAAGCTTCCCAATGGACAACAAATAGCCGTGAAGAGACTATCTCAAAGCTCGGGACAAGGTGCCCAAGAATTTAAGAATGAAGTCGTACTGGTAGCAAAGCTCCAACATCGGAATCTTGTGCGATTGCTTGGGTTCTGCTTGGAGGCTGAAGAAAAACTGCTTGTTTATGAGTTTGTGCCAAACAAAAGTCTTGACTACTATCTATTTGGTAAGTTGCCTTTCCATATATTCCTATGCTATTGCTTTCCATGTAGAGGCGATCATGTGATTAGCCTCCAATTATGTTTAACATTTCACTAGCTTTTGGAACCTAAATTTGTTCCTTGTATAAAATTTGTTCAAGAGGATTTATCAACCGAACATACCTACAATGTCAATTGTGCGTACATGTAGATCCTGAAAAGAGCAGGCAATTGGATTGGTCGATACGTTACAAGATAATATGTGGGATTGCTCGAGGAATGCTCTATTTACATGAGGACTCTCGACTTCGGATCATTCATCGTGATCTAAAAGCAAGCAATATCTTGTTGGATAGTGAAATGAACCCAAAAATTTCAGATTTTGGCATGGCAAGGATTGTTGGAGTTGACCAAACACAAGTATATACCAATAAAATTGCGGGGACTTAGTAAGTATTGTTATGCTTTGTTCTCTACTTTTTATGACTGTATAGGCTTATATTGCTGACGTATTATGGATTACAGTGGTTACATGTCACCTGAGTATGCAATGCATGGGCAGTTTTCTGTGAAGTCTGATGTCTATAGTTTCGGAGTCCTACTTCTTGAGCTTATTAGCGGTAAGAAGAATAGTTTCTTCTTCGAAGAAGATGGGGGCGAAGATCTTGCTAGCCATGTAAGTTGTGCAAACTGACTACAACTAGTATGAAAATTGTTAAACCCAGCAAATTCATATGTATTGAGACTTTTTTTTCAATGAACTATGTTTAGGCCTGGAAAAATTGGAGAGATGGTATGCCATTGGAAGTGTTAGATCCTACTATTGGAGACTCTTATTCAAGGGATGAAGTTCTTAGATGCCTCCACATTGGTCTACTTTGTGTTCAAGATGATCTAATGGATAGACCCTCAATGGCAAGCATAGTCCTTATGTTGAGCAGCTACTCTGTTTCTCTTGCAGCGCCCCAACAACCGGCGTTCTTCCTCAAGAGTAGGACGGAGAGAACAATGAGACATTTGGAATCGGACCAACCCACCAGTAGGTCTATGGCAATGTCG
Source organism: Corymbia calophylla (assembly GCA_014182845.1). Taxonomy (NCBI): domain Eukaryota; kingdom Viridiplantae; phylum Streptophyta; class Magnoliopsida; order Myrtales; family Myrtaceae; genus Corymbia; species Corymbia calophylla. Next base: position 21,277,681 of record CM024701.1, on the reverse strand, counting down.
ACCAATGAGATGTCGGTCACCGAATTATAACCCCGATGAAAGGTAATGGGACTGGAAGTCTTTCTTCATGATCATCCCACACATACCTTGATCTTAATATCCCTAGCGTTCCACTGTGATCAATGATGAACAATGAGCAAAAACCTATGTCATGTATATCTAAAAGTACAGAGTGTCTTCTCCATGAGGCAAATCGTGTTTTGGTTCACTAGAGTGCCACGATCTTCTTGCAATACTTTTCATTATATCTTATAAGATATATCCATGAGTACACGCATTGCATTATTTCCATCATATTTGATAGAAATCGAGGTCATAGACCTCACCTCCAGATAAATTCCTTTGCATCACCCGCCTCTTTACTTGATTATAATGGTTGGTGATTGATTATAATGGAAAGGCAAGCTAATTCACATGCACATTTCCAATGTCTAGACCTGTCAAATGGATGGGTTTTATGGAAAATGGTCGGATCCAAATTGACTCGTTTAAACTATTTTAACCAATTTTCATGCAATACAAATTTAATGACTTACAATCAACTTATATTTGACTCTACTCATATTGCTAAATACTTCTATATTTAACTCAATTCAAAATAACTCATATCCAAACTATGGTGAGAGCACGGAGTGAGCAAGCACGAGATCAAGTGAGGGCAAGAGAGAATGGAGAGCAAATCATAGAGATAGGTTGGGTCTAAATAAATTGTGAACCCGTTAAATACCTATATTATTTTAGGTCTTACTATTCTAAACCCATTTGGTGAATATAATTAATTCATCTAACAACCAAACCCATCAAATATGAGTTAAGAAATGGGTCTATAACTTATTTTGACACGTCTACCTATGTCTATGCAAGAATAAACACCTCTCTCACCCAATCAATACACGGCCACTAGTCCACCAATGCCGGCCCCATCCTATTCAGGCCCACTAGAATTGATTAGCTCTTTCCACCGTTGTCCTCTCATCTATCTCTCTCTATCCGAGCTAAGCCATGGTCTATAAGAAGTTGAGCTAGACGATAGGCTCCTTCATGGACTGTAATCGCTCAAACATCTAGCGATGAGTAGTGAGATGGGCTAACGAGGGAGAGAGGAGATATCAGGCCTATGACCAGACAAGTAGTTAAATCAAAATGCGTTAAGGTTCTAATAGCTTATGAAATGTTGACATACAAAGCGATGTAAAATTTGATGAACTCGATTCGTGGAAAACTATTTCGTATGAATATAACTAGATTATATGAGTCTCACATAGAATTCACTTGACTCGTCCCATCATATCCAATAATTTAACATGCATAAAAATGAGGAAGGCTCGAATAATTTCTTGTGCGACAGGATATATGATCCCAATCCATCAATTTTAAAAAAAAAATAACCTCCTCATATATTTTGAAGTTAACAAGATTATAAATCATTTATATGATCTTGATAAATGCAGGAGTTGTTTATGCTTCCACTAATATTCGCTTTAAAAGGATCTTTGATATCATCGGTGGAAAGATTCTAAGCAAGTAGGAAAACTTACATGAACAAATCTAGAGGAGGGGAGAGTTCATTTATACTTGGAAATACCATAAGTCTATAGGATCTTCGGCACTATCATATTTGAAGTGCCTTGAAAAGAACAATTAAATATAACCAAAGAACCTAGATATAACCAGGAAGCTAGATATACCGAGAGTCTAATATAAGTAAATGCATGCGCAAGCTAAATATTCGCAGAGTACTGTGAAGGATGAATATAAGCATAAGCCTATCTGGAGTCCAATATAATCAGATAATTGGAATATTGGATATAATCGGTGATTGTGGGCATAAGCGGAACATTTATATTACCCATGACGACAATCTTGTCATGTCTTTACTGGTGAAATGTCATCATCAATCCCTCTACTGTCCTCAAATTAAAATCAGCCTCCTCCTTTTTGGGTTGGGAGGGGGAGGGGGTTTTATAAAAACCAATTCAAAACATGTCTACTTTTGGCCGCTCATGATTTTTAATTTGCTTTGTTCAGTATGACATGCAATCCCTTTTTTGCAAAAAAGAGTCACAAACTTTTGAGAGGAGCTTCTCCGTTGCACCTCTTTATACTTGTGTTAATATGTTTTCACTATGTCAAAACTAGAAGACTCAATATGGACATTATTTGCAGGAAAATTATATAAAAAAATTTAAAATTTATTGTAATTGTGTCAATTCAATTCTATTTTTTTTTTATTAATTTAGTCATAAGACTTATATAATCATGCCAATTCAATCCATTCAATCGATTCCTGGTCGGCTAATGCCGACGTGAGTGCTAGCCATACGACCAACACTAACATGGATGACTTTTATAATATTTTATTTTTTTGAACATTTTAATTTTTCTTTTCTTTTCTTTTCTTCCTTCTTTACCTTTTCCCCCGTAGTGGTTGCCTAGACGAGGGCTATGAAGCCCTTGCTTATTGTCAACGAGGGTCACAATCCTCATCCATATTTAGGCGAGCCCGCCTTTGCTCGTGGCCCCTAGACCTAGCCTAGATCTATGCGAGGCCAAGCAAGGAATTATGGGGAAAAATGTAAAGAAGAAAGAAAATAAAAAAATTCAAAAATTAATTAAAAAATTCAAAAAAAAATTAAAATATTATTAAAAATTATCCACATTAGCATCGCTCGAATGGTAGTGCCGACCGACATTCACCTCAATCCTTGCCTGGCCAAAATCAGTCGAATGGACTGAATTGACATAATTATAACAAAGTTTATAACTAAAATGGCAAAAAAAAATGTTTAGGACTAAATTAGCATAATTATAATAGGTCTAGGACTTTTTTGGTAATTCTCTCCATTATTTTTGCATTGGTTTCACTTGCCTTTTTAGTATCTCCCTACCACCTCCTTATGGTTGCCACCTTGGCAGCTTACGATCGACATCCAGTAAGGTCCACTTCCTCGGTTTTTGATCTTTTATCATCTATGGAGCTAACTCTAGTAGCTTGGTGGTGGATTTCGTCGTGATAACCCTACCATAAGTTTATTCATCACATCTTGTTACTTATCGAAATCGCCAAAGCTTGACCCGCCATGGCCGCTGCTAGGTGAGTGTTAAGCTTAGCGTAAGCTTATCTGGATTCCTCGACGACGTGGTCATGGGCCTTATAGCTTTCTGGGCCATCCTATCACTGTACCTAAGTTAATCAATGGATCCAACAAATTATTCTCCCTATGTATGATAAACCACTAACCAGAAAATTTCACACAACCTTTTTCTAGAAAACCTTAATTTGACCAGGCAACTTCAGCATCATATAAACACCATTCACATTGAAGGATCAACGTTGATTATTGTTGCTCGTACGGTCAGTCCATCTTTAGATCTAGCCTTCCCCAGAAATACATGCATGCACCTGCAAATCGCGAGTGCGGACCATAATCCGCTTGGCCAATTAGGTTCTCAATTTAATTTTTCAGTAATTGTTTATCATTATCTTATAAAACTTTAGGTAGAATCCATTTAATATTTAGTGTATTAGAGATGTCTTTTATCTAGCTGTCTATGGAAGTTTCTACATGTAACACTAATTTCCCTTTCCTTCTAGGTACAGAGATTAAATTCGATAATGTTAGGATTTCTCAATACAAAAATCGTTCATCTCTTTACAAATAACTAATTATTTATAAATTTATCAACGAATAATCATGGTCTTGAGATAGTAACAGGATTTATGCATCCATTTATCTATTATTTCATGAAAAAGAGGTTCCTAGTTTTGATTAGACAAAAAAACTATCTAAATATTGCACTTTACTTATGTTAATGTTGATTAAACATATTATCAATTGAAGAATTTGAATAAGGAGGAGAAAGATGAAAATACAAAATTACCAACGAAATTAATCGTGAAATACCCGACTCAACAAAATATGTTAGGTGGAGTTTAAGTCCAATCCGTACTTGTTGGCGAACCACTTATGTCTGCATCCTTATCCTTGACTTATCTTTCGAAGTCTCCACTTGAGGTTGAGGACGAAACAATCCAAATTCGCTTCACATCATTCAACTTCCTGAAGGCCACGGCAACATTATTGGAATTCAATTCATGAGGCAAGTCTCGTGATTATTAATGTCGATTATTATATGAACAAAATTATTCGGTGAAGTTAATATATAATAAATTAAATCTGGATCGTCACATCTGATAACTCTCTCATGATCTCACCCGTTGTGAATATAACCAATTATATATATTATGTGATAATTTCTTTGCTACGCTTTTAGAATCACAATGGAAGTGGGAATAAATGGACTTACCCATCAAGGAGGTGATAGTGTCTCCTAATAAACGTAAATTATCTAATTTGTAAGAAGCATTCGGAAGAAATAATACAATTTGGTGTTGAAAAACTGCAATACTAAATGTGTCTAATTGAGAACAATATATTTTCTAAGCTAATATATAATGAGCAAAAGAGGACGATACCTCAAACGAATTAAGCTATAATGTTACACTGCAATCTAAGAAACGAAATCAATTGGATTGTATCTCCCAAACTAATATATGTAACCCGAGCGAAACGTATCGGAGGGGTTTGATCCTTCCTTAGGCCGATTGACGGTTGCATCGATTTGCACGAATCAATTTGATATTGCAAAAGTATTACCATCATTACCGTAATTTTGGTGGAAAATTCAAAGCTACGAGCGCCACAACATCACTTCCGTCCCATCTCTCTCTCTCTCTCTCTCTATATACAATGACATGATATGGACACATGTTTTGACTTTTACTCGTTCCAGGCTCCCCGTGGACCCAATTAGAACGCAACTCACGTAATTGAATTTGGTCGATGATCTCCTACGAGGGGCAAATGCTGTCTTCCATCCTCACCGTCCATCTTACTCCTCTGTCCCCTTGGAATACTGATGGCCCCAATTAAACTCCAACTCCTGTCGCTTTAACATCGTGGGATGAACCTTAATGTTCTTTTGACTTTTAAGGGAAAATCTCGCTTCGGTTTGTCTAGACTTGGTCAAGAATCGCTTTTGGACCTTACAAAAACTAAGATATGAATTTTATATGTTTTTTGAAACTACAAAATATGTCACTAGGATGACAATTCCAAATTTGTTATTTATTTACTAATGAAATGTCATTGCCGATCCCCTACTTTCGTCTTGAAATCAAAATCGCCCCTCTTTTTTTGGCGGGGGTCAAAATCATCCTGGTTCTTCAATCCCCTGCTTTTTAGGGTTCAAAAGATGTCTTAGTTTGTTTTGTTCAGTATGACATGCAATCCTGTTGTTGCAAAAAAGAGTTAAACAGACTTTTGAGAGGTTCTTCTCTATTGCACTTCCTTGTGATGTGCGCCATTAGACATGTTTCCAATTTTTTTCACTCGTGTTAATCCGTGTTCATCTTGTTGAAACTAGTAGATTGAGTTTGGACATTATTTTTGCATTGGCTTCGTTTGTCTTTTCAGTATCTCCCTATCACCTCCTAATGGTTGTCACCTCTACAACTTACCACCGATGTCCGCCGAGGTATGCTCTGCAAGTTTTCAATCTTTTTCATCCCTGGAACTACATCCAGTTGCTTGGTTGTGCATTTCATCGCAATAACCCTAGCCTAAGCCTAATTGTTGCATCTCGTCACTCATCGAGCTTGCCAAAGCTTGAGCGGCCAGGGGTGCCACCAGGGGAGTGGCAAACTATGGTCTCATGCTTGGATTCCCCAACGCCATGGTCATCAGCCTTGTAGCTTTTTGGGCCATCCTATCTTTGTACCTAAGTTAATCCAGCAAATTATTCACCATGTGTATGATAAATTGTCAAGTTTTACTGAGTAGTAACTACAGCTAATGCTAGCCCACAATATATAAATAGAGAATTTCTCACAACCTTTTTTAGAAAACCTTAATTTGACCAAGCAGCTTCAACATCATAAAAACCCCATTCACATTGAAAGATCAACTTTAATTATCATTGCTTGTACGGTCAGTCCATCTAGTCTTCCCCAGAAATACATACGCGCACTTGCAAAAGTCAAGTGTGGACCATCATCCTGGCAAATTAAGTTTCTCAATTTAAGTTTTTACTAATTATTTGTCATTATCTTATAAAACTTTAGGTTATTAGAGATGTCTTTTATCTAGCCACCTATGTAAGTTTCTACATTTAACAAATATTTTCCTTTGATTCTACGCACATAGATTAAATCCAATAAAGTTACAAGTTTTCAATCCAAAAATTCCCTGATCTCTTTATAAGTAACTAATTATTTTTTGGATTTATCAACAAATTAACTGAGGTCATTAAATAATAATGGGGCTTATATATCTATTTATCTATTATGTGGTGAAAAAAAGTGGTTCCAACTTTTGATTAGACCAAAAAGGAAAAAAAAAAGTACCTATATATTGCACTTCGATTATGTCAATGTTGATTAAATAAAATATCAAAAGAAAAACTGGTATATGGAGGGGAAGGACGAAAATACTAAACTACTAACAACAATTGGTAGTCAAGCACCCAACAACTCAACAAGATATTTTAAGTATTGAGGTCCAAATTGTCCTCTTTTGCAAATAAACTCTAAATAATTTAATGTAGTAATTTCTGATCGTTGAGAAAACTTAATGTAGAGAATTCATTTTCTCCGATGATAACTTATTTAAATGGACTTTGTCAGCAGCACGGATGTCTTCCACTAACAGCCAGTTACTTCTACGTCCTTAACGTTGACTTCTCTTTCCAAGTCTCCACTTGAGGTGGAGGAAGAAACAGCCCAAACTGACTCCTTATCATTTGGCTTTCCAGAACCCATGGCCACTGAACTACAATTGCGTCCGATTCAATCCATGACGCGAGTCACGTGACCATTAATGCCGACGCTCATGTGAACCAAAATTTTAAGTTAATTTAGTATATATATGTTTACGTAATAACTACTTCAATAAACTTCTAAAATGGTGAGGAAGAGTAAATGGACTCGTCTACCAAGGGTAAGAGATGCCTTTTGAAGAAATGATATAGTTTAGTGTCAGAAACTGCAATTCTAAACATATCTAATCGAGAAAGGCTATCAATTTTAAGCTGGTATATGATAGATAAAACGACCAAATATTTTGATTTTTGTTATAATGTTACACTGCAACTCAGAAAAAAAAATCAGTTGTATCGTGTTTCCCAAATATGTAAGCATGATTGAGCGAAACATTTTCGAGGGTTTGATTTTGGTCTATCCTTACATGGGTTGACGATCGCATTGAATTGTACTAATCAAATTTCAAATTTCAAATTTCAAATTTCGAAATTATTACTATCATTACCCTAGTTTTCATGGAAAATTCAAAGCCATAAGCACCACCAAAAGCGACATCACTGAGATACATGTTTTGACTTCTCTTTCTTCTTGTCTCCCCGTGGAGCCATATTAGCGGGCAACCCACGGAATTGACTTGGGTCAACGACGTCGTACGACGGGCAAGTGATGTCTTCCATCCTCACCGTCCGTCTTACTCCTCCGTCGCTTTAAACTCACGGAATGGACTTCAAGGAAAATCTCCCACCGGTTTGTCTTGTACTAATCTTTTTCACTATTGAAGACGAGAAAAAAAGCTACAACCCACCCATGGGTAGCCCAGCTGGTTAGGGCGAACTTGGACTTCATTGAGGTCTTGGGTTCGATTAAGGGAAGCGCCCGATTTAAGTGGGGGCGTGGCGGTGGGTTCTTAACTTTGTCTGCTAGTCTCCCCGAGGGGAATAGTCGAGGCGCGCATGGTTCGGAACACCCTGGTTACCAAAAAAAAAAAAAGCTACAAAAAGCCTCAAATTGTGCCTAATATGGCATATTTACTTTAATTTTTTTTCATGACACAAAAAATTTCAAAGTTGTAGTATTCTATAAGTTATAAGGTTCCGTCAAACTTGCTTATAAATGGTATTGATATGCACCCATGTTGATTAAAAATAATCTAGTGAAACTTTGACGGATAATAAATATGTCACATAAGTACAAATCTGAGGTTTTTGTGTTATAATGAAAAAATTAGAATGAATGTGTGAGAATGGATATAATTTGGGGTTTTTGATGTCAACAAAAAATTCAAGATAAATTTGTCAAAATGAACATAATATGAGATTTTTATGGCTTTTTCTTTATCAACTCTATATGTTTTATAACTTTTAGCTATGCCATGTAGGAATAAAGTTTCATTTAAATGTTCAAAACTTGTCCACGGATTCAAATTTGCGGTGGTGCTCCTTGGTATTAATTTCATGAAAAAAGAGGTTCCTAGTTTTGATTAGACAAAAAAAACTATCTAAATATTGCACTTTACTTATGTTAATGTTGATTAAACATATTATCAATTGAAGAATTTGAATAAGGAGGAGAAAGATGAAAATACTAAATTATCACCACCCACTTGGGTGGCGTTGCTGGTTCACGCTCTCTTCCTCTTGCAAAAGGTCAAGAGTTCGAATCCCAGCTTCGTCATAGAGTGACTTAACTGGTTTCACGTGTGTGGTGGCTAACACGTGTGGCCCCCAGGGTTTACTCCCCCGGTTGTCGGCGGGGTGTGGGGTTCCCTGGGTCACAAAAAAAAAATACTAAATTATCAATGAAATTAATAGTCAAATACCCAACAACTCAACAAAATATGTTAAGTGGAGTTTAAGTCCAATCCGTCCTCGTTGGCGAACCACTTATGTCTTATGACCCAAAAAAAAGAAGAAGAACCACTTATGTCTGCATCCTTATCCTTGAAATCTTTCCAAGTCTCCACTTGAGGTTGAGGACGAAACATTCCAAATTTGCTTCACATCATTCAATTTCCTGAAAGCCACGGCAACATTATTGGAATTCAATTCATAAGGCGAGTCTCATGACTATCAATGTCGATTATTATATGAACAAAATTATTCGGTGAAGTTAATATATAATAAATTAAATCTGGACCTTCACATCTAATAACTCTCTTGTGATCTCACCAATTGTGAATTTAACCAATTTTATAAATATATATTATGTGATAATTTCTTCACTACACTTCTAAAATCACAATGGAAGTGGGAATAAATGGACTTCCCCATCAAGGATTCGGATGAAATGATACAATTTAGCATAAAAAAACTGCAATATTAAACGTGTCTAATTGAGAATAATATTTTTTCTAAGCTGATATATGATGAATGAAGAGGGTGATATTTCAAATGAATTAAGTTATAATGTTACACCGTAATATGAAAAAACGAAATCAATCGGATTGTATCTCCCAAACTAATATAGGAAATGTACGGAGGGGTTTGATCCTTCTTTGGGCCGATTGGCGGTTGCATCGATTTGCACGAATCAATTTTGATATTGCAAAAGTATTACTATCATTACCGTAATTTTGGTGGAAAATTCAAAGCTACTAGCGTCACAAAATCACTGCCATCCCATCTCTCTCTCTCTCTCTCTCTATACAATCACATGATATGGACGCATGTTTTGACTTTTCTTCGTTCCAGTCTCCACGTGGACTTAGAACGCAGCTCACGTAATTGACTCTGGTCAACGACCTCGTTCGGGGGGCAAATGCTGTCTTCCATCCTCACCGTCCATCTTATCCTCTGTCCCCCTGGAGTATTGATGGCCCCAACTAGGCCCCAACTCCCGTCGCTTTAGCATCGGGGGAGGACTTTAATGTTCTTTCGACTTTAAGGGAAAATCTCGCACCGGTTTTTCTTGACTTGGTCAGGAATCGTTTTCGGACCTTACAAAATCTAAGATATTGATTTTTTAATGTTTTCTTGGAACTACAAAATATGTCACGAGGATGACAATTCCAAATTGTAGATGTTGACAACTCGGACCTTGAATTTTTATCTACAGTGGTGCGCCTTGTATGGAATTTTTCAAAAAGAAAATTTTCATATTTCGCCTTTAAAGCTTTTAGCGGTGCTGCATGTCATTGTTGACAACATGGTGCATGAGGAAATTATTGTATAGGCTTAGCCTGATGGATTAAATTAATCACATACTAAGAAATCGTGAAACGACGGGGCCTCCATTAAAAAGTGCACGTTTTCAGCAAGGCCATTAAAAGAATGACCCTATATATTCCAATAATATCTATGATATATTTTAGCAACGCATTGTGGTCAATAAAATTTGTGATATGCCAATGTCCAATTGATTAGCTTAATACTATTATGATTCCAACTTAACCAGCACCTTGCTTGCATTTGTGGCCATCGGATCCCCACCATTTGAACATCAATAACAAAGAGAAAATACTGGAAATCCAATGGGTATAAACTTTAAATGAATGATATAGCCTAACCCCATATTTTAGATTATTTTCGCCGGTGCACGTATAACCTAATCTCATGTTTTAGATTATACGGTTGAACGTATCATTTGAACACCAATCACAAAGATAATAGATTGGAGACCCAACAGGTATAAACATTAAGCCGATGATATAACCTAATCTCATGTTTTAGATTATTTTTGCCAGGGCATCTAACGTTGTTCTTATTGCAATTGTTCACCAGATCCAACGGTCTAGATTCATTTGAATCAACGTTTTAAAAACTCCCAAATAATTCCCACAACAAAAATATCTAGGAGGGCAGACCATGCTCTTCTTCTTCCCATAATTCCCTGCCCCTTGCCGCAAGGCCACAGGATTCATCAACCTGAAAATGAGTTCTTGCTTCACCATCTTCCCCTCCCTCTCCCTCCTCTTCTTCTTCATCAATTTTCTGGGTACCGAATCAGCACCTACTTATCTATACAATTATTGCAACTCCACCCTCTATTCTACCAACTCCACCTACCAATCCAACCTCAAAACCCTGCTCTCTTCCCTCTCCGCCGCCGCCGCCGCCGCCAACAACACCGATGGCTTTGCCAACGCCACTGCCGGCCAAAACTCTCCCGATCGGGCCTACGGGCTCTTCCTCTGCCGCGGAGACGTCAGTGCCTCCACGTGCAGTGACTGCGTGGCCACCGGAACACAGGATATCCTCCAAAGATGTCCCAACCAGCGAGTCTCTACGATCTGGTACGACGAGTGCATGTTGAGGTACTCCAACCGGTCCATCTACGGGGTCATGGAGCAAGTGCCTGCTCTAACGATGTACAACACCGGGAACATCACCGATCCGACCCGATTCATGCAAGTCCTGGGACAGACCACGGACTCCGTCGCCACAGCGGCTTCGGCTGACGAGTCGGGGAAGAAAGTCGCGGTCAACGAGACTGACTTCACGAGCTTGCAGAAGCTGTACACTCTTGCGCAGTGCACGCCGGACTTGACGGCGTCGGACTGCTACACATGCCTCCGGGCGGCGATTGGGGGCCTTCCCCAGGGGAAGCAAGGTGGAAGGACGTTCACTCCGAGCTGCAGCGTGAGGTTCGAGCTCTACCCCTTTTACGACGCGTCGGCCGTGGCGGCCCCAGCCCCTCCGCCGTCCCAGATTCCGTCTCCTCCTCCTGCTTCCGTGATCAAACCTAAAGGTACGCGTTTGTTTTATTTTTTGTCCTCCTCTATACAAGAAACATCTTTTGTATTCTTTTATTTATTTATTTTGCTAAACTACTGATGCTACTTCATAATTTAAATTCTTGTATTGAACTTTTTTAACAAAAATAAACAGCGAAGTACTGTAGATTATTCATACACATCCGTGATAAATCAAGTTTTGGGATGGATTCTAGGGGCTTTTCAGAGTCTTACTCTCTTTCGCTGTACCCTTAATAATTGGACTGGGGATGGAGCTTTTCCATATTTTTCTCTGGTTTCTAAGTCCTACTTTTTTCATTTTTCTTTTGGAATGAATTATAGTTTTGATTTGTTTATTACTTGCAAATTTTGCGATTCACACGCTTTTGAGTTTTTAGCACTAACCTTTAAAATATATTTTGATACAAATACTGATATTTAAAATTATATCTAATTTCCAAAATGTTCCCAAACTTAAAAGTGTTCGTTGGCTTCTTCAGATTTTTATGAGTAGAAGGAATAAATGACTTTTGATGAAAGCCATACATTAGGCACCTACGCATGTTTTTACTTTTACCCTTTTTTAACTTCTCTTTATTGCTAGCATACTTTTATTAGAGTCAAATGAATTTTTTTGTCCTAAGCCTCCTTTTTCAACTTTGAATCAAGATCTTGATTTAGAAGGTATTGTGTTGTCTATCCATCCAATTAATCATGGGGCATTTATTACGGAAAAATATAGATAACATTTGTGCTGAGTGATTGGTTAGATGAAGGACATGATCTTTGATCACTAATATTTTCTGGTCTTGTGGTGCTGTCTTTCTTTTCTTTTCTTTTTTCTTTTTTTTTTTTTGTTTAATTTGAGTGATGGGTTAGGTGGTGGTGTTGTAAATTTTTGTTAAAGAAACTGCTGGGTGGCTGTGTTGAAGATCTTATTATTAAGTGCTAAAAGTTATAGAAATAAAAACTTCATCGATATCCTTTGTCCCATAAAGTCAAGATGTGGTACATTTTAGGTGAAAAATATTTCCTAGGTGGATCACAGGCAATTATATATCTCAACCTCATACCGGTTGAACATGGTGGGTTCTATGTCCACTTATGAGATTAGATTATTTACAAAACAATTGGCTAAAGGTGGCTTTTAATCAATTATTGGTTAATCCCCTATAAACAATTGGTGCACCCTCATGGGGATTAGGAAAAGAATGGATTTCGTGAGATGGCCAGATTATGGGTTACAGCTTAATTTCTTCTGGACATTTGCTCTTTAAGCGCGCTCTTTCTGTTTGTCTCTGTCGTTTACGTTTCCTCTGGCCTATAGTAGCACATACTGATGCTACTAAGATTTGGTCGCTCATATGTAGGCAAAAGCAATAAAGCTACTGTGATAATCATTGCTGTTGCCGTTCCTGTTGGCGTGGGCCTGGTGCTTCTCTTCCTCGCTTGTTGCTTCAGGAAGAGGAAAGTGACCAAGACGTACGAAGCCGTCCAAGAAGATCAAAGCAGTACGAAATATGTACCTGTGCCGTATTGTTATATAGGATGACGAAACCGTAAACGCGAGATGCACTGTTCAACGCTTTTGTTGAAATGACCATCTTATGTTGTTTTGTCGTGTAGGCCTAAATGACATTACAAATGCTGAGTCCTTGCAATATGATTTAGCCACCGTACAGGCCGCCATTTACAATTTCTCTGACCAAAACAAGTTGGGTGAGGGCGGATTTGGGGAAGTTTTCCGGGTATGGTTAGTCATAAACTAGATTGAGAATGGCTTAAATGTACTTGAAAGATCTTTAGTGTAAAAAGATTTGAAGATCTTTGACTTGGTAATTTTGAAAGTTGTCATCAGGAGTTATTCATGTGTACTTAGACATCAAAATGCTAACATTTCAGGGTAAGCTTCCTAATGGACAACAAATAGCCGTAAAGAGACTATCTCAAGGCTCAGGACAAGGTGCTGGAGAATTTAAGAATGAAGTCCTGCTAGTAGCAAAGCTTCAACATCGGAACCTTGTGCGGCTGCTTGGGTTCTGCTTGGAGGGTGAAGAAAAATTGCTCATCTATGAGTATGTGCCGAACAAAAGTCTCGACCACATTTTATTTGGTATGTTGTGTTTCAATTTATTCCTAAGCTATTGCTTTCCCTGACCACCAGTTTCGTTGAATGTTTCCCTAGCTTTTGGAACCTAAAGTTAATTTACATAAAGCCTATTTAGGAGGATTTATTAAGCAAAGATACATACATTTGAATTGTGCATACATGTAGATCCTGAAAAGAGCAAGCAATTGGATTGGTCAAGACGTTACAAGATAGTGTGTGGAGTTGCTCGAGGAATGCTCTATTTACATGAGGACTCTCGACTTCGGATCATTCATCGTGATCTAAAAGCAAGCAATATCTTATTAGATAGTGAATTGAACCCGAAGATTTCAGATTTCGGCCTGGCAAGGATTTTTGGAATCGATCAAACACAGGCAAACACCAGCAAAATTGTGGGGACTTTGTAAGTATTTTTATGCTTTGTTCTCTACTTTTTATGCTTATGTATCTTATATTGCTGATGCATTACGGTTTGCAGTGGTTACATGTCACCTGAGTATGCAATGCATGGGCAGTTCTCCGTGAAGTCTGATGTATATAGTTTTGGTGTTCTACTTCTTGAGCTCATTTGTGGTAAGAAAAATAATTTCTTCTACCAAGCGGACGGGGGCGAAGATCTTGCTAGCTATGTACGTTGCAGAAATTGACTTTAACGAATAAGAAGATTGTTTAACAATGTAAACTAGACATGTTGAATAATTTTCTTTGAATGAACTGTCTTTTAGGTCTGGAAAAATTGGAGAGACGATACGCCATTGGAAGTGTTAGATCCAGCCATTGGAGACTCATATTCAAGGGATGAAGTTCATAGATGCCTCCACATTGGTCTACTTTGTGTCCAGGAGGATCCAATGGATAGACCCACAATGGCAAACATAGTCCTTATGTTAAACAGCTACTCTGTTAGTCTTGCACTACCCCAACAACCGGCCTTCTTCCTTCGGAGTAGGACGGAGGCATCGATGAAAGAGCTCGAATCAGACCAATCTGCTAGTAAGTCTACACCAATGTCGATCAATGAGATGTCAGTCACCGAAATTTTCCCCCGTTGAACGGTGATGTGAGTGGAAACCTTTCCTCACGATAGTCTCCTTGAGACTTTGAACATAAGATCCTTGCCATTCCAGCGAGATCATTAATGAACGATGAGCAAACACCCTTGTTCTGTACATCTAAAGGTACGAAGGGTCTTATCTTTGAGGCCAATCATGTTTTGATCCACTGAGCATGGGAGGCTGTTTATATTTATATACATGTGTGTGGTCTTATTGGATTGAGGAATATAAGTTCTTCCTTGTCTAAAGAAATGATGAACAGAGCTAGAGTTTTATTAATCTTCATTTTTATGGAAGTTTTCACGATGTATGAGGAGATATATTCGTTTGTACATAAGTGGCATTGCTTTATTTCTGTTACATTTACAATAAATCAAGGTCAAAAACCTCATTTTAGATATATTCCTTTTGCGTGACTTGCATACTTACTTGATTATTGTGAGAAACATTGCCAACTATTCTAATGGCTTAAATTAACTATTAGATGAATTAGTACTAAGTATGAACATATTTAATTGAGAAGATAAATAAAGTGCTGGAAGATTTGAACTCAGGATTTTGTAACTCTAATACCATGTGAAATTTTATAGAACCACTATCAATTGTTGTAAAAGTTTAAATTGTTAGGTAAAAGTATAATTTATTATTTGAATATTCTAGCAATTATAATGATTGGTGATTGATTGCCGATGGAAAGGGAAGCAACTAAGCACGGATCCTTCCGTTCGTATATTTCCGCGTCTCCACACAAGCATATACATCTGCCTCTCTTCTTCCCGATCTACACGAGGCCACAAGTTCACCCATGTCGCTCCCACTTCAGCCAAACTCCATAAGTAATTAGCTATTTCCACCGCGATCTCCCCATATGTCTGTCTCTATGTCCGAGATCTTAGCCATGCCCTTCAAGGAGTGGAGCTCGTCAGTGACACATGTCAACTCGTGATTGGTACACGGAACATAAGTGCTTGCCACATCAGCATAAGAAGTGGAACTTTGTAATCACTGATTTCTTTCTTCTAAGGTACAGCCCACTTACCTTGTGCAATTGAACCCGATAAATTTTGTAGGGTCAAATCGGGGGAAGTTTGAAAATTTTCATAGTGCAGCAAGGATACATGATCCCAGTCCATCAATGGCTCTCTGTCGCCATCATCGCTTGAAACTGAGATATTGGAGTGGCATGTATCTGGACTTTGGTTGGTGCAAGTCTCCCCATTATGTAAGAGAATGCGGCTCACGCAATTGACCTTGACAAATGACCCTTGTAAGAAGACAAAAAGGGGACCATCCTCACCATTCATTATATTATCTTTCCCCACCTGAATCCTAATGGCCTAACCACCAGCCATAAATTCAAAGCTTCTGGGTCAATCCGATAAGTGACATCTCATCTTCCAAAGTTTTTCGATCAGTCAAAGAAGTGAAATGAAGATAAATGTTTCGTTTATTTTATGAAAAATAAATAATTTAAAAATTATTTTTAAAAATGATCATGCTTATATAATTTCAAAGAATTAATCAATGAATTGTTTTTTTATTATCAACAATAATTCGTGTTTAAATATTTTGTAAACAGAAAAACTAATTTTCATTCATTCATTTTTATAAATAATACGAGCGATCATTTGAAGAAAAATAATTTTTATATCATTTATTTTTCACCAAATAAATGAAGTCAAAAACTTAAAATCCCAACACATCTCTCTCTCCGTCGAGGTTTACACGGCCCTTGCCTCACTGCTATGCCTCGCCACCATTGGCTATTGCACGAGCTGGCCTCTCTATTGTGTAGGGAGGAAGGTGATGACATTATCTGTGGAATTGAGGAAAAAGCATAGAATGAGAAAGGAAAAGAAAATGAAAAGAAAAAAAAAAGGAAGAATAAATTCAGATCATTCTATTCTTTATGTTTATAAGTCGACTTCTCAATGCAGCAAAGTCTCGACCAAAAAAAAAAATGCAGCAAATTGAGAATGTCAGTTTACACTCATCAGGAAAAAAAAAAGTCAATTAGCTCAAGTTCAGAGGATCTCAATACAAAACAAAATAAACTAGGAAGACGCAAATATAAAAACAAGCAAGATGTATAAGTTATGGTAAAACATGAGACACACAATTGTAGAATTTCTTGGAATCATAATATAAATACATGCAATAAAATTATAAGAACCAATAAGAAGCATGAAAGCATAAAGTGAAAATATAAATTGTCCTCTTTCGTTTTCTCAATTTGTCCAAATCTTCACCTTTCTCTCGTCGACTTGGCGTGGGAAATGCGAGCGAGATATTTGTGTAGAATTTTCTTGAGAGTGAAATTTTTTCTTCCCTTCACCATTTTATTACCAAAATATTCACAAGAATTCGACATCCGCTAAAGTGATGATCAAAGGCAAATTATCGAGTAAAGCTCGCAAGTGTGTGCGCCATAAAGTTCAATCTTGCACTACCCGTAACATTTTTCTAGCTTTTTCCCGAGAGAACAGAACATGCTCTTCGTCTTTCGATAATTCTATGCTCAGTCCCACAAGCAAAATAAGATCATCAGACCACGAATTTTTGCTCGATTGTCTCCGTCGCCCTCTTCTTCTTTTTCAATTTTCTCAGCAATCCCATCACATTACGGAAGCTGCACCTACTTATCTACGGAATGACTGCCCAAACACCACTGTTGATAGCTGCCAACCCCACCTACCAGTCCAACCTCAACGGCCTTCTCTCTTCCCTTTCCTCTGCTGCGACCGCTACACCAAAGCCACCGCTGGGAAGGACGCTCCCGACCGTGCCTACGGGCTCTTCCTCAGCTGTGGCAACGTCGCACTGCCACGTGCAGCGAATGGCTACCGCAATCAAAGAGATCGTCCAGCGATTCCCCGACAGGAGAATCTCCATGATCATCCATGATATGGCACGATAAGTGCATAATGAAGTGTTGGTTGTTTGTTTGTTTTACAAACAAAATTGTCTTTTTCCTTATCCCACGTTAGGAAAGTTAGGAGTACATGAGCTAATATATAAGCATGGATGTCTTTTAGTTTGTTCAAATGAAGACATTGGGCTAAGTAAGCTAGACTCGCAATAGCCGTGTGCAAGTGGGTAAATAATTATATGATTATTAGGCCATTTAGCAATTACTGAATTCCAAATCTGAAAAATAACTTACTATTTGTAATCAAGTACAATTATTTTTTTACCTTTCGAAAGCTATGTTTGTTCAGGCATAACCTCTTAATGTTTGGAGAGGTGTGTCTGGTCATAACTTCGCTTTGAAATGTTGTAATTTTTCATAAACTATGAAATTTGGAATTAATTTTTTTTATTCTAAATGTTCAATATGTCATCTAAAGATTTTGGAGAAATACTAAAATTTCCATTTAGTATTCTCATTGAAATTTTGTTGAGAATTTTTGTCAGTAACCATCAGCAACATTGTAAGACAAATAATATTTTAAATAGAGTGTTATCATGTCTCAAAATTTGATTTCATTTCTTCTCGGTCGCAACTATTTTTCCTACATGAAGTACTCAGACCGGTCCATTTACTTGATGGGGGAGATTATACTTGGAAACTCGATGCCAGACACCGAGAAAGTTGTCGAACTAGATCAGTTTGCAGCTACTAGGAGAGACTACAAACGACATGGTGGAGAGGGCTTCAGGGAGGGAATCGGGGGATAAGTTTGCGGTCATGGAGGTGAACTTCACAAGTTCGCAGAAGCTGTGCACACTTGGGCAGTGCACAACGGACTTGATGGGGTCGGATCGTAACGCCTACCTTCGGCCATCGGTTGCCAGTCTACCTCAGGGAGAGAGAGGCGGCCGATTGTTCACTCTGAGCTATGGGGTGAGGTTCAAGCTGTACCCCATTTATAATGCATTGGCCATGGCGGCAACAGTGCTACATTTAATCTAAACTAATTTTTGTATCATAAGAACTCTCAAACTGATATACTTATGACATATTTATCTTAAATTAATGTTTATATCACAAATATTTTAAACCAGTATATTTGTGCCACACTACCTCAAATTGATGCAACAATGTCATATTTATAGCAAAAAGCTCAGATTTATCACAATTTGAAGTAAATGTGGTAAAATTGTACTAGGTTGGTGTAAATTCGGTACAAGTAAACCCGTTGGGGATTATTTGTTACACAAAAACTAATTTGGAATAAATATGGTATGGGTGTACAAGTTTGGGATCTTTTATGGTATTAGGCCTTAATGATAAGTTTCATCAATAGTTTTGCACTTAGTCGTATTTATTGTGATATATGTGTAACCGTGTAATTCAACCCTCTAAATGTGTATTTTTTGATTATATTGGAATATTAATGACAATGAATGAGTTTTTCCCATGATTTGCTAATAGTTGTTTTCTTTTCACTGTAAGTACTCATTTATTTGTAAAAATATAATAATATTTTTTCTGTGATGAAAGATTCATTTTTATTAAACCTCTAATAGTCAATCTAGACTTTCAAGTGGTAATAGATATTGTTGCATTATTAAACTCCTAGTAAGCATCTTGTTTAGCATATACTTAGTACTTATTTATATAATTTATTTAGCTCTTCCTTTCTTTCTTCATCATGGCATTATGAGATGAGATTGATCCCTTCTTTGAAAAGAGATTTTAAGAAATCAATAAAGTTGGTCAGAGAGTAGGTTGTAACACCAGATATTCCGTATTCCTCGACCAAGGAATAACAGGACAAGAAAGAACGTGTGCCAGCCCTTAGGCATCCCACCCTTTTAGCTTTTGTAGACCTTCCTTTTGAGGACCATTGAATATGCTCCGGTTGATTTGTTAACATAATCTACTAATGAAAAAATATACATTAATATGTTAAAATTGATATTTTTACAGTATTCGGCTTTTAGTGTGCTTCTTATTTAGCAAAAAAATTAGTACTTATTAGTATAATTTCAATATGGTCTATTGTGTCATTCAATCTTACTATTGTTATGTTGATATAATTTACTTATAAAATACACTAAAATATTTTGTTATGATGTACATCCGTATAATTTTTTAAACATAAGAGTCATCACATGTTATATCCTTCATTATGCTTTTCTTTTAAATATACAAGGTCATGTAACCAAACCCTTTGAACATATACTTGTTTCCTTTGACATGTAAAGGCGGGTACCTCTGTTGTATTTATTTATTTATTTGCTCCCAGCATTTTTTTGGAAAATTACTTAATTAGTCCTAAACCTAATGTATGATACTAATTCAATCCTAAACTTTCCCATTTGGCTAATTTAATTCTAAACCTTTACGTGAAATTTTAAAGTAGTCATCCACTGAATTTTATTTGATAAATACTAAGGTGACGGTCCAACTTTTGTTAACTGCTCTACATGGTATGGCTAGCATTTGACATGGAAGAATTTAAACAAAATGATGTGGTCTTGCATTATTTTTCTGAATCATATAAATTTTGGGTTAATACAACGAAAATCCCAAACTAATACATTCATGAAAAACTTAACCCAAATTAATTTTTTGACTACCAAAAACCCCAAATTGGTATGCCTACAACAAATTTACCTCAAATAATTTTTTGATTATCAAAAAAACCTTAAACTGATATATTTGTGACAAATTTATCCTTCGTTAGACTTCGTTAAATTGGATTAATATATTGAAAAATTGCAAACTGATACACTTGTGACAAACAGAAGATAAAATTCTAAATTGGTACACCTGTTAAATACCACATGTCATCAAATATAACAATTTGTCAATAAATTAAATTAAAACAAACAGAATGTAAATTTATCACAAATGTATCGGTTTGAGATTTTTAGTGATCAAAAGATAAATTTATATTAGATGTACTACTTTGGAAATTTTCATGATATTAGCCCTTAAATGTTTTTCTTTTTTCTTTCATTTTCTTTTCTTTGCTTAATTTTTCTTTCCTAGTTGTGGTCTTGTTAAACTTTTTCAACACATTCTCTAGTAGAAAGTCATGTCTGCAACTCTCTTCGGTCACATCCAACTAAGGTGTGGCGTCAACAATGATGAGGGATGAGTAGCTACGGGGACAAGTGAGAACCAAAACTTGGCTTGGGGGCTCAGTTGGCCTCGGATCTGGGTCGATCCGAGGTCCAGATGGGTCAGCAGCAGCCTTACCTTGATGGCGCCAGCATGGAGAGCCATACCCGTGTGTGGCAGAGGCACGGAGGGATGATTGGGGAATTTCGTACCAAAAAAATAAATAAAATCAGAGGCGGACATTGATGGACATAAAGACCGACATCTAAGGTTCTAGCACACAAGAAAACATCAGAGTTCTCAAGACTTCAGTCGAAAGGATTTAGGATGATTGGGGCCATTGATGGACAGAAGTACATCGTAGCACTTTGCAAGATCCTAAGTGGACATTCATCGAGGCTGCAAACAAATATTGTGGACAGTTTACTATGAACTCGGGATTCCCACTTCATTTTGCAAGGAAGAAGAAGAGGGGAAAATTTTCCGGAAGGTTCTAAATCTCCTATAATTATGTAAATTTAACCCTAAATCTTTTGATTTTAATAATTGAGTCCATCCAGTCAATTTTAGTCTAAAATTTTTAATATTTTTTAAGAATATTTAATTTTTTAAAATTTTAATTATTTTTTCCTTTCTTCTCCTTTTATTTCTATTTTTTTTTCTCTTTTCTTCCTCTGGCCAGTCGCCCAACTTCTGGCAACCATCCAGAGACTATGATTGACGAGGGTTAGCTTCATTAGGATCTACTGAGGGGCGACCTTGCTGGATCTGGCAAGGGGGAGCCTCACTCACGGTCGACAAGGTCACCCTTCGCTAGATTCCAATGAGGTTGACCCTCGCTATAGCCTTTGGCTAGTTACTAGAGGTTGGGCGACCGGCTGGAGGAAAAAAAAGGAAAAAAATTGAAAGAAAAGGAGAAGAAAAGAAAAAATAATTAAAAATTCCAAAAAAATAGTAAAAAATAATAAATTTTGTTCACATTAGCAAATTCTACCAAAATTAACCTGGATGGACTCAATTGGTAAAAAGTGAAAATATTTAAGACTCAATTAACAAAATTGAAAAATTTAGAGTTGAATTGACAAAAGTGTAATAGGTTTAGGATTTTCGCGGACAATTTTCCTGAAGAAGAGCCATGCATGACTGAGTTCATTAGGAGAATACTTCAAAACGTATTTGCGACAACCTGAGTTGCATTCACCTGGCGGACGTGGGGCCACAAGAGTTAAGGAGCGGAGGTCGATGAGCCACGTCCTTGGAAGAAGATGAATAGTAAAGAAGAAAGAAGGAATTAAAAAAAAAGAAAAAAAGAAGATCGAGAAAATAAAATCAAAACTACCCCGTTTCACTTATTGCTGTTGATGCCATCAACTTGATGGTTAGATAGCCACGTTCATATTTTCCAAGTAAAATTGGCCAGATGGAATAAATTGAAAAATTATCAAAAATTTTAGAATTAAATTGAATAAATTAAAATGTTTAAAATTGAATTGACAGGTTGCATATTAATTTCATGATTGGTTGGGTAATTTTTCCTTTATTTAGTAGTGATGGTTATTTTTAATAGATCTTTATTTTTCAAATACGAGCCAATATGAGATTGATCTCTTGAAATTGTTATTTGTCAAATATGATTAAAAGTTAGATATTATGTCATGGTAGGTATTCGTACAGTGTTGATCTCTTTCAAAATCACGTGATAATCCTCGATATATCCTTATAGAAAATGACATTATGTACATCACTCATTTGAGTGTCATAATTTTATTTTTATCACTTAGTGTCATAACTTATATATGACATTTACCTGAGTGTCATATTAATTTTCAATCGATCATTTGAATATTATAACATTTTTAAAAACCCTTACTACAATTGCTATACAACTTCAGATTCTCGACACTTCTATGAATGATTTTAAAAAATTATCATACATGAACACTTTTCCAAAAGTCATAACATTCTAGTGGTTGAAAAAAAGCTAGAACATTCAATCTAAGTCGTATAAAAGTTATAATACCTGTAGTATCCTTATTCTATAGTTATTGGGATTAAAATATGAAAAATTGACTTGTTAAAATTAAAGATTTGCTAAAGTGATTATAAAAAACAACTCGAATGTAAACATGTCGTGTGTATGTGTATATAAAGTGGCAAAGCTTCAAATGTTAAGAAATATGATCAAAACTTTATACTTACCTAATTTCGTGATAAATTCTCATCTATATAAATCTTACTAAACCCTTTCTTCATTGCCCGATTGAAACCGTCGTCTCACCTTTCTTCTGGGCCACAAAATCGTCATCTCACTTGGCTCCTTAGTTTGAGTACAATTTCAAGTGAATTTAGACTGAATTATGGTCACGTCACTAAAACGACTCCCTAGGCTGCGTTTAGTACCTCTAAACGCTTTTCCAACATTTTTCCAGGAGAGTACAGAGCAGCATACCCTTCTTCTTTCGACGATTTTTCTATGCTCGGTCCCGCAAGCAAAACCAAGGTCATCAGACCATGAATTCTAGCTTCATCATCTCCCTCGCCCTCTTCCTCTTTCTCAATTTTCTCAGAAATTACAGTCATACAACAGAAGCCGCACCTACTTATCTGCAGAACGACTGCCCGGACACCACGCTCTTCGCTCCCAACTCCACCTACCGATCCAACCTCAACGCCCTCCTCCCTTCCCTCTCCTCTGCCGCCACCGACAACGCCGACGGTTTCGCCAACGCCACCGCCGGGAAGGATGCTCCCAACCGTGCCTATGGGCTCTTTCTCTGCCGGGGTGATGTCGGCACTGCCATGTGCAGCGAGTGTGTGGCTACGGGAGCAAAAGACATCCTCCGACGGTGCCCCAACAAGAGATCCTCCGTGATCTGGTATGACGAGTGCATGTTGAGGTATTCAGACCAGCCCGTTTACTCGGTGATGGAGACGGTACCTATATACAATATGCCGGCCACCGGGGACGTTGCCGAAGCAGATCGGTTCGTGCAGCTGCTAGGAGAGGCCATGAACTATGCGGCGGAGAGGGCTTCAGGCAGCAAATCGGGGAAGAAGTTTGCGGTCGTGGAGGCGAGCTTCACGAGCTCGCAGAAGCTGTACGCACTTGCGCAGTGCACGTCGGACTTGAAGGGCTGGGACTGTAACACGTGCCTCCGGGCGGTGATCGCAGACCTACCTCAGGGGAAGCGAGGAGGAAGGTCGTTCACTCCGACTTGCACGGTGAGGTTCGAGCTGTTCCCCTTTTATAATACCTCGGCTGTGGCAGCGGCGCCCCTGCTTCCTCCTTCTCCTCCTGCTCCGGCAAACGGACCCAAAGGTACGTGTTTGATTGAATCGAGGAGATGGATTTAGCCATGAAAGCTCAATCAAAGTTATGTATGTTCATAGATTCTGGAGATGATTTATGTCCATTCTGACCTGTATGTTTTTGTCTGGCGGATAAATTTCTGTCCAGCTATTCCCATTATAATATTTTTTAGGACGAGTGTGGGTGTATTTGCTAGTTCAGTTAAAGAATTTTATTTAAAAAAATGTCCCAAAGGACTTATTATGCAATCAAATAAAGAAAATTTACAATTTTGAATGCACTATTTTTCTTGTGTTTTATGTAATTACTTATTTATAATGTATACTTTACAAACGGGCCAGTTGCTAACAAGACGCTTATGCAAATTCAGCGATGAATATTGGCCACATATTCTTTTGGTGTTGAAGCTTTGATTTTTAAGATTGAAATTATGTTGGTTTTTGTCGATTTTGCCAGGCAAATTACGTCTTTCTCTAATAATTACTTACAAGCTTTTCATTCTTTCCTCTCTCTCTCTCTCTCTTCCATGGTTGTTATTTTTTACCTTTAATGCTTCATTTAAGTCTTCCGTCCCATAAAGTCAAGATGAGATACATCTTAGGTGCAAACTTTCCGAAGTGGACCAAACAATTGTCTCAATCTCATAGCTGTCACACATGGTGGCTTCTGCCATCACTGCAGAGATTAGATTATCTAGAAAACTTTCCCACGAAAGCCATGGCTAGTGGAACTTTTAGTAAAGTTGGTCGCTCATACCAAATCCTAAGATATAAGAATTAGAACAGGAAAAACATAATGTGAGATGGACAGATAATGGAGTACCACATTACTCTTCTAAAATATTATGCACTCCTATGAGATGGTTGCATGTATGCAGGCAAAAGCAATAAATCGACCGTGATAATCATTGCCGTGGCCATTCCGCTTGGCGTTGCTGTCTTTCTTCTCTTTGTCGCTTGCTTTTGGCATCGGAGTAAACCAACAACGACGTATGAAGTTGTCCAAGAAGAAGGGGGTATGTAAAGACGCACATGCGTATGCCTCATGCTCGGGACAGAATTTCGAAACTGTCTCCACGAGATGCACCGCTCCATGCTTTTAGTGAATGACTATCTCCCGTTGTTTCGTGGTGTAGGGACAACTGAAATTACAACTATAGAATCCTTGCAGTACCATTTAACTACTATACAAGCTGCTACAAACAATTTCTCTCATCAAAACAAGTTGGGTGAGGGCGGATTTGGTGTGGTTTTCCAGGTATTATTATTTGGAGTCATAATGTTTTAAAAGGTATTTCAATATCTTTGATGTTTTCAATGTGAGGTTGTGGTCAGAAGCTAGTCACGTGTACACAAATTTGCAGGGTAAGCTTCCAAATGGACAAGAAATAGCTGTGAAGAAGCTATCTAAAAGCTCAGGACAAGGTGTTGAAGAATTTAAGAATGAAGTTGCTTTGGTAGCAAAGCTTCAACATCGAAACCTTGTGCGGCTACTCGGATTTTGCATAGAGGGAGAAGAAAAGTTACTTGTCTATGAGTTTGTGCCCAACAAAAGTCTCGATTACTTTCTATTTGGTATGTTGAACACTTCAATAGACTCCTAAGTTGTCATTTTCCATATGGAAGAAACTGTGTGTGAATAGCATAAACTTAAAGTTGAAATATCACTAGCTTCTAGGGAACATGATGAAGTTCTTTGAGAATTTATCAGCTCAGAATAATTGGGTTCTAATTATGTAAATATGCAGATCCTGATAAGAGAAGACAGTTGGATTGGTCAAAACGTTCCAAGATAATATTTGGAGTTGCTCGAGGAATGCTCTATCTGCATGAAGATTCTAGATTCCGAATCATTCATCGTGATCTAAAACCAAGCAATGTCTTGTTAGACAGTGATATGAACCCGAAGATTTCAGATTTCGGCATGGCTAGAATTTTCGGAGTAGATCAAACTCAGGCAAGAACTAATAACATCGTGGGGACCTTGTAAGTCTCAAATTCTTTCTTGGATGACTAATAATTTCTTGTTTATAAGATCTATCTTATGGTTGATCTATGAATTAGAGACAACACAATGCTCACATACATGCTAATCCTCATACATATTCATTAGAATGTAGGTCATTTGAGACTTGCTTATTTTTGCAACTTATAATAACATAATGGATGCTACGGCCCACATATTTGATTTGTAGTGGTTACTTGTCTCCTGAGTATGCAATGCGTGGCCAAATCTCAACGAAGTCCGATGTCTATAGTTTCGGTGTCCTAATCCTAGAGATCATCAGCGGCAAGAAGAATAGCAGCTTCTTCCAATCAGACGGGGGTGAAAATCTTGCCAGTTATGTAAGTTGCATCCATGTTATCATGACCAATACTACACTCTACCAATCTAAGTAAGTCGAAATTCCTTCACTAAAATAATTTTTACAGGCATGGAAGCATTGGAGAGCCGGTACGCCACTCGAAGTGTTAGATCCGTTCATCAGCAATGCGTATTCAATAAATGAAGTGGTTAGATGCCTCCACATTGGTTTATTAGGTGTTCAAGAAGATCCAGCTGATAGACCCAGCATGGCAAGCATAGTCCTTATGTTGAGCAGCCACTCTGTTAGGCTTCCACAGCCTCGACAGCCGGCCTTCTTCCTTCAAAGGAGCATGGAGACACAATTGAATGAGCTCGTGTCGGACGAATCCACCAGTATTCCTATGCCGTGGTCGACCAATGAAATGTCGATTACTGAGGTGTACCCTCGGTGAATTGTGACGTGAGTGGAAGTCTTTCTTCATGATAGTCTTACCGAGGCCTTGAAATCCTTGGCCTTCCGTAGGGATCAGTAATGAACAACAAGAAGGAGGCTGCTAGTTGCCATGGGATCATGTGCATGAATTACATAGTGGCTTCTCCTATTAATCAACAAACACGACTACACACAAGATAAAGGCAGTAAAAAAGTTACGACAGTTCTCTCATCATTTTCTTGACATTTGACCTTTTCTTGGCATTCCATTTTATTCGTTTCTCAATCTTTATAGTAAAGACATCCGATGGGTCCTAGTTTTCTCGAAAGATAGATAAAAAATCCAAAAGGTGAGATCACATGAACACATGGCCAGCAATGAGTGGAGTGACACACTGCCGACGTGGTAAGATATGCCCACATAATATTTTCTTCCATTCATTACATGCCACCCTCCGCCTTCTGGCCCATTGACTGAACTGGCAAATAGTCCGATTGATTGATACGAACCAAAATGAGGAAAGTCTTGATTTCATCGGCTTCGCCATCGCCACGCCATCATCCGTTGTCATCTCCTCTCCTGAGCAGGTTTCTTTTTCCAATTTCCTCATACGCCTTAACTGTTTCGCTTCTCTCGAGGTAGTTTCGATGAATACGTGGTGCAAGAGTTTGAATTGCGACTATTTCAATGATGTTTTTAGTTGATTTGTTTTGTCTATGATATTTGAGGATAGTGATATGCCTGAATGAGTTGAGTTGATCATAGTGACACGCATACGTCATCCGAGCTGCGTTGATTATAGCGATACGCCCGAGTGAAACTGAGCTTCGTTGATTTTTCGTTGGCTTTTTTGGCGGATGTGCTTGAAATATGTTAAATTTTTTTTTCCCATTTGCGTCACTATTTAGCTGGTAACTTTGTGAGTGCCGTAGTGAATTACGGTTTTGTAGATCATCACATCAGGTTCGGTTCATAATAAGTGTCTTATCGTTGGAATTCGGTCCTCAGCTCGGTGAGCTTAAACTTAAGTTATTTCTAAAGATTTCTTGAGCAGATGAGACTCTGTTTCAACTAGTATTTAAAAAATTTTAGTTTTATCTCCATTTGCATTCACTGAAGTGAAACGGACACCTCTTTCGCAGTCTTTTTACTGCTAGGGATCTTCTCCTTTTGTAGGCTTTGGTTTCATCTCGAAACAACACGGGAATCATGTATTGCTTTTTCGTATTGATTACTTGTTCAGTGGACTGGAAGTGAACGGCTAAACTGGTGATCAGAAAAACGTGTGTGAGGCTATTGAAAAGCTCAGGGCAGAGGGTATACAGAGGTTTTGGGCTTGGTTTGTTTTCTTTCCCATGCACTGCAGAGGAAGTCCCTGATAGACAAGACTGTTCAATGCTTTGGTTGCAGAAATACGGAAAAAATGAAGTGGCGGTATTGAATGCTGCTGCTAATCCATCTGTTGATCCCATTTTAGAGACCCAAGAGTCCATTCTCGACAAGTTAAAATAAACGTCAAAGCATTTATACTACTCCTAAAGGTGACAACGTTATGCCCAAGCATCTATACTACTGCTAAAGAGACAATTCCATTTTATGATCACTGCAGAGCATTGCCCCTGCAAGCAGCATATGTGATGGTACAGTGTCAGACTGGTAGCCAGTCTATGCAACTGTGATCTGACCTAATTCAGCCTGCTGAGAATGTATTTAGTCGTTAATAATTTAGAGAAGACTGTCTTTGGACGCCTGTACATGGATCAAAGAATTATCCAATTGGTGAACCTACTAAGAATCTTTTATGAACCGAGAACCTTTTATTTGGACTCCTTTCATGGGGCGTTAGATTGTCAAAAACAGTGGGTATTTCTATCACTCGTGCGGCTGCCTGTATCTGCAAATTTAATAATTAGTTCGTGTCGATGCAGGATGCAGCACATCATATGCAGAAAGGTTCATCCCTAGTTTTATCGCTTCAGTTGCTGGATACCAGACACAAGCTTTCATGCCTATGTATGTAAGATTAAATCTAATAAAAATACCGATGACCCTAATTTATTATTCATGGACAAATTTGTGCAATATCAAGAACAATTTGCAGAAACATAAAGAATCAGTATATACCTCTAGCCATTGATGAAATTCTGCAAATACAAAAAGCCCAAACCTTGAACGGATGCGCAAAGCGTATGTTTATTTGGCTCTACAAATTTGGAATCGGCAGATTTGAACATTTCGTCTCACTAGCCAATACCCCTCAAAACTTGATAGTATGCTTTTTGTAGCAATAGGATTTGAACTAGACGACCTGACATGTTTTTCCGTTTCTAACCGTTATCAACGTCTTCTATCAAGACTGTCATTATAACTATTAACGGGCAATTATCACAAAATTACTATGGGCAATAAATCGGACAATAAATCGAAATTAATTGAGAAATTGAATGTGGGATCATAAATAAATTAATAAATATTATATTATTAAAATATTATAACATTCTCCCACTTGATCCCAACATTCCATCAAAGGAAATATTAAATTAAACCCACGTAAACTTCATACTGAAATAAAACACATGAATCACGGCGATAAGTCCTCTTGGAGCGAGTATTATTTTCCATGTATGATAATGTATTTCATCAGCCCATGTGTGATAATACAACTTAAAGAATAAACCTTATGTTCATTTTAGGTCAAACATGATTGTTTTCCTCAAAATAATTGAATGTATACAACTATATTGAGAAAAACATCGCAAATAAATAGAAGTCTCACAAATTCTTTCATATGAAGAAAAAATTTACATGAGAGAACTAGTGCCCACTTTGACTATATGATCCTTATAACTTATAGGTGGTATGCCTTTAATTAAGGATCAACTATCATCAATTTAATGCTTACATGTTCTATGACCACTTTCTTCTCTTTAACACATTCCTTGATGGCCAAATCCTTGATGTTGATTTGCTTGCTTTGACTACCACTTTTTTAGTTCTTAGCCACGAAATTGCAGTTGAATTATTGCCAAACATTCTTAATGGCTTAACAATGGAATCCACAACTCTAAATCCTAATATGAAACTTTTCAACCACATACCATATGAGGTGGCCTCAAAATAGGAAACAAACTTAGCCTCTATAGTGGAGATGGCAACCAAGGTCTATTTCACCCCCTGCCTATATAGTAGAAGTGGCAACCAGGTTTGTTTTGCACTTCTCCAAGACACAACTCTACTAGCAAACATAAAAATGCAGCAAAGTCTGAATTTGAGTAACCAACTACCTCTAAGTTGTTACTCCATCTATATATAAGCCTGTGGCTCTTTATACCTTGAATGTATCTCATTACTTTCTTTGCATCTTTCCAATGGTTCATATATGAGTTATTGTGATATCTTCCCAATACTCTCATAATGGAAGCAATGTCAGGTCAAGTGCAAACTCGAGCATATATCAAGATTTCAACAGTGAAAGCATATTGGATTTCTTCATTTGTTCCATTTCAAAATTGTTCTTCGGGCATTGGTTCAAATTAAACATGTTACCCTTCATAATGGATGTTATACTTAATGAAAAATTTCATCTAAAATCTCTCAAAGACCTTATTGATATAAGTTTCTTGAGATAGTTCTAATATACCTCGAGGTTTATCCCTGTAGATCTTAATGTTAATGATATAAGATGCCTCATATCATTCATGTCAAAATTCTTAGAATTGAATTGTTCCACTTCATGTAATAACCCTTTATCCATCGTTGCAAGTAAAACGTCATCCATATATAGGACAAGAAAACAAATCCTACCTCCACTAACCTTTTAGTATATACACTGATCTATGATATTCTCTAAAAAACCGAATGAAAAGATGACTTCATGGAACCTCAAGTACCATTGGCGGGATGCTTATTTCAAGTCATATAAAGACTTTTTAAGCTTGCACATCAAATGCTCACAACAATAGAGAAGAATTATTCTGGTTGTTTCATATAAACCACTTCTAGTTTTTATTGAGGAATGCCGTTTTCATATCCATTTGATGTAACTCCATATTAAAATGGGCAACCAATACCAAAATAATACGAAAAAAATCTTTATTAGATATAGGAGAAAATGTCTTCATGTAATCGATTATCTCCTTTTAAGAGAATCTCTTGACAATGGGTCTAGCTTTGTATCTCTTAATGTTACCCAATAAATCCTTCTTAGTTTTGAAGGCCCATTTGCATCTAATGTCTTTTGCACCATCAAAAAATTCAACTAAATCCCAGACCTTGTTAAATGCTATAAAACTTATCTCTTTCTTTATAGCATTGTATCATAAATTGGATTTATCATAACTCGTGGCTTGTGAAAATGTTTCGGGATCATTTTCAGCTCCAACATTATAATTAGATTCTTACAGATACACAACATAGTCAGCTAGGAATTGCTGATTTCTTTATTTTGATAGACCTTCTTAATATTGCATCAACATTCTCCTGAAGAGTCTTTGTTCAACTAGTTGCTTAACAGCTTCTGGTACTTGACAGTTGGGTCTACCAAATCAATATCAATATGTTGTTAACAACTAATTGAACTGAAGGGGCGTTGTAAATAACAACCAATGTAATATCTAAGGTGAAATGTTAAGTATTTGAATGATCTTCTTCAAAAACAAGGTCCCTGAATTGATCGCTCCCATTGATCAGGTTATTCTCAAGAAAATTAGTGTTTCTTGATTCCACAAACCTAATGGTGTAAGATAAACAATAAAACTTGTATCCCTTGGAATTTTCAAACCAACAAAATACCAACTTATAATTCTTGGGTATAATTTCTTTTCCTGTAGATTGTAGATTCTTATTTTAGACGGGCATCTCCAAATGCATACATGTCGTAAACTCGATTTCCAATTTTTGAATAATTCAAAAGGCGTCTTTGGGATGGCCTTGGTTGGAACTCAGTTTAATATTGTACACTGCTATTTTAAGAGCCTCAGTCCACAAGGACTTAAGAAGTTTGAAGCTACCAAGCATACTCCGTACCATATCCAATAAAGTTCAGTTTCTTCTTTCTACTACACCATTCTATTTCAAAGAACCAAGCATAGTGTATTGGGCAACAATCTTATGCTCTTCAAGAAATTTCGCAAATAGACTAGGTGCTTATCCTTTTTTAGTGTATCTACCATAGAATTCTTCACCTCTATCCGATCTCACAATTTTAATTTGCTTATCATATTGTTTCTCTACTTTAGTTTTAGATACATTAAAGGTATCCAACGCTTCATGTTTGTTACAAAGCAAGTAGAGATATATGAATCGTGAATGATTATCTATGAAACAAATGAAATATCTCTAACCATTTGAGTCCATATCTGGCCTACAAATATCTGTATGTATGATTTTTAATATTTTGGTACTCTTCTTGGCACCGTTCTTTGACCTTGGTTTGCTTTCCCTTTATACAGTTCACACAAGTGTCAGAATCAGCAAAATTTAAAGTATGAAGTACCCCCTCATTTCTTAATCACTTAATTCTATCAATGGAGTTATGTTTTAATCTCTGATGCCACAATATAGAGGAATCCTCACTCACAATGCATCGTTTTATTCCAGTTTTATCATGAACGTGCATCGTATTATAAATGAAATTATCATGCAAATTAATTCAAAAGAGACTATTAGATAATATACCACTCCCAACAATTTCAGATTTATTCGATAAACTAAATATTGAACCTGGAAATTCAAAGGAGTATCCCAATGGTACAAATCTTGAAACTAAAATTAAATTCCTAGAGAACCTAGGAATATAAAATGTCATTTCTAATTTTTTTTTTAAAAAAAGGTCACTATTGAGAAACTACTCTACATTTCCCAATAGTTTACATACACGAATGCATTTGTTTATTAAATAGATGCTTTGTTCACTTCTCACCGGTTTCTGCTGGTCTTGAAAACCTTGTAAGGAATTAGAAATGTGGATTGTAGAAGCAAAATCAATCCACCAAGTGTTGTGACATAAATCACCCATATTAGATTCAAAACAAACACATGAAAGTCCGTTACCTTTTTTCTTGAGCCATGCCTTACATTTGGTGCAATCTTTCTTCATGTGCCCCTTCTTTTTACAGAAGAAGCACTTGGATTCTTTCTTGATGCCAACATGGGGAGGTATTTTACCTTTTTCCCTTCTGCTTGCCTTACTCTTTTTACTTACCCCGTGTTACCATATGAGTACTTTTTCCCTTCTCCATAAGCAACCTCTCTTCCTCTTGAACACACATGGTCATGACTTCATTGATTGACCATTTAGTATTATGTGTGTTGTAAGAGATCTTGAAAGGGGCATACTATTGTAGGAGAGTGCTAAGGATATAGTATACAAGAAAGGATTTTGATATCCCAACCTCAAGATTCTTCAGCTGAGCTGTAATGTTCCTTATCGTCATGACATGCTAATGCACACCTCTTACACTAATAAGCTTCAATGATGAGAACTTCATAATCAAGGTTATAGCATGTACCTTCTCTGAAGATTCAAATTGTGCACCAATAGCCTCCAACAACTCCTTAGCATTGTTATGCTGAATGACTGAATCATTAATGCTAGTAGAAAATTTTTTTTCTTTATGTACATAACACTGAGGCGGTTGGATTGCTTCCATTGTGCATAAAAAGTAATTTTAGCCTGGGTGCTAGCCTTAGTAGGAATATGTGGTTCATTTGATCGTATAGTATAATCAATATTCATGCACTCCAATTGGAGAAGGATTAATTCTCTCCATTCTTTATAGTTATTACCATTTAGCTTGGAAACAATTATACCAAAACTAATTGTACGTGGTAAGATTGTATCATAATCAAAGGAAAACTCGTGTATCAATATATTTGAGGCAAATAAACTTTAAATCGTGTAAAACATGTTATGAATCACATAACATCAAAAACTGTTTGTGGGATAAGTTTTTAATTTAAATGGATTTATAAATACTCTATTAAATTATATTCCCTTTCTCAATCCCTGTAGGTAAATTAAGAAAGATAAACTGATATTTCATCCTAATTAATTACATTAATATATTGAATATTCCTGTGGGATAAAATTCATAATATTAAGGTGACTAAGCACAATTAATATCTTTGACTATATGTGATCCAAAAGTTCTAAATGTATATAATTTAATATAATAAAAAATGATGTGGCTAATCTTCAATTAATTAAATATATACGAATCACTAGACATTTAATTTCACGAGAAAATATTCATAAAAATTGCACGTAGGGGCAAAACATTAAAATCACGTGTTAAAGGGGTAAAACTGGAATTTTACACGCAATGGCAAAATTGGAATTTCACTTGTAAGGGGGATATTATGAATTTTATGCCCAAAAGGGCAAGATCGTAAATTTACATGCCAAGGTAGAGATGAAAAATTGCTCTCTAATGCCAACTACAAGATTGAATATAATAAAAATACTAACGATCTTGATTTATCATTTATGGACAAATTCTTGCAATATTGGGAACAATTTGCAAAAACGTAAAGATTTGTATATACTTTTAGCCATTGATGAAATTCTGAAAACGCAGAAAGCCCAAATTTTGAACAGATACGCAAAGTGTATGTTTATTTGGTTCTGTAAATTTGGAATCAGCATATCTGAATATCCCATTCCACTAGCCAATACCTCTCAAACTTGATGCCGTGTTTTCAGTAGTGATAGGACTTGAACTAGATGATCTGACATTTTATTTCCTGTCTTACATTACCGATGTCTTCCATCAAAACCGTTATGGTAACAATTAACGGGCAATTATGGTAACATTTCACCAGCAAAGCTTTGAATGTTAAGAAATATGATTGCAACTTTAGACTTACCTAATGTCGCGATAAATTCTCATCTATTTAAATCTTACTAAACCCTTTCTTCGTTGCCGGATTGAAACTGTCGTCTCACCTGTCTTCTAGGCCACAAAATCGTCATCTCACTGCGCTCCCAAGTTTGACTACAATTTCAAGTGAAATTTAGCCTGAATTATGGTCACGTCATTAAAACGGCTCCTCAGGCTGCGTTTAGTGCCCCCCAAACATTTTTCCAGGAGAGTACAGAGCAGCATACTCTTCTTCTTTCGACGATTTTTCAATGTTCAGTCCCGCAAGCAAAATTAAAGATCATCAGACCATGAATTTTCGCTTCTTCATCTCCCTCGCCCTCTTCCTCTTTCTCAATTTTCTCAGCAATCACAGCCATACCACCGAAGCCGCACCTACTTATCTGCAGCACGACTGCCCGGACACCACGCTCTTCGCTCCCAACTCCACCTACCGATCCAACCTCAACGCCCTCCTCCCTTCCCTCTCCTCCGCCGCTGCAGCCGGCAACGCCGACGGTTTCGCCAACGCCACTGCTGGGAAGGACGCTCCCGACCGTGCTTATGGGCTCTTCCTCTGCCGGGGTGACGTCGGCACCGCCACGTGCAGCGAGTGCGTGGCTACGGGAGCAAAAGACATCCTCCGACAGTGCCCCGACAGGAGAATCTCCGTGATCTGGTACGACGAGTGCATGTTGAGGTATTCGAACGAATCCGTTTACTCGGTCTTGGAGACGGATCCCATATACCCGGGGCCAGACACCGGGGATGTCGCCGAGCCAGATCGGTTCGTGCAGCTGCTGGGAGAGGCCATGAACTTTGCGGCAGACAGGGCTTCGGGCAGCGAATCGGGGAAGAAGTTTGCGGTTGTGGAGGCGAGCTTCACGAGCTCGCAGAAGCTGTACGCACTTGCGCAGTGCACGTCGGACTTGAAGGGCTCGGACTGCAACACGTGCCTCCGGGCGGTGATCGCAGCCCTACCCCAGGGGAAGAGAGGAGGGAGGTCGTTCAATCCGTCCTGCGTGGTGAGGTTCGAGCTGTTCCCCTTTTATAACACCTCGGCCGTGGTGGCGGCGCCCCTGCTTCCTTCTTCTCATCCTGCTCCGGCGAACGGACCCAAAGGTGCGTGTTTGATTGAATCGAGGAGATGGATTTAGCCATGAAAGCTCAATGAAAGTTATATATGCTCATAGATTCTGGTGATGATTTATGTCCATCCTGACCTGTATTTTTAAGTACTGAATCTTCTGAAGGGTTTTATTAAAAAAATGTCCCTAGGGACTTGTTAAGCAATCAAATAAAAAAATTTCTAATTTTGAATGCACTATTTTTCTTGTATTATATGTAATTAGTTATCTACAATGTATACTTAACAATCGGAGCACTTGCTAACTAGACGTCTATACAAATTCGGCGATGGATGTTGGCCACATATTCCTTTGGTGCTGTAGCTTTGATTTTTAAGATTTTATTTTTGTCGGTCTGTCGATTTCACCTGGCAAATTATGCCTTTCTCAAATAATTACTTACAAGTTTTCCATTCGTTCATCTCTTTTTTTTTTCCTTTGTTTTTTTAACCTTTAGTGCTTCATTCAAGTCTTCTGTCCCATAAAGTCAAGATGAGGTACATCTTAGGTGCAAACTTTCCCAAGAGGACCAAGCAATTGTCTCAATTTCATACCTGTCAAACATGGGGGCTTCTGACATCACTTCTGAGATAAGATTATCTAGAGAACTTTGCCACGAAAGCCATTGCTAGTGGACTTTGCGTGAAGTTAGTCGCTTATACCAAATCCTAAGATGGAAGAATTAGAACAGGAAAAACATAATGTGAGATGGACAGATAAATGGAGGTACCACATTACTCTTCTAAATACAATGCATTCCTATGAGATGGCTGCACATATGCAGGCAAAAGCAATAATCATTGCCGCGGCCATTCCGGTTGGCGTTGCTGTCATACTTCTCTTGGTCGCTTGCTTTTGGCGTCGGAGTAAAACAACAAAGACGGATGAAGTTGTCCTAGTAGAAGAGGGTACGTAAAGACGCGCATGCATATGCCTCAAGACAGAATTTCGAAACTGTCTACATGAGATAACACTGTTCTATGCTTTTGGTGAATGACTATCCCCTGCTGTTTCGTGTAGGAACAACTGAAATTACAACTGCAGAGTCCTTGCATTACCATTTAGCTACTATACAAGCAGCCACAAACAATTTCTCTCATCGAAATAAGTTGGGTGAGGGCGGATTTGGCGCAGTTTTCCAGGTATTATTAGTTAGATTTGTAACGTTTTAAAAAGTTGTTCAA
Source organism: Corymbia calophylla (assembly GCA_014182845.1). NCBI lineage: Eukaryota > Viridiplantae > Streptophyta > Magnoliopsida > Myrtales > Myrtaceae > Corymbia > Corymbia calophylla. Next base: position 21,240,790 of record CM024701.1, on the reverse strand, counting down.
TATCTTTGATGTTTTCAACGTGAGGTTGTGGTCAAAAGCTACTCATGTGTACTAAAATTTTCAGGGTAAGCTTCCAAATGGACAAGAAATCGCTGTGAAGAAGCTATCTAAAAGCTCAGGACAAGGTGTTGGAGAATTCAAGAATGAGGTTTCATTAGTAGCAAAGCTTCAACATCGAAACCTTGTGCAGCTGCTTGGATTTTGCTTAGAGGGAGAAGAAAAGTTACTTGTCTATGAGTTTGTGTTGAACAAAAGTCTCGATTACTTTCTGTTTGGTACGTTGCACACTTCAATTGACTCTTAAGTTGCCATTTTCCATGTGGAAGAAACTGTATGTGATTAGCATAAACTTAAAGTTGAAACTATCACTATCTTCTAGGGACCATGATGAAAGTTCTTTGAGAATTTATCAACTCAAAATAATTGGGTTCTAATTGTGTAAATATGCAGATCCTGATAATAGAAGGCAATTGGATTGGTCAAGACGTTACAAGATAATATTTGGAATCGCTCGAGGAATGCTCTATCTACATGAAGAGTCTAGGCTACGGATCATTCATCGTGATCTAAAACCAAGCAATGTCCTATTAGATAGTGATATGAACCCGAAGATTTCAGATTTCGGCATGGCTAGGATTTTCGGAGTTGATCAAACCCGAGCAAAAACTAATAGAATCGTGGGAACCTTGTAAGTCTCAAATTCTTTCTTAGATGATTGATAATTTCTTGTTTATATGATCTATTTTATGGTTGATCTATGAATCAAAGACAACACCATGATCATATACATGCTAATCCTCGTACATATTCATTAGAATGTGGATCATTTGCGACTTGCTTATGTTTGCAACTTCTAATAACATAATGGATGCTCCGGTCCACGTATTTGGTTTGCAGTGGTTACTTGTCTCCTGAGTATGCAATGCGTGGGCAAATCTCAGTGAAGTCCGATGTTTATAGTTTTGGTGTCCTAATCCTAGAGATCATTAGTGGCAAGAAGAATAGCTGCTTCTCCCAATCAGACGGGGGCGAAAATCTTGCCAGCTATGTAAGTTGCATCTATGCTATCACATCAAATATTACGCTCTATCAATCTAAGTAAGTCGAAATCCCTTCACTGAAATAATTTTTACAGGCGTGGAAGCATTGGAGAATTGGTACACCACTCGAAGTTTTAGATCCGTTCATCAGCAATGCATATTCAATTGATGAAGTGGTTAGATTTCTCCACATTGGTTTACTAGGTGTTCAAGAAGATCCAGCTGATAGACCTAGCATGGCAAGCATAGTCCTTATGTTGAGGAGCCACTCTGTTAAGCTTCCACAACCTCGACAACCAGCCTTCTTCCTTCAAAAGAGCACGGACACACAGTTCAAGGAGCTCGTGTCGGACGAATCCGCTAGTATGTCTATGCAGTGGTCGACCAATGAAATGTCGGTTACTGACATGTACCCTCGGTGAATCGTGATGTGAGTGAGTCTTTCTTCATGGTAGTCTCACAGAGGCCTTGAAATCCTTGGCCTTTCATAGGGATCAGTAATGAACAATCAACAAGGAGGCTGCCATTTGCCATGGGATCATGCGCATGAATTACATAGTGGCTTCTTCTAAAAAGGAACAAACACGATTACACACCAAATAACTCTCATCATTTTCTTGACATCTGACCTTTTCTTGGCATTCCATTCTATTTGTTTCTCCATCTTCATAGTAAAGACATCCAGCGGTCCTAGTTTTCTCGAAAGATATAAAAAATCAGGAAAGTGAGCCCACTCGAACACATGGCGAGTAATGAATGGAGTGACACACTGTCCACATGGCAAGACATACTCATGTAATACTTTCTCCCATTCCTTATGTGCCACCATCTTTCTTAAGGCCCATTGATTGAACTGACAATATCCAATTGATTGATACGAACAAAACGAGCAAAGTCTTTATTTCATTGGCTTCGCCATCGCCATCACCCGAGCATCTCGGCCTCAAAGGCACCTCTGTTGTCATCTCCTCTCGTGAACAGGTCTCTTTCTCCAATTTCCTCATACGCCTCATCTCTTTTGATGAGGGAGAGTGCGAGAAATTGGACCGATGACCGAACAAGTCTAAACATGAATGAACAATGCACTAACGTTTGAATAGCCCATAAAGGGTTGACGTACGAAGTACTGTATAATTCCGTGAACTCAGCTTATGGAAACCTATCTCATATGAGCGTAGAGCCCAATTACTTTGTGCAATTGAACTCAATAAGTTTTCTCGCGACTAATCAAGGGAAGTTTGAAAAAGATTTCTTAATGTAGCAAGGATACTCAAAGCAGTCCCTGCCGCCATCGTGATCCCTTGAAACTGAGACATTCGAGTTGCGTTGTATCTGGACTTTGGTTGGTGAATTCGCCGCCCTCAACAAGAGAATGCAACTCACGCAATTGACCTTGACAAATGACCCTCGTACAAGGACAAAAAGGCGACCATCCTTGCCGTTCATCTCCTTCTGTTTCCCCACCGGAATCATAATGACATAACTACTAGCCATTTTATTCAAAGTATTTTGGGTCAATCAGATAAGCGACATATTATCTTCCAAAATTTTTCGATCAATGAAGAAAGCAAAATCAGCACGAAAACTTTAAATATTTCTCTCCCCCCATCGCAGCCGCTATTGGCTACGGCACGAGCTTGCCTCTCTATCGCATAGGGAGGAGGATGGTGACATTATCCGCGGAATTGAGGAAAAAGCATAGAATGACAAAAGAAAGGGAAAAATATGCAAAAGAAAATGAAAAGAGAATAAAGGAGAAACAAATAGGAAGAATAAATTCAGATAATTCTATTCTTTATGTTTATAAATTATAAATCATCTCCTCAATGCAACAAATCAAAAAATTGTCATTTTACACTCATTTGGGAAAAAAATGTCAATATGTTTAAATTCAGAGGAAGAATATAAAAAAGATAAACACCTACATCAAGCAAATTCTCCTCTAGAGCATATGTGAAGTTTTACTTATAATGGATTCCGATTAAAAGAAAACATGAGACATACAATCATAGAATATTTTGGAATCACAATACAAATACATGCAATAAATACTAAGAACAAATAAGAATCGTGGAAGCATAAAGTGAGAACATAAATTGTCCTCTATTGTTTTCTCAATTTGCTGAAATCTTCACCTTTGTCTCGTGGACTTGGTGTGGGAACTGCGATTGAGATACTTGGTACGGTTTTCTTGAGAGTAAAATTCTCTTTTCTTCGCCGTTTTATTACCAAAATAGGCACAAGAATTCGACATCCGCTAAAGTCATTATCAAAGGCAAATTATCAGGTAAAGCTCCCAATTTGTGCGCCATAAAGTTTAATCTTGCACGACCTCTATCCATTTTGAATATATATATGTGTCTATATATATATATATATGTAGAGTAAAGATTCATATATTAAGAAATCTTATTAAAACTTATACTTATCAAATGATGTGATAATTTTCTATTAAGTAATTAGAAAAGTCAATTATTCAATTTACAGGTGTCACTTCTTTCACCCGGCAATTGAAACCCTTGTGTCACGCTTCTTTTGGGCCACAAACTCTTCATCTCCCTAGTAAAATTACTTTACCTGTAACATTTTTCCAACGTTTTTCCCCAGAGAACTGAACATACTCTTCTTCTTTCGATAATTCTATGCTCAAAATAAAGATCATCAGACCATGAATTTCCGCTTCATCATCTCCCTCGCCCTCTTCTTCTTTCTCAATTTTCTCGGCAATTACAGTCATACTACCGAAGCTGCACCTACTTATCTAGACTATTACTGCCCGAACACCACGCTCTACACTCCCAACTCCACCTACCGATCCAACCTCAACACCCTCCTCTCTTCCCTCTCCTCAGCCGCCACCGGCAACGCCGACGGCTTCGCCAACGCCACCGCCGGGAAGGATGCTCCCGACCGTGCCTACGGGCTCTTCCTCTGCCGCGGCGATGTCAGCACTGCCACGTGCAGCGAGTGTGTGGCTACCGGATCAAAAGACATCCTTCGGCGATGCCCTGAGGGGAGAGTCTCCGTGATCTGGTACGACGAGTGCATGTTGAAGTACTCGAACCAGTCCATTTACTCGGTGTTGGAGATCGTACCTGGATACACGGTGCCAGACACCGGGAACGTCCCCGGCCCAGATCAGTTCGTGCAGCTGCTAGGACAGACCATGAACGACGTGGTGGTGAGGGCTTCGGAGAGTGAATCAGGGAAGAAGTTCGCGGTCGCAGAGGCGAACTTCACAAGCTCGCAGAAGCTGTACACACTTGCGCAGTGCACGCCGGACTTGACAGAGTCCGGCTGTAACAAATGCCTCCGGGCAGCAGTCGCAGATCTATCTCAGGGGGAGCAAGGTGGGAGTTCGTTCACTCAAAGCTGCACGGTGAGGTTCGAGATGTACGTCTTTTATAATGCTTCGGCGGTGCCGCCCCCGCCAGAGCTTCCTTCTCGTCCTGCTCCGTTGAACAGAGCCAAAGGTACGTATTTAATTGAATTAAGGAGATGGATTTAGTCGTGAAAGCTCAACCTTGATATGTTTCCCCATTAATAATTTATGATTATGGATTACTAGTTTTCTCTTTAAAACCTGTGTGAATTGATCTGTTGATCTTTGTTCATTGATTCTGGTCTTGCATTATGTCCATCTTGACTTGTATTTTTAGCGTCCCATCCTATATATTTCTGTCCAGGTATGCTTTTTGTAATATTTATTTAGGCCGAATGAGGGTGTATCTGGTGGTAAGGAACTTTGAGAGAGTTTTCCTTATTCATTCATGTACGGGATTTTACTATAAAAAAAATGCCCCAAGAACTTGCTGAGCAATCAAATAACATTTAGTTCTTCATGGTTTTTCTCAAAAGCAAAATCTAGATTTTACTTTTGTTAGTTTGTCGCTTTTGCTTGGCAAATGAGGTCTTCATCAAATGGTTACGTACATGTTTTTTGTTTTCTCTTCTTTTCTCTTTTTTCTTCTCAAAGAGTGCTTTCTTATTTCTGTTTTTCGACCTTCAATGCTTCATTAAAGTCTTCCATCCCATAAAGTCAAGATGAGGTACATTTTAGGTGCAAACTTTCCTTAGTGGATCAGGCAATTGTCTCAATCTCATCCCAGTTAAACATGGAAGATTCTAACGTCATTTCTGAGATTAGGTTATCTCGAGAGCATCCATGCGAAATCCATTGCTGGTAGACTTTGGAATCAGGTGTTTAGTCTTTGAAGCTCTCTTTTAGTCTAATTAGTCTCTAATACAAAATTAATAATGGTTGCGCTCCTACAATATAAGTATTAGAAGAGGAAAAACATATAGTGAGATGGGCAGATTATGGGGCACAGCATGTTTCCTTTAGACATTTGCTCTTTAAGCCGGACGGTTTTAACAAAATAAAATCTCATACCTGAAGAACTTAAAGAACATGATTTGAGTGGAAAAAGAAAGTAGAATCATTCATTTGAATGAGTCTGTGATATCTGTTTTTTTCAAATTTTCTTTTACCTGTAATAGCAAAATTAGCAATTCAAATTTCTAAAATGCCATATGGTTGCACATATGCAGGCAAAAGCAATAAATCTACCATGATAATTGTTGCCGTGGCCATTCCGGTTGGCGTTGCTATCATGGTTCTCTTTGTTGCTTGTTGTTCGCCCCGGAGTAAAACAACAAAGACGTCTGAAGTGGTCCAAGCAGAAGACGGTACATATTTGCGCATGTTTATGCCTTATTCTTAGAGAGAACTTTGAAACTATGTACACGAGATACACAGTGCTATGCTTTTGGTGAATGACTATCTCCTGTTGTTTCGTCATGTAGGCGCAACTGAAATTACAACTGTAGAGTCCTTGCAATACCATTTAGCTGCTATACAAGCTGCCACAAACAATTTCTCTCATCGAAACAAGTTGGGTCACGGCGGATTTGGTGAAGTTTTCCAGGTATTGTCAGTTAGAAATAGTGATAATGCTTTATGGAAATCTTTGAATATTGTAGATGTTTGTTATGTGAAGTTGTGGTCAGAAGCTATTCATTTCTACTCAAAGAACCACATTAAATTTCAGGGTAGGCTTTCGAATGGACAAGAAATAGCTGTGAAGAGGCTATCTAAAAGCTCAGGACAAGGTGTTAGAGAATTCAAGAATGAGGTTGTTCTGGCAGCGAAGCTTCAACATCGAAACCTTGTGCGGGTACTCGGGTTTTGCTTAGAGGGAGAAGAGAAGATACTTGTCTATGACTTTGTTCCAAATAAAAGTCTTGACTACTTTTTATTTGGTACATTGCACCCTTCAATGGACTCTTAAGTTGTCATTTTTCCATGTGAAAGAAATTGCATGTGTGATTAGCATATGTTGAAACTCTTGCTAGCTTCTGGTAAACATGATGAAAGTTTTTGAGGATTTACCAACTCAACATTATTGGTTTCTAATTGTGTAATTATGCAGATCCCAATAAGAGAAGGCAATTGGATTGGTCAAGACGTTACACATAATATCTGGAATCGCTCGAGGAATGCTCTATCTGCATGAAGGTTCTAGGCTACGGATCATTCATCGTGATCTAAAACCAAGCAATGTCCTATTAGACAATGATATGAACCCAAAGATTTCAGATTTCGGCATGGCTCGGATTTTTGGAGTTGATCAAATTCAAGCAAATACTAATAGAATCGTGGGAACCTTGTAAGTCTCATATGTTTATTTTAGATGACTAATAATTTCTTATTTATACAATACTATCTTACGGTTGATTTGTAATTTAGAAACAACACCATGCTCATATACATGCTAATCCTTGAACGTGGTCGGGTCATTCACAACTTGCTTATTATATCAGCTTACAATAACATAATGGATGCTACAGCCCCTGTATTTGATTTGCAGTGGTTACTTGTCTCCTGAGTATGCAATGCGTGGGCAAATCTCAGAAAAATCCGACATCTATAGTTTTGGTGTCCTAATCCTAGAGATCATTAGCGGCAAGAAGAATAGCGGCTTCTTCCAATCGGATGGGGGTGAAAATCTCACCAGCTATGTAAGTTGCATCTGTGCTATAACAACAAATATTACGCTCTACCAATGTAATTAAGCTGATATTCCTTCACTAAAATGATTTTTACAGGCGTGGAATCATTGGAGAGCCGGTACACCGCTTGAAGTGTTGGATCCATTCATTAGCAATGCATATTCAATAGATGAAGTGGTTAGATGCCTCCACATTGGTTTACTAGGTGTTCAAGAAGATCCAGCTGATAGACCCACCATGGCAAGCATAGTCCTCATGTTGAGCAGCCTCTCTTTGGAGCTTCCACAGCCTCGACAACCGGCCTTCTTCCTCCAAAGGAGCATGGAGAGACAGTCGAAAGAGCTTGAATCGGATGAATTCACCAGTAGGTCTATGCCGTGTTCGATCAATGAAATGTCGGCTACTGAAGTGCAACCCCGGTGAATCATGATGCCAGTGAAAATCTTTCTTCATACTACTCCTACAGAGACCTTGAGATCCTTGGCCTTCCACATGGATCATTAATGAACAACCAGCGGGCACCTATGTTTTCGAAAAGAGGCTGCTAGTTGCCATGAGATCATGCGCATGAAGTACATAGTGACTTCTCCTATCAAGGAACAAACACGAGGACACCGAATTTATCAGGCCCATTGTTTTTGTAGAGGATAGTTGCACTTACCGCTATTTAAGTAACATGATTACAAGAGTTGGTTTCAACCTATCGGTGAACAGCCTAGTATTGCACTGCTATCTAGCCATAATAAAAGTCAAGTGCATTCTTTATTTCTGTTTAGCCATGATGAGAAAATAAGACCGCAATGACATGTGGACAAGAATATTCATATAAAAACATGATTATTCATAGACACAGAAACATGATCTGTTTTGTTCTTCGCCAGAAATTTTCGACGGATTCAAATTGATTGTTTTACACCAAACTCCTTATTTCGTCAATCTCATTTGTCTTTTATTTTTCGCTAGTCTAATATGTTAAAACTCAAACAGGAACCGAAATTTTATTTAGAGCAGAGCATGCAAAATCGAGGATCGCCAAGATTAGACATTCCCTAGAGCAAAATCCTACCTTCGTCCTCCATGGTTTGCTCATCGCTAGAACGTCCATCTGCAGCTGCCAAAATCGCTCTTAATTAGTCGAGTTTTCTAGCCGATCAGTTCCGTTCGCAGCCGAGGTTTCAGTCAGGAGCGGGTGGGACCGATCGTCCGCACCACAAGTGGTCTTCGATTTTTTGGGTTTCTATTCATCTAATTAATTAATTAATCAGTTAAGATACATGGGGTCAACAAACTAATCATCCATCATGAAGTTGGAGAAGACTTTCCTATGGAGTCATAGCGGGCAAGTGCGTGGAAAGTGTAGAATGGACAAAACTTATGGGACGACAATTCAAACATCATTGTTCCTATAATTCCAGCCGATCTCGCTAACCCAATACAATCGTCAATCCAACCATGAAGTCTTGCTTCGCCTTCTCCATCTCCCTTCTCTTCTTCCTCAATTTTCTCGGTGTTTATACTCGAAGTTCTGAATCGGCACCTACATATCTATGGCATTACTGCTCAAACATCACCCTCTTCACTCCCAATTCCACCTACCAATCCAACCTGGACACCCTCCTCCCTTCCCTCTCCTCTGCCGCCACCAACAAAACCAATGGCTTTGCCGACGCCATCGCTGGCCAAAACTCTCCTGACCGGGCCTACGGGCTCTTCCTCTGCCGCGGCGACGTCAGCAATGGCACGTGCAGCGACTGCGTGGCAACCGGAAGACAGGATATTCTCCAGATGTCCCAACCAGCGAGTCTCTACGATCTGGTACGACGAGTGCATGCTGAGGTACTCGAACCTTTCCATCTTCTCCTCCATGGAAGAGGTGCCTGCTTTACTGATGTGGAACACCGGGAACATCACTAACCCGGCCAAGTTCGTGCAAGTACTCGGTAACACCATCAAAGATGCCGCCTGGAGGGCTTCAGACGGTGACTCTAGGAAGAAAGTCGCAGAGGCGGAGGCCGATTTCACAAGCTTGCAGAAGCTGTACACGCTCGCGCAGTGCACGCCGGACTTGACGAAGTGGGACTGCAACACGTGCCTCCGGTCGATAATTCCGGGTCTTCCCGAGGGGAAGCAAGGAGGGAGGAAATTGACTCCCAGCTGCAACGTGAGGTTCGAGTTGTACCCTTTCTATAATAGCTCGGCCATGCAGCCTTCAGCTCCCCCTCCGGTGACAACATCTGAAGGTTCTCTTCCTCCTCCGGTTAAAACACCCGAAGGTATATCGAACTTTTCTTTTGCCTCTCTTCCACTACTTTTAGGCCACGTTTATCAGACTCGGAATTCTAATTCCAGAAAAATGAAAAGAAAGTTCTACTCAATAAATTGCCCTGATCTCGTTTACACTAACTTTTCTATGAGGCGCGAATTAATTTGGAGTTATCATATGAAATTGATATTAAATTTAAATCGAGTCTATCTTCCGTGACCTTGTGCAGAGAAAAACGATGGCTTTGTTAGCCATTAGTCGACTATTGCATCATGCGTTTTGTCAATTTGAGGCCTGTCAATGTTAATGGTTGGATTTGAGCATGACAAATTTGCCTTGGTTTTGCTAAATGGCACCACAGGCTCAACCTTAATTTTATCTTCAGAAGATCCTTTTGGAAAGGGAAAAAATCAAATGACAATAGCGGGTGATTGGAAGTCTTGCTGATTTTAGAAAGGATGAGGCTATATCTACCATCGATATGACTAAATCCACTCATCTTTCACTATATAAACAATATCGTCTTTATTGGTTTAATTTAGTTACTTTCTATTATGGATTTCCTTCAATTTTGATCTTATTGCTACTTAAAGAATGAAAAATAGCCACTTTTTCATCGTTATTGTTATAGCAACCTACCCATTCTTCGTCACTTTTATCTCAAAGACCCACTTTTGGGGTGTCACGACTCTAGTTACCATATCTAGTGGTTTTATTTCGCTACGGATGTGATACTTTATCTTAGAGTGTGTAAAACAGTATAGGAAATATTTAAGGATGTGTTTGTTTTATGAAAGATGATCAGTTATATCACTTACAAAAATGAGTTAATGAAAAATATTATTATTATTTATAAAAATGTTTAAATATAAATCATTGTCGATAATATAAATATTTTTTATTGACTAATTATTTTAAACAATACAATAAATCAATTTTAAAAATGTATTTTGTAAATCATTCATTTTTCATTAAACAAACGTAGCTTAATTTAAAAAGCTCTTACAATTGTCTTATACATGTAATGCGACATGTGCAGGCAAAAGCAACAAAGCAGGAAAAGCCAACAAATCAGTCGTGATAATCATGGCCATTACCGTTCCTATTGGAGGTGTTTTGTTACTTTTATTTCTTACTACTTGTTTCCTTCGGAGAAAAGGAACGGAGACGAATGAAGCCGTCGAAGGAATAAGAGGTAAATTGATCATTTCCCTTTATCTTTTCTCAATGCCTAAATATCAAAAGTTTTCCTCACTTGTTTCTCAATGCTTACATTTGATATATGGGCTGAAATTATATGATGTAGGATATGCACCGGTAAATGTTGTCGCTTCCCTTACCTATGTATCAATAAAGTTTTGTGTCACAGTAATAAAATTTTAAAATAATGCTATCATGATTTTACATCAATTAGATTTGAACAGGACCAACTCAGATATTGTAGTAGGACTAATTAAAGATTTTATAGACATAGCAAATCTAGTAATTTAATTTGTTACCAATTCGTGTCGTCAAATGAAAAATCACAATAATACTTTTTCGTTTTTATAAATATGAATAAAATCAATCTTATTTTTAAGCATATAAATGATTCAAGACATGCTACATCATTAATCTACTTGAAAAAAAATACATGAAACAAATTCAAAATTGAAATACTTCACCCTAGTATTATACATTTATGATGTGGTTCACCCCACAAAATTGAGTACTTTTTCGTAACTTTAGCACGTGCAATAAACGGAAGTTTTATTGAAAATCACACACTTTCATGTAAATTAAGTAAAAAAAACGAGTATTTTACTCATAATGAGGTATCAACATTATATATGTAAATTAGGTTGGTGCAATTCGAGGTTCCTCATTTTCAAGATTTGATCTGGAAAACCATCCCAAGAAATCTTAACCAATAGAACGTTTTTGGTCAATAAAACGATAGAGCTGGCTATACATTTAAGTTTCTTGGCCATTTGGACTCCATCTATCATGAAATAGGATCTCTAGAAATCCTCATTTTCAGGACCAGTTCTCCTAGAACCCCATATTGACTTTAGTACGAGATATCCCATACCAAACAAATATCTCAGGAGCTCCAACAACTGCTGATGTACAACTAGGGATGAGCATCAGATATACTCCAACTCAGGAACCAACCCGAATCATGTTGGTTTAGTTTCGAGCCACTACCCTCCAACTTAACCATGTCCTCAATATGGAAAGCGACCATGTCACCACTTAAACATGACCATTTTTGTGACAAACAAATGCAACTTTTCTTTTTTATCATAAGAAGCTTAATTATTACCCAAAATATAAAAATGAGCAAGTGGAACAGGTTGGCTCGGAGCCAACCAATTTGGTTCCGGATCTCGATCGGGAACCAAATTATTCTAGTTTTGATGACTCCTATATACACAACCAACACCAGAAAACGATTAATAACGATTAAGATTCGAGAGACGGTATTCCATAAATGGAAGATTCCAATTCTTCATGCACTTCCAACCTTCAAAATATAATTGATTCACCAGCAACTATAGTTCTGTCAATAGAAGGAATAGTTTAGGAGTGTAACGGCTCAATTCTAACCTTTTAGATGAAATAATGCGGCAATTCTACAAAAATTTCACTGAACACCAATGAAAATTTCTTCCTTTCATAGGCTATTGCATCAAGATAATTCATACTCTCAATAACCAATATCATTATTAGTACAACCAAAGCTAAAGATCACTCTTCTAGACTTGCTTAGAGAAACTACATCCAAAGAACAAATGAGATCTAATCTCAGTGTTTTCAAATCTTAGCAAATTAGATGAAAATCAAATCAACTGATACCATTCAACTCTTGTGGCTCTTTACCTCACAATCTTCAAAGCTGAAGCAAATGTAAGAATGTCACAAGAAGCAGCATTGCAAGAATCTTAGTCTTCCACCTTTAGACAAATTACACCACAAACAGCTGCCTGGATTGATACCTTATCTTCTGACCTCACTTTGGGCCTTTTCCATTCAAAGCATAAATCATATTAGCTACTTTTGTAGTTCAAAGAAGAGTAGAATTGTAAAGCACTCTCCTTGGGTATACATCTAGCAAGATCCCATTAGGATACCATGAGTCATGCTAGAGGAATATAGATTCAACATGACCAACCACAAAATGGGGCCCCTAAATGCTCTTAACATTTAGCAATTCCCTCCAAGCATAGGTAGCATCTGCACCGCAATTAATAGACGTAGCATTACCTTCAGCATGAAGAAGTGATCATGGTACAAGGTTCTTCTCATTACTCTGTTACCGAAAGTGTTGATGATATTGTTATTCTTTTTTCTTCATGACCAATTAAGAGGGGAAAGATTTCATTGGGGTAAGGGGACAACCATGCCAGCCTAATCCGATGCTCTTCGTTGTGATAATGTTCCCAAGCACTGGCAACTATATAAACACCACTAGAAGCCAATGTCGATACAATTTCATAATCAAATTGCGCATTTTGGTAATGCAGGTGCAAATGAACTTACCACCGTGGAGTCCTTGCAATTTGACTTAGCTACAATACAAGCCGCGACAAATGATTTCTCTCCTGAAAACAAGTTGGGTGAAGGTGGATTTGGTGAAGTTTTCCAGGTATGTATTACATATTAGTCAGAAACAATCAAGAATGCTTTACATATGAATTGAACATAATGGTGCCGAAAAATAGAAAAGAAACACGCAATGCTTTTTTATGTTAGTTTTTAAGAAGTTGTGATAAGGAATTAAACGATAAATTCAAAACATTTTAGGGTAGACTTCTTGATGGACAACAAATTGCGGTGAAGAGACTATCACGAAGCTCAAGACAGGGTGAAGAAGAATTCAAAAATGAAGTTCTATTAGTTGCGAAGCTTCAACATAGAAACCTTGTACGATTGCTCGGATTTTGCTTGGAGGGAGATGAAAAGCTACTTGCCTACGAGTTTGTGCCAAATAAAAGCCTTGATTACTTCTTATTTGGTATGCTGCAGATTAACCTTCTTATGTACATTTGCTTGAAATCAAATGTTCCAGCATTTAGTAGCTGTTAAAAACGTGGAATTAAGAGGTTTTCTATTCTTTCAACTGATTATAATTTTTTGTTAAGGTACCTTTAATTGGTGAGAGTAAAGGTATTTGCCTTGAGTTTTTGAATAGGTACCACACTAGCACATAATAAGTTTTGGTGCATTGATGCAGATCCCCAGAAAAGTGGTCAATTGAATTGGCCATTACGTTATAAAATAATATTTGGGATCGCTCGAGGAATGCTCTATCTACATGAAGATTCTCGTCTTCGCATCATCCATCGTGACCTAAAATGCAGCAATATCTTATTAGACAGTGAAATGAACCCTAAGATTTCAGATTTTGGCATGGCAAGGATTTTTGGAGCTGATCAAACTCAGGCTAGCACTAACAAAATTGTGGGGACTTTGTAAGTCTTAGTTTTGGAATAGATGACTTTATAATTGGATGTCGGACTTGCTCATTTTATCTAATTTTGCAATATACATATGGCTAATGTTTGGTTTTGCAGTGGTTACATGTCCCCAGAGTATGCAATGCATGGAGAGTTCTTTGTAAAATCCGATGTTTATAGTTTCGGCATACTACTTCTAGAGATCATTTGTGGCAAGAAAAATAACTTCTACCACCAATTGGATGGGGGTGAATATCTTGCTATTTATGTAAGTTTAGCCGTGCTACTTTATACTATAGCCTTTGTAATTTTGGTAAAGTGAAATTGAAATTGCTTTGTAAAAACTTAGTCCTTTAACCTGCAGAAACACTTATGATCATTATTCTATTCCTTGGTCATATATGGTTTTTTGCAAGATTCAGAGGTCTTGCATGATGAGTCGTTGAATTAATGCCACAATTTTGTGAAGATTTTATGGAATTATTCTTGTAGGCATGGAATCAATGGAGAGACGGCACACCCTTGAAAGTATTAGACCCCGCTATCGTGGATTCATATTCAAGAGATGAAGTACTTCAATGCATGCACATTTGCTTACTATGCATTCAGGAAGATCCGGCTATTAGACCCACCATGGCAACCGTAGTTCTCATGCTCAACAGCAATTACTTTAACCTACCATCGCCTCAACATCCAGCGTTCTTTGTTCGAAGTCGATCACAGGGACTAAGCCTCCCAATGGAAGAGCTTAAGTCAAACCAATCCACTAGTAGTACTATGCCTTCATCAGCCAATGGTATGTCGTTTACCGAATTCCACCCTCGGTGAATGATGCTGTGAAATCTTTCTTCATGGATGGTCCTACAGTGAGATTGCTTGGCCTTCTACCGAGATTATGTATTAAAAATAAGCAAATATCTATGTAATTAGAGAACAAGCTATTAATGGCTCTAGGGGTGGATTGCTAAAAGAAGAGTCTATACATGATATTATGATTCATCTAAGACTTTGTTATTATTTGAGGCTAAATCATACATCAATCCACTGTGTTTTAGTGCATTTGTACATTATTGTTCTTTTATACGACTCAATATAAGTACTTCTCTTGTGTAGACTAAATAATCAAATTCAAGTGTTCGTTAGCTGACCTAGTAGATTACACCTTTCTTTACTATTGAAACTAATTGGGTTTCGGTGTTGTTAATAAATTCAAGTATCTTGAGTCTTTATATTCTTTGCCAGTAGTATAGCTGGAGACAAAGTTTATCTATTTGTATTGTCAATGTGCATTCTCTTGTGAAATCATGAATAAATTCGTTGCAATTGTGTCTGATATTTTGGCACAAAAGAATAACTCGAAACTAGCATAATTCTATAATTCTGTGCTCAGAGTTACGCATTTTTTGATGTTCTGGAAAGTACATTACTATCGGGAAGAGTAAAGTGTTTCTCCAATTTTCATTTCTAAAAATACCATTCTTAATTTTAAAAAATAAGAACCTAACATTTACCCAAATATTACAACACTTGTCTTTCAAATATTATATTTCTTTTTCATTATTTCTCTTCAATCTGATAATTTCAAAGAGGTTGCTACGGTGTCTTCGTTACTGCTTCAACCAACTTCTATTCTCCTTTTGTAGACATCTAATTTTCTTTCCAAAGTTAAAGAAGTTGCTGATCTTAACGTTGGAAATTCCTTTGATGGTGTTGATTATAGACCTTCTACATCTTTCGAAGGTACTCATTCAACGCTCAGAGATGTCGCTAACTTATGACTATGGAAGCTGGCTTCGCAACCTTTGGTCTTACATTCATTTCTCTGGGAGACTCCTATACGTTTTCCATTATTATAGTACTTACAAAACTATTAATCTTCTTATTTCATTCATTGATTGATTTAACTCTTTAGTCAGTTGTCATGATATTTAATTAGATTTACTCTATCAATCTTCTTATCATGGAGTAGACGAGACAAAAGTCTGATTCTTATCCTTTGAAGACAGGCAGTTAAGCCGTCCTTAAAAAGTTTTTTAGCAACATGTTTCACAAAACCCTCACCAGCGATAGGTGATGGTCTATGAGACGTCGCTAATGAGAGTTTGTTTAGGACCAATTTTGACTTTTGTGTACGGTTTTTCCCATCACCTATTAATTTCATAGTAGTGTTAGCTCTTTTAGGGAACTCCAGGAACAGCATGAAATTTGGAAGTCTCAGAAAGGAAAACGATGAAGCAAGTCGGCTCCTGTAGTGGAGGTGTCTTACGATGGAAGAACAGCATGACTTTCTAATATTGTGATCCTTAGTCTTATTTGGCAAGAGTTTAGTCATGTACTCAATAAATTCTGATGAAGGAGCAATAAGATATTATTGGATTTGCAAGAATATATTGCCTGTATACATTTAAGGAAATATAGTATGCTTCTAGTTTCTGAACATTTTTGTATGACGTTTTTCATTTTAAGTTCCTCACACTTAACATTATCATGTCACTTTTAGTCTTCACAAAGTTTCAAATAGTAATACCGCAAAGATTGGAGGATTCTTATATAGCAATAACCATGCACAAAGAGAAACCAAAAAAAATCTAATATGCAAAGCATATTATGTCGACCTTTGTTGGTCAGGTCTGCCCACCTAACAAGAGAATGCAAATCACGCAATTGACCTTGTCAGCGACCCTGTACGAGGCCAAAAAGGTGACCATCCTCGCCGTTCATCATCTATTTTTTTCCCCACCTGAATCTTAGTGGCCTAACCAATAGCAAAGCATTCACAATTTTTCGGTGAATCCAATAAGGTGTGAGCATAGACAAACATCCAAAGTTTGTTCCAATTTTGCATTCTAGATTTCAAAATGTGTCATTTTATCTTACAAAGTTTTTCGATCAATGAATGCAGCAAAATTAACACAATCTTAGATCCCCATCTCTTTCTCTCCACCTCCACCACGGCTCACACGCCCCTGACCTCGTTACCGTGCCTCACCACTAGCGGCAATCGCTTCTCCATTGGATCAGCCCACCTTTCCATGAGCTCGCATCTCTATAACAAAAAGGAGGAGGACGATGATATTACCCCTTGAACTGATTAAGAACCGAAAGGAAAATATAAACGGGAAAGAAAAGGAAAAGAAGAAAAAAAAAGGTATAAATGGAAAGATTAAGTTCAGACCTTCCTTTTTATATTAATATGCCATTTTCTCAATTTGGCAAACTCAAAACGTCAATTTACACTCATCAAAAATAATAATAATAATAATGTCAATTGACTCTACTTTCAATGAATCTTAATCCGTAAAAAAATTTAGTTGCATGTGAAGTTTATTCATATATAAAAACTAGCAAGATGCCCGCGCAATCATAGAATCTAAATCCGTAAATTCTGAAGCACCTAACAACTTTTCCTCAGAAAAGGCACGTCCTTGGCGGAAAAAGGAATCGGAAACACCCTGGATCTTTTATATAGTGACGTCTCATGAAATATAAAACAAGAATTCCTCCATTTTTTTCAGTACGAAGACTAAAATGAAGATTCCTCTCTCTCTCTTATATATCCATACGTCTACATCCTTAAGCTTTTCTGCCTCGAGTCTCCGCTTGAGGATGAGGACCATAGAGCCCAACTCAGTCGTCATTATTCTGCTTTGGAAAAACGTAAGATAACGTAATTGACTTGCTTCACTGATATGACCATATATCCCGAGGCTCATGCATGCACCTTATTGGTTTCCCCCTTCCTTTCTCTCTCTACAACAAGCAAGTCTTGTACTCATTCATGTCGCGACCTCCTTTTCACGTCTCCAAAGCTAATGACTCGGCTATGCTTTAGGGCTTAGCCTGAACTCTTCCAAGTCTATCACTAATTTATGACTTATAGTTCAAGTTTTTAACTTGTAAACAAATTTCATTTTAAAAAAGAGGCGCTACTAATCCCAAACAAAGACAAAATGCTGGTGGGAGTGTGGTGGGTAGCTCCCATTCGGGCCCCTGGCAGCATTTTTGGCCGTCGTGCGGGGGTTCCAAAGGTCGCCACCAAAAAAAAAAAAAAAAAAAACAAACAAAGACAAAATGCTAAGAAATATATTTTATTTCTACGCAACCCGAGAACTACAATAAGAGATTTCTTCACCACTATCCTTCCAATACCTAATTTTGTTTAAACCTTGAGCTTTGATGCTTTTGGATTTTTCAAAGATTTTCCATGAATTGCATTTATGTAGAATAAGAATCGTCTTTTGGGTTTTTCTGATTTTAGAAAATATACATTATTTTTGGAATTTTCTATTTTTTATTAAAAAAAATTTGGATATTAAAATAATTATATTATATCAAAAACCCGGTTCGGATCTCCGGGTCAGACAGACTTGGGCTGTCAAGCCCGCGGCCGGACTGAGCCTGGCCTGGAGGTCCGGTCCGGTCCCTTCCCAAAATGAAGCCCATCCGCAAGGGAAATCAACCCAAAACTTAGAGAATTCCCCCCCCTAAGCCCACCACTCAAAGCCCATCTTCTTTGTTTTCTTTCTTTCACGCCCTCGCACATCCACGCGACCATCTTCTTCACGAGTGACCGAAGACGCTGTAAATTTAAGCACTAAAGGAGATTTAAATTTAACCAAAGTTTCAGTACCACTGCAGACCGTGTTCAGTCATCGCACGGCTAGCAGCTGTGACCGTAGCCACCACCACCCTTCATCCTCACCGTTCAAGAACCGGTCACTCGTGAAAACACGACGCATGCAGGAAAACGTCAAAACAAGAACATACGAAGCGAAAGGGTAACGGCATGGATCTACCAAAATGCATTTGACAAACCACGAACACCAAAAGTCGACGAAAGACTGAGAACGAGCACACACATTCCGGTCAGACCTTTCGTCAAACATGTGGAGGGCGCCGGCTTAAGAAGCTGTTATTAGCCCGCCCGTTACTCGAAGCTCATGCCGAGATTAACATACAGTGAATAAGCGATACTCGACTTGCAGGCATGAACATAACGCAGCAAGCTCGGTCATAAACAAAGTACACGAAAGTGCAGCTAGCATTTCATCGAGCAAATGGCGTGCATCGGCGGAGGAACGAACAGAAGCTTTGACCGGGACATTGGGTGAGGACCGACACGTACAGAAAAAGATAAATAGAGACCTAACAGAAACAAAGCAACATAGCGAGGTCGGAACTCGCATGAACCGGAAAACGGTAGCCCGATCCGGCGAGCCCGAAGCAGAGCGTGCGTGCAGAAACAAGGCAGTCAGCCGAGAGTCCCTACCCGGCTTGCGACGTCGGACGGCAGACGAGCTCGAAGATCGAGCTACGTCCGTCCGCCTCGCACCTCCGCGAGCCGAGATCCTCCAAAGATACCCCAGCCAGCGGGTCCCCATTACCTGGTAGGATGAGTGCATGTTGCGGTACTCGAACCAGTCCATCTTCTCAATCATGGAGCATTCGCCCTCTCCCCTTTTGTACGATGAGAACGTCGTGGACCCAATCCGGTTCAAGCAGATCCCGTTAGAATCCCCGAACAACGTCGCCGCGAGGCCTTCCGCTGGCGGGTCGGGGAAGAAGGTCGCTGTAATAGTTGGAATTTCTATTTGACCCGGTCAAAGATGTGGTGGGGCCCACTTGGTAAAGAAGCAAAAAAGAGGAAGAGGGGCTGAAAGGTCAAAATGAAAGGGCAAAAGAAGTGAGAAAGGGACCGCTCACTCTTTGAGGCCAAAGCACATCGGGAAAGGGAGAGAAAAGGAGAGAGAGAGAGAAGGAAAAGAAGAAGAATAACCAAAGCGAGGAAAAGGAGGGGTTTTGTGTGTAATCACTACGGACTCTCGCCAACCCGATTCGACTATGTTATACGACACCTATTGAGTACTCGTGCTCCTCATTTGTTCAATCGAAGTACTTTTCCGGTTTAGAGCTTATATTCGGACTTTAGGGACAATTGAGCCGTGAAGTCCGATTTTTTAGTTGTTGAGTCACGTATACTTGTAGGAATGATAGTTTGGGATATTATAGAGCCGTAGGATTTTACGGAATTGGATTTAAGCTTGCGATTTGCTAAAAATAAAATTTTGAACTTTTTTACGTGTGATGAACAGTATGTGCCCAGCCCTTTTGAGGCCTTATTTTGTCAGTTTTTCAGCTTGAGTTTGGGTTGTTCAAGTTGTGGGTCTTCCAGTGCTTGCAATGATCTTCATTTTGACTATACGATCGCTTGAAACGGGGTTCGGGTGAGAGATTTATGGCCAAACCAAGTTTCGTGCTCAAGTTCCGTGTTGCGAATAGCTTGATTAATTGCTTTAGGTATGTGATTTGTTAACATAGAGGAGTCATTTTATTAGTGTTAAGGTGTAGTTTAATTGTTTTGTAGCTGAGGTAGAATTTTATTTAATTTTATCATTATTCCTCAATTATTTATTAGGGCCTCAAGTTTGAGGATACGACACTATTTATTATTTGGTCGTAGGCGACGAGGTGAGTGACACTATATCTTCTTTAAATTTGTAAAACTCATGTTCTGAAATTTCTATGGATTATATAGAGTAAGATTATGAAATGGCATTGTTATTGTATAAAAATTGGATTGGGCATATACAACTCTTTGATTGTTTACGAAGGTTTAGAAAGTGTGTTATACAAAGTATGGTGAAGTAATATATATGTAATTGCTTCACAACTTGTTAATGGAAAGATTATGATTGATTTGAGAAATAAATAAGAAATGATGAATGGTTATATTGCAAATGGTTATTTGCTTGGTTTATGATATTGATTTCTAAATTGGATTTCTGATATTAGACGATGGTTATTTATACTCATTATTGCTTTTAGCCCATTGAGGGCCATATGGAAATGCATATTGGGTTTAGGATATCCTTCTAAGCTAAGCCACTGATATTGTAGGTGGATATCTTGCCAATGGGGAATCTTGGTTGCCTTGTGACAATGCATTGTGTCGTGACCAACGTAGGATATTAAGCAATAGATTGGTTAATAGATGGACCATTGACGTGTGGTTTAATGGAGATTACTTAATGGACTTGACCATTTATTCTTGAATTGCAATGATAGTTTAAATAAGTTCTTTATATTAGTATAAAGCTTCAATGATAAGAAGCATATTATTAGTCCTTTAGCCCACAAAAACACTTATGTTTCTGTTCCTTAGTCACTTATGAGTTTTTGCAAGATTTAGATGTCTTGCATGATGAGTCTTTAAATTATTGCTGTAATTTTGTGAAGATTTTCCGGAATTATTCTTGCAGGCATGGAATCAATGGAGAGATGGCACACCCTTGAAAGTGTTAGACCCAGCTATCGTCAATTTATATTTAAGAGATGAAGTACTCCGATGCCTACACATTTGCATACTATGTATTAAGGAAGATCAAGCTATTAAACCCACCATGGCAACCGTAGTTCTCATGCTCAATAGCAATTTCTTTAACCCATCATTGCCATGACATCCAGCCTTCTTTGTCCAAAGTCGATCATGAGGACTAAGCATCCCAATGAAAGAGCTTGAGTTGGATCAATCCATTAGTAGTACTATGCCTTCATCCACCAACGGTATGTCGGTTATCGAATTCTATCCCCGATGAATGGTGTTGTGAGCAAAATCTTTCTTCATGGATGGTCTTACAGTGAGATTGCTTGGCCTTCCGCTAGGATTATTTATTAACAATAAGCAAACATCCATGTAAATGGAGAATAAGCTATTAATTGCTTTAGGGGGTGGAGTGCCAAAAGAAGAGTCTATACATGTTATTATGATTCATCTATAATTTTTTACTATTTAAGGCTAAATCGTAAGTCAATCCATTATAATTTTGTGCATTTGTACATTATCATGTTTCTATACAATTCAATCCAGTCAAGTCTCGTGTAGTATAATGGATCATCTATTTGTATTGTCAATGTACTTTCTCTTGAGAAATCATGAATAAATTTGTTGCAGTTGTGTCTGATATCTTAGTACAAAAGAATATCTCAAATCTAGCATAATTATGTTATTCTGTGCTCAGAATTACGCATTTCTTGCCCTTCTGGAAGGTACATTACTATTAGAAAGAGTAAAGTGTTTCTCCACTTTTCATATCCGAAAAGTCCCTTCTAAATTTTATGAAGTAAGAACCTAACATTTACCCAAATGTTACAGCCCTTGTCTTCCAAACATTATATGTAGTTTTCATTATTTCTCATCAATCTGACAATTTCAAAGTGGTCGTTATGTTGTCTTCGTCAATGCTTCAGACAACTTCTATTCTCCATTTAAGACTTCTAATTTTCTTTCCGAAGTTAAAGAAGCTGCTGATCTAAACGTTGGAAATTCCTTTGATGGGGTTGACTATAGACCATCTTCTTCTTTCGGTGGTACTCTTTCAACTTTTAGAGACATCCATAGCAATGGATATGGAAAGCCGTAATAATTATACCCTGATCCCATGGTAATGATGCAAAAGTCTCTCAGAAGATCATATAAATAAAAACAGTAACCACCGTCCTCAGTGTATTTGTCTCCGCTGCATATTTTTTGCTGCACCACGGTCTCGTCTGGCATGCCTCTCGCAATCTGGCAGATACAATGAAGACCAATGATGGTAGTCGACATTCTCTGAAAAGAAGCCATATTCGTTTCTCTGTGCCTTTGTTTCTTTCTGCGTCGTCATGTTTGCTTTGTTGTTTCGCTAGAGAATCTGAATTATGTCTGTAGACTTGAAAGCCATAGGCCTTTTGAAATGCACTGCTTGGTTGCAACTGTTGAAAATATAACGCGGAAACAACAGGATCTTGCAATTTATGTCAATACGAAAATACTACAGAAAAATAAGGGCACCGGAAATTTACGTGGTTCGGTCCGAGTATCGGTACCTACATCCACGGGGAAAGCCAGCAGCAAATAATCCACTATAATCGGAGAATCAGAGTTACAATCACTCACACGCTCGAGTGTTTCCCACACCTAGATTTAACCCAAACTCAAAGTGTTTACAAATAAACAATGTAAACTTACAGTACAAAATCACCGAGTGTTCAAGCCCTCCTACAATTCGCTCACGAACATATGAAAAACAAGAACTCCGTTCTTTCTATATGTGTGTGTGTGTGTGTGTGTAAACCTAGTACTACTAGGTTTCTCCTATAGATAAGAGAGGAAACCCTTGTCTTTATCCTTTTGTGCAAAAGTAATCATAGTCAAACTTGGAATAACAAGAAAACCAATCTTGAATAGGATAGGAAATATTTTGAACAAATCAAAATCCTTCTATGGATTGAGTTCGTGAAAATTCAAACTCGAGTCATAATTTAACAATTCTCCACCTTGGCTCGATGTTTGAATCCAAGTTATAGTGCTCATCATCCATGCTGCTCTCCTAACGCCCTGACGGGCGCTCACTCTCCACAGACGCCAATTATGCTCAAGCATAGCTTGAGCTTCGCCAAAAGAACAGACTTGGTCATCATGTCTGCCAGGTTCTCTGCCGTAGCAATCTTTTTCACAATAACATTACCCTTTGCTAAGACATCTCGGATGAAGTGGTACCTGATATCGATATATTTCGTTCGCTTGTGATAAACTGGATTATATGCCAAATATATCGCACCTTCATTATCACAGTGTATATCAACACTTTTCTGATTAAACCCAAAGTCCAAGAGCAAACTTCGTAATCATATCGCCTCCTTCGCTATAAAGGTTAGCACCATGTACTCTGCCTCAGTCGAAGACAAGGCAACATGATCCTGTAAGGATGCTTTCCAACTCACTACACCACCTGCTAGTGTAAACACGTACCCTGCTAAAGACCTGCGATCATCCAAGTTACCAGCGTGATCCGAATCCACATAACCAGTGGTTTCACTGCCATTACTGTTCCTCCGGTATGCTATACCCACGTCTACAGTCCCTTTCAAATATCTGAGGATCCACTTCACAGCTTCCTAATGAGCTTTACCAGGACACTTCATGTAGCGACTAACTACGCTCATAGCTTGTGAAATATCAGGCCTAGTGCACACCATATCATACATAATACTACCCACGGCACTAGAATAAGGAACATGGGCATATGCTCCTCCTCCTCCTCAGTCTGCAGTAATAATTTATCTGAAAGTTTAAAGTGGTTTGCTAAAAGTGTGCTTACAGATTTTGCTGACTGCATGTTAAAACGTACCACAATCTTCTCAATATATTTCTTTTGAGATAGACGTAAAACTCCTGTAGTTTTGTCACGCAAAATCTCCATACCCAATATTTTCTTTGCAGCACCTAAATCTTTCATCTCAAATTCAGCACTCAACTGCCTTTTCAGCACATCAATATCAGACATATTCTTAGCTGTTATCAACATGTCGTCAACATATAAGAGTAGATAAATCAAAGAACCATTCTCCAATCTCCTAAAATAAACACAGCTATCCATCGACTTTTGAGTAGTCCTAACTAGCCATGAAAACATCAAAACGCTTATACCATTGCCTAGAAGATTGCTTTAGCCCATACAAAGATTTCTTTAACAAGCAAACATGATCTTCCTTACCCGGAATAGCAAATCCCTCTAGCTGCCTCATGTAAATCCGTTCCTCCAACTCACCATGAATAAACGCCGTTTTCACATCTAGCTGCTCTAGCTCGAGATCCTGTGAAGCAACTAAGGCAAGTAAAACACGAATAGAAGTATGTCTTACCACAGGAGAGAACACCTCGTTATAGTCAATGCCCTCCCTCTGTGTATATCCCTTCGCCACAAGTCTTGCCTTATACCTCGCTGTCTCAACACCGGGAATGCCCTTTTTCCGTTTAAAGACCCATTTACTTCCGACAATCTTTTGGCTCTTAGGTACTTCGACCAGCTCCCATGTCTGATTTCGATGGAGTGATTCCATCTCTTCGCTCATAGCCCCAAGCCACTACGATGACTCACTACTAGCTATGGCTTCAGAATAAGACAAAAGCTCATCCGTCTCCACCTCGTTACCTACAGTTAACGCATAAGCAATATCTGTATAACCATAACGTATCAGTGGTTTAATTTGCCTTCTCTATCTGTCTGCGGCTATATTGTGCTGCGGTTGTGCTGATTGTTCACTATCACCAACTTCAGGAATTGCGGCCTCTTCTACAGTCTCAGCTTCTGTTACCTCCGAGGTCTCCGAAGTCTCCACCTGATGCTCCACCTCACTAATGACACCATGATCCGTCTTCTCTGCTTGTTGTGTTACAGAACTCCTCTATTGAAGCATTGCAGTCTCGTCGAAGATCACGTCTCTGCTGATTAGAAAATAGGGTGATCTGGGATCAGTGCACCACAGCCAGTAGCCTTTCACCCCATGTGCATAACCCAGAAATATGCACTTCTTCGCCATCGGCTCAAGCTTACCATCACTCGCATGAGCATATACAGGACATCCGAATATTCGTAATTCGGAATAATCAACAGATTTCCCCGACCATACTTCCTCAGGAGTCTTCCACTCGATAGCAGATGATGGAGATGGATTTACAAGATAACATGCCATATTCACTGCTTTGGCCCAAAAATCCTTGTCAAGTCCTGCATGCGAAAGCATGCACCAAACTCACTCAAGTAAAATTCTGTTCTTCCGTTCTGCCACGCCATTCTACTGTGGTGTCCTAGGTACTGTGCGGTGTCTCACAATCCCTTCTTTCTCGCAGAACTCGATAAAATCTTTACCACAGAACTCCATGCCATTATCGGTTCTTAGGCACTTGATCTTTTTATCTGACTGCTTCTCAATCAATGCCTTAAATTTCTTAAACCGATCGAACACATCATATTTGTGCTTTAGAAAGTATACCCATACCTTCCTTGAATAATCGTCGATAAATGTCAGCATATATCGGGCACCTTCTTTCGAAGGAATAGAAGATGGGCCCCAGATATCTGAATGAATATACTCAACCGGTTGCTTGGTCGAATGAATAGCTGTAGTAAACTTAATTCGGCATTGCTTCCCAAAGATGCAATGCTCACACAAGTCTAGCTTTCCTGTCTTCTGACCATTCAGCAACCCCCTTTCACTCAGTATCGTCATACCTGCCTCACTCATGTGCCCTAAACGCATATGCCATAATTGAGTCAAGTCAGAGTCTGACTCACCTGATGAAACTGCAGTAGTTCCGGTCACGGTCTCTCCCAGTAGATGATGGAGAGAATTCACTTTCTTCCCCTTCATTACTGTCATGGCACCACGAGAGATTTTCAATACTCCACCTTCAGCGGTGTACCTACACCCGATATCATCGAGTGTCCCCAGAGAAATAAGGTTCTTCTTGAGCTCCAGTACATGCCTCACGTCTGTCAATGTGCGCACCACCCCATCGTGCATCCGAATTCGAATTGTTGCTATCCCCACAACCTTACAGGCTTTATTATTTCCCAAAAGAACTCTACCACCATCTACGATCAGGTAAGTAGTAAAACCGAGTAAACCGTAGTCTTGTGAGGCGTCAGAATAAACCCATTCGTCTCCAAACAAAGTAGTAGTCACTGTTTTTTTTACATAAAACAGCTTCTCCATCACTAGTGCTCCATTCGGCTACGTTTGCTACATTGCTTGTGGCATTAACGCCTATCACCTCGATTTCTCCGCTTTGGACAATCTCTCCTAATGTGCCCTTCCTCGTGACACTCAAAGCACTTCACGCGTCTCTTGGACTTTCGATTGCGTGACTTTGATCTGCTTTTGCCTCTATTAAATTAGCAAGAATACGCTTGCTAGGCCCTTGATGTTGATCTCTACCCCAAATCGTTAATGCTGCGCTACTCCTGCGCAAAACTATCATCACGCAACTTTCTCTACCACTCTTTAGAGAACAAGGCGACTCTGGTAAAGAAGCTAACAACATCATGCCAGTCACACATATGATAAAAAATAAAAAATAGAAGCTCTTGTGTTGCCGTTCGAAGTTTGCTGTTTGGAATGCAGTTCTTGTGAGGCGTCATATGATAAGAATACCCCGATTCTAGCACCCATTCGTCTCCAGACGAAGTAGTAGTCACACATAAAACAGTTTCTCCATCACTAGTGCTCCATTCGGCTACGTTTGCTACATTGCTTGTGGCATTCTGCCTATCACCTCGATTTCTCCGCTTTGGACAATCTCTCCTAATGTGCCCTTCCTCGTGACACTCAAAGCACTTCACGCGTCCCTTGGACTTTCGATTGCGTGACTTTGATCTGCTTTTGCCTCTGCTACTGCTAGGCCCTTGATGTTGATCTCTACCCCGAATCGTTAATGCCTGCGCTACTCCCTGCGCAAAACTATCATCACGCAACTTTCTCTGCCACTCCTTAGAGAACAGAGCGGACTTTACCTCTTCCGAGGTAATCGTAGTACGCCCACACCAAAATGATGAATCGATAAAGTGCTCTCACGACTACGGTAAAGAAGCTAACAACATCATGCCCCGCTCTTCATCATCAAGTATCTTACCGACGTTCTTCAAATCCATCATGAGTTTATTAAATTCATCTAGGTGGGTTCGATAGACGTACCTTCGTATATCTAAACTGAAACATCCTCTTCAACATGTATAAGCGATTATTCAAACCCTTTGTTACATAGAGTGCATGAAGTCTTGCCCATAAATCTGCAGCATTCTTCTCCTCAGCTACCTCTATTAATACCTCATCCGATAAATTCAACAGGATTGTGCTCTTTGCTTTCTCCATTAGCTCTGCCCTTTCAGAAGCTTTCATTATAATCGGCAACTCATCTTTGCCATCTAAAACTCTAGCCAAACCTTGGGTTGTCAACAAAGGACGCATCTTGATGCTCCATAACCCAAAGTTATTTCTCCCATTAAATTTCTCAATTTCACCTTTCGTCTTAGACATAATTGCAATAACAAAATTTCCAAATAATAATTAGACAAGCAAAAGCTCCAAATCACAATCAAGAAATCTGAACCTAAGCTCTGATACCAATTGTTGAAAATATAACGCGGAAACGACAGGATCTTGCAATTTATGTCAATACGAAAATACTAGAGAAAAATAGGGGCACAAGAAATTTATGTGGTTCGGTCCGAGTATCGGTACCTACATCCACGGGGAGAGCCAGCAGCAAATAATCCACTATAATCGGAGAATCAGAGTTACAATCACTCATACGCTCGAGTGTTTCCCACACCTAGATTTAACCCAAACCCAAAGTGTTTACAAATAAACAATGTAAACTTACAGCACAAAATCACCGCCCTCCTACAATTCGCTCACGAACATACGAAAAACAAGAACTCCATTCTTTCTTGTATGCTTCGTGCGGCAACTACAAACAGCTTTCTTGGCTTGGCTTTATTTTTTGTGCGGCGCTCTCTCCTTCTATATGCTGAAGAAACCTTTTATATATATATGTAAACCTAGCATACTAGGTTTCTCCTATAAATAAGAGAGAAAACCCTTGTCTTTATCCTTTTGTGCAAAAGTAATCCTAGTCAAACTTGGAATAACAAGAAAACCAATCTTGAATAGGATAGGAAATATTTTGGACAAATCAAAATCCTTCTATGGATTGAGTTCGTGAAAATTCAAACTCGAATCATAATTTAACAGCAACCTTTCCTTTTCTCAGTTATAATTTAACGCTATCCTCTAGGGATCGTCTACACTACACTAGGTCATTCACCTAAATTCCACCCTGGTCTACGAATTAATGCGTACTTAGAAAAGGATCGAAATTGACTGGGAGCTACACTACAATGAAGTAATTCTGTCCCTCGAAGCAGATAATCCGAAACCTGCAAACAACGAGTGTTCAGTCATTTCATGCTAATTGTAGGGTAAAAACATCGTAACATTTCATACTAATTTTTCTTTACGTCTTCTTCGAACTGAACAAACTGGTTCACATCCTTAACTCAATCCACGTTGCAAGTGTTTCCATTGGCATCGGGAGGTGACTATCCTAAAAGTTGTTCGGCAATTTCTCGTTGAAATCACTTATATACAAGTAAATGCATTACATGTCACAGCAGTAATGTCTTCCTTTATCGGAGATTTTAGCCGTGGCCTACAAGGAGTTGAACTAGGTCAACAAACTTGTCCAATTGGATCCAATACATTCCCTCACGTAAAAATCAAAGAAAGTGCAAATAGTTTCTAGTGCAGTAAAAGTTCGAAGGGTGTGAGCGTAGACCATCATCCAAAGCGTATCCACAATTTTGTGTCCAAGATTTCAATAAGTCTCATTTTATTTTCCAAAGTACTTTTGACCAATGAATGCAGCGAAATCAACTCAAAATCTTATATCCCCATCTCTTTCTCTCTCCACATCCACTGCGGCTCAATGGCCCTCACCTCATTGTCGTGCCTCGCCACTAGCGGCAATCGCTTGGCTATCCTTCCATGAGCTCCCTCCCTATCACAAAAGGAGGAGGGTGGTGATATCACCCGTGGAACTGAGGAAGAAGCAAAGGAAAATATAAACGGGAAAGAAAAGAAATTGAAGAAAAAAAAGGTATAAATAGGAAGTTTAAACATTCTTATTATGTTAATATGTCATCTTCTCAATGTAGCCAACTCAAAACGTCAATTTAGTTACACTCGTTAGAAAAGAAAAATATAATATCATCAATTTACACTAATTTTAGTGAATCTTAATCCGCAATAAAATATAGTTGCATGTGAAGTTTATTCATATAACAAACTAGCAAGATGCCCAGCCAATTAGAGAATTTAATCTGTAAATTCCAAAGCGCCTAACCACTTTTCCATAGAAATGGCACGTCCTTGATGTTTAAGAGAATTGCTTATGTGACTATTTTAATCTACTATTAGAATAATAAATTTTTTTATTACATTGGAAAAATAAATAACAAATATCGTTGTGGAGCCTACACCTTAAAAAATTGTGATTTATAACATACTGTTATTCTAATAATAGTCCAAAAACTATTATGATAGCAAAGACTAATGTTCTATATAGTGGGGTATTATGTAACATAAAACAAGCGTTCCTACGTTCTTTTAGTACGAAGACTAGAACGAAGACTCCTCTCTCTCTCTCTTATCCAGTTACGTCTCTCTCTCTCTCTCATCCAGTTACGTCTCTCTCTCTCTTATCCAGTTCTCTCTCTCTCTTATCCAGTTACGTCTCTCTCTCTCTCTCTCATCCAGTTACGTCTCTCTCTCTCTCTTATCCAGTTACGTTCTCTCTCTCTCTCATCCAGTTGCGTCTACATCCTTGGACTTTCCTTTCCCAAGTCTCCGCTTGAGGATGAGGACCAAAGAGTCCAACTCAGTCGGCATTATTCAGCTTTGGAAAAACGTAAGATAACGTGATTGACTCGCTTCAATGACAAGACCATAAATTCTGAGGCTCATGCTTCCATTGCCAGGACGAGGAGGAGGATACGTTTGCATGACATGGGCCTATCTCTTATTTGTTAAATGTCGAATAAGACATGGCAAATTATTTGGTAATTCAAGATTAAAATAGAGGGGACCTCGTAATTCTCAAGTTCTTTCTTAGATGACCTATACTTTCTTGTTTATATGATCTATCTTATGGTTGATCTATGTATTAGAAACAAACCCTATGCTCATATACGTGCTAATCCCCAAAGCATATTCATTAGGAGGAGGTTCATATGCAAGTTGCTCATTTTACCAAATAATGATTACATAATGGATGCTATCACTCATGTATGTGCAATGGTTACTTGTCTCCTGAGAATGCTATGCATGGACAATTCTCAGCAAAGCTCGATGTCTATAGTTTGAGTGTCCAAATTCTAGAGATCATTAGTGGCAAGAAAAAACAGCTGCTCCATCAATCAGACAGAGGCAAAAATGTCATCGGCTATGTAAGTAGCATATGTGCTATTAAGACATATGTTATGCTGCACAGATCTAATTAAGTTGAAATTCCTCCACTAAAATAATTTTTACACTGCTCAAAAGCGTTAGATTTGTTCATTAGCGACTCATATTCAATAGATGAAGTGCTTAGATGCCCTCCAGGTTGGTTTACTAGGCGTTCAGGAAGACCCAGCTGATAGACTCACCAAGGTGTGTAGAGTCTTTATGTTGAGCCATGTTGGCCGGGTCCGCCTATATGGGGCCTAGGAAACATTAACGTAAGAAAAAAGAAGTCAAAAAGCAAAAAGCAAAAAAGCAAAAAGCAAAAAGCAAGGAGAAAGAAAAAAAGCAATGTCGGCCGGGTCCGCCGATATTGTTAGTAATTGAATTTCGTCCTCTTGCGGATCTCGTGCTCCTTCCTCTAGACCTTGGGCTTCTGCGAAATCCAGGAGGTGACTGAAAGTTTCAGCTGCGTCGAGAGAGAGAGCAGAAAGAGAAGCGACAAAGCGCTTCGGGGGTCGGCCCACGCGACTCTCCCCTTCTTGTCCGCACCACAGCTGATCTTAGATTTTTTTGGTTTCTATTTATCTAATTAATTAATTAAGATGGAAGGGGTTTACAAACTAATCATCCATCATAAAGTTGGAGAAGACTTCCCTATGGAGTCATGGCGGGCGAGTGCGTGGCACGTTTAGAATGGACAAGACTTATGGGACGACAATTCAAACATTATTGTTCCTATAATCCCAAGTCGATCTCGCTGACCCAATACAATCATCAATCCAACCATGAAGTCTTGCTTCGCCTTCTCCATCTCCCTTCTCTTCTTCCTCAATTTTCTCAGTGTTTATACTCGAAGTTCTGAATCGGCACCGACTTATCTATGGCATTACTGCAACTCCACCCTCTATTCTACTAACTCCACCTACCAATCCAACCTCAAAAACCTGCTCTCTTCCCTCTCCGCTGCCGCCGCTGCCCCCAACAACACCGACGGCTTCGCCAACACCACCGCTGGCCAAAACTCTCCTGATCGGGCCTACGGGCTCTTCCTCTGCCATGGAGACGCGAGTGCCTCCGTGTGCAGCGCCTGCGTGGCCTTCGGAACACAGGATATCCTCCGAAGATGTCCCAACCAGCGAGTCTCTACGATCTGGTACGACGATTGCATGTTGAGGTACTCGAACTGGTCCATCTTCTCCGTCATAGAAAAGGGGCCTTCTTTACTGATGTGGAACACCGGGAACATCACTAACCCGGCCAAGTTTGTGCAAGTACTCGGTGACACCATCACAGAAGCCGCCTTGAGGGCTTCGGTCGGCGACTCTGGGAAGAAAG
Organism: Corymbia calophylla; assembly: GCA_014182845.1. Classification (NCBI taxonomy): domain Eukaryota; kingdom Viridiplantae; phylum Streptophyta; class Magnoliopsida; order Myrtales; family Myrtaceae; genus Corymbia; species Corymbia calophylla. The sequence goes on along the minus strand of CM024701.1, from coordinate 21,208,877 downwards.
TCGCAGAGGCGGAGGCCAATTTCACAAGCTTGCAGAAGCTGTACACGCTCGCGCAGTGCACGCCGGACTTGTCGAAGCGGGACTGTAACACGTGCCTCCGGTCGATGATTCCGGTTCTTCCCCAGGGGAAGCAGGGAGGGAGGATATTCACTCCCAGCTGCAACGTGAGGTTCGAGATGTACCGTTTCTATAATACCTCGGCCCTGCCGCCCCCACCTCCTCCTCCCGTTACAACATCTGAAGGCCCGGTTCCAACACCTGAAGGTATATCGAATTTTTCTTTAGCCTCTCTTCCACTACTTTTAGGCCACGTTTATTAGACTAGGAATTCTAATTCCAAAAAAAATGAAAAGAAACTTCTACTCACTAAATTGCCCTGGTCCCGTTTTCACTAAATTTTCTTATGAGGCGCAAATTAATTTGGAGTTAGCATATGAAATTGATATTAATTTGGGTCTTAGTGATACTAACCCTTAAACCGAGTCTATCTTCCGTGACCTTGTGCAGAGAAAAACGATGGGTTTGTTAGCCATTAGTCGACTATTGCATCATGCATTTTGTCAATTTGAGGCTTGTCAATGTTAATGATTGGATTTGAGCATGACAAATTTGCCTTGGTTTTGCTAAATAGCACCATGGGCTCAACCTTAATTTTATCTTCAGAAGATCCTTTTGGAAAGGGAAAAAATCAAATCACAATAGCGGGTGAGTGGAAGTCTTGCTGATTTTAGAAAGGATGAGGCTACATCTACCATCGATATGACTAAATCCACTCATCTTTCACCATATAGACAATATCGTCTTTATAGGTTTAATTTAGTTACTTTCTATTATGGATTTCCTTCAAGTTTGATCTTATTGCTATTTAAAGAATGAAAAATAGCCACTTTTTCATCGTTATTGTTATAGCAACCTACCCATTCTTCGTCACTTTTATCTCAAAGACCCACCTTTGGGGAGTCACATCTCTAGTTACTATATCTAGTGGTTTTATTTCGCTATGGATGTGATACTTTATCTTAGAGTGTGTAAAATAGTATAGGAAATATTTAATGATGCATTTGTTTCATGAAAGATGATCAGTTATATCACTTGCAAAAATGAGTCAATGAAAAATATTATTATTATTTATAAAAATGTTTAGATATAAATCATTATTGATAATACAAATATTTTTTATTGACTAATTATTTTAAACAATACAAGAAATCAATTTTAAAAATGTATTTTGTAAATCATTCATTTTTCACGAAACAAATATAACTTAATTTAAAAAGCTCTTACAATTGTCTTATACATATAATGTGACGTGTGCAGGCAAAAGTAACAATGAAGGAAAAGCCAACAAATCAGTCGTGATAATCTTGGCCATAACCGTTCCTGCTGAAGGTGTTTTGGTACTTTTATTTCTTACTACTTGTTTCCTTCGGAGAAAAGAAAAGAAGACGAATGAAGCCGTCGAAGGAATAAGAGGTAAATTGATCATTTCCCTTATTCTTTTCTCAATGCCTATATATCAATAAAGTTTTGTGTCGCAGTAATAAAATTTTAAAATAATGCTATCGTGATTTTACATCAATTAGATTTGAACAAGACCAACTCAAATATCGTAGTAGGACTAATTAAAGATTTTAAAGACATAGCAAATCTAGTAATTTAATTTGTTACCAATTCGTGTCGTCAAATGAAAAATCACAAGTATACTTTTTCGTTTTTATAAATATCAATAAAACCAATCTTATTTTTAAGCATATAAATGATTCAAGAAATGCTACATCGTTAATCTACTTGAAAAAATACATGAAACAAATTCAAAATTGAAATACTTCACCCTAGTATTAGACATTTATAATGTGGTTCACCCCACAAAATTGAGTACTTTTTCGTAACTTTAGCACGTGCAATAAACGGAAGTTTTGTTGAAAATCACACACTTTCATGTAAATTAAGTAAAAAAATGAGTATTTTACTCATAATGAGGTATCGACGTTATATATGTAAATTAGGTTGGTGCAATTCGAGATTCCTCATTTTCAAGATTTGATTTGGAAAACCATCCCAAGAAATCTTAACCAATAGAACGTTTTTGGTCAATAAAACGATAGAGCTGGCTACACATTTAAGTTTCTTGGCCATTTGGACTCCATCTATCATGAAATAGGATCTCTAGAAATCCTCATTTTCAGGACTAGTTCTCCTAGAACCCCATATTGACTTTAGTACGAGATATCCCATAGCAAACAAATCTCAGGAGCTCCAACAACTGCTGCTATACAACTAGGGATGAGCATCAGATATACTCCAACTCAGGAACCAACGGGAATCATGTTGGTTTAGTTTCGAGCCACTACCCTCCAACTTAACCATGTCCTCAATATGGAAAGCAACCATGTCACCACTTAAACATGACAATTTTTGTAACAAACAAATGCAACTCTTCTCTTTTATCATAAGAAGCTTAATTATTACCCAAAATATAAAAATGAGTAGGTGGAACCGGTTGGCTCGGAGCCAACCAATTTGGTTTCGCATCTAGATCGGGAACCAAATTATTCTAGTTTTGATGACTCCTATATACACAACCAACACCAAAAAACGATCAATAACGATTAAGATTCGAGAGACGGTATTCCATAAACGGAAGATTTCAATTCTTCATGCACTTCCAACCTTCAAAATATAATTGATTCACCAGGAACTATAGTTCTGTCAATAGAAGGAATAGTTTAGGAGTGTAACAGCTCAATTCTAACCTTTTAGATGAAATAATGCAACAATTCTACAAAAATTTCACTAAACACCAATGCAAATTTCTTCCTTTCATAGGCTATTGCATCAAGATAATTCACACTCTCAATAACCAATATCATTATTAGTACAACCAAAGCTGAAGATCACTCTTCTAGACTTGCTTAGAGAAACTACATCCAAAGAACAAATGAGATCTAATCTTAGTGTTTTCATGACGCAAAAAACAAAGAGTTTGGTCACAATTAGATGACTACCTATCAATTCCTAGAAATATAGGCAGCTTATCTTGTATGGCCAACCAAAATATGAATCCAAACCTCAGCTCATTAGGTGAAAACCAAATCAAGTGAGGCTAGTCAACTCTTGCACCTCTTTTCTTGACAATTTCCCTAGTTGAAGAGAAGGTAAGAATGTCATTGGGAGTAGCAGCTGGGTCTTCCAAAGAAGATGTGGAAAAAATTACACTATAAACTATTGAGGTTGTCCCTCATCAATTGTGTAAAGGACTGGTGATCGGGATACAAGTGTGAGGAAAAGCCTTATCCTTTGAAGAGGCCCAAAACCACCCAACACTTGTATTAGAGCCTAGGTTACCAATAAGTTTGGACCTAACAGTCACATGAGAGAGTTACGGGTTGTTGCGGCTCTAGTCCAAAATCAATGTGTAAAGGGGAAATTGTGGAGGTTGCCACATTTGTCGTGAAAAAGGCTAATGGTTGGTTTATAAGTGTGAGGGAAAATCTTATATTTTGTGCTAGTGTTTTAGTGGAAAAGGCCAAAAATTGCCCAATATTGGTATCAAAGCCTAGGTTACCAAAAATTCTGGACACAATAGTTACACAAGACAATTACAAATTGATGTGGCTTTGATTTAGGCTAAATGTGTGAGGAAGAGATTGTTGAGATTATCCCACATTTATTGTAGAAAGGGACTAATGGTCAGTTTATAAATGTGGGTGAAAACCTCATCTTTTGAGTTAACTTTTGGAAAGAGAAGCTCAAGATCACCCAACATTGATATCAAAGTTTAGGTTGCCAACAATTCTAGACCCACCAGTCACACGGGAAATTATGGGTTATAATGGCTCCGACATATGCCGATATGCGAGGAAGTGATTGTTAAGGTTGTCCAACATTAGTTGTGGAAGGGGCTTGTACTCAATTTATAAGCGTGAGGGAAAATATCACCCATTGAAATTGTTGCGAAAAGGGCGAGCGATCTAACAACAAAATAGACAGAATAAAGAAAATAAATCGGACACCAGATTTACGTTATTCGATCGTAGAGACCTACGTCCACGAGGAGAGCAACGATGAATTCCACTATAGAACAAGCGATATAATGGAAATTACACACTTAAGTCACTCAAACACACTTAGTGTTTCCTAAGCCTCAATTATACCTAATAAGTCACGTAATGTTTAGCCCCACAATTTCTTGAAAAATAATCTCTCAATCTTACAAAGGAATTATACACAAATTCTTATCACAAGAATTTAATTGGCTACAAACACTTGAATCTTCTTGGTGTAATTGCTCAAATGAAATCAATGGAGAAAACTCCTCTCAAGCACTTGATGACGAATCAGTGTTTCAAGACCTCTTGCATCAATAACGGCTCAATTCTTCTCCACGCATGGCCGTATATATATAGTGGACTTGAGAACTTTCCAATTCTTGAAAGTTACTCCTACGTGAACTAGGAAAAAATACATAACGATATAAAATTAAAAACCCACACATACTAAGATTAGAAATCAAATTTTTGCTTTTGGCTCAAACTCGAGAAATATTTTCAACAATCTCAACATTGGCTCAACGTTTAAGCCAAGTGACAATCGCTTCAAAAATTCAAACTCTGCCGCTTCTCTCCCATAACCCCGATGGGTTTAACCGCCATAGATATCTTTCAAGTCCAAGTCCCGCTTGAACTTCGTCATAATCGAGGACCTCATAAGAACACCAACTCCACATGCACCTTTAACTACTACGCAAGGATTTCTTGACACAATTTCCTTAACCACAGATAAAGCAAAACCATTGTCCCATCCACATCTGTCAGGAGATCGAATACGTACCTTGTCAATATCAGCAGTTACAACAACTGTTGGCTTTACAAACTCTACCTCATTACAAGCACCATTTGTGTTGATTACCACATTAGTACTCGCTACCTCAGGAGTTTTTGGTTGCAACTCCACCTCAAGTTGAACACCATTCAACTCCACCTCAACCTAACCAGAAGTACTGGAGACTCGTCAAACGTAACTTCTCTGTTGATAACAGGTGAATTTAACTCCAGGCACCACAATCGATAACCCCGCTCACCTTATGCATAGACTAGGAATATGCACTTTCTTGCCCTTCTATCATAACATGGGCAACCAAATATTTTAATAATAGAATAATCAACAAGGTTACTTGACCACACTTCTTCGAGAGTCTGATGTTTAATTGCAGTTGATGGGGATCTATTCATCAAATCCGCTAGAAATCTCCTAACCATACTAGCACTAGAGATCATTTTATGGGCCATCTCTAGTAATGTTCTACTCAACAATTCCGCAACATGTTGTGGTTCATTGGCAATAGTGCGGTGTTTTACTATGACTTCCTTCATGCAGAATTCGTTTAATAGCTTCGAGCAAAACTCCATACTACTATCAGTCTGCACCTGCTTGATCGTCTTACCAGTCTCCTTTTCGATCAAAGCTGTCAATTGCATGATCCTAACAATAGCATCAAATTTGTACCTAAGCATAAACAACCACATCTTCATCGAGTAGCCATCAACAACTGTTAACATATATCTAGCACTCTTCCTAAAAGGAAACCGTGACAACCTGCGAACATTCAAGTGAAGTAACTCTACAATTTCCATGGTTTCTTTGACTATCGTACTGAACTGTACTTTCCACCGTTGATTTAAATCACAGCACCTGTATACATTCAATTCGTTAGCAACATAACCACATAATAGATTTCTTTCACTTAAAACCTTAAGGCTTCTTTTGTCAATGTGCCCCAAACACATATGCCACAATTCGAACTCTCGAATAGATGCATTTGACGTCTTCGCAACGAAATCTGTCATTGTCTCACCTTAAAGCTCATATAGGCCATTGTACTTGATTCCTTTCATTATCACTAAAGCACATCGAACAACTTTTAGAACTCTATATTCTGAAAAATACCGACACCCAGTTGAATCCAGGGCACTCAAGGAAATTAAGTTCTTTTTCAATTCTAGAACGTGCCTTACTCTAGTCAATGTCCTCACAACATCATTATGTATTTTGATTTTAATATCACCAATACCTACAACATCGCATTCAGCGTTGTTCCCCAACTGCACTTTATTACCATCCGTACACTGACAAGTAGTAAACTAGTTTCTATTTGGTGTAGTATGAAAATAACAGCCAGAATTCATAATACATCTATCAAACGATGAATAATCAGTGACAAACAAGATATAATTGGCATTATCTGAATTACCAATAGCATCATTTGCAGTATCAACTAAGATTTCCTTACCCTTCTCATTATTCAGCTTAAGGCAATTTTTTCGAAAATGCCCCCTCTTGCTACAGTTCCAACAGACTGCACCACCAATCCTTAATTGGCTATGTTTGTTTATGTTGGTTACCATGTGTACTAGTTATTCCTCTATTTACACCTACTAAAGCAGTAGATATGAGTTCACCATATTCTCTTTCATGAATATCCTCACTTAGAATTAAATTTCGAACCCCATCAAACGTTAAGCTTGTTAACCTAGAAGAATTACTAACAGCAGTAACAGTAGTATTCCAACTTTCAGGCAATGATGATAACAAAATCAAGGCACATACCTCATCTTCAAAGTCAATATCAACTGAACTCAATTGACTAACAATCACATTGAATTCATTGATATGATTTGCAACTGACGCACCTTCGCTCATCTTCAAGTTAAATAGACGCCACATCAAATAGAGTTTATTGATTGTAGAGGGCTTCTTATACATATCCGATAGGGCTTTCATGAAACCCGCAATGGTAGTCTCCTTCACGATGTTAAATGCGTAACGTTACAAGCCAACATTAGTCGAATAACACCCATAGCCCATCTATCCAACAAATCCCAGTAAGCTTTCTTCATCGTCTCTAGCTTCTCGCCCGATAGGGGCGCGTGCAGTTTCATTTGATATAGATAATCTTCAATCTGCATTTTTCAGAAACCGAAATCCTTCCCATCAAAATCTGTCGATTCTCACTTTTACTTCTTTTGTTGCCATCGATTCGCTTTAGCTCAACCAAGTCTGACTCTGATATCATTTGTTGCGGAAAGGGCAAGCGATTGAACAATAAAATAGACAGAATAAATAAAATAAATCGGACACTAGATTTATGCGGTTCGGTCATAAAGACTTACGTCCACGAGGAGAGCAGTAACGAATTCCACTTAGTGTTTCCCACTCGAGTCACTCAAACACACTTAGTGGAAATTACACACTCGAGTCACTCAAACACACTTAGTGTTTCCCAAGTCCCAATTACACCCAATAATTCACATAGTGTTTAGCCCCACAATTTCTCGCGAAAAAGGAATTATACACAAATTCTTACTACAATAATTTAATTAGCTACAAACACTTGAATCTTCTTGACATAATTGCTCGAACGAAATCAATGGAGAAAACTCCTCCCAAGCACTCGATAACGAATCGGCGCTTCAAAACCTTTTGCATCAACAACGGCCCAATTCTTATCCACGCATGGCCGTATATATATAGTGGACTTGAGGACTTTCCAATTATTGAAAGTCACTCATATGTAGACTAGGAAAGAATACATAAAGATATAAAATTAAGAAACCCACACTTACTAGGATTAGGAATTAAACTTTTGCTTTGGACTCAAACTTGAGACATATTTTCAACAAACTAGCGTTGAGATGAGAGAAGACAAAGACCACTTAACATTGGTATTAGAGCCTAGGTTGCCGACAAGTCTAGACTCAATAGTCACATAAAAGAGTTACAGTTGTTATAGCTCCGACCCAAGGCCCAAGAATGAAGGGGGAGATTGTTAAGGTTGTTCCACATGGTTGTGAAAGGAGCTTATGGTAGGAATATAAGTGTGAGGGAAAGCCTCATCTTTTGAACTAGCTTTTAGGGTGAGAGAAGCCCAAAATCACCCAACACTAATATGAGAGCCTAAGTTGATGAGTCTAGACCCAATATTCATATGGGAGAGTTACAAGTTATTGCGGCTTTGATCCAAACTCGATATATGAAGGGGAGATTGTTGATGTTGTCTCAGATATGTTGTGGATGGGCTAGTAGTCAGTTTGTAAGTGTGAAGGAAAGTCTTGAGATAGCTTTTGAGATAAGAGAAGCCCAAAATCACCCGTATAAGTGTGAATGAAAGCCTCATCTTTTAAACTAGCTTTTAGGATGAGAAAAGCCCAAAATCACCCAACACTAATATGAGAGCCTAAGTTGATAAGTTTAGACCTAATATTCATACGGGAGAGTTACAAGTTATTGCGGCTTCGATCCAAACTCAATGTATGAAGGGGAGATTGTTGATGTTGTCTCAGATATGCTGTGGATGGGCTAGTAGTCGGTTTGTAAGTGTGAAGGAAAGCCTTGAGATAGCTTTTGAGATAAGAGAAGCCCAAGACCACCCAACACTAGTATTAGAGCACAAGTCGCCAACAAATCTAAACCTAATAGTCACACGGGAGAGTTACGAGTTGTTGTAATTTTGACCCAAGCTCGATGTGTGAGGAGGAGATTGTTGAGGTTGTCCCACATTTATTGTGGAAGGGACTTGTGGTTGGTTTATAAGTGCGAGAAAAAATTTCACTCTTTGAGCTAACTTTTAGAGTGAGAAAGGTCAAAATCACTCAACACAAACACTTACCTAGATTGATACCAAGTCTTCGGACCTCTTGTTGAGCCATTTCCATCTAGAGTTACAAAACCGCCTTTGCGATTCAAAGAAGATCAGAATCATAAACTACTCTCCTTGGGTATACATCTATCAAGATCCCATTAAGATGTCATGAGTTCCATCAGAGTGATATAAATTAACAATTATCAATCACGTACGAGGTTTCCAAATACTCTCAACCTTTAACAATTCCCTCCAACCATAGGTAGCATCTGCACTGCAATTAGCAAACCTAACACTACCATTAGCATGAAAAGTGATCATAATAAAGATTTATCTGATTACTTTGTTGCCTATAGTATTCATGATTTTTATATTTTCTTCATGACTAGTTAAGAGAGGAAAGATTTCTTTGATGTAGTGGGACAATCATGCTAGTCTAATCCGATTTGTGCTAATGCTCCCAAGCAACGGCAACCATATAAACACCATTAGGAGCCAATGTCGATGTAATTGATAATCAAATTTCCCCATTTTTGTAATGCAGATGCAAACGACCTTGCCATAGTGGAGTCTTTGCAATTTGACTTCGCTACAATACAAGCCGCAACAAATGATTTCTCTCCCGAAAACAAGTTGGGTGAAGGTGGATTTGGTGAAGTTTTCCAAGTACGTATTACATATTAATTAGAAACAATCAAGAATGCTTTATATATGAATTGAACTTAATGGTGCCCAAAAAAAAAAACCCAAAGGAAACATGCAGTGTTTTTTTATGTTAGTTTTTAAGGAGTGGTTATAAGGGATTAAATGATGAATGCAAAACACTTTAGGGTATGCTTCCTAATGGACAAGAAATCGCGGTGAAGAGGCTATCCCAAAGCTCAAGACAAGGTGACGAGCAATTCAAGAATGAAGTTCTACTAGTTGCAAAGCTCCAACATAGAAACCTCGTACGGCTACTTGGATTTTGCTTGGAGGGAAAGGAAAAGCTACTAGCCTATGAGTTTGTGCCAAATAAAAGCCTTGATTACTTCTTATTTGGTATGTTGCAGTTTAATTTTCTTATCTAAAGAATGTATAATTTGCTTAAAATCAAATATTTGAGCTTTCACTAGCTGTGGAAACCTTGAAATTAAGAGGTTTTATGTTTTCTCAACTAATTATAACTTTTTAGTTAAGCAACCTTTGATTGATCAGAGTAAATATATTCACCTTGAGTTTTGGATAGGTGACACATGCTAGCACGTGATGAGTTTTGATGCAATGATGCAGATCCCCAAAAAAGTGGTCAATTGAATTGGCCATTACGATATAAAATAGTATCTGGGATTGCTCGAGGATTGCTCTATCTACACGAAGATTCTCGTCTCCGAATCATCCATCGTGACCTAAAATGTAGCAATATCTTGTTAGACAGTGAAATGAACCCGAAGATTTCGGATTTTGGCATGGCAAGGATTTTTGGAAGTGATCAAACTCAAGCTAGCACAAATAAAATTGTGGGGACTTTGTAAGTCAAAATTTTATAATAGATGACTTTGTAATTGGATGCTAGACTTGCTCATTTTATCTATTTCTACAATATACATATGGCTAATGTTCGGTTTTGCAGTGGTTACATGTCTCCAGAGTATGCAATGCATGGAGAGTTCTCAGTAAAATCTGATGTTTATAGTTTCGGCATACTACTTCTAGAGATCATTTGCGGCAAGAAAAATAACTTCTACCACCAATTAGATGGGGGCAAATACCTTGCTAGTTATGTAAGTTCAGTTGTTGTATTTTACACTGCACTCTTCGTAATTTTGGTAAAGTGAAATTGAAATTCCTTTGCAAAAACTTAGTCCTTTAGCTTGCAAATACGCTTATGGTTCTGTTCCTTAGCTACAAAGGATTTTTTGCAAGATTCAGATGTCTTGCATGATGAGTTGTTGAATTAATGCCGCAATTTTGTGAAGATTTTCTGGAATTATTCTTGTAGGTATGGAATCAATGGAGAGATGGCACACCCTTAAAAGTGTTGGACCCAGCTATCATGGATTCATATTTAAGAGATGAAGTACTCAGATGCCTGCACATTGGCTTACTATGCATTCAGGAAGATCCGACTATTAGACCCACCATGGCAACCGTAGTTCTCATGCTCAACAATAATTACTTTAATCCGCCATCGCCTCAACATCCAGCTTTCTTTGTCCAAAGTCGATTGCGGGGACTAAGCATCCCAATGAAAGAGCTTGAGTCGGACCAATCCATGAGGAGTACTGTGTCTTCATCTACCAATGGCATGTCGATTACTGAATTCTACCCTCGATGAATGGTGCTGCAAGCAAAATCTTTCTTCGTGGATGGTCTTCTAGTGAGATTTGTTGGCCTTCCACCTGGATTATTTATTAACAATAAGCAAACATCTATGTAAATGGAGAATAAGTTGTTAATTGTTCTAGAGGGTAGAGTGCTAAACGAAGAGTCTATACATGTTATTATGATTCATCTTAGACTTTGCTACTATTTGAGGCTAAATCACAAGTCGATCCACCATAATTTTGTGCATTTGTACATTATCATGTTTCTATACGACTCAATCCAGTTACTTCTCTTGTGTAGACTAAACAATCAAATTCAAGTGTTCATTAGCTAACCTAGTAGACTACACATTTCTTTACTATTGAAACTAGTTGGGTTTTGGTGTTGTTTAAAAATCTAAGTATTTTGAGTCTTTTTATTTTTTGGCAGTAGTATAACTCGAGACAAAAATTATCTATTTGTATTGTCAATGTACTTTCTCTTGTGAAATCATGAATAAATTTATTACAGTTGTGTCTAATATTTTGGCTGAAAAAGAATATCTCAAATCTAGCATAATTCTATTATTTTGTGCTTAGAATTACACATTTCTTGCTCTTCTGAAAAGTACATTACTATTAGAAAGATTAAAGTGTTTCTCCACTTTTCATATCCAAAAAGACCCTTCTTAGTTTTATAAAGTAAGAGCCTAACAATTACCCAAATGTTACAGCCCTTGTCTTCCAAACATTATTTTAGTTTTCATTATTTCTCATCAATCTAACAATTTCAAAGAGGTCGCCATGATGTCTTTGTCACTACTCCAAACAACTTCTTTTCTCCATTTAAGACATCTAATTTTGTTTCCAAAGTTAAAGACGTTGCTGATCTTAACGTTGGAAATTCCTTTGATGGTGTTGATTATAGACCATCTACTTCTTTCAGTGGTACTCATTCAACTTTCAGAGATATCCATAGCAGTGGATATGGAAAGCCGTATTATGTCCATAATAATTATACCCTGATACTACGGTAATGATGTAAAAGTCTCTTAGAAGTCCGTATAAACAGATATAGTAACCATCTCCCTCAATGTATTTGTCTTGCTGCATATTTTTTTGCTGCACCATGCTCTCGTTTGGCATGCCTCTCGCAATCTAGCAGATACAATGAAGACACATAATGGTAGCCAATGTTCTCTAAAAAGAAGCTTGTCGCACCTCCCTCTCGCGTCCCGGAGACTAATGGCTCGGCTAAATGTCTTTATCAGGGTTTTAGCCCAGGCTCTCCTAAGCTCTCACCAATTCACGACTTAAGGTTTGAGTTTTTAACATGCAATTAAATTTCATTTAAAAAGGAGTCACCACTAATTAATTTGGGGTGGGTGGGTCGAAAATATTGAGAAAATATTTTAAGTAAAAAATATTGAGAGAAATATTTTACTCAATTTTGTCAATTTGGGGTGGGTCGATTAGAAATCCAAGTAAAATATTGAGAGAAATATTTTACTCCTGCGCAACTAGAGAAATTAGGATCGGGGACTTGATTACACTAGTTAATCACTAATGCCCTTCCAGTACCTAATCAATTTGGGGTGGGTCGATTAGAAATTCAAGTAAAATATTGAGAGAAATATTTTACTCCTGCACAACTAGAGAAATTAAGATTTGAGACTTAATTACACTAGTTAATCACTAATGCCCTTCTAGTACCTAATCTTGTTTAAACCCTCAGGTTCAATATTCTTTTTGAATTTTTCAATAATTTTTCCATGCATTGTTGTAACAAACATTTTTTGGCTTTTTTTGATTTTTTTTTGGGAAAATATGAAATATTTTTGGATTTTCTTTGTTTTTCTGGAAAATATGAAATATTTTTGAATTTTTCTGACTTTTTTTTTGGGGGAATTATAAACTTTATTTTTTTTATTTTTTTGATTCTTCTGAAAATATAAATTTTATTAATTTTTTTATTATGGGTTTTTTCGAAAATTTTTTTAATTTTTTTTAATATTATTATAATATTAAAAGGAACCGGGTCGGATTCCCGGGTTGGGACCGACCCAGATCGTCCATGAGCCCAGCCCAATATTTTTGAAAAAACACTCCTTGAGCCCAAAACAAAGCCAAGCCCACCTTCCAATTAAAAAAACCAGCCCACTATTAACAATGGCCCACTAAAGAAAAACCCTAGCCCAAGAACCAAATCGAACCCGGTTGGGCAAACCTGCGGGCGAACCCGCGGGCCGACCCGGTTTCCTCCTCAGCTGCGGCTCACCCACTGCGACCGAGACGACGACGTCAAGCGTCGCCCCCTCGCCTCCGCCGCGCCGAGGGCTTACCTTGACGCCGTCGCTGGCTGCATGGAGTTGATGGTTGGTCCACGACCGACCGGTCGTGTCAAGCCGGCGGCCGCCGTTAGCAGGGACAGGTCGGGATGACTGTTAGGTGAATTGCAAGTGTACAATATCAACAAGTAATAAAGTGATGAGTGAGTATCGTTCCCACAAGGACTGTTTTTTTTTTATTTTATCCAATTACTTACAAAGTGATCAATTCAAAAATCTAGCTAACCAAATCGAAAAGATGAGTAAAAAGTAAACTAAACCAACTAAAATACTAAAATATAGAAAAGGTCAAAACTTAAAGAATTAAAAACTAAGTAAAATTAATCTAAAGCAAATTCAAGATCACCAGGGTTAGAGCATCCAACTTCACTTAATCATTCATAATTAATTTTCTTAACTTTTCATGCAACAAATTAATTTCCAATTGTGTTGGCGAAATTTCCCTAAGATGGATTAAAAGCCGACCTCGGTCTAATAATCCCTAATTAGATATGTTAACCCACACTAACCTTAGGTGAATTTAAACTACCTAAAAGCATTAAGTTCTTGTGGAAATTCCCGGATTTAATCTAAGTAGTCCCAACCTAGATCTACTACCGTAGCCACATAAATAATCTTGTGTACCTTGACCTAGATTTAATTTATGGTTCAATATCACTAATGCGCATGCACACAATCTCCACCCGGTATCATGTATACATAAAAAATCATTCAAAAGTTGGCCGGACTTAAAAAGCATTAAGATCATGATAAAGAACGACACAATCAAAAATTCTATTGCATGAAAGTCTTTAAAAATTAATCAATCATGATTAAGATCCAATGGAGCTCTAACAAAAGAAATTTAGAACATAGTAAAAATTAAACTAACAAGAATTAAAGAAAACATAGTACTAAATAAAAACAAATTCACCGAATTGAGAAACAAGGAGCTTCAGGTTTGTCTCCTCCTTCTCTCCTTGACATGCATCAACTCCACTAAAATAGAAGAACAAAATCTAAAACCTAAAATCTTCTGTAGAGATGGTGGCTCCCAGGATTCTCCTCTTTTGCGGCATAAAAGCAGTTTATATAGCCTCCAAAAATCTGCCCTAGGTTGACTCCTACTAGGATTTAGAAAAGATTCCTCCTTGATTTTCTTTGAACTTTATCTTCAATCATGGTCAAATTCTCCAAATATCTAATTTGGGCTGTCTTTTTCTTCAAGATGAAATATTCTGAAAGATATTGCAATATTCGGAAGATCGAAAATATTTCATACAAAATAAAATTACGTGAGTAGCAATTAAATTCACCCAAAAATTCCTCAAAATTTAGCAAATATCAAGTCTAAATTAGCAAGAATACTCTATTAAAAATAGAGTTATCAATTACCCCCAACTTAGAAATTTGCTAGTCCTCGAGCAAACAATAAACAAACCTCATCTCCAATTATCAATATCCATTCATAATTACGTGAAATCACAACTCAATAGAAAAAATAAATCCCATCAATCCAAAATCAATACATAAGCTATGTCTAACCTTAACTATGCAATCCGTGTGTATGTGTGCCCCTTGACTTTCCAAATCATGTATACTCAAATAAATCAAGTTGATATGCAACACTCTAAACTCAAGATCCACTAACCAAGTCTCATAGATTTGTTTTTCAATTCTCTCTCCACTATTGAAAACTAATACTCATTCAAAAATCAATAGGTCTTTAAGGCTTATAATGTGGCTTGGCTAAGAGGAGGGTATAAAGGATTTAAGCTCAACAAACCCCATAAACATATCAATTCTCAAAGCATTTGAATTAAATAAGATTCAAGACATATCATCCATATGCTTACACTATTATAGCCATGTAATTCATAAACACTCAACACTTTAAAGCTTCCATTATTTCTCTTTCCACGCTGTACGGCGAAGTTCCTTCCTAAGTCCCTTTCATAGTGCAATGCTAACCCATTGAGTATCCAAAGGCTCACTCAAGTTGAAAGTTAGCGGTAGGGATCCGTATGAGCCGTACTAGAGTAAATAACTTTCACTTTATAACTTGCACTTTTTTTTTCTTGCTTTCTTTTCTTTTCTTTTTCTTCTTCTTTTTTCTTTTTCTTCATCTTTTTTTCTTTTTTCTTTTTTTTTCAATTTTTTTTTCATGACTATTTCAAGCTTCAGGCAACTTCGGACACATCAAGAATTCATAACTATTAAAGTAGCTTTAAGGATAAACATGCTTATGGGGTATAAGGTAAAGTAATACATTTGGATCAGCATTATAAGGTCATCAAAGAAAAATAGGCTAATTAAGCTCAAAAGGGTACTAGTGATCAAGTAATAAGGTAGGCTTGAAAGGCTCAAACGATCCAAAGAATGCCTATATCACCTTCTTGATTGAGTATAGCATATTAATTTCAAGAGAATATCAAACAAATTCTAAGACTTAGGTGAGTTCTAAAGAATTGCATACTTCCCATTGATCTTTTCTAAGCACACATAACTCAAAAGGCAAGGATAAGTGCTCAAAATATGGATTGCATAATCAAGATTAAGACTAACTCATATATCAATAACCAATTGAACAAGATTTATATTCCCCTAAGAATTACAACAACTCATAATCATGAAAAGGATATCAATCTTGTAGATTACGGTTCAAAATCATCATCTCCTATAAAGTTTGCTTCAAAAATATTTCAAAAATTTTAAATAAGCGCAAATATTTTCAAGATTAGCAAAAGTTTTAGCACAAAAAATTTCAAAATTTTCGATCCCCTACCCCCAACTTAAAATGAAGCATTGTCCTCAATGCATAAAAATAAAGAATTAAATACGAGGCAATGAGGCCAACAAATTAGAGTAAAGTTCGAAATACTCCCCGGAGATGTGAAGATGGCAATTGTCCATGTTGAATCACGCCCGAAGGTGAGGAATGGTTCGGATGTGTCGTTAGAGGTTGCTCGCAGAAAATTTCTTAGCTTCATGATCGCATGGCTATACGCCTATAACCCCTCTTCTACCTATCGTGTGCACTACTATCTCTGCAAAATAGAAAATTCATCACCACAAAAATTCTTCTTTTTTTTTTTTTTCAATTTTTTTTAAGACAAAATGCAAACCAAAAAAAAAAAAAAAAAATAGAAGCTTAAAAACTTGGGTTGCCTCCCAAGAAGCGCTTGCTTTATAGTTCGCAGCCGAACTCTTCTCATGCTTTTAAGTAAGTGGAACCAAGGTGATGACAGATGCTTGAGCATTGAAACCTCCTCCATAGTAGTGCTTAAGCCTATGACCGTTTACTTTAAAAGTCCCCTCATTCTCTTTGATAATCTCAACAACTCCAAAAGGGAATACTTTGGTGATGGTGTAAGGACCGGTCCATCTAGACTTCAACTTTCCCGGAAACAAACGAAGACGAGTTATATAACAAAACTTTTTCACCCACATGAAACTCCTTTCTTAGGATGTGTCGATCGTGCCATCTCTTTGTTTTCTCTTTGTAAATTCTTGCACTTTCGTATGCATCATTGCGCATCTCTTCCAATTCATCTAACTGAAGCAATCTTTTCTCACCTATTGCTGCATATCAAAGTTCAGTTTTTGCAAAGCCCAATATGCTTTATGCTCCAACTCAACGAGTAAATGGCATGCTTTACCAAATAAAAGTCGAAAAGGTGACATATCAATAGGAGTTTTGAAAGCGCTTCTATAAGCCCATAAAGCATCATCAAGTTTTATTGCCCAATCCTTCCTATTAGTATTCACATCTTTTCCAAAATTCTCTTTATCTCCCTATTAGATATCTCGGTTTGACCACTAGTTTGGGGATGATAAACGGTAGCTACCTTATGAGTGACTCCATATTTATGCAAAAGTGACTCAAATTGTTTATTCATGAAGTGTGTGCCTTGGTCACTTATAATAGCCTTAGGTGTGCCAAATCGAGTAAAGATATACTTTTTCAAGAAATTACAAACAACCCTAGCATCATTAGAGTGCAAAGCCACGGCCTCTACCCATTTAGACACATACTCACAAGCAACTAATATGTAAGTGTTACCAAAAGAAGGTGGAAACGGACCCATGAAGTCAATGCCCCAAACATCAAATAATTCACACACCATGATATTGTTTAAGGGCATCTCATGCCTTCTAGATATATTTCCAGTCCTTTGACACCTATCACAATGAGAAACATAAGCATGTGCATCCTTAAAAAGAGTAGGCCAATAAAATCCACATTGTAAAATTTTAGCAGCAGTTTTGGTGGCACCATAGTGACCACCTGCCTCTCCATCATGGCAATGAAAAAGAATGTTAGGAATTTCTTCCTTAGCAACACAACGTCTAATTATTCGGTCAGCACATACCTTAAACAAGTAAGGATCCTCCCAAAAGTAGTGTCTAACATCGGAGAGAAACTTTTTCCTTTGTTGATAATTCAAGTCAGGGGGAAAGATGTCACTTACCAAATAGTTCACAATATCTGCATACCATGGAGTTTCGATTTTCAAGGAAAATAGTGCTTCATCGAAAAAGTCATCCAAAATTGGTACCTCATCGCTAGGGGCATTCGGTAACCTAGATAGGTGATCGGCCACAAGATTCTCGGTCCCTTTCTTGTCCTTAATCTCTAAATCAAACTCTTGAAGCAACAAGATCCAACGAATTAACCTTGGTTTCGCATCCTTCTTTGCCGACAAATACTTTAAAGCTGCATGATCAGTATAGACAATCACTTTAGAGCCAATCAAATAAGAACGGAATTTATCAAAAGCAAAAACAATTGCTAAAAGCTCCTTCTCGGTAGTGGCATAATTCAATTGGGCTCCATTAAGGGTTCGGCTAGCATAATAGATGACTTGAAAAATTCGGTCCTTCCTTTGACCAAGCACGGCTCAATGGCATAATCGCTAGCATCACACATCAACTCAAAAGGCAAACTCCAATCTGGTGGTGTCATTATAGGAGCCGAAATCAGCTTCTCCTTTAATATCTCAAATGCCCGCAAACACTTGGAGTTAAAATCAAACTTAACATCTTTTTCAAGCAATTTCGTAAGTGGTCTTGCAATCTTGGAAAAGTCCTTTATGAATCGCCTATAAAACCCTGCATGTCCTAAAAATCCTCGAAGTAATTTAACAGAAGTAGGAGGTGGTAATTTGGAGATAACTTCAATTTTGACTTGATCCACCTCAATACCTCTAGCAGATATTTTATGGCCCAAAACTATCCCTTCCTGCACTATAAAATGACACTTCTCCCAATTTAGCACAAGGTTAGTCTCTTCGCATCTTTGTAACACCAAAGCTAAATTATGCAAGCATGAATCAAAAGATGTACCAAAAACAGAGAAATCATCCATGAAAATCTCAATGTATTTCTCTATCATGTCGAAAAAAATAGCCATCATGCATCGTTGAAAAGTAGCGGGGTGCATTACAAAGACCAAAAGGCATCCTTCTATATGCAAATGTACCATATGGACAAGTAAATGTAATCTTTTCTTGATCATTAGGTGCAATAGGGATTTGGTTATACCCCGAATATCCATCCAAAAAACAATAATATTCATGTCCCGAAAGTTTTTCTAACAATTGATCAATGAAAGGTAAAGGAAAGTGATCTTTACGAGTAGCATCATTCAATTTTCTATAATCCATGCAAACTCGCCAACCTCACTTTGCCCTAGTTGGAATTAATTAATTCTTTTCATTGGTTAGAACAGTCATACCTCCTTTTTTGGCACTACTTGCACGGGACTTACCCAATCACTATCAGAAATTGGATAGATAATACCCGCATCGAGTAATTTAATTACTTCGGTTTTCACAACTTATTGCATTTTTGGATTGAGCCTCCTTTGTGGCTGGATGACTGTTTTGTATTGCTCCTTCATCAGAATTTTGTGCATGCAAATCGAAGGGCTTATTCCTTTTATATCCGCAATGGTCCATCCAATTGCACTCTTATGCTCTCTAAGCACTCTAAGTAACTTCTCCTCCATCACCCCTGTCAAAGAAGAAGAAATAATCACTAGATAAGAAACACCATCAAGAAAAGCATATTTTAAATAAGAAGGTAAAGGTTTAAGCTCAAGAGTTGGTGGTTCTTCAATGGAAGGCTTGGGCTTCTTTGCACTTGACTCCAATTCTTCAAATTTTTGTGATTTCCATCTCGGACATAGTGGACTTGCTTCTAAAAACTCAACGGCCTCTCTAATTTCTTCATGCTCAGTTTTTTTCTTTTGGCTGAACCAAACATGCCTCTATAGGATCTTGAGTTGTGGTCAATTCAAGCACGGTCTTTACTTCACCGTCTATGGTATCTATCTTCAAGCAATCACTTGGTCCCTCAGGGTTTTTCATGGCTTTGAGGACATTGAAAGTGACTTGATCTTCTCCCACTCTAAGGATCAATTTTCCTTGTTGTACATCAATGAGAGCTCTTCCCGTGGCTAGGAATGGTCGGCCCAAAATAATAGGAACTTCATAATCCTCCTCCATCTCTAGCACGACAAAATCCGCTGGAAAGATAAATTTATCCACCTTTATTAAAACATCCTCCACTACGCCTCTTGGATATTTGATAGATCTATCCGCCAATTGTAAAGACACGGTGGTCGCTTTTACTTCTCCTACACCTAGTTTCACAAACACCGAATAAGGCATTAGATTTATACTAGCACCAAGATCACATAAAGCTTTATTAAAGTAAGCATCACCAATATTGCATGGAATAGT
Organism: Corymbia calophylla; assembly: GCA_014182845.1. Taxonomy (NCBI): domain Eukaryota; kingdom Viridiplantae; phylum Streptophyta; class Magnoliopsida; order Myrtales; family Myrtaceae; genus Corymbia; species Corymbia calophylla. Next base: position 21,188,881 of record CM024701.1, on the reverse strand, counting down.
AAAACTCCCTGGATCTTTTAATTTTGGTGGTAGCTTATTTTGAAGGATGGCCGAACATTCCTCATTCAACTTCACGCCTCATACTCCTCTAACTTCCTTTTGTTAGCTAGGATCTCCTTCAAAAACTTGGCATAGCTTGGCATTTGAGCTAGAGCATCTACAAAAGGAATATTAATGTGCAACTCTTTAAGATAATCAAAAATTTTTGAAAATTGCTTATCTTGCTTGTGTTTGGCTAGCCTCTCCGGAAAAGGAATAGGTGGAACATAAGGCATTGGAGATGGCTTGCTCTTTTGTGGCTCATCCTTTTGTTTGATCTCGGTGGAAGATTTGTCCTTGTTCTCGTCTTCTACTTCCTCATCTTGATCTTGCTTTCCAACTTTTTTTCCACTTCTCAATGTAATTACCTTTGCGTTCTCCATGGGATTCCTCTCGGTATCACTTGGCAAGGCACCACTTTGTCTCTCATTAATTCTCGAGCTAGTTGCCCCACTTGCTTCGTTGGATGTATGCCCTAAAGCTACTATGTAATAGTTACATATTAGGGATTTCAGTTGTACTATTATCAATGGCAATGACGTATTCATTCATTTGTCCAATTATTTTATATTTATGAATGATTCCATAAGATCGGTTGCAACTAGACCTATTCTTGAGACGTCAAGAATATTGTGACGGGTTCATAGTTAGACTGAATCTTTAAACTGTTCCCCGGTCAATGGATTATTGAGTGGATATTTATAATCTGTTGAGACCGGTGTGTTCTTAACTTCACCATTAAGTATTGGATACTTAAGGGAATGATGAGTTGCAATTCATTAGGTATTATGATACACGAGTTAGAACACAGGTGTTTGTATTAGACAAATTCACTGAACGTGACGCATATGGAACGATTAGCAACATGGAAGCTTTTAGCGTGGTCAATGTCTAATTGTTCATGCTTTGGTCTTGTGTAAATAATCCTTAGACCTGAGGTACAGTGTTAACTTGTGTATCGAGCAACTATGGTTCACGGGTGCATATAATGCCGGGTCGTTGATCCGTCTTTATACCCGATGGTCATAGTTTGTTCATATACGAAGTTACACACGTGTACGCAATATGGAATCTGTCTCCTTATTACATACAAGGTATTATAATGATGTCCTATGCAATTTGATTATGACAATGTATTGAAATCCTCGGCCGAGGTTGTAACCGAGAATAAATTGTTTGTGTCTCGAACAAATGCATGTCAATTAGATTTGTGCATATGATCGAATTGGTGACTTGACAAATATTCCATGGTCTTTGTTTGATCGGGACATAGTAAGACAGAGGGATTAAATTACACTGTAGCAGAAACTTATAGGTTCATTATATTCTTAAAACATTTGCACTATCTGGGTAGCCATGACATATTGCTAGATGTCAATCATGGCTTGTAGGACCCAAAGATTAATCGGGACAATTAATTCTTTTGGCAGTACTAATGTGTTAGTACAAGTCTTACTACCAGCTTAGTGATGAACCTAGGGATGTCACACACCATAACCAATCTAGATAACGTGGAACAAGAGAGAAATAATTTTGCAAATATGTTTGCAATTATTAAAGTCGCATTGAGTCGACATGAAATTAAATTAAATGTGATTTAATTTAATTTGTATTATAGTCACGAGCCTATGTGCATATGATGCACACGCATGCCCAAAGTGGATACATATTAATGTACCCTAAATGCGCACACAAAGATTATTTTGTTTTTTATTTTTGGAAATTGATTAATTAAATTATGCATGCGGTCAACAACAATTGCTGACCGCATGCAACGCACTCATGTGCGTTTTTTAAAATAAAAAATAAAAATAAGAATTAATGCATGGCATGATGGTCAGCAATTGCCGACCATCATGCATGCACGATCAGCAATGGTTGCTGATCGTGCGCATGCAAGGCACGATCAGCAACCGTTGCTGATCGTGCGCATGCACAAGGCACGATCGGCAACCGTTGCCGATCGTGCGCGCAAGGCACGATCGGCAACCGTTGCTGATCGTGCGCATGAAAGGCACGATCAGCAACGGTTGCGGATCGTCCCCACGATCGGCAACGGTTGTCGATCGTAATCGCGCGTGGGTGGTTATCCGTGAGTGGTTATCCATGCGTAACCGCTCGTAAAAATAATTCTTATATAAAGCGTGAGTGTGCGGTTTTGTGCGGGTACGTACGTAAAACGAAAAAGAGAGGAGAAAGGTTTTTCTCTTATTTGGGCTGTGGCTGAAAATACCAAGGATACGAAGGATTATCTCCACGAAGTTGCTAGCACAATCGTAGTGGTGATTATCCGCAAGTTCTCTCCTTCGTTCGACGTCCATTGGTGGTGTGTCTGAACTAGAGGTCCGACGTTTGTGGGGCTCGAACGAAGAACATTTGAACCAGTTCGTTTAAAGCGCGCTTCGAGAGGTAATTCGTTTAACCCCCTTCTTATAATCAGATTTTTGATTGAAACGCACGAACAACGCCTTTGGAGAAACATGTATAGAAATATTTCTTTTTGTTTCCGCTGCGTTTATATTAATTTGCCTATACATGATTCATGAAAACCCAACAAAGTGGTATCGAGCCAACCTTAGGCGTTTTTTTTATAGTGCGTTTAATTGATTTATAGTTCATAGATTTTTGCGTAGATGTTGATTAATTTATGTGATAAATTTAATCAACTATGCAAAATTGGAACTAAATCAATTTTGAATCAAAAATCCATAACTTGTTATATTTTGCATTTATGTTTTGCAAATGATTCGCAATTGTGAATTTAAAGATGACGACGCAACTTCCGTTTGGAATCGCACTCGTGAACTTTTTCATCGATTTGATTTCTTGACGTAATTTGCGTTGTTCGGCTTTAAATTTATTAAATGCAGAATTTTTATTTATGCCTTCTAGATCTTTAAATTTAGAATTTATGGCTCGTAAGGAATGGTGGTGATCATGGAAAAATCTCTAATCATTATGATTGTTGTATGGATGAATGTATGATAATTATAGGTATTCATTTCTGGGTTGTAATTATTAAATGAAGGCTGCGTCATTCCTTTTATTTTATTTATTTTAATTTTTCATGAAATGTAATTTTAGCATAGTTTATTATATCAATTGTTGATGTAAATGCTACAAGTTCAAGAGGAGCCATTGGAGGAGCCATTAAGCCGGAGAGCTCTATGGGCCCGGTCTTTGAAGAGTTCAAAGATTGAAGAAGAAGTGAAGAGCAAGTCCCTCTAATTAAAACATTAAAATGGCTAAATGGGTCTCATTGGCTCGAGACCCATTGAACCATAATTCCATGATCACCACATAGGATAGATGTTTATGTGATATCTATTTATTTTTGTGTTTATGTTATCGTGCATGTTAAATCGGTTAATGTGCAAAGTGAGACCGTTAATAACGACCCAAATCTCCTTATTAATAATATTAAGTCGAAACGGGTTTCGGACTCGTGGCCTACCATCGTCGTGGTTTGATCCAATATTATGGTGGTTAATTGATCGGCTATGGATACATAGGGGTTAATTACCATTCATAATATTGGACCACTCCATTATGCATATGATGCTGTGAGGTTGGAACCAAATGATTTCTAATAACTGTCAGGTGAAGAAATCGTTTGTGCTTTCAATACTTGCATGAGACGATGGGTTAGACTTAACTATGATCATGATGCCAATAACTGTTAGGTGAGGCTTTCATGGTCTAGAGGCCAAAGTTATGATTGGGACTCGCATATGATGCGTTGAACAAGTTGGTTCACTCACTAAGTTCATAGGACACCAATAACTGTTAGGTGAGGTGGGCTTTGGGCTGGTGGGACTCCAATCCCCACTAGTAATCTTTACCCAACAAAGATTACCGCTTCCCATCTTAAGGAGTATGGGATTCGAATATAAATTTAGTGGGAGGATCTATTTCATTTAAAGGCCAAAATGAAATAGTTATTTTGAAAGATACAACGGCTAACAATTTATTTTCTGCAACAGATATATTATTACTCTGAAAATGGTGACTACAAACCCACTCGCTTCTATTCTTGACAAGAATTGTTTGACTTGGACCCAATTTCACTTGACGGGTGAGGAATTTGAGAATTGTTCTCAATTCGGAAAAAAATTGGGTATGTGCTTGATGAAAATATGCCAAAGTCCTTTCTGAGGGTGGGACCCAAGAGGAACGTGTCACTTATGATAAGTGGCATGACGATGACTTAAAAGTTAGGTCATATATGCTTGCTTCGATGAATAATGAATTACGAAGAAGTATGAATCTATGGAAGATGCTAGGTCGATCATTTTGCACTTAAAGGATTTCTTTGATGAGAATGGTCGAACCTCTAGATATGAGATATCTAAGGCATTGTACCGTATGAGGATGGCTGAAGGATCATCGTTAATGATCATGCTTTGAAAATGATCGGCACATTGAAGAATTGGCTAGGCTGAATCTCGTTATGGACAACGAGTTAGCTGTGGATTTGATCCTCCAATCTTTGCCCGATTCCTTCTCTGGTTTTGTCCAAAACTTTCACATGCATAAGATGGAGAAAACTCTTGCTGAGTTACATAGCATGCTGGTAGTTTATGAGAAGGAAATGCATAACACGAGGCCAAATGTAGTGGCTATGGCTAAGGCTTCTTCTTCAAAGAGTAAGACTGTCTTGAAGAAAAATAACTGGAAGAGGCCAATCAAACCTGTTGTGCAACCAAAACCCAAGATTGAAAAAGGAAAATGTCATTACTGTGGTGTCAAAGGGCACTAAAGGAGGAACTGTAAAAAACACTTCGCGAGTTTGAAGGTCAAGCCCTAGGACCAACCTTGTGAAGGTATGGTATCTATGCTTATTGAAACTAATCTTATGGTTAATGCTGAATCTAGCTCATAGGTTCTAGATTCTGCTGCAACTTCACATATTTGTATGTCTTTGTAGAATCTGGAAATAAGCAAGATGCTAAGGCGAAATGAGATTGTCCTGACATTTGCCAATGGAGCAAGAGTTGCTGCATTAGCTATAGGGACTTTTCGTTTATGTTTGCCTTCTGGACATGTATTGGTTTTAAAGAACTGTTTGCATTACAAGAATGCTGTTAGGAACATCATCTCTATACCTCGTTTAGGTAAAGAGAATTATGAATTTTCTTTTGCTGATGATGTATGTTCTATTTATCAAAATAGAAGATGTGTTGGTTCTGGCTTATTAACCAATAATCTTTATACCATTACAATGTCCGGTAATGCGATTACCAATGTCAATAAGCAAAATAGAATTGATATAAATGCCATAACTAATAAACGCGTCCTAGAGACAAATCCAAATAAAAAGTATGTTTGGCATCTTCGATTAGGTCATATTGGAGAAGATAGAATTAACAAGTTGAGTAATGATGGATACATTGATCCATCAATGTTTGAGTCATACTCGACTTGTGAGGCATGTCTTTTAGGAAAAATGACCAAAACGCCCTTTGTGGGACATAGTGCACAAGCTGCTGACATATTGAGATTAATACATACAGATGTATGTGGACCAATTAATGAAACTGCTAGAGGTGGTTATTCTTACTTCATTACCTTCGCCGATGATCAGTCACGGTATGGTTATTTATACCTAATGAAGTATAAATCTAAATCCTTTGAAAAGTTCAAGGAATTCAAGATCGAAGTTGGGAAACAAACAAGAAAATGTATTAAGACTCTTCGATCGGATCGAGGAGGTGAATACCTTAGTACTTGAATTTTTGGACTATCTAAAAGAGAATGGCATTTTATCACAATGGACACCTCCGGAACTCCCGTACATAATGGTGTATCTCGAACGAAGAAATCGTACTTTATTAGATATGGTTCGATCTATGATGAGTTACACCGATTTACCTATATCCTTTTGGGGATATGCCCTTGAGACAGCTACATATATATATAATATAGTGCCTTCCAAATCTGTTCCAACTACGCCCTATGAGATATGGCATAGTAGGAAACCAAGTCTTAATCATATTAAGATTTGGGGTTGTCCAGCTTTCGTTAAAAAGCTAAAAATGGACAAATTGGAGGCAAGATCTGAACAAGGTCGCTTCATTGGATATCCAAAGGAAACTCTTGGATATTATTTCTATTTTCATTCGGACCAAAGAATTTTGGTGAGCGAGCACGCTTCTTTTCTTGGAGAATCGGTTCGTCCAAGAAGGTGGTGATGCGGGCGGAAAATAGTCTTACAAGAAGAAAATAATGAAGTACCAAACAATCGAGTTCAGATACCAATCTCTGATTCAGTGGGAGCTTCTGATACACAACCTCTTAGGAGAAGTGCGAGAACGTCTCGCCCACCCGCTCGTTATAGACACTCGGTTGATCTTATTGAACCATTATTCATTGTGAATGATAGTGATCAACCCGGTGATCCTAAAACCTATGAGGAGGCGATGTCGGACATCGATTACTAGTAAATGGCTAGAAGCCATGAAATCTGAAATGGATTCAATGTATTCCAATGATGTTTGGACCTTAGTTGACCTGCCTGATGGTATTGTACCAATTGGCTGTAAATGGATCTTCAAGAGGAAGATGAATGCTGAAGGTCAAATTGGAACTTACAAAGCACGGCTGGTGGCGAAAGGATATCGTCAGAAAGAAGGAATCGATTATGACGAAACTTTCTCACCTGTGGCCATGCTAAAATCCATTCGGATTATGTTGGCTATAGCTGCACACCTTGATTATGAGATATTCCAAATGGATGTTAAAACGGCTTTTCTAAATGGTTTTCTCGAGGAGGATATCTATATGGAACAGCCACGGGGTTTTGAATCCAATGGTGAAAATCGGAAGGTGTGTAAGCTTAAGAGATCTATTTATGGACTCAAACAAGCCTCCAAAAGTTGGAACGTCCGTTTTGATGAGGTAGTCAAAACGTTTGGCTTCATCAAAAATCCGGATGAACCTTGTGTATACAAGAAGATCAGTGGGAGTGCAATTGCATTTCTAGTTTTGTATGTCGATGATATACTTTTGATTGGGAATGATGTACCAATGATATCATCGATAAAACTATTCTTGTCACGAAATTCTCCATGAAAGACTTAGGAGAGGCAACCTATATTTTAGGTATCAAGATCTATAGAGATAGATCGAGACGATTGATTGGCCTCTCACGGTCTACGTACATAGACAAGGTGTTAACACGTTTTAACATGCAATGTTCCAAAGAGGATTATTGCCTTTTAGGCAAGGGATCCGTCTTTCTAAGGAGATGTGTCCCAACACTTCTGAAGAAAGAGAGCGGATGGCGAAGATACCATATGCATCCGCTATTGGAAGCATAATGTATGCTATGCTATGTACTAGACCTGATATTGCGCATGCTGTAAGTATTACTAGCGAGATATCGGGCGATCCGGACAAGAACATTGGATAGCAGTCAAGAATATTCTTAAGTACTTGCGAAGGACTAAGGATTTATTCTTGATATATGGAGAAGGAGAATTTAAAGTTATAGCTTATACGGATTCCGATTTTCAATCGGATCCTAATGATTATAAGTCTACGTGCAGGTTTGTCTTTACATTAAATGGTGGCGCAGTTAGTTGGAAAAGTTCCAAACAAAGCATAACTGCTGATTCCACCACTGAGGCAGAGTATGTAGCTGCTTCTGAAGCAGCAAAGGAAGCCGCTTGGATGAAGAAGTTTATTTCTGAACTTGGAGTCGTTCCTTCAATTGAGCAACCGATTACATTGTTTTGTGACAACAATGGGGCGATAGCTCAAGCTAAGGAACCAAGGTCTCATCAGAAGTCCAAGCACATTGAGAGACGCTTCCATCTCATCAGAGAAATTGTTGGGAGAGGTGATATCGCCTTGCAGAAAATTGCCTCGGCTGAAAACGTGGCAGATCCCTTCACTAAGGCCTTACCTCGCCTTCTTTTTGAAAGGCATACTGACAAAATGGGTTTGAGGTACCAGACAAGTTGGCTTTAGTGCAAGTGGGAGATTGTTGGATGTATGCCCTAAAGCTACTATGTAATAGTTACATATTAGGGATTTCAGTTGTACTATTATCAATGGCAATGACGTATTCATTCATTTGTCCAATTATTTTATATTTATGAATGATTCCATAAGATCGGTTGCAACTAGACCTATTCTTGAGACGTCAAGAATATTGTGACGGGTTCATAGTTAGACTGAATCTTTAAACTGTTCTGGTCAATGGATTATTGAGTGGATATTTATAATCCTGTTGAGACCGGTGTGTTCTTAACTTCACCATTAAGTATTGGATACTTAAGGGAATGATGAGTTGCAATTCATTAGGTATTATGATACCTGAGTTAGAACACAGTGTTTGTATTAGACAAATTCACTGAACGTGACGCATATGGAACGATTAGCAACATGGAAGCTTTTAGCGTGGTCAATGTCTAATTGTTCATGCTTTGGTCTTGTGTAAATAATCCTTAGACCTGAGGCACAGTGTTAACTTGTGTGTCGAACAACTATGGTTCACGGGTGCACATAATGCCGGGTCGTTGATCCGTCTTTATACCTGATGGTCATAGTTTGTTCATATACGAAGTTACACGTGTACGCAATATGGAATCTGTCTCCTTGTTACATACAAGGTATATAATGTTGTCCTATGCAATCTAATTATGACAATGTATTGAAATCCTCGGCCGGGGTTGTAACCGAGAATAAATTGTTTATGTCTCGAACAAATGCATGTCAATTAGATTTGTGCATATGATCGAATTGGTGACTTGACAAATATTCCATGGTCTTTGTTCGATCGGGACATAGTAAGACAGAGGGATTAAATTACATTGTAGCCAAAACTGACAGGTTCATTATGTTCTTAAAGCATTCACACTATCTGGGTAGCCATGACATATTGCTAGATGTCAATCATGGCTTGTAAGACCCAAAGATTAATCGGGACAATTAATTATTTTGGGAGTACTAATGTGTTAGTACAAGTCTTACTACCAGCTTAGTGATGAACCTAGGGATGTCACACACCATAACCAATTCAGATAACGTGGAACAAGAGAGAAATAATTTTGCAAATATGTTCGCAATTATTAAAGTCGCATTGAGTCGACATGAAATTAAATTAAATGTGATTTAATTTAATTTGTATTATAGTCACAAGCCTACGTGCATATGATGCACATGCATGCCCAAAGTGGATACATGTTAATGTACCCTAAATGCGCACACAAAGATTATTTTTTTTTTTTTATTTTTGGATTAATTGATTAATTAAATTATGCATGCGGTCAACAACAATTGCTGACCGCATGCAACGCACATCATGTGCGTTTTTTAAAAAAAAAAAAAAAATAAAAATTAATGCATGGCATGATGGTCAGCAATTGCCGACCATCATGCATGCACGATCAGCAATGGTCGTGCGCATGAACGATCAGCAACCGTTGCTGATCGTGCGCATGCACAAGGCACGATCGGCAACCGTTGCCGATCGTGCGCAAGGCACGATCGGCAACCGTTGCTGATCGTGCGCATGAAAGGCACGATCAGCAACGGTTGCGGATCGTCCCCACGATCGGCAACGGTTGTCGATCGTAATCGCGCGTGGGTGGTTATCCGTGGTGGTTATCCATGCGTAACCGCTCGTAAAAATAATTCTTATATAAAGCGTGAGTGTGCGGTTTTGTGCGGGTACGTACGTAAAACGAAAAAGAGAGGAGAAAGGTTTTTCTCTTATTTGGGCTGTGGCTGAAAATACCAAGGATACGAAGGATTATCTCCACGAAGTTGCTAGCACAATCGTAGTGGTGATTATCCGCAAGTTCTCTCTTCGTTCGACGTCCATTGGTGGTGTGTCTGAACTAGAGGTCCGACGTTTGTGGGGCTCGAACTGAAGAACATTTGAAACCAGTTCGTTTAAAGCGCGCTTCGAGAGGTAATTCGTTTAACCCCTTCTTATAATCAGATTTTTGATTGAAACGCACGAACAACGCCTTTGGAGAAACATGTATAGAAATATTTCTTTTTGTTTCCGCTGCGTTTATATTAATTTGCCTATACATGATTCATGAAAACCCAACAGCTTCTCTATGTTTCGAATAGATGCTTCTTGATTATGGAATCTTACATCAGTACTTCTCATGAAATCTTGAGTGGTTTGAGCTTGTTTTCCACGGTTTGGGTTAGCTTTGCAACCAAAGCCTCCAAGTTGGAATTATGCTTCTCCATGGATGGTGGTGGTGCTCTCGGTCCTTGTTGATTTTGACCTCCCCCAAGATAGATTAGGGTGATTCCTCCTTCCTGGGTTGTAAGTGTTGGAGTAAGGATTATTTTGAGGGCCCCCTGTTAAAATTTGAAACAAAGTTAGCATGTTCGGAAGAATTAGCATAAGGGTTACCTACTTGACAATCGTGCTAATATGATTTCCACCACAAAATTCACAAGATACTCCTTGAGTTTTTAGAGAAGCAATCATATTGCTTAATGCATCAAGTTTTGCATTCAAAGTCCTATTGGTGTCAACTTCATGAACTCCACTTGGCTTTCGGGCTTGGTATCTCTCAGTTGGCCATTGATAGCTATTGCTCGCCATCTCCTCAAGGAGATGAAAAGCTTCTTCAGGTGACTTGTTTTGCAAAGTGCCTCCAGCTGCCGCATCTAGACTAGCTCGAACGGTAGGATGCGCTCCGTTATAGAATGTATGTACTTGCATCCAAATTGGCAGTCCATGGTGCGGGCATCTCCTTAGCAGCTCTTTAAACCTCTCCCATGCTTCATAAAAGGGCTCACCATCCATCTGCATAAATGTAGTAATATCATTACGCATTTTTGGCAGATTTTGCGAAGGAAAATATTTACTTAGGTTTTTGAGCCAAGTCTTCCCAGCATAATCTTAGCTTTATCAAAGTCCCATTAAATTTAACCACAAATTTCAAGGAATGCTTCTAAGGTGCATCATTAGGCTTTGCTTTTTGAAGCATTTGAATTAAGGATGGCTTGATCTCAAAATTGTTGGCTTACATACTTGATTGTGCTCCTTGAATTGTTTCTTTCAAAGTCCTCCTTGGAGGTGCCATTGATTTTCAATGTGAATTTTGTGATTGTTCTCTTCTTCTCCTAAGAAAGGTTTTTTCAATCTCAGGATCAAACTGTTCAAGGTCTCCTTGTTGGCTTCGGGTTATGCGATGCTCCTCCACCTTTTATAGAGAAGTGAGTTTGGCCTGCAAAAGAAACAAATTAAAAATAATATAAAGGCTAGTCTAAACTAAGAATTGCTCGATATCAATAGTAATTGGAAAATTGTCAAAACAATCCCCGGCAACGGCGCCAAAAACTTGTTAGGTGAATTGCAAGTGTACAATATCAACAAGTAATAAAGTGATGAGTGAGTATCGTTCCCACAAGGACTGTTTTTATTTTATTTTATCCAATTACTTACTGAAAGTGATCAATTCAAAAATCTAGCTAACCAAATCGAAAAGATGAGTAAAAAGTAAACTAAACCAACTAAAATACTAAAATATAGAAAATGTCAAAACTTAAAGAATTAAAAACTAAGTAAAATTAATCTAAAGCAAATTCAAGATCACCAAGGGTTAGAGCATCCAACTTCACTTAATCATTCATAATTAATTTTCTTAACTTTTCATGCAACAAATTAATTTCCAATTGTGTTGGCGAAATTTCCCTAAGATGGATTAAAAGCCGACCTCGGTCTAATAATCCCTAATTAGATATGTTAACCCACACTAACCTTAGGTGAATTTAAACTACCTAAAAGCATTAAGTTCTTGTGGAAATTCCCGGATTTAATCTAAGTAGTCCCAACCTAGATCTACTACCGCAGCCACATAAATAACCTAGTGTACCTTGACCTAGATTTAATTTATGGTTCAATATCACTAATGCGCATGCACACAATCTCCACCCGGTATCATGTATACATAAAAATCATTCAAAAGTTGGCCGACTTCTAAAAGCATTAAGATCATGATAAAGAACGACACAATCAAAAATTCTATTGCATGAAAGTCTTTAAAAATTAATCAATCATGATTAAGATCCAATGGAGCTCTAACAAAAGAAATTTAGAACATAGTAAAAATTAAACTAACAAGAATTAAAGAAAACATAGTACTAAATAAAAACAAATTCACCGAATTGAGAAACAAGGAGCTTCAGGTTTGTCTCCTCCTTCTCTCCTTGACATGCATCAACTCCACTAAAATAGAAGAACAAAATCTAAAACCTAAAATCTTCTGTAGAGATGGTGGCTCCCCCGGATTCTCCTCTTTTGCGGCATAAAAGCAGTTTATATAGCCTCCAAAAATCTGCCCTAGGTTGACTCCTACTAGGATTTGGAAAAGATTCCTCCTTGATTTTCTTTGAACTTTATCTTCAATCATGGTCAAATTCTCCAAATATCTGATTTGGGCTGCCTTTTCTTCAAGATGAAATATTCTCGAAAGATATTGCAATATTCTCAAGATCTGAAAATATTTCATACAAAATAAAATTACGTGAGTAGCAATTAAATTCACCCAAAAATTCCTCAAAATTTAGCAAATATCAAGTCTAAATTAGCAAGAATACTCTATTAAAAATAGAGTTATCAATGACCTCCTCCTCAGCGGAGACCGAAGGCAGCCAAGGGGGGCGAAATGTGTGCGTCGAGCCGGCCAACCGGCCAGCGCCCAGGAGTCCCCACATCACAGGTTCGCCTCGACAAGGGACGGTTGGGCACCGGCGGCTCAGATCTAGCCGAAAGAGGCAGAGAAAAGAAATTTTTCACTGGGGCAAATTGTCGAACCAACGGCATGCGTGACTCGGACAGGAGGCGAAACCGGCGACGGCGACACACGAAGCAACTCAGTAGGGGGTCGGCGAAGGTTTCCCTACGCGGCTCGTGGCGTCGGATAGTGGACAAGCTCGGAAACCGAGCTGCCTTTGTCTGCCTCGCGCACCCCCCGAGCCGAGATCCTTGGGGAGCCGACCCCGATTTTAGACCAACAAAGACGACAGAAGGAAAACAGAGTGACACCCACCAGTCGTCGGCTGTCGGAGGTCGCTGAGGCTCAAACGCTTTCTCCCTTAGATCTCTCTCGATGTCTCTCTCTCTTTCTCTCAGATCTGGATTTTCAGAAACTCTCCTCTCACTCTTTCTCAGATCTCTCTCCCTTTTTTCCGTCCCCTTCTTCTCACGGCCGTCCCCTCTATTTATAGGCTGAAGGCAGTCTGGTCGCCGGGGGTTCGGTCGCCGGTTCTTGGGATGCCGACCGGCCTCCTTCTAGGCCGAACCGGCGTCCCATCCCCTCTTCTCCGCCGGGGCCATCTCGACATTGAAGAAGTCCCCGCCAAGACGCCCCCTCCGCCTGGGTTTTGCGCCGGATCTCGCGCGGCAACATTGATGGCGCTTGCGAGACGTCTCCTTCGTCGCCGATCTGCTCTCCTCCACCATCACAGGTCCTACTCCGCGCGTCGATGTCTCCTGCGCGTGATCCGCAATGCCGAGGAAGAAAGAGAGAGGAAGGAAGGAGGAGAAAGCAGAGGAAGAGGGGGTGCCAGTCCTTGGAGCCGCCACGAGCTCCTCAGCGCATTGAATGCGCCTGCCCCCCTCCATCGCCGGCTACTGGTCTAATTTGATGGCTGCCCTCTCGCCCTCTCCGAACTCTACAGGCGCTGCCGTCTTCCCTCTTCTCTCTGTTGGGCGCATGAAGAGCAGCAAGGAGGAAGAAGGAAGAAGGCTGGGCTGGGCTGGGCCAGAGGAAAGAAAATGAAATGGGCCGGGGCGGATAAGAAGAAAAGAAGAATGGGGCTGGGCGCGAAAGCCCAGCCCCTCCTTGGACCCTTTTTTTTTATCATAAATAATAATGATAATGATGATAATAACCTGAAAATGGAATAAAAAAATGGTAAAATAAAGATAGAAAATAAAATTAATATATGCAAAAGATATTAATATCCAGGTGATGCGAGAATCATTTTTGTTAGGATCAAATTGAACCCTAATTTCCTACGCAATTTAAATCTTAACACTCAGTCAAAATTTAAATGTCAACAAAGCCATATTCGTTTCTTTATGCTTTTGTTTCTTTCTGCGTCACCATTTTTCTTGGCTATTTCAATAGAGAATCCGAATTGTGTCTGGATATTGGAATGCTCCGGACCTTTTGAAATGCGCTGCTTGGTTGCAACCTTTCCTTTGCTCAGTTATGATCTAATGCTCTCATCGAGGGATCGTCTACTCTACAATGAAGTAATTCCATGTCCCTCAAAGCAGATGATCTGAAACCTGCACACATGAGTGTTCAATCATTTCGTGCTAATTTTAGGGTAAAAACATCGTAACATTTCGTAGTAATTTTTCATTACGTCCTCTTTGAGCTGAACAAACTAGTTCACATCCTTCACTCAATCCACCTTGCAGGTGTTTCCATTGGCATCGGGAGATGACTACCCGTGAAAGTTGTTCGGCAATTTTTCGTGCAAATCACTTGTATAATAAATGCATTACGTGTCGTGGCAGTAACGTCTCCCTCTATCGAAGATTATAGCCATGGCCTACAAGGAGTTGAACTAGGTCAACAAGCTCCTTTATGAAGGGTAGGAGTGAACGGTTCTAGGTTCCTTACAGGTTCCGCCTAGAACCTAGAACCTACCCATCGGAACATGGAACTTGGAATCTACCCTGTTACAGGTTCCAAGGTCGGTTCTAGGTTCCAACAGGTTCTTTTTTTCATCTTTAGTTAAATAATATGAAAATAAACACGACAATAAAAATGAATAAGGATTTTATTATCGATTGCCTGAGAACGAGTGTCTATATGCACCTGTCGAATAATATTAAGGAAATTTTGTGATTTTAATGCACTGGTTACTCTTGTATTATATAGAATCATTATCTTAAAAGAAGCAATTGGAGTTTCCACTAGTCTGATAGTCTAAAAAAATAAAATTCTCAATCATAAAATGGAAGTTTAGACTAGTGGTTTCGCATTATACATTTATCATAAAAAACCATGGAATACCTCAGAATCGCGTGAAGACATAGATTAAGAAAAACATAAAAACTTGTACTAGGTTCTAGATTCTGGGTTACAGGTTCCAAGTTCCAGGTTTCACCAATCGAGAACTTAGAATCTACCCTCGGGTATAGGTTCTCCAAATTTTGGAACCTAGAACCTACTCTGCATATCTTAGAACCTGGAACCTACAGGTTCCCACCGGTGCGGTTCTCAGGTTCCAAGTTCTACCTTGGAACCATGCTCACCCCTAATGAAGGGCAAATGATCAAATGGTTCAAGTGTTGGGTAGCAAGATGGGATAATGAGTTTGAACTCGGTCAACGAACTTGTCCAATTGGATCCAATACATTTCCTCACGTAAAAATCAAGGAAAGTTCAAATAGTTTCTAGTGCAATAAGAGTTCAAAGGGTCACAAAGCGCTCTCCGTCCGTCTCGGTCGTCATCACTTGAAACTAAGATATTGGACTTACATGTTATCTCGACTTTTGTTGGTCAAGTCTCCCCACTCAACAAGAGAATGTAGCTCACGCAATCGACTTTGGGGGAATGCATTTGGGAAAATGCAAATATCTTTGGGCTAAAGGGGTTTCTCGAAATGCAAATACTATTTGGTAAATTTTGTATTGTGAAAAAACTTTGACCTAAATGCCGTTTGGTTAATACCCCATTTTGCTAAGGGACTTTTACAAAAAATTTTATTAAAAAAAATTGTAAATATTTTTTTTTTCAAATTCACTTTCCTTTGGCCGTCGCCACCCTTCGGCGACCAAAATTGGCTGCCGGCCACCCTCCGGCGGCCAGATCTGGCCGCCGAAAGGCTTTGCCTAAGGTCGCACGACCCAGGCGATGGACGACCGCCGTGCCTCAAGCGGCGATCCAGGTGTGCGACCGCCTGAGGTTGCCTGACCAAGGGCGACGGTCGCCCCCCTTGGCCGGCAGTCGCCAGTGGTTGTCGGCGGTCGTTGGCTTCCTTGGCCACGTGGAGAAGATGAACAAGACACCCATGTTGCATTCCAAAATGCAAGTTCCAAATGCACCTCTGGAGCAGCATTAGACTAAGGGACTTTGAGGGTACTTGGAGATGCAATTGCATCTCCCCAAAGTCCTCCCAAAGCTGAACCAAACGGGTTTGCATTTGGCCAAGGGGCTTTCAGGGCTGAAAGCCCCTTGGCAAAGCTAAACCAAACAGGGCCTTTGTCAATGACCCTCGTATGAGGCCAAAAAGGCGACCATCCTCACCTTTGATCTTCTTCCCTTGCCTCCATTTGAATCATAATGGCCTAACCAATAACAAAGTATTCACAATCGGTGAATTCAATAAGGGGTGACCATAGATCAACATCCAAAGTGTATTCACAATTTTGCGTCCTAGATTTCAAAAAGTGCCATTTTTATTTTCCAAAGTATTTTCAATCAATGAATGCAGCAAACACAAAATCTTAGATCCCCATCTCTCTCTCTCCACCTCCACCGCGGCTCACACCGCCCTCACCTCATTGTCGTGCTTCGCCACTAGCAGCATCTCTATCACATAAAGAAGCAGGGCGGTGATATTACCCGTGGAATTGAGGAAGAAGCGCAAGAAAATATAAAACGGGAAAGAAAAGAAAAAAGAGAAATAAAGTATAAGTGCAAACCATTTTTTTCTTTTATCTTAATATGTCATCTTCTCAATGCAACAAACTCAAAACGTCAATTTACACTTTCAAGAAAAGAAAAAGAAAAATATGTCAATTTACTCTAACTTCGTAGAATCTCAATTAGTAATAATATTTAGCAGAGTATGAAGTTGGGGAAATTACCAAAAATGTTTTCAATCTATTGTACTTGTGTCAATTCAATCCTAAACTTTTCAATTGTACAAATTGATTCCTAATTCTTTTCACATTTTGTGAATTGAATTCATTTGATCAATTTTTCCTTGAAATCATAACTAGACACTAGCAATCCTACGTGATACGACCTATGCTGACGTGAATATTTTTTAATAAAATTTTGATATTCTTTATTATTTTTTCTTTTTTTCTTTACTTTTTTTTTTGGACTAAGGTCTGATGACGGTAGTTAGACAACCGTTGCTAGTTGACCCTCAAAAAATCTAGGCAAGGGGCCATGCGCCCTTACTTTGGCTGGCAAGGATGTGGCGACCCTTGCCAACCACAGTGAGGGTCGGCGAGCACCCTGACGCCCTAACCTAATACAAGTGAGGTTTGCTAGCCCTAGCCTATGGCCGACAAGGGTCAGCCAATAATCCTTGCCAACTCTAAGTCCAAAAAGAAAAAGAAAAAGAAAAAGAAGCCAAACTAATTATAAAAATTAAAATATGTCAACATTAGTGCTGGTCGTGTCACTTAGAACAACCATCACCTACATCAGCAATTTTGAGCCAAAATTGAGTGGAGGGACTCAATTGGTAAAAACAAAAAATATTTATGAGTAAACTAATACAATTGAAAGGTTTAAAACAAAATTGGTATAAGTGTAATAGGTTTAGGACTAAATTAGTAATTGTCTTGTGTAAAGTTTATGCATATATAAAAATCACACATAAATAGCATTATTAAAAAGTAAGACGGCTAAAAAGTGGAATTTAGGAATGAAACGTGAGAAATTAAGTCATCCAATGAGAGTTGTGAGCAAATATATGAGAAATCAAGGAATTAAATGTCGGGAAGCTAAAAAGTGGCTACTAAAATACCCAGGAGGCAATTCATATATGGCACTTTGTTTTATGAGAAACAATTATGTGGACGTAGATTTTGGTGGTGATATGTAAATCGGATGGGCACCTTGGTTATTTTTTACCTTGAGAGGAACTCGGGTCAATTGGATATCTAGATTTCAGAAGTGGGTGACCCTCTTGGCCATTGAAATTGGCAAGGAGATTATTTGATTGAAGATTTTTTTCAAGGAAATAGGTATGGAGTGGGATAATAGTGTTATTTTCAGTCATAGTTAAAGTACTATTTGTCTTGCAAAGAATCGTGTGACCTAATAGATGATGGCACAATATCATTGAAGCACATTGTCATTGAAGCAAATCCTTAGCGGAGAAAATCTAGCAAATTTGTTGACTAAGAGTGCGACCATTGAAAAATTCAGATCGTGCCTCAATTGGCCTCCATGGTTAGTGACGAGGACATGCCCATCACATAGATTAGCACATGCCTTAATACTTGGAGAGAATTTCATAATTGTGTGCACGAGATATACTATCCTACGCTTTTGGTGAATGACTATCTCATGTTGTTTCATCGTGTAGGCGCAGGTGACGTTACAACCTCCGCTTGCAATACCATTAGGTACTCTACAAGTTGCCAAAAACAATTTGTCCCATCAAAAGAAGTTGCGTAAGCGAAGATCTAGAGAAGTATTCCAAGTATCAGTTAGCAAGATAGATAATGTTTCATACAATCTGTCAATATATTTTATGTTCGTTATACGGAGTAGGGCTCAGAAACTATTCATGTGCATGCAGACAATCAAATTAAAGAATTTCAAGGTAGGCTTCCGAATGGACAAGAAATAGCTGTGAAGACGCTATTTAAAAGCTCAAGACAAGGTGTTGGAGAATTCAAGAATGAGGTTGTTTTGATAGCGAAGCTTGAACATCAAAAGCTTGTGTGGCCCACCGGTTTTGTTTAGAGGAGAAGAAAAGATACTTGTCTATGAGTTTGTGCTGAACAAAATACTCTACTACTTTATATTTGGTATGTCACATACTGCAAATCTTAAGTTGTCATTTTCAACGTGGATGAAACTATATTTGTATTTAGCATAAACCTGGAGTTGGAACTCTCAGTGGCTTCCATGGAACCTCATGAAAGTTCTTAGAGGATTTATCAATTCAAAGTAGTTGGTTTCTAATTGTGTAAAAATGCCAATCCTAATAAGAGAAGGGAATTGGAATGGTCAAGGCGTTATAAGATAATATCTAGAATTGCTCGAAGATTGCTCTATTTGCATGAATATTCTAGACTTCAAAATCATTCATCAGGATCTAAAACCCATCAATATCTTGTTAGATAGTAATATGAACCCAAAGATTTTAGATTTCGGCATGGTTAGGATTTTCAAAGTTGATGAAACTCAAGCAAACACTAATAAAATAGTGGGGACATCATAATTCTCAAATTCTTTCTTAGATGACCTATACTATCTTGTTTATATGATCTATCTTATGGTTGATCTATGAATTAGAAACAACCTATGCTCATATACATGCTAATCCTCAAAGCATATTCATTAGAAGGAGCTTCATTCGCAAGTTGCTCATTTTACCAAATTATAATTACATAATGGATGCTATCACTCGTGTATGTGCAATGGTTACTTGTCTCTTGAGTATTTTATGTGCGAGAAATTCTCAACAAAGTCCTATGTCTATAGTTTGAGTGTCCAAATTCTAGAGATCATTAGTGGCAAGAAAAAATAGTTCCTCTAGCTATTTAAGTTGCATTTGTGCTATTACGACATATATTATGCTGCACCGATCTAATTAAGTTGAAATTCCTCCACTAAAATAATTTTTACACTGCTCAAAGTGTTAGATTTGTTCATTAGCAACTCATATTCAATAGATGAAATGCTTAGATACCTCCACGTTGGTTTACTATGTGTTCAGGAGGACCCAGCTGACAGATTCACCAAGGCGTGTATAGTCTTTATGTTGAGAAACGTTGGCCGGGTCCGCCTAGATGGGGCCTAGATAACATTAACGTAGGAAAAAAGAAGTGAAAAGTCAAAGAGCAAAAAAGCAAGAGGAGAGAGGAAAAAGGGGCTCCTCGTTCTTGGAGAGAGAAGAAAGAGCGCGTCGCTCACCGAGACAGAGAACGCGGAGAAGAAGAAAAGGGGCTGCGACTTTGTGGTCTCAGATCGAAGGCCAAACGGTGTTAGACTTGACTCAAATTTCGGTATATTATTCATGAGATCGAGGGCTACGAGTCATTTGGTTTCTTGCTGAAAATCTTCTCCGAATGATCTTTCATTTTATCCAATCACGGTAAGGGTTTTCTCGCTCTGCTAGTGTTAATCTACTTTCGTGATAATGAAATACTATTGTATTATTGATATTGAGCCTCTAATATGTGATTAGAAAAAAATCATTTAAATATCTTATTAATTTTGGTGATTAGTGGAAATTTGATTTTTCTCATATTGAGTTTCCATGTAAAATCTTGGTGTTGTTGCTACCTTTGTCTCGTATCATTTTGGCATTATATTTACTTATTGTGTGGTTGTATTGCTTGAATATATTGCTGATTGTTACTAGGGTTGAGTTGATTTAGGTTGGTTTAGCTTCAGAGTAGAAATTTATCCTGGATTGGGTTAGTTGTTGGTGATTGTTGGTCGATTCTCCCCAACAAGCAGCCACTCTATTAAGCTTGCACAGCCTCGACAACCAGCCTTTTTCCTCCGAAGGAGTGCGGAGAGACAGTTGAAAGAGCTTGAGTTGGACGAAATCCAAGAATAGGTCTATGCCGTGGTTGACCAGTGAAATGTCGGTCACTGAGGTGTATCCTCAATGAATTGTGATTTGAGCGGAAGTCTTTCTTCGTGATCATCTCACAGACACCTTGAGATCCTTGGCCTTCCACAAGGACCATTATGAACAACCAACAGTCACCTATGTCTTTCGAAAATAGGCTGCTAGTTGCCATGGGATCATGTGCATGAAGTACATGGTCGCTTCTCTTACCAAGAAACAAACACAACTATATCGAATTATCAAGTTCACCACTTGTGTAACTCCCTTACAAGAGTTGGCTTCGAAACCGAACTCCGCCACATGTCACACATTGGTGAACAGTCTAGTGACGTGCTGCTATCTAGCCATAGTAATGTCGAGTGCATTCGTTATTTCCGTATAGCAATAGTAATGAGCAAAATATGACGGCGAGGACATGAGGACAAGATTATTCATATAAAAACACGATTATTTGCAGACACACAGCTGTGATCTCCACCTCACACAAGCATAATTCCTAGCTCGGCATAACTTTGGGGTGCGCTGACATTAATTTGGGTAAATCTCTAATGTTCTGTAGAATTTAAAATCTGTAATGGCAGAATAACGGCTGAAAAATATATTATCTTAGTTGGCCTGAAGGCTTCGCAGGTCATTGGAGTAATGTATTATTTCTAAGACTATTCTAACTTTGTTTCTTTTCTTGAGAGCGTAGAGCAATTAATATTATTTAAATTGGTCTAAAGGCTTCACAGATTACTAGTTTAAGCTTTGAGTTAAGGTGGGATTCCCTCCCTCTCTCTCAATGATCTCTCCGTAATCGGAACAAAGGAAAAACTTATCAACTGATGTTCTCTCTCTTTTTTGTTCTTTGCCGGAAATTTTCCACATATTCAAATTGATTTGTTTTCTCAATAAGAATTTGCACCAAACTACTCATTTCGTCAATCTCATTTTATCTTTTTATTTTTCGCCAGTCTAATATGTTATAAACTCAAAAAAAAAAAAAAAATAGATCAAAACATCATTTAGAACAGAGCTTGCAACATCGAGAATCGCCAAGATTAGACTATTAGCGAAGTCGCCCCTAGAGCAAAATCTCACCTTGGACCTCCATGGTTTGCTCATTGCCAGAAAGTCCATCTGCAGTTATTAAAAGTCACTCTCAATTAGGTGGGTTCTCTGCTCGCCAGGGTGATCTTCGATTTCTCATTCAGGAGCTAACTAAATCAAACGGCCGTGATTTTAGTCAAGTGTGGATGGGACTGATCGTCCGCGCCACAAATCATCTCGGACTGTTGCTGTCTAAAAAGTCATCCGAGGAGTCCAGTAACTTCACATCCATCATAAATTCATACAAGACTTTTCGATTGTATTCGAAAAGTCTTGTATAGGCGTGCGAGACGGGTGGAATGGACAAGACTTATGGGACGACAATTCAAACGTCGTTGCTCCTATAAGTTCCATGCCGATCTAGCCATGGCCAATACAATCGTCCATATCCAACCATGAAATCTTCCTTCTTCGTCTCCCTCTCTCTCTCCTCCTTTTTCTTCCTCACAACATTCAGTACTGAAGCTGCACCCGAATATCTCTTTCATGATTGCTCAAACACCACCCTCTTCACTCCCAAATCCTCCTACCAGTCCAACCTGGAAGCCCTCCTCTCCTCCCTCTCCTCCGCCACCAACAACAACACCGATGGTTTTGCCAATGCCACTGCCGGCCAAAACCCTCTGGACCGGGCCTATGGGCTCTTCCTCTGCCGCGGTGACCTTGACACCGCTGCGTGCAGCGACTGTGTTGCCACTGGAAAACAGGAGATCCTCCAAAAATGCCCCAACCAGAGAGTCTCCATAATCTGGTATGCTGAGTGCATGTTGCGGTACTCAAACCGGTCCATCTTTTCAGAAATGGAAGAATCGCCTTCTATTGTATTGTACAATACCAGGAATGTCTCCGACCCGGCAGAGTTCATGCAAGTACTCACAAAGACCATCGAAGATGTCGCCTGGAGGGCGTCGGGAAAGAGATTCGCAATTGCGGAAGCCAATGTTACGACGTCTGTGAAGCTGTACATGATGGCGCAGTGCACGCCGGACTTGACGCCATGGAACTGTAACACGTGCCTCAGGTCAGTAATTTTGCTTCTTGTCCCAGGGCAGCAAGGAGGGCGGGCACTCACTCCGAGCTGCAACGTGAGGTTTGAGATTTACCCCTTTTATAATGAGTCCACCGTGCCGGGACCACTTCGTCCTGCGGTTACAACAGCTGAACCGGCCCCACTTCCAGCTTCTCTTCCCGAAGGTATATGGAACTTTTCTTTTGCCTCTCTTCCACTACTTTTTAGGCCTTGCCGGATCCACTTCCTCCTCCGATTACGACACCTAAAGGTGTATGGAAGTTCTCTCCTGTAGTTACAACACACCGTACCCTTTTTCATAATACCATATCTCTTGATTGTGTTAATTTAATCTTAAATCTTTTAACGAATTGCCAATATAGTCATTTCAGTCAAATATCCAAATAATAGATTAAGGACTAAATTGACACAATTGAAAGATTTGGGATTAAATTAGACAATTATAAAAAGGTTTAGAACTAAATTGACACATTCAAAAACTATTGAATTGAATTGGTTGTTGTACAATAAATTTAGTACTTTTTGGACAGTTATCCTCACTTTATCTTATGAAAGGGTTTTAATGGTCACTTATATATGGTAAAAAGGATGTTTCAATTATAGGTGGCCAAAGGCACATCAATTATAGCCCATTTGGATGAGTTAAAAGAAATTCATGATGGACTTGAAGAATAGCGATGGAGCCTTTCCCAATGAGAAACAAGACATACTATCATTGGCATCTCTAAAACTTCACTAATACTCTTCTATGGGGGACTCATTACAATTTCCAAGTAAGAGATGAAGTCCACCTTATTTCTAAGGAGTGACAAAAAAAGTTGCGAAAAAGATGATTTGACAAATGATACAATGCAAGATATAGAGTCTAAAAGTAACATATGGAAAAGTAGTTTTAAATAGAGGTCCAATGTTCGGAATTGTCGATGTTATGATGAGGTAAGGCACTAGAAGAGAGACTAGCTAAAGTACAAGAGTAAATGAGTTACGGTGGAGTCTACTGGTGACAATATTGTTGTTACTATAACAGAGAGATGCAGATACCTTAAGTGCCAAAACTTGACACAAGTGGACATGTAAGTGTCAAAATTTCCAAAAGGTACAATTAAATGTCAAAATCAGAGAAGAAATGAGTACTTAAGTGCCAACAGCGAGCCACATTAGATTTCTAGTAGTTATGTAGACCAAATTTATTAATAAAATAATGTCACATCGGATTTTCGGCAAACCTTGTTGAAATTGGCACTTAAGTGTCCAATTTTTATAGAAAGTGATACTTAAGTATACCTTTTAAAAGTTTTGGCACTTATGTGTTTACACATGCCAATTTTTGGCACCTGGGGTGTATTTCTTCCCTATAACATATGATACTTCTAGTGATCAAACAGTCTATTACTTTCTCTTAAGTATGCTCTTCCATCCGATTTTATTTCCTTATTAATAGGTGATGAAATAGGGGTTGTTCATCCTAGAATTTTTTTCGCTTCTTAATATTTTCACTTATTCGGATTTAGCCCCATCATTTTATCATAAACAAAACATACAAATGTTGGAACTATAATTGAAGTTTCGACTTTCTTGTTTAAGCCTCTCCATTCATATCTCTCAAGGCCCGTTCTTGCTTGTCAAATTGCCAATCATCACGCGTCAGTCTTAGGTCATATTCCAACCTAATGAAGCAGAGTATCATAATGTTTAAATATTAACACACTTTCATCTAAAATGTTTTTAGATTAGTTTGGCAATTGTCTCATATACAAAATGGCACTTGTGCAGGAAAAAGCAACAAATCTACTGTGATGGCCATTGCCATTTCATTCCTATTGGAGCTGTCATGGTACTTCTCTTTCTCACTTGTTGTTTGCTTCGAGGAAAGAAGACAAATGAAATCGTCCAAGGAAATAGTGGTAAGTTGACTATTTGCCTTTATCTTTTGTAAATTATCTGTGTCATATAATTGAGCATATTATGAAACTTCTTTGTTTTCTGTAAGGAATAAGATAATCATACAAATGAATAGTCCATTTGATGTAAATGTAGCATATATAATGGAAAAGATAAAGGACAAAGATCCAATTCTTCATGCTTTTTCAAACTTCAAAACTATACTTCACTACACAAGCAATCATAATGCCATCAATAAGTTCAAAAATGTAACATCTCATTTCTAGCCTTCAAGAGAAATAGACGCAGGGATTTTACGCAACTTTCACCAAACACCTATAAAAATCTCTACTTTTTATAGCCTACTACATTAGGACAATTCAAACTCCCAATCACCAATAATATTATGAAAACAAAGCTAAAGGGCACTCTTCCAGATTGGCTTAGAGAAGTTGCATCCACATAACAAAATAGATCTAATCTCTTGTGGCTCTTTACCTCACAATCTCCAAAGTTGAAGTAGAGGTAAGAATGTCACAAGAAGTAGTATTGCAAAAGTCATGGTCTCCCAAAGAAGCCTTTGGACAAATCACACCACAAATAGCTGCCTAGATTGATACCTTGTCTTTAGACCTCGCATTAGGCCTTTTCCATTCAGAGCATAAATCATATCAACTGCTTTTGTAGTTCAAAAAAGAGCAGAATTGTATAGCACTCTCCTTAAATATACATCTAGCAAGATCCCATTAGGATACCATGAGTCATGCTAGAGGAATACGAACTCGACGTGACCAACCATAGAACGGGGCCTCAAAAAGCTCCTAACATTTAGTAGTTCCCTCCAAGCATAAGTAGCATTTGCAATGCATTTAACAGGCCTAGCATTCCCTTCAGCATGAAGAAGTGACCATAGTACAAGGTTCATCTCATTGCTTTGTTACCAAAAGTATTGATGATATCGTAATTCTTTTTCTTCATGACCAATTAAGAGGGGAAAGATGTCATTGGGGTAAGGGGACAACCATGCCAACCTAATCCAATGCTCTTCATTAAAATAATGTTCCTAAGCACTAGCAACTATATAAATGCTACTAGAAGCCAATGTTGATACAATTTGATAATCAAATTGCACATTTTGGTAATGCAGGTGCAAATGAACTTACTACTGTGGAGTCCTTACAATTTGACTTAGCTACAATACAAGCCACGACAAATAATTTCTCTCTTGAAAATAAGTTGGGTGAAGGTGGATTTGGTGAAGTTTTCCAGGTATGTATTACATATTAGTTTGAAACAATCAAGAATGCTTTACATATGAATTGAACATAATGGTGCCGAAAAAAAGAAAAGAAACATGTAATGCTTTTTTATGTTAGTTTTTAAGAAGTTGTGATGAGGAATTAAACGATAAATTTAAAACACTTTAGGGCAGACTTCCCGATGGACAACAAATTGCGGTAAAGAGACTATCTCGAAGCTCCAAACAGGGTGATGAAGAATTCAAAAATGAAGTTTTATTAGTTGCAAAGCTTCAACACAGAAACCTTGTACGACTACTCAGATTTTGCTTGGAGGGGGATGAAAAGCTACTTGCTTACGAGTTTGTGCCAAATAAAAGCCTTGATTACTTCTTATTTGGTATGTTGCAAATTAACCTTCTGATGTACATTTGCTTGAAATCAACTATTCCAACTTTCACTAGCTATTAAAAACTTGAAATTAAGAAGTTTTCTACTCTTTCAACTGATTATAGTGTTTTGTTAAGCTACCTTTAATTGACGAGAATAAAGATATTTGTTTTTTGAATAGGTATCACATGCTAGCACATAATGAGTTTTGGTGCAATGATGCAGATCCCCAAAAAAGCAGTCAATTGAATTGGCCATTACGATATAAAATAATATGTGGGATCGCTCGAGGGATGCTCTATCTACATGAAGATTCTCATCTTCGCATCATCCATTGTGACTTAAAATGTAGCAACATCTTGTTAGACAGTGAAATGAACCCAAAGATTTCGGATTTTGGCATGGCAAGGATTTTTGGAGCCAATCAAACTCAGGCTAACACAAATAAAATCATGGGGACTTTGTAAGTCTTAGTTTTAGAATAGATGACTTTGTAATTGGATGCCGAAAATGCTCATTTTACCTAATTCTGCAATATACATATGGCTAATGTTTAATTTTGCAGTGGTTACATGTCTCCAGAATATGCAATGCATGGAGAGTTCTCTGTA
Organism: Corymbia calophylla; assembly: GCA_014182845.1. Taxonomy (NCBI): domain Eukaryota; kingdom Viridiplantae; phylum Streptophyta; class Magnoliopsida; order Myrtales; family Myrtaceae; genus Corymbia; species Corymbia calophylla. Next base: position 21,162,103 of record CM024701.1, on the reverse strand, counting down.
AAATCCGATGTTTATAGTTTCGGCATACTACTTCTAGAGATCATTTGCGGCAAGAAAAATAACTTCTACCACCAATTGGAGGGGGGTTGAATATCTTGCTAGTTATGTAAGTCTAGCTGTGCAACTTTACACTGCAATCTTTGTAATTTTGGTAAAGTGAAATTGACATTGCTTTGTAAGAACTTAGTCATTTAACCTGCAGAAACACTTGCAATCATTATTATGTTCCTTGGTCATTTATGGTTTTTTGCAAGATTCAGATGTCTTGCATGATGAGTCATTGAATTAATGCCGCAATTTTGTGAAGATTTTCCGGAATTATTCTTGTAGGCATGGAATCAATGGAGAGAGGGCACACCCTTGAAAGTGTTGGACCCGGCTATCATGGATTCATATTTAGGAGATGAAGTACTTCGATGCTTGCACAATTGCTTACTAAGCGTTCAAGAAGATCCAGCTATTAGACCCACCATGGCAACTGTAGTTCTCATGCTCAGCAGCAATTACTTTAACCTGCCATCGCCTCGACATCCAGCCTTCTTTGTCCGAAGTCAATCACAGGGACTAAGCCTCCCAATGAAAGAGCTTAAGTTGGACCAATCCACTCGTAGTACTATGCCTTCATTGGCTAGTGGTATGTCGTTCACTGAATTCCACCCTCGGTGAATGATGCTGTGAAAATCTTTCTTCATGGACAGTCTTACAATGAGATTGCTTGGCCTTCTGCCGAGATTATCTATTAAAAAAAGGCTAACATCTATGTAGTTAGAGAATAAGCTGTTAATGGCTCTAGGGGTGGATTGCTTAAAGAAGAGAATATACATGATATTATGATTCGTCTAAGACTTTGTTATTATTTGAGGTTAAATCATATGTCAATCTACTATGATTTAGTACATTTGTACATTATTGTGCTTTTACTGACTCAATATAGCTACTTCTCTTGTGTAGACTAAATAATCAAATTCAAGTGTTCGTTAGCTGACCTAATAGACTACACCTTTCTTTACTATTGAAACTTGTTGGGTTTCGGTGTTCTTAATAAACCCAAGTATTTTGAGTCTTTATATTTTTTGTCAATAGTATAGCTGGAGACAAAGATTATCCGTTTGTGTTGTCAATGTACTTTCTCTTGTGAAATCATGAATAAATTTGTTGCTGTTGTGTCTCATATTTTGGCACAAAAGTATATCTCAAATATAGCATAATTCTATAATTCTGTCCTCAGAATTACGCATTTTTTGCTGTTCTAGAAAGTACATTACTATTGGGAAGAGTAAAGCTTTTCTCCAATTTTCATTTCCAAAGAATACCATCCTTAATTTAAAAAAATAAGAACCTAATATATACCCAAATGTTACAAACCTTGTCTTTCAAATATCATATTTATTTTTCATTATTTCTCTTCAATCTGACAAATTGAAAAAGGTTGCTTTGGTGTCTTCGTCTCTGCTTCAACCAACTTCTATTCTCCTTTTGTAGACATCTAATTTTCTTTCCAAAGCTAAAGAAGTTGATGTTCTTAACGTTGGAAATTCATTTGATGGTGTTGATTACAGACCATCTACATCATTCGAAGGTACTCATTCAACGCTCAGAGATGTCGCTAACTTATGACTGTGGAAGCTGGCTTCACAGCCTTTGGTCTTACATTCATTTCTCTAGGAGACTTCTATGCGATTTTCATTCTTCTAGTGCTTGCAAATCTATTTATCTTCTTATTTCATTCATTGATTGATGTAACTCTTTAGTTAGCTGTCATAGTATTTAATTAGATTGACTCTATCAATCTTTTTATCATGGAGTAAACGAGACAAAAGTCTGATTTTTATCCTTTGAAGACAGGCAGTTAAGCCGTCCTTAAAAGTTTTTGGCAACATATTTCACAAAACCCTCACCAATGATAGGTGATGGTCAATGAGACGTCGCTAATGAGAGTTTGTTTATGACCAATTTTGACTTGTATGTACGGTTTTGCCCATCACCCATCAATTTTATCGTAGTGTTAGCTCTTTTAGGGAACTCTAGGAACAGCATGATTTTTGGAAGACTCAGAAAGGAAAACGATGAAGCAGGTCGGCTCCTGTAGTGGAGGTGTTTTATGATGGAAGAATAGCATGACTTTTTAATACTGTGATCCTTCACTACGTGGCAAGAGTTTAGTCATTTATTCAATAAAGTCCGATGAAAGAGCAATAAGAAATTCTTAAATTTGCAAGAAAATATAGCATGCTTATAGTTTATAAACATTTTTGTATACGACCAACTCAATGAAGCACTATTCATCCCCTCTCTCTCTCTACACTGCGATTTCGAGCTACTGTAGCTCCCGCTCGGAACTTGGCTTCGGGTGGCTCCATCCGGCGCCGGTTGAAGCTGCATCTTGGCAGAGAAGCTACTCCACTGCAGTCCACCAGAACCCCTTTGATCTCTACTCTGGTAAGGCATTCTCCCCTGCGATTTAGCTATGGACTGCTAGGGCTCGCTCGGTCCCATCTGAGCGGTTAGCTCTATTTCCCCTGTATTAACCATGGAAAAGGCTCCTCTAGCTCTTAATTCTCAGTCGGAACAGAGAGGAGGTCGTAACCGGAGCCGGAGTAGGGCTCCGGCTGGTCGCCTCTTCTCGCGCGACCGTTCTCGAAACGGGAAAGCTACTGTGCTTGGTGCTGTAGGTGAAATGCAGCAGGGTGAGTATGACCGAAATAGGAATGTCAATGTTTCTTCGCATAGCTTTGTTGATGGGAGGAGAAATTATGATAGTGTAGCTCTGTCCCCTGCTATAACTGAAGCTACTGAGCTTGGTCGTGGACAAACCTCTGCTGTCCATGAAAATAGAACTCCTATGCTGCAGCAACCACAAGAGAAACAGGCTGCAACACGCTCTTGGGCGAATGTGGCTAGAGCCGCTGCTCAAGGGTACTCCCTATCTTTCTATCCTCCCAATTCGGGTGGTGCTAATGCTGTTAATTGCTCGGATGAGGACCTAGACGCTGCTGACCCCCTCTGGAAAGAATGTTTAGTTGGATACTTCATCGGGAAAAAACTCCCATTTAAACTAGTTGAGGCAGCCCTTAAACATTTATGGGGACATCGACTAATGGAGGTGAAAGCCAACGACCAAGGGTTCTATTTTTTTCATATCCCGGATGCTGATTTCAGAAGGAAAGTCATTGAAGGTGGCCCGTTGACGATGGCAAGGGTGCCTCTCATTCTTTAGCAATGGAAACCTATGTTAGAGTTGAGGAAAGGTAAGCACACTTCGGTGCCAATGTGGATTAGATTGAAAAATCTGCCCTATGGGTTATGGTCCGCTCGAGGACTTAGCAAAGTCGCTAGCACCTTGGGCAAACCCCTATATGTTGATCAATGTACGGAGCAACTAAAAATGATCTCTTTTGCTAGAGTTTGTGTTGAACTCGAGGCCTCCAAAGCGTGCTACGATACCATCAATGTTTTTCTCAATGGAGCTGTCCGTGTGGTGGAAGTGGAGTACGAATGGAAGCCGATACTTTGCCAATCTTGTGGAGTGTTTGGCCATAAGTGTTCTAACCCCTTACCCGATACTACTCGGTCTGCACATGATAAGCAATCTGGTATGCAGGCCTCCGAGACTCCTGTTACGGGGCATGTTCAACCCACCCAAATAGGCGCCTCTCGGCCTGAGGGGGAGCCCGTTCTAGCCACCACTGAGGAGTGGCAGCAAGTCAGAAGAAGAGCCAGGAAAGAAAGAGTAGGAAGTGCTCTAGTGCGACCAACTCCAACGAAACCTTCAGCTTCTTGCATAGCAAAAATGCAACAGGTAAGAGCAGTCATCCCCTTGGCAGACCCAGCATCATCCTTCGAATCCGATGATGACTTTGAAGAAGAGCCATCTGAGCAGGCCCTGCTGTGTCCTACAAGCCCTGACCAGTTACTGCTGGAGGTGGACTTGTCTGCACAACTTGGACAAGAGCTGCAGGAGCAACCAGCTTGTGTTCCAGTATTGGAGGCTGCTACTTCTGTACTTGACCCTGCTGTACAAAGGCCGAAAGTGTCTGTTGTCCCCCTGAAAATGACTACTCAGCCGAGTGAAGTCCTTCCTGTGCAGAGGTCGAAGAAGCTGCTGTTAAATACTGAGCAGGTGGAAGAAACTGCTGTCAAGATGCTGTCAAGAACTGGGCTGGCTGAAGAAGCTGCTGTACTTCCTGTCTATAGGCCGAAGAAGCTGCTGTCAAATTCAGAGCGGGTGGAAGTAGCCGATGTCAAGCTGCAGCTAAGTTCTGAGCGGACAGTAGAAGCCGCTGTCCTTCTTGTCCCGCCAAGCACTGTCCCCTTGAAGGAGGATGCCGAATACAGGTCTAAGCTAGCAACACAGAGGCCAAAGCTAGCCAACCAGCAGGGACCATCCTCGGGTTCTCCCCCTATGAAAGTTAAGCCGTCGACTAGCAATCGACGCCCAAAAAAGAGGTAGTCCATGGCTCTCTTTTGACACTGTTTCATGTTTTTTGGATGCTGGAATATTAGGGGTCTCATGAACCCCATTAAGCAAGTGGAAGTTAGACATTTTGTGCGTCTCAATAATATCTCCTGTGTTGGTATTCTGGAAACTAAAGTCTCTACTGACAATTTTGGCTCTATCTCTTCTGGACTATTTTTTGGATGGTTGTGGTTGGCTAATTATGAACACTCCTTCCGGGAGCGCATATGGGTTGGATGGAACCCGCTTCAAGTGGAGTTCAAGCTACTTTTTAATACTAGCCAGATTATCCATGGAGATATAAAAATTTTGAATTCAGATAATGTCTTCACTCTCTCTATGGTGTATGGGGAACATATATTTGTTTCTCGTAGACCCTCTGGCGAGACATTGTTTGAGCAATGACCTTAAGGATTGCCCTTGGATACTTGTTGGCGACTTCAATGCCATCCGGGACCTTTCGGATCGTTTGGGGAGCCCTGACATTTGGATCCCCGCCTTTGATGAGTTTAAGGTCTGTCTGGACCAGGCTGAACTGATAGACTTACGGTATGTGGGTTTCCATTTCACTTGGTCCACCTCCTCCGGTGCTTGCAGGAAACAAAGAAAAATTGATCGGGTTCTGGTTAATAACTACTGGTGTACATCTCATTCCTTCTCAGAAGCTTCCTTCTTGGCCCCTGGGATTTCGAATCATACTCCAATGGTTGTGAAAGTACTTCCGTATGCTCCTTGACGGGTTCCTTTCAAATTCTATAACCTGTGGATGAATCATCCGGACTTCTCTATGCTTGTGATGCAGGCTTGGGCTACTCAAATCTCAAGCTCTCCGATGTTTAAATTATACGGTCGCCTGAAGCTTTTGAAGGGCCGCCTTAAATGTTTAAATAGAGATGCCTATTCGGATGTTTCCATGAGAGTCTCGACAGCTAAGAGGATCCTTTCGGCTACCCAAGAAGCCCTCCTCCATGACCCTCAAAATAGCGTCCTGGCAGAAGGTGAGCACCTACAAATCAAAGAGTACTATGAACTCCGTTCCCTCGAAGAATCTTTTTTTAGACAAAAGTCTAGAATCCGATGGCTAACGGAAGGTGATCATAATACCAAGTTTTTCCATCATTCGGTTAATCACCGTCACCTCCAGAATCGAATCATGTCAGTCATGGACAGCTCGGGTCTAATGGTCTTTGAACAGGTAGAAGTCCAGAGAGTCTTTGTTACTTACTTCCAGGACTTACTAGCCCCGACCATTGTGGCTTCGAGACCTTCTATTCAGGAGATCAGGGACGTTATCCACTCCTCTCTCAAGCAAGACCAGGTTAATTTTCTTTCTCTCCCCTTTCTTCCTTCGAATGTCCGAGATGCTATGTTCTCTATAGCCGGTAATAAAGCCCCAGGTCCAGATGGATATAATGCGGACTTTTTCAAGAAGAACTGGGATAAGGTAGGTTCCTCAGTTACTGAAGCTGTAATGGACTTCCTTGAATCAGGTTCTTTGCTTAAAGAAGTCAATAATACTATCATTGCCTTGGTGCCTAAAGTCCCCAATGCATCATCGGTCTCAGATTATCGTCCAATTGCATGCTGTAATACAATATACAAATGCATTACCAAGCTTCTATCTTCTAGAATCTCGGCAGCTTCTTCCCGAACTTATTAGCCGAGTTCAAACAAAGATTTGTGAAAGGAAGGCGAATCAATGATAATATTCTTCTGGCTCAAAAACTTTTCTGTGGGTTTCATAAAAAGCCCCACATTCCGAAGTGTGCAATTAAGGTAGACTTCAGGAAAGCCTATGACACTTTGGATTGGGATTTCCTAGAGAACTCCCTTCGCGCATTTGGCTTCCCTAACCATTTCACCAGGCTAATCATGGTATGTGTTCGTACCCCTAAGTTTTCCATCTCTATTAATGGCGAACTTCATGGCTTCTTTTCTAGTGGACGAGGCCTTCGACAAAGAGACCCTATGTCTCCTTATCTTTTCACTTTGGCAATGGAGGTTTTTACAGGTATTATCAATGCCCACACCCGGCATCCGGATTATCGGTATTATAGGCGATGCAAGGCCACGAAGCTATCTCATCTATTCTTTGCAGATGATGTTCTTATCTTTAGTCAAGCGAGCCTCGCGTCCATATCTCACATTAAGGATGGGCTCACTTTATTTTCCACATGGAGTGGCTTGATTCCAAACCCTAGCAAGAGTGAAGTTTTCATATCTGGTGGCTCTGATGCCGTTAGGGACCAGATTATACAAGCTCTAGGCTTCACCTTGGGCTCGCTGCCAGTCCGTTATTTGGGTGTGCCTATTATCACCTCCCGGTTGAGCAAAGTGGATTGCAACACCCTGGTTTGCCATCTTACAGCTAGAGTCCAATCTTGGACACACTGATTCCTCTCGTTTGCTGGCCGATTACAGCTTATTAAGTCGGTACTACATGTCATCCAAGCCTATTAGGCATCCATTTTCTGGCTTCCAGCTTCAGTAGTGGACAAGATAGAGCAAATCTGCAGACAGTTCCTATGGAGGGGTCCAACCATGGGTCCGAGAGGTGCAAAAGTGTCTTGGGCTGATGCTTGTCTCCTTACTCCTGAGGGAGGACTTGGTGTGAGGAGAATCAGGGACAGCAATAAGGCAGCCATGGCGAAACACATCTGGCTGCTATTCACTGACAAGGAATCGTTATGATGTAAATGGATACATTCCACATATCTCAAAAGGAAAATTTTCTGGATTTCTCCTACTCCGACACTTTGCTCTTGGGCTTGGCGGAAGATGCTTGCTCTAAGAGATGTTTTCCAACCTTACTTTAGATGGAAGATAGAAGATGGCAAACATACATCATTGTGGTTTGATCCTTGGCTAGAGAAGGGCCCGCTCAACTTGTTTTTCTCTGACAATTATATTTCCCAGTCAGACCTTCCATGTCAAGCTAAGGTAAAAGACTTATATACTCCGGATGGGATCCAACTCCTACACGACCTGTCATTGTGGCAAATATCAGTTCCTCCACTTTCTCAAGGTCTGGACAGTTTTAGTTGGGTGGAGGATCCCGCTGGAAAATTTTCGATGGCCTCAGCATGGGCCACCATCCGCTATAAAGCTAACCCAATGCACTGGTCTTCTTTTGTCTAGGATAAGGCTCTAGCCCCTAGACACTAATTCCTCATATGGCTCATCTCCAAAAATCGCCTTCCAACACAGGTTCTCCTTATGCTTTATGGTAGAATACCTTCCACAGTTTGTGCCTTCTGCAAGGCTAGGCCTGACCCAATCAATCACCTATTTTTTGAATGTTGTGTCCCCAACTCCCTTGCCAACTTTTGGGCTACTAAATGCAATATCCCTTGGATCAAATTCTGCTTAGCCGGACAACCTCCTTTGGGTTAGTAATGTCCTTTCTGGCAAGGGGTTCTACTGTGAGATAGCTCATTTTTCTTTTGGAGCTCTATGCTATACCATTTGGAAAACCAGGAATGATATAATCTTCCGTGGCCAAAATCTCTACATCCCGTCCTTAAAGTTGCAGCTATTCAAGGCGGTAAAGGATAAGGCGCTTGCCTACAAAAGGGTTGAAGACAACCCTAGGAATAGGAGGATGCAGAGGTGTTGGGGGATAGACCCCCATATTTTTTATGTAGAGCTGTCCTTGGCTCAATCCTAGGATTGTTTGGTCCCTTTAGACTTTTCTATGCCTTCTTTGTACATGTTTTGTTCCATCATGTGACCGGGGTACCCTATCACTCCAAAGGCATGTTGTCTAGTTGAGTGCCTGTTGGTGTCACGTCTCACATTTGTTTGTATATCTCTGGTCGTTATTATATATACTTACCTTACCGAAAAAAGAAAAAAAAACATTTTTGTATGAGGTTTTTCATTGTACGTTTCTTACACTTACATATACGCGTTGCTTTAAGTCTTCACAAAGTTTCTAATAGTAATACCGTGAAGATTGGAGGATTCTCGTATAGAATAACCACGCACAAAGAGCAATTTTCTCGGAGAGGGAAGATTCATTCGGCAAATGAGTAAACCTCTTATCTCATTCTACAATCTTCTGAGTTGGAGCCAAGCCACAATTCTTGAGCATTCCGTTAGAAGCACGTAGTCACATAGTGAGCATTCTCCAAGCACCTAGTTGTTGCAATCTACTTTTTCCATCTAGATGCAAAAAAACATTGATTTAGGGGTACTACCCAAGCCCACAGCCCTCGATTGGGTATGGGCTCTTCTAAGCTCATACTTGGTATGATATTGGGGTATTCAATTTTAGCTTCAATTATGTGAATTTTCTAATGCGGAGTTACCACTAAAATTTTTACATCAACTGAAAATCAAGTGAGGTATAGGAGTATACCTTGCTTCCTAAGCAACCAGAGAATGTAGAGCTCGGAGAGTTGATTACATTAATTAATCAACAAGTGTCATTTTTGGTATATAATCTTGTTTATTTTAGGAAGATGATTGTTAGGCAGTTTGGATTGATTTTATTTCTATCCACTAACATACGAAGCAATCATGCGGATGCACATTCATCAAAATAACAATTGACAACCAATGAAGTATTAAATAAATTGCAAAGCAAAGTGAGAATATAATGCTAAGAAATAAGAAAAATGCCATTCCTCGCTAAGCTAAAGTGAAACAACAATCAATATGTATTGAGAGTGAGCAATTAAGTGATAATCGAAATAGAAATGCTCAAACAATGACCTAGCATTTATATCCAAAAACATTCAAACCCTATGACAAATCCCTAAAGCTCATTCAATTTTGAGCACGATTTTTTTATCAAGGATTTTCACACATTGTAAGAGAAAACTTCTTAAACTAATTTTTAAGCTCTTCCTAACTTTTAGAAAAACATAAATTTTTTAGGAATTTTTATAATTTATAATTTTTAAAATATTTTTCAAAAAAATATATTTTATAAAAAATAAAATTTTAACCCAAAAATAGGGACTTGGGTCGGATCTCTGGATCCGGTCCGAGTCAGGACTAACTCGGGTTGCAAGGCCCTCAGCTGGACTGGGCCTAATAAGTGAGCCCGGTCCAGCTCAAAAATGGGTCCAACCCCTAAAAATCTAAATAAGCCAAGCCTGACGCAAGAAAGCAAAATTAGCCCACTATGCCTAATTCAGCCCGGCACACAAATTAGATTAAAACCTAAGCCTAAAACTAAGCCGAGCCGGCCCATCAAAATAAAAACCTAGCCCAAAACCAAAATAAACCGACCTGAAACAAAACGAGCCGGGCCGGTTGGACCTGTGAGCCGACATGACTCGAAATCTTGGAAAATGTCCCCAAATTGAAAAAAAAAGAAAGAAAAGGAAAAACCAAATCGAGACCTACCGTGGCTTTGGCACAGGGAAAAGGACGCGTCGGCTAGTCGTCAGCCACAGTCGAGGCGCGGTGGCCACCAGAGGCTCTCTACCTCACTCTCTGCTCTCACTCAAACTCTGTTCCATCGATCACTCTCCCTCAATTTCTCCCTCTCTCCCTTTTAACCCCAACAGGCAGGCGCGCATGCCCTCTGCCAACGCCAGCCTATTGTGTCGGCCTGGCCCCAACAGCCAGCCTTGGTCGGCCTGCCCCCTCTGCCACGTCGTACGTGGTGTCATTCTCTGCCACAACAGAGCGTCCAGGACGAAGGGAAGGGGGAAAGAGGGAAGAGGAGAAGGCCGGCCTAGGGAAAGGGAAAGGGAAAAATGAGCCGACCTGGCCTCGGTCCGGTCTCATTTTTCCTTTTCTTATCTTCTTTTTCCTTAATAATAATAATGATAATAGATCATATTACTATTAATGTGAATGTTCCTAATGTCTATATATTATGCAATTTAATGATAAATTTTCGGTTTAGGGTTAAAAATTAGTCTACAATTTTATATGCAACGAATGAATGTTTAAATGGACCTCAACACTAATATATTTATAATCTGCAAGAAATCACTGTAGAACGCATGACTGCAGCACTAGATATGGAAAGCCGTATTATGTTCATAATATTTATACCCTGATCCTGCGTTATGATGTCAAAGTCTTTGAGAAGTCCGTATGAATAGACACAGTAACCATCTCCCTTAGTGTATTTGTCTCCGTTGCACATTTTTTTGCTGCATCACAGTCTCGTCTAGCATGCCTCTCGCAATCTGGCAGATACAATGAAGACCAATAATGGTAGCTGACTTTCTCTGAGAAGAAGCCATAGTTGTTTTTCTATGCCTTGGTTTCTTTCTGCGTCGTCGTGTTGAATCTGAATTATGTCTGTGTATTGGAATGCCCCAGGCCTTTTGAAATGCGCGGCTAGGTTGCAACCTTTCCTTTTCTCAGTCATAATTAAATGCTCTCCTCTAGGGATTGTCTACTTTACAATGAAGTAATTCTATGTCCCTCAAAGCGGATAATCTGAAACCTACACACATGGGTGTTTAGTCATTTCGTGCCAATTGTAGGGTAAAAACATTGTAATTTTTCTTTACGCCCTCTTCGACCTGAACAAAGTAGTTCACATCCTTAGCTCAATCCACGTTGCAAGTGTTTCCACTGGCATCAGGAGGTGACGACCCACAAAAGTCGTTCGGCCATTTTTTGTTCAAATCACTTATATCCAAGTAAAAGCACTATGTGTCGTAGCAGTAACGTCTCCCTCGATCGGAGATTTTAGCCGTGGCCTTCAAGGAGTTGAACTAGGTCAACAAACTTGTCCCATTTGAATCCAATACATTTCCTCACGTAAAAATCGAGGAAAGTTCAAATGGTTTCTAGTGCAGTGAGAGTTCGAAGGGTCAAAAAGCGCTGTCAGTCTCAGTCGTCCTCAGTTGAAACAGAGGCATCGGAGTAAACAAGTTACGTCGACTTTTGTCGATCAAGTCTCCCCACCTCAACAAGAGAATGCAGATCACGCAATTGACCTAGTTGATGACCCCTGTACGAGGCCAAAAAGGTTACCATCGTCACCGCTCATCTTCTTCTCTTTCCCCCACCTGAGTATTGATGGCCTAATCAATAGTAAAGTATTCACAATATTTCAGTGAATCCAATGAGGTGTGAGCACAGACCAACATCCAAAGTGTATCCACAATTTTGCGTTTACGATTTCAATAAGTCTCATTTTATCTTCCAAAGCGTTTTTGATCAATGAATGCAGCAAAATCAAGACAAAATCTTAGATCCCCCATCTCTCTTTCCACGTCCACCGCAGCTCACATGGCCCTCATTTCGGTGTCGTGCCTCACAACTGGCGGCAATCGCTTCCCCATCGGATCGACCCATCTTTCCGCGAGCTCACCTCTCTATCACAAAAGGAGGAGGACGGTGATATCACCTGGAACTGAGGAAGAAGCGAAGAAAAATATAAATGGGAAAGAAAAGGAAAAGAAGAAAAAATAAAGGTATAAATGGGAAGATTGAGTTCAGACCTTCCTTTTCATGTTATATGTCATCTTCTCAATGTAGCAAACTTGAAACATCAATTTTTACTCATAAAAAATAATTAATAATGTCAATTTACTTTAATTTCAGTGAATCTTAATCTATAATAAAATTTTGTTGTGTGTGAAGTTTAATCATATATGAAAACTAGCAAGATGCCCACGCAATCAGAGAATTTAATCTGTAAATTCCAAAGCACGTAACCACTTTTCCTTAGAAATAATAATGTCAATTTAATCCTTTGTTGAAAAAGGGAATCGGAAACACCCTTGGTGTTTTAAAAAAATGTTTATGTGATTGTCCTTAATCCATTATTAGAGTTGTTTTGGATTATAGAAAAATAAATAACTAATTAGAAATCGTTGTGACATCCATTCCTTCAAGAATTTATAACTCACAACATGTTATTATTCTAACAGTAGTCAAAAGGCTATTATACTAGTAAAGCTTGGCGTTTTATATAGTAGGGTATCATATAACTTAAAACAAGAGTTCTACGTTCTTTTAGTACGAAGACTAAAATGAAGATTTCTCGCATTTGGTTACATCTACATCCTTGGACTTTCCTTTCCCAAGTCTCCGCTTGAGGATGAGGACCAAAGACTCCAACTCAATCGGCATTATTCAGCTTTGGAAAAACGTAAGATAACGTAATTGACTTGCTTCAATGACGGGACCATTAATCCCAAGGCTCATGCTTCGATTTCCAGGGGGACGAGGATAAGTTTGCCTGAAATGGCCTCTGTGATTGTATTGCTTGTCTTCCTCCGTGCTCTTCTTTTTATTAGATCGAAGACTGGATTTAGTCCAGTGGACCAAAATAATAACTCAAAACATAGCTAACCTCTATATAAAAAATATTTTGCACTAGTAGCTATATACTTCATTGATTTGATAGAGCAAATAATTATAATCTCTATATAAAAAATATTTGTATAGTTGAAAGGTTTACGACTAAATTAACAAATCGTCAAATAGTTTAGGACTAAATTGACATAATTGAAAGATATATGATTGAATTATTTGTTGTACAATAAGTTTAGCACTTTTTGGATAATTATCCCCACTTTATCTTATGAAAGGTTTGAATAATCACTTTTATATGCTAAAAAGGATGTTGCAATTCCAGGTGGCTGAAGGCACATTAATTAGAGCCCATTTGAATGAGTTAGAGAAATTCGCGAGGGAGTTGAAGAACGGCAATGAAGCCTTTCCCGATGAGAAACAATGAATGCTGTCATTAGCATCTCTAAAACTTTACCGATACTGTTCTAAGAGGGGCTCATTACAATTTCCCTAGAAAAGATGAAGGCCACCTTGTTTATAAGGGGTGACAAAAGAAGTTACGAAAAAGATGATTTGGCAAATGATATGACACAAAGCATAGAATGCGAAAGTAGCACATGTAAAAGTTGTTTTAAATAGAGGTCTAATGTCTAGAATCATCGATGTTATGATGAGGTAAGGCACTACAAGAGAGACTAGTCGAAGTACAAGAGTAAATGAGTTACGGTGGAGTCTACAGGTGATACTAGTGTTGTTACCATAACAGATGATAGTTCGAGTTATCAAATAGTCCACCGGTTTCTCTTTAAGTATGCTCTTCCTTTGGATTTTATTTCCTTATTAATAGGTGATGAAATAGGGATTGTTTGTCCAAGAATTTTTTTTTTTTTGCTTCTTTTTTTTTGGTAAGGTAAGTATATATAAAACGACCGAAATTATACAATAATTGTGAGACGAGGCACCAGCGGGCACTCAGCTAAACATCTTGTCTTAGGAGTGGCCGGGTACCCTGGTCACAAGTGGAAAGTATATACAGAAAATCACATCAAAGGACTACAAAGACCTAAATAGACCTACAATTGGGCTTTAGACAGCTCAACATCAAAAATATGGGGGTCTATCCCCCAACACCTCTGCGTCCTTCTATTCCTTGGGTTGTCTTCCACTCTTTTGAAGGTCAGCGCCTTGTCCTTAACTGCCTTGATTAGCTGCGCTTTCATGGATGGAATATAGAGGTTAAGGCCACGGAAGATAATATCATTCCTAGATTTCCAAATGGTATAGCATAGCACTCCAAAAGAAAATCAAGCAATCTCATTGTAGAACCCTTTGCCAGAAAGGACACTACTAATCTAAAGGAAGTAGTCTGGCCAAACGGAATTAATCCAAGGGATATTGCATTTAGCCGCCCAAAAGTTGACAAGTGAGTAGGGGACGCAACATTCAAAAAATAGATGATTGATCGAGTCAGGCCTGGCCTTGCAAAAAGCACATACCGTGGAGGGTATTCTACCATAGAGCATGAGGAGTACTTGAGTTGGAAGGCGATTTTTGGCGATTAGCCACATGAGAAACTGGTGTCTAGAGGCTAGCGCCTTATCCCAGACAAAGGCCGCCCATTGTACTGGATTGGCTCTATGGCGGATAGTAGTCCAAGCTGAGGACATAGAAAATTTTCCATTGGAGTCCTCCACCCAACTGAACTTGTCCTAACCTTGAGAAGGTGGAGGAACTGAAATTTGCCACAAAGACAAGTCTTGCATGAGTTGAAACCCATCCGGAGTGTATAAGTCCTTCACCTTGGCTTGTCGGGGAAGGTCGGACTGGTAAATATCATTATCAGAGAACAACAAGTTTAGGGGGCCATACTCTAGCCACGGATCAAACCACAGTGATGTATGTTCGCCATCTTCTATCTTCCATCTAGAGTGAGGTTGGAAGACATTTCTTAGTGCAAGAATCTTCCGCCAGGCCCAAGAGCAAAGAGTTGGAGTAGGAGCTATCCAAAAGTTTTGTCGTTTGAGGTAGTTGGCATGTATCCATTTGCACCATAATGATTCTTTGTCGGTGAAGAGCAGCCATATGTGTTTAGCCATGGCTGCCTTATTGCTGTCCCTAATTCTCCTCACGCCAAGTCCTCCTTCTCGAGTGGGAAGACAAACATCAGCCCAAGACACTTTTGCACCTCCCGGTCCCATGGCTAGACCCCTCCAGAGGAATTGTCTACAGATTTGCTCTATCTTGTCTACTACCGACGCTGGGAGCCAGAAGATGGATGCCTAATAGGCTTGGATGGCATGTAGTACCGATTTAATAAGTTGTAACCGGCCCGCAAATGAGAGAAACCGGTGAGTCCAAGATTGGACTCTAGCAGTGAGGTGGCTGACCAGGGTATTGCAATCCACTTTGCTCAGCCGAGAGGTGATAATGGGCACTCCCAAATACCGTATTGGGAATAAGCCCAAAGTGAAACCCAGGACTTGTATGAGCTGGTCCCTGACTGCATCTGAGCCACCTGATATGAACACTTCACTCTTGCTGGGATTTGGAATCAATCCACTCCATGAGGAAAATAGTGTGAGCCCATCCTTAATACGAGATATGGACGCAAGGCTGGCCTAACTGAAGATAAGAACATCATCTACAAAGAAAAGATGAGATAGCTGCGTGGCCTTGCAGCGCCAATAGAACCTGTAATTCGGATGCCGGGTGTGGGCATCAATTATCCCTATGAACACCTCCATTGCCAAGGTGAATAAGTATGGAGACATAGGGTCTCCTTGTCGAAGGCCGCGTCCACTAGGGAAAAATCCATGGAGTTCACCATTTAAAGAAATGGAAAACTTGGGGGTGCGAACACATACCATGATCAGTCTTGTGAGATGGTTTGGGAAGCTAAAAGCTATTAGGGACTTCTCTAAGAAATCCCAATCCAAAGTGTCGTAGGCTTTCCTGAAATCTACCTTGATTGCCCATTTCGGAATGTGGGGGTTATTATGAAACCCACTGAATAGCTCTTGAGCTAGGAGAATGTTGACACTGATTCGCCTTCCTTTCACAAATGCAATTTGAACCTGGCTAATGAGATCAGGGAGCACTGTTGAAATTCTCGAAGATAGAATCTTAGTAATGCATTTGTAGATTGTATTACAGCATGCAATTGGTCGATAGTCAGAGACCGATGATGCGTTGGGGACTTTAGGCACCAATGCAATGATAGTATTATTGACTTCTTTAAGCAAAGAACCTGATTCAAGGAAGTACATAATAGCTTCGGTGACTGAGGAACCCACCTTATCCCAGTTCTTTTTGAAAATGTCTGCATTGTATCCATCTAGACCCGGGGCTTTATTACCTGCTATAGAGAACATAGCATCCCTGATATCCGAAGGAAGGAATGGAAGGGAAAGAAGATTGACCTGATCTTGCTTGAGCGGGGAGTGGATAACATCCCTTATATCCTGACTAGAAGGTCTCGATGCCACAATGGCCGGGGCTAATAAGTCCTGAAAATATGAAACAAAGATTCTCTGGACTTCCACCCGTTCAGAAACCATATGACCAGAACTGTCCTTGACAGAAATGATTCGATTGCGAAGGTGACGATGATTCACCGAGTGGTGAAAAAATTTGGTATTATGATCTCCTTCCTGTAGCCAACGGATTCTAGACTTTTGTCTGAAGAACGATTCTTCAAGAGAACGGAGTTCATAGTACTTTTTGATTTGTGTATGTTCACCTTCTGCCAAGATGCTATTTTGGGGGTCATGCAGGAGGGCTTCTTGGGTAGCTGAAAGGATCCTCTTAGCTGCAGTAACTCTCATAGAAATGTCTGAGTAGGCGTCTCTATTTAAACATTTAAGGCGGCCCTTCAGACGCTTCAAGCGGCCGTAGAGTTTAAACATCGGAGATCCTGTCATTTGAGTATCCCAAGCCTGTGAAACAAGCATAGCAAAGTCTGGATGATTCATCCACAGGTTATAGAATTTGAAAGGAACCCGCCGAGGAACATGTGGAAGCACTTTCACAACCATCGGTGTGTGGTCCGAAATACCGGGGGCCATAAAAGAAGCTTCAGAAAAGGAATGAGACAAACACCCGTAATTGTTAACCAGCACACGGTCAATTTTCCTTTGTTTCCTGCGAACCCCAGAGGAAGTAGACCAAGTAAAGCGGAATCCCACATACCTTAAGTCTATCAGTTCAGCTTGGTCCAAATAGTCCTTGAACTCATCAAAGGCAGGGATCCAAATGTCAGGGCTCCCCATGCGATCCGAAGGGTCTCGGATGGCATTGAAGTCGCCAGCCAATATCTAGGGGCAATCCTTAAGGCCATTGCTCAATCTAATGATGTCACACCAGAGGGATCTACGAGAAACAAAGGTATGCTCCCCATACACCATAGAGAGAGTGAAAACATTATTTGAGGTCAAAATTTTTATATCTCCATGGATAATCTGACTTGTACTCAAAAGAGGCTTGAACTCCACTTGAAGTGGGTTCCAACCCACCCATATGCGTCCCCGAGCCGAGTGCTCATAATTAGCCACCCACAGCCATCCAGGGAATAATCCAGAAGAGATAGTGCCAAAATTGTCAGTAGAAACTTTAGTTTCCACTAAGCCAACACAGGAGAGATTATTGATACGCACAAAAAGTCTAACTTCCACTTGCTTAGTGGGGTTCATGAGACCCCTAATATTCCAGCAACCAAAAAACATAGGACGATGTCAAAAAATGAGCTACGAATTACCTCTTTTTAGTGCGCCTTTTGCCGGTAGACGGCTTAGCTTTCTTAGAGGAAGAGTTCGATGGTGACCCCTGCTGGAAGACCAGCTTTGGCTTCTGTTCAGCTGGCTTTATTTTGTTCCCGGCCTCCTCCTGCATGGGAAACTCAGAGCTGAGCACCAGCTCCTTCAGCCTCTGTACAGGCGGTTCATCACCTTGCGGAGCAGCTGTCTTCGGAGAGGCAATAGCCTCATTCGGCCTCTGTGCAGGCGGGTTAGAGGCATCTAGATTAGTCCCCTTCGGCCTCTGTTCAGGCGTGCCACCAGCTGACTGTATCAGCATCTCCTGATTAGGTTTTGCAGTCAAGTCCACCTCTAGTCGCACCTGGTCAGGGCTGGAAGGACTCAGCAAAGCCTGTTCTGGAGGCTCTTCTTCAAGATCATCATCTGAGTCAAAGGATGTTGCTGGTTCTGCCAAGAGAAGGCCCACTCTTACCTGCTGGATTTTTGCCACACAAGCTGCAGAAGGCTTGGATGGAGTTGGTCGCACTAGAGCACTTCCAGCTCTCTCCTTTCCTACTCTCCTTTTGACTTGTTGCCACTCCTCAGTGGGGTCTGAAATGGGGACCACCTCAGACCGAGTGGAGCCTACCTGGGTGGGCAGAACCTATCCCAATACTGGCGTCCCACTAGCCTGCACCCCAGGCTGAATATTCTATGTAGATTGAGTAGGATCGGTATTGGGGTTGGGACACTTGTGTCCAAACACTCCACAAGATTGGCATAATATTGGCTTCCATTCGTATTCTACTTTCACCACACGGATAGCCCCATTGAGAAAGACATTGATGGTTTCGCAACCAGCTTTAGCGGCCTCAAGTTCCACACATACTCTAGCAAAGGAGATCATTTTGAATTGCTCCGTTCGCTGATCAACATAAAGGGGTTTGCCCAAGGTGCTAGCTACTTTGCTAAGTCCCCGAGCAGACCATAGCCCATAGGGAAGGTTTTTTAGTCTAACCCACACTGGAACCGAAGTGTGCTTGCCTTTCTTTAGTTCTAACATAGGTAGCCATTGTTGAAGTATGAGAGGAGCCCTTGCCACCGTCAACGGGCCACCTTCAATGATTTTCCTCCTAAACTCCGCATCCGGGATATGGAAGAAGTAGAACCCTTGGTCATTGGCTTTCACTTCCATTAATCGATGACCCCATAAATGTTTAAGGGCTGCTTCGACTAGCTTAAATGGGAGTTTTTTCCCGACAAAATATCCCACTAGGCACTCTTTCCAGAGGGGATCAGCTGCTTCCAAGTCCTCATCCGAGCAATTAACTGCATTCTCGGAACCTGCATTGGGAGGGTAGTATGACAAGGAATATCCTTGAGCAACGGCTCTAGCCACATTCGCCCAAGAGCGAGATGCATTGGCTTGAATCGGCTGAGTTTGCTGCAGTAGGGGGGTTCCATTTCCATGGACAGCCGAATGATTTGCAGGTTCATCCGTGACAGCTACAGCAGGGGACAGGACTACACTATCTAAATTCCTTCTCCCAACACTAGCACTAGTTAAAGAGGCATTAGCACTCCTATGTTGAACATGTTCGCCATACTGTCCTTCACCCACAACGCCAAGAACAGGGGATTTTCGGTTACGGGAATGGTCTTGTGAGAAGGGGCGACTAGCCGGAGCCCTACTCCGGCTCCAGTTGCGACCTCCTCGCTGTTCGGACTGAATCTTAGTGACTAACGGAGCCTTTACCATAGTTAAGCAGGGGAAACAGAGCAAAATCTCAGCTGGTGCCGAGCAACCCTAGCAGCCCATTGCTAAATCATAGAGAAGGAGTCCTTACCAGAGCAAAGATTGAAGGGGGTTCTGGTGGACTGCTCTGAGCCGGCTCCTCTACCAAGTTGCAGCTTCAATCGGCGCTGGAGATGCCGCCAGAGGCCGAAATCGATCGGGAGCTACTGTAGCTCAAAATCGCAGCTTTGGGAGGAAGGGGGATGAACAGTGCTTCATGGGTTGGTCGTTTTTTTTTTGCTTCTTAATATTGTCACCTATTCCGATTCGGCCTCGTCATTTTATCATAAACAAAATTTACAAATGCTAGAACTGTAATTGAAGTTTAGGCTTTCACGTTTAAGCCTCTCCATTCACATCTCCCAAGGCCCCTTCCTGCATGCCAAATTGCCAATCTTTGCATATTAGTCTTAGGTCATATTCCAACCTAGTGAAGCAGTGTTATAATGTTTAAATATTAGTACACTTTCATCTAAAATGTTTTTAGATTAGTTTGGCAATTGTCTCACCGTTCATGAAAGTGCCTTCATAAGAGTGACCGGGGTAAATATACTTCTATATTCACTTTCGTTTTTGTTCACGATATGAAAGTTGGGTCATGACACATTTCCTGCTGTCGCGTGAGGTATAGGCTTGAAAGAGTCCATACTCACGGTCGATGGACCTCTTGATGGGTATGATCATTATCGATGATATGTTTGAGCCATCTTTGACGATTTGCCTTCCGAGGACCGTTTCATGAATAATTATCCCCAAACTTCCGTCTCTCATGACGAATGATGATCGCCGAGGGTGGGCCATGACAACCCGTGGAAGTAGAAATTCCTTCATTGAGGGTACTTTCTCAAGCAAATCTCTTGGAAGCTGAAGGGATTCAACAAAGGTTTGAATAATTAAACATGATTGCTAAGAAGAGGCTAAAAGCCATCTGTCATGGGCAAAGCCACCAAAAGCAAGTAGCTAAGTCATTCAACCGCAATGTCTGACCAAGACATTTTGTGGTTGAAGATCTTGTACTTCAAAAAGTTCTACCAATTATCCCCGATCCTTGTGGAAAGTTCACTTCGAACTATGAGGGACTATACATTGTCAAGAAGGTGTTACTTGACAGAGCACTGATTCTTGTAGAAATGGATGGCTATGAATTGCCAAAGCCTGTAAATGCTAACGTGCTAAGAAATATTTCCCATGAATATAGTGAAAGGTCTTTGAGCTACTTTTAAATCGAATCCAAGCCACTTTAGGGCACTTGCATAATGCATCTCATGCATACATAGTATATCCGCATGTTTGTTCATCTTGTAAATATTGAATGGCTCCCAAAGAAGACAACGACAATCCTCAAGAAAACAACCACCAAAGATCGATCACTTTTCCTAGAGTCTAAGAGTGATCTTGTTAATTAAGACACTTAAAAAGTGAACTTTTTTCCAAAATGATAAACTTCTGTCCAAAAAGTTTTTTAAGTCTAAATCTTGTTTTGAAATTGGCAAGGAAATAGGTACGGGGTAGGATCATAGTGTTATTTTCAGTGACGATCAAAGTACTACTTATTTTGCAGAGAATTGTGCGAGCTAATAGATGATGGCACATTGTCATTCAAGAAAATTGCCATTGAAGCAAATCCTTAGTGCCGAAAATCTAGCAAATTTGTTAACTTAGAGTGTCACCACTGAGAAATTAAGGACGCGTATTGCCTCAATCAACGTCCATGGCTAGTGATGTGAACATGTTGTTGCATTAAGACAATATGGGATACAATAACAAGAGGAGACAATTACTATTTTGAAGATTAACCTTCAAGTGAGAGATTGATGGAATTGTGGAGTCTAATATTTGAAAGTATTATAAAAAGGTATACATGTAATTTCTTTCATAACTTTGGATGCCCTAAACTCTTGTTATATATTGGGGTGTTCTTTATTATAATTGTAACTCGATATTTGATAATAAAAATATTGCCTAGTGTAGTAACGTGATCTAGCTCCTAAAGTGTTTCCACGTAAAATATTCATATGTCCTCTTCTTTGATTTTTTTTTTTTTAATAATCCTGCGTTCCTAACAATTACAAGAAAAGCTAGTGTGGCTATTTTCTTAACTCTTTCGTTTTTATTTGGGCCACATGTTTTCAATTGGAGGAAACTTCTGCCATCTACAAAAGGGGGCTAAAATTGGACGTCACTCACATTTGTATTTGGTTAATTTCGCATGTAAATGATATTTACAACTTATAACTCACCAATAAGAGGGAGATAAAATTTGCTTTAACTAGGGTCGGTGGAAAAATTATTCTTTTTGTATGCTCAATTAACATCTTAATTTAAAACATATCACATTTTCTGTCATCCAAAAAATCAAGGGAAATTTTGTCCTAAGTTATATTATTTTTTAAATAAAAAATATATCGAAAACACTGTTTATACCAAGTGATTGATTGCACTAAGGAATAAGGTGATATTCGAAGATGACATAAACATTTCTCCAATCAGTGTGGTTGTTCATCGTCGTGGCCTATCACTTTGAGGGGGTGAGAACGTATTGAATATTTGTGCTTTTAAGATTATCTGAACACTATACGAAAATACCGAGCTCTCTCTCTACTTCTGAACTTTTTATATTTCTTGTTATTCCTTGTGTGAAACCTCTTCATCTGAAACTTATTTTCACTCAACAAAAGTTTTTTTTTTTTTGCGGTAGCTTTTTCTTTTCATCGATGTCGACAAACGAAAAGAAAACAAGAAAGTCTTCTCAACCGGTGAAGCCCATTACGTTCCTTTCTTTTCTTATTTTCCTTCCAAAAGTGTTTCTTATTTTATGCGAAAAAAAGTTTCGATAGGTTCATAGACCAATTGGTCCATAAGTGATTTTTACTTGTCTCTTTGTCATTGAAGAAAATGTTTGATCCCTCTCATGGTTTCGTTGACTTTTTAGTAATGCCATAACACCTCCACAAGATTTTTTATTAATGGGAGTACATACTTTCACACTCCCCAATAACACAAAGGAAACGGCAATGACTTTCTCAAATGATTCCGCACAAATGTTTTCTCATTTGTGTTTATCGACCTTTAATGTTTCATTCAAATCTTGCATCCTATAAACTCAAGATAAGGTAAATGTTAGGTACAAACTTTCCTTAGTGGGTCGGGAAATTATCTCAATTTCACACCAATTAAACACGGTAGATTCTAACATCACTTCTGAGATTAGATTATTTAGAGAACTTTCATGCGAAAGCCGTTGATAGTGGACTTTGGACTCAAGTGTTTGGCATTTGAAGTCGCTTTTAGTCAAATTTAGTGGCCAATACCAAATTAAAAATTGGCGCACTCTTATATTATAAGAATTAGAAAATGAAAAAGTTGATGTGAGATGGACAGATTATGGAGGACAGCATAATTCCTCTAGACATTTGCTTTTCGAGTGGGACATTTTTTTAACAAGACAAAATATGATGCCTCAAGAATTTAAACAACATGATTTGAGTGGCAAAAGATACTGTTACCATATATTTAAATGAGTTTATAAACTCGAAAAGGAATTAACACGCGTGGCGCCCAAAAGTCAAGAATCACCAAAAGTTGGCTATTTACAAAGTCGCCCCTTAAGCAAAATCCACCTTGATCCTCCATGGTTTGCTCATAGCCGGAATGTCCACCTGTAGTTTCCAAAATCGCTCTCAATCAGTTAGGTTCTGTGCGTACCAAGGTGATCTTTTATTCTCATTCAGGAACTATAAAATTGATCTGAACCCAACCTTCCCAATTGAGCGAGCCACGGCCCCTCACAGCGCAGAGATTTCAGTCAATCGCTCTCAACCATGAAATCTTGCTTCGCCGTCTCCCTCTCTCTCCCCTTCTTCTTCTTCTTCCTCAAAACTTTCAGTACTGAAGATGCACCCGAATATCTATATCACCATTGCCCAAACACCACCACCTTCGCTCCCAACTCCACCTACCAGTCCAACCTCAACACCCTCCTCTCTTCCCTCTCCTCCGCCTCCACCAACAGCACGGTTGGCTTCGCCAATGCCACTGCTGGCCAAAACCCTCCCAACCGGGCTTACGGGCTCTTCCTCTGCCGTGGCGACCTCGACATGGCCAGGTGCAGCGACTGTGTGGCCACTGGAAAACAGGAAATCCTCCAAAAATGCCCCAACCAGCGAGTCTCTGTAATCTTGTATGATGAGTGCATACTGCGGTACTCAAACCAGTCCATCTTCTCGGTCATGGAGCAAGAGCCATTTTTCACTTTGAGCAACATCTGGAACGTCACTAACTCAACCAAGTTCATGGATGTCCTGCTAGAAACCATGAGAGAAGTTACCGCAGGTGCTTTAGCTGGCGGGTCAGGGAAGAAGGTTGCCGCAATGGAGGAGAACTTCACGAGCTCACAGAAGCTGTACGCATTGGTGCAGTGCACGCCAGACTTGGCTGCATGGGACTGTAACACGTGCCTCCAGTTGGGGAACAGTCATCTGTTTCAGGGGAAGCGAGGCGGGAGGGTGCTCACTCCGAGCTGCTACGTGAGGTACGAGCTCTACCCCTTTTATAACGCCTCCGCCCTGGCCGCGCCAGTGCCTCCGCCTCTTTCTCCAGCACCTCCGCCTCTTGCTCCAGCGCCTCCACCTCCTTTTCCGATGACCCAACCTAGAGGTACATTTGTGTTTGTATTGCTTGTCTTCCTCCGTGCCAACTCTCCTTTTTATTAGATCGAAGACTCTGGGTTTAGCTCAGTGGGCGAAAACAAATACTCATGATATAGCTAACCTCTATATGAAAAATATTTTGCACAATTGGCTATAGAGTAAGTTGTTATAATCCTTAAATTAGTAGTGGATCAAACCACTTGTATGAATTTTCTTTTTCACTTACGGCTTTATTTTTACTTAAATTTCTTCAACAATAATAACCTATAAACTTTTGCTGATCCATTGATAATGATGCCCCCACATACTTTGCATTGTGACTTGAATAAGCACGGCATAGCTTAAATTGTGATAATTCAATTTGATCTTTTTTTTTTAGTCTTACTATAACTCACAATTTACTCTCAAATTTTTGCCTTGAGTATTTATAATATGAATTTAAAAAATTTCTTATTTTACGCAATAGTTTGATTTAATTAAATTCCATCTTTTAAATTTTCACATTAAGAAATGTAATTATGATTTTATTTTTGCAAATCTTTAATGAAGGCTTTTTTTTTTTTTTTTTTTTTGCTTCATCCGGTCACCCCACTGCTTGTATATAAAAGATAAATGATAAGAAATAGTTTAATGGTTATATCACCACAAAAATACAAATTCGTAAACATTCGATTGTGTTGATAAAAATTGCTCATGATCAAATTTTTCTTGATCCTATAATTGTAATATCCATTTATTAAAAACTAATAAAATGGAAATATGCTATATGAGCCTAAAATTTACATGGGAATACATGGTAATACCCACTTGTCTTTATCGATAAAGAGGTGTTCTATAATGTGGAATAATGCACTTGGTTCTTTCTGTAGTTATTTCGAACTTGTTTGTTGCTAGATTTAAGCTTATTTATTATTTATTTTGGGTAAGAACAGGGGACAAGGCCGAGTCTTACACTAATTTTTTTTTTTGGATTGAGAGTTTACACATCGTTACTCTCCTAAAAAAACCTGATCCGGTTTGTTCTCCTTTCAACAAAGGAGATAAATATCTTGATGACCTATCTAATGGTAAAGTGCATTCACATCATAAGATTGAAATACCCAATTTTCTAATTAATCTGTACATGAATCTCCTTCCCTAAAAATATGTATAGTTTTGACTTGTTGGATAAAGTCATATTGTTTCCCAATATGAAAAAGGAGAATGTCACCAAAATTAAGAGAGGGAGTTGATTTCTAAAGCAGGAAAATGGATGCTTGGGAGTCCACCTCCTCAAAAAATTAATTTTTGTATTATTTCGCAACAATTGATATCGGAGCTTAAATTAGGGTTTCTAGATTTGATTTAAGCTTTAACTTGTCTGATCTTTGTGGGAAAAAAACTGTATTGGCAATTATGTTTGGAACGAGAGTAGAGATTGAGAGGTCCAATGAGAGGATTAATTTTGGGCGTCGGAGCATTTAGATGCATGCCATGTTATCAATCCAAAGTTTGGTGACGAGTCAGGAGCTGGTGGGACCGATCGTCTGCGCAACAAGTGGTCTTAGATTTTGTTCTTTTTATTTATCTAAAATACGATTGTCTACCCACTATATATCCATCACAAAGTTATAGAAGATTTTTCATTAGTGTCATGGTGAGCGAGTGCATGGAACCGGTAGGGTGGACAAAATTTATGGGACGACAATTCAAACATTGCTTTTCCTATAACTCCTAGCCGATCTCGGTGGCTAATACAGCCATCAATCCAACCATGATGTCTTGCTTCGCCGTATCCATTCTCTTTTCTTCTTCTCCAATTTTCTCAGCTTTGATACCCAAAGTTAAGAATCAACACCAACAGCACCGATGGCTTACTGCCCAAACACCGCCCACTTCATTCCCAACTCCACCAACGAGTCCAACCTCAACATCCTCCTCTCTTCTCTCTCCTCCGCCGTTACCAAGAACCGATGGCTTTGCCATCGCCACTGCCTGCCAAATCTTTCCCGACTGGGCTGACCGGCTCTTCTTCTTCCATGGCGATCTTGACACCACTACGTTCAGTGATGTGGCCACTGGAAAACAGGATATCCTGCAAAGATGGCCCAACCGGAAAGTCTCTGTGACTGCATGTTGAGGTACTCGAACTGGTCCATCTTCGCAGTCATGGAAGAATCTCCTAATCTCACATTGTACAACACCGGAAACATCAGCAATCCAACCCGGCAAGTACTCAGACATACCAACAAAGACGTCATTGGAGGGCTTCAGGCAGTGAGTTGAGGAAGAAAGTTGCAGTTGCAGCGGTGAACATCACGAGCTTACAGAAGCTGTGCATGCTTGCACAGTGCACGCCGGACTTGACGCTCGCTCAAGTGCCTCAGGTCCGCGATTCCAGGTCTTCCCGAGGGGAAGCAGGAGGAAGGACTTACACTCCTAGCTGGAGTGTTTGGTTCGAGTTGTACCCCTTTTATAATACCTCCACCATGCCGGCCCCACTTCCACTTCCGTTTACAACACCTGAAGGTATGTGGAAGTTTTCTTTTGCCTCTCTTCCACTACTTTTAGGCTACGTAAAAAATCGATTAGCAAAGTTTTGATCAGACTTGAAATTCTCATTTCAAAAGGATCAAACGAGCTTCTTCTCACTATATTTCCCTTGTCCCCTTTCACAAAAAGCAGCGCCTTGCTCGTAAAAATGTCGACAGAGGTACCCTCACTGTTTCCTGCTTTTTTTTTTTTTTTTTTTTTTGGTAAGGTAAGTATATATAATAACGACCAACATTGTACAACAATCGTGAAGCATGGCACCAGTAGGCACTCAACTAGACAACATGTCATTGGAGTGTCAAGGTGCCACAGTCACAAATGAGAGCAACCATGTACAACAAAACTAGGGGGAGCGCTAAAAGGTCCCAATCATTCTAGGATTGAGCGCGAGCCAGTTCCACATCAAAAATACTGGGGTCTATTCCCCAACCCCGCTGCATCCTCCTATTCCTAGGGTTGTCTTCCACCCTTTTGAAAGTCATAGCCTTATCTTTTACCGCCTTGGAGAGTTGCATCTTTAACGATGGTGTGTAGAGAGTTCGGCCTCGGAAGATAATTTCATTCCTGGTTTTCCATATGATATAACAAAGTGCTCCATAAGAAAACCGGGCTATTTCTTGGTAGAAACCTTTTCCAGAAATGACATTATTAACCCATAGGAGGTTGTCAGGCCAAATAGTATTGATCCAAGGAATATTGCAGTTAGCGGCCCAGAAGTTGGCAAGAGAGTTGGGGATGCAGCATTCAAAAAAAAGGTGATTGATTGAGTCAGGCCTAGTCTGACAAAAGGCACAGACCGTGGAGGGAATTCTTCCATAGAGCATGAGGAGTACCTGCGTTGGAAGACGATTTTTGGATATGAGCCACATGAGGAATTGGTGTCTAGGGGCAAGAGCCTTATCCCAAACAAAAGTAGCCCATAGAACCGGGTTGGTTTTAGGGCGGATAGTGGCCCATGCTGAGGCCATCGAGAATTTCCCGGAGGAGTCCTCCAACCAACAAAAATTATCCTGGCCTTGAGAGCGAGGAGGAACCGAGATTTGCCACGTTGACAAGACTTGCATGAGTTGAATCCCATCCGGAGAGTATATATCCTTCACCTTCGCTTGCCTGAGAAGGTCTGACTGGTAGATATAATCATCAGAAAAATACAAGTTGAGGGGGCCACACTCTAGCCACGGATCGAACCATAATGATGTGTGTTCACCATTACCTACCTTCCATCTAAAGTGTGGTCGAAATACTTCTCTGAGCGCTAGTATTTTCCGCCAAGCCCATGAGCAGAGTGTTGGAGTGGAAGAGATCCAAAAGTTTTGTCTTTTAAGATATGTGGCGTGAATCCATTTACACCAAAGAGATTCTTTATCAGTGAATAGCAGCCAGATGTGTTTGGCCATGGCTACCTTATTACTGTCCCTTATTCGTCTCAAGCCAAGTCCACCTTCAGGAGTGGGAAGGCGGACATCCGCCCATGACACTTTTGCACCTCCCCTCGGTCCCATGATTGGTCCCCTCCCGGAGGAACCGTCTACAAATTTGTTCGATCTTGTCCACAACCGGCTGGGAGCCGAAAAATGGATGACCAATAGGCTTGAATGGCATGTAACACCGACTTTATAAGTTGTAGCCGGCCCACAAACGAGAGAAATCGGTGGGTCCAGGATTGGACTTTCGCAGTGAGATGGCAGACTAGGGTATTGCAATCCACTTTGTTCAACCGGGAAGTGATGATAGGCACACCCAGATAGCGGACTGGAAAGGAGCCCAGTGTGAAGCCCAGTGCTTGTATTATGTGACAACCGGGAAGTGATGATAGGCACACCCAGATAGCGGACTGGAAAGGAGCCCAGTGTGAAGCCCAGTGCTTGTATTATGTGATCCCTCTCAATATCAGAACCACCAGAAATGAATACTTCACTCTTGTTGGAGTTTGGAATCAAGCCGCTCCAAGAGGAAAATAGAGTGAGCCCATCCTTAATACATGATATGGAAGCAAGACTTGCTTGGCTAAAGATAAGAACATCATCAGCAAAGAATAGGTGAGATAGCCGTGTGGCCTTGCATCGCCAATAGTACCTGTACTTCGGGTGACGGGTGTGGGCATCAATGATACCTGTAAAAACCTCCATTGCCAAGGTAAATAGATAAGGGGACATAGGATCCCCTTGCCGTAATCCTCTTCCACTAGAAAAAAAACCATGGAGTTCGCCATTTATGGAAATGGAAAACTTAGGGGTGCGGACACATATCATGATCAGTCTAGTAAGATGGTTGGGGAATCCAAAGGCTAGTAAGGTGTTCTCAAGGAAGTCCCAATCCAATGTGTCGTAGGCTTTCCTGAAGTCTACCTTGACGGCACATTTCGGAATGTGGGGCTTGTTATGGAACCCACTAAAAAATTCTTGAGCAAGGAGAATATTGTCGGTAATCCGCCTTCCTTTTACAAGTCTGGGGTTTGTTCTATTTGTCCAAGGTTCTTGTTATTCGTGTGGGAAGGAGAAGGGAGGAGGCTTTAACTCATGAAGCATAAAGTCAAGACTAATAATTTTAAGCCAAGCTTGTCCTCCCGTAACCTTGTGCACAGAAAAGTTGCCAATGGCCTTGTAAGCCGTCGGTGGACTATTGGATTGTGTGTCTAAATGCAATTTTGCCTCCGTTTGGCTAAGGGCACCAAAAACTCGACCTTATTTTAATCTTGGAAAGATCCTTTTAGGAAGGGGAAAAAATCAAATGAAAATAACAGGGTGCTTGGAAGTCTTGCTATTACTAGAAGGGGCGGGCTATATTTATTCTCAATATGACTAAATCTACATTTTTTTTTACGAAGAAGACGATATTACACATAATGGTTTCCACGTATGTGCAAATTTCTGCGATTTAGTTATTTGCCTATGATGAAAATCCCTTAGATTTAAGCTTATTGCTATTTAAAGAATAAAAATAAGTCTCTTCTTCATTCATTGCTCTTAAAGTAACCTATCCATTCTTCGATACTCTAAGCGAATCATGTAAAAATCTTTGGTGTCCTTATTATTCCTTATTGATTTATCTGATAATTTCTATTAGGGCTAACAATATAATTTAGAGGGGGATTAGTATGTTGTTTGAAAACTTAATTTTTTTTCCGGAATATAACAAGGTAGACTTCGACAATAGCAGAAACAGATTGATATATCAAGCAAGTTGGTGATGCTGTCAAACAGATATAGGCAATAATGAACTAATAAAAGATAACATATAATAATTTATGGTGGTTCGACTTTATTGCCAAAACCTACTTCTCCGCTCCAACCTAACAGTCTTAGCAGTGACTAGAATCTACTAATATCCCACATATTTATTTTATAACATGATAGTCCACGCTAACATAACTTAATTACTGCTATCACACTTGTACAAATCTCTTACCACTATTTACAAGTAATGAGGAATCCACAATAGAGAGAATAACAAACAGATAATAGCATAGCTTGTACATAGTAGAGAAATTTGATAATAACATTGCAAGCTTTCTCAATTTTTTGCCAACTCATCCAGCTGCTTCAATCCTCCCTATATAGATTTTCATCCACCAATTCAACCGCTGGAGATGCTCATAAGGAGTTAAGAACCGTTAGGAGTTAACTAGAGTTGTTGTCAAGGTTCAAGATTGTTGCAACTTGCCTTTCCCAGCTGGAGGGGAAAGGGTGATAGGTTTAGGGGTATTGCCTTAAAGAGGGGCCTATGGTACTAGTTTTAGATATGGGCTCTCCCAAGCCCGTACCTTATACGACGTTAGGAATTCAGTGTTAAGTCAAAATGCTATAAAGATTTTCTAATGAGAAATTGCCACTAACCTATTGTGGTTGGCTAGAAACCAAGTGAGCCAATGAAATATACCTCACTTTCTACACATCTAGAGAATCTAGAATCGGGGACTTGATTACACTAATCAATTAACAAGTGTCCTTTCAAAACCTAATCTTGTTTATCGAGCAATCTGGTTTGATTTTAAACTTATCCACTAACATGTAAGGTGATTATGCAAGCCCACAATCATTGAAATAACAATTAGAACCAATGAAGCATTAAATAAATTGCAAGGGAAAGTGAGCATCCAACACTAATAAATAAGAAAAATACCATTCTCAACTAGGCAAAAGGGAAACCATGATCAATATATTGAAAGCATGCAATCAATCAATAATTCATCTCTGAAAAGGAAACATTAAAACCCTATTTGTAGAGCCCTAAGAGTTTTTTCAATTTTGAGCACGATTAAAACTAATTCTAAACTAGAATTAACATGAAAAGTCTAATAAAAAATGTCCAAATTTAACCTCTTAATTTTTTTCTATATTTTTGAATTTTTCAGAATTTTTTTTACTTAAATTTTCAATTTTCTTTTCAATTTTTTTAATATTTTTAATTCTGGAAAATGATCTCCGAACTTGGTTAGAGAACTGGGTCTGGATATGGTCTGACCCAGACCCTAAAGGTCTAGGTTGGGTTTGGAATTCGGACCAGCCCCTAGGCCTAGTCCACAATTCCTAACCTTGTAAGCCCATGACATCTAACCCATATTTAAGCTTGAGCCAGCCCATTCTCACTTAAGCCCACAATGTTTGTTCTCCGTCTCCATCTCTTTTTTTTGTTTTTTCAATTATCTTTCTTTCCTATTTTCTCTTCCCCTTCTTCCTGAAGATCCCCTCGCGATGACGTCTTCCTCGAACTAGCAACCTCAACTGAGATGTGCCGCCATTGGCACTTACCCTCCACCAGTTGTCTATACCGACCGACACCAGTCATTGCTAACCACTAGTTGGTTGGTGATTTCTATGTCTCTGGATAAATTCGGCAAGAGACGTTCAAAGTCTGAAATCGCATACTAACACAAATCTATCCATCCTAACCTAGCAAATAAAGGTAAGCACAACAAAATGAAGGGGAATGGGCTAACAAGGGCGACCTCAAACCGTGGGCTCCTTCCACGAGGGGTATGGATTTCTGGCGAGAAGTTCATGGCCGACTTGAACGGAGTGAGATATGCCACCAAGTTCAACTTGAGAGTGTCGATTGGCAGGGGTCATTGGACAGAGCTCCTGCAAGGCCGAGGTGTCGGCCAAGGCTGCCTCTTGTTCCCCGTTCAATCTTAGCATTCACTCTCTCCGTTTTCCTTCTCACTCTCCCTTTTTTTCTCTCTCGAAGCCTTTTGTCCTCCCCCTAACCCCCTAAAATGTCACACTCCTCTCTCGCTTTTAAGCACCGATGTGCATGGCCTCTTGTCGTGCTAGCTGCCACTACCGGCATGTCTTTTACTACGTCCGTCATTCTTTTTCTCTTTTATCCTACTCTATTTCTACAATGACTCTCACTTTCAAACTTTTGCCTTACCTTCTTGTAGGGCAATGGAGTCGAAACCTACATCTAAACTTAAATTGTACTCACTTCAATCCCCCCAAAAAGATGGGGATTCAAACCCCCACTCCTTCATCATGTGAGAAAGGTGGCCATAAGGGAAAACTCTAGTGATTGAGTATGTCGTCCTTCTCCCTCTCCCTTTTGAATCTAGCATGAAAGACGAAAGAAGGGGGAGAGAGGGCGGGCCAAAAGGAAGGGAAAATTGATTGGGCCGGCCTAGGTGAAGAGAAGGAAGGGAAAGAAGAAGGAGGCTGAGCCGGCCTACCTTGGGCCTGGTCTAACTTCTTTCATTTTCCCTATTTTTTTTTTAAATTAATTTTTCTCTCTTTTTACTAAAAAAATCAATTACTATTAATGTAATCTCCTAATGTCTATATGCCATGCAATTTGAATGAAAATATTTTTGCTAAGGATTAACAATTAATCTCTAATTTTTTATGCAATTACTGAATGATTAAATAGGTCTCCAAAACTCAAGTGTCAACAAAGTCACATGGACAGCCTGTTATTGGCAAAAGCATGGTTTCCCAAAATAGAATCTTTTATTACTGTTATATTAGCTATTCATTTTGACTTATGACCAAAATTGTCAACTCTACTTTGACTCATTTGTAGTCTCCTTGCTACATATTCCCATTCCAGCTTGTCAACGGCTATAATCTTTCGACGAACAATCAGCCTTAAGATGAATGGATGATTAACACATTTTGGGAGTTGATATTTGCACGATACATTGTTCGTCATCACTTGACAGTAGCCACTTGACAGTAGCACGTGCTCTTGTCAACTGTTCATTGGTGCGGTTCACCATATTCTTTTCGAAATGACTTGCAATCTCTCATCTAATGTTCTGTCTAAGCATATCAGTATCCAAAGACTTTACTTTGATGATGACTTGATTTTGGTACCTTCAAGTCCTTATGAATTACTTGCTATACAGATTTGTTCAGCTCTTGTTAAGGTCATCATCCTTGTAAACATCCTTTGTTGAGTGGAGACCAATGATATTATCAAAGTCTTCCTGAAATTATCAATACTCAGTCACAATGTAGATATTAAACCAATGATAGTTTTGGACTCATTACAATATCAAAGGGAGTTTTCCCCACAATTTCGTTAGCTGGCATTTGATATTGAACTGTAAGATTCGTTAACTACCATGTTATTTCAAATCAATTGGTAGTAAAGTTAAAGTTGGGATTTCTAAAATTGATTTAGGGCTCTTTGCATGATCATTGTCCAGAATACTGTATTTATAATTATGTCTGGAGCAATAGGTGTGATTGAGAAACTCATTAGAAGGAACAATTTTTGGTTGTGTGTCATTAAAATGTGTGCTATGTTAACAATCCAAAATTTGATGAAGCTGGGTTGCTAGAAGTGACGAAAGAGGTTGATATGATAGAGTTAATGGAGAAGTAGAAGAGCATAATCATGTTGAATGTGTCAAATGATATATTGATTGAAACGGTTAAAGAGAAGGATGTGGCAACATTATGGGGAAAATTTGAGTCACTTTATCTTATAAAGGTTCGAATAGTCACTTGTATATGCAGAAAAAGATGTTTCAATTATGAGTGACTGAATGTACGTCAATGAGAGCCCATTTGGATGAGTTTAACAAATTCATGTTGGATTAGAAAAATTATAATGAAGCCTTTCCTGATGAGAAAAAGGCATAATGTTATTGGCATTTCTACCGAAAGTTCATTGATACCCTTCTAAGTGGACGCACTACGATTTCCTTGAAAGAGATAAAGTCCACAGAGTGGCAAAAGAAGTTGTGAAAAAGATGATTCCGCGCATGATATGATGCAAGGTTTGATTATCCGAGGTAGAGAAAAACATAGTCTGAAAGTAGCATAAGAAATAGTCTCTCTATGAAGAGGTTCAATGTTAATATAGACGATGTTATGATGAGTTAAGCCACTACAAGAGAGACTACCTAAAGTAGACCAGTAATGAGTTATAGTGGGGTCTATAGGCAACGGTAATGTTGTTTCTATAACAGATGATAGTTCCAGTGATCAAATTGTCTACATGTTTGTCTTAAGTCGACTCTTCCTTCAGATTTAATTTCCCTATTAATAGGTGATGAAATAGGAGTTACTCGTAGGCTTCGGGGTTAAGATTAGACAAATAATCACAACTAAATAGAGAGAAAAGGTGAGACAGAAAAATCAAGATACAAGATTTTATCCTAATTCACCCATAAACTAGGGCTACATCAAGCAGAGGGTTCTATTATAATTTGCTTCTCCCACCTCTTTGTCACCAACTCTCAATTAAAAGAGAAAGAGATTATATATAGGCAACAATAGCTATTCATGGGTCCAAATCCAAACTACTAATAAAATATGGACTTAAAATATCAAAGCCCTCTCCCTCCAACTCCTGCTCGAATGGGATCACCGTACCTTTTTTTGTCAATGGGAAATATGAACCATACCCCAATATTTAGCCCTATCATTTGCTAACAGCACAAACTTACAAATGATAGAATTTTATGCTTCTTAGTATTTTTCACATATTTAGCTTGAGTTGTCATTTTACTTTTAAGCAAAAATTACAAATGCTAGAATTGCGATTGAACTTTAGACTTTCTTGATTAAGTCTCTTTGTTCAGATCTCTCAAGGCCCCTTCTTGCATGTCAAATTGCCTATCTTCACACATCATTCTTAAGTCACATTCCAACCCAATGAAGTAGAGTGTTAGAATGTTTAAATGTTAGACACGCTTTCATCTAAAATGTTTATAGATTAGATCAACAAATGTCTCATTTACAAATTAGAACTTGTGCAGGAAAGAGCAACATATCTACTGTGACAACCATTGCCATTACCGTTCTTGTTGGAGGTTTTATGGTACTTTTCTTTCTCACTTGTTTTCTTCGAAGAAAGGTAAAGAAGACCTATGAAGTCATCCAAAGAAAGAGCGGTAAATTGACAATTTATTTTTATATTTTCGTAACTTATTTGTGACATATACTTGAGCATATTATAAAACTTCTTTTTTTGTTGTTGTTGTAAGGAATCAAATATATTAATCATACAAATTAAAAGTCCATTTAACATAAATGTAGCATATATAACATAAAACATGAATGATAAACATCTAATTCATTATGCACTTTCAACCTTCAAAACTATACTTGACCGCACAAGCAATTATAATGCCTTCAATAAGTATTACTTTGAGAATGCAATAGCTCACTTCTGGTGATCTAGATGAAATAGATGTAGCAATTTGACAAAAATTTCACCAAGCACCAATGAAAATCTCTCCCTTTCTTAGCCTGCTGCATTAGGACTATTCAAACTCCCAATCACCAATGATATTATTAGGAAAACAAAGTTGTAGGGCACTCTTCTACACTTGCTTAGAGAAATTGCATCCAAAGAACATATGGGGTATAATTTGAGTGCTTTCATGACAAAAAACAATAGAGAGTTCGGCCTTGATTAGAAGACTATTTGTCAAATCCTTGAAATATAAACAGCT
The DNA here is from genome assembly GCA_014182845.1 of Corymbia calophylla. NCBI lineage: Eukaryota > Viridiplantae > Streptophyta > Magnoliopsida > Myrtales > Myrtaceae > Corymbia > Corymbia calophylla. The sequence goes on along the minus strand of CM024701.1, from coordinate 21,126,819 downwards.
TATCTTGTATCACCAACCAAAATAGGAATCCAAACCTTAGCTAATTAGATGAAAATCAAATCAGCTGATGCCATTCAAATCTTGTGACTCTTTTCCTCACAATCTCCAAAGCTAATGAAGAGGTAAGAATGCCACAAGAAGGAACATTGTAAGTATCTTGGTCTTCCAAAGAAGAGCTTGGACAAATTACACCACAAATAGCTACTTGGATTGATACCAAGACTTCAGACTTCACATTGGGCCTTTTCCATTTAGAGCACAAATCATATCAGTTGCTTTTGCAGTTCAAAGAAGAGTAGAATCATAAACTACTCTCCCTAGGTATACATCTAGCAAGATCCCATTAGGATGTCATGAGCCATGCCAGAGGGATATAGATTCAACATGACCAACCACAAAATGAGGCCTCAAAATGCTCCTAACATTTAGCAATTCCCTCTAAGCATCGGTAGCATCTGCACCATAATCGATAGACCTAACACTACCCTTAGGATGAACAAGTGATCATGATACAAGATTTATCTCATTACTCTGTTACTGATAGTATTAATGACATTATAATAACTTTTTCTTCATGACCAATCAAGAGGGGAAAGATTTCATTGGGTAAGAGGACAACCATGGTACTCTAATGAAGTGCTCTTCGTTATGACAATGTTCTCAAGCACCAAAAACCGCATAAATGCCATTAGGAGCCAATGAAGATATAATTTGATAATCAAATTGCATTTTTTGGTGATGCAGTTGCAAATGAACTTACCACCGTAGAGTCCTTGCAAATTGACTTGGCTACAATACAAGCTGCAACAAATGATTTCTCTCCTGAAAACAAGTTGGGTGAAGGTGGATTTGGTGAAGTTTTTCAAGTACGAATTACATTTTAGTTAGAAACACTTTAGGGTAGACTTTTGTAAAGCTTTTGTAAGTTAGTTTTTAAGAAGTTGTGATAAGGAACTAAATGATAAATTCAAAACACTTTAGGGTAGACTTCCTAATGGACAACAAATTGCGGTGAAGAGGCTATCTCAAAGATCAAGACAGGGTGGTGAAGAATTCAAGAATGAAGTTCTATTAGTTGCGAAGCTTCAACATAGAAACCTTGTACGACTACTCGGATTTTGCTTGGAGGGAGACGAAAAGCTACTGGTGTACGAGTTTGTGCCTAATAAAAGTCTTGATTACTTCTTATTTGGTATGTTGCAGGTTAACTTTCTTATGTGCAAAATGTACAATTTGCTTGAAATCAAATATTCAAGCTTTTGCTAGCTTTGGAAACCTTGAATATTTTCGTTTTTGTTCCTTCAACTTATTATAAGTTTTTCTTGAGCTAACTTTGATGAGTATTGTGTGTTGAGCTTAGCCCTGAGTTTTGAATAGGTGCCGCATCCTAGCATGTTAATGAATATTGGTGCAATGATGCAGATCCCCAAAAACGAGAACAATTGAATTGGCCATTTCGTTATAAAATAGTGTCTGGGATTGCTCGGGGAATGCTCTATCTACATGAAGATTCTCGTCTCCGGATCATCCATCGTGATCTCAAATGTAGCAATATTTTGTTAGATAGTGAAATGAACTCGAAGATTTCGGATTTTGGCATGGCAAGAATTTTTGGAGTTGATCAAACACAAGCTAACACAAATAAAATTGTGGGGACTTTGTAAGTCTTGGTTTTTGAGTAGATGACTTTTTGATTAGATGTTAGACTTGCTCTTTTTATCCATTCAAGGATGCTACAAGATCTACATCCAAATCTGCAATATACATGTGGCTGATGTTCGTTTTTGCAGTGGTTATATGTCTCCAGAATATGCAATGCATGGAGAGTTTTCAGTGAAATCCGATGTTTATAGTTTTGGCATAATACTTCTGGAGATCATTTGCGGCAAGAGGAATAACTACTACCACCAGTTGAACGAGGGTGAATATCTTGCTAGTTATGTGAGTTTTCCCATGCTATTGCGACAAATATTGGCATCGTACTCTTTGCAACTTTGGTCAATTGAAATTGAAGCTCCTTTATAAAAGCTTTGCTCTTTTAGCCTATAGATACACATATGGCTTTTGTTTAGTTCCTTGATCAAATATGGTTTTTTACAAGATTTACATGTCTTGTGTGATTAGTCATCGAATTAATGCAATAATCCTTTGAAGATTTTCTGAACTTATTCTTGCAGGTGTGGAATCAATGGAGAATAGGCACACCCATGGAAGTGATAGACCCAGCTATTGTGGATTCATATTCAAGAGATGAAGTGCTTCAATGCCTGCACATTTGCTTACTTTGCATTCAGGAAGATCCGGCTATTAGACCCACCATGGCCACGGTTGTTCTCCTGCTCAGCAACAATTCCATCACCCCGCCATTGCCTCGACATCCAGCCTTCTTTGTTCAAAGCAGATCAAGGGGACTAGGCGTCCCAATGAAAGGGCTTGAATCAATTCAATCCAATAGGAGAACTATGCCTTGGTCGACCAATAACATGTCAGCTACCGAATTGTACCCTCGGTGAATGGCATAAGTAAAATCTTTCATCATGGATGGTCTTGCGGTGAGATTGCTTGGTCTTCCACCGTGATTTTTTTATGACAATAAGGAAAAATCTATGTATTTCAAGAATAAGCTGTTAATTGTTCAAAGGGGATTGTGTGCATTAAAAGAAGACTCCACACATGTTATCCATCATAGTTATTGTAACGATTTTTCTAAGATTTTTGTTACTATTTGAGGCTAAATCATACGTTGATCCATAGTAATTAGGCGCATATGTACATTATTACGATTTTAGAAGGCTCAATACTACTTCTCTGGTTTAGACTAAATAATTAAATTGAAGTGTTTGTTAATAGACCCACTAAATAATACATTTCTTCACTTACGAAACTAGTTGGGCTTTAGTGTTGTTAAAACTGTACCTGTAGGTTGTAGGTGCTCCATCTCTTATAGGCTTTCTCTGGGGCACTAATCAACTTGGGTGGGATTTGTGTGCCCTTAATATAATATGCAAATCTCATCGGTCCCATTTTTGTGAAACCCAAGTTGTCCACTAGTACCGTGAGGCCAATCGATTAGTAGACTGGGTTATTAGGGCTAGAGTGTTGGATGTATACCCTAAAGCCACTATGTAATAGTTACGTATTAGGGATTTCAGTTGTACTATCATCATTATTATTTAATTAATGGCAATGACGTATTCATTCATTTGTCCAATTATTTTATACTTATGAATGATTCCATAAGATCAGTTACAACTAGACCTATTCTTCACATATCAAGAATATATGTGACAAGTTCATAGTTAGACTGAATCTTTAAATCGTTCTTGGTCAATGGATTATTGAGTTGATATTTATAATCCTGTTGAGACCAGTGTGTTCTTAACTTCACTATTAAGTATTGGATACTTAAGGGAATGATAAGTCGCAAGTCATTGGGTATTGTGATGCTTGAGTTAGAACACAGGTGTTTGTATTAGACAAATTTACTGAACGTGACGCATATAGAACGATTAGCAACATGGAAGCTTTGAGCGTGGTCAATGTCTAATTGTTCATGCTTTGGTCTTGTGTAAATAATCCTTAGACCTGAGGCATAGTGTTAACTTGTGTATCGAATAACTATGGTTCACGGGTGCACATAATGCCGGGTCGTTGATCCGTCTTTATACTTGATGGTCATAGTTTGTTCATATACGAAGTTGCACGTGTACGCAATATGGAATCTATCTATTTGTTACATACAAGGTATTATAATGATGTCCTATGCAATTTAATTATGACAATGTATTGAAATCCTCGGCCAGGGTTGTAACCAAGAATAAATTGTTTATGTCTCGAATAAAATACATGTCAATTAGATTTGTGCATATGATTGAATTTGTGACTTGACAAATATTCCATGGTCTTTGTTCGATTGGGACATAGTAAGACAGAGGGATTAAATTACACTGTAGCCAAAACTGATAGGTTGATTATGTTCTTAAAGTATTCACACTATCTGGGTAACCATGACATATTGCTAGATGTCAATCATGGCTTGTAAGACCCAAAGATTAATCGGGACAATTAATTATTTTGGGAGTACTAATGTGTTAGTACAAGTCTTACTACCAGCTTAGTGATGAACCTAGGGATGTCACACACCATAACCAATTAAGATAACTTGAAACAAGAGAGAAATAATTTTGCAAATGTATTTGCAATTACTACAGTTGCATTGAGTCGACGCGAAATTAAATTAAATGGGATTTAATTTAATTTGTATTATAGTCATTAGCCTAATGTGCATATGATGCACATGCATGCCCAAAGTGGATACATGTTAATGTCCCCTAAATGCGCACACAAAACTATGTTCTTTTATTTTTGGAAATTGATTAACTTAATTATTATGCACACGGTCAGCAATTGTTGCTGACCATGCGCAACGCATCATGTGCGTGGTTTCATTAATATTTAAAAAAAAAAAAAATTTGTGGCATGATGGTCAGCAACCGTTGCTGACCATCATGCATGACTTTCATGCATGAACTCACGACCAGCGACGGTTGCTAGTCGTGGGATCATGCATGAACCCATGACCAGCAACGGTTGCTGGTCGTGGGGGTAGTTTCCCATGATCAGCAACGGTTGTTGGTCGTGGGATCGTGGGTGGTTACCCACGGTTCTTATATAAGAAACGTGTGTGTTTTTGTGCACGTATGTACGCAAACGAAAAAGAGAAAAAAGAAGGATTCTCTCATTTCGGGCCGTGGCTAAAAATATCAAGGATACGAAGGATTATCTCCACGAAGTTGCTAGCACAATCGTAGTGGTGATTATCCGCAAGTTCTCTCTTTGTTCGACGTCCATTGGTGGTGTGTCTGAACTAGAGGTCCGACGTTTGTGGGGCTCGAACTGAAGAATATTTGGACCAATTCGTTTAAAGCGTGCTTCGAGAGGTAATTTGTTTAACTCCCTTTTATATTCAGATTTTTGATTGAAACGCACGAACAACGCCTTTGGAGATACATGTATAGAAATTTTTCATTTTGTTTCCACTGCGTTTATATTAAATTGCCTATACATGATTCATGAAACCCCAACATAGAGAATTGAAGCCCTCCCTCGTAACCAGTTGTCCAACTCACCTCAAACATTTTGGGCTATTGTTCATTTAGAAGCCCTTCTTTACTATCGGTAATTATTCTTGAAGAAATGAAAGCTATTTGCTCGACCAAAACAAGAAAAGTCTTCGTGTTCTTTAAAGGTAGTATAGCTTGAGACAAAGACTATCCATTTGCTTTGTGAATGCACTCTCTTTCAACATCAAAAATAAATTTATTGCAGTTGTGTCATTTTAGCTCTTTAATTGATTGAGGTGACTTTTTGGTTAGTTGCCATAGTATATAATTAAATTAACTCTATCAATCTTCTTATCATCCCGACATTTTTGGTGATAGGTTTCACAAAGCCCTCCTTAACTATAGTCGACAATTTACAAGTAGTCTATAATGCCAATTAGGACCAACTTTGAAATTTTGGTATGGTTTTGCCCATCACTCATCTGTTTCTTCTAATAGGGTTAGCTCGTTTGGGGAACTACTTTTTCTTTGGTACGTCACACAATTAAAATCTTAAGTTGCCATTTTCAATGTGGAAGAAACTATGTTTATATTTAGCATAAACTTAGAGTTGGAACTGTCACTGGCTTCTAGGGAGCTTGATGAAATTTTTTCAAGGCTTTATCAATTCAAAATAGTTGGCTTTTTTAAATGTGTAAAAATGTAGATCATGATAAGAGAAGGCAATTGGAATGTTCAAGATGTTATAAGATAATATCTAGAATCATTCAAGGAATGTTCTATCTACATGACGATTCTAGACTTCGGATCATTCATTGTGATCAAAATCCACAAATATCTTGTTAGATAGTAATATGAGCCCGACGATTTCAGATTTCGGCATGGCTAGGATTTTTGGAGGTAATGAAACTCGGGCAGACACTAATGAAATTGTGGGGACCTTGTAAGTCTCAAATTCTTTCTTAGATCACTAATAATTTCTTGTTTATATAATCTATCTTATGGATGATCTATGAATTAGATAACACCTCATGCTTATATACATGCTCGTGAGGTTCATTAGAATGTGGTTATTTCGCAAGTAGCTCATTTTACCAAATTATAATTACATAATGGATGTTATTGCTCGTGTATGCTTGTTTGCAATAATTACTTGTCCCTTGAGTATGCTATGCACGATCAACTCTTAGCAAAATCCGATATCTATTGCTTGAGGGTCCATATTCTAGAGATTATTGGTGGCAAAAAGAATAGTTGCTCCTACCAATCAGACGGGGGCAAGCACAATCCTTTTTTGTTTTTGTCGGTAAACATAGTCCTTAGGTTGAGCAGTGTTGGCCGCGTCAGTCTATGTGGGGCCCAAGTAACATTGATAAAAGAGAAAGAAGTCAAAAGTCAAAAATCTAAAAGGGCTAGCAAATTATTCAAATTTATACTTCATAAGGTTGGTCCTTGGGCTTGACCTTCAAGCTTGCGAGGTACTTTTTATAGTTGCTCTTCCAGTGCCCCTTGACACCATAGTAATAACATTTCCCTTTTTCAACCTTGGGCTGTACAACAAGTTTGGCAGGTCTCTTCCATTTCTTTTTCTTCAGAACAATCTTACTCTTTGAAGAAGAAGCTTTAGTCATAGCCACTACATTTGGCCTCATATGATGTATTTCCCTCTCATAAACTACCAGCATGCTATGTAACTTAGCAAAAGTTTTCTTCATTTTATGCATGTGGAAGTTTTGGATAAAGCCAGAGAAGGAATTAGACAAATATTGGAGGATCAAATCCATAACTAACTCATTATTCATAACGAGATTCAGCCTAGCCAATTCTTTCATATGCCAAATCATTTTCAAAGCATGATCATTAACTGATGAGCCTTTAGCCATCCTCATACGGTACAATGCTTTAGATATCTCCTATATAGAGGTTTGACCATTCTCATCAAACTATTGTTTTAAGTGCAAGATGATTGACCTAGCATCATCTGTAGTTTCATACTCTTATGTAATTCATTATTCATCGAAGCAAGTATATATGACATAACTTTTAAGTCATCGTCACGCCACATTTCATAAGTGACACGGTCCTCTTGAGTTCTACCTTTAGGAAAGGAATTCGGCATCTTTTCATCAAGCACATACCCAATTTTCTCTGAATTGAGAACAATTCTCAAATTCCCAACCAAGTCGATGAAATTGGGTTCAATCAAACAATTCTTGTCAGGTATAGAAATGAGTGGGTTTGTGGCCACCATTTTTAGAGTAATGATATATATGTGCAAAAAATAAATTGTTAGCCGTTGTCTTTCAAATAACTATTTCATTTTGGCCTTTAAATGAAATAGATCCTCCCACTAAATTTATATTCGAATCCCATGCTCCTTAAGATGGGAAGCGGTAATCTTTGTTGGGTAAAGATTACTAGTAGGGATTAGAGTCTCATTAGCCTAAAGCCCACCTCACCTAATGGTTATTGGTGTTTAATAAAGTTAGTGAGTGAACTAACTTATTCAACACATCATATGTGAGTCTCAATTATAACTTTAGCCTCTAGACCATGAAAGCCTCACCTGATAGTTATTGGCATCATGATCATAGTTAAGTCTAATCCCTCATCTCATGCAAGTATTGAAAACACAAACGATTCCCTCACTTCACAGTATTGGAAATCGTTTGGCTCCAACCCTACAACATCACATGCAGAATGGAGTGGTCCAATATTATGAGTGACGATTAACCCTTATGTATCCATAGCCAATTAATTAACCACTATAATGTTGGATCAAGCCATGACAATGGAAGTCCACGAGTCCGAAACCCATTATGATTTAATATCATTAACAAGGAGGTTTGGGTCGTCATTAATGGTCTCAATTTGCACATTAACTAGTTTAACATTCATAATAACATAAACAGAATAAATAATAGATATCACATCAATATTTATCCTACATGGTAATCATGGAATTATGGCTCAATGAGCCTCGAGCCAATAAGACCCATTTAGCCATTTTAATGTTTTAATAATAAGGACATGCTCTTCACTTCTTCTTGGATCCTTGAAGTCTTCAAAGACCAATTCCATAGAGCTCTCTAGCTTAATGACTCCTCCTCTCTTGTAGCATTTACATTAACAATCGACATACTAAACTATGCTAAGATTACATTTCATGAAAATTAAAAGGAAGGACGCAGCCTCCATTTAATAATTACAACAACAAAAAAAGCGTAATCATCATACATTAATCCATATATCAATCACATTGATAAGGGGTTTTTCTATAACCACCACCCCTTCTTGCGAGCCATAAATTCAAAGCTTAAAGCTCCAAAGGCATAAATAATATTTTGCATTGAATCAAATTCAAAGCCGAACAACACAAGTCATGTTAAGAAATCAAAACCGGTGAAACAAATTTCACGAGTGTGATTTTGAGCGGAAACCTCATTGTCACCTTTAGATTCACAATCACGAATCATTTTGTAGAATATAGATGCAAAATATAACAAGTTATAGATTTTTAATTCAAAATTGATTTAGTTCAAAATTTTTGCTCAGTTGATTAAATTTATCACATAAATTAATCAACTTCTATAGGCCACTTAAGAGCAAACAATTCTCTTAACATAATTATATTGGTCATTAGACTACAAAAAATATATACGAACCAAAATCAATTAAAATGCACAAAAACACCTATGGTTGACTATGACACCATTGTTGGGATTTTTGATTTATATATAAGCAAAAATTAACATAAATGCAGCGGAAGCAAAAGTAAAAATTCTGCTGTACAAGTATCTATAAAGACGACGATTGTGCGTTTTAATCAAAAACCAGAATAGCAAAGGGGATTTAACGGATTACCTATCGAAGTGCGCTTTAAACAAATTGATTCAGATATTTTTCAGTTTGAGCCCCACAAACGTTGGACCTCTAGTTTAGACACACTACCAACGGATGTCGAACATAAAAGAGAACTCATGGATAATCACCATTAGGATTGTACTAGCAATCTCGTGGAGACACTCTGCAAGCTTGATGTTTCAGCCACGGTCCGAATGAGAGAAAAACCTTTTTCTCTTCTTGCAGACACGACACAAAAATGCACACTCTGCAAAACTGTTAGTGATCGCCCCTATTTTATGTGCAATTAGCAACAATTGCTGAAAGCACGGGGAAGATTAGCAACCGTTGCTGACCGTTCATGCATGATGGTCAGCAACGGTTGCTGACCATCATGCCATGCTCGATTTTTTTTTTAAATTAAAATAAAAAAAGGCACATGATCAGTACATTGCTGATCATGTGATGCACACGGTTAGCAACTTGCTGACCGTGTGCACTTTTAATTTATTAATGAAAAAAACTCTTCCCCTTATTTTATTTTAATTCTACAATTAAAATAAAAGGGGCATGTGATCTTCACGAGTGCATTTTAAGCACATTAATATGTGTCCATTTTGGTCATGCATGTGCATCATTTGCATGTATGCTCATGACAAAATATGAATTAAATTAAATCTCATTGAACTTAATTATAGTTGGACTCAATTTGATTGCAGTAATTGCAAACATATTTGCAACATTATTTCTCTTGTTCAATGTTATCTTAAATTGATTATGGTGTATGACATCCCTAGGTTCATCACTGAGCTGATAATAAGACTTGTACTAACACATTAATATTCCTAAGAGAATTGGTTGTCCTGATCAATCTCTAAGTCCTACAAGCCATGATTGACATATAGTAATATGTCATGGCTATCCAGACAATGTGAATGTTTTAAGAACATAATGAACCTCTCAGCTTTAGTTATAGTGTAATTCAATCCCTCTATCTTACTATGTCCCAATCAAACAAAAACCATCGAATATTTGTCAAGTCACCAATTCAATCATATGCACAAACCTAATTGGCATGCATTTTATTTGAGACATAAACAGTTTATTCTTGATTACAACTCTGGTCAAGGATTTTAATGCAGTGTCATAATTAGATCACATAGGACATCATTATTGTACCTTGTATGTAATAAGGAAATATATTCCATATTGGGCACACATGTAACTTCATATATGAACAAACTATGACCATCGGGTATAAAAATGGATCAATGAGCCAACAATATGTACACTCGTGAACCATAGTCATTCAACATACAAGTCAACACTGTGCCTCAGGACTAAAGATTATTACACAAGACCAAAGCATGGACGATTAGACATTGGCCATGCCAAAGGTTTCTAGGTCACTAATCGTTCTATATGTATCATGTTCGGTTAACTTGTCTGATACAAGCACCCATATTCTAACTCGGGTATTACAATATCCAATGACTTGTGACTCGTCATTCTCTTAAGTATCCAATACTTAATGGTGAAGTTAAGAACACACCGATCTCAATAGGATCATTAATATCTACTCAATGATCCATCGACTAGGAACGGTTTAAAGATTTGGTCTGACTACGAACCTATCACATATATTCTTAATGTCTCAAAAATAGATCAAATCGCAACTATAAAAATAATTGGACAAATGACATTAATTACTCAATGGGGTTGTACAATGGATACAAATGTATAGACCAAATATGCTCTTCGTCATTCTATGGCACTTAAATTATCATGAGTGTTCATATGGAATAAAAACACCTAAAGATTGATGCAAGTTCAAGCAAGAAAATTTCTATCCATTTTCTCACCTTGTGATGCCGTCCCTTCCTCCAATCTGCCCCAATGTGGGGTGGTTCTTGACAGGGGTAATATGAAAGAAACTTTACCATGGCATGGGGCTCAAAGGGGTTAAGCAATGGATAACCTGTAGTGTTTAGGGTGGAGAAACGAAATGCCCCTCATCACTTTGGTCATCGTACCATTCGCGAGAGAACTCTTTACCCTGTAGACATAGAATTTCCTATGCTCACCTCGCAAGTGTTTAATCAGGGGACTGTGTGTAGGATATGGTTTGCCTTTCATCATCCTGATGTACCTCATTTAGCATGCTCAATTGATCCACATCATTTGTTGAACTGCTTAATTTGATAATCCTCAGTGGAATCGGTGACTTAGGCAGACAAAATCATCATGCGAAAAATCTATTTTGAAAGGCATGGAGCATTTTAAGCATGGAGGAGTTTGCATCCTTAGAATGATTTAAATTTACTCAAAAGAAAAAAACTTTCTAGGAGCATGAGATGCAAAATTGTCTTTGCAGACGTGTTTGAACATAAAGGGGATTATTAAAAAATGAGTGTTCATGGATTGTCCCTACTCAAAGGGGAATGACACATGAATGATCTGTCAGGATTGAAAATCCCATCTTTGATTGGACAGGCACATTTGTTTTTGCCCTTGCACAAGAGAAAGTGCAGAAATCAATTGCTAAGTAGAGCCAAAAGCAAACGTGAATTAAGGCCCGAAAGATTCCTGTTATCCATTTTGGCGATGCTTAGGACGCCGTTTCACTTGGGAGAGTTGATCCAATATCGTCATCAGAGTTTGACATATCTCTTCCTGCTCTGTTGTCCACACCTTTGGCAGATAGGTGAACCTATAAAGAATAAGAGGGAATGTGTTAGTGTATGAATTTTCGAGAATTGAAAAACTGGAAACGATATAGCATTACCCTTCACCAGTTTGCATTTGTCGTCCACACTTTTGGCAGACAGATGACCCTACAAAGAATGAGAGGGAATGTGTTAGTGTATGAATTTTCTAGAGTTGAAAAAAATGGAAACGATACAGCATTACCCTTCGCCAATTTGCATTTGTCATCCACACTTTTGGCGGATAGATGACCCCTTTGCCAGTTTGCAAATGTTGTCCACACTTTTGACGAACAAATGACCCCTTTGTTAGTTTGCAAATGATTGGATGCACCTCAGGTCCTGAGGCTTAAAGGGAGCATGAGGTCTTGGACTTTCGATCTCGGTATGCTAGAAAAAGGCAAAGAGACAGAAAGAAAAAAAAAACTTTTTTTCCTTAATTATTTTTTCTCTTTTTTTTTACATGCGGCTATTGCCTCTTCGAGGATTCGATCTCCCGTTCAAACCTTGGCGTGTCCATTCCCAGATACCACTTGGCTAAAGGCGCCACCAGTGTCCATGGAGCGCGTTCTTTTTTATTTAAGTGATCCAGCCGCTAAAACGACATGTCCTTTTACACCTAGTCAAGTGAATTTAACATGGGTCATCTCCAAGTGTTTGGCTGACCAGTATTGGTTGGCTCAAATTAGCCCATCAAGTCAGTTTTTTTTTTTTAATGCCAATGCTTCCTGTCAAAATAGAGAAAGTGCATTAGGAATGAAGTTAAAGCGAGGTATTGGAAAAGATACCAAGTTACCCTTCTGCAAAGTTTGTATTTGATGACTTCTGGGCATATCTTGAATGTTGATGATTGCCATGGTCTTGTACAATTTGGCGCTTCATTTTGGTTGGTCTTCTTTGCCCGTAGCCCTAGACGAATGGCCGATGATGATCGATCCATCTTCAACGCCTTCCTTCTGTGGGAATTTTTCCTCTCTCGTTGTTGGACATCAGTAGCGTTGGGCAAGGTCATGTACCTCAAGCTTCTATGAATCTGAGATGGACAATCAAAACCTCCAATTTTCCTGTCGGTAATCACTTCTTCGCAGAGCATGTGTCTGGAACGAAAGTCATCATCTGGAACAAGTGGTTAGAATTTGCCTCAACTGTCTAGATTTTCTCCCTGTTAACAGTAGCCAATTCAAAGGGGAAGTGAATGAGTTCATTTTCCGTGCTTTCTAATTTGCCGAAGCTGAACGTCCCGCCTATGAAATTGCAATGCTCGTCCTCCTGGAATGTGTTGCGGGAAGGAACCATTACTTAGGCTTGCACTGATGGGAGATGGCCTGTACAGAGTTTTAGGGACGGCTTGCCGAGATAACTCGAGAGATGGGGGGAGGCCAAAAGCATCATGGAGGAAACGTCTCAAGAAACTTTACTTGAGCTACTACGATCTACATGTTTCAAGTTTGATTGTGTGCACATACCTATTACATCCTGTCTTTTATTCCCTGCAAATAAAAGTAAGAAAGCATCATTCTTAAAATCATGTTAGGAAGCGAGACATACCTCTTTATAAATGGAGTAATCTTTTCCGTTTGCCTCAGTTTTCTTGGAAGAATACTCCTGAATCTGTTGAGTCCACATTCCTGGAACCTAGTGTGCTAGTTTCAAGTGCCCCTTTTTCAAAGGGATGATTTTCTGAGACACGAAATAAATAAATCAGAAAAACAAACAGGGTTGAATTCGACACATTGTTTTTTTTGAAATTTTGCAATGAAATGCTTTTGTTTTCACAATGATTTTTGGAGGAAGCATGAGGAAGCCCAGCCCTCAGGATTCTCCTTGGACGATATTTTCTTTTCATGGTTGGATATCATCACCGGACCAGTTTGGGGTACCCCCTCATGCTCTCAAAATGAAATGTTGAAACTGTACATTCACTAGTGAAAACAAATTAAATTACTGGAATGGAAAATGTGACAGCAACACACTAGATAGGATGGAAACAGGAAATCATAAAAAAAAATGAAACCCATGAAAACTCATGTGAAAGGGAGGATCTTGATAGCTGCTGGTGTTGACCCCCGAATCAAGCGCCCTTGAGTTCTTTGCCCTCGGTGGACTCAAAGTATTCGCACGAGAGGACCACTTCGTTGAAGCTACGGAAGTGCATTCCATGCAACCAGGAACGAAGCTTACGAGACAAAGCTTTTATGAACAGCTTCATCATTTCCTCCTCAGTCAACTGAGGAATAGCCTGCATCACGAAAGCTTCCCATCTTTTTGCATATGCTCGGAAATTCTCCATTGGTCCTCTTTTGACGCGAACCAAATTCTTGTAGGGGGACGCAAATCCTATCTTGTCTTGGTATTGATGTAGAAATGCAGAGGACAGCACATCCCAATCATGCACGAGGCAGGTCTTTGACAAGAAGAACCATTGCAACGCGGTCTCAGTAAGACTTTCTTGGAAGGCCTGAATCATGAACGGTGCCTGGTTGGCGTACCGACTCATTTCGGCTCGAAAATATTGCAAGTGGGTCACGGGACAAGTTGTACCATCATATTTACAGAAATCAGCAATTTCCATTCCTTCGAGGATTACCATCTTGTTAAGGTGAGATGGGCCTGCTGCATCTTGGTTAAGGAACCATTCCTCTTGTTGTGTTACCAATCTTTTCATGGCTGCATCAAATTCTGCTGCTTCAGGGAAGTTGGATTCTTCTAAGATCATCTCATCACTTTCTTTGGGGTCGAAATTTCCTACCGAGGATGAGGCGTCTATGTTACCCTGATAGTTGGGTGACAAATTTAGCAGCCCATTGGAAGGAAAATCATGAAGGGCGAGCGTTCCTCCACCTAGCAAGCTCTGGGGTCCGTATGCGGGCGGGATCTGGTTACCATGTGAATGGTCGTCTTCATCGGTATAGTGCTGGCAACTCCCCATAGGACTATACCACGGGCGGTGTTCAATGCCTCGGCGTGGCTGTTCATTGGCTATTGGACTTTGCACTTGTTTGGTGGCAGGTGATGGCTTGGATCGTTTCGGCTTTCCCTTCTTGACACATTGTCCAGGCCTCTTGAGTAAAGCCCTTCGTTCTACCAGCTTGAGCTTGTCAAGGGCACCGGGAGATGGTAGAGTTTCATTCCCTAGGTCGATGGGCGCTGGTGCCCTTGGGACCCTAGCTCTCGTAGTAAGTTTAGGAAGCAGCGTCATGGTCCCTCGATTTTGGACGGGTCTTACAACTTCAACCATGTTTTCGGGTTCTTTACCTCTCCTGGTAAGAAGCTTCCCATCAATGGAGCATTGTTTGGTGGCCCTTTTTATCATATGGAACCGCTTCGCAGTTTCCTCCCATTAGTCTCTTCTGCTCTGAGCCATCCTGGGCAATCAAATTTCTTTCTACTGCAGTATATGCCATAATGAACTTTTTCCTCACTGTTTCCTCACTATTTCCTTGCTTACAAGCTCCGTCTCAAGGCGAGGCCAGTCAGATTCGATTGGTATGACCGAATCATCCTTTGGACCAGGTAGGCTTGCAAGTAGCTTTCTGGGTGATAAGCATTGGCGAACGCCTCACATTCAGGCACCTTGAGCTCCTCTGGGATTTTGACAGTGGCGTAGCTGGACAAATCAAAAGGGGTACTGATCCCGCAGTTCACTCAGCTTACTCATGCTCCTTGCAAAATGTTTGCTCTGTTGGTCACCTTTTGGCATGTCTGCAGGTGTCACAAATTTTTTCTCCCGTGATAGGGTGGTCACGAGATTGGGCCTGGTTTGAGTAGACTCCATTTTCCTTGAGAGTTGTCGAAGGACAATGGGGATTTGTCTCACATCATCTTCAATATTAGTAAGGCCATTTTGCACATCACCCCAATCGGTCGCAATTGCATGTGGCCATGCACGGACGGCTGGTGGTTGGCGATTCATGATCACCTGATATTGCAAAAAAGGCATGCATGAGCACAAGATAAATGAAGATTGACCCATGGCAACGGTCCAATCATTTTTATTTATCAACAGAGGATTCCAAGGACAAGACATTCCTAAACATCTAAAATTGGAATTGAAATGATAGAATTGAAAAAATACTAGATATTAAACAGAAGTCCCTAAACATTGGGACTTAGAAATGAAATTTCCTAAATACAAAAATTGGGGGACATGACAGCCATTTTATATGCGATGAGGAGCCTCGGTCATGCAAAGCTTTTTGCTTTTTGGGACTAGCCCAAAGACACGCATCCAGCTCATTCCCAAACTCCGCTCAAGAGACTCGATCAGTTCTTGCTAGGTTGGCTTGTTAGTCACGTTTGGGACTACCGATCGCAAATTGTCAAGGACCCGGTGATTGAGAATGTAGAGTGTGGGGGCATGATGAGCCTTCTCTTGTCCTCTTAGTCTTCTGGGCACGATGATCTCTTCAGGGTGGCATTTTCTCCATGCATCCTGATGATGCGGCTTTCTTCTGAGTAATCTTGGGTCATGTGAGTGAAAAGGACTGGGAACAAACCGGTCCTGAAAAGTGGAGGGATCTCTTAGAAGGCCCTATACTGACAAGCCATCCTGTAGGGAAAATACGAAATGATCCCGGAGAGACCAAATGGTTAGATCGGGTTGTGATATTTCAGTGCAAAGCGAGCTTCTCACTCTCTAAACAATTTAGC
This sequence comes from Corymbia calophylla, assembly GCA_014182845.1. Classification (NCBI taxonomy): domain Eukaryota; kingdom Viridiplantae; phylum Streptophyta; class Magnoliopsida; order Myrtales; family Myrtaceae; genus Corymbia; species Corymbia calophylla. The sequence goes on along the minus strand of CM024701.1, from coordinate 21,110,558 downwards.
ACACCATAGGAATGCCTCAGGAACGAGGTTCCTTAGGAAATTAAACCAACAAGAGTATATCCTACTGAGGGCATACTTTTCTAAGATTTGAAACCTTTGCAGTGGGTGCTTGAAATTTTTAATGCCCGAATCTTTTGATATGAGAAAAGATCGCATTTGTAAAATTTCCTAGCGCAGCCCTCAAGATTTTTCTATGTTTTCTTTGAAATGATTGAGGGATAGGAATGTTTCTGGTAAAACCATGTTTACAAAATTCAACCCAGCACAAATTTGATTGACAGCCCATGCAATTGAAGAATTTATAGCATTTTGACGATGAACCCAAAGAAGGCTAGGAGAAAAATTTTGCCTTCTTCTTCTTTTTTGGCATGGGTTGTTTTTTCAAAAAATTCGACTAAAAACAATAGTGGGCAAACATCCCAATTAGCTTTAAAAACCCTCATTACCAAAGGAGTCACGATTTTTTTATAAAATTGAGCTAGCCAAATTACCGGGTTGACACGAGCTCATTTCCTAGAGGCATTCCGATGATAATGCTGTATTTGTCCAGAGTTGGGGGAAGCTCGGATTTGCCAAGTATGAAAGTAGAGGTCTCAAGACACTAGAAATGGGAGATCACTTGCATGACTCTAGAGTGGATACTAATTTGGAGAAGTGGGAGGAGATGGCCGATTTTAACATGTTTTTGACCGGGCTGATCTAACTGGTCCCACCAACAGAGGAGCTCTTTCTTGGGAGCAAGAATGAACTGGACATCGTGTCTACCCATTGCATATAAAACAAACGACTTAAAAGACTGACCTCAGTTGCCATGGGTTCATGAATGTAAATAAATAACCAAATAAAAAGGGTTAGGAAATTGCCTCACTCTCAAATATCACAATAAACATATAGACATGCGGATGATACGTGTGGTTCATTTTCTAACTAGAAAGGTATAATGAGGTTAAGAGGTAGTCTGATCGACGCAGTCTCGCATTCGTGCCAAATCCTCTCAACCTCGGCTCTTCCTAAAATTTCGGGGAAAAGAAAGGCAACCTCTACATCGCAGTCTCGCGTTCAAGGCTGTATCTTTCTTAACACCATCCTAAAATATCCTATGGCGGCCCAGGTCCGACGGCAGGGTTGTGTGTGCCACAGTGTAGTGCTAAAACATTTAAAGCATGCACAATAATTCATATAGATAGAAAAAATAAATTAATATTTACCTGCAAGAGAAAAAAAACATACCCAAGTTAGGAAAACATTTAAACAAGTTTTCTTTTTCTTTTCTTTTTGCACCATTTTTCTTTTTTAAGGCACGGGAAATTTTTGAGAAAAAAGAAATTCAAAACAAGAAATGCATGAAACGATTTGGGGAAATAAAGGCATGAATTGAACATTTTTTGCAAAATTTTTTTTTAAAAAATTTAATGAATTGAACGTTTTTTTTTTTTTTTTTTTGAAATTTTCTTTTAATCCTCTTTTTTAAATAAAGGGATGATCATGGCATTAAAATCATAACTAACCTAAACTAATCATGGACCAACTGAGACATACGAGAAAGTAAGTAAATCGCAAAGCACAAGGATAGAAAACTTACTTAATCAGAGGAAATCAATGGCAATCACACAGACATACACATGATACGTGTGGTTTGATTTCTAACTAGAAAGATATAATGAGGTTAAGAGGTAATCTGACCGACGCAGTCTCGCGTTCATGCCAAATCCTCTCAACCTCGGCTCTACCTAAAATTTCGGGGAAAAGAAAGGCAGCCTCTACATCGCAGTCTCGCGTTCAAGGCTGTATCTTTCTTAACACCATCCTAAAATATCCTATGGCGGCCCAGGTCCGACGGCAGGGTTGTGTGTGCCACAGTGTAGTGCTAAAACATTTAAAGCATGCACAATAATTTATACAGAAAAATTTATTTCAACAAAAGTATACCTGCACAAAAATAAAATGCCCAAGTTAGGAAAACATTTAAACAAGACAAAATGGCCTAAGTCCACAAAAAATTATGTCCCCAGTGGAGTCGCCAAGCTGTCGCGACCTCCCTCGTGCATCCCGGGAGGCTAATGGCTCGGCTGAATGCCATTATCGGGGCTTTAGCCAAGGCTCTCCCAAGCCCACTAAATCACGACTTAAGGGTCAAGTTTTTAACCTGCAATTCAATTTCATTTAAAAAGGAGTCGCCGCTAATCAATTTGAGGTGGGTCGATTAGAAATCCAAGTAAAATATCGGGAGAAATATTTTACTCCTACGCAACCAGAGAAACTAGGATCGGAGACTTGATTACACTAGTTAATCACTAATGCCCTTCCGGTATCTAATCTTGTTTAAACTCTCGAGTTTGAAAATTTTGAATTTTTTAAGGATTTTTCATACATTGTTGAAACAAACATTTTTTGGCTTTTTCCTTTTTTTTGGAAAATATAAAATATTTTTTGGATTTTCTTTTCTTTTTTGGAAATTATAAGCCTTTTTCGGATTTTTTTGATTTTTCTGGAAAAAATATTTTATTTATTTTTTATTTTTTATTTTTTAATAATAATATTATATTTTAAAATAGACGGACCCGGGTCGGATTCTCGGATCCGGCCCGGGTCTGGGCTGGCTTGGGTTCCCGGGCCTTGGGCCCCTCGGCTGGGCTGAAGGCTAATGGGCCAAATTTGCTTGGCCCGCGGGGAGTACCTGAAACAAATAGAAATAAGTATTCAAGCCCATTTATAAAAACAGGTTCAGCCCAAGAAGACAAAGAGGCCCGATAGGCCTAATTTATCTCAGCCCAAGAACCAAAAATAAAATAGACCCTAGCGGGTCGACCGGGTCCTTGCACCCGACCCGGTCATGACCCGACTGCCCCTCCCTTCTCTCTATCGGAGGTTCTCTGCGGCGCCGAGGGGATGACCGGGCGCCTCCCGGCCCGGCCACAGCGAGTGGCGGCGGTCTTCGCGAAACCAGTTGGCGAGAAGACGAAGTAGCGGGTGGCATCGGGGACGACAGCGATTGGTAGCACGGACGGCGGTCGGCAGCACGGCACGAACGGCATGAGGTTTAGCCGAGATCCGTGAGTGTGAGCAGCGGGGTCGTCGGCTTTGGACGCGAACGGCGATGGGAGCGGCTCGTTGGCAGAAGCGACCGCGACGGCAATGCGGGCGGCGTCATCGGTGGTTGAGCGGCAGTGGCATCGGGGGTGGCCGAGCGGTGGTGGCGTCGGTCCGTGGCTCTCTCCCTCAGATCTGGTTCGGAGCTGCTCGCTCGGCTTCTCCGAGGAAACGACGCCAGCAGGCGGCGTCGGGCCGAGCAACCATCGCCGCACGTGGCGGCGGGACTCGGTTGAGCAGCAGCCCTTCATTCTAGTGCCTCTCGCTTTCTCAGATCTCTCTCAGTTTCTTTCTCTCTTCTTTCTTAGATCTATTTCTCTGGTTTCGCCTCTCCCTCCTCCAGATCTGCCTCTTTTTCCTCTTTGTTTCACTCTCATTCTCGCAGCTCTCTCTCGGATTGGCGGTTGCTCGTCCGGCCACCTTGGAAGTCTCTCCGAGGAAGGCTTTCTGAGTTCTCGCTTCACCGCCCCTCGCTTCCTTGCCCGCTGGCCTCTATTTATAGGCGAGGAGCCCGGTCGACGGAAGTGCTCCGACCGGCGGTCCTCGGCGCGTCGATCAGCTCCTCCTCGGCCGAACCGGCGTGCCCTCAGCTGCCCCCTGTTCCGCTCTGCTGCACCGCTTGCTTTGCATTGAAGATGAGTCCCATCCGTCCGGGTGTTCCGCCGGTCTTCGCGCTGCTCCACTCGACGGCATTAATGGCGCTCGCATCGGGGGTGGCCGAGCGGTGGTGGCGTCGGTCCGTGGCTCTCTCCCTCAGATCTGGTTCAGAGCTGCTCGCTCGGCTTCTCCGAGGAAACGACGCCAGCAGGCGGCGTCGGGCCGAGCAACCAGCGCCGCACGCGGCGGCGGGACTCGGCTGAGCAGCAGCCCTTCATTCTAGTGCCTCTCGCTTTCTCAGATCTCTCTCTCAGTTTCTTTCTCTCTTCTTTCTCAGATCTATTTCTCTGGTTTCACCTCTCCCTCCTCCAGATCTGCCTCTTTTTCCTCTTTGTTTCACTCTCATTCTCGCAGCTCTCTCTCGGATTGGCGGTCGCTCGTCCGGCCACCTTGGAAGTCTCTCCGAGGAAGGCTTTCTGAGTTCTCGCTTCACCGCCCCTCGCTTCCTTGCCCGCTGGCCTCTATTTATAGGCGAGGAGCCCGGTCGACGGAAGTGCTCCGACCGGCGGTCCTCGGCGCGTCGATCAGCTCCTCCTCGGCCGAACCGGCGTGCCCTCAGCTGCCCCCTGTTCCGCTCTGCTGCACCGCTTGCTTTGCATTGAAGATGAGTCCCATCCGTCCGGGTGTTCCGCCGGTCTTCGCGCTGCTCCACTCGACGGCATTAATGGCGCTCGCAAGGAGTCCCATCCGTCGCCGGCCTCCCTCGTTCTGCTTTGCTCTCTTGTTTCTCGTGTGTAGGAAGAAGAAGAAAAAGAGAGGGCCGGGCCGCGAAGGTGAGAAGGGGAAGACGGGCCTGGGCCGCGTGGACAAGAAGAAATAAAGAAGAAGGGGGCTGGGCATGAAAGCCCAGCCCCTCCATGGGCCTCTTCCTTTTTTTCCTTTTATAATAAATAATAATAATAATAAACCTGAAAATAGGGTAAAAATATGGTAAAATAAATATAGATAATAAACTTAATATACGCAAATGATATTAGTACCAAGGTGATGTGAAAATCTTTTTTGTTAGGGCCAAATTAGTCCCTAATTTTTAAGTCTTAATACTTAGTCAAAATTTAGGTGTCAACAGGGGTGAAGGTATTGCTTGCTATGTAAGTTGCACAAACTGACTCCTTGACTAAAATGAAAACGGTTAAACTAAGCAAATTCGACGTCTTGAGAAGTGTTTTTTCAATGAACTGTTTTCAGGCTTGGAAAAAATGGAGAGACGATACGCTATTGGAAGTGTTAGATCCAGCCATTAGATCCTTAGCTATCCACCCTCCTCTGGTTGCCACCACCCACCACCATTGCCCCTGCCGCCCCTCTCCCCCCATTGCTCTTTCCCCCTGTCGGCTGCGGTCACACCGTCCTCTCCCCCCATCACCACCTGTGGTTGGCCACTCACTACCACCGTTGCCACCCCTTCCCTGCCGCGCCTACCACCATCGCCCCCGCCATCGATTGTCGATCGTCGCCCACCACCACCCCCTCCTCCCACCGCCGATCACCGGTAGCTTGCCACCACCACCCCTCCCCTCGCCACTAGTCACCAATCACCGACCACCACCACCACCCTCCCCTTCTCACGAACCGCCACCCCTTTCCCCACCTCCAATCGTTAGTCGCCGCCACCTCCCTTCGTCGGTTGCTCGTCACCACCGCCACCGCTCCCTCCCCCACCACCGCCAATCATCGTTCGCCGTTACCCTCCCCTCATCAACACCACTCAAAAGGGAGAAATTTTGCATTGTTATCAAACGACTTTCTATTTCAAAAATAGAAATTATGAATCGTTATCAAACATGTTTTTTAGCTTAGAAATTCATACCAAATATCGTTATCTCCTTGCAATTTCTATTCTAAAGATGCCTATTTCTATTCTAAAAATCAATTTCGGCCCAGAAATTGTCATTCGTGCCCTAAAACCCATTTATCCGGCGAGTCTTAAAATGATTTGAGAATGCTTTATCAAAAATTTTATGGTTGATAAGTTGAGTGGCAAAAGTTGTTGGTGCTTGATTTGTGAAATGTATTCTATATGTGAGATTTTTTATGGATTGGGTTTCTGGTATTTTAGGATGACGATTGGGTACTTAATATTGTTATGAGCCCAATGAAGGGGCCTGTGGATCTACGCATACTAGTTAAGGATGTCTTTATGAGCTGAGTCATCGGCAAATAATAGGTGGAGACCTAATCATGGGAGAATCTTGGTCGCTTTGTCACAGGGCATTTGACCATGGCTAAATACCTGAGTATGAGTTTAGTTAATGGAATGGACCATCGACGTGTGTTTTGATGAACTTAGTTAATGGGTTGAACCATTGATGTTTGTTTTGATATTATCGATTGAAATGAGTATTTCTACTATGAATGTTAAAGTAAAAATTATTGCATTTTGGTCTTGAAAGGTTAATTGAATTCCAGATTTGGTGAAAGTGAGTTATGTTTGTGTTTTGAATATGCAATAGTGATTGTCTGATCTGCTTAGAAGAAATGTATTACTAATTGAGCCATGGTAGCTCAATCTTTTTTTCTTATCATGTTTTTCAAGTGCCTCAGTTAGTGATCAATGGAGAGAGCATTATCACAAGATATTGGGAGCTAGATATTTGGGATACAATTTGAGGCCACGTTTGTTGGAGAAAGGACAGCTATGTTACTTCTTCATCCATAAAGGATTTGGGGTGTGACATTGGCCATGGCCTACAAGGAGTTGAGCTAGTCAACTTTTCTATGCCTGGAAAGTGCTGAAATAATTATAGTGTTGATGATGAAAGGGGGAGGGAGATTGTGAGATCATAGGCTGATGACCAGATAAGTATAATGTGACGCCACAAAATGTCACATGTGGCATGTATTCTTTCCGTTTATACTCATAGTTATAATTACGCTTGTGGAAGCACAACAAAGTTTTCACAACACCCTTAATATGAAAATCGCACAAGTTTAATAATATACTTGTCTTCAACTTTATAGAAAACACCAGTAGTTATTATCACTACAAATTAAATAATCCTATGAAAGGTTAAGGTTACTTAACACCACTACACCCATGCTAACCTAATCACCGTCCAACATAAAAATTAATGGCCTCTGACAGGAACTCCCCCCCTCCATTGCCATGTTCGAAACTCAGCAAATGAAATCTCCAAGTCAAAGGTAAGAGATCATCTTGCCACTCAATTCGGTACCAACAAATCATTGGCAAATAACATGAGTTCAAGCATTACAAAATAACAATGTGTGACAAGTGCATAATCAAACACACTATCTTTACCGTCATGATATGCCAATAAGAGTCATTAACAATATTGCAATTTCATTAACTCAAAAGCAAGCACATGGCATATAATGATTAATCCTTGTAGAGTTTTTTGGGGTCAACGCTGGTCAATGGTCAACGGGGGTCAAAGGAAGTCAACCCCGGTCAACAGTTAACGGATGACCGGGTTGGGTCAATGGGTTAGGTCAACGGTCATATGGTTTGAGTCGCGGATCGCAGCACTGGGTCAAGTCAAACCCATCGACCCGAATGGGAACCACTTGCTAACATTAGCTGCGCGCGTGCAGCGCATGCGCGAGCAATTGCCTTGCTCATGTGCGTCGCATGAGTGGCAGTTGCCTTGCACGTGTACAGCACATGTGTGGGCGATTGCCTCACGTGCGTGCGCCGTAAGCACCTGATGCGCCGATGAGGCCGCCGCTTGTGGCCACATTTGGGGGCACGTCCGGCCTCCCCCGGTGGCGTGCCACCCGTTAATTTCCTCGTCTCCACAAGAACTACAATCCTATTTTGAGATGTCGAGAGTCGTCAATTAGGGCGTATTCCTATTTTGAGAGAGTTTTCCTTTCTTTTTGTGTGAAAAATGCTCAAGCATGAAATCGTTCCTCCTAAAACGTTTCTTCCCACTTTTTACTTTTCATTTTGAAGTTTCTCAAATAAGTGCCAATGGTGGTTATCCACGAATAACCACTCTAAGGAGGATGGGCCAGTATAGTGGATTACCACCGGCCGGGTTTAGCCCAACATGGGCGGCCCAGTTAACAATAAAATCCATCAATCCCCTATAAACAATTAGTGCACTCACACGGGAGTTAGGAAAAGAATGGCTCTTGTGAGATGGACAAATTCACAGCTTAATTTCTTCTGGACATTTTGCTCTTTAAGTGTACTCCTTTTGTTTTTCTCTATTCTTTTACATCTGCTCTGGCCTACGTTACCAATTCCATTTTCTAAAATCTTATAGTCATAAACACATAATACTGATGCTATTATAATATGGTTACACTTAGGCAAAGCAATAAATCTACTGTGGTAGTCAATGCCATCGCCGTTCCTATTCGGGTGGGCATGGTGCTTCTCTTCCTCGCTTGTTGTATCAGTCAGAGGAAAGCGACCAAGACGTATGAATCCGCCCAAGGATATAAAAGCAGTACAAAATATGTGCCCGTGCCTTATACTTGGATAGGATGATGAAACTGTGTGAGGGGGATGTACCGTTCTATGCTTTTGGTGAAATGACCACCATGTTGTTTCATCTAGCAGGCGTAAATGGAATTACAAAAACTGAGTCCCCACAGTACGATTTAACCACCATACAAGCCACCACAAACAATTTCTTGCATCAAAACAAGTTGGGTGAGGGCCGATTTGGTGAAGTTTCTAGGTATTATCAGTTAGAAAATTTCACAATGCTTTACAAAAAAGAAAAGAAAAAGATATTGACATTTGTTATGGAAAGTTGTATGTGTGCTCGAACAATCAAATTAACAAATTTCAAGGTAGGCTTCTAATGGACAAGAAATGACTGTGAAGAGGCTATCTACAAGCTCAAGATAAGGTGTTGGAAAATTCAAGAATGAGGTTGTTTTGGTAGCGAAGCTTCGACATTGAAACCTCGTGTAGCTGCTTGGGTTTTGCGTACTGCGGGAAGAGAAGATATTTGCCTATGACGTTGTGCCAAATAAAAGTCATGACTACTTTTTATTTGGCATGTCGCACACGTCAATAGACTCTTAAATTGTCATTTTCCATGTGGAATGGATTTTCTGTGGACGCACTTAACAAGCAAAGCAGGAGACCGCTCCTTTTTGCCTTTGTTTAAGTCCAAAAGTGTTTGTTGGACTTTGACGGTGGAAGGTGGACTTTGAAAGGAAAGCGTGTATAGTTCTTTCGTCCGTGTTGGCTCTTGCGTGTTTGTTGATGAGCGAGGGCTGTGGAGAATTCTTTCCGAATTACATCCTGGATGTCTTCTTCGTGTGTGAAAATGAAGAAGTACATGAGTGGTTTGAACAACAAATTCTTGTGGTAAAGATTTGTGTAATTTCTCTATCAGATTGAAAGATTATTTCGCGAGAAATTGGGGCGTTAAACATTATGTGAGTTGTTCGGTATAATTTGGGTTTGGAAAATACTAAGAGTGTTCGAGTGATTCAATTATAATCTTTATCGTATCACTTGATTTATAATGGAATTCGTTGTTACTCTCCATGGACGTAGGTCAAATTGATCGAACCATGTAAATCCGATATCCGAATAATTTCTTACTTCTATTTATTTTACTACTCAATCGCTTGTTTCCTCAACACAATTACTATTATCCTAATTAATTCATAGACTTCACAGCTCTTTGGTTTAACTTTTCAAGTGAAAGTGAATCTGAGTGGATATGTCAGTAATGGGCTCAGACTTGGCCTCTCTCTTAACGATATCCCCATATATATAGAGAAAAAGCCTAGTTGGACCAAAAGAAAAATTTATCTAATAGAGAGATTGTATTTCACTAAAAAGTTTCCCCGTATTCAAATTGATTGTTTTCTCAAATAAAATTCGCACCACACTCCTCATTTTGTCGATCTCATTTGTCATATTTTTCGCCGGCCTAATTTGTTATAAATATAAACTCAGAAAGGAATCGAAATATCGTTTAGGGAAGAGCTTGCAAAATCGAGAATCGCCAAGATTCGACTGTTAGTTAAGGCAAAATCCCGCTGTAATCCTCCATGGTTCCCTCATCGTTGGGAAGTCCATCTATAGCTTCCAAAACCACTCTCAATCAGCTGGGTTCTCTGCGTACCAAGGTGATCTTTGATTCTCGTTCACGTTCAAAAACTATCTAAATTAAACAGGATTAGACTGGACCAGATCGTCGCAACTGAGTGAGGGACGAGCGGTCGAAAACCGCTAACTTCCGTTTGCAGCCGAGATTTCAATCAGGAGCGGACGGGACCGATCCTCCGCACCACAAGTGTTCTCAGATGTTTTGGTTTCTATTTATCTAATAAATTAATGAAATAAAAATACGAAGGGTCTACAAACTTCACATGCATCATAGAGTGATATAGGACGTGTCGACGGAGTCGTAGCGTGCAAGTGCACGGAACCTGTAGAACGGACAAAATTTATTGGGACGACAGTTCAAACATTTATTGGGACGACAGTTCAAACATTGTTGTTCCTATAATTCCGTCCCCATCTAGCTAAACCAATACAATCATCGATCCAACCATGAAATCTTGCTTCGCCCTCTCCCTCTCCCTCTTTATCTCCTTCTTCTTCTTCAAAATTTTCAGTACTGAAGCTGCACCCGAATATCTCTCTCACTACTGCGATAACACCTCCCTCTTCACTCCCAACTCCATCTACCAGTCCAACCTCGATGCCCTCCTCTCTTCCCTCTCCTCCGCCGCCACAAACAACCCTGATGGCTTTGCCAACGCCACTGCCGGCCAAAACCCTCCCGATCAGGCCTATGGGCTCTTCCTCTGCCGTGGCGACCTCAACGCCGACACGTGCAGTGACTGCGTGGCCTCTGGATTACAGGAGATCCTCCAAAGATGCCCCAATCAACGAGCCTCTGGGATCTGGTTCAGAGAGTGCATGTTGAGGTACTCGAACCAGTCCATCTTCTCGGTCATGGAAGAATCCCCTCGTATAACGATGGACACCACCGGGAATATCTCTGACCCGGCCAGGTTCACGCAAGTACTTGGAGAGAGCATCTGGGACGTTGCCTATAAGGCTTCAGGCAGCACGTCGGGGAAGAAATTCGCGAGCAAAGAGATGATCTTCACGAACGTGCAGAAACTGTACATGATGGCGCAGTGCACGCCGGACTTGAGGGCGTTGGACTGCAACAAATGCCTCCTAACAGCGATTGATATTCTCAAGGAGAAGAAGCAAGGAATGATGGCATTCACACCGAGCTGCAACGTGAGGTTCGAGTTGTACCCCTTCTACAATATCACCGCCGTTGGGGCCACACCACCGCCTCCGGTTAGGAAATCTGAAGGCCCACCTCCTCCTCCTCCCTTTACAACACCTGAAGGTATTTGGACATTTTTTTTATTTTGCCTTTCTTCCACTACTTCCAGATCATAGGGGTAAAATTGCGGTTCGGGAAGTTTATTAGACTTGGAATTCTCATTCCAGAAGGATAAAAAAGGCTTCGTCTCACCAAATTGCCCTTGTCCCAGTTTCAAGAGAAACAGCACCTTGCTCCTTAAAATGTCGACGAAGATCCCTTCGCTGTTTCCTGCTTTCAACTCAATGTTTTGTTGTTGCTTGTCCAAGGTTCTTGTAAATTTGAACGGGAGAATTATCAAAAAAATTATAAACCAATTGCAATTGTGCTAATTTAGTCTTCAATTTTTTTGGCTTATTCAATGTAAACATTTTATAATTGTGCTAATTTAGTCAATCTAGCCAATTTCGGTTGGCCAATTATTAATGTGACAATTTTTAATAATTTATTTTAAAATTTTTTATTAACTTTTTCTTTTTTTTTTTTTCCCTTTTCTTTTTCTTTCTTCCTTCTTTTTGCTTCTTGTTCCCATAGTGGTCAACAAGCCTCTAGCTAGAGTTGTTGACCACTGGGTGAGGTTTGTGAAGCCCTTGTCGGCTATTGACGAGGGTCGTGACCCTCGCTCGACCATTCCAAGATCTGAGCAAGGCTTGCCTTGCCATGGCCTCCCCAATAGTGGGTGAAGACAACCACGACCATGCTAACCATGGGTGAGGTTACCTTCACCCACAGCCCATAGGCCTCTCCCAGATTTGCGAGGCTGAGCGAGGGTCGCTGGCCACTATTGGAAAAGGAAGCAAAGAAGGAAGAAATGTAAAAAAAAATAAAAAAAATAAAAGAGAAGGAAAAATAAAAATAAAAAAATAAAAATTTCGAAAAAATAAATATATTTTTAAAAAACTTTCACATCAGCGTTAGTTGGACGATCGTGTTAATTGATCAAATTTGGCCCGATGGACTAAATTGGAATAATTACAAAAAGCTTATGATTGAATTAGTCAAGAAAAATGTTAAGACCGAATTAGTACAATTGTAATAGATTTAGAATCTCTTTGGTGATTTTTCCTAATTGACACACTAGGGACAAGTCTTTAACTCATGAAACATAAAAATATTGAATGTAATCAATTTTAAGCTGAGTCTGTCCTCCCGTGACTTTGTGCACGGCCTTGTTAGCTGTGTGTTTTGTCGGGCGTATGATTTGAAGCTTCTCAAGGTTGACTGGCGGATTTGAGCAATGCAAATTTGCTTTGGTTTTGCTAACGGCACCGGAGAGTGAGTAGTGATTTTTTCCATTTTTCTGACGGCAATCCCTTGGCAGCTATTTCTGGGTAGACTGAATAGATAACCATCGAAGCGGTTATTATTTCAAATTCAAACTATTCCCAGGACATTCGGAAGGTCTTCAGTAACTTGCATCACATTATCCACAAAGTGGTTGAATCTTATTATAAATGAGCGCCTCGATTACTTGTCCGTCTCTTATCTTGTTGTTTCCCTAATCATAGTTGACGCCAAACCATTGATAACCACAATTGCGGTTATATACGAATCTCCTTCAAATCAGTGGGCCGATCATCTAATGAAGCTAGGTGGGCCTTATCGGCCAAGGGCAGCCCACGAAGGCCCCTTTTTGGTGTCAATACTACCCATTTAAATTCAAAGACTCACTTTTTTGTGGTACATTTGTTATTTGTTATTTTTTGTCTTCATAAAAATCAAGTCTCTGTTTACCATATCAAAAAGTTTGAAAATGGTGAATATAGATTTGCCTCTAGTTACAGATGCAGATGAGGAATTGTCACCGATAAAAACATGTTGTGTGGAAACACTAATTTTCGTGCGATTAGAATTTGGTTGCTGACTTTAGTCGGGATCAAATTGGAGTCAAAGTCCATGGTGCAAAATAAACACCATAATTCCACTTGGACTCAATGTCCATGTTTAAGTCTGGCCAAGGAATTCTAACAAGTCCAACTCACTGTCCGGCTCATGAATGAAGAAGACCAAAATTGGACCTCTTGTGGCGGTATAATATATTCATAGAGCCCTAGTGCCATGTGCTACGGCTGTGGCCATGCTTACAAGCTGAGTTCATCAATTCAATTACGGATAGAGCTCGGAACGTCTAGTTTTTCCCTTTGTGAATTTTCTTAGTGAGACTATGAGAGGTTGTCAGCAAACACAATTGCGAATTCCCTGAGTGTAATCTAGGGGTGAAAACACTTAAATGCTTCAATAAAATAGGTACTGACAATTAGAGAGTCATGTAAGTATCTGGTGGTGTTATTATTTGGTTGATTTCTCTTATAATTTTAATATCTTATTATCTTGCGAGTATTTAATTGCAAGATTCATTAACTTTTGTGTTATTTCACAACAATTGATATCAAACCTAAGTTTATGATTTCTAGAACTAGTTTTTTTGTTGTCTAGAATATTGTATTTGGGATCATGTTTGTAGCAAGAGTTGAGACTGAGAAGGTCAATTGAAGAAGCAAGTAAAAGAGCATTAGGATGCGTGCCCTTAACAATCCAAAGTTCAATGAAGGAGTTGGATGGTAAGGATAAGCTGTTGAAAGAAATGAAAGAAGCCGATGAAATACAATTGATGAAGAAGGGAAAGATCATAATCTTATTGATTCTGTGGGTTAAAGTGTTATTGAAGTGGTCGACGAAAAGGCTGTGACAACATATGGGTAAAACTTGAGTTACTTCATCCGATAAAGGGTTTGACTAGTTACTTATATATACTCAAAAGGATGTTTCAAATTAGCTTGGTCTAAGGCACATCAATTAGAGCCCATTTTAGATGAGTTTAACAAATTCAAGCTAGACTTGGAAAATGTCAATGAAGCCTTTTCCAATGATACTGCCGGATTCTTCTAAGAACTTCACTAATACTCTTCTAATTGGGAACACTACAATTTCCCTATAAAAGATAAAGTCCGCCTTGCTCTCTAAGAAGTGGCAAAAGAAGTAATGAAAAATATCACATGGCATATGATATGGTGCAAGGTTTGGCTATTTGAGAACGAAAAAACACACAGAGAGATTGTAAGTAGCAGATGAGCCATTCCAAATAAAGGTCCAAGATCCAGAATCGTCCATGTTGTTGCTGCAATGAGGTGAGAAACTATAGGAATCACGTTTCAAAGTGCAAGGGTAAATGAGTTAAGATGGAGTATGCAGGTGACAATAATGTAGTTATCATAACAGATGATATTCAGTATGCTCTTCCTTCAAATTTAGTTTACCTATTGATAGGTGATCAAACAAGGCTTGTCCATCCTAGAATTTGTTTTTCCTTCAGCCCTATCATTTTACCATTACCAAATAATTACGAATGCTAGAATTGCAATTGAAGTTTAGACTTTCTCGGTTAAGCATCTCCATTCAAGTATCTCAAGGCCCCTTCCTGCGTGTCAAATTACCAATCTTCACACTTTAGTCTTAGGTCTAATTCCAATTAGTTAAGCGAGGTGTTAGAATGTTTAAATGTTAACCATACTTTCATCTAAAAAGCTTTTAGATTAGTTTGGCAATTGTCTCATATATGTAATGGCATGTGTGTAGGAAAAAGCAACAAATTCACTGTGATAACCATCGCCATTGCCGTTGCTATTGGAGGTGTTATGGTACTGCTCTTTCTCACTTGTTTGATTCGAAGGAGAGGAAAGAAGACAAATGAAGTCATCAAAGGAAAAGGTGGTAAATTGGCTATTTGCTTTTATTTTTTAATAAATTATCTATGGCATAGAATTGGCCATATTATGATACTTCTTTATTTTTCGCAATGAATCAGATATATAAATCACACAAATTAAGAGTCAGTTTAATATAATTGTAACTATGTTGCGCTAGAAATTTGCTGTCAATTACTGCAACTTGTGAATTGAGTTATACAAACTCTAAAACTGTAATACCTTAGAACTGGACGAGATAACTCTATAAGCTTAAATTAAGCTACTACAGCAATGCCATGTTTGCTGAACATTTTATAGAAACTGCACCAACGCCCTTTTTGATAATTCAAGTTGGTCACCAAGCCGTATCAAATCAGACAAGTGGAGCTACTAATCCTTATTACAAGCTTTAAAAACGATGTATTTATATTTATCAATGCCATAAATATCGATAGTTTTCCTTTTAAACTTATCACTGAAAACCAACGTACATTGGATATTATAATCAATTAAATGACAACCAGTATCAACTTTTGTTAGTATTATACAAGACTAAAGTTATATGATTCAGAACACTCACGCCTACATATTATCGTTTCCCTTATTTGTACATCACAAAAGTTGTGTCACTATAACAGAATCTTAAAAAAATGTTATCATGATTTTACATCAGTTACAGTGTAAACAAGAAAAACTTACATATTATCGCAAGACTATTAAAAAATATAGAAATGCAGATGTCGAACCTAATAATTCACATTTGTTACTAATTCGTGTTATCAAACGGGGATCACAAGAATAATGTTTCATTTCTATAAAAGTGAAATTTAATTGATCATATGTTGGGTGTCATATCATTAATTGCCCCAAAAAAGAACATGAAACAAGTCTACCCAACTATAATATGGCTTTTCTTTGTATGTTTATAATTTGGTTTACTCCAAAAAGCAGACAAGTATTTTTCCGTTGGCTTAGCAAGTGTGCGACAAAATGAAGTTTTATTCAAAATTATATGCACATGTATAGTTTAAGTAAAAGTACGAGTTATTTACTCAAAAAGGTATCAACTTCAAATTAGTTTGGTCCAATTCGAGGTTCCTCGTATTCAAGATGTGATATGGAAACCTATGCCCAGTAATCTTAACCGATAGAATGTTATTGGTCAATAAAACGATAGAGTGAGCCATACATTCATTCACATTTCTTGGCCAGTTGAATTTTATCTGTCGTCAAATAGGATTTCGAGGATTCCTCTTTTTCATGGATAAGTTAAGCTTGTTCATCGAACAAGAAGAGACAAGATGTCCCGCAGCGATCATATTTCTAAGGAACTCCTATGACTGTTGCTAGACATAGTTCTAGGGGTGAGTATCGGGACAATTTCAACATGGGAACCGGCCAGAAACGGCCTGGTTTGTTCAGCTCCAAGCCAGTACCACTATCAAGCCAGTCCCTCAATTGAACAGGCTCTAAATTGGCTTAGTAGCTTCTGAAAAAAATCAAAACTTTTGTACTCAGCAAGATAAGAACTGTCTTCAAAATGGACAGAAAACCATGTAACCACTTAACCGTGGACAATTTTTCCTTTTTATTATAATAAACATTTCGTTTACCCAAAATATAAAAATGAGCTCGTGGAATAGGTCAGTTTAGAACCAAGAGGTTTGGTTCCTGGCACATGATCGGAACTGAACCACCCTAAAATTACTCACTCCTATAAACAACAATCTCCACCAGAAACAATCCACAATAATCAAGATTCAAAGACAATATTCGATAGTGGAAGAATCCAATCGTTCATGCTCTTTCAACCTTCAAAACTGTACTTGACAGCCCAAGTAATTATGATGCCATGGATAGAAGGAATAGTTTGGGAAAGTAACAGCTCATTTCTGGCCTTCAAGAAGTAGGTGCAGCAATTGCACACAAAAATTACCAAACACCTATGGAAATCTCTCCCTTTCATAGCCTGCTGCATTAGGACAATTCGAACTCCCAATCACCAATATCTCTATTAGGAAAACAAAGCTAAAGGGCACTCTTTTAGACTTGATTAGAGAAACTGCATCCAAAGAACAAATGAGATCTAATCTCAATGTTTTTGTGACACCAAAAATAGTAAGTTTGGTCATGATTAGAAGACTATCTATCAATTGCTTGAAATACAGACAGCTTATCCTATATAGCTAATCATAGTATGAATCCAAACCTCAACACATTAAGTGAGCCAAATTAGGCGATGACATTCAGCTCTCAAGCATCTATTCTTGACAATCTCCCAAGCTAAAGTAGAGGTAAGAATGTCACTTGAAGCAGCAGTGTAAGTATCTCTGTCTTCCAAAGAAGAATTTGGAAAAATTAGACCACAAACAACTACTTGGATTGATACCTAGTCTTCAGACTTGGCATTGGGCCATTTTCATATAGAGTTATGAAGCAGATCAGCCACTATTGCAGACAAAGAAGAGCAGAATCATAAACTACTCTCCTTGGGTATACATCCAGCAAGATGCCATTAGGAGGCCATGAGTAATGCCAGAGTGACATGATTTACCATTAACATTGACATAATGAGGCCTCAAAATACTCTTATTCTATAACAATTCCCTGCAAGCAAAGGTAGCATCTGCACTACAATGAACAAACTTAATACTATCCTCAAAATGAAGAAGTGATCATAATAAAAGATTCATCGCATTCCTTTGTTTGCTATAGTACTGATGGTTTTGTTATATCTTTTTCTTTCATGACCAATCAAGAGAGTAAAGATTTCTTTGGGGTAGGGAGACAACCATGATAGAATAATTTGAAGTGAATTGTTGATTCAGGGTAGAGAATTGTCTATCGAATGCCTAGAGTTGTCAATTCAGAATTTATTTCATCTTATTTTCACCTTATACGAAATGATCATAAGACTTGCTTCTAAGGATAAGTACACTAAAAGTGTCAAAAGTTATGTATGACACTCACTTTACTACCATTTTTTTTTCTTACCACTTAAGTTCTACTTTAAAATAAAATAAAAACACTTAAGTGCCAACTCCAATCTGGGTTACCGGAAACCCAATGTGGCTATATTTTGTCAATTTCTCGGTTCTACATGGCATGCCGGCATATCTAGTCAACATATAACCTCTAAATAACATCATCTAAAATTTATAAATAGTGATCAATTAAGTGCCAAATTTTATTTAAAAAGATTACTTCAATTTCAGTCATTGTTAAAAAGCAATTACTTCATTGCCAAGCATGCCACATGGAAATGACACGTGGACTATGGTTTTTTAAAAAAATTGCCAAGTCATATTATAATTTAATTATAAATGCCATGTAATCAATTTGACTATAATTTCTCACCATTTACATTTAAGTGATCGTTTTTCTTCGATTTGATACTTAAATGAGCTTGCAAAAAAATTTAGTATTAAAATGAGCACGGCATAAGTACAGCCCAAGTGCCAAAACTTGGCACGAGGAGATACTTAAGCGCCACAAGTTACAAAAGGTACACTTAAGTACTACTTTTTTTGAAAATTGGATCACTTAAGTGCCAACTCCGGCGAAGGCTGCCGGAAATCCGACGTGACTTATTTTAATAATATAAATTGCTTACGTGGCTCGCCGAAAACTGAGTTGGCGAAACTCAACTAAAACGACGCCGTTTTGCGCTGACGTAGCATTTTAAAAATGTATTAATTAAATAATATTAAATAATTATAAAATATATTACTATAAAATTGATTAATTTAAAAAAAAAAAAAAAAAGAGGAGGAAGGGGAGGATTCGGCGAGGGCTGTGCAGCCCTTGCTTTGTCGCCGTCCCACCATCGTTGGGAAGGGTCGGCGACGATGGGCGAGGGTCAACCGGGGTCGCGAGCCCTGGCCAGTGGCCAACGATCCCGGCCGACCTGTGGCGAGGGCCTGTAGGCCCTCACTAGATCTGGGGGAGGGTTGCGACCCTCGCCGCAAGTCGGCCAAGGTCGCTAGCCACTAGCCAGGGCCCGGTGACCCTGGCCCACCGTCGCCCACCGTCATCGGCCCTTCCCGACGATAGTGGGGCAGCAAGGGCGGCGGTGGCGAGGGCTGCCAAACCCTCCCCTCCTCTTCCCTTTTTTTTTATAAATAAAATCGATTTTTAATTTTTTTTCTAATCTGACTTGGATAATTTTTTTTCTTAAAATTGCCACGTGGATATTTTATTTTGAAAAAAATGTTCCGTCAGCAAATAAAATCTCTGGAAAATGGACACGTAGCAGTTTGGCTGGATTTTTTTCGCCGTTGATACTTAACTGATCATTTTTACTCCGATTTTGGCACTTAAGTATACCTTTCCGAACTTTAAGCACTTAAGTGTCCCTCCGTGCCAAGTTTTGGCACTCCAAGGGTCCGTACGTCAAATGAGCACCGTACATAACTTTTGGTATTTCTTGTGCACTTATTCCCTTGCTTTTACATAGACTTATTACATAACTCTTAATGACTCATAAATATATCTAGCATTCCAAGGAAATAGATTTTTAGAAATTTACAAAACATTTAACTAAACATAGAAATATGAACAGACTCTTAAAAATAACACTACAATGAAGACTCTTAAATTCATGCGCTATTCTTGGAACGCGAATGTACATCAACATTAAATTGACAACTAGGTATTTGATCAACAACCACGAAATCAACAACAACAAAATGATAATTTGTCCAATGAATTAATAACCTCTCCGCATAATCGACAACTTCTTCCAAAGTGGATGTGGTCTAATTACTAACACCATGCTAGTCTAATCAGGTGCCACTTCCCAAGCGCTGGCTAACCTACAAACGTCACTAAGAGCCATTATTGATGTAATTTTATATTCAAATTGTGTTGTTTCGTAATGTAGGTGCAAACGAACTTACAACCGTGGAGTCCTTGCAATTTGACTTGGCTACCATACAAGCTGCGACAAATGATTTCTCTCATGAAAACAAGTTAGGTGAAGGTGGATTTGGAAAAGTTTTCCAGGTACATATCACTTATGAAGTTTTACATATGGATTGAACAAAATGATTTCGAAGAAAGAGAAACATATCAAGCTTTTTGAAGTTAATTCTTTTAGAAGTTGTAACAAGGAATTAAATGATAAATGCAAAACACTTTAGGGTAGACTTCCTAATGGACAACAAATTGCGGTGAAGAGGCTATCTCAAAGCTCAAGGCAGGGTGATGAAGAATTTAAGAATGAAGTTCTATTAGTTGCAAAGCTTCAACACAGAAACCTTGTACGTCTACTCGGATTTTGCTTGGATGGAGGCGAAAAGCTATTGGCCTATGAGTTCGTGCCAAATAAGAGCCTTGATTACTTTTTATTTGGTATGTTGCAATTTAACCTTTTTATGTGCAAAATGTAGAACTTGCTTGAAATCAAATATTCTAGCTTTCACTAGCTGTGGAAACCTTGAATTTTTTGGTTTTTGTTCTTTCAACTTATTATAGGTTATTCTTGAGCTATATTTGATTAATGAGAGTAAATATATTTTGGTTTTGTGTAATGAGCTTCGCCTTGAGTTTTTGAATAGGTGACATGTCCTATTACATTAATGAATTTTGGTGCGATGATGCAGATCCTAAAAAAAGAGGACAATTGGATTGGCCCTTACGTTATAAAATAGTATCTGGGATCACTCGAGGAATGCTCTATCTACACGAAGATTCTCGTCTTCGGATCATCCATCGTGACCTAAAATGTAGCAATATCTTATTAGATAGTGAAATGGACCCGAAGATTTCGGATTTTGGCATGGCAAGAATTTTTGGAGTCAATCAAACCCAGGCTAACACAAATAAAATTGTGGGCACTTTGTAAGTCTTAGTTTTTGAATAGATGACTTTGTGATTGAATGCAAACCTTGCTCATTTTATCTATTCAAGGATGGTAAGTGATCTGATTCTAAATCTATAACATAATGTGGTTACGATTCATTTTGCAGTGGTTACATGTCTCCAGAATATGCAATGCATGGAGAGTTCTCAGTGAAATCTGATGTTTATAGCTTTGGCATACTACTTCTAGAAATCATTTGTGGCAAGAGGAATAACTTCTACCATCAATTGGACGGGGGTGAATATCTTGCAAGTTATGTAAGTTTCATTGTGCGCCTGCAAAACACCACACCTTTTTTAATGTTGTTCAAGTAAAATAAAAATTCCTTCATGAAACTTAGTCCTTTTAGCCTACAGATGACTATTTCTACTCCATGGTCTAATGGTTTTTTAAGAGATTCATATGTCTTGCATGATGAATCATTGGATTATGCCACAACTCTGTGATGACTTTTTTAACTTGTTTTTCCAGGCGTGGAATCAATCGAGAGAAGGCACACCATTGAAAGTGGTGGACCCAGCTATCGTGGATCCAAATTCAAGAGATCAAGTGCTTCGATGCTTGCACATTTGCTTACTATGCATTCAGGAAGATCCAACTATCAGACCTACCATGGCAACCGTAGTCCTCATGCTCAGCAATGATTCCATTACTCTGCCATCGCCTCGACATCCAGCCTTCTTCATCCGAAGTAGATTGCATGGACTAAGCATCCCAGTGAGAGAGCTTGAATTAGGTGAATTCATCAACAGGACTATGCCTTCATCAACCAATGACATCTCAATTACCGAATTGTACCCTCGGTGAATGGCAGCATAAGCGAAGTCTTTCTTCATGGATGGTTTTGCATTGGCATTGCTTGGCCTTCCACTATGATTTTTTTTTTTTATGAACCATGAGCAAAAATATATGTATTTGGAGAATAAACTATTAATTGCTCAAAGGGAGTCATTTGCATTTAAAAGGAGACTATGCATATTATCTATCATAGTTATTATGGTTCTTCTAGGACCGTGTTTCTATTTGAGGCTAAATCATACATGGGTAACTGTAATTTAGCACATTTTTGTACATTATTGTGCTTTACTATCTTGTCTAGACTAAATAATCAAATTGAAGTGTTGATTAACTGACCCAATAGACTAGACATGGCTTTATTGTGAAAACTAGTTGGGTTTTGGTGTTGTTAAAAGTATACCCGTAGGCTGTAGGTGCTCTATCTTTGATAGACTTTCTCTAGGCAGCTGATCAACTTGGGTGGGATTTGGGAGCCCTTATTGCAGAATGCAGATTTTGTCTGGCCAATCTCCATGGTCCACCTTTACCGTGTGGTCAATCAGTTAGCAAACCGGGTCCTCAAGTTCCATAAATTGAAGCACTTCTTTTAATTGGTTGTCTAACCCACTTTAAACCTTTTGAGCCATTCTTCGTTCAAAAGCCTTTCTTTGTTGTTCGGAAATCATTAGTTGAAGAAATGAAAGCAATCTATTTAACCGATGAAAAAATAAATGGAAGTGTTCATGTTCTTTGACAATATTTATAACTTGACACAAAGATTATCTATTTGCTCTGTAAATGCATTTTCTCTTGCAAAATCAATAACAAATTTGTTGCACTTGTGTTTTTTAGTTCTTTGATTAATTGATGTAACTTTTTAGTTAGTTGTCATGGTACTTAAATTCGATAAGCTCTATCGATATCTTATTATGAAGTTAACTGGACGAGTATCTAATTGTTATCCTTTGAAAATAGGCAGTAAAGTCTTCCCAATGTTTTTGGCCACCCACGATAGTTAATGATCTACAAGCCGTGGCTAATGAAGGTTTAGAACAGACTTTGACTTTTCCTTTTGTACAGTTTTGCCCATGGCCTTCCTATCGCCTTCTTCTAGTAATGTTAGCTCGTTTAGGTAACTACAACAATAGCATTTTTTTAAAAGGAGGAAATTGGACTTTTTGGAGAAATAGGGCCAAGAAGACGGTCGGAGTGAGTGGATCTTATTGACCTTTACTAATGGTCCACCATTTTTTTTGTTAAGATAGTTTTGATTCACCCACTGTTTTGTTCTTCTTCTGTTCGATAAATTAGCAGCAAGAATTAAGTCACGTAACCCCCCGCAGTACCTGGATTTGCTAGAATGTATGGCCTTTATTCATACACGTGTCCTCTCCTTAACCGTTGCACCAAATATACTCAATCAATTAGAAAACAAAACATTAAAAATGATATGGAATTTCATATTTTAATGATTGGTTTGGTGAAAAAATAAATGATATACTGTGAGATGATTTTTTTCTATTTTTTTTTATGTTGCACATGCTGGAGCAGTCCAGAATCTCAACTGAGTCCAATGACAATTAATTCAATGCGACTTTATTTTATTTTATTTTATTTTTGCCTTCCCTAGTATTACTTCTTTTGTTTTAAGATATTTGAAAAGATCCATTTTAATTAGGTGTATCTATAATTTGTGTGGGTAGCCAAGTTGGTTTTGGTTTATCGACAAGAAAAGGGACGCAATAAAATTAAAAAAGACGAAAATTGATTGATAAATTTATCACACAAATAACATGACCAATTAGCTACGCCATGTCAATTGTACAACCGATGCATAGAGTATTCTTTTCTATATGAAGGTCTATCAGAAACATCACAAACTTAATATATGTCAGTCCTCATGCATAGAGTCATCTAATATTTCGTTAGGAATGTGAATTTTCAAAGTGAAAAAATAGAACAGAAGACATGGGTTTTTCATGTAGAAAATCCTATCAAAATCAGAAAGGGAAAACAATCATGATTCACAAATAGTTAATCTCTTCAGTATCAGCATTAGTATCAGAATTATAAGCTTCGGATTACAAATTTACAACTACAAAAGATATTGCTTTAAATACACAGGAGTTAATAGTAAAAGCTCCGAGTCTTAATATTACTTTTCTCCCGCGACGCCATCACGAGTCTACTATCAGCAATCCTAAGTGGACGACATGCCAGAATCGTCAGTGTCTCCTAGTGCTCAAATCCATATTTTTGTCTGGCTGGAAAAGTACGCTTCCCTTCAGGGTTGGCGATGGATTTTATGCACATAAAATGTACTATAATTGGTCTGAAAAGGCAAAAGTCCGACACGAGCAATCCCAGGATACGGCAAGACTCACATCGGTCCCATTTGATTCGGTTTTAGGTAAATACCCTTAGAAAAATGTAAATATTTTTGGATTAAAGGGATTTTGCAAAATACAAATAGTATTTGGTAAATTGTAATTTTACATTGCATTCTGAAATAACTTTAACCTAAATACCGTTTAGTAAATACTACATTTTACTTTTGCCAAATTTTTTATTAAAAAAATTTGTAAAGATTTTTTTTTATCTACTCACCAGCGGCAAAATCTGACCGCTGGTTAACCAACGGTGGCCAAATCTAGCCGCCAGACAGCCTCACTTAAGGTTGCGTGACCTCAAGCAGTGGTCATCTAGGTTGCGTGACCCAAACGACCGTCCGCTAGGTTAGAACCCAATTCCATTGCCTGGGTTTGCACGACCGAGGCAAACGGTTGCCTGGGTTCATGACCTAGGCGATGCTTAAGGTCGTGTGACCTCAAGCAACGGTCGCCCCCTTGGGCAGTGGTTGCTTGGGTCGAGCAACCCCTTAGGCGGCAGTCATCGGCATCGAGACTCCTTGATCAGTGGTCGTCGGCCTCATGTACTTATTGGAGAAGATGAACAGTACCATCACATAAACAGTACCAACTTGTATTTCAAAGGTGCAACTTTCAAAGGAGTGCCGGACTTGCTTTGAACTAAAGGCCTTTAGAGTCCTTTGGAGATGCAATTGCATCTGACCGAAGTTTTTCAAAAAATCGAATCAAATGGATTTGCATTTGGCCAAGATCTTTTAGAGGCCCAAAACCCCTTTGCAAAGTCGAACCAAACAAGGCCATCCTTGTTTGTCTTTGTGAGGTTTGCGTGCTAAGAGGGCTTAGAATTGTTGCAGTGGCTTCTATGCTGCGACGAGAGGGGCTGTTGCCGGCTCTTTACACGAATCTTATATTGATAAATAGCGATGAGGCATTATATTCAATTTGATCTTATATTTAATTTATTAAAAGAGGTGAATAATTTATAATTTATATTACTTATACTTACGTTAGAAAATATTAGATGATCTTACCCCTTTACGTCATCATAGGTCACCATGTTCAATGATATGACGCCCTGTCGCTTGGTGGATCATACCAAAATTGGGATAAATATATGGAAATGAAAGTCCAATCCATTCATCATTCTAGCCAATAATGAATTCTTGCTTCATCATCTCCCTCTGTCTCTCCTCCTTTTTCTTCTTCATCCACATTTTCAATTTGGAGGCTACACCTGAATATCTATTTCATGATTGCCCGGACACCGCATGTTGGGGACGTGCAGCAGAAGTCTGATATCTTTAGACTAGGGAGATCTCTAAGGGGGAAGCCCAAGTCTAAGTATGTCAATATATCTAGTTGGACCCACTTTAACTCAAAAGCTTAAGCTAGTGAGTTATGGGCCAACTAGGATAATATTAATTGCTCTACACCACATCAATTCTCCAATGTGGGACTACTTCTCTAACACAACTCACACGTGTATCCTAACAATCTCCCCCTCACGTGTGAGCTCCAGTGTTAGGTTTACTAATCCTTAAATCAAATATCCTTCTAGCCCAACATCATCCTGGTCCACGTTGTTATACCACAACGCCCACCTAGGCCATCCTCACGGGGCTACGTTGTTACACCACAACGCCTACTTGCCCGGGAACCGTAACCATCGGCTCTGATACCAATTGTTGGGGACGTGCAGCAGAAGTCTGATATCTTTAGACTGGAGAGATCTCTAAGGGGGAAGCCCAAGTTCGAGCCCGTCAATATATCTAGTTGGACCCACCTTAACTCAAAAGCTTAAGCTAGTGAGTTATGGGCCAACTAGGATATATTAATTGCTCTACACCACATCAATTCTCCGATGTGGGACTACTTCTCTAACACAACTCACATGTGTATCCTAACAATCTCCCCCTCACGTGTGAGCTCCAGTGTTAAGTTTACTAACCCTTAAATCAGATATCCTTCTAGCCCAACATCATCCTGGTCCACGTTGTTATACCACAATGCCCACCTAGGCCATCCTCACGGGGCCACGTTGTTACACCACAACGCCTACTTACCCGGGAACCGTAACCATCGGCTTTGATACCAATTGTTGGGGACGTGCAGCAGAAGTCTGATATCTTTAGACTGGGGAGATCTCTAAGGGGGAAGCCCAAGTCTGAGCATGTCAATATATCTAGTTTGACCCACTTTAACTCAAAAGCTTAAGCTAGTGAGTTATGGGCCAACTAGGATATATTAATTGCTCTACACCACATCAATTCTCCGATGTGGGACTACTTCTCTAACACAACTCACACGTGTATCCTAACACCGCACTCTTCACTCTCAAATCCACCTAGTGCAGTGCACTTAGCAAAAAATGCAGCTTATCATGCAAGGACTAGACATATCAAAAAAAATTATCACTTTATCAGGTCAACATTGAAAGACAATGAGTTAAAGCTACAGAAAAAATTGATGGCTCGAAAAATCCAGCTAACATGTTTACCAAGGTAGTAGACAGGGAGAAACATATTTTCTATACTACTACCATTGGTACTACTCCATGTTGATTGATGGGGAGTATTGTAGAGGCACAAATTTGAGTTACTAGCTTTTGAAGAAGATGGATGCAAAGTTGCTTGGTGCATCAGGCATATTTGTCTTCAAGTGAGAGATTGTTGGCGGGTGAAGCCAAATATTTTGTAAGGGCTTTTTTGTCTTTTCTATTATTTTTGTTTTTAGATTAAAAGTTGCCCTTTTATGTCAGTGATATAGACACTAGCCTTAAAGGGGCTAAAAAAGAAAATAGAAAGGAAAGAAAAAGAGAGAAGAAAAAGGGAGTTTTTTTTTTGTGAGGATTTTCAATTTCTTTGTGCCTTGATCTTGAAAAAAGAACATCTTGTATTTCAACTTTCTTCAAAGTCTAGTGGATTTGCAAAGTACCTTTACATGGAGACGTAGCCCAGGTTTGGGTGAACTTCGATAACAAAGTTTTTGGTGTGTTCTTCTGATTCAGTTCTTCATTGTTATATTCCACTTGGGTGGATTGTTTCCGTGTAGAATGGAAATGTGATTTCTTAACACGAATTACCCTGGGACATGATCGACATCGAGAAGGATCTCCAGAAGAATGGGATAAAACCATCAACAAACACGACGCAGAGAAGGCTTGCGGCCCAAATCCATGGGATTTCACAGAAGCCCAAGGGCAAGAAGAAGAAGCACGGGATCAGAAAGAGGACGAAGCTCACCAACGTTCTTCTTCCAGAACTCTTTGAGAATCTCAGAGGTTCCTGAAGGACGGAGACAAAAAAGCTGTCCTCAACAAACAGAATTCCAGAGGATTGCATGGACGACGATCTTTTTCCCGGTGTATCTTTGATTGTTGTACTTACAGCGTGCTTTTGTTTTGGATCATTGATCTCGACCATAATCCGAAGCATACAGACGGACAGTTCTTGAAGTCAGTTTCATCCATGTTTAAAGGAGGCCAAGAACTAGTATTAGAACCCGATTAGATCAACAAAAGACCAATGACAAATGCATCAGCCGTATCTGTCTCCTGAACAATTTTTGCTTCTTCCGATTCCTGATGAATAAGTGAGTTGTGGTATACACACAACTCGGAGTGATAGTCCTATCTCCCTGCATCATCAGCATGGACATTCTAATTTTCCCAACATCCTCGTTTGACGAAGGTTCGGTTCACAAGCCACTGCGACTAAGTCTTACAGATTGTATGACTCGCGAGGGACATTCCCATGTCTCATTATTTCTCCAAGACTCAGAGACTCAGCCATTCGAAGAAATCAAAAATTTGCGGGGCTTCCGCTTTCAGATGGTTTTCTAAATGCTAGCCGCCATTTATATCTGAATTCGAAAACATCGATTCTCAACAAGAGAACATCATGGGATCAACCTCTTCATGTCCCTCGGCATGGTTCTTAAGTAAATCACATAATGCGCGAGAAATGGTAACGTCATAGCACGTCATCTCCCTCTCTTTCTCGACTCGCTCTCTCTCGTCCTCTCCGCCGCTGACTGACAAACCACTACGTCTGCGCCAAATGGCGTCGTTCAGCATGGTTTCGACGGACGGCGGAGGCAACGGACAAGGCGGATGCTGAGCCGGCAGCGGCATCGTTCGTCGGACGGCGGGCTCCGGCATGAGTCGGAAAAAGAGCAGCGCTACGCGAAGGATGGAGCGAACGGGAGAGTAGGCGGAGAGAGAGAGAGAGCAAAGACGAGAGGGAGAGAGAGGTGGGGCCCAGAGAGGTGACTGAACTGGAAGGTTCGGCTCCGTGGAGAGAGAGCGGAGAGGGAAGCGACAGAACGCTTCGGAGGTGGGCCCAGGCGACTCTCCCCTTCTGGCAGCTCCTGCGGGGCCCGGGCGACACGTGTCGCCTGGTGAATGGGATATTCCCTTTGCAGCCGCGGTTTCAGTCAGGAGAGGACGGGACCGGACGAGAATGTAAAATGATTTATGAATATCCAAATATACACTAAAAATAAAGATATAAAAACTTTATGCACGGTGACAGGCCTAGTTATTTTTTCATAAATATTCCATAAATTATATCAATTTTTGTTAGTCTAAAATGACTAAAATTTAACTGTCACTTAAATTTTTTTCTTATTTTATGAATGGTTTGACTTAATTATATTTCATCTTTTAATTCTCGCATTGGGAAATGTAATTGTGATTTTACTTTTACAAATGGCCTGTTTTTTGTTTCATCTGATCATCTCATAATTTGTGTATAAAGACAACCAATAAGAAAGAGTTTAATGGTGTGCACTATTATAATAATTAAATATTAAACCATGCATTCATCTAATAACTTAAACTTTTAGAACAGTCAACATTGATCTCACAAAATCTCACTTGGTATCAGAACTGGAGGTCCTGAATTCGAATCCTTCTAGACCCCATTTGCCTCCCCAATTAAATTTCCATACTTAGTACTTGGCCAAAAGACTAGACTAAGCATGAGGGGAGTGTTAAAATAATTAAATATTAAATCACGCATTTATTTAATAACTTAAAATTTTAGAACAGTTAGTAGTGATCCCACAAAATCTCACATACATCACAAAAAATAAAAATCCATAAACATTTGAAATTGTTAAACAAAGGTTGTATATGCTCAAAATTTTCTAAATTCTATCATGGTATACCCACTTATTCAAAATCAATAGAAGGAAACATGTGATAATGCCCACCTTATGTTTTCTAGGAAGATTCATAAAAACTTGAAAAAGGGAAAAAGGAATGATTGTGAAAGACAGTATTCAATAATGGAAGAATCCGATTATCAAAGCTCTTTCAATCGTCAAAACTATACTTGATTGCCCAAGCAATTATGATGCCATCGGTAGAAGGAATAGTTTGAAAATGTAACAGCTCATTTTAGCCTTCAAGATAAAGTAGATAAAGCAATTCCACAAAAATTTTACCAAACACCTTTGGATATCTCTCCCTTTCATAGCCTGCTGCATCAAGACAATTCAAACTCACAATCACCAATATCTCTCTTAGGAAAACAAAGCTAAAGGGCACTCTTCCAGACTTGCTTAGCAAAACTGCATCCAAATAATGAATGAGATCTAATTTTAGTGCTTTCATGACACACAACAACAAAAAAGTAAGTTTGGCCAAGATTAGAAGACTATTTGTCAATTCCTTGAAATATAGGCAGCTTATCTTGTATAGCTAACCATAATATGAATCCAAACCTCCACACACTAAGTGAAAGCCATATTTTCTGATGCCATTCAGCTCTTGTGCCTCTATTCCTGACAATCTCCTCAGCTGAAGCATTACTAAGAATGTCATTGTAAGCAGCAGTGCAAGTATCTCTTGTCTTCCAAAGAAGACTTGGGAAAAGTTACACCACAGACAGCTCCCTGGATTTATACTAAGTCTTCAAGCTTGGCATCAGGCCATTTCCATTTAGAGTTACAAATTGGATTTGCCACTTTTGTAGTTCAAAGAAGAGCATAATCACAAACTACTCTACTTGGGTATACATCTAGCAATATGGAAGCCGTTAGTCATGCTAGAGTATCATAGATTTACCATTACTAGCCACATAACAAGGCCTCAAAATAATCCTATTCTATAATAGTTCCCTCCAAGCAAAGTAGCATCTGCATTGCAATTAACAGACCTAACACTACCTTCAGCTCGAAGAAGTGATCATGATACAATGATCATCACAATACTTTGTTTCCTATAGCATTGATGATTTTCTTTCTTTTTTCCCTCCCTTCATGACCATTCAAGAGAGTAAAGATTGCTTAGGGGTAGGGGACATAACCATGGTAGTCTAATCCGATGCTCTTCGTTGTGACAATGTTCCCAAGCAATGGCTATCGTATAAACGCCACTGAGAGCCACTGTCAATGTATTTGATATTCAACTTGAGTTGTTTGGTAATGTAGGTGCAAATGAACTTAACACCGTGGAGTCCTTGCAAATTGACTTGGCTACCATAAAAGCCGCACCAAATGATTTCTCTCATGAAAGCAAGATGGGTGAAGGTGGATTTGGTGAAGTTTTCTAGGTACATATCACATAATAGCTAGAAACAATCAAGAATGCTTTCCATGTGGATTGAACATCATGTCGTCAAAAAAGAGAAACATGTAAAGCTTTTTAAATTTAATCTTTTAGAAGTTGTAACAAGGAATTACATAATAAATACAAAACATTTTATGGTGGACTTCCTAATGGACAACAAATTGTGGTGAAGAGGCTATCTCAAAGCTCAAGATAGGGTGATGATGAATTTAAGAATGAAGTTCTATTAGTTGTTAAGCTTCAACACATAAACCTTGTACGACTATTGGGATTTTGCTTGGAGGGAGACGAAAAGCTACTAGTCTACGAGCTTGTGCCAAATAAAAGCCTTGATTACTTCCTATTTGGTATGTTGCAGCTCAACCTTCTTATGTGTAGAATGTGCAATTTGCTTGAATTCAAATGTTTGAGCCCTCATTAGCTTAGGAAACCTTATATCTTTTGGTTTTTGTTCTTTCAACTTATTTTAGGTTCTTCTTGAGCTACCTTTGATGAATGAGAGTAAATAGCTTTTGCTATTGTGTGATGAGCTTCCCAAGTGCCACATCCTAGCAAATTAATGAATTTTGGTGTAACGATGCAGATCCGGAAAAAAAAGGGGACAATTGGTTTGGCCATTACGTTATAAAATAGTATTTGGGATTGCTCGAGGCATGCTTTATCTATATGAAGATTCTCATCTCCAGATCATCCATCGTGACCTAAAATGTAGCAATATATTGTTACACAGTGAAATGAACCCGAAGATTTTGGATTTTGGCATGGCAAGAATTTTTGGAGCTGATCAAACTCAGGCTAACACAAATAAAATTGTAGGGACTTAGTAAGTCTTAGTTTTTGAATAGATGACTTTGTGATTTAATGCTGGACTTGCTCATTTTATCTATTCAAGGATGCTACATGACTGCATCTAAATTTGCAATATACATGTGGCTAATGTTCGTTTTTACAGTGGTTACATGTCTCCAGAATATGCAATGCATTGAGAGTTCTTAGTGAAATCCGATGTTTATTGTTTTGGTATAATACTTCTAGAGATCATTTGTGGCAAGAGGAATAACTACTACCACGAATTGGATGGGGGTGCATATCTTGCTAGTTATGTAAGTTTCTCCTGCAACAAATAATTATATCATGCATTGCAATTTTGGTTATTCCTTTATAAAAAAAACTAGTACTTCAACCTATAGAAACACATAAGACAATTTTCCTGTTCCTTAGTCAAATATGGTTTCTTGCAAGATTCATATGTCTTGCATGATGAGTCATCCAATTAACGCAACAATCTTGTGAAGATTTTCTGAAGTTATTCTTGCAGGCATGGAATCAATGGAGAGAAAGCACACCTTTGAAAGTGTTGGACCCAACTATCATGGAATCATGCTCAAGAGATCAAGCCCTTCAATGCCTGGACATTTGCTTACTATGCATTCAGGAAGATCCGGCTATTAGACCCACCATGGCAGCCATAGTTCTCATGCTCAATAGTAATTCCATTACTCCTTCATCACCTCAACATCCAACCTTCTCTCTCTAAAGTAGGTCGCAAGGACTGAGCATCCCAATGAGAGAGCTTGAATCAGACAAATTCCCCAATAAGACAATGCCTTCATCAATCAATGGCATGTTGGTTACCGAACTGTACCCCTAGTGAATGGTCTTGTAGTGATATTGCTTGGCCTTCCACTGTGATTTTTTTAGGAATTGTAAGCAAAAATCTATGTATTTGGAGAATAAGCTCTTAATTGCTCAAATGGGGTCGTGTGCATTTGAAAAAAAGACTATGCTCTTGTTATCCATCATAGTTATTACTTCTTAAATTGTGTTACTAACTGAGGCTAAATCATACATTCATCCGCCGTGATTCGGCGCATTTGCACACCATTGTTCTTTCTATAAGGCTCAATACTATTCCTCTTATCTATAATAAAATTGAAGTGTCTGTCAACTAACCCACCAAACTGTACATTTTTTCACTTGTGAAACTAGTTGGGCTTTGGTGTTGTTAAAACTATACTTGTAGCCTATAAGTGCTCTCTAATAGGCTTTCTCTGGGGCACTAATCGACATGGGTGGGATTTACGGGCCATTATTGTAGAATGCAAATCTCGTCTATCCCATCTTCTAAAAATCCAAGTTGTCCACCATTATCATGAGGCCAGTCAATTAGCAGACTGGGTTGTCAAGACTCAGACAATTAAACCTCTCACTTTGTAATTGGTTGTCTAACCTGCCTCAACCATTTTAAGCCATTCTTCGTTCGAAGGCACTTCGTTGTTGTTCGTAAATTGCTAGTTGAAGAAATGAAAGCCATCTGTCCTACCAAAAAAAAGAAAAAAAAGAAAATGATATGTCTTTGTATTTTTTGACAATATTTACAGCTCAAGATAGAGGTTATCTACTTTCTTTGTGAATGCATTTCCCCTTGCAAAAATCAAAAATAAATTTATTGTAGTTGTCTTTTTAGTTAATTGTCCTGAAATCTAATTAGATTACCTCTATCGATCTTTTCATCATGGAGTTGGCGGGACGAGCATATAATTGATATCCTTTGAGACAAGAAATAAAACCATCCCTGATGTTTTTGCCAATCGGTTTCACAAAACCCTAATCAAGGACCGTCGATGATGTACAAGCCGCCTATACCGAGAGTTTAGGACAGATTTTGACGTTTTGGTACGGTTTTACCCATCCCCGGCCAGTTTCTTCTAGTAGCGTTAGTTCGTTTACGGAACTACAACTTTAACTTCATTGAGGCTTTCTTGGGGAACTCCAATCATCATAGTAAAGAAGAACTTATACAGCGGATACGATCCTATATTTAATCTAGTGTGTGTGTGAGAGAGAAGAAGAGTCAGGGTAACCGAGTACAAATTTTTTTGAAAATCCACCAATCAATTATGATGAAACTTTTCCTTCTTGTCTATCTTTTTTTTTTTTTGCCTTTTTGGGAAGAAATATGTCATGAGATAATCTAACCTATAAACTTTTTTGCACTTTGATTGTTGTAAGGAATTATTGAACTTGCGTCGTCCACCTCTTCATACATATGTCCACTCCATAACTGTTAAACCACAATATACCCAATCAATTAGAAAAAAAAAATTAAGCTCAGTTCTTTCTATTTGAAGATAATAAAAGGAAATTCATATTGTCTCTTCGGTTTTGATATTTTCTTTTTCAAGTACGAAAAGATCTGTTTTAATAATATGAGGTGGGAGCTTCAAGCTTTGTTTGAGGAAGTCCAGCTCTGGTTGGCCCAGTTTCACAATCTTTCTTTAGCCCACGACTACTGGTTCGCAAACAAAGTGACCGTTTGGATTGCTAAGGCCCATCTTTCGAATTCTCTTCCTTCTTCATGAGTGACCGGTCCCCCTTAATCTTTATGGGAACTTTTATTTTTGGATGCCCTTTTGTTGGGCTTTTTGTTTAAAGACATTTGAATTTCAATAATATTGAGAAGTGTTTTGACCCAAAAAAAGTGAATCAATGGTGTGAGGAGGGAATCGAGTTTGTTTTAAACATCTAATGTATATGTACAAGCCAAGTTCTAAACCGAAAGCCAACATCATGGGGGTTTGTTTTAGGAAAATAATAGATTTATCAAGACTATTTAATACAATTAATTTATTAAATGATATGTCAGGCTATTGGTGATTTTTTTTATAACCAATTATTAAGATGATCGTTCAAAATCTGGTATATCTCCAAGTAAAATAGTTTTATAAACTAGTGTTAATAAAATTAGCTCTGTGGTTTAGGGTTTTAACTTGTCAACATATACTACTTTTTGTTGCTTACTCATGAAATACGACCAAATATTATGTCATAATGGGTAGTGCAATACTTCTCAATTACAAAAGTCATCAAATTTTTTTAGTATGTGTAGTCATGTGACAAAACCCTCTGAACATATGTTCTTTCCTTCTATATATACTGATGAAAAACTTTATTATATTCATTTATGTCGCATAATCTTGTTTTTCACAATGATGGATTTTTTTATTGATCTCTTAATATTATTATTTGTCGAATATGAGTAAAAAATTATGTATTATATCATAATAGGTATCCTACATTGTTAATCTCTTTCATAGTCACATCATAATACACAACAGAATCCATTTGTAAATGGATGATTATTTTTAAATATTTATTAACAAAATATTATTTCTTGCGCATCAATTAAAGATATATTATCAAAAAGAATTAGAGATGCAAAATTAAAAATTTGCTAAAATGATTAGTAAAGTAAATTTTTGCGTGAAGCTCCTATTTGAGCATGCCATACGGCTCAATTTTTGCGACCCTAACTCAAATAATATATAAGAAAATATTTTTAGAAAATTAATGCAACTTGATTTGTAGAAATAAACTTTTAGAGCCTTTATATCAAAGCAGATGTCGTGGCTCTCACTTTTTCATCACAGCAGCAATCAGCCAAAAGCTCAGAATATTTGACTGAGTCAAAGTGACAATCAATTAAACATGATTGGCACTACTTATTTAGGCATTACGGAATCTTTATTTCTCCAATTAGTATCACCACGTGATGCCCCCACAACGTCGCCCACCCTGCCTCCGCTTCAAAATACTCATTTTACTTCATCTAAAAAGCGAAAAAATTATCTAAAAAATTCTAAACTTATTAAATGGTGACCAATTTAGTTCTAAATATTTCAATTATGCTAAATATTTATATGATTTTCTAATTTAATCATAAACCTATTATTTGGATATTTAACGGAAAATACTATATTGACAAATGTCAAAAATTTATAATTAAATTGGAAAATTATTAAAATATTTACGGCTAAGTTGTGACACATTAAAAGGTTTAAGACTAAGTAGCTTTAGACTTTTTAGACAATTTTCCTTTTAGAAAACTTTAGAATATGCCTAGGGACTCAAATTATCCTAATATTAAAAAAATCTGTTTATTTTGCAAAATATGAATGATTTAAAAAAAATTTCTTGAAAACGATCGCTTATATTACTTATGAATGATAAAAAATTTCATTGTTTATGAAAATATTAGACATAAATTATTATCAATAATAAAAATATTTCCTATTGACTAATTATTTTAAGTGATACAAGGGATCATGTTTAGCAAAATACTTTGCAAATCATTCTTCTTTGGTGAAGCAAATAGATCTTAAATGAAAAATTATTTTGGAGGGAGTACAATAGCTTAAAGACGACTGAAGTCAATCAATTCAATTAATCAACGAGTGTTACATTGCCAGCTTTGCATCTCTAGACAACGTCTCATGTTCAGTGTTGTTTTGGATTAAAGAATGCAAGAGTAGTATGATCTCTCACGTTACCTTCTTTTGCTTCATGGGATATCCACATAGAAAATTATATACGATTTTATATAGAGTTAGACACATTTTCGTCTCTGTATTTTAATGGTTTGCATTATCATTCTAGTTCCTAAACTCGGGAACTTTATCATGATAGAAAGGAGAAATAGCTATGATTCTAAGTCCAAACCTTATTTTAATCGTCTGACATATCAACTAGTAATGCAATTTTCTTTTTCTAAAATGATAGAGAAAAAAAAAAACAGATGAAGGCACATGAAAAGACGAGCTACTTATTCTCCAAAACCATTCAAAGCACCAAAAATCACCAGCACATGAAATTTGCCTCTTCTTTTCCGCGGTGTACTCATACGTGAATTTTCTTCTTTTCTATGTGTAGAATTCTGTGAGGAGAATTGCCAAAAATGTCCTAAACTTATTGGGGTTGTGCCAATTCAGTCCTAAACCTTTTTTTTTTTTTACCGATTCAGTCCTAAACCTTTTGTGATTGTGCCAATTGAGTCCATCCGGCCAAATTTGGCCGGCGGCCGGCGTGGGATGCGCCCAGCGACAATATTTTAATAATTTTTTATAATTTTTTGATTTTTTATTGATTTTTTAATTTTTCTGTTTCTTTTCTTTTTTTTTTTTTTTTCTCCCATCCCCTCCCCTCCCCCCGCCGCCGCGATGGCCGGCCACCGCCGACGAGGCTGCCTCGCCACCGCACGAGGGCCGCGAAGCCCTCGCGGCAACCTCGCCCGCACCCGGGGCGCGTCGGCGAGGGTCGCGGCCCCGGCTTCGCCCAGATCTGGGCAAGGCTAGCCATGGCGAGGTGGCTTCGCCCCGATCTGGGCGCCGCCGGCGAGGGTCGCGGCCCCGGCTTCGCCCAGATCTAGGCGAGGCCGGCCGCCGGCTTTGCCGGGGCGAGGCGGCTTTGCCCGCGGCGGCGAGGCCATGGCGCCCTAGGCGAAGGTCGCCATGGCCTCGCGGCCGCGGGCGAGGCCACCGCCCGCGGCCGGCCATGGCGAGGCCGCCTCGCCGGCCCCAGGCCCGGTGCGGCGAGGCCACCGGCAGGGTGGCCGGTCGACGGGGGCCGCGACCCTCGGCGGCCACCGGCGAGGGCTTCGCGGCCCTCGTGCGGTGGCCGCAGCCTCGTCGGGGCTGCCGCCGGCGGGGGGAGGGAGGGGGAAAAAAAAAAAAAAAAAACAGAAAAAAAAAAAATAAAAAATTTAAAAAAATAAAAAAAAAAAATTCGGAAAATAATAAAAAAATTATTAAAATATTGTCGCCGGCGCCGACCGGCGTCCATGTCAACTCCGGCCGGCCAAATTTGGCCGGATGGACTCAATTGGCACAATCGCAAAAGGTTTAGGACTGAATCGGTCAAAAAAAAAGGTTTAAGACTGAATTGGCACAATCCCAATAGGTTTAGGATTTTTTGGCAATTCTCCCGAATTCTATTCGTAGTTGAAAATGCAGTCCAAAGTTTTCGGGTGACGTCGGGAATTTGGTTTATTTTTTTCCTTTATTAGGGCTGTATTTTCTTAGCCCAGAATCATTATCTTCGTCTCAATCCAAGACTTTCTGGACTCCCTTTATCCAGTTGGACCACGAATTCTGAGTATGACATTTCGACTTGATATATCAAGTTTGCAAGAGTCTCCTGCCAAGAACCTCGGGTGGAAAATTTTGTTTTGGTTTGTTATTTTATTTTATTTTGGGGCCAGCATTTGAAAAGCTGGTCTCGACTTTCTATTTCCATGTTGTAAACGAGAATCGGAAGCTATCCATTCACAAGCGATGACTTTTTTGTTCATCCTTATCGGCTGATTTCTCATCTTGAACTTTGTCTTTGCGTATTCCGCAAGAGGATGCACATGGGTTCATCTCATTTGAGTGACTCGTTGATGTGAGAAGCTAGCTGGAAATGTGATTTGACATCACATGACTAAACTGCTACATATATTCAAAACACGATTGCTTGACTAAATTTACGGGACAAAACCATTGACGTGCGCATGGCTTTGGTTGACCTTTTAAAAGATACCAAATTAATAAAAAATGTTGTAAGAAATCTAGCTATGTGGTTTAAGATGGCCCAAGTCGACTTTATAGAACTTAATCATTAGGATTTCCCTTAGTGGGCACTCTTTATACATAAAAAAGGGAGAGTTGAGAAGTTCAAATCCCTACTTTCTTAATCCTTTTGGCTTGACTCCCACTAGTCAATTGAGTGGAAATGAACAGCAAAAACTCGTTTCCTCTTTCGTCCAACTTGATGATCTTCTGATCAATTTGTGAAATTGTAGAAAACCCTCCCTCATTCGGGTCCATTGTGGAGTCAATAAACAGCACCTATGGGCTTACACATTGAATTACAACAATTTCTGTCATGACAAAAGAAGATTGTCATCAATGACGTGGCCAAAGTTAAAAAGGCAAATACTCGAATCAGCATCACCTGACCTAACTCGGCTTCAGAATACATATTTTACTTGAAGTCGGATGTTTTTTTTTTTTTTTTTTGGTCGGTTACTTGAAGTGGAATTATTCCAATAGAAAATTAGCTTAAAGACGAAAGACATGGATAAATTTATTCAACGAGTCGTACATTGCCAACTTTGCATCTCTACAATGTGTTCAGCTTGATACCGTTTGGATAAAAGAATGCAGGAGTAACATGATCTCTCACGTTACCGCCTTTTCCTTTCCATGATCTCCGCATAGAAAATTATATACGACTTCCTTTTGAAATAGATCCGACTTTATCCAGAGTTAGTAACACTCTTGAATCCTTATTTCTTTGGTTTTAAGATTTTCTTTAACAACGGAAAGATCAATTTATATTAGGGGAATTAACAAACCTTGCCGAGTTGGCTCTATCCATCTAATTCTTACGCACAAGCCAAATTCCAGACTGCTAAGATAACGTCATGGAGTTCTGTTTTAGAAAAATACTATACTCACTATGATTTAGTTTATACAATCAACTTCTTAAATGATGCATAGGGCTATATTTGATTTTGGTATATAACCGATTATTTAGAGGATCACTTGCAATCTAATATATCTCCTAGTAAAACAACTTTCTAGACTAGTTTTAATAGATCCAAATCTATGGTTTAAGGTTTTAACTTTTCAACATATATTTATCTTTTGATTGATAAACAGTTTTGTTGGATCAACACGGACAATGGTTTGAAAAATTGGTTTTGGACCACGAGTTTCATGCCAAGAGCCTTCCTTGGGAAGTTTTGTTCTCGCTTTTTATTTTGGGCCCGCATTTGAGAAGTTGGAACTGACATTGATAGAAAGTCTTTCCTTTAGTCCGTCAATCAGTCCTTCATTCAGCATTATCCAATGCCATTATCCAATGTTAGTCAGTCAAAGAGAATGGCTCTACCAAACTATCAAAACCATAAACAATGGAGTTTACCCCATTGGCTACCATTCTCATATGAGAAGGAGGAGGTAGGGCGTTTGAATTTCCATATTCTCAAGGGGTTTAGGATGGGAATTCTATAGTTTCAAAAGTAGGTTTCGATTTCCACGACATGCACGGAGGTAGAGCAAAATTCTGAACATTAGAGTAGGAACAGGGTAGGACATAGAGTTGAACCCCAAAAAAAAAGAACTATCAAAACCACCGTAACGTATACAACCCCCACTCCCCAAGCAAACCTTAGTTATACAATTCCAACCCCGTTACCAAAACAGTGTTTTACACCCCATTATCTAGTCAACTGTTATGCATCAACACATTTCAAGGAAACCAGCGAGCTATGGGTTCATTTGCAGAGCTAGCCTTCTTTCATTTTGTTAGGAGTAAGCGCTTGCGGGGGGGAAGAGGGCATTTTCGTTTTGAATGATTCAATCCGGCTATAGGTTCACCTATGGTACCTTGTTACAATTTCACCCTAGTTGAAGACCCCATTGTGGCAAGTGCCAATATGACCATCAAAAGCCTTCATTTTGTTGTTGTGAATGAAAATCCAAAGCTATTTACATCGCATTGAGATTTTTTTCTAAAGACGAAAATAAGAGAGGAGAAATCTTTCTAATAAGGGTCTAGCCAGCCTAGCGGTACTGTCATGCTATATTTATAACGGTGCTGTTAAGGGACTCATATTTGGCAATCGGAACATAAAGGTTCCAAATTTAATTGCCAAAATTGGCACTAATGCTGTAAAACCACAAAAAGTTAAACCCTTTAAAAGAATATTGAAAAACATAATCTTATCATTTAGCCCAATATTAAACACTATAGGGAAAAAAAGTTAATGTAAACCCAACTTTTTATATTTAATTTACATTGTTGTCATAGCTCGTCTCTCCAAAATCTCAAACTAATAGCACATATTTTTGAACTATGCATTAGGTGATCATGACTATAGTGAAAAATTTTGTGCTAGCGACATGTTCGAGCAAGGAAATTTACACACTTTATTATAACAATAGTCATGTATATGATTCTATGTTGTTTATGATCATATGTTGTTTTTTTGTAATATACAGTTACAGCGATAATACATAACCGGGACAAATCTCGGGAATTCTAATCTAACAAATATTAAGCAAAACGATATTTCTTTAACTCCCAATAGAGCAAGTTCCGTGGTCAGGAGTTGGCTGGCGCTTTCCATCGGGTGATAGGACAGCGTTCTCATCTTAAAGTTTGACCAGACAAGATGAAAAATTGGACTTTGGATAAGTACCGTGTCTAAACGGGCGGGAATTGGTTTTTCTTTTTTAGGGGGAGTGGGTTAAAATCGGAGAGGTTTTGGTTTATCGACAAGAAAAGGGATGCAACAAAACTAAATAAGATGAAAATTGATTGATAAATTTATCACATGAACAACATAACCAATTAACTACAGCATGTCAATTGTACAACCGATGCATGAAGTATTTTTTTTATACGAAAGGTCCCTTGGAAATATCACAACTTAATATCTGGCTGTCCTCACTAATATATTCTTGGGAACGCAAATTTTCGAAATGAAAAATAGAAAGAATACATGGAATTTTCACGTGAAAAACAAAATCAGAAAGAACGAAAAATAACGATGTCACAACTCGTTAATCTCTTCAATATCAACATTAATATCAAAATTACAAGTTTGCAACTATAAAAGATATTGCTTTAAATATACAGGAGTTAATAGTAAAAGCTCCGAGTCTTAGTATTACTTTTCTCTTACAGCGACGTCACATGAATCTACTGTCACGAAACCTAAGTGGACGACATGCCAGAAACTTCACCGTCTCCTAGTGCACAAATCCATATTTTTATCATGCTGGAAAAAGTATGCTTATTGTCGGGGTTGGCGATGGATGACATGCAAACAAAATATACTATATCTGGTCTGAAAAGACGAAAGTCCGACTCGAGCAATCCTAGGATACGGCAAGACCCACATTCTTGTTTGTCTTTGTGAGGTTTGCGTGCTAGGAGGGCTTAGAATTGTAGTGGATTCCGCGCTGCTGACGAGGAAATCTGGCCAGCTCTTTTCGTGAATTTTATATTGATAAATAGGGAAGGGGCATCATATCCGATTTGATCTTATATTCAATTCATTAAAAGAGGTAAATAGTTTATAATTTATATTAATTATTCTTACAATATCTGATGATTTTGCCCCCTGACGTCAGTATAGCTTGCGACATTCAATGAATGGCATATAACGTCATGTCGCTTGGTGGGTCATACCAAAATTGGGATATATATATACATGGAAATGAAAGTCCATTCCGTTCATCATTCTAGCCAATAATGAATTCTCGCTTCATCATCTCCCTCGGTGTCTCCTCCTCCTTTTTCTTCTTCATCCACATTTTCAGTCCGGAGGCTGCACCCGAATATCTATTTCATGATTGCCCAAACACCACCTTCTTCACTCCCAACTCCACCTACCAATCCAACCTCCACACCCTCCTATCTTCCCTCTCCTCCACCGCCATCGGCGGCACTGACGGCTTTGCCAATGTCACTGCCGGCCAAAACCCTCCCGACCAGGCCTACGGGCTCTTCCTCTGCCACGGCGACCTCAATGGCACTGCGTGTAGCCGCTGCGTGGCCACTGGAGAACGGGACATCCTCCAAATATGCCCCAACCAGCAAGCCTCCACAATATGGTACGACCAGTGCATGTTGCGGTACTCAAACTGGTCCATCCTCTCTGCCATGGAGCGATCGCCGAATTGGGTTTTGTACGTCATTGGGAACGTCACGGACCCAACCCAGTTCACGGATCTTCTTAAAAAAACCTTGAACGACATTGCCACAAGGGCTTCAACTGGCGGGTCGGGGAAGAAGGTTGCAGCAGCAGAGGCAAACTTCACAAGCTCACAGAAGTTGTACGCACTCGCACAGTGTACGCCAGACTTGACGGCGTCAGACTGCGTCAAGTGCGTCCAGTTTGGATCGCTAATATGCCTCAGGGGAAGCAAGGTGGGAGGTTTCTTGCTCCGAGCTGCAACCTGAGATACGAGCTCCATCCCTTTTATAATGCCTCGGCCCTGCCCTCGTCGGCCCCTCCACCTCCTGTTCCGGCACCTCCGCCTCCCGCTTCGGTGACTGGACCGGAAGTTACATGTATGTGTATAGCCTGTCGAGTTTTTTGTTTTTTGGGTCAAAATCACTTTGCGAGTTGACTTTTGTTTTCACATAACTCTTTTTGCTTTCGTTCGAATCAAGATGTTGACCTCGGACGTTATCCACCAAACTAGTCAGAGGGTCAACCGTCATAAAATTATGGAATTATGAGGTAATATTCGAGGGATCACACAATGCCCATGACGTGTACCCATCGAGTCCATTTCTCGTCTTCTTTCTTTTCATTCCTTCTCCTTTTCCTTTTCTCTTCCTTTGATAGAAAAAAACACCTTTACTTTAGGCTCCATTTATTTCCAAAAACATCTTTGCTAAAGATAATCCCTTATGTCCTTTACAAAAATTAACGAATGAAAATAATTTAATTATCCATGAAAGTGGAAAGTAATTTTCGTTAATTAATTATTTCAAGAGATGCAAGCAATCGCTTTTAGAAAAATATTTTCTGAATTTTTCAATTTCTACGAAACAAATGAAGCATCAATGGAATTTAGTTTTCTTTTACTCCATAGGAAAATCTAACTTTATCCTAATTGAAGATTATCATGTTATTTAGATATGTTGGGAGTGCACAGCAGAAGTCCGATACATTTACCTAGGGAGATCTCCAAGAGGGAAGCCCAAATCCGAGCCCGTCAATATATCCAGTTGAACTCACCTTAACTCAAAAGCTTAAGCTAATGAGTTATGGGCCAACTAATATATATTAACTGCTCCACACCATCCACACCATATCAATTCTCCGATGTGGGACTACTTCTCTAACACAACTCACACGTGTATCCTAACAATCTCCCCCTCACGTGTGAACTCCAGTGTTAGGTCTACTCCCCCTTAAATCAGATATCATTCTGGCCCAACATCATCATATCCTGGCCCATGTTGCTACACCATAACGCCTACCTGCCCAGAAACTGTAACCATCGGCTCGGATACCAGTTGTTGGGAGCACGCAGCAGAAGTCCGATACATTTACTTGGAGAGATCTCCAAAAGGGAAGCCCAAGTCCGAGCCCGTCAATATATCAAGTTTGACCTACCTTAACTCAAAAGCTTAAGCTGGTGAGTTATGGGCCAACTAGTATATATTAACTACTCCGCACCATCCACAGCATATCAATTCTCCGATGTGGGACTATTTCTCTAACACAACTCACACGTGTATCCTAATAATATACTCTCCTTTCGTCTTCCTCTCTCTCTCTTAAAATCTGAACAAGGACACCCACAAAACAAGTAAAGAGTATTATTAAATAACACTAACAAGTGAAATATCCTTTAAAATGTAAATTATTAACGCACAAAATAAAATGTAGAAGGTAAAAAAAATTGAAATTATAATTCTGAATTTTGTGAATATCCTTCCTCAAATCTTTCTCCACGAATAATATAGATTTCGATCTTGCTTTTACACATTTTTTCAAAATCTTTTTTTTTTTTTGGGAAAAATCGTTAGGGGATTGACGATGGAAATATTTAATATATCGTCCCGTTCAACTTTGTGGGTCTCACATCCGCTTGTGAGATTTGATTATTTAGATCACAGCTGGTAAAAGTTCGGTTTTAGTCGATCAATGGTTATTCTTATACGACATCATTTGTTGTGGACATTTGAGTTAAAGCATACTCTTTTTTTGTTTTTCTCCATCTTTTACGTTTGCTCTGGCTTATGGTAATTATAGAATCCCATCCTGTCATAATCCTAAAAACCGATGTTACTGAGATATGGTTGCTCATATGTAGGCAAAATGCAATATATTTATAGTGATAATCATCGTGGTCGCCCTTTCTGTCATCACTGCGGTGTTTTTCTTCGTCACACTGTGTTTCAGTCGGATAAATGCGACCAAGACACGTGCAGTCGTCCAAGGAGATCAAAAAGGTACGAAGTATGCACTGCTGCCGTCTACTTATGATGAACCGCACGATGTATTGTTCTATGGTTTTAGTGAAATGACCACCAAGTATTGTTTCATCATGTAGGCCAAAC
Source organism: Corymbia calophylla (assembly GCA_014182845.1). Taxonomy (NCBI): domain Eukaryota; kingdom Viridiplantae; phylum Streptophyta; class Magnoliopsida; order Myrtales; family Myrtaceae; genus Corymbia; species Corymbia calophylla. The sequence goes on along the minus strand of CM024701.1, from coordinate 21,066,342 downwards.
TGAAATTACAAACTCCAAGTCCATGATGTACAATTTAGCCACCATACTAGCTGCCACAAACAACTTCTCTCGTCAAAACAGGTTGGGTGAGGGCGGATTTGGTGAAGTTTTCCTGGTATGGTTATCTATCGCACTTGAAAGATCTTTATGTTGAAAAAACTTGAACATCTTTGATTTGGTAATTTTGAAAAGTTGTGATTGAAAACCACTCATGTGTACTTAAACATCAAAATACTGAGTTTATAGGGGACACTTCTTAATGGAATATTGATAGCTGTGAAGAGATTATCTCAAAGCTCGAGACAAGGTGTCGAAGAATTTAAGAACGAAGTCATGCTGCTATCGAAGCTTCAACATCGAAATGTTGTGCAGTTGCTTGGGTCCTGCATAGAGGGTGAAGAAAAACTGCTTGTCTATGAATTTATGCAAAATAAAAGTCTTGACTACTTTTTATTTGGTATGTCATCTTTTCAATAGATTACTAAGCTATTGCTTTTCATGTTGAATGTTTCCTATCTTTTAGAACCTAGCGTTAGTTCCTTTCATAGAATATATTCAAGAGTATTTACCAACCAAATTAATCCGCAAGTCAATTGTGCATACATACAGATCCTGAAAAAAGCAAACACTTAGATTGGTCAACACGTTATAACATAGCATGTGGGATTGCTCGAGGAATATGCTATTTACATGAGGACTCTCGAATTCGGATCATCCATCGTGATTTGAAATCAAGCAATATCTTGTTAGACAGTGAAATGAACCCCAAGATTTCTGATTTCGGAATGGCAAGGTTTTTTGGAGTCGACCAAACGTTGGCAATCACCGAAAGAAATGCGGGGACTTAGTAAGTATTATTGTTAGTAAGTATTGTTGTGCTTTTTCTCTGCTTTTTATGCTTATGTATGCTTATATTGTTGATGTATAATGGTTTGCAGTGGCTACATGTCACCTGAGTATGCAATGCATGGGCAGTTCTCCATGAAGTCTGATGTCTATAGTTTTGGTATCCTACTTCTAGAGCTCATTAGTGGTAAGAAGAATAGTTTTTTCAACCAGGTAGACGGGGGTGAAGGTATTGATTGCTATGTAAGTTGCACAAACCGACTCCTTGATTAAAATGAAAACGGTTAAACTAAGCAAATTCAACGTCTTGAGAAATGTTTTTCAATGAATTGTTTTCAGGCTTGGAAAAATTGGAGAGACAATACGCTGTTGGAAGTATTAGATCCAGCCATTAGAGATTTGTATTCAAGGGATGAAATTATCAGATGCCTCCACATTGGTTTACTATGTGTTCAGGAAGATCCAATGGATCGACCCACAATGGCAAACATAGTCCTTATGTTAAGCAACTACTGTGTTCCTCTTGCATTGCCCCATCAACCAGCCTTCTTCCTTTGGAGTAGGACAGAGAGACCAATGAGAGAGCAAGTATTGGACCAATTTGCCAAGAGGTCTATCCCATTGTCGACCAATGAGACGTCAGTCTCCGAAGTTTTCCCACGGTGAACGGTGATGCGAGTGGAAATCATTCTTCATAATAGTCTCAATAACCTTGATCATATGATCCTGGGTAGTCCATCAATAGTGAACAATAAGCAAACACATTTGTCTTGTGCATCTAAAAGTACAAAGTGTCTTGTCTTTGAGGTTAATTATGTTTTCATCCATTCAACATGATGTAGTTTTATTGGATAGACGAATACAAGTTATTCCTTGTGTAAAGCAATAACTAATTGAAAAGGATTAGAGTTCCACTTAATTGTCATGATTTTCTCATAGTACTTTTCATGATATGTGATAATATAATCTGCACCGTTCCATCACATATAGAATTTGAGGTCATGAACGCCATCTCCATATATATTCCTTCGCATCTTCTACCTCTTTACTCGACTATAATTGGTGGTTGATTATGATGGTAAGGCAAGTGACTTCACGCGCATATTTCCTTAATCCCTTGATCTTCAAAGGGCCACGGAAAGTTCAAAGTTCGAAGGGCCACGGAGTGCTGTCTCTGACCAACGCCATCGCTAAACCAGAGAAGGCGACTCTCGCAATTTACCATATAAATGACCCCTGCACGAGGCCAATGGGGAACCATATTCCCCAGTCACATTTATCTTATTCTCTTTCACACCTGAATGTTGGCCTAATCAACAGCAACTTATTAAAAGTTTTTGGGATCCTCTCTCTCTTTCCATCGTGTCTCACCACGGCCCTCACCTTATTTCTATGCCTCACCATTATCGGCATTTCCATTCCGCATTGCATCAGCCTATCTTTGCTTGAGCTCGCCTTTTATCATATAAGGAGGAGGGTGGCAACCTTACTCGTGGAATCGAGGATCAAGCGAAAGATGAGAAAAGGAAAAGAAGAATTTGAAGGAAAAAAAAAAGAACAAAAATTGAGATATAACTGGGTAGAATGAATTCAGACCATTCTTTTCTTTACTTGACAGCTCATATGGATGGTTGGGAAGATATTGGATGGGTTATTTTTCCACATCCGTCCTCCTAAACACGGGAAGGAACTCCGACTTTCCCACCACCATCATTCGAGTACGTGACATCACCTCGCTTCGCTTTCCGTGACATCAGGTCAACAGTGATGATGGAGGGAGGGAGGGAGACTGAGATCAAAGGCCGACGACCAGAAAAGTGTAGATGGACTAGGCATGCGTTAATGTTGTAATAGCCTACGAAGGGTTGATGTACAGAATAATGTATAATTCAATGAGGTCAGTCTATGGAGATCGATTTCATATGAATGTAATTAGATTATATGAGTCTTGTATAGATTCTACTTAGCTTGTAACCTTGAATAATTTCTGGTGTAACGAGGATATAGGATCTCATGCCATCGATATTTGATTTTGGTGGGTGTTCAGAGTTTGAAGGTTCACAGAACTTGTAAATGACCCTGGAGGCCAAATATGTGTTGATGTGAATTTGCACAAGAGACATATTACGTAGAAAATCATGTTTATCGTTATAATAGGTCTCAAGTTTCTTGAAGCAAAAGTCTAAATATTCTGAATTAGATATTTTACGTACGTGCACACATCATATTTCCCTATTAGTGCAGTCGGCCAAAGAAGTTAAAAAAGAAAAGTCCAGCTGGACTTGGTTTGACCGACGCCTACTTTGATTTGGTTTGCCTTATCCAGTATGCACCTGAGTTATCTCCGAAGATTTGTTGCACCTTCCAGACGGTGCACGTACATGTATATTTGTGGGTTGCTCCGTATGTGACGACTAGAGCTTGAAGCACCATTTTTTGTGTGAGTGCTTGGCATGCCGCTCTTGATGTGCAGAGGAGACTTCATCGTGGGCTTTCAAGTTCCGTTGGTTTTGTTCTTGCAATTACAACAAGAAGTTTAGTATTGAAATCGATTAAATCTTGTGGTAAGATTTGTGTGTATAATTTCTTTGCAAGATTGAGCGATTATTTCGCAATGAATTGTGAGGCTAAACGCAGTCAGGTTATTAGGTGTAATTGGCGTTTGAAAAACACCAAGAGTGTTTGAGTAACTCGAGTGTGGTTGTAATCTCCTTGTATCGTTTAATCTATAGCACAAATTTTTGTTACTCTCCTCATTGACGTAGGTCTTTACGACCAAGCAACGTAAATCTAATGTCCGATCTATTTTTTTTATTTTATCTATTTTATTATTCAGTCGCTCGTCTTTTGCAACATTTCCAACAAAGACCTCTCTCTCTACTTATGTTGCCAAGTGGATGATAACATTTGACTTAGAGGGAGCGTAGCCATGAAGTAATTGCATATTTTATAGAAGGGTTTTACTAGCCTAACCACGCCGTTAGACTGAGTTTCTAATAGTGCTATGTTGACCACAATTTCATTTCAAGAAGAATTGGCTTCTTTGTTGTTTATAGGTTGTTTGATTGCTTCTCATAAAAACTAAAACAATTCCCTTGAAGAAAATGGAAATTAAAAACTATTTTTTGTCAGTCCTTGATTACTTCTCTTGAATCTCAATCTCCGCGTGAGGTTGATGACAAAATGGTCCAACTTACTTGACATATTCAGCTCAAAGGAACGCATGTTCCGTAATTAAAAAAGAATACGATCGGGTTAGCCATTACATTATAAAATAGTATCTAGGATCGATCAAATAATGATGTATCTAAATGAAAATTCTCATCTCCATAAAAAGAACTACGTATGGATGATTGCTGAAACTATAAGGATTTAAAATTAATGTGATTAACCATCTGAGTTTGGGCTAAGTATTGCTATTGGGTGAAATATGAATATGCTTTATTTTTATGGAAAATATTCGAGATATCGTAAACACTCAAATTTTCTTACTAATTTCTTTACAAAAAGACTTCTCTCTCTCTCTCTCTCTCAAGCAATTAAGTTTACATCCTTGACTTTTCTTTCTCAAATCTCCGCGGCAGGTTGACGACAAAATAGTCCCAACTCACTCAACATTAATCAGCTTTGGAGGAACACAAGTTCCGTAATTGACTTGCTTCAGTGACACGACCATGAATGCGGAGGCTCATGCTTCCATTGGTGGGGAGATGGCCAATCTCTTATTTGACACTGATGACCCGTCTCTAATCATTTGCGTTTGGGCAAAGTATTGTTATTAATTGACATGCGAATATGCTTATGCTATTAGTTCAAATGTGAATATGCTTTGTCGTCTCATATAATCCATAGCCACCAACTATGTTTCCAGAAAAGAGACATGTCTTTTTCTGGAAAAAGGAATTGGAATTACTTGGATTTTTTTTCCAACATTCACACGCATTGCGAGCAATTGAAGACATTGTCTTCGCTGTCAACATTCTTGACTTGCTTTGGAGGAACGTGAGATAACGTGATTGACTTGCTTCAATGACCCGGCCAAGGCTCATGCTTCCATTGGCGGGGAGATAGCCAATCTCTTATTTGGGAAATCTCGATTAAGATAAGGCAAACTATGAAATCAAGTCAAGTTAAGGTTACATTTATTTGGGGGAAAGCATTTTTGGGAATTCATTTTTCAGACTTTTATCCATTTAATTCACAAAAAATGATTAGTCAACCGAAAACACTTTCCGATCAATAAAAATATTCATGCATAAATTTAAAAAGTGGATTCCTTAATCTAAAAATGTGAGAACACTTTCCGGAATTACTCAACTCGATTATTTTGATATTATTTTATTTTATTTTATGTTTTTATTTTTTTTTCTTCTTTGGACAATCACCGGCCTTGGCCCGAGCTCACCGATGTTGGGCAAGCTCGAGCCACGCCATTTCCAACAAGATCGAGCCTTGCCATTTCCAATGAGCTTGAGGCTCAAGCCTTGCCATTTCTGACGACCTCAAGCCATGCTGACCGATGCTTGTGGATTGGTGGTTGCCAAGGCCTGTGCGATCGGCAGAGGGAAAGAAAAGGATTAAATAATAAAATTAAAAAAAATTAAAAATTCAATTTTTTAAAAAATAAAAGAGATTTAATAAAAAAATCGATTTTTTAAAATGAAAAAAGTTTTTCGAAATATCATAAAGTTACATATATGCATAGGACGTGAGTAAAAAAAAAAAAATTCAACTCTGACTTGTTGTAAAGTCACACGTTATATTCTTAGTTTAATAGGCTTGTCACGAAAAGGCCCTTTGACCTGGGCCATAGCTTTCCATGTTGGGAGAAAACACTAACTTCGAACACTTCATTTTTTTTCTTTCCCCTATTGGGCTTATCTACTCCGATCTCTATCATCATTTATAAGATAACATTATACAGTCTCTTCCCAGCATCTATACCACGGTACCAATTGTTTAAAGTAATAACGAAATCTTAGTGGATTGGTCTTAGAAAAAGATGAATGTGTTATCACATAAATCAAAATCAACCTGATTGAATATATATTTGTTATCGATGGGCCCAGCCCATGTTTCCTGACTTGAATGTCACATGTGTAGAGCGTATGCCAATTTCAGTCTCATGATGGGTTGGGCTAGATTTTCATCATTGTAGGCTTATTCCAATTCACTAATTTAAAGCTCAAAACCAATAATTCGAACTCCATCAATTACTGGTCCAATGCAAATGCAATAATAATAAATGCTCCTAAAAATATATGCTATGCAATTTAATTCTAATATTTTGTTAAGGGGTTAAAATTAATCTCTTAATTTTTTTTGCATTAAATTACTAATTGATTAATAAAAATTTAGGTGTCAACACCCCAAAATGCCAGATCAATATAAATTCACCATTATTAACCACATAATGAGGCCTCAAAATACTCCTAAATTTAAGGATTCTCTTCAAGAATAGGTAGTATCTGCACACTGCAATGAACACTATCCTTAGCATGAAGAAGCAATCATGATACAAGATTCATCCCATTTGTTTCCTATAGTATTGATGATTTTGTTTCTTTTTTCTTTTCTTCATGATCGATCAAGAGGTCAAAGATTGCTTCAGGGTAGGGAGACAAAACATGTCAGTTTGACTAGTGCTCTTCATGGTGATGAAGTCTAGAAGCACTAGCAACCCTATATCCATTACTATAAATCAAAATCAACACTATCAATTTAATATTTTTAATCAAATTGAGGTAATAACAGCAGGTGTGCCATAACTTCTTCTTTTTTGCTTACTTAAGTGTCACATTAAAGTAAATCGATTATTTGAGTGTCACTTCCGGCAAATTATCTTACATGGATTTTTTTTATTAATTTCCCATTCCGACGTGATTTTTTTTAATTTTTGAATTTTTTATTAATTACCCATTTAGTGCCGATGATGCCATGTAAGATAATCGGCATCCACATATGATTTTTGGGTGAGATAAATCGCTAATGGTATTTAAGTGATTTCATTTTCAAATTTGTGGTACTCAAGTTAGTGCCGAATGAAAATGATGGTACTCTTAGTGTACTTATCTCAAAAATGCTTATACATATGCCAATTGAAAGAGTGATCTTTAAATATTTTGGAAAATTATCAATTTAGTCTAACGCCTATAAATGAATGTCAATTCGGTTTTAACTTTTTAATTTTATTAATATAGCTCTACACATTTGTGCAATATTTAAATGCAATCTTTCCTGCCAATTGTCGTCGCAAATTGCAATATGGAAATAAACTAATTGCCCATGTCAGCATGCTACTTAGGATAGGCCGACAATGACTAGACACCACATCAATAATTTTCAGTGGCAATTGGCGAGAAAGGCTATATTTAAATATGGCCCAAAAATTTAGGGCTACATTAACAAAACTGAAAAGTATGGCTGATAAAGTGAACAATTAATTGTTGACAAAAAAATTATGAAAATTGTAATTGCATTATAAGACAATCCAATCAAACCTTTGGCAAATACATATTTTTGTCAATTCTAAACGCATTAGAATTTCCAAAGAAAAAGAAGAAAAAAGATAAGAAATAATTTTAAATTTGGAACATGCAGGAGATATTGTTGTCAATTCAATGTAAAAGGGAAACCACTGGGATTTGCCTAATGGCCACCCTTTTCCATGGGAATGGGGAGGTGAGGGATTTAAATCTTCATCTTCTTAAAAAGGGTTGAGGTAGGAATGATTTAACTTTAGATTGGATTCCGACTCTCATACCCTGCAAAGAGGCAAAACAAAAGTTTGAGAGTGAGATTTAGAGTAAGAGTGAAGTAGGATCGACAAAAAAAGGTAAAAGGGACCATCGGAAGTCAAAAATGGAAAAAGCCCGAGCTCACATAATTGCTCATTTAAATATTAAACCTAACCTACTAACTTATATTTGATTTGATGTGAGTAAAATATGGAGAAAGTATGATGGATTTCTAGAGTCCAGGACCATAGGGTGGTTGGAAAAAAGGAGAGGCAAGGAAGTAATTTATAATTAATATTGCTTATGTATTAATACATAATAATTGTTTTGATGACGATTTAATTTCAATCTTTCTCAAAAATTAAATTTAAAATATTTTGGATTTTACATGTGATGGCCCTCATTCATGAGAAGTATCCAGTTTTATGTATATGGTACCGCCTTCTATAAATAAGTCTTATAAAAAATTAATTAATGCAAGGCAATTGTCTACAGGGGTTCATAGAGATAGCAACATTAGCTCTCTCCAACTTTTTCACTTATAAATAAAAAGGCTTTATCGGGTTAGGATAAAGACAGCAAAAATACCATAACTTTTGTATAAAGCCCACTTAAATACCATAACTTTTATTCTCGCTCAATTAAGTGTCACATCAGAGAAACATCAATTGTTTGAGTGCCACTCTCGACAAATCATGCTATGTGGTTTTTTTCTTTTTTATCATTTTTCCTTTTCAACGTGGATTTTTCCTCTTTGAATTTTTTATTAATTGTTCACGTCAATGTCAATGACATCACGTAGGACAACCGATGTCCACATCGGATTTTTCGGTAGACAATTCGCTGATGATACTTAAGTAATCGATTTCTTAAATTTGTGACACTCAAGTGAGAGAAAAAAAAAGTGTAGTACTTAAGTAAGTACCGTACAAAAGTTATAACACTCTTAATGTACTTCCCCTATTGTTTTATAATGTTTGTGCAAATGAACTTACCACCATGAAGTCCTTGCAATTTGACCAAGCTACAATACAAGCTTCTCTAATGGTTTACACCTATGGAGATACTTCTTTCTCACCTAGACGATATCTCCTCACGAAACTTCTGCAACTTCTCAATCTCATCTTTTGGTAGATTTTCATTAATCAATTGACTGGAAATGAACAACAAAACTCAGTTTCCTATTTTCATTCGACACAATGATCATCTTTACTTGAAATAACTATTTTGATCATGTTCATGGATTCATAGAAAACCCTCCCAATTCATGTCCACTATGTAGTCAACCAATTCTGCCTTTATTTCTTGTTTGGGCTTACACATTGAATTACAACTTCTTTGTAATAAAAGACGATCATCATCAATGAGATGGCCAAACTTGAAAGTCACATACTCAGATCAGCATCACCCAGCCTCACTCGGCTCCAAAATACATATTATACTTAAGTCAAATTATTCCAATAGAAAATTAACTCAAAGACGAAAGAAGTCGATCGATTCATTCAACAGCATGCACATTGCCAGCTTTGCATGTCCCGAAAACAGGTCACACCTGGTGTTCACTTTGGATAGAAGAGGAGGGATTGAAGGAGGCTGTGCAGACATAGTGGCTGCAGGCTTCTTCAACTTCACTGTTGAAGATGAGAAATATGAGTCGTCCTCTGTGATTGTGAGAGAAGCGGACTGTGGTTGTATTTTGGTGATGCTCTGGAGAACAACTTAAAGTAGTGACTGAATCATGTGAGGACAATGAAGGAAGAAGGCCAATACAACATCTTCAAAAGGTATGCATAAGCAAATGCAGATGCTAACCCTAGATATACCGTGGTGGTTTTAATGGTGTGGGCTACTGTTCCACTAACACAGGGTCACTCTCACGACGGCTAAAATTATTGGTAAGGAGTATTGCAATCTAGCTTTACTCTGGTGAATTTTGAAACTTCAACATACTATGGTAGTTTGCATCGATTTGCTTGTCAATATCAGATCTTTGATTACAACCAGAAAGTAGGTGATGGATTGGAGGCCCATCGATTTGCTTGTCAATAAGCTATACAATATTTTCTTTTTCGAAGTTAGCTTATCACACAATCAGACGCTATGGCAAAATCACAATTCACCTGTACATTTTTTAAATAGGGGATTGTTTCGGTGGGGGTCCTCTACTTTTACTTGAAATTCAAAGCCGCCCCTTTTTGTTCAAACCATCCATGTACTCTTTTAGAAAGTCACACCGTTCATCGTTTGGTTAGTCTCTTTTTTTTTTTTTTTTGGCGAGCAATAATTGCTGACACGGGCCATCGAAAAAGCTTAGTTGGCGACCAAAACAGATGAGTTAACGAGGGAAAAGCTTATGTTGATAAGTAGAAGATTTTCTTAAATGATCAAACCAAATTTGAAAATTCATAAAATAATAATCAAAATAGAAAAACTAAAAACAAACAAAATTGGTCATCATTGTCCTACTTGTGGCCTCAAGTAATATTGAGTATAAATTCAAAGTCACGGAACTTTTCTTCTCTCTCATGCTTAGTTAGATAGAGAAATGCTTATATGATCATATTTAATCTATTATGAGAATAAATTTGATTTAGGCAAAAAAAATTATGAAATTATTATGAGTTTTGCTCCTTCAAAAATTTATAACTCACAATGTGCTATTACTCTTATTATATCTCAAACACTGTTATATTAACAAAGTCTAGTTAGATATATAATAGAGTATGTTATGTAAATCCATTTTTTATAGTAATGATTAGTGTTAAATATGATCCCCAAAAAATCTCATATTCAATCTTTTATTGAATTGTCTAGTAAGATGCTACATTGACATTAGAGTGGTTTTTTGAACTTTTGAAGATGAACATCAAATTTTGATTTGGACCTTACACGTGTTATATAGTATGCCTAAATAAGGAGGAATTCCTTTTGTGTAAAATGAAAAAAAGAAAAAGTCAATATTTTCCTTTAACCTTGGCCTGGAGGAGGAATCACCAACTAGAGGCGGGCGGGGAAGTTGGAGGAAATGAAAAATGACGTGACTAAGCGTAGGGATGACGTCACGATAGTAAGTGGACCGTGACGTCACGGAAAGCAAAGCTGAGGTGACGTCGCGTGCTCGAATGATTGTAGTTTCAGAATGGATCAGACAAATTGACATATATGTGCCGTTTTGCCTTGGAAGTCGGAACTCTTACGCTTGTTTAGGAGGACGGGAGAGAGGGTGTGGAAAAAGAATCCATCGGGCCCACCAATATCCTTCCAAGATGAGAAGAAAAGGTCAAAAGTATGTTGGCTTTCTCTTCCTTTTCTCTTATTCTTTTTATTTTTTGCCAGTCCTCTTCTCTTTTTATTAGAACATTTTCCACTTAAACTCGATTAACATAGATCGTAAAGCAAAAGAAAATCAAACTTTGTAGATTTTCACACCATAAAATATATTTTTCTTCATTTTGATATTCTTTAAGATTTGTTATGCTTGATTGTAATCAAATATACATGATATCATAAAATACATTTTTGTTTAATTTTGCAACTTTGCACCACTATTGGCAATGTTTTTACTGTAACCGAGTGCATCATATTATAAAGTATGAGAAAATATAAAATTTTAATTTTTTTTATTATGATAGTATATAAAGAGTTTCTAACATTATGTTACAAGTGCAAAACTTCATAAAATGTGGGTTTTTTTTTATTCAAATCATTAGATTTATTGTTCTTTTTTTTTTATGAGATATAGATATTTCGACATTTTCCAAGAGTACAACATCATTCAATGTGAATATTTCCATTTTATAAACGTTATGACGTTGAATTATAACAAAATGTATAGTAACAAGAAAAAAATCACACTGAAAAGTTGTTCATAGAGGAGAGATAGGATGAAGATTGAGATTCAAAAGAACTGGTCAAGGATTAACAAAAAATGGTCTTTAACTTTCATTTTCTTTAGGGGAATCATTTTACACTTTATGAGAAGCAATCAAACAACCTAAAAACATCAGAGAAGTCACTTCTTCTTGAAATGAAAATTGTGATCAACATAGCGCCATTATACAATTAGTCTAACGAGGCGGTCAAGTTAGTGAGACCCTTTTATAAAATATGCAATTATTTCATGGCTAAGCTCACTTTGGAAAGAACTAAAGTCAAATCTTATCATCCACTTGGCAACAAATGGAATTCACATAAGAAGAGGGAAGGAGGGAGGGATGGATGGGGAGAGGGGGAGAGGGGGAGAGAGGGAGGGAGAGGAGTCTTCGTCGTAAAGTGAAGATAATGTATTCAATTGCTCGCAACGAGTGTGAATGTAAGAAAGATCTAAGCATTTCCAATTCCTTTTTCTAACAGAAGACGCACATCTGGTTTGGATCAATTGTTTTTTTTTTTTGGTTCGGATCAATTGTTAGGTGCTGTGAAAATATACTCCTTGAAATCCACATTTATCTGAGAAAACAAAGCATATTCACATTTCATCTGATACTTTATCCAAACACAGATGATTTATCACATCAATTGCAAATCCTTATAATTCCACTAACCATCCATACATTGTTCTTTTATTGAAGTTGTCAAATAAAGAAAAGAATTGTCCGAAATCATTCTACCCATTTATATCTCAATTTTTATTCTTTCCTTTTCTCGTCTTTTATTCTTTCTCAGTTCCACGAGTAATGTCACCACCCTCCTCCTTGTGTGATCAGGAGGAGAGCTCGAGCAAAAACGAGCTGATGCAATGTGGAACCGAAATGCCGATAGTGGTGAGGCAAGGAAATAAGGCGAGGGCTGTGGTGAGTCGCGATGGAGGGAGGGAGGGAGGGAGGGAGAGAGAGATAAACGATCCCAAAAACTTTTAATACGTTGCTGTTGATTAGGCCATCAACATTCAGGTGTGAGAGAGAATAAGGTCCCCCGTTGGCCTCATAATGGGGTCATTTACGAGGTCAATTACGTGAGTTGCCTTCTCTTGTTTAGCAATGGCGTTGGTCAGAGACAGCACTCTGTGGCCCTTCGAACACTGAACTTTCCGTGGCCCTTTAAAGATCGAGGGATTAAGGAAATATGCATGTAAAGTCACTTGCCTTACCATCATAATCAACCACCGACCATTATAATCGAGTAAAGAGGCAGAAGATGCAAAGGAATATATATGGAGATGACGTTCCTGACCTCGATTTATAAATTAATGTGATGGAAATTAAGCGGTGTAGATTATATTATCACATATCATGAAAATTACTATAAGAAAATCATGACGAAAAAGTGAAACTCTAGTCCTTTCCAACTAATCATACCTTTAAATGAGGAAGCACTTGCATTCCTCTACCCAATAAAACCTCATGTATGTATATAAATATCAACAACCTTCCATGTCGGGTGGATGAAAACATAATTAGCCTCACAGACAAGACACTCTGTACCTTTAGATGCACAGGACTTAGGTGTTTACTCATTGTTCATTGATGATCACTGAAGTTCCGCCCCAGCGGATGATATTGCGTCGTGATAGACGTATCGATGGATTCATTCGAATCCAGCTCTTCCATCGGTCTCTCTGTCCTGTTAAGGAAGAAGGCCAATTGTTGAGGCAATTCAAGAGTAACACGGTGGCTGCTCAACTCAAGGACTATGTCCGTCATTGTGGGTCTTCCATTTGGATCTTCCTGAGCACACAGCAAACCAAGTTTGAGGCATCTAACAACTTCATCCCTTGAATACGCGTCTCCAATGGCTGGATCTAACACCGCCAATGGCATACCATCTCTCCAGTTTTTCCAGGCCTGAAAATAGTTCATTAAAACACATTTCTCAAAACGTTGAATTTGCTTAGTTTAATTATTTTCATTCTAGTTAAGGAGTTGGTTTGTGTAACTTACATAGCAAGCAATACCTTTGCCACTGTCTGCTTGGTTGAAAAAACTATTCTTCTTACCGCTAACAAGCTCTAGAAGCATGACACCGAAGCTATAAACATCGGACTTCACGGAGAACTCTCCATGCATTGCATACTCAGGTGACATGTAACCACTGGAAACCATTATACATCACCAATATAAGCATACATAAGCATACAAAGTAGAGAAAAAGCACAACAATACTTACTAAGTCCCCGCATTTCTTTCGGTGATTGCCAATGTTTGGTCCACTCCGAAAATCCTTGCCATGCCGAAATCGGAAATCTTGGGGTTCATTTCACTATCCAACAAGATATTGCTTGATTTCAGATCACGATGGATGATCCGAATTCGAGAATCCTCATGTAGATAGCATATTCCTCGAGCAATCCCACATGCTATTTTGTAACGCGTCGACCAATCTAAGTGCCTCCTTTTTTCAGGATCTGCATGTACAGACAATTTAAATGCAGGTTATTTTTGGTTGATAAATCCTCTTGAATATATTTTATGCAAGAAACTAACTTTAGGTTCCAAAAGATCGGAAACATTCAACATAATTTGAGGCTAATTACATATTCGCCTTGAGATGAAAAGCAACAACTTAGTAATATATCAAAAAATGACGTACCGGATAAAAAGTAGTTGAGACTTTTATTTTGCACAAACTCATAGACAAGTAGCTTTTCTTCACCCTCTACACAGAACCCGAGTAACTGTACAACATTTCGATGTTGAAGATTCGATAGCAGCATGACTTCATTCTTAAATTCTTCGGCACCTTGTTTCGATCTTTGAGATAGTCTCTTCACGGCTATTAGTAGTCCATTAAGAAGTGTACCCTAGAAGATCAAAATTTCGATGTTTAAGTACAAGTGAGTAGCTTCCAATCACAACTCTCAAAATTACCAAATCAAATATCTCCAAGTTTTTTTAACCTAAAGATCTTTCAAGTGCGATAATTAATCGTACCAGGAAAACTTCACCAAATCCACCCTCACCCAACTTGTTTTGTTGAGAGAAATTGTTTGTAGCAGCTAGTATGTTGGCTAAATCGTACAGCATGGACTCAGAGTTTGTAATTTTAGATAGACCTACGCGACCAAACAACACGAGGAGGTCATTTAACCAAAAGTATAGAACAGCACATCGTGCGGTTCATCATTCTATCCAAGTTGATGGCCGCAGTACCAGTTTCGTACCTGTTTGATCTCCTTGGACGACTGCACGTCTCTTGGTCTCATTCCTCCGACTGAAACACCAAGCCAGGAAGAGAAACACCACAGTTGGGATGACAGAAAGGGCGACCACGGTGATTATCACAGTAAATATATTGCTTTCGCCTGCATACGAGCAATCATGTCTGGATAGCATCAGTATTTGGGATTATGACAGGATGAGATTTTATAATTACCATAAGCCAGAGAAAAAGTGAAAATGGAGAAAAACAAAAAAGAGTACGCTTTATGAGCAAATGCCCAGAATAAGTGATGTTGACATAATGTACAAGAATAACCATCCGTCGAGTAAAAGCGACATTTTGCCAATTGTGATCTAAATAATCTAATCTCACAAGCGGATGTGAGACCCACCATGTTCAACTAGACGACTATTAAATATTTCCATTGTCCATCTTCTACATTTTAATTTGTGCATTAATTATTTGCATTTTTAAGGATATTTTCACTTGTTAATGTAATTTAATTATACTCTACTTGTTTGGGGGTGTTCTTGTTCGGATTTTAAGAGAGAGAGAGGAAGACGAAAAGAAAGTATTTAGTTACCATGATAGTCTTCAATTAGAACAAAGTTAGATTTTCCTACAACGTAAAAAATATTGAATTTCATTTATAAATTTGATGAACGAAAATGGTCACTTATTTTTTCAAACTATATTAATATTCCAATTGTTTTATGGAAATTGAAAAATTCAGAAAATATTTTCCTAAAAGCGATTGATTGAAATAATTAGTGCATGGAAATTACTTTAATTGTCAACAATAATTTTTATATCTAAATATCTTCGTGGATGATGAAAATATTTTCGTTTGTTAATTTTTATAAATAATACAAGTGATTATTTTTTAAAAAAAAATTTCAAAATAAATGAAGCCTAGAGATAAAGATGGTTTTCCTATCAAACACAAAATAGAAAAGAAAAGAAAGATGAGAAATAGATTCCATAGGTACCTCATGGGAATTATGTGATCTTTGAATATCACCTCATAAATTCAATCAATCAATCACGTTTTCTTACTTGGAGAAAACTTATATAATTTTAGATGGTTGACCCTCTATGAGTATGGACCCTTTATGACTAGTTTGGTGGATAGGGAACGTTGATACGTCCGATGTCAAAATTTTGGTTCGAATGAAAGCGAAAAGCGTTATAAAAAATACAAAAAGTCAACTTGGAAAATGATTTTTCCAGAAATAAAGAGCAAAAGTCAAAAGACAAACACGAACGGAAGTAGGGATTTTTTGGTCCGTTGGACTAAAATCCACGTCTTCTGTCTGAGAAAATATTGGATAAATCTGATTTTCCCTGTCAAGTATAACACTTTATTCAACGCACTATAACTCTCTGTTCACCTTTTTTTCCTCTTTTTTTTTTTTGGTTTCTTCTCTTCTTTTTTTCCTTTTTTCCTTTAGAAGTAGTTACTTGGAAGCTCTCATGGCGAGGCGGGCCTTGCCCAAACCATCATGGCCATGGGTGAGGCCGCCTTCGCCTATGGCTAACGAGGCCATGGTGAGACTAGGGAGTCTGGGGAGTCTCTTTTCCCTTGACGAAGAATAAGAAAAAAGAAGTATAGAGAAAAAGAGTCTTTAACTGTCATTAACGGAAGGGAGGAGAGAAAGTAACGGTGAGAGAGAAGAGAAGGAGTAATTCGATACGTGTGGGACCTACGTTGCCACATGTCAGACAAATGAATCGAGCATTTTACTGCTGACATGAAAAATCAGGCTTAATATTATGAAAAAGAGAGTCTGGACGGAAGAAGACAAGCCATACACACACATGAGACTTCAGCTCCGGTCACCGGAGCGGGAGGCGGAGGTGCTGAAGCAGGAGGTGGAGGGGCCGGCAACGGTAGGGCTGAGGCATTATAAAAGGGGTAGAGCTCGTATCTCAAGTTGCAGCTCGGGGCGAGCAACCTCCCGCCTTGCTTCCCCCGAGGTA
The DNA here is from genome assembly GCA_014182845.1 of Corymbia calophylla. Classification (NCBI taxonomy): domain Eukaryota; kingdom Viridiplantae; phylum Streptophyta; class Magnoliopsida; order Myrtales; family Myrtaceae; genus Corymbia; species Corymbia calophylla. The sequence continues at coordinate 21,049,681 of CM024701.1, read as the reverse complement.
GATTAGCGATCCTAAACTGGAGGCACTTGACACAGTCCGACGCCGTCAAGTCAGGCGTACACTGTGCGAGTGCGTACAGCTTCTGTGAGGTCGTGAAGTTTGCCTCCACAGCCGCGACCTTCTTCCCTAACTTGCCAGCTGAAGCCCCCATTGAGATGTCATTTAGGGTTTCTACGAGAAGCTGCATGAACAGGGTTGGGTTGGTGACGTTCCTGACGTCGTACAAAACCCGATCTGGCGATCGCTCCATGGCAGAGAGGATGGACCAGTTCGAGTACCGCAACATGCACTGGTCGTACCATATTGCAGAGACTCGCTGGTTCGGGCATCTTTGGAGGATATCCCGTTTTCCAGCAACCACGCAGCGGCTGCATGAGGTGCTGTTGAGGTCGCCACGGCATAGGAACAGCCCATAGGCCCGTTCGGGAGGGTTTTGGCCGGCAGTGGCAGTGGCGAAGCCACTGGTGTTGTTGATGGCGGCAGAGGAGAGGGAAGAGAGGAGGGTGTGGAGGTTGGATTGGAAGGTGGAGTTGGGAGTGAAGAGGTTGGTGTTTGGGCAAGCATGAAATAGATATTTGGGCGCAGCCTCGGTACTGAAAATGTTGATGAAGAAGGAGAAGGAGAGACAGAGGGAGATGATGAAGCAAGAATTCATTCTTGGCTAGAATGATGAATGGATGGGACTTTCATGATTTATAAAAGCATGGTTGTCTCCTCTCGAGTACCCATTACGGTAACAGATCCCAATTTTGGTCTTGCGGCATGTTGAATATCTTTTTTCAACTTTTCCGCCCATCATATTGGAAGTGAGCGGGATACGACGAACAGAGAAAATAAGGAAAAGAGGGAGAGTGAACTTTGCGAAAGAAGGAATAAAAAAAGGGAGAGGGAGAGAGAGAGAGAGAGAGAGCGCGTGTCTTCGCTATGAATAGACTCAGCAACACTCCCCCTTGCTAGTAGCCAGCTATGATTTGATAGTAAACCACTAGAATTCTAAGCCCTCCTAGTGCACAAACCACACAGACAAACAAGAATGCGGGTCTTGTCCTATCCCTTCGTTGCTCGAGTCGGACCTTTTGTCTTGTCCTATTTGCATCGCATGCCCAACCCAGAAAAAGAGCGTCCTTCTCAAGCCAGATAGAAAGATGGATTTGCGTATTAGGAGACAGTGACGCTCCTATAGGAGCATATTGTGTAGTTTTTTTATCTTTTCTTGGTCAAAAGCATGTCGTCCACTTAGGTTGGTGATGGTAGATACATGTGACGGAGTAGCGGACTCTTATGGAGAAAAGTAATATCAAGGTTTAGAGCTTTTACTATTAATGATGTACATGTAACTTTCCTTTATAAATATATGCCCTATCTTTTAAAGTTCTAAACTTGCAACCCGAAACTTGTAATTTTGGCGTTGATGTTGATACAAAAGAGATTGATTAGTTGTGACACCGTGTTTTTTTCCCTTTTCTTGATTTTGAAAGAGTTTTCTATGTAAAGAATCCATGTGTCTTCTTTTCTATTGTTTTTTCACTTTGAAGATTCGCATTCCTAACAATATATTAGACGACCCTATATGTGAGGACTAACATATATTAAGTTTGTTATGTTTCCAGGGGCCTTTCCTATAAGAAAGAGCACTCCATGCATCGGTTGTACAATTGACATGGTGTAGACGATTGGTTAAGCTATTTGTGTGACAAATTCATCAATCAATTTTTGCCTTTTTAATTTTGTCGCGTTCCTTTTTCTTGTTGACAAACCAAAACCCGTCCGTTGTAGACACGGTACTGTGCCAAAGTCCAAATTTTCATCTTGTCTGGTCAAATTCAAAATGAGAAGTACTAAGAAGAACGCTCTTTCACTCCATGAAAAGTTTAGTCAACTTTTGAACACGAAAACTTACTCTCTTGGAAGTTGAAGAAATAGTGTATTGCTTGATAATTGTTAGATCAGAATTCCCGAGGTTTGTCCGTTTATGTATTATTGCTATAATTGTATATTATATAAAACGACATATAATCATTTACATGACTATCATTACAAATTAGCATGTAATTTCTTCACTCGAGCATGTCACCAGCACAAAATTTTCGCTATAGTCATGATCACCGAATGCACAGTTTGAAAACATGTGCTGTTAGTTTGAGATTTTGGAGAGGCTAGCCACCACAACCCAAATTAAATAGGAAAGTTTCAAATAAGGGCCTAAAATACTCTTATTTTCTCAAATAATGACATGAAGTGAATTTTATTTCAAATAAAAGCCTAAAATGACTATATCAATCTCAAAGAATAGCTTGAAGTGGTTATAGTTGTTTCAAATAAGGGCCTAGCCTGGCAAAAAATTCCAACCAATCAATGATATTTTTGTTGAAACACAATTTAAATTTAAATTAAATTAGATTAAAAAAATTTAAAATAAAAAACATAGGTGAGAGGTCTCCCTGCCACTTGTGGCTGTTGTCCCATAATTGTTGGGGTTGCGACAATGGTCGGCGAGGTCGCCGACACCTAGGCAAGGGTTGGCAACCTCTATCGACCAAAGGCGAGAGCCAGCAAGCCCTCACTAGAGATGGGAGAGGGTAGCAACCCTCTCCTAGATTTGGGCGAGGGTTGCCCGTCCTCGCCCAACGTCCCAAGACCTATGTTTTTCCTTATTCTTTTTTTTTTTTTTTTTAGATTTAGGTTTTTTAGTTTGTTTTCTATGAAAAAGGAAGAAAAAAAGAAAAAAAAAACGCAAATATTTAAAAAGACCCCTTCACAGCTGGTGAGGCCCTTATTTGAGATTAATATGGTCATCTTGACCTCTTATTTGAAACAATGTTCTTTTTAGACCCTTATTTGAGAAAATAAAGGTACTTCGGACCCTTATTTGGATTAATATTCATTTCAAACCCTTATTTGAGAAAATGAGAACACTTAAGGCCCTTTTTTGAAAATTTCCCAATAAAATATGAAAACCTGGGTTTACATTAATTTTAATTTTGTGCTAAATGATAAGATTCTGTTTTTCGTAATTCTTTAAGAGGGTTTAGATATTATGTTTTTACAAGATAAGTGCCAATTTTGGCAATTAATTTTGGAAGCTTTATATTCCGATTGCCAAAGATGAGTCCCTCAAGAGCACCGTTACAAATATAGCATAACAGTACCGCTAGGCTAGCTGGACTTTTATTACAAAGATTTCTCTTCTCTAGTTTTCATCTTTAGGGAAAAATCTCAATGCAGTGTAAATAGCTTTGGATTTTCATTCACAAGGAAATAAAGGCTTTTGGTGGTCTTATTGGCCCTTACGCCAATAGATTCTTTGATTGGGGTAAAGTTGTAACAGGGTAGCCATAGGTGAACCTATAGCTGGATTGAATCATTTGAAATGGAAATGCCCTCTTCCCCTGCGAGCACCTACTCCTAACAAAACGAAGAGAAGCAAGCTCTGCAAACGAACCCTAGCTGGTTCCTCCAAAATTCATTGACGTGCAGCAATTGACTGGACTGTGAAGCACTGATTCGGTGCGGGATTGGAATGGTATAAATAAGGGTGCCTGGGGGGTGGGAGTTGTACACGGTACGGTGGTTTTGGTATTTTGCTAGAGCTGGTATTTGTACTCTTTGACTGGACTAAGGCACTGGATGATGCTGAAAGAAGGACTGATTGAGGGACTGAAGGAAAGGCTTTTTATCAACATCAGTTCCAACTTCACAAATGCTGGCCCAAAATAAAAAGCATAACAAAACTTCCCAAGGAAGGCTCTTGGGAAGAAACTCTTGCTGACTTGCTACATCGAGTGGAAATATAATACTCGAATTCGTGGTCCAACAATGAAAACAAATTTTCAAACGATTGTCTATATTGATCCCACAAAACTGTTAAATGATCAGAAGATGAATATATGTTGAAAAGTTAAAACCTTAAACCATAGATTTAGATATATTAAAACTACTCTAGAAAGATGTTTTACTAGGAGATATGTTAGATTGCAAGTGATCCTCTAAATAATTAGTCATATACCAAAATCACATATAGCCCTATATATCATTTAAGAAGTTAATTGTATAAACTAAATCTTGGTAAGTATAGTATTTTTTTCTTAAACACAACTCAATGACGTTATCTTAGCAGTTTAGAATTTGGCTTGTTCATAAGAATTAGACAGATAGAGCCAACTCGGTTCCCACAAGGGTTATTAATTCACAAAATATAAAAGGATCTTTTCGTCATTAAAAAAGAAACTCTCAAAACTTAAGAAATAAGGATTGAACAGTGTAAATAACTCTGGATAAACGGATCTATTTTTAAATGAAGCCGCACTTAGTTTTCTATGTGGAGATCATGGAAAGGAAAAGAAGGTGATGAGAGAGATCATATTACTCCTGGATTCTTTTATCCAAAATGATTCAATGCGCCGCATGCTGTGTAGAGATACAAAGCTGGAAATGCATGAGTCGTTGAATGAATTAATCAACTTCTCTCGTCTTTGTGCGTGTGTGTATGTATTTTGAAACCGAGTTTGGCTGGGTGATGCTAATTCGAGTAATTGCCCTTTTAACTGTAGCCATGTAATTGATGGCAATCTTCTTTTATCTCAAAAGAAGTTGAAATTCAATATGTAGGCACAAAAGAATTATAGGCACTATTGATGGACTACATAATGGACATGAATGGGATGGTTTACTGCCATTTCATGAACATGATCAAAATAGTCATTTCGAGTTAAGAAGATTAACATGCGACACAAAAGTAGGAAACGAGTTTTTCTGTTCATTTCCACTCAATGGACTAGTGAAAATCAGCCAAAAAGGATGAGATCGAGAAGTTGCACAAGTTTCATGAGGAGATCTCGTCTACAGGTGGAAGGAGTTTCTCCATAAGCGTAAACCATTAGATAAGTTCCATAAAGTCGAGTTGGGCCATCTTAAACCACTGAGCTTGTAAAAAATTGAAAGTGCTGAGTAGGATTGAAAGAACAAATCTCATTTAATTTGATTATCTTTTAAAGGGTCGAACAAAACCATGCGCGCGTCAATGGTTTTGTCCCCTAAATGTAGACTAGGAACCGTCTTCTGAATGTATATATGGCAGTTTAGTCATCTGATGTCAAATCAAATCACATTTTCCAGCTACTCAAAACGTAGAACGACACCCAGGGGACAAAAAAATGAGATGAACCAATCTGCTTCCTCCTGCCGAATACACGAAGACTAAGTTCATGATGAGAACGAAAAAGTCGTAGCTGGCGATAGCTTTACAACGAGGAGATAAGGAAAGTCGAAATCAGCTTCTCAAAAGCTGGCCTCAAAAATAAATAACTAACAAAAAGAGACAAGATTTTCCACCCCGGGTTCTTGGCAGGAAACTCCTGCTAACAGGTTATATCAAGTCGGAATATAATAATACTCAGAATTCGTGGTCCAACTGGATAAGGAGTGTCCAAAAGTCTAAGATAATACTTCTGGTCTAAGAAAATACAGCCCTAATAACGGAAAAAAAAATTACCAAATTCAGGACCTATGTGTCCTTATGGTCGCCCAAGAACTTTGGACTGCATTTTCAACCACTACCAGAAAAACCTACGCATAAAAAAGAAGAAAATTCAAGTATGAGCACACCACAGAAAGAAAACGCAAATTTCGTGTGCTAGTGATTTTTGGTGCTTTGAATGGTTTTGGGGAATAAGGGTCCATTTGGTAACTGGCCAATTCTTAGCTATTGTTGTTCTTTTATTTCTCGGAACAAAAAAAAAAAACAAAAATCCGTTCGGTAACGTTGATTAATTTTTCTACCCCCAGAAACAAATTTGCTCCAGAGAATAGATTTGAAATAGAATCAATAAGTAGAAAAAAGTTATTTCTTTGTTCTTAGAAACAATTCTAGAATCAAACCATTTTCTTTTCTTTTTCTCTTTTATTTTCTTCTTTTTGTTTCTCTAGCCAATTACCAAGCTCAGCAATAGCTACTGACTGGCTAGAGACAAGGTTTGGGGACCTCATTGAGGGCCAGCAAGGTCGCTAGCTCTCATTTGGTTGGTTTCCGGTTATTAAGTGAGGTTGGCAACCGATTAGAGGAGGAAGAAGAAGAGAAGGGAAAAAAAGAAGAAAAATCTCATAAAATTATTATAAAATTAAAAGAAATTTTACATCACAAAAAAAGTTTCAAGGTGGTACCAGACGCATTCTATTCCAAGAATAGAAATATTATGTAGTTACCAAATGCTTAATCAAGAAAATTACCTCTGAGCAGAAATTATTCATGTGCCTTCATCTTTTTTTTCTCTATAATTTTAGAAAATGAAAATTGCATTCCTATTTGATATGTCAGATAGTTAAAAGAAGGTTAGGAGTTAGAATGATAGCCTTTTTTCCTTTCTATTATAATAAAGTTCCCGAGTTTAGTAACTAGAACGATAACATTTTTCAGAGTAGCAAGAGCACAAACCATTAAAATATAGAGACAAAAAGCGTCTAACTCTATATAAAAACTATAATTTTCTGTGTGGATATCCCATGAAGCAAAAGAAGGTAACGTGAGAGATCATACTACTGCATTCTTTAATCCAAAACAACGCCGTACATGAGACGTTGCCTAGAGATGCAAAGTTGACAATGTACCACTCGTTGATAGAGAATAAATCGCAAAGTATTTTACTAAATATAATCCATTGTATCACTTAAAATAAATTAATCAATGAAAAATATTTTCATTATCGATAATAATTTATATCTAAATATTTTCACAAACAATGAAAATATTTATTATTCATTTATTATTGTAAATAATATAAACGATTATTTTCAAGAAAATATTTTCGAATTGTTCATTTTTCGCAAAATAAATGGAATTTTTTATATTAGGATAATTTGTGCCCCTAGGCATATTCTTGCGACGTCCTAAACCTTGAGGGCATGGCTGAGATGGCAGGGGAGGCTACGTTGGCAGCAACCCAAGATAGGCGAGGGGAGCATGTCTCATGTCCCACATCAATTAGGGGGAGTTTTGGCTTAATTTATAAGGCTTAAGTGCTCTATTCTATGTAATGCGTTTTAAAGTTATAAGGGCCGAATGCCCAAAACGAATAATATTACATAGTGGCAGCTCCTAAGTTTTTACAAATAATATCAAAGTCGACTCCCGTAGCATGTGGGGCCACAACAAGGATGCTATGCCCAAAGGGGGGAGAATGTGACGTCTCAAACCTTGAGGGCGTGGCCAAAATGGCAATGGAGGCTGCATTGGCAGGCAACCCAAGATAGGCGAGGGGACATGTCTCATGTCTTATATCGCTTGGGAGGAGTTTTTGGCTAGTTTATAAAGTTTGGATTCTCGATTTTGTATAACGTGTTTTAAAGTTGTGAAGACCGAGGGGCCAAAACGGATAATATTACACAATAGTGACCTCTGGGTCCTTATTTGCTTTTTAAAAGAAAAATTGTATAAAAAATAATAAACCTTTCACTTGTATCAATTTATTGCTGAACATTATTGTGTGTATGAATTGGACGTATAGAACAAACTCGATTCCTTGCATAGACTATTGATTCATATTATTAAAATGGATCTTTCCATACTTGAAAAAGAAAATATCAAAACCGAAGAGATAATATCAAGAATGGGAGGAGTCCCTAGACGCGGGGAAGCCAGTCAATGATTCTAGAATGATTGGGCAACATAAAAAATGAAAATCTTCCTACAAAAGTCTTGGGAGGACTTTTGAGTAGTATAGGAGGACAAGCTTGCTTATTTACCAAATCAATTATTGAAATATGAATTTCCTTTCATTATCTTCCATTAAAAATATCTCCCCTTAATGTTTTGTTTTCTAATTGACTGGGTATGTTTTGGTTTAATAGTCGTGGAGTGGACATATGTATGAAGATGTGGATGATGCAAGTTCAATAAATCCTTGCAACAGTCAAAGTGCAAAAATGTTTCTAGGTTACATTACCTCGGGACATATTTCTTCCCAAAAGAAAAAAAAAATAGACAAGAAGAAAAACCTTCATCATAGTTGATTGGTAGATTTTCAAAAAAATTTGTATTAGGTTACTCTTACTCTTCTTCTCTCACACGTATTCACTGTGGTCAAACATAGGATGGCATCCGCTGTATAAATTATTCTTTACAATAATGATTGGCGTTACCCAAGAAAGGCTCAATGACGTTAAAGTTGTACCATTAGTAGAAGAAATTGGTGGGCGATGGGCAAAACCGTACTAAAACGTCAAAATCGGTCCTAAACTCTCATTAAAGACGGTTTGCAACTCATCGACCATCCTTGATGAGGGTTTTGCAGAACATGTAGCCAAAAATGTTAGGGATGATTTTGGACACGAATGATAATATTTCTGGTCAGAAATTGATTTTTGGAAGAGAAATAATTTTTTCTATTTCTACTTCTGGATGAGTTTCTGAGTCAAAAAATGCGTTTGATAACGATAAAAAAATTTTATTCTTGGAAAAGAAATTCGTTTGATAATAAAAAAAATTTCACTTTCCTAACTAGCGGCAATAATGGGAGGGCCGGCGGGGGGCGGCCGGCGGTGGGCGGGGGGTGGTGGTGGTGGTGGTGGTGAGCGGCGGACGGTAAAAAACTTCTTCGGGTGAGAGAGAAACAATTTCTTATTTCTATTCTATAAGTAGAAATGTAAAAAAATTTTGTTTCGATTTCTATTTCAAACCTATTTCTAGGAATAGAAATTTGTTCCAAAATAAAAAGTAAAATTTTTTACCAAATGAATTTTTATTCTAAAAATAAAAACATAATGGTTATTATGCGTGCCATTTACTTCCTACTCCTTGAGATTATCAATTATATACTTGTCCCATCAACTCCATGATGAAAAGATTAATGGAGATAATATAATCGAATACTAGGACAACTAACTAAAAAGTTATATCAATCAATCAAAGAACTAAGAAGACACAACTATAACAAATTTATTCCTCATTTTCGCATGAGGATGCGTAGTCACAAAGCAAGTAGACAACCTCTGTCTTGAGCTATAAATATTGTCAAAAACATACAAAGATGTTTTATTTTATTTTGGTCAAACAAATTGTTTTCTTTTCTTTAACTAACGATTTCCGAACAATAAAGAAGTGCTTCTGAACAAAGGATGGCTCGAAAGGGTTGAGCTAGGTTAGACAACCAATTACAAAAGGAAGGATTCACGGCAACAATGGGCAACTTGGAATTCCTGAAGATGGGAATAGACGAGATTTGCATTGTGCAATAAGGGCTCGCAAATCCCACCCATGTCAATCAGTGCCCTGGAGAAAGCATTCAGAGATGGAGCACCTATACCCTTCAAGTAGAGTTTTAACAACACCGAAGCCCAACTTGTCTCACAAGTGAAGAGATGTATAGTCTGGTGGATTAGTTAACAAACACTTTGATTATTGAGAAGAGAAGTAGTATTGAGCCTTATAGAAGCACAATAATGTACAAATGTGCCAAATTGCAATAGATCGATGTATGATTTAGCCTCAATTAGTAACAAAATCTGACAAGAATCATAATAATTGTGATGGATAACATATATGCAAAGTGTTTTTTTAAATGCACACGACCCCATTTGAGCAATTAAGAGCTTGTTCGCCAAATATATAGATTTTTGTTTATGGTAAATAAAAAATCATGGTGGAAGGCCAAGCAATTTCACTGCAAGACTATTCATGAAGAAGGATTTCAGTCACACCACCATTCACCGGGAGTACAATTCAGTAACCAACATGCCACTAATCAACGAAGGCATAGTCCTACTAATGGATTCCTATGATTCAAGCTTGTACATTAGGATGCTCACTTCATGCAATCTAGTTTGGACAAAGAAGGCTAGATGTTGAGGCAATGGCGGGGTAATGGAATTTCTGCTAAGCATGAGAACTACTGTGGCCATGGTGGGTCTAATAGTTGGATCTTTCTAAATGCATAGTAAGCAAATGTGTAGACATCGAAGCACTTGATCTCTTGAACATGAATCCATGATAGCTAGGTCCAACACTTCAAAGGGCATGTTTTGTCTCCATTGATTCCATATCTACAAGAATAAGTTAGAAAAATCTTCACAAAATTGTTGCATTAATTGAATGACTCATCATGCAAGACATCTGAGTCTTGTGGAAGACCATATATTACCAAGGAACAAAGCAAAAGCCATAAGTGTTTCTATAGGCTAAAAGGATTAACTTTTTACAAAGGAATTTCACTTGACCAAAGTTACAAAGAGTACAATGCCACTATTTATAGTAGTAGCATGGTAAAACTCACATAACTGTTGTGACCTCCCTCTTGCATTCCGGAAGCTAATGGCTCGACTAAGGCTTATTAGGGCTTTCCCAAGTCCACCAATTCATGACTTAAGGTTTGAGTTTTTAATCTGAAATTCAATTTCATTTAAAAATAAATCGCCACTAATCAGTTTGGAGTGAGTCAATTAGAAACCCAAATAAAATATTAGAAGAAATATTTTACTCCTGCGCAATCAGAAAAACTAGGATTGGAAACTTGATTACATTAGTTTCACTAATATCCTTCCGGTACCTAATCTTTGTTTAAACCTTTAAGTTTGATATTTTTGAACTTTTCATGGACTTCTCATGCATTTGTGGAGAAAGGTATTTTTTTTACCTTTTTTTAATGATTTTTCCTAAAATATGAACTATTTTTGGATTTTCTGATTTTTTTAATATTAAAATAAGTATATAATATTATAATAATAAAAGCCCGACCTGACCCGGGTCGGGTCTTCGGGGTCCGACCCGGGTCAGGACTGGCCCGGCGCGAGGCCCAGGCTCCCAGTGCCCTTAGGCTCCTCGGCCGGGCTGAGTCCAGCTAATGGCCTTAGTTCAGCCTGGCCCACGGGAAGTACCTGAAAATAAAAAGAAATAATTAGTCAAAAGCCCATATGCCAAGCAAAAACAAGTCTAGCCTGAGAGAACAGGATAAAGCCCAACAGGCCTTCTTCATCTCAGCCCATAAAGCCAAATCCCTAAAGGCTCCGTCGGATCTTGCATCCAGGTCGGATCGTGACCGACATCTCTTTCGCCGACCTGACTCCTTCGCGCCCTTGTTCCCCGCGGTGCCGACAACAATGGCCATAGCGAGAGACACCACGCGTCTCGGCTGGTCGCATGCCTTCCTCCGACGTTGCTACGGTAGGCCGAGTAGTCTTCTCGCCTAGATCGCAGCGAGAAGTGCCATCGCGAGACCAGCCGCCATGACGAATCGGCGAAAAGCAACAAGGCCGACGGCGGGCAGTAGCAAGGACGACGGTGGGCTTGACATATGAGGCTCGGCAAAGACCAGAGTGACACGAGCAGGAGACTTCCTCGGTCGCTGAACAGCAAAGGTGTTGGGGTGCAGGCGGCGTCCCCAGTGGCTAAACAGCAGCGGCGACGGGGCTTGGTCCCGTGGGTCACTCTCCTTCTCGGATCTCGTTCGGACATTTCAACGAACAGGTGGAGTGTGCTACTGGAAAGAGGGGTTCTCGGCTCGAACGGGATCGGTGCCGGTGTGAGGACCTTGACACGTGAACCAGAACATGCGCAGCGGTGTAACGAGGGACGGCCAGCGGCCGGAGCTCCAGCTCGGCATGCCCAAAAGCGGAGCATAGAACAGGGGTCTGGGAGCTCACCGTTTGGCCTGGCCACATCGACTAAAGGGAATCTCGTCGGAGGAAGGTCGACGGACGCGACTCAGGCGCGGTGGACGGCCGTCTCCCTCTCTGACTCTTTGTGACCTCACTTTCTCTCTCAAATCTCCCTCCAGATCTCTTTCCCCTCTTGGATTTCTTTCGTCCTCTCTTTTTTTTCTTTTTTGGACTTTTCCTTATTTTGTCTTCATCCCATTTTGAATTTCTTTTTCTTCCTCCCTTGTCTCTTCTTCTGCACTTGTCGGACAAGAAAACAACCTATTTTTAATACTCGATTTACCGCCTAGGCTTGCTGTTGCCTTCTTTCACCCTCTTTTCATATTTTATTCTTTTTTTATTACTCTATTTTTCTCTGCGTCTCTCGAGTCTCTCATTCCTCTTTTTTCAAATCTCTCTTCTTCTTTTTTATTCCCTTTTACTCTTCATCTATCGCTCCTTGCATCTCTCGGGTTTCTCGTTCCCTTTGCACGAAATAAGCCAAACACTGCCGCCCTCACATTCTTCAATGGACCGCATATTCAAACGCTAAAACAAGACGTAAAATAAAATTTGAAAACTAGGCAATAATGAATAAGCGAGACTCGATTTCAGCAAACGATGTGCATTTAGTGTAGGCAAGAAGGAAAAAGGCAAATCTCAGCCATAACAAAGGACACGAACGAGTATATATTTTAGGCATGCATTTCGTCGAGCGGGTGGCGTGCGTCATCTGAAGAATGAACAAAATCTTGACGGGGCCTTACAAGAGGATCAAGATATGCAGTAAAAGACAAGCAACGACCCGACGGTAGTAAAGTTCATCCTAGTTGAGGTCGGAACTCGCACGTATTGGGCGATGGTGGCCCGGTCCGACGAGCCTGAGCCAGGGCACAAAATGAAAGCAGAACAGGGGTGGTCGGCAAAGGGTCCCTTACGCGACTCGCGGCATCGGACGGCAGACGAGCTCGAAGGTCAAGCTGCATCCGTCCGCCTCGCTCACCTCCGAGTCGAGATCCTCAGGGAGATGACCTCTATTTCAGCTTGCTCTCACTCGAATCTCACTTTCTCAAGGACTCTCTTCTGGTTTTTTCTCTTATCTCTCTAACTTTTCTTTTTTCAGACATCTCTCTCTTTGCCTCGCCCCCGCTTTCACCTCTTCCGCTCGCCTCTATTCATAGGTCGAGGAGGGTCCGGTCGCCAGGGGGTTCGGTCGCCAGTTCTTAGGATGTCGACCGGCTTCCCCCTTGGCCGAACTAGCGTCTCATCCCACCTTCTCCGCCGAGGCCTCCTCGGCATTGAAGGCGTTCGCCAAGATGTCCCTTCCGCCCGGGTTTCACGCCGGATCCCGCGCTGCTTCGTGCGACAGCATTGATGACGTCTCCTCCGCCGCCGATCTACTCTCCTCTACTGTTGTAGGTCTTCCTCCGAGCGTCGATGTCCCCAGCACGTGAACCGCAGTGCCAAGGAAGAAGGAAAGAGGAAGGAAAGAGGAAGGAAGGAGGAGGCACCAGAGGAGGAGGGAGGGCCAGGCCTTGGAGCCGCCTCGAGCTCATCAGCACATCGAATGCGCTTGCCCCCCTCCATCGCCGGCTATATGGTCTGCGTCGATAGGCTGTCCCCTCGCGCCTCTTCGGCCTCCGCACGCGTTGCCATCCTTTGCCCCCTTTTCTTTGTTGCGCGCGTGAATCGCAGTAAGGAGGAAGAAGGAAGAAGGCTGGGCTGGGCCGGAGGAAAGAAATGAAAGGGGCCGGGCCCTAGGCTTGCGCATATAAGAAGAAAGAAAGAAAAGGGGTGCTGGGCGCGAAAGCCTAGCCCCTCCAATGACCTTTTTTTTTTATAAATAATAAGCATAATACTAGTAACAATAACCTGAAAGCAGGATAAAAATAAAGGTAGAAAATAGATGCAAATATTATTAGTATCTAGGTGATATAAAAATCTTTTTTGTTAGGGTCAAATTAGTCCCTAATTTTCTAGGTAATTTAAGTGTAAATATTTAATTAAAATTTAGATGTCAACAATAATTAACAAGATATTCACCCCCATTCAATTGGTGGTAGTAGAAGTTATTCCTCTTGCCACAAATGATCTCTAGAAGTAGTATGCCAAAGCTGTAAACATCGGATTTCATTGAGAACTTTCCATGCATTGCATATTTTGGAGACATGTAACCAGTGTAAATATGAACATTAGCCACATATATATTGCAAATTGAGTTTTAGATCACATAGCATCTTTGAACTAGGGTCGGCCCATCAAGGCCCATTGAGCTAGTGAAATTCCCATTTTACCCTTGCTCCTAGAAACCTTTAGATTTGTGGTCTTAGATTAAAGTAGAAGATGTGGACCACAATGAAACTTGAAGAACAAGTTCAATCCCAACTTGTTTATCAAGTTTTCCCCTTTCTCTCTCCTCCCTCCCTCTTTTGGCTGTTGTCCCCTACACCACAGCCCTCTCTCTCTCTCTCTCTCTCTCTCTCTCTGTTTTTCTCCCTTTTCCCCTCAAATTCCTCTATTTCCACCTTTTTTGCCATTGTTTTCCCACCCTGCTGCTGATTACTGCTGCTAGTCAGAGCTACTGTTGTTCATCAGAGCTACTGGCCACTGTCCGAAGCTCAACCAATCACTGCCTAAACTCCGCCTAGCACCACTAATTGCTATCCTCCCCTATCCAAGCGCAAAACAGCTTCATCAGAAGCTATTTTGCCAAGAATCGGCTACCGTTCACTGTCTATTGTTGTTCCCGAGCTAGCCCCTTGTTGTCCTCACTGCCAACGTTGTCCCAATGTCATCGGATTTTATTAAAATGGAATTAATTTCCTAATCCTTGATTAGGGTATTAGGGGTGGATTAGTTTAGGACTAATCTTGGTTAGGATTAGTTTGGTACTATATAATGATGCTTTGTGCTAATGATGATTTGTGATAGCTTAATCATAATTAATCTTGAATTGTGGTTGTTTAATTATAATTAATCTCGATTAGTGTTAAATTATTTGACTAATCTTGTTTAGTGTTTAACTATACTATTAATCTTGATTAGTGAGGATTGATTAAAGTTAGTTATGGTTAGCATTAAGTAATTATGTTTAATTATTTTTGGATAATAATTAACTATAACTAATTCTTTTTATTAAATATTAATAATTATTTATTTTCCCGCCCGTTGCTACCGGGCCGGAGTTGCTACCATTCATCGAAGCTACTAGCTGTTGATCGAAATTCAACTTGTTGCCACCTAGCCATCGCCCAGCGCCATCACCTACTGTCCTTCCCTGTCCAGGCACTAAACAGCTTCACCGAAAGCTATTTTGCTGGGAATCGGTTGTCGTTCATCGTCTGTTGTCTTCCTCGAGCTTGTCCCTTGTTGTCCTCGCTGCTATTATCGTCCCGGTGTCATCGAAATTCATTAACAAATGAGTTAATTTCTAATCCTTGACTAGGGTATTAAACTATATTAGGGGTGGATTAGTTTAGGACTAATCTTGGTCGGGATTAGTTTAGTACTATTTAATGATGCGTGGTGCTAATGATGATTTGTGATAGCTTAATTATAATTAATCTTGAATTGTGGTTGTTTAATTATAATTAACCCCGATTAGTGTTAAATTATTTGACTAATCTTATTTAGTGTTTAACTATACTATTAATCTAGATTAGTGAGAATTGATTAAAGTTAATCATGGTTAGCATTAATTAATTATGTTTAATTATTTTTGGATAATAATTAATAATTAATTATAATTAATTATTTCCAATAAATAATAATTATTTTCGGATATTAATTAATTATTATTGGCTAATAATTAATTATTTTATGGGTGATAAATAATTAATTATTTTGGAGAAAAGGATTATTTTTGGGAGATAAATAATTAATTATTTTAGATATTAATTAATTATTTTCGGTTGATAATTTACGAGTTGGCATGAAAGGTGTTGTATATGATGTACTCTATGGAGTAAATTCATGAGAACTTGATTTTGAATGCCCTGGCCGCCTGTGAACTAGGGTAGGAAAATCCGGAAAAGGGAAAGTTCAGAAAGTTGATATATTCAGCATGTTCGTGTAACCACGCACGAAATATTATCACATTATATGCTGAAATTTACAATGAATTGTTGTGTGCAAGCATGGATCATATGTGCACTGGCTAAAGTGAAAGATAATGAAATGAGCATGAGCAATTGATGTACTTATGTGGTCACATAAAAAGCCCATCACCCAATGGGGTTTGTGGTTAACAAAGTCCATTTTATCGGAATTCCCTAGAGGTGTTCCGAAAGTGTGTCGCGGTAGAGGCCGGGTCGATACTTCTTTTTGGAATGCCATTTAAGCAAAGGCCCAGGACGATGTTATGCCCAATAGGGTGGGACGATGTCTGGTCATGCTAGTAGACTTCGACTAGTGTGTTGGAGTAAATCCCCTAAGGCTAGAGATAATTGGAACATGAGTGAATGCATGGTGCATGGAATAGCCTAAGGTGTGTTCTGATTGTGTGGTACGTTGGACACATAAAGATAGGCATGCGTTAAATTGTATCATGTAGGTCGTGTGTGCCAAGACAAAGTAAGAATGCTTGTAAATGCAACTTTTAACTGTTAATGGTTGAATATGAGTTATGCCCTAATCGTGCTTTTAGTAATGGCTAAATGAGTGGTTTGTCGCTGTTAATTTGTTGGGGATAGAAAGATTGCATATTTTAGGGCGCACCTGAGACGAGTAAGTCTCCTAATCGAGATTTAGGCTATTAACTTATTGAGATTTTATCTCATTTGTTATTGTATAATCACTTTTCAAGACCTTAGCATGGTGCACCTTCCGATGTGATTTGGTGTCCCGATGGACATGAACACCATAGTTACGACATGACTCGTTCTAGGCCGCATGCACATTTTTTATCTCTACATCACCACCGTTTTGGTTGACGAGGGCCCGGCCTTGTGGGCCCCATAGGTTTAAGGCCTGGTACCTCAGAGACGGAGAGGATCTCTATGGCTTTATTTGGGGATTTGACGGGTCACCTAGCAATGGCCCAGGCGGTGAGGTCAAGGACCATATGGCCGTCGATGTCTCTAACGGTGCCATAGAGGAAACCTCTTTGAAGGAGAGTATCTGGCGTAGGCGTCTGATGCCTACTTTTTGGACTGACCCCTTTTTGGCGATGGAAGTAGGTTAACCCAACCTAATCCCTTTTTGTCTAGGCCCGCAGGAAAAAGAGTCCAAGGAAGGGCATGTATATTTGTTTTCCCAGGGTTAATCTCAATAAATAAATAAAAGTGGTGTTTTGTTACTGATTATATGTCTTTCTTCTATTCCTGCTGTTGTTGATGATTGGGTGAAGTTTGGATTGTTTCCGCATACGTTTAAGTTGAAAGATAATAATAAATGATTGACGACGTGTCCTGGAATGTCGCATTCAAATGACTACAAGTGAATAGGGATTGTCACATACTCGAAGGTCGGGGCGTGACAATTACTGTCAGGCCAATTAGTTAATAGACTTGAAGCCCTCCCTTATAATTGGTTGCCCAACCCATCTCAGCCCTTTTGAGCGATCCTTTGTTCAAAAGCCTTTTTTGTTGTTCGGAAATCGTTAGTTGAATAAATGAAAGCGATTCGTCCCATCAAAGAAAAATAAAAATAAAAACCCGAAAATCTTTGTATTCTTTGATAGTGTTTATACTTGAGACGAAGAACGCACTTTCTCTTACGAAATCAGGAATAAATTTGTTGCAATCGCGTCTTGTTAGTTCTTTCATTGATTGACATAACTTTTTAGTTAGTCGGCATGGTATTTAAATTATATTAGCTCTATCAATATCTTATCATGGAGTGCACCGGACGAGGGTCTAATTGTTATCCTCGACATGTTTCACAAAACCATCACCAACGATGGTCACTGATCTACAAGCCATCAATAGTGAGAGCTGTAAACCGATTTTGACTTCTTTTTATTTATTTATTTATTTTTTGCACAGTTTTGCCCATCGCCTGTTGGTTACTTCTAATGGTGTTAGCTCATTTATGTAACTACAACAGAAGCATTTTTTTTAGAAAGACTTCGAAAAGAAGACGGTGAAGCAGGTCAGCTTATGTTAAGGACATGTGTTGGAGTGTGGGTACATAACTTGTGCAAGCATAAGATTATTGGGAATCAATTTACATCAAATACAGTTATCTTCTCACGGTATCCATTAATTTAATAAGCTATCCGTTTCTGAATTTCCCAGTTCCCACTTGACAAAACGTGTATTCAAACATTAAAAATCACGAGCTGGTAAAGATCGTAACTGGCCCTCATATTCTAATTACGTGGCTAAAGTTAAAAAGTCAAACACTCAAATCAGTATCACCGCGTGACACCCACAACCTCAACCCGCCATCTTCAAAATACATATTAAGTGATATTATTCCTTGTTGCCAGCTTTGCATCTTTACGCAACGGGTCACGTACGGCGTCACTTTGAATAAACGAATCCAAAATATATGAAAATCGTTTAATTTTCTATGTGGAGACCATATAATTTTCTATGCGGAGACCTTGTAAAGGACAAAAGAAGTTACCGGCCGGGTGACATCATTTCACATCGGCCGAAAGACATCATTGCACATCATGATGTCCTTTACATGGTCTCCACGTAGAAAATTATACGGGTCTTTATTTTAAGATAGATCCGATCTTATACAAAGTTGGTAACACTGACGGAAGCCATGTAGAATCTTTAATTCTTCGGTTTTGAGATTTTCCTGTTTAACGACGAGAAGATCCCTTTTGATTATGCGACTCAAGAATCCTTATGGGAACCGAGTTGGCTCTATACGTCTCCAAATTCTAAACCACTGAGCCAACGGCAAGGGGTTTTGTTTTAGGAAAATACTAGATTGACTAAGATTAGTTTATACAATTAATTTAGTAAATGAGGTATCAGCCCATCTTCCCATGCAAATTTTGCCTACTTGGTCCTCTAGCGCTGCCAAATTTTGTTCCGCTACATAGGCTCAATCCGTTCACTTTTAAGTTCATGACTCTCCATTGCCGGTCCGATGCTAATGTAATTAATGAAAACATAAACTAAATAATAAATACTCCTAAAACTATATGCTATGCAATTTAATCATTAAATTTTTGTTTAGGGGCTGAGGTTGATCCATAATTTTTTATGCAATAAATGAATGATCGGGTTGCCAAATTTTAGGTGTAAACAGACATTCCTCTTTCGCTCATGTGACCCAAACAAATATGCTACAATCTTGATTTTTCAGAATCTAAGAGGATGATATATTTAAAGAACCAACAACGTTTCTTCCTTGCAGAATGTAATGTTGTTCTTTTTGTTACCTCTCATCACAATCAATGAGCCTTTTGAAATTTTCATAACTCCATTTCCACATATGTACATGCAACCAACAAAATCTAAAGTGTTTAAAGAAATAAGGTTTTTTTTTTTTTTTCAAATCTGGGATGTGTCTAACATTTATCAAAGTTCTTACTACCTTGTCATGACATTTAATTCGCACTGTACCAATACCCACAATCTTGCAAACTGCATTGTTACCATCAAAACTTAACCCCCATCGACTTTCTCGTTAGTGTGGAACCGATCTCTATGTGAACACATGTGGTAAGAACATTCTGAATCTAAAACCCATTTGTCATCAATATGACAATATGAAGATAATATAATAAGAACATTATTTATATTAACTAACTCGTTATTTTTCACCAGACTAGCTAAATCGGAACTCTCCATCGACTTCTTCCCCTTAGCTTTGAGTACAAGACACTCACTTTTATAGTGTCTAAATTTGTGATAATAGTGACACTTTACCTTACTTTTATCTTGGCCCGATCTAGACTTCAAACGTTCTTTACTATTATTGTGCCTATCAAAATGATTCGATCTTCCCTTGACAATTAAGCCATCGGGTTTGTCAACACTACTACTACTACTCCCATTCAATTTTGTATGCATCTCTGCGAAATTCAATGAGGTCTTCACATCCTCAAGAGTTATAGATTCCCTTCCATATAGCATAGAATTTACAAAATTTTCATACTAGCTTGATAGTGAACATAACACAATTAAGGCTTGACTTCGTCATCTAATTTCAAATCTAGATTTTTCATATCCATAACGATCTTATTAAAAATATCTAGATGTTCTTGAATAGGAGTATCTTCTTGCATCTTTAGCATGTAAAGACTCTGCTTCTAGAATAATCTTGTTGTAAGATATTTCCTTATGTAAGAGATTTCTTCATATAGAAGCACCTTGTCGGACGGTGACAATTGGATGGCGCTATGCACCCTCATTTCCATATCCTTGATCTCAATCGTAGTCATGCCATCGGGATAGTTCTCGTCTAAGGCTCTAACTGAACCTTTGTGACACGACAATGCCTTCATCTTGATCCTCTATAGCCCAAAATTGTTTTGGCCATCAAAGAATGTCACTTCGAACTTGACAGATGCCATTTCGAACAAAAAGATCAAAATTCCTTTGCTCCGATACTAGTTTGTTATGAAATAATGCCAAAAGATGCACCAATCAAAGCACAAGTTGCAAAGGATGAAAGCAAAATCAAATCAAGTGAGACACAAAATTTATGTGGAAACCTAAAACAATAAAAACGATGGGGAGAGAGAGGGGTTTTATTATATTCAACAATGAGTACGGGAATATAATCCGAAAGTTCAAAAAATCACTTGATGAGCCACAAAATCTAAAGATCTTACAAGAAGATAAAAAATTGCAAAGGCAACTCATGGGGCTTTGTTTTAGGAAAATTATAGATTTATTAAAACTATTTTATATGATTAATTCATTAAATGATTTGTCGGGCTATTGGTTATGTTTTTATATAACAAATTATGTGTTAGTTCCAAAAACAAAGCATCAACTTTAGGTTTAATATCAAATCTGGACTAAAAAATTTTTGTCTCATAAAAAAACTAAATTTTAGGTCAAGTGCCAAATCTTACTTAAACTTTCTTTTGTCTCGTAAAAAAACAAAAACTTTAGGTCGAGTGTCAAATCTAGTATTAACCTTTTTTTTTGTCTTGAAAAAAGCACCAACTTTCTTTTAAATTCCAAATTTGGCCTCCTTAACTTAGATATATTGATTGTTCTCAGTAATAAATCTATATGCACTTGCTAGCTGGATTTAAAGCACTATTCCTTATCTTTTTGTTTGAGCTATAGCTTGGAGAATAGTGGTGAGCCGTTCATCGTCTCCCACACTTCACTAGCAAGTTAAAAAGATCCATAGATTGAATTTCTCTAACTAAACTTCACCGTTTTATCGTAATATAATGTTGTATATCACTACCAGTCAAGAGACAATGGACGAGATTCACCAAGCTCACGACTAAAACATTTTTTTCCTAAAACAATGTTGACTTCAAATAGAGAGTTAACAATAGGGAGCATATTTGGGATAAAGATAAAAGTTTGTGATTTTTTGCAAGACAAAAAGAGTTAGACAAGAATTGTCACTCAACCTAAAGCTTGTGCTTTTTTATGAGACAAAAAAAGTTGGGGTAAGAATTATCATTCAAAGAAGGTTTGAGCTAGATTTGGCACTTGACATAAATTTAGTGCTTTGTTTTTTTGGAATTAACCCAACCAATTATTAAGATGAACACTCAAAATCAGATATATTTCCTAGGAAAATAACTTTCTAAACCGGTTTCAATAAACTTGCAGAAGCCTAAATCTAACTTGTTTTAGGGATATAGACTCCTTTTGATCCGGGAGTAGTACGCATCTCTTCTCATCACATAAAATGTGAACCCGACATCCTTTGACTCGAGATTCTCCTACCAGACTCGCTTAAACCAGTTGGACCCCGAATTCGAGTATGATATGTTTCCACTTGATAACAGCAATTTAGCAAGAGGATCCTGCCAAGCAACTTCGTTGGAAAATTTTGTTTTTCTTTTCATTTTGGACCAGAATTGGCAAAGGTGGTATCGACTTTTCCATTTCCTTGTCATAAACGAGAATCGAACTTTGTTTTTGTTTGTCGTTATTGACTGATTTCTCATCATGAACTTTGTCTTGGCGTATTCTAGGGAGAATTGCCAAAAAAACCCTAAACCTATTGCAGTTGTGCCAATTCAGTCCTAAACCTTTTGCGATTATGCCAATTTAGTCTATCTGGCCAAATTTGCCCGCCGGAGCTGGCATGGACGCTGGTCAATGCCGGCGACAATATTTTAATAATTTTTTTTTTTATTTTCCGATTTTTTATTGTTTTTTTTTCTTTTCTTTTTTTTTCTCTTCCTCCCCCCGCGTCGACGGCAATGGTCAGCCAACTCCGACGAGGCTACCGGCCACCGCGCAAGGGCCGCGAAGCCCTTGTCGGCGAGGCCGCCGGGGGCTGCGACCCTCGCCAGGCGACCTCGCCCGGACTTGGGCGAGGCTTGGGGCCGCCACCCACGGCCGGAGCCATGGCGAGGCCGGCCTTGCCCAGATCTGGGCGAAGCCACCTCACCGCGGCCCCCAAGCCTCACCCAGGTCTAGGCAAGGTCGGGTTGGCGAGGGTCGCAGCCGCTGGTGAGGGTCGCGGCCGCCGGCAAGGGCCGTGGTGGGGGCCGCAATTGTCGGCGAGGGCTTCGCAGCCCTCACACAGTGGTCGGTAGCCTTGTTGAAGCTAGCCGGCCGGTGCCGCCAGCCAGGGGGGAGGGGAGGAAGAGAAGAAAAGAAAAGAAAAGAAAAGAAAAATTAAAAGAACAATAAAAAATCGAAAAATAATAAAAAATTTGAAAAATAATAAAAATATTATTAAAATATTATCGCTAGCACCGGCCGGCGTCCACATTAGCTTCGGCCGGCCAAATTTGGCCGGATGGACTAAATTGGCACAATCGCAAAAGGTTTAGGATTGAATTGGTCAAAATAAAAGATTTAGAACTGAATTGGCACAACTACAATAGGTTTAGGACTTTTTTGGCAATTCTCCCGTGTATTCTGCAAGTGAAGCAGATTGTTCATCTCATTTTCCCTTAGATGTATCTTATCTTTTTTTTATTTTTGGTACATATAATGTCGTATTTCATTTCATGTGCTACGTTTGAGTAACTTGTTGATTTGAAAAGTTATCTGGAAATGTGATTTGGCATCAAATGACTAAACTGCCACATACATTCAGAAGATAATTGCTGGCCTAAAGTTACCTGCGAAAAGTCAAAGATTGGAGGCCGATTCAAGTAATTCAATTGAAAGTGATGAGGTACATTTATGGAGATTAGACATCTCCTTATTAAAGAATATTATTAGAGATATTATTAGATATTAGGGAAATTATTTAATATTTCGCGATTCTTTAAGATAGAAAATTTCCTTTCATCTGTATATTGTTTGGATTTAAATACCATTCTCTAACAACTTGTAAAATCAAGCCAAATAAAAAAGGAAATTTTCAAAAAAGGACCCGAAGTGAACTTATTTTCTCAAATAAGGACCCCAAGTAGCCGTTGTCTCAAATGAGGACCCCAAGTGGCTAAACTAGTCTCAAATAAGGATCTCAAAGCACCGGCTAGCCAAATATTCGTCGGCTGGCGAGTGTGTGGCATTTTCGGTGGCTAGAATAAGGGCAATTTTATTAAAAAAAATATTGATAGAAATTAACAAACCCTAAAAACAAAACCCCCAAACTCTTCTTCATGTTCTTCTTCATCTGCACTTCATCTTCTAGGTTCCTTGTCCCCTCTTGCTCGGAGAGCCCAAATTCTTTGTTAATGGAGCAAGATCCCTGACTCCCTGAGTTCCAAATAGATGTGCCAGCATCCCCTCGACTCTCACTCTCTCTCTCTCTCTCTCTATGGAAGTGGATTCGAATTGTGCCCGAGATATGGGTCCTCGACATCGAGATGTTCTCCATCTCTCGGTTGTGAAAAGATGATGAAGAATCGAGGCTATCGTGTTACATACGAGTGTCTGAATAACGAAGAGATGTCTTTACTCGAGATTTGTCTTCTTCATTGGAAAGAAATGAAGACAAAAAAAAGAAGGAAGAAAATGTGAAAAAATGAAGGTAGGGGTTTCTTGTTGTGCTTCAATTCGTACTTTATTAACAGAAAATTTGGGTGCTCCAAGCGAGAGAGGACAGAGAACGGAGAAGATGAAGAGCATAAGAAGAAAACGTGAGAACGTGAAGAGTTTGGGGGTTTCGTTTTTAGGGTTTGTTAATTTCTATCATTTTTTTTTACAAAATTACCTTTATTCCGGCTACCGGAAATGCCACACGCTCGTTGGCCGATGAACATTTGGCTAGCCGGTGATTTGAGGTCCTTATTTGAGACTGATTTCACAATTCGGGTCCTAATTTGAGACAACAGTTACTTTGGATCCTTATTTGAGAAAATAGGCTCACTATGGGTCATTTTTTGAAATTTTCCCAATAAAAAAAGACGTATTCTTCACTAATTCTCTCTCCCTTTCTCTCTTGAGGATTCTAGATTATTCACATGGTATCATAGCTACCAAGTGAGAAGGAATCAAATTAAGCCCTAGCATTTTCTTCCTTTATGCTGTCTTAGTCATCTCATCTTCAATAGCTTCCTGATTTTGTCAACACTCATTAGTGCTACCGTGGACATTATTTGTTGTGGTACTACTCTCTTTTAATTGCAAGCATCATCGACAAGCAAAGTTGCCGTCAAATATCTAGGTAGCTGTGAGTACCGGACACCTTCATTGGCAGCCAAAAATGAGCATTGTAGGATGATGTCATCAAATATCCAAGTAGTTGTGAGCGTCAAAGTCGAGCACACATTCATCAATAGCCAAAGATGAGCACTATGGGGTGACACAGTTTAGTTTGCTGCAATTCAAGTTAGGTTCCACATGATTTTATAAAGGTTGTATGAGAAAGATATGTCAACTTTTTGAGCATGCATTGCTTCAGTGCTTATCAAATTTGATTGTTGAGTGTAAGGTCTAGCTTACACGGCGCTTGATCACGGACTTTCAAAGAAAGTTGCCCAAATCAAATGTAAGCTAGATGCTCTAGCTTGAGGGGGATTGAAGTATATTTATGGAGATTAGAGATCTCCTTATAAAAGAATATCGTTAGAATAATAATAGATATTAAGGATATTATTTAATATTTCGTGATTCTAAGATGGGAAATTTCCTTTTATATGTATATTGTTCGAATATAAATACCCTCTTCTAATAACTTGTAAAGTCAAGTTAAATCAGTATAGATGTAATCTTTACTAATTCTCTCTCCCTCTCTCTAGAGGATCCTATTATTCACAGAAAGTTCAAAGTATTCGTGTAACACGTGTGTGAGTGTATACAATTTAAACATGCATATCGTGCCTACAAATTGAATCTACCAACGACTTGACAAGACCATTGACGCGTGCATAGCACCTTAAAAGAAATCAGCGGCGACGACACTACAAGCTCCCTAAAATTTTTGATGATGGCCTCAGTCAACGTTCATGAAATTTCATATTTAATTTAGGTCTCGTGTTTTTGGACATTAGCTAGTCTCACTAAAACCTCAAACCATTGGCACATGTCTTCGAACTGTTCATATAATGTGATCATGACTAGAGCGAAAAAAGTTCCGACGCTAGCTATCTTAGAGTGACCGTGGCCACACCAAAAGAAAAGTCAAAAAGAATATTCCCAAAGCTACAAGACGAAAATTGGTCTATGTTAGCATAGTAACTGTAATAGATATTGATTGATGATTAACAAGAAAAAGGAATGCGACAAAATAAAAACCCAAAGATCGGCCGATAAATTTGTCATATCAATAATGTAACTAATCAATCACACCAAATCAATTGTATAATCAATGTATAAAGTATTATCCCTCCAAAGCATCACAAACCATAGATACTGAAACATAGGGTCACCTAATATGTATAGGTATTTGCTATCACAAACCTAAGTGGGCAAAATGCTAAGCATCTGTGTCTCCCAAATCCATAATGCTGTTTGGTTTGAAATGTACGTGTAAGATAAGTTTAACGTGGGATTTTGAATATATGCGGGCGATATAAATTGGAAGGAGCAGGACAGTTCCATTCACATGACAATTGGACATAATGACAACAAAATATGTTTAAAGGTCAACATGGAAAAGAAAAAGTAGGAAATTATACTCTTTTTTAAGTGGGTATAATCATTCTATTTTGTAGTGACATTCTCTTTTGTTTGGTAGTATAATCATGTAACTTGTAACCAGGGCCCGGTTAGCATAATCATTTTATTTGGTAGTGACATTCTTTTTGTTAGAACGGAAAAAAAATTGACTCAAGCGATCATAGAATGACATGGGCAAGACCAAAAAGGCTTAATTCCCTAAACAAAATCCCCATTTTAAATTTAGTCAAATTCCGTTCTTTTGTTTCGAAAAAAAATACCAACTCAATTTAATCCTCAAATCTATCCCCCATTAAACATTTGTCTAAATATTGTGAAGAAGAGAAGTAGAGTTCTATGACTTCGAACTAACACTTGAGATAGTAAGAGTAATAGTTACGTGATACAAAATCTTCTGAAAATTCACCAATCACTTAAGATGCAAGTTCTTCTTCTTTCTTCTCTCTCTCTTTTTTTTTTTTTTCATTTCCGAGAGAAAAATAGAATCTGAGGTAATCAAACCTAGAACATTTCGCACTCTAATTAATTTACGAAACTATTGAACTCGTGTCATGCACCTATTCATATATGGGTCCACTCCCAAACCATTGAACCAAATATACCCGATTGATTAGAAAACTAAACACTAGGCGGTGATTTTTTTTATGGATGATAATAAATGGAATTTCATTTTCTAATAATCTATGTGGTAAATGAAGTAACTTGTCCCTTCTAAATTAACAAAATTTTCGTGGGGCGATTCTTATGTTAGATCTTGTCTTCCTAAATTAACAAAATTTTCGTAGGACGATTCTTATTTTAGATGTTGCACAAGCAAGCACATTCTAGAATATTGACTGAGTCAAAGTAACAATAAATCAAATATGATCAGTTGTTTGGCATGGCATTTTCATGTCAGTAACAAGTTAAATTTAGTAAGGTGACATGAAAAATGATCTCCAAAATAAAATCTTTCTTTGATGCCAAAATTAAGTAAATTAAAGATGATTAATGATGATTTTTGGATGAAGGACTAATAGGGGCAACTTTTGAATTAGAGTTAAATTTGATTTTTCTTTAGACACAAAAAAGTTCAGTGCAGATTTAGGACCAAACCCAAAGTTAAGGATTTTTTCTTAGAAAAAAAAAATTTCAAGGTAGATTTCGACTAGACTTAAAATTAGGTTTAAAAAAAGAAAAGAAAATTAGGCCTAGAAAATAATATACGGTTTTATATAGAGTTAGTCACATTTTCTTCTCTCTATTTATATGGTTTTCATTTTAGCCGCTCTAAAAAAATGTTATCATTCCAATTCATAACTCGGGTACTTTATTAAAATATGGAAAAGAAAGGGAAAGAAAACTATCAAAATTGATCTGTTTGTTTCCGTTTCAATTAATTAGACCGGCTCCTAATCACGACATAAGGAGGTACTTATATTAATTATAATGACATAGCTCAAACATAAGGAGGTACTAGTAGAGCTACTTTTTTTTTTTCCCCTCTAAAACTGTTTTTTAGGTTGAAAAAGAAGAAGGTACATGAAAAGTCGAGCTTCTCTCCTCTTATTTTTCGCGGCTCTTGTTCTTCTATCCTCCTATTTCTCTCTCAGGCCTTCTCCGCTCGCACACCTAGAAGGAATCATTGCTTGGGATCTGTGAAAGATGGTGATCGGAACATGAATCTAAATTATTGTCCCGGTAGAGGTTCAGGGATTCTCGTGCGGTGTCGTAAGTAATTAGAAGATCAACAATCCCTCTCTCTAATTCATCATCGTTAAAATGGTTATATGTTTGAACACTTTTTCTTTATGCAAATTGGATTAAAAATAATATATAAAATTGGACGAATAGATAGATGCATATGCTAAATAAATTATAATAAAATTTGATTCCGTTATCATGTTAAAAATTATATATATTTAAATTGATAAATAGATAAATTATCGTATGCAAATTATACAATCAAGTCACATGAAATATTTCAAAATTTATAACTAGATTAAGATTCAAACAATGCGAGAGCCGAAGCCTAAAGCTAACATGTTTTGTGAAATGTGAACCCAACATCTTGACTCAAGATTCTCCTACCGGACTCGCCTAACCTAGTTGGACCCCGAATTCGAGTATTAAATATTTCCACTTGATATTAGCAAGTTAGCAAGAGGATCCTGCCAAGAACCTTCGTTGGAGAATTTTGTTTTTTACTTTTATATTGGGCCAGCATTGGAAACGGTGGTATCGACTTTTCCAATGCCTTGTCGTAAACGAAAATCGAAAGATATCACGAGCAATGACTTCGTTTTTGTTTATCGTTATTGACTGATTTCCCATCTTGAGCTTTGTCTTTGCGTATTCCGCAACCGAAGCAGATTGTTCATGTCGTTTTCACTGAGATGTCATCCTATTTTCTTTATTAGCACACACGATGTTGTATTTCATTTCATGTGCTACATTAGGAAAAGTGTCAAAAAAAGTCATAAATTTATTATATTGATGCCAAATTAATCCTAAATCTTTTAATGGTGTCAGTTATGTCTTAAACTTTTTGATTTAGTGTTAATTCAATTCGAAATTTTTTAATGGTACAAATTCAGTCCTAAATCTTTTAAACTAGTGCTAGTTTAGTCTCAAAACTTATGACTTGGTTCTAATTCAGTCATTTCGGTCAATTTTGGTAAAGTACTGAATTTGTATCAAATCAAAAGGTTTAAAACTAAATTGACATTAGTTCAAAAATTTTAGGACTACATCGTCACCATTAAAAGTTTTAGGACTAAATTGGCATTAAGTCAAAAGGTTTAGGACTAAATTGTCACCAAACCAAAAAGTTTAAGATTAAATTGACATCATTAAAAGGTTTATAACTAAATTAATATCAATATAATAGGTTTAAGACTTTTTTTCCCTCGTACATTTGAGTTGAGTAACTTGTTGATCTGAGGACCTGTTGACCTGAAGTTACTTGCGAAAAGTCAAAGATTGGAGGCCAGCTACTTTAAATTATTACTAATTTAATTGAAAGTTCAAAGTGTTTGTGCAACACGTGTGTATGTGTATACAAATTAAACATGCATATTGTGCATACAAAATGAATCTACCAACAACGTGACAAAACATTGACGCCTGGATGACCCTAAAAGAGAACAGCGACGACGACACCACAAGCTCTCCAGAAATTTTGAGGATGGCCTCAATCAACGTTCAAGAAATTTCACAATTCATTTAGGTCTTGTATTTTTGGGCGACAGCTGGTATTGCCAAAACCTCAAACTAGTAGCACACGTCTTCAAACTTTCATTTAATGTGATCATTGAATACAAATTATAAAGGGTGAGTAGGTCATTTTAAAACTTTGACAATCTTTCGTGAAAATTTATTAATGCTAAGTAAAGATCTAGTCAAGATGATGTTTCAAAGCTTATGAGAAGATTGTGTGATAGTTAAAAAACGAGAGAAAAATATTAGCAGACAAAGATATATAGTGGTTCGATTTTATCCCTAAGCTTGTGTCCACTCCTTAGACTAACAACCACAAGTCAAGTTAGATTGCACTAGTAATCTGTTCAGTAAGTTACAATTGTCAAACACTGATCCTATTACATGATAAATCACACTATCAATACTCTCCTTAACACAATTACTCATGCAACACTAAGAGAAACAGTTGAAAGAGACCGTTTCGCTTGGAACATAGCATATAGCAGGTAGTCTTTGTATATGCATGTGTCTAAAATTAGGCTTCAAGGATATTCTCTTTTACACTCATCTTCAATCTTTTCATTCGAGATGATTTGGAGAGCAAAGAGCTATTAGAATTATTGTTGGTGCTGCTATCCAAAAATAGAACTTGTCATACAGTCCTTTTCTTGAACATTTGCAGATTATCTAAGCATAGTTTATACAGTTGTCCTGTCGTTGTAGCTTCTGACAGAACTATTAGATAATCTAGTATCTCGTTCTCTATTAACATCTAGATTATGCTATTATGCATGTCCGCTTCCACAATAGCTAGTTTGCTTAACCAACTAACTATATCAAATAATCATTATTGCCACAATACCAGTGACCTAATATATGTAGCATCAATTCAAACATTGATATCAACTAATATGTAGGTCTGTTGATGTTGTATTATGGTAAAATCATATTAAGACATTGCGATCTTTACCACCTAAATCACACCATGGTCATTACATAGTCTTCAATATTTATCACGAACATTTGCAAATATCATAATAAATATTATATTTAGGATTGTTTGGAAATCATCAAAATCACTTGAAGATGTTTCTTCAACAATCTCCCTTTTTTATGATAACAAAATTATCCCATGGATGTGAAAGATAATTTTTGTTAAATTGTATTAAAAGTAAACGACATATTAATATGCTGATCTTTCTTAAGGGATATGCACAATGAATAGATAACAAGGTCTCCATATAATATTCATGGAAATTGGAAATGTAGTCATTTAAAAAAAAAAAAGAGTGAAAGCTAAATATTATAAATTATCAAAAACATAGGCAATCAGTGATAATATCAGCGTACATCTCCTCCAGTTTTGATGCTATCTATTCTAACGATAAATGATAAGCGTAAGCGAAATGTCAGCGCTCACTAAATATTTGATAATTTCACATCAATTACTCTCCCCCTTTTTGTCATTAACAAAAATACATAAAGAAAATTGGACTTCACTAACAATCAGGCCATGTTAGTACATTAATCTCAAATGGAAACTACACATGAGCAGCAAAAGATAAAGAGGAGCACAAAGAAATGACACAATTTCAAATGCAAGGGCATTTTTATTGCTAGGAGGAGGTAGGAGGTTCCGATTCAAATTCTTCAAATTCAGGGCAAACGGAGTTGTAGTAGTGTAAACTGAGAATGGTCCGTTCAATTTTCACTGGATATCAAGTCATGGAAGATACGGTGTCCTTGATTTCTTGAACTTTAGCTTGTAGCTTGGCAAGCTCGACAATGGGAGAAGCAAATGTGTCCACTAGAGATTGTGATCTTTTAGGCCTTGATGGGCAAGAGGTCTGCCTTTGTACAATTGCCTTAAGACTTTTTCTTCCTTTCTTGCTCATCTTGCTTGGCCAACCTGTCTCTTAAGGCAGCAATCGTTCGCTCATGATCTCCTTGTCCAGCGGGGATTCTCTTACCCTTCGGATTTAGCCATCCATCAGGAGTCATTCTCAACGTTATCTTGTCAAGCATCTTCTTCCCGATCTCAACATTGACCATGCTTTGAGGGGCAACACGAGAAATCGATGTTTCCATGCCTAAAGACATAAGTGAAGAGGGCACCATAGGGCAGCTTACTCGTCATTCTCTTTGCTGTGCAGTACATGTGAATGAAGATTACGTAAGAGAGCAAGAAACTATTAAACTTAGTGAGAATGGCCCAAATGACTCTTGCCTTGTAACGAGATACATCGTATGTAGAAAATGATTTGGGACGAAGATAGAGGGTCAAAATATTTTGGATGAAATTCACTTTGTGGGGTAATAGGTTGAAGGGGACAATTTCTTGCTCTCTCATGAAAAACTTGAGCAGAAAAACTTGAGCTTTAGTGATTCAAAACGATTAGAGAGAAAAATGCCGTGGGCATCGAGATAGTCAAAATCAACAAAACAATGTGGAATCATTCCTCGATCATAAAAAGATTGGAAAGCTTCCCCATGATCTTTGGACAAAAACATTTCAGAATCGAAAAAAGATTAGGACCAAAGCTTTCAGTAGGTTCAAAATGTTGAAATACTCAATCATCGCCATCTTCACAACACTTGTCTCTTGACATTTCTTCAATTTCGGTTTTGGATTCACTTTGCTCTGGTTGGTCAGTGGTTGTAGTAAGGGCAATCAATGTTGGTTGCACTTTGGGTTGATTAGAGGGTTAGGGGGCTTTCTCACTTGAAGTTTTCTGGTGCAGCAAAGACATCCTCTTTGGTAGAGGACTTTTTGTTGGAGAAATATCTCCAAGTAATTTTGATGATTTCTAAATTATTCCTAGTATAATATTTACTATGATAAACGCAGATGATAGTGACAAGTATTAAAGACTACTTGATGTTCATGGTGTATTTCAGGTGGTAAAAGATCGCGATATGTCTTTATACAGTTTTTCCATAAATAGCACCAACATACCTAAAAATCAACTGTTGTCGATGTTTGTAATCGACGCTACACATATTAGGTAACTAGTGCTATGGCAACACCGTTCATTTAATAATGTTCGTTGTTTCAGCGAATTAGCCAATGTGGAAGTGGATATGCACAGTAGCGAAATCTAATAGAGATCAAGAGACTAGTCTATCTAACAGGTCTATTCGAAGCTACAACGAAAGGACATTAGTTGAAGCTATTATGAGGTAGTCTGCAAATGTTTGAGAAAAGAAATATATTGGTAGTTTAATCTTTGGACACAACATCAATTGTAACACTTACGACTCTTTACTTTTCCAATCCACCTCCAACAGATAGATTGAAGATTGGTATAAAAGAGAAGATATTAGAAGCCAAAAGTGAGACACATGTGAATACAAAAGACTGAAAATTTGTTGTACAATGTGTCTCAAGCAAAACGCTCTCTTTCAACTATTTCTCTAAGTGTTGTATTTTGTCTATCCGAGTAATTATGCTAAAGATTTTTTTTTTTGGTCATAAATTGATTTCCATTACTAGCTTAGCATTTGATTACATCTAGATCCGAACTCAAAACATAAAATAGATGAGAGAGCTTGCAGGGGCAAGATACCCAATTCGGCGGGAGAGTACCATCTAAGTGGGCTTTTGCCACCCAATCAGCGGCTTTGTTCTTGCTTCTGGGCTCGTGTAGCAGCTGGACTCCTTTTAGTTGGCCCAGCAAATTCTGGTAGTCCAAGACAACCGACCTCAAGGCCCACGACGGCTCCTCATGGCCCAAGACAATTTGAACAGCAGTTAAGTTATCAATCGAAAGTAGCACGTGCTGAATTGAACTAAAGCCTTGAGTTCCTCGATCAGTTCTTGTTTCTTGTATCCATAATAGAGCAAAACGAAGTGCTAGGGTTTCGGCTACAAGAGCTAATGGGGTGCAGATCGAACACGAGAAGCTAGCGATCAGGGAGCCTTCATCATTTCTATAGATACCCGCTATGGAGCCCTCCGTAGACGAGCTTCTCCAGGTGGTGTCGATGTTCAATTTCAGAGCACCCAAGTCGGGCGATTCCCAATCTTCCGTTGGAGGTAAGTGTTTGCTATGGCCTTGCGGATACCATTTTTCTGTTAGTCGGTGCTGTAATAGAGCTTCATCTATGGTTTTTTGTCAGTCTGGTGGTTGACCAGCAAATGTTAATCTGTTTCTAGACTTCCAGATGAACCAAAGTAAGGTTGCGAATAGGGCTTTGGTCGTCGAAGTGCCGTTTGAGGTAAGAAAGTCGCTGATTCTTTTATCCATTCGTGTAATACTCGTCGAGGAGGTGTCCAAGGCTAACCCCGACTTTGTCCAAACTGTTTTGGTCCAAGTGCTAAAGATTAAGTATACAAAAGTAAGAGCAATTGCTGAGTTGATAATGTGATCTATAGTGTAAAGGGATTAGTACTTACTGATTGTTACCTTTCTGAGCTAATTACTAGTGAAATCCAGCCCAACTTGTGGCTATTAATCTGAAGAGGGACGTAGACTTGAGGATAAAACTGAGCCACTATGCATATTTGTGTGCTCCTGTTTTTCTCTCTTGTTACGTCCACAAGCACTCAATATGCTCATGAGCTTTGAAACATCACCTTTACCATATCATTACTTAGCGTAAGCTATTTTTTGCAAAAGATTGTCAAGATTTCTAAAATAACCTATTCATCTTCTCTAAGTTGTATTGTTAGCTTCCAACAATTGGTATTAAAGCCTTAATGCTCATTATTTGGAGTTTATGTCTTCTGAGTATAAAGATCTTCGCTTATGGCTAACTTCGGTAGTTTCTTTATCAATGATGCTTAAGCTCCTAACAACCTGCCTACTAGACATCGTGAGACGTAATTGACTAGGCCTGACGTGGTCTCCACGTCATGTATGCGCAAGTTTCCGTCTTTCATTTTCCCTCTCTTCTTTCTTCCTCTCTTTTTCAATTCTAGTGCGCGTGGTCCCCCTTCCTCTGTTGCGTTTTTTTTTTTCTCTTTATGAATTGGGGACACCCACCCATTTTCTTTTCTCTTTTGTTTTTTTCAAAAGGTCAAAATGCACAAATATTATAATATGTACCATAAAATTTCCACTACAACGACATTCCTGAGATTCGTATCTCCACTTTTTCTCATTGCAGCCTCGTACGAGGGCAACTGCCGTCTTCCATTATGGCCTAACGCCAACTCCTGTCGCTTTTAAATTACGGAATGGAATTTAAGGTATTGAACTTTAAGGAAAATCTCACGGCAGTTTTTCTTTGACTTGTCAAAAGTCTATTTTGACCTCCCCGTAAAAATAAAAACCATGTAATAGCTTTTCAAGATTCGAGACATCAATTTGTATACCTTTAAACTTTTAAGTAAATGTCACCTGGAATAAAATTTCAAATTTTATATGGTCGAAACTTGATCCTCGAAAATCAATTTGCATTGGTGAACCTAGTATTAAATTTTCAACAAAAAAAGATGTTTCTCCTACCAAACTTCCAATTTGTTGTAGAACCGAATATCGATTGATTCTTCCTATAAAAGGTACATGACCATAAAATTGCGCAGATTTCGCTTTGGTGGCCCAAGTATGATAATCATCTATATTGCATATCATCCATCATTTACATGTTGTTGTGTACAATATATGATATACAAAGTAATTATTGCGTAGACTTAGTCTAATACATGAAATTAATCACATATAAAGAAACAGTGAAAACAATGAGTCCCACATAAAAAATCACAAGTTCTTACCACATGCCATTAATAGAAGGAACCTATATATTTCAGGACTTTTTTACGGTATGATTAGCAACACATTATGATAAATAGATTTGTTATATGAAAATGATTAAGTGACTAGCTTAATACTATGATTCCACTTAACTTGGACCTTGCTTGAATTTGTAGTCATTGGATTTCCACCATTTGTAGCACAGTATTTATTCTCCAATTAATAAAGAGACATGGTCTAGATTTAGTTTAGTACAAGCACTAGATTCTCCAAACAGTTCTCTTAACAAATATATATAGGAGAGGAGACCACGCCCTTCTTCCTGTAATTCCGTGCCCGTGCGGCAAGCCCAATTCATATTCATCATGAATTCTTGCTTCGCCATCTCCCTTTCTCTCTCCTTCTTCTTCATCAAAATTTTCAGTACTGAAGCTGCACCCAATTATCTAGATTACAATTGCCCGAACACCACCCTCTTCACTCCCAACTCCACCTACCAATCCAACCTCCACACCCTCCTCTCTTCCCTGTCCTCCGCTGCCACCAACAGCACCGATGGCTTCGCCAATGCCACTGCCGGCCAAAACCCTCATGACTGGGCCCACGGGCTCTTTCTGTGCCAAGGCGACCTTGACACCACCTCGTGCAGCGATTGCGTGGCCAACGGAAAACAGGATATCCTCCGATTATGCCCCAACCAGCGAGTCTCCATAATCTGGTACAACGAGTGCATGTTGCGGTACTCCAACCAGTCCATCTTCTCAACCATGGAGCGTGCACCATATTCGATACTCTTCAATGGTGGGAACGTCACCAACCCAACCCTGTTCATGCAGCTCCTAGAAGAAACCCTGAATGACGTTGCCACTAGGGCTTCAGCTGGTGGACCGGGGAAGAAGGTCGCGGCAGCAGTGGTGAACTTCACGAGGTTACACAAGCTGTACGCACTCGCACAGTGCACAATGGACTTGACAGCATCAGATTGTGGCTCATGCCTCCAGTACGGGATTGCTAATCTGGTTCCCGAGAAGCGAGGAGGTAGGGTGCTCACTCCAAGCTGCAACGTGAGGTACGAGTTCTACCCCTTTTTTAACGCCTCAGCCCTGCCAACACCTGTGTCTCCACCTCCAGCTCCTGCTCCAGCGACCGGACCTAAAGGTACATGTGTGTTTGTCTCGCTGTCTTCCTCCGTTCTAACTCTCCCTTTTTTATGATATTGAAGACATGGATTTAGTCCAGTGTGCCAAAAGAAAAAAAAATGGAGAAGATATTATAAATATTACAGATATCATAGATTAAAGGAATTAATGCTTCTTTCAAGTCTTTAATGATAAGATACATCTTTGGTGAAAACTTTTCTTAGGTGGCTTATCTCAGTCACTCGTACCAGTTCAACATGGTGGGTTCTACATCCACTTAAGAGACTAATGGTTAATCCCCTATAAAAAAAAATTGGTCAAAGGTCGCTTTCAATCATGTAATGATTAATCCCCCATAAAAAAATGTGGTGCACTCACATGGGCATTAGGAAAAGAATGGATTTTGTGAGATGGACAAATTATGGGTTACAGCTTAATTTCTTCTGGACATTTTGCCTTTTAAGTGTACTCATTTTGTTTTACTCTAATTTTTACATTTGCGTTGGCCTATGTTACCAATTCCATTTTATAAAATCTCATAGTCATAAACACGCAACACTGATGCTATTGTAATATGGTTACACATATGTAGGCAAAAGCAATAAATCCACCGTGATAGTCATCGTGGTCTCCGTTCCTATTTGGGTAGGCATGGGGCTTCTCTTCCTTGCTTGTTTTACTCGGAGCAACGCAAACAAGACGTTCGAAGCCGTCCAAGGAGATCGAAGCAGTACGGAATATGTTCCCGTGCCATATACTTGGATAGAATGATGAAACTGTGTTGGCGGGATGTACAATTCAGTGCTTTCGGTGAAATGACCATCCTGTGTTGTTTTGTCTTGCAGGCGTAAGTGGAATTACAAAAGCGGAGTCCCTTCAGTATGATTTAGCCACCATACAAGCCGCCACTAACAATTTCTCACATCAAAAAAAGTTGGGTGAAGGCGGATTCGGTGAAGTTTTCCAGGTATTATCGGTTAGAAAAATTTACAATGCTCTATAAAAATATTTGAATATCTTTGTCATATGTTATGGGAAGTTGTGCTTAGAAGCTAATCACGTGTACTCAACAATCAAATTAACAAATTTTAGGGTAAGCTTCCGAATGGACAAAAAATAGCTGTGAAGAGGCTATCTGCAAGCTCAAGACAAGGTATTGGAGAATTCAAGAATGAGGTTGTTTTGGTAGAGAAGCTTCAGCATTGAAACCTTGTGCAGTTGCTTGGGTTTTGCGTAGAAGGAGAAGAGAAGATACTTGTCTATGAATTTGTGCCGAACAAAAGTCTTGACTACTTTTTATTCGGTATGTCACACACTTCAATAAACACTTAAGTTGTCATTTTCCATGTGGAAGAAATTGTATGAGTGATTAGCATAAACCTAGAGTTGAAACTCTCACTAGCTTCCGGGTAACATGATGAAAATTGTTTGGGGATTTATCAACTTAGAATAATTGGGTTCTAGTTGTGTAAATATGCAGATCCTGATAAAGTAAGGCAATTGGATTGGTCAAGACGTTTCAAGATAATATCCGGAATTGCTCGAGGAATGCTTTATCTACATGAAGATTCTAGATTCCGAATCATTCATCGTGATCTAAAACCAAGCAGTGTCCTCTTAGATAGTGATATGAACCCAAAGATTTCAGATTTCGGCATGGCTAGAATTTTCGGAGTTGATCAAACTCGGGCAAACACTAACAAAATTGTGGGGACCTTGTAAGTCTCAAACTCTTTTATAGATGATTGCTAATTTATTGTTTATATGATTTATCTTACGATTGATCCATGCATTAGAAACACTACCATGCTCATATACATGCTAATCCTTGTAGCATAATCATTAGAATGTAGGTCATTCATGACTTGCTCATTTTATCAACTTATAATTACATTATGGATGCTACAACCCATGTATTTTGATTTGCAGTGGTTACTTGTCTCCTGAGTATGCAATAAATGGGGAAATTTCAGCAAAATCTGATGTCTATAGTTTCGGTGTCATGATCCTAGAGATCATTAGTGGCAAGAGGAATAGTTGCTTCTTCCAATCAGACGGCAGCGAAAATCTCGCTAGCCATGTAAGTTGCATCTAGGCTATTACCACATATATTATGTTGCACCAATCTAATAATCGAAATTTCTTCATTGAAATAATTTTTACAGGTGTGGAAGCATTGGAGAGCCGGTACACCGCTCGAAGTGTTAGATCTGCTCATTGGCAATTCATATTCAATAGATGAAGTGCTTAGATGCCTCCACATTGGTTTACTAGGTACTCAGAAAGATCCAGCTACTCGACCCACCATGGCAAGCATAGTCAATATGTTGAGCAGCCACTATGTTGACCTTCCACAACCTCAACAACCAGCCTTCTTCCTCCAAAGGAGCACGGAGAGACAATTGAAAGAACTAGAGTCGGACGAATCCACCAGTAGGTCTATGCCACGGTCGATCAATGAAATGTCAATTACTGAGCCGTACCCTCGATGAATTGTGATGTGTGAAAGTCTTTCTCCGTGATAGTAAAAAAGAGACCTTGAGATGGGATCATGCACATGAAGTACAAAGTGGCTTCTCCGAATAAGGAACAAACACGACTACACCGACTTATCAGGTTCATCGCTTGTGTGAAGGATATATGCACTCACGAACTCACAGCTAGATAAGTAACAAGATTACAAGAGTTGGCTTTGAAACCGAATTCCATCGCATGTCACAGTTATTGGTGAATAATCTAGAAACGCTCTGCTATCTTGCCATAGTAATATCGAGTGCATTCGTTATTTACATTTAGCGGTAATGAGCAAAAATATGATGGCAAGGACATGAGGACAAGATTATTCATATAAAAACACGATTATTTATAGACACAGAGCCGTGATCTCCACTTGGCACGAGCATAATTCCTAGATCAGCATGACTTTGGGGGTAGGCTAGCATTAATTTGGGTAGATTTCTAATGTCGTGCAAAATTTAAAATCTCTAATGGCATAATAAAGGCTGAAATTTTTTTTTATGTCCCAGAATAATTTCAGCGGAGTAATGAATTATTTCTAAGCCTATTCTAACATAGTATCCGTCCTTGAAAACATGGAGCAGTTAATATTATCATTATTGGTTCAAAGCTCACTAATTTAAGCTCCTAAGTAAAGGTAGACTCAACTGTAAATTTCGTTGATGGGCCTAGATTTCACCTCTCTCGACAATCTCTCCATGTATCTAGAGAAAGAGCCCAGTTGGAACAAAGAAAAAAACTTGTCAACGGATTTTATCTATTTGTTTTGCTTTTCATCCAAAATGTTCCACAGATTCAAATTGATTTTTGGGATATGTTCTTTACAAGTTCTAAAACTGTTCATAAAATTATAAACGAGTGTTAAAACTCCTAAAAAATACAATCAAATCTTAAAAATTATCAAATTAATACAATTAAGTTCTTCTATAAAGACTGTCAACTTGATTAACGAAAATATTGACGTGGCATTTTCAAATTAATTTCTATTTCTCATATAGCATTT
Organism: Corymbia calophylla; assembly: GCA_014182845.1. Lineage (NCBI taxonomy): Eukaryota > Viridiplantae > Streptophyta > Magnoliopsida > Myrtales > Myrtaceae > Corymbia > Corymbia calophylla. The sequence continues at coordinate 21,010,389 of CM024701.1, read as the reverse complement.
TTTATTATTTTTACTCAACTCTTATTTAAATTAGATTAAAAACTAAAAAAGAAAACCTCAATTTTTATTTTAAAAATAAAAGTAGAAATAAAAAAAGAGAATGGCAGGCTGATGGGGGCTTCCGCCGCCCATCCCCAGAAGGGTCAACAAAGTTGGCCGGCCCTCACCCTCACGGGAGGATGGGTGTCACCTAGATCTGGGCACCCTTGCCATGTTGAGAAAATAAGATGGCAAGGACATGAGAACAAGATTATTCATGTAAAAACATGAGTGATCTCCACTTCGCACGAGCATAATTCCTAGACCAGCGTGACTTTGGGGAATGCTAGCATTAATTTGGGTAAATTCCAATTTTGTGTAAAGTTTAAAATCTGGACTGCTAGAATAACGGCTGAAAAATATGTGTCCTAGAATAATTTCAGTGACCTAACTAATTATTTTTATGCTTATTCTGATATTGTTTTTGTTCTTGAGAGCGTAGAGAAAATAATATTATCTAATTTGGTCTAGAGGCTTCACAAATCATTGGCTTAAACTTTGAGTGAAAGTGGATCGGAGTGGATTTATAATTGATGAGCTTGGGTTTCTCCTCACTCTTGATGATATCCATTTATCTAGAGAAAGAGACTAATTGGAACAAAGGAAAAACTTACCAACAGATTCTCTCTCTGTTTTGTTATTGGTCGGAAATTTTCCACAGATTCAAATTGATTGTTTCCAAAAACCCTAATTGAATCAGCGAAGATGATGCTTAGTAATTATAGCAAATGGAACCACCAAAATTCGAAACTTTATGCAGAAAAAAATGAATCAGCAAAGGATTGGCTCCCACCGAAGACCCATACCTGCAAAATTAATGTTGACGGGGCTTTCTCTGAGGGCGAAATAGAGGGCGCAATTGCAAGTGATCTTCAGAATGAAGCGGGAGTTCTTCTGGACTGCTTGGCGATGAAAATCCCAGCTGCATCAGTGTTTCAGATGGAAGCCATGGCTATGCTCGAAGTTTTGAAACAGTTTCTGGTAAGGAAAGAGGAAAAGCTCGAACTGGAGTCGGACTGCGAGAGTTTGATCGAAGTACTTCTGCAGAAGACGCATGTGGGCTGGGAGATGCAAGGAGTAATAGAGGAGGTGTAGCAGTATCTGGCTCATTATCAATCTATATCCTTGGCCCATTGTCCTAGGTCCGCAAATAAGGTGGTTGATTGGATCACAAAAGCCTAGCGCTTCAATCTTCTTCTTTCTTCTTGGGTAACCCGTCCCCCCCAAGCTTTGTGGGATCTTTATTTCTTGATGCTCCTAAGTTGGGTTTAGATGTAATGACTATTAAGTATTGTTAATTTTATGAAGTATTTTTTGACCAAAAAAAAAAAATTGATTGTTTCCTCAATAAAAATTCACACCAAGCTCCTCATTTTTCAATCTCACTTTTCTTATCTTTTTCCTCAGTCTAATATGTTATAAACTCAAAAGGAATCAAAACATCATTTGGATAAGAGCTAGCAACATCGAAGTCACCCCTAAAGCAAAATCCCACCTTCATCCTCCATGGTTCACTCATTGATGAAATGTCCGTCTACCATTTACTTCTCATTTAGCTGACTGTTCTAATCAAAACCGACCCATCCCTACATAATCTTATCGATAGTTTATTTGTGTTGACATTCGAATTTTTGTCGTCACCTTTTAAATATCCATTTATTTAGTTAAAATATAAAAATTTATATTTGATAAAAAGAAAAAAATTAATTATTAATAAAATGAATGATGAAAAATGAAGTAGGGATGATGTACAGGATCTCTTGGTTGAAAGCTCAATATACTTACCTTACAAAAAAAAAAAAATGAAGTAATGTGGGCCGGCGTGGCTGCCTTTTTAGGCCCTCCCAGCTCTTCCATATATTAGTCCATCACATCTCTTTTTTCCCCCCTTTTTTAGCCCATCTTTTCTTGTAGCCCTATCTATTTTGCTCCTTCTCTCAGCGCAGCCGAATTAAAGAATTAAAGGCCAGCCCACAAACCCCATGTTCAGTTTCTCATACACACATGGATACGCGCACACACGCAGCCACCAATGACGCGAAACGACGCCGCTCGGGCTGCAATGACGCCGGCAGCGTGACGCCAACGGAGGGAATCTTCCCTGCTGTGCTGTTGCACGGAGACAGGAGGAGCAGAATGAGTGAAGAGTGTGTGAGCGGAGCGGAAATAGGCTGGACGAAGGAAGAGAAAAAGGAAGGGGAAACATTCTGGTTTTGGATATGTTGCGGAAAGGGCGAGCGATTGAACAATAAAATAGACAGAATAAAGAAAATAAATCGGACACCAGATTTACGTGGTTCAGTCGTAGAGACCTACGTCCACGGGGAGAGCAACGACGAATTCTACTATAGAACAAGCGATACAACGGATATTACACACTCGAGTCACTCAAACACTCTCAGTGTTTCCCAAGCCTCAATTACACCCAATAACTCACGCAGTGTTTAGCCTCACAATTCCTAGTGAAATAATCTCTCAATCTCACAAAGGAATTATACACAAATTCTTACCACAAGAATTTAATCGGCTACAAACACTTGAATCTTCTTGGCGTAATTGCTTGAACGAGATCAACGGAGAAATCTTCTCCCAAGCACTCGATGACGAATCGGCGCTTCAAGACCTCTTGCATCAACAACGGCTTAATTCTTCTCCACGCATGGCCGTATATATATAGGGAACTTGAGGACTCTCCAATTCTTGAAAGTCACTCCTACTTGGAGTAGGAATAAATTAAGAAACCCACTACTATTAGGATTAGGAAACCCACACCTACTAGGATTATGAAACAAATCAAACTTTTGTTTTGGGCTCAAACTCGAGACATATTTTCAACAATCTCCACCTTGGCTCAACGTTTGAGCCAAGTGACAATCGCTTCAAAATTCGAACTTTGCCACTTCTCTCCCATAGCCCCGATGGACTCAACCACCATAGATATCTTTCAAGCCCAAGTCCCGCTTGAACTTCGCCATAATCGAGGATCATAAGAACACCAACTCCACATGCACCTTTAACTGCTACGCAAGGATTTCTCGATACAATCTCCTTAACCACAGATAAAACAAAACCATTATTGCATCCATATCTGTCAGGAGATCGAATACGTACCTTGTCAATATCAGCAATTACAGCAACTGTTGGCTTTACAAACTCCACCTTGTTACAAGCATCATCTGTGTTGATTACTATATTAGTACTCGCTACCTCAGGAGTTTCTGGTTGCAACTCCACCTCAAGCTGAACACCGTTCAGATCCGTATAAGCATTGCTATTATCACTCCTAACCAGAAATACTGGAGACTCGTCAAACGTAACTTTTCTGCTGATAACAGGTGAATTTAACTCCGGGCACCACAACCGATAACCCCGCTCACCTTGTGCATAGCCTAGGAATATGCACTTTCTTGCCCTTCCATCGAGCTTACCATCACTCGCTCGAACATAACACGGGCAACCAAATATTCTAAGAATAGAATAATCAGCAACGTTACCTGACCACACTTCTTCGGGAGTCCGATGTTTAATTGCAGTCGATGGGGATCTATTCATCAGGTAGCTCGCCGTACTAAGCGCATTCGCTAGGAATCTCCTAGCCATACCAGCACTAGAGATAATTTTGTGGGCCATCTCTAGTAATGTTCTGCTCAACAATTTTGCAACATGTTGTGGTTCATTGGCAGTAGTGCGGTGTTTCACTATGCCTTCCTTCATGTAGAATTCATTTAATAGCTTCGAGCAAAACTCCATACTACTTTGTCGATGCACTTTTGCTTGATCGTCTTACCAGTCTCCTTTTCGATCAAAGCTCTCAACTGCATGATCCTGACAATAGCATCAAATTTGTACCTAAGTACAAATACCCATGTCTTCATCGAGGAGTCATCAACAGCTGTTAACATATATCTGGCACTCTTCCTAGAAAGAAACCGCGACAACCTGCGAATATTCAAGTGAAGTAACTCTGCAATTTCCATGGTTTCTTTGACTATCGCACTGAACTGCACTTTCCGCTATTGATCTAAATGACAGCACCTGCATACATTCAGTTCGTTAGCAACATAACCACATAGCAGATTTCTTTCACTTAAAACCTTCAGGCTTCTCTCGTCAATGTGCCCCAAACGCATATGCCACAATTCGGACTCTCGAACTGATGCTTCTGACGTCTCCGCAGCGAAATCTGTCATTGTCTCACCTTGAAGCTCATACAGGCCATTGTGCTTGATTCCTTTCATTATCACTAAAGCACCTCGAACAATTTTCAGAACTCCACATTCTGAAAAATCCCGACACCCAGCTGAATCCAGGGCACTCAAGGAAATTAAGTTTTTCTTCAACTCTGGAACGTGCCTCACTCCAGTCAATGTCCTCACAATACCATCATGCATTCTGATTTTAATATCGCCAACACCTACAACATCATATTCAGCGTTGTTCCCCAACTGCACTTTACTACTATCCGTGCACTGATAAGTAGTAAACCAGTTTCTATTTGGTGTAGTATGAAAAGAACAACCAGAATCCATAATCCATCCATCAAACGATGAATAATCAGTGACAAACAAGACATAATCGGCACTATCCGAATTACCAACAACTATACCTGCAACATCATCTATAGTATCAACTAAGATTTCCTTACCCTTTTCATTCTTCAGCTTAAGGCAATTTCTTCGAAGATGCTCCCTCTTGCCACAGTTTTAACAGACAACACCACCAGTCCTTGATTGGCTACGTTTGTTCATGTTCATACTACCACGTGTATTAGTTCTTCCTCTGTTTTCACCTACTAAAGCAGTAGATATGGGCTTACTAGATTCTCTTCTACGAATATCCTCACTTAGAATTAAATCTCGAACCCCATTAAACGTTAAACTTGTTAACCCAGAGGAATTACTAACAGCAATAACAGTAGTATTCCAACTATCAGGTAATGAGGATAACAGAATCAAAGCACATACCTCATCTTCAAAGTCAATATCAACTGAACTCAATTGACTAACGATCACATTGAATTCATTGATATGATCTGCAACTGACGCACCTTCGCTCATCTTCAAGTTAAACAGACGTCGCATCAAATAGACCTTATTGATTGCAGAGGGCTTCTCGTATATATCCGATAGGGCTTTCATCAAACCCGCAATGGTAGTCTCCTTCACGATGTTAAACGCGACGTTACGAGCCAACGTCAGCCGAATAACACCCATAGCTCGTCTATTTAGCAAATCCCAGTCAGCTTTCTTCATCGTCTCTGGTTTCTTGCTTGATAAGGGCGCATGCGATTTCATCTGATAGAGATAATCTTCAATCTGCATTTTCCAGAAACCGAAATCCTTCCCATCAAATCTGTCGATTCTCATTTTTACTTCTTCTGTCGCCATTGATTCGCTTCACCTCAGCCAAGCCTAGCTCTGATACCAATTGTTGCGGAAACGGCGAGCGATCAAACAATAAAATAGACAGAATAAAGAAAATAAATCGGACACCAGATTTACGTGGTTCGGTCGTAGAGACCTACGTCCACGGGGAGAGCAACGATGAATTCCACTATAGAACACGCGATAAAATGGAGATTACACACTCGAGTCACTTAAACACTCTCAGTGTTTCCCAAGCCCCAATTACACCCAATAACTCACGCAGTGTTTAGCCTCACAATTCTTAGTGAAATAATCTCTCAATCTCACAAAGGAATTATACACAAATTCTTACCACAAGAATTTAATCGGCTACAAACACTTGAATCTTCTTGGCGTAATTGCTCGAACGAGATCAACGGAGAAATCTTCTCCCAAGCACTCGATGACGAATCGGCGCTTCAAGACCTCTTGCATCAACAACGGCTTAATTCTTCTCCACGCATGGCCGTATATATATAGGGAACTTGAGGACTCTCCAATTCTTGAAAGTCACTCCTACTTGGAGTAGGAATAAATTAAGAAACCCACTGCTATTAGGATTAGGAAACCCACACCTACTAGGATTAGGAAACAAATCAAACTTTTGTTTTGGGCTCAAACTCGAGACATAATTTCAATAGGATAGAGGGAGCTAGCTGAGACGAGGGAAATTTGGAGGTTGGTTCTCTTTGGCGAAGGAAGAAGTCGCAGGTTTGATCTTCCCATTTCTGGTTTTCTCGGCTTTTGGGGGGAAGAAAACCAGGGCCCGAGAGACAGAGGATAGGAGAGAAAGGGAGAGACCGAGAGAGCTTGAGCGAGAGAGAGGGAACCAGAAGGAGAGAGCGTTCGGTTTTGAGGAAAGGGGGCGCTCGAGAAAGCTTCTTCAGAGAGAAAGAAAAGAAGGAGGGAGAGAGGATCGTTGGCCATGGACGAGCACAGCTGAAGAGAGCTTTGCGGGAGAAACTCGTTTGGCCAATTGGAGAGGTGCGTCGACCTTTGGCCATTGGAAGAATAAGAGAGCGTGAGGTGTCGAGCAAGGAGGTGGTCAGCCATAAGAGGAGCGACTCAAGCTCTGCAGAACAAAAAAAAAGGACGTTGGCTCAAAGGAAAACAAAAATCTGTTTTTCCTAAGGGAGCTCACTGATTGCAGACTAAGCGCAAAGGAAAAAGAAACTGAGAGGAGAGAGAAGCATGTCTACCGTGAGAGTGCTTAGAAAAAAAGGAGAAAAAGCTGCATGACGAAAGGGACATTCATTTTGGAAGGCAAGGAGAGGAACAAAAGGTTTTGACTGAAGAAAAAACCAGAGACAGAGAGAACAAGTAAGGGTTAGAGACCACCCCCGCAGCGGCTGCATTGGCTTCGGGCTCTCTTCCCCTCACGAAGGGAAGGAGTTCGAATCCCCGCGCAGTCGTTAGGGTGACTTACCCCTGCAGTGGCGCGTGTGTGGTGGGATGCGTGTCATCCTCGGGGTTTACATCTCAAGCTGGCTGGCCAGTGCGGGGTTCACGGCCACAAAAAAAAAAAAAAAAGAAAAAAAAAGTAAGGGTTAGAGAGAAAGGTTCTGAAAGGTTGAAGAAGGAAGGTGGCCGGAGAACTTTATGCGTGACCACTGACCTCCTTCGCTGTCCATGGCTAGGCGGGAGCCACAGGTTCGATCCTCAAACCAGAAAGAAGGTCTTTCAACCATACGAGAACAAAACTCCACCCTGAACCAAGTAGGAGTTCACTCTCAAATACCTCATTTCCCGTCTTGTTTCATTGACCCCGAAATCTGAAACTTTTTTTGGAGATCGTGGGCTTTTGATATAGTAATAGAACTGATCATACTATGATGTGGGTTCATGGTTTTATGTGTCTAAGTTTTGCACCATGAATATCAATCTGGAGCTTACTTTCTAAAATGCAGATCATCCATTTGTTAAAATGCTTGGAAGAATACCGAGAAATTTTCATGTCTAAGCTTGAAGCTGATTCATGTTTGCGTTTGCAGTCGTCAAATCCTACCTGACACGGGTGCTTTTGTTGGGTTTCCGTGTAATTTTCTCGGAAATAATTGGTCGTAGCCAGACGTCCATTCCCTTTATCAAAGACCTCCCCTCATCGGCGAAGCTAGTGATGATACACTTTGTGGAAATCACTTGCACCCCACTAGAAGGACATAAAACGAGCACGGATAGCCATGTCTTGAACCTAAATTGCTTTTATGTGCAGTAGAAGTGTTGATGGCTGCTATTCCCATTCCAATTCCACTTATGCTTAGAGAAACATTCTCCCCTGGAGTCACCAGAATCTGATTCCATCTTGAACGTCTTGGGTTCGTGCAAGTCGATTTTAAAGTGGCTCTAGGATCTCCTATTCAAACTATCTCTATCTCTAGTGGACACCAACATGACATATATGTAACCCATCTTTCAAGTGACGTAAAACAACCTCAAGGCCGAAATGCATAGCCTATCCCTAACCGCGTCTTCATTTCCTTGCGCTTGTCAGAACTTATCCATTCAAAAGAAATACATGCATATCCTTTCAGTCTTCTATCTCTTGACCAATGTCGATTTGGGATGGTGGCCCGGACAAACTTTTCCTTGTCTAGATAGACGTGCTTCTGATATACTTTTGGGGTGGAGAGATAATCAATAAAGAAGCAGATGGTCATCATACGGCAACGTGAATGGGGGTTGCCCACCATCGTTCTTCCGCAATCTTAAGTTCATCGATGCTAATTTCAACGAGAGATGCAGAGAACATCGTGAAGTAAGTGACAAGGCCAGAATGCTATGATTTACACATCGATGAGGACGGGTTTCGTGCATATAGAGTCCATTTCTATTATGGGGGTCTTGGATTGCTGTCCTAGTGTCCGAAACATCGCATGCACTTGTGATGATACCATTATACCAACTACCCTCGGAAGTGACATTACAAATGTTTAGCAGTGGATGTACTGTATTTACCAGTCCTAGTATAAAGGGATACAAGAGCATTGACAATTGCACTTAATTAATTTCTATATATATATGTGTCAAACTCCTTCCCACCCTGTAGAAGAGTAGAGTCTCAAGAGGGACTCATTTCGATCGCGACTCTAACTGGCCGACAAACGCCACGGTCACTTTCGAGGCGAAGCAATGCCGATTTGGTGGCTGCAAGTACAAGGAGAGTGTGTGTGATACTGGCTTGCTGCTCTCTTCACCGCCCCGAGCACCCGCGCACGAGCACCAACAGGATTGATACGGACGGAGATCGTGAATATAAAACCGCACAATCATTATTGACCAACACAAATTGGGGTGAACAAAATGGTTCGACTAGACCGAATTGGCCAATTGGGTCTGATTTTTAGGAGTATCGGCTTGGCCCCTGGTTCCTAAAAGTGAGAACCGGTATCCAGATGGTCCAATTCTCATTTCCAAGAGAAAACCCGACCGAACTAGACTAATTGGACCAGATCAACATATATATTTATTTAATTATTATTTCTTCAAGGGAGGAGAGCGGCGTGAATGATCTCATTGATTTGCTTCATTTCCATTAGTGCTTAAATCTCTTGCCCTCTTTCTTATTATTCATATTTTCCTTTTATTCCTCCCCTATTGACCGACCTTTCCCATTATCTTCCAAAGAGAGTAGCCCTCTTTTTATGCTCTTTTCCTCATGGCCAAATTCCCTCGCCAATTTGTTGCCAAAATAAAATGTAGACAATCTCGTTTGCTTCCCTCACATTTGTTGCCCCTTGAGGACTTAATTCATTCGATCATGCTGACCGAAATTTGATGGAGAAAAGCTTGGAAGATTTGTCCAATTGATTGGTTGGACCTATTTCTTCTTGCTTGAAAAAAGCTAAAATCTTTTGCCTCTTCTCTCTTTTAATTTCATCTTTATGTTAAATAAATGACTGATTCTATTAGACTGGATTAGATTGAGAACCGATCACCCTAACACAAATGTAGAGTGGCCACTTTCTCGTGGAGTGGTTTGGTAAAGTGGCTCACATCAAGTCTCTGCAATTCTTGACGGTAGCCACACCTAGAGAGATGTGGCTGGCTTAATACCATACATGACCAGCCTAATTCACAATTTCTGAAGAAAGAAGGAATGGAGAGTTATTTCCCCTTTGCCATCCTACGTTATATGGGTATCTTAAGATCATGTGGGAGAATTAACGGCTAGGTAATTTGATTATAATCACTGTGAGTAATATACTTCCTCTAGATTCCATAATTGCTCTAGAGAAAGGAAATGACATATACAAGGAAAATAATTGCATACCAGGGTTGTTCTTGATCGTTCCCCTAATTCTTTCTCAGGAATATATGGTAATTATCTGCTAAATTGGGAATAAGATCCGGCCCATTAATAATTCTTCCATCCCTTCATCTTCATCCTTAAACATTGTTTGATTACAAGGATGGATATTAGGGGACTTACATGTGAACAAATCTCAAATAAAAGAACAGTGATAGAAGGAATCATTATGTCAATGTAATATAATGGGCAAAAGTACAGCCCAAGTGTCAAAATTTGACACGAAGAGATACTTAAGTGCCAAAAGTTACGAAATGCACACTTAAGTATCAAAAGTTACGAAAGGTACACTTAAGTGCTAAGATCGGAGAAAAAATAATCAGTTAAGTGTCAATGGCGATAAAATCCAGCCAAAATGCTAATGTGGCACTTTTTCGGCAAGTTGGGGTCGAAAAGGCGTCATTTTGGGTACTGACATGGCCAAATAAACCCAAAACGACATCGTTTTGAGTGCTAATGTGGCTAGATCAGGCCAAAACGACACCGTTTTGGCCAAAGTTTATTTTTTAATATAAATATTAATTAATTAATATTAAAAGCGAAATTTTAAAAAAAAGACAGTAGTGTCCCACGCCATGGCCGTCGCCCCATTGCTGGTGGGGCGGGGCGACAGACGATAAGGGTTGCTGACGCTTGGGTGCAGGTCGGGGAGGGCCGAACGACCCTCGCCAAACACTAGGGAGGGCGGCGACCCTCTCCCAGATCTGGGCGAGGGTCGACTACCCTTGTCTCGGCCTAGGTGAGAGTCGTCAGCCCTCTCCCTAGTGTCGCTAGAAACTCGGTGGCACCGGGCAAGGGCCGCCAACGCTGCGCGCGAGGTCGGCCAACCCTCGCCCAAATCTATGAAAGGGTCGCCACCCTCTCTCAACGTTTGGCGAGGGCCGTCCATCGTCGCCGCCCCACCGGTGATGGGGTGGCGGCCACGAGCAAGGCCGCCCCTTTCTTTTTTTTTTTTTTTTAATTTCGCTTTTAATATTATTTAATTAATATTTATATTAAAAATTAAACTTTGGCCAAAACGGCGTTGTTTTGGATTGATCTAGCCATATCAGCACTTAAAATGTCGTCATTTTGGGTTTATTTGGCCATGTAGCACCTAAAGGCCCGCATGACAATGATTACTTCCCGAGAGTAGATTCTAATCAGAAATTTTTTTTTTATTCTCGCTCCCGAAAACAAATTCGAGTATTTCGGGTGTTTGATAAACTGTTTAAAAATTTGTACTTTGGAAACAATGCGTTTAGTAAAAATTTCCAATCTTTTGATTCGTTTATTTTTCTTTTTTCTTTTTTCTCCCCTTCTTCCTCTTGGCTGCCGCCGGTGAGCGGCCGAGTGAGGTCCGGCGGGCTCGTCGGAGCCTCACTCGGCCACCGGAGAGGCTCAGCCTCACTCGGCCACCGGAGAGGCTCAGCCTCGCAGATCTGGGCAAGGTCGAGCCTCGCCGGTGGCGGCCGGGCGAGGCTTCGGCGAGCCTGCCGAACCTTGCCCTCGCCTGGCAAGGCTTCAGCAAGCTCGTCGGACCTCGCTCGGCCGCTTGCCGGCAGCAGCCTAGGGGCGGCGATGGGGCAGTGATGGGGTGGGAGGAGGAAGAGGAAGAAAGAAGAAGAAAATGAAGAAAAAAAAAGAAAAAGAGAAAAAAAATTGATTCTCAAAATTGTTCCTAGAAGCAAGAAGCGATTTTTTATTTATTCTGGATTCTATTCCAAACTTGTTTCGGGGAACAAAAAATTTATCAAATGCATTTCTGTTCCCGGGAACAAAAAATCCACTCTTTGAAACAAAAAAACAGAATCAGTTGTTCCCGGGAGCGTTACCATGCAAGCCTTAAAATGACACCATTTCGACCCCAACTTGTCGGAAAAGTGCCATGCCAGCATTCTGGCTAGATTTTCTTGCCGTTGGCACTTTATTGATCATTTTTGTTTTGATCTTGGCACTTAAACGTACATTTCGTAACTTTTGGCACTTAAGTGTCCCCTCGTGTCAAGTTTTGGGACTCCAGGGGTCCGGCTGTCTAACATAATGGTTATCAATTGATCTATTTCAATCTTTGGGAGATTTCCATTACCATTGGATTGAAATTCGACCCATCCTCTAGTGGTCTCCACAGCATTTCTATTGGGATTCATGACGGATATGCCGAGAGACGAGCTTGCGCAAAAAGAGAAGATGGGTTTCGCTAAGCCTAAAGGCACGGCGAAGACCATAGAGGTAATTCTTAGACCTATTTGCTAGTGTTTCGATCATTTCTTTGAGGTTCTATCACCTTACTCTACATAATAATCTACCCTATGTGAAATGTTGAAATTGAATTGCAATGTTATGCTCCTCTAGTGTCCCGATATAGGTGTAACGATCCATTGTGTTGACACCCTTAAGCAACCCTTCTTTAATCATCCAACTACGAAGAATCGCATCGTTGAGGTATTGCCGAATTTAGTTTAATTTGGAACAAATGATGTTGAAATGGTAGGGAGACCGGATTAATTTTGATGGTAGTTTCAGTTTCTTAGGAATATGAGCCAGTTAGGGATGGCTCCGATGATCAAACGAAAGTTGAAACTTTCATCTTTGATACCTTACAGTGGATGTTGGACTCAGGGGCAAATTAATGGAAGGAAAGTGAGGCCCAAGAAAGTCTGGCCCGGCATACTGGCAATTTTCAAGCTTCACTAGCAGGCCCGGCTTGGTGCGAATATGGAGAGGGCCCTGCAGGAACGTTCGCCATTGTTGCCAACGATGGCGTGCCTCTGATGAAGAAGTCTAGCGTAGCCCTTCATTTCAACAAACTAAGAGAGAGTCACTCAAAGTCAACTTCACTCGATCCAAGCTGCTGGTCATGAAGTATGCGCAATTCGAATAAAAGGCATGTTGTTAAAAACGTCACATTTGAGTTCATTTTCATTACAGAGATGCTCTGACTGCATTAAATTGAACTTCCTAATGAAAAAGACGTAAAATCATATGGAAGAGTATGTCCAAGTGTTTTAGCGTGGAGCACATGCGTGTGTCCATGTGCAGAATCCCATGATATTGGACAACGAAGTCCATTTCTCTCAAATCTGGGTCGTGGCAGGGCAAAAGTAAGGATTCAAATGCTATGGAAGTTGTATGGACGGTTGTTGTGACCCTCCCAAAGGTTATGGAAACATGTTTAGAAGTATTGCTTGAAGGAAGGCCTGAATAGTTTATCAAAAAGATTGTTCTAAGGACCCATTTAATGACAATTGAGGGTCCATCAATTAAGAGCGCTTGCCCTCCTAAGCCCATATCTCGCTCAACGGTGGGTTTTCTTTTAAGTTCTAACATTTTTTTTGGGTCGGCTAGAAATCAATCAAGATGTAGGAGCATCGTCTTGATCTTTACAAGACTAAAAATTTTAGCTCAGGGAGTTGATTATGCTAATATTTCTATCGATGTATTCTCGGTACTACTAACTTGAGATATTGTTATCTAGATCATCATGCAATCTTGATCACCAAAGAATATCTTTACATGCTAAATCCAAATCAAGTTTAATTTCTCACCTGAAAGACTAATTTTTTTTATAAATAATTTCAACATGAAGGCTTAACAAACACCAAAAGAAAACTACACCACGGACAAAGATCTCAAGACACCAAAAAATAGTATCTTATGGGATAATTTTTGTAGGTACGTGAGCTTCACTAGCTAAGCAGAGCTTCTCTATAAGTACGAATAATTTTTCCCACTGTTCAACTGTTATCAATATCGCAGATCTAGGACGGCCAGGCTCCCACACAGTATGAAAGTTGACCTGCTCTTTTCGGTTTATCTACCCATTTCGGAAGGGAAAATGATAAGTTCCCAATGCCCATCTCCAATCCCTTGCCAATTTTCGAATGTCTTTTCGCGTGCATAGTCAGCTTTGAGATTCATATTCATATTTTCGGATTGTATTAGTGATGATTAGGTCATCCAAGGGGATACGCATTTTTACGTAATATAAATAAGAGCATTGCCTCGGCTCATTTCAAAAAGCACTCAACTCCGTTCTTCAATGGCTATGGCGAGTTCACCAATGCATCTCTTCAAATGGGTTTGTTTTGATCGTGAGTATCATTATTAGGGTAAGCGATGGGCATTCTCCATCTGTTATACGGTCCGCTTTGGACATGAAGCGGCTCAATTTGAGCCGGAATGACCCGTTACCAAAAGGAGATCATGAGGTATGTTTATATACGTTGTGGTTAAGACTTACCGTGGCTTTGAATTTGAGTTGCCTTTTCGTATATACATTGTGTTGACACCTAAATTTTAACTAAGTATTTACACTTAAATTGCCTAGAAAATTAGGGACTAATTTGGCCCTAACAAAAAAGATTTTCGCATCACTTGGGTACTAAAAAAGATTTTATCCTCTTTTTTGAAAGAGAAACCCTTTTTCCACAAAATTTATCTCTTTTTGAATGGAAAAATCATCAACCAAGATTCTTTTTCCTGGTCGAATGAAGCAAAACTCACTTTTACTAAAGCAAAGTTTTTGCTTTTTAATTTCTTTACTCGTAGTGCAATGTGCATTATTTATTGTTCTCGAGTGTGGTAGTACATCGTGTAACTGGTCCAGAATACGTCGTTCCAACAAAAGCACCGAATGAATCACTCTCATAAGAAATCATTTGGACATAATAACATGAGCTTCCGAACTTTCAAATGCATTCCAAAGTATGTCATTCCATAATTTCAAAGTAAGGACTAATTTCATCAGGATAATTAGATTTAATTTCGCTCAAAGACCTGAGTTAAGGGTATCTCAAATTGATGAGTATATATCGACAAACAATTCAATTTTGGTTCTAATAATGCAGGACTATTGTGTATAGAATGTTTGTGGAATCAATGCTAACCATTTTAATCTTTGACCATTGTATGAAGACATTGATTAATATTTAAATGTCATGTTAATGTCCCGCATCACTTATTTATGAGATTTACATGCTCTTTATGCATATTATCCCCCTCCGCCAATAAGTTTAATTTTTTGGGTTGAACATTCTAATACGGTATTAAAGCCGGGTTTTGCCTTAATTTATTCCCATATGCCAACTCCATCTGTCAAATTTCATGAGGTCTGCCTCCATGTTATAATATAAATTGCGGCAAGAAGCAAGTGGACAACAAGAGAGAACCCAAAGTCTAAATCTATCATTTACACTCGACCAGACCAAACTTAACTCAATAGTCAACTCGAATGAATTATTATTATATCCAATATGACCTTCTCCTATTCCTACCATCTCAGATCCTGGGTACTAGTATAAAGCTAAAATTATTTTGGATTGCATGTAATATCTTCAATTATGTATGTTGGCGAGGGACCTTTTCTGTCTTCTGGACCTCGAAAATGGGAAGATCAACGTTGCTTCTCTCTCTCTCTCTCATTGAGAATCAAGAAGAAGACAAGCAAAATGACAAACATAAAACCAAACTTATACTTCAGTTCTAGCAAGTTTGCAAGGTCGATACTGATGAGAGAGGATTAATTTTTTTAAAGACATTACATTAATCACACCTAATTAATTGCAACGGTCAAGGCCCAATAAGAGATTAAGTTCTTGAGCTGCTAAGGAAAAAAATTGGAATAAATTTGCTATTTGGATCTCGACGTGTTGAGGAAGATCAAAACCCTAATTTGCGATTAGAGAAAGATCGAGGGGTTTTGTGTGTTCAAAGAGAACGATGTATATGGTGCTAGTGAAACAACGTCGTCTTTTGAGGAACAGTTCGGACAGAAACGACGTTGATTCCGTCACATAGAAAGCCAGTACATTGCATGGAAACGCCCATTTCTCTCCACGTGAACAAAAATTCCACATTGGACTTCTATTTATTTTTAAAAATTTCATGACAAATGAAAAATTAAGTAAAAAAAATTCATGTAGGACGATTTACCAAAAATGGTACTCAAATGAACAATTTTACTCCGATATGACATGTAAGTGAGCAAAAAAATAAAATTTATGGTACTTAGATGAATAATATATAAAAGTTATGATACTCCTACTATTCTTATTCCTAAAGTATTTTATTTTATATAATCCCGTCTTCAATCAATCGTTTGTGCAGCGGGATTGGCTCTGCCTCTGTCTCTGTCTATGGGGATTAAAACTCATTGCCCGATGAGAATACACAATTTCCATTTGGTAAAAGCAAAATCAACTTAACAATCTAATTTTAAAATCACGGGCATTGCACTTTCATGTTCCAACAAAAAAAGAAAACAAAAATATGGCTTAAACATCTACCTTTTAGAGGTTCTTAGACTCTAGAGCGAGAGAGAGAGAGAGAGAGAGATTCGTGTCTTTTAAACTTTGTTGTTGTTATGTTAAACATGATTAATATATAACTATAATAATAGACATATTTAGTTAAGAGACAAGCTAAATTTGTTAAGGTCAACTACAAGGCATTTGTAAAAGTGGGATTATATGAGTGGTTAAAGTAAATTGTCTTTTTTAATTTTCAAAGTTGGGAGCAACTTAGAAAAAAAATCAAATAAATATCCAACTCATGAGTAGCCCACATAACCAAAAGCATATCCGTGAGATCTGAGAAGGAAAAGAAATAATCTCCCAGATTGCCTCAACTGTTCAAAACATAACGTTTGATATACGATTATGTGCTCGAATGTTTCTCTAAATAGAAATTTCTTGCTGGTAAAAGTAAAAACTTCATCAACTACGTATGAGAATAAACAAATAACAAGGTAAAAGAATTTAAAAACCACGTGCTGCTCCGAAATACCTCTTTTTCTTTATAAAAATACCGTCAATTTACTATTCACATCCGTCACATAGTATACACAATATTTGTTCTGATAAGTATCCAGATAGCAAATTTTATGTTAGCTAATACCGAATAAAGTGTAAGATCAAGAAAAATAAAAAATTATTTGAAAATCTTCAATTTGAGACATTACCACTTCACTGTTCAATTCCAATTTGTCTTCTGTATAAAGTTTAGTTTAGGACATATCCATAGAGGAATTCCGGGCTAGGCAACTAGTAATAAAAATGTGAGAGTGAGACAAAACATAAAATTCATTGAAAAAAAAAAAACAAGAACACAATCAATCAAGAAAATAAAACTTTGAAGAGAAAATCACAACATGAAATTACAAAAGCAGACAATTGATTAATTGACAAGGTATTTTTACTAAGTTTCTTCAAGTAATTGAAAGTTCTGCTCTTGGGCATTTACCCTCTTGATGATGGCCTGTTTATCTCCAGGAATAGCACTGGTTGTTTGAGAATTGACAAAAACACTGCCAATCTCTCTATTCAAAACACAAGAGGAGAGTCAAGTGATCAAAGACCAGATTACACTAATAATTACATAACCATCGCAGCTCTAGCTAAGACATTGTCAAGAGCAACTGCAGTAATCAAATACTGCAATAGAGGTGTGGTTTGACATCAACATGGAAAAGAAGAAGATATATGATCTCTAGATGAAAGGAATACATCTCGTCAATTTAAAGCAAATCCTAGCAATGCTAATGTTGTCGCCTCATAATGGATGATGGGCCAAAGGTACAGTCCATTTCATTGGGAGTTTGCTTTCTTTTTCAATAAGAAAACATCTCATGTTAGTCCAAGAAGAACTCATCAAATATGACTAAGAGTGTAAATGGTAACCACTCTATTTTCGAGAATAATTTCTTCTCGGGAATGATTTTTTTTATTTTGTTTTCGAGAATAATTTCTGAGTATTTGAAAGTGTTTGGTAATTTTCCAAAATTTATATTCTCATGATAGAAATGTGTTTGGTAAAAACTTAAAATTCTTTTGTAACTTATAATTTTTTTAAATTTTTAAATTTTTTTCTTTTTTCTTTTTTCATTTTCTCCTACAGGCATCAGCCAGTTGCCAGCCTTGGGGTGGCCAACGACCAACCAAACCAGGGCTGGCGTTCTCATAGGAGGGTTGCCGGCCCCCAGCGAGGTTGAGCCTTGTCTGCCAAGCCTTACTAGCAGCTAGGCGAGGCTTGGCCTCACCTAGATCAACCTCACCAAGCCACTGTGAGGTTGGCCTCGCCTTGGCCGGCCGATGCCAACCTCGTGGTGGACTGGTGAGGTCGAGCTTATTGGCGGTCGAGTGAGGCTTGGCCTTGCCTTGGGCAGGTGAGCTCGAGCTCACCCAACCACTGGGCCACTGCGAGCTTGGCTTTGCTTAGCCGATCTCGTGGTGGCCTTCCGAGGTTGAGTCTCGTCGGTGATTGGGCAAGCTCGAGCTCACCCGCCTAAGGCTGGGCCAAGTCGTCGACAAGGCTTGACCGACAAGACTCAGCCTCGCCCAGGGCCAGTGACCCTTTGGCAAAAGAAAGAAGAAGAGGGAAAGGAAAGAAAAATGAGAATTGATTCTTGAAATTATTTCCGAGAATAATAAGCAACATTTTTATTTTATTTTTTATTCTGTTTCAAATCTATTCCCGAGAACAAAAGAATGGAATTAATTGTTCCCGGGAATGTTAACAAATATGTCTTAACAATTCACAGTGATCCTTCTTCTCCCAATGACCTTCAGAAAAAGAATAAATCCCCTTTATTAGTTATAGAAAAAAGCATTAGACAAAAATAATAATAAAAAAAGGATGAGAATTTTAATAATCTTAATCCGTTTAATGATAGTTCAAAAATAGTTGCTCTGTCAAGATGAACACAAAAATCAAATCATTATCACGTTTTCACAAAACAACTGACTTCTGAAGACCATGCTTTAAGTTTCCTACTTTTTTTTTTACTCTTTTTCTGAGGCAGAAATCCCTTTTCCACAAGAATCTCTTTTCAAAAAGCAAGATCTTCCAACCAATTTGGACGACGGCAACCAGGATTCTTTTTCTCAGAGCAATGAAACGGGTTTTGGCATCTTTTCATTCAAGAAAGGCGAAAGCCAAAACTTACTCTAATAGCAAAGATGTTGTTCCCGACATGGTGCATCATGTAATTAGTCCAATACTTTTCTAGCTCAAGGCATCAATAAAAAGCACTAGGGATTTTTTTTTCGCCCCCCAAAATGAAAAAGTAAAATTGTACGTGAATCATGTGGAAAGTTCTTTGCTTCCATTAAGAAGGAGATTGCGTCCCATACATTTGGATTGAGAAAAACTGATGGTCATTTCGCTTAGCTCGCTAGTGCTATGAAAAGTATTATGAACTCTGGGCATTGCTTTATTTTTTTTTTTGATATTTTTTTTTTGCAAAAATAGATATAACAATGGAATATTTTGTGTATTTATCTTGACAGAGTTATTATCGACTTTTTTATCCTTTCTGTTAAGAAAAAGAAACATATTAAAATTTGATCGTAATTTTCATACGTCAACATGTGTAATGTCTGACCACAATTTCATCCGTTAACCTAATTTTTTCTCATGGTTTCCTATTTTTAATTGCTAGAATGATTTTGCTCTCGTCATGGTACTTTGGCTACATTTGGTTCAGCTTTGGACATGGCTTTCAATTGAAAGCTAGCCTTCAAATTCTGAAAGCTCAAAGCTAGTAAGGACTAGCTTTGGGCTTTCAGCATTTGATGGAATGCTAAAATTAATTTTTCCCTTCCAAAACTATCCTCACTAATTTTTCATATTTTCGATTTTGCCCCTAATTATTATTATTTTAATTGAAAAAGGAGGCAGCCAAGCATATCTTGTCCATAATCAATAAATATGCGTTGTCATATTTTCATATTAAGTTTAACCTCTCATCTTTAGAAATATGCACAAATGCTTTGCACCAAAGATGTGTAACTAATTATAAGAAACATCTTTGCATGTCCAAACTCTATTAGAAACATCAAACTTTAAATGAACGCATAGAGTAAGATTTAATATATGCGCAATTGTACTTAAAGCCTTACCCTAAAAGGATCTAGGTAGTTTTGACTGTGAAAGTAAGCATCTTACATTTTCAACCAGTGTTCTATTCATTCTCTCAGCTAAGCCATTTAATTAAGGTGTTTGGGGAGGTGTCTTTTGATGTCGGATACCTTATTGTCTACAATATTCATCAAAATGTTCAATATACTCTACCTTGTTATCAGTTATGATGCATTTTAATTTCTTTCCAGTTTGTCTCTCAACTGAAGCCTGAAATTACTTAAAAGCATCTAATACTTTATCTTTAGTTTTCAAGGTATAAATCCAAGTTTTACTTGAAAAATCATCTATGAAAGTAACAAAATAAAGAGAGCTACAAAGTGATTTTGTTTTCATAGGACCACAAATATCAGAATGCACTAAATCAAATATACATGATTTTCTTGAAGGAGAGGAGCTTTTAAATACAACTTTATTATGTTTTATTGCTAAATAGTGAGCACACTTCTTTAGCGCTGAACTTTTCATTCTTGAAAAGAGCTTCTTCTTGACCAATATTGACAAGCCATTCTCACTGATATGACTGAGCCTCTTATATCATAACTCAATTGCATCTTCACTATCTACTATATTAATTTTGTCTGTGGACAATTTTGCATGCATAATGTACAACGAAAAATATTTTTCAACTTTAGTCATAACAAGAGAACTTTTGGTAAGCTTACATCGACCATCACTAAAGATGTTGCAATACCCCTCATCATCTAACTTGCTTGTGGAAATCAAATTCAAGCGGATATCAAATATATGTTTAACATTATTCAATACTAACCTTATGCCATTGCCAGTTTCTAAACACACATCACCGATGCCTACAACTTGAGCCATCCCATTGTTTTCCATATTTACAGATTCGAAGTCATATGACCTGTATGATGAAAGAAATCCCTATGAGATGTAACATGAATAAATGCACAATTATCAATTACCCATCTGGTCTCATGAGATAAAAAATTCACCGCATTACTATAAAAAATAATGAGAAAGTCTTCTTTAAGTGAAAGTCTTCTTTAAGTGCATCAGCATGATTGTCATCACTATCATTATCACTTTTCTTCTCTTTACCTTTCTTATTTTGTTTCTCCCTTTTGAACTATTGACAAAACCTTTAAATATGTCCCTTTTGATGACAATAATGGCACTCAACATTAGCAAATTTATTATACTTACCTTTGCTTTTATCTAGGTTTTTATCTCTATTTCTCAAACCTCGAGACTTACTTCTTCCCTTTTTCTCAACAACCAAGGCATTAGAATGTGAAGAAGACAATCACTGTGTCTTCTTTCTCATCTCTTCACTTAAAATACTACTCTTAGCCAAATTCATGGTAATTGTAACATCTAGGGTAGAATTAGATAAAGACGCTCAGAACATCTCTCATAAATCTGGCAAAGTACCAAGTAACCATAGTACTTGTATCTCATTATCAAACTTGATTCCCATCGTAGCCAACTAATTTATAATTCCTTGAAAATAATTTAAATGATCAATCAAATGAATACTATCTTGTTATATCAGAGCCATCATCTATTCTATCAAAAATAACTTATTAGTCCCAAATTTTCAAGCATATAATTGTTCGAGCTTATCCCATAAACTGTGTACATGTGTTTTCTCAATAATATGGTTCGAAACATTATCATCCATCCACTACCTAATAAAACCACACACTTGACGATAAAATATAGACCATTCAACATCAATTTTATTCTTCGATTTCTCTTTAGCAAATACGAGCCAATAAAAATCTTTCACATATAAAAGGTCTTCCATCTTCCCTTTCCAAATATGATAATTCGAACCATTCAGTGCAACCATTCTACTTGTATTTGTTTCCATTGTTTAACACAACGTAGGAAAATCAAGCAATAACTTTAAGCTCTGATACCATTCTGATGGGAGAACAGTAACAACTCAAATAGTATCGAATTAATGTAGCGGAATAAAATAATCTCCCCTCTTATGTAAACCTAATAGAAACTGATATAGTAGAGTAAAATAAATACCAAGCATGGAACACTACGCTTTTTTTACATGGAAAACCCCCTCGGTGTGAGGAAATAAAAAACCACAGGATTGGAGGCTACCCAAAAATCTTCACTATCAACAAAATTAGGTGAATAATGTTCTTCTCTAGTAAATACTAGAGGTACATAACAGCAAAGATTTCAAGAATATAATTCTTTGCAATATGCATAAATTTCACAAAAGATTAAGGATAAATTTAACCAAAAATGCAGGTTTTGATCAATCTATGAAAAACCTGATGTAGGGAGCTTCAAATGAAAATCAAACCATTCACATTCGAAAAGATTGCTCCACAAACACGCTAACAAAATTTTAGCTCGATTGGACCACAGATCGATCTTCGATGCTAGCTTGATGCAAATTAGACTTTGCCACGAACCCCTAGATTTTCTGCTTTCTCTTTTTATCTTGTTACTATGTATTTTGCGGCTACAATTTCTAAGATAGTGAGAAACCCTATTTTTCTATATGACTTATCATATGGGCCAAAATCCTTTTAGGCTTACAACTTATTGGGCTTCCTCCATATATGAGTGAACCTAGCTAACATCAAGACCCAATAAGAGATTATCACTTTTGAGTTATTGAGCTACTATGGCAGAAATTGGGAATAAATTAACTTGGATTTGTTTTTTCTGAATTGTAAGGCTTCATAAGTATTGATTGTGGGGGTACCTAATGCTCCATAACGGGAGCAACATATGCTTTGAGACGGATGAAGGAGATCCTGACTTCCGAGAAAGCAAGGACATTATCAGAAGGCCCAATGGATACATAGGAAAACGATGGCACAATAATTTAATGAGCTTTACAAGCAGAACGAAGTACTGTTGCACGCTAAAACTGAAAGGAGGCAAGAACACCAAGTATTTGATCCGGGCCTTCTTTTTATATGGCAACTTTGACGGGGAAGATGAATCGCCAATGTTCGATGTGTACATCGATGTTACTTATTGGGTCACTATCTACTACCCTTAAGTTTTGGTACAAGGAAATCATGTATGTCCCTGGAGCAGATTATATACAGGTGTGTGTTGTGAATACGGGCAGTGGAGTGCCTTCCGTTTCAGCTCTGGAATTAAGGGTTCTAGACAGTGCTGTCTATAGAATTGAATCGGGGTTCCTGAAGCTGGTTGGGCGGTATGACGTCGGAGTGTATGAGGTAATGAATCAATTTTCGAAGTGTTTGATTAGATAAAATACAAGGGAGGGTTGATAAATAAAAATCCACTTAATTATTCAATACACTGTCCACTTTATGACTCCAGACAAGCGCCTGCCTACTTGAATATGCATATGATTTCCAATAGAATCTGACTGATGGTAGTAGTAGTATGACAATAATCAAAGATATAGAAGCTTGAAAATTTGCATATCAACTGTTTGTAAAAATGCCTTAACCAGGTACAGAGATGATGTTTATGATTGCGCTAGGTACGGCCAAAACTATAGCAACTGGCTTTCGCTCGTTTTGCCACATAAATTGGTCAATCTCTACTCTGTGTTGTCTCGTATTCTTAAATCGGTCAACCCATATATTAGACGGTTTTAGTGATTAGTTGCTGCATTGAATTCCATTCATCTCAAACTTTACTTTGAAAGATGCTTCTCGCATAATCTGACTTGATTAGTTTGGTACTTGTGCATTTCCTCACGGCTAATAGAAAGTAAAACATGATGAAGGAATAAGGACTTGCTGATAAGATTGATGTCTCCAGTTGATAAAGAGTACCCTCTCAGTAGTCTAGGACATCTTTAAGCTCACTTCTCTTAAGATACCTCCCAAGCTCTCAGAAGGCAATTACTTAGATTCAATTGCCTTGATTGCTCCATCGGAAGAGAAGCCATGTTGGATTGAATGAGTAATTATTGGTGGTGAGATATTTGGTAGGCAAAGTTTGTGGTGACGAAAAGGTTATGAGCTGAGTTTTCTAAAATCTACGGTGAAAATTGAGCTTCAAGAAGCTTGTTGTAAAAATCTGAGAGGAATAAGATAGTGTTTTCTTCAATGAGCACTAGAAGATGCATTTTTGATGGTTAATACGCTTCTCTTCACTTTTGGTTTATTCCCAAAAAGTAAAAGGCTACACTTTGCTTGGCATACTTTGTTTCTGGAAATCACTTCAAGTTGAACATATAAAGTGTTTTGTCTATTTTCACAACATTAAAATTCTTCATAACAAAACTAATATTGTTGTGGTATAAATTACAATGAAATTTATCAATGATACCAAGGCAACGTATTGCCTGAATAAAGAGAGATGACAAGGTGATCCATGTGTACCAAGCAACAATACATGACATAGTCTGAATTATAGTTATGTGAAGACAAGCAACATCTTAGTTCTAATGACCCAATCCGACAAGCGTGGAGAGTGGTCATCGAAGTCAAAGAACTCGGGCAAGGTGCGTCTCCCAGGAGCCTTCTAGGATGGCGAAGGGAGCATAAATAAATTACACATTGCACAACGAGGATATATATATACGAAACGAGTTGCTTTGGTATTCTAAAAAGTTAAGCCTTAGCTCAATCTAGAGCACTATTAGGATAGGTAACATTTTAGGAAAGTATTTGCCTATATGCCAAAGGATAAAATCGTGAGACTCAATATAGGATGAGACAAAGCAGATAATACCCTAGGTGAATTAATTCAAGAATGTGGTGGAGTTATTCAATTTTAAGTTATCTAATGATTTGGTCTTGGAAGATAGAAGTCGCTTGATAGAGCGGATGCATAGATTAATTTCTCATGTATGTTTTACTAAATAGTATCTTAAGCATAAAAGTTCATATTTCATAAGCATCGATTGTGGAGCCACCAACAGCTATCTTGATCACAACGTATATCAATAGATGGATGATGCAATTCGTTAATTTCATAAGGAACATGCAAGTGTCCAGTGAGAACTTTGGCATAAAATGCGACATGAGGTTGAAGCATTTGAGGAGTTTCCTGAACGGAACGAGGAACTGCACCAAGGCAAGGGCAATGAGTACTTGATTAGGGCCTCCTTTGCTGTGGAAATTATGACAGCGCAACCAAGCCAGAAAACATTCGATGTGCCCACATTGGATGACATACAGGATCTGTCTCGTGAACGTCGGTTCTGGAGTTAGTTTCGTCTCGACAACGCTATCTACCTTATCATTTCGGATCACATTTTTCTCCTTGAAAATAAATGTGGGGCAGGTCGCAGAATGCACTGTCCCCCAAAGAAATCATATTTCACGCGGTTGAAGTAATTAACGGATCTACCCCTAAGTCAATGCATCTCGGCCCCCAGATCACGGGATGAAATGCATCGCTTTTGTCCTTTAATCTCGAGAGTCAAAGTACACACCACGTGTCGTGAACGAGGTCTGTGATCAAATTTAGTGAACGATGCCTCATGTATCCATCAAGTACCTGTCCTGGCCCCGAAGAAATCATATCACTCGGAAAGTAATTGACTTGGAACCCGTCAATCAATGTGTCTTGGCCTTTATATCATGGGGCGAAATGCATCCCTTTATCATTTTATCTTTTGTGAGTCAAAACGCAACACATAATGAGGTTCATGATCAAATTTGGTGAACATTGCCTCATGCATCCGTCCGGTAAAGATGTCTATGATTGAATTTGGACAGGTGGAGTAGCCAATCTCAGGGGTACAAGGAACTTCATCCAAAGCTCATAAGATAACTACATCTCATACTATTATTTGGTCTAGACTTCATTACATTATTTGCCACAGACACATACTTACATGATTCAAACAACTAAGTAAGCCAATTTGTGTTGTTTACAAAAGCAAATCTTTGATATTCGTCGGCACAACTCTTGATGATTGCTCACCACTTCCACTTAGTTTCTCTTGTCGAATATTTTGATGACTTTAATAATATGGCTTTACTTTACGGATATATGGCTAATGGTAATTTACAGCAACACCTATTAGTATCAGATAAGAACTTCCCGAGCTTTACTCTAATGGTTTTTGCAGTAATGTGACTAGACTTTTTGGTCTTCTGCATCGATAAGGCCATAATAATAGTATGAAATATATAATATTCTCAAAGTCTAGATATAAGAGGATTTGTTGAACATATCCATTTGATAGGAAGGTAAACCATCAATATCTACTCAAATGCATCTCTATGTATAAGAAAAACTTAACCATGTGTTCCTATGGTGATCCTAACTAATGTAAACAAAAATCACTTAGTGGAAACAAGATTCTTTTGACTAGCCACAAGTGTCATAATTTTAGTATAGTGCTCATTTGAGGGTCATAATTTTCTTTTTTATCACTTGAGTGCCATGACTCTAAAAAATATTTACTTGAGTATCATAACTTTTCAATCGATTACTTGAGCGTCATAGCTTTTTAAAAATGTTCATCAAGTTCCAAGAATTCGACGTGGCATGGCAATTGTGGTAGACGTTTTTAAGAAGTTATAGTACTCAACTAAAAAGTCATATAACACTCAAATAATCAAATAAAAAAAGAAAATGAAATTATGGTACTCAAGTAAGTGCCATACTAAAAATGATGACACTTATGAAGTCATTTTTCCCTTCTAAGTAAGCATGGTAGGGACGGTGAGACAAATGCTTATCACTTGCTAATCATTGCCGTCTACACAAGGAAAGTTCAGAGTTTTTAGAGAGGATGAAATTGTGCATCATAAGAAACCACGTACTTATTTTTGATCTCTTCGCATTTGAGTTCAATTTCATATTGGATATTCTTGGAAAAAAAGGAGAAGTAGGCTGCGCTTTGCAGGAGACAATCCAAACGATCTTGACGTGGTATGAGAGGCTACAAGTTGCAGTGGGCAAGTGGTAATTAGCAGCAATGCCAGAAAGTTGCTACAATAGTTTGTCTTCCTTTCTTTTTTGGCATCCTAGCAACTCCCATGTATGCAGGATTCCACTACTTATGTAATTTTACAAGCCACCTATTATCCATAGAGACCCAAAGACTACCAACATGTTATTGAACGAAACTATGCAAGCCAAAATTGCCTACTTTGAGCTGTCAAAAGTTTTTGCAGCCAAAAATGACTCATACAATCAGACCCATTAATGCTGGCACACCCGGCTACCTCGATCCCAAGTACGGATTGAACATTAAACACTTCTGCAAAGGCTTAAAATGTTATTCTCAATAAGCTTTGAAACACCTTGAAGCCTTTACCCTTCACTTGATACATTGTTTCTAATAGAGTTCTTTCGAAATATCGTTTCCAGTGAAAGCAACATAGTGAGTTATGGATTCTCCCGTTAGTCATGCATAACCAAATAAATTTTCTTGAGAAACTACTTTTTTTTTTTCAAAGAATGATATTGAATAGTAGAGATAGCAAAATTAACCTTAAGAGATGACAAGCGAAGTGTTTGAACCATGGTAAGCTTCGTTGATACCAATGGTATGTTTGGAGGTGTTGCCAATGATATAGACGTAGCAATGAAATTTTACATTAAATTCTTGTCGACTCTGAAAACATCATTGTCTATTGGTCATGCCAAATGTGGAAAATGTGAGCCATAACTCATCCTCTTAGAAATTACTCTTCCTTCTCATAATTTATCGTATAGTTTTTTCATGGTAGATGCTTGTAGTGGGAAAAAAAAGTTAATTTCACTTGTGAATTGTAATAATGATGCATGTAAAATAATTAGCACAAAACATGATATATTGTCTCGAATTTATCAATGGTAGATATCTCATCAGTCAAAAGCTGTCTACTGACGTTTGTTTTAGTACTTGGACTTTGATACATTTGCGGACGAAGACCTAGCTGCAAGTCTTGGTCTTCTTGTATTGTAGCCACGACTCGGTCAATAAAAACTGAAGTAAATTCAGGGGCTGACTCCAGTCACCAAAAGAGGAGACTTGGCAAGGCAGGGGTGGAAAATGGTGAGATGGGATCAAGCGGCTTCATTAATATGGCCACTCTGGGGCTTGGCTGTGATAGGCTCCCCTTGCAAGGCAAATATGGAAATTCAAGTCCCACATCTGAAATGTGAGATCCCGTGACGTATTCATAAGATCCAATGGCGGATCCTACGAGGGACAAATAAGCCTAGGTTTCTTTTTTCCTTTTCCTGAACAATATATGGGGTGACCGGACCTTCCGTGAGCCACGCTTTCTATCTCTGTAGTTTCTCTTTCAAACTCCCGTGTCCTCCAAGCTTTGTGGCTGAAGACATAAATCTAATCTTTAGCCGAAGTTGTAACTGTGTCATCCGCCAATAAGTGAACTGCCGCCATACTAAATAAGTAGTGTCAGAGATATACACCCAATCACGATGATCCAATTCAAACTTGTAATGTCCTCATCACATGTTTGATAACAGCATCCTCAGCAAGCTTAAGAAGATAGATAATTTCATCCTCGACTGTGTGATGACGTATCCCTTCATTGCTCCTTGCTCTACCTTAATCTTTTGCTTGTAGATCTATGGTAGAGACCTTTTAGGCAAGGTATCTCAATCGTCATATGACTTTTAGGTCTAAATTTTCTTGTATGAGATGCTTCATTAAGAGCACTCTTGCTCCTTATGACTGATGTAATTCTATGTTAGAAAATGTTGATTTAGAACCGTGGCTGGATCCTACAAGTTCAACAGTGACCAAACAATCCGTAATTACACCACAGACGCTTGGAGAATCGAGCCAGTCGTACTGCCATAAATTTGGAGTACGTATTGCACTGTTAAAGTCGAGCTTAATGGCCTTCTTGCATAATCCCACTCTACTAGGAGCATGAAGGGGTTAGGGGAACAAAGAGAATGGTTAATTCGTAAAATTAAGTTCCCATATTACCGTATTTTGTTGAATTAAAATACAATGTGGAGTTAGTAATATTTATTTTCATATTATTAAAATATGTCTTGAATTTGAACCATCTATACAATACTCAATCTAAATAAATGAGACTGGCTGACCATGTGATTTTGCGAGACTTCTTCTTCAATCCAGCTGCACATGATTACATTTATGTTCAGCTGCAATTGTGAGGAGAAGAAGAATACGAATTGCTTTCATTAAAGATCGTGGTTGATCACATGTGACTTTGTGATCCTTGGTCGAATAAGAATATAGAAAGAAAGGGACAACATAAATGAAGAGAGAAAGGAGTCGCAAGAAGACTTGGCCGAAGTAGAAAATCGTGGGCTTCGTTTGTCATCTTTCATTTATTGAATGGGTCAAAGAAAGGAAAGAAGGGTCTGTATATGTGCATTTTCTTCCCTCCATTAATGCATGCACATGCATGAAAACTGGAGGGAGATTTGTCTTGCGGGTGCCGTTGAGTCCATTTTTCTGTCTCGTTCTTTCTCTTTAAGAGAGAGAGACGCGTCCAACAAAGTGTGCGCCTAGTACTTGTTGGCCGAGAGAACTGAGTCTGCCCAGAGGAGTGTGCTGAGAGTTCTTATTGTGAGGGTATGCTTGTTGTAATTGCACTAGAATAATTTAGCCAATTAAATTCTTATGAGTAGAATTTGTTTAATTCCTTGAGTGAGATTTCACTAGAAATTATGAAGGGCTAAGCACTCCATGAGTATTGGTATAATTGAGAAATGAGAAACACCAAGAGAATATTTTAGTAACTCAAGTAATTGTAATCTCTATTATATTACTCATTTTTATAATGAAATTCCGTGTTGTTCTCCTCCTCGTGAATATAGGTTCCAATATTCGATCGAAATACGTAAATCCAGTATTGAATTTCCTTTCCTTGTTTTCGACTATTTTACCAATTTGCTTGATCATTGCTAAAGCCTGACAATTATACTATATATTCACAATTCTAAGGAACTCCTGTCGTTAAAACTACCTTTGTCGAGCTTTTGAATTGCATCGTTCCTGTTACTAGTGTTAGTTTATTGAATCCATTAACAATCTAATAAAAGTTGGCTACAATGATTATCTCTCCCATAAAAAGAATTAGAAGGATTTCAATTGTAAATGAACAAAAAGAGCAGGAACTGACTGCAAATACACTCCTTAACTAAAGTGTTAGTTGCAATGTCACCCTCATTGTTCATATTTGAGGCATAATCTTTCGACAATAGCCTATCGTCTTGTGAGATTTGTGACTTAAGCTGTTAGATGAAAGTATGATTTAATATTTAAATATTCTATCACTCTCTCTTACATGTAGGTTGGACTTTAACTTTTGCTTAAAGTGTGGAAATATGCAATTAAGGAGGCAAATAAGGGCCTGAAAAATTCGAACTTAGAAACTTTTAGCTTAAATACCTTGTGAGATTTTGTAGGACTACTGTCAATTATTCTAAAAGTTTAAGCTATTAAATGAAGACATGATCTGATATTTATATATTCTATCAGTATTATATAATCACTTTACCCCATTTTTATTGCATAACTATGTCTTACCTCTGTGCTGAATGAGCATTTTCGGGGCTTTTTTCCAATAGTGTAAACATGAAACAATGTACGTGTAAGGTGATGGACGCATGATGGACGCATGGCAAGTGAAGGTGATTGGTCTCGGTTGATACCAATAGTTTGTGTGGTGGTGGATCCAAAATGGTATAGAGGTAGCAATGAAATTTTGAAGCTAGAAATTCTTGCCAACCACGAATATATCATCGTGGATCAATGGTTTCTGGGCATACCAGATGCTGAGAATACGAGCCAAACTCATCCTTCCTAAATTTACCGGATCGACCATTATGGCGGATGCCTCTAGCTGATAAAAAGAAGAAGATAATTTCAAAGATGTATTGTAATAATGATATGTGTCAAAGAAATTAGTGCGTGACATGATCTATCGTTTTTGAGTTTTCCAATGGTCAATATGCCATCAATCAAAAGCTGTCTATTAACATTGATAATGGTCCTTAGACTTGGACACTCACGCGGACGAAGGCCCAGCGGCAAGTCTTGGTCTTCTTGTATTGTAGCCATTACTCAGTCAACTATGAACTGAAGATGGGGTCGGGTATCCTCTAGAAGATGTATTAGAATAAGATATATGATTTGATTCTGATTGACCGGGTCATTGATTAGGGTCCTTAGACTTGGACACTCACGCGGACGAAGGCCCAGCGGCAAGTCCTGGTCTTCTTGTATTGTAGCCATTACTCAGTCAACTATGAAGGTATCCTCTAGAAGATGTATTAGAATAAAATATATGATTTGATTCTGATTAACTGGCCAGAGTCTAATTTCCAATAATTATCGTCAGAATATGAGTCAATCATGTATATGGCTTCCAAAATCAATATAATTACGTTAGGATTCATGTTGAGTTGCATTCAAATTTATGAAAGTTATGATCATGTTGTCTAGATATATCAAACTCTTAATTACCGTAACTGGTGGAAACTTTTTTTCCTATATGAATATAAAGGGCACAAAAGAAAAATGAGGATACGAAATACTTAGTAGTGTTGGGGAGAACTGGGTAATAATTCACCAAGAACTTAACTTAATCCAGGATCAATTTCTCTCCCGATACTAAACCAAACAAAATCAACTTAACCATAGCAACAATTAACCGATTAAACCTCGCAATGAGCAATATAAAACCAAATTGATAAGGAAACAAAGCCAACGACACCACCAAGGATTTAACTTGGAAATCCAATATGGGAAAAATCATGGGCCCTCCACAAACTTCCATTAATCACTAAGAATAATATGATACACAATATGTTCTTCTCTAGTCACACCCTAGAAACTCAACATCAATAATATAACCATATTTTCTCACCAGAAAAGTAGATTAATATAAACAGAGTAAGAAAACTCTAACCATGATTGGAGAATTTGGAGGAGAAGTTGAACAAACAAAACCGATCAAGTCGTAACCCTCAATCTCATAAGTAATATACTCAAATTCAAGTTAGTCTTGTCGACGTTTGGCCTTCAAATCAGTACCACAAAATCTCAGCCCTCTCTTATTCTTTCTCCCCTGCTCGGTAAGCTCTCTTCGGTGGAACACTTTCTGTTCTTTGCCTCCACTTCTCAGGCACATGGGCTCACACGCACGAAGCCTTCTTTCTTTCTTTATGACTTGTTGAACGCGCCGCGCCCGCCCCCCCCAACCAATGTCGTTCTCTTGTTTTGTGCTTGCTGTGCTCCACATGAAGGTGGACCCAGCCAACAGGTAGCAATGAAAAGTAGTGGACCATAGCCACTAAGACGATGTATGGAGAGCTCGTGATATTAATATACTGCGTGGAGGCATGTCTTCCTCGCACTTCTCTCTTCGACCATCTCCACTGCTCTCGATCACATGGGAAG
Source organism: Corymbia calophylla (assembly GCA_014182845.1). Taxonomy (NCBI): domain Eukaryota; kingdom Viridiplantae; phylum Streptophyta; class Magnoliopsida; order Myrtales; family Myrtaceae; genus Corymbia; species Corymbia calophylla. The sequence continues at coordinate 20,978,450 of CM024701.1, read as the reverse complement.
ATCAACTGCAGCTTTCTCGTTTTCTCTGCTTGCTTCCTTAGCTTTAGGATTTGTCCTTGGGGTTCAAGCCCAACAAAATCCAGGTATCTCTCTCTCTCTCTCTCTCTCTCTCTCTCTCTCTCTCTCTCTCTCTCTTGTCCATGTTGAGCGAAGTTTGTATTTTACGCGTGATAAGAACATGACAAGATTGAATGTTGACAAAATATCGACTCGCTCGATATATCAGATATCATACTTGGGATTCGCAGTCTGAAAAATAGTTAATAAGTTCAGAAAAGCGCGCATGCACTAAGGATTTTTGGCATGAGTATTTACTAAATCTGTAAATGGCCTGCTATGTCAGCATGCAGTGCTTGGGAAAAAAAGGGGAGAAAAGGGAGGGGCAAGAAAATTTACCGTCTCGACCCCAATTTTCTTCTGTCCTTTCTCCCAAACACAGCGTGATAATTTCCTGTCTTGTGTTTAATGCTTCGTAAAATGTTATTTTCCCCATCAATGACGTCAAGAAATCTTGGCAATTTTATTGTCTATATCCATCCATTAGTCATGAGCTTTTAATGAAACAAAGTTGTCTTTTTTATATTCATTCTCATTTGATCTTGCGTCATATCGCCTGTACCTTAGCGAATTTATTCCAATGGTCCAACAAGAAAAGCCACGAACCTGTTTCATCGAGTGTTTTTTTTTCCCCCTCTGAACTTACAAGGTTTTATCAGCATCGATTGTGGAGCAAGTAATGCATACATCGAAGAGAAAAACAGCATAGCATATGAAACGGACGAAGGGTTCATAGACTCTGGAAAGAACATGCAGGTATCCACAGAGGTCATTTATCAAAATGTTCTACAGTTGGCGAAAAATTTGAGGAGTTTTTCAAATGGAACAAGGAACTGTTACACTTTAAGACCAGATCAAGGCAAGAACAACACCTATTTGATTAGGGCATCATTTTGGTATGGGAACTATGATGGGAAGAATCAGACTCCTTCATTCGACCTATACATTGATGTTAATTATTGGACTACGGTGAGCAACTGGAAGTATATTTATGAAGAAATCATGTATGTGTCCCAAGCAAATGATATACAAGTGTGTCTTGTGAACACTGGCAACGGAGTGCCCTTCATTTCGGCATTAGAACTCAGACCTCTTGATGATGATATATATCAATTGGGATCTGGAGCCTTGCAACTCAATTGGCGTCACGACATCGGATTAAGCTTAAAGTATTATATCAGGTAATCAATAGAATTTTGAAATACAAATGTAAGCTGACCATAGTAAATAGCAAGATTAAGTCTCTTCTAGCAATTTTACCATTTTGCAAACTATTGAAGGCATGAATATCAAATTCAACCAGTAAGATAAGGCTAATTAAATTGTTAACAAGTTAAAAAGTGTGAAGAAGACCAAAAGGGCCACTAAATTAGGATATATTACAGTACCCAAGACAAAATTGAAAAAGACACAAACGGCCATGAAAAATCAACAAATTATAAAACAAAAATAAATACAAATAATCAAGAAAGATTATTGAAAAAAAAAGTCTAAAAGTGAAACTAAAATCACTAAATGATTGAAAAAACGTAAAGGGAAACAGAATGGCCATTAGGTCCAGGAAAAACTAGAAAACAATTATTTGAAGTATTGAAATGTAATCTAAGTAACACTTGTAATTTCGCATATATAAAACACCTAAGTTAATCCATTGATAGATAAAATTATAATTCAGAACTTTACTAAAACATCATAAATTGAAATTTCTGTAATATGAGAAAATTCACTTATTATAGGTAGATTGTCATGTCAACAAATGTAATTGCATTCCGTTCTATGTTCTGCTAGGCATGCATGATTCTAATTTTTCTTATTTAGTCACATACCAATCTAATGAAGTGAGTTAGGGTAATTCGTACGGTTTTAATGTCTAAATTCAAATGAATTGTTTTTCATAGCATGGGGTTTGCCAGTTACTAGTTTTTGTAATGTTTAGCTTCTTTCAATCAGCGATCACAGGTATTTCTATATCTATACAATTACATAAAATAAAGAGAACTTCATAATTTAAATGGATCGCAATCCTTTTTCTTGAAATTATATATAGTATTTTCTATAGATAAACAGATCTATAAATTAACAATTCTATTTTATCTCTTGCATATTTCAAATTTAAAATTTAAACCTTCTCTATCTTATAAAAAAAAAACTTATAAAAATGTTCAAATGTTGGAACAGTAGAATTTCATATTATTTATATGTTAACGCAATACTTTTTTAAGCTTAAATATCTATATAACTTTTTATTAGAAAGATGAATAATATTTTGCGCAAAGTGCAGATTATGTCTATTATAATAAAACTCAATGTCTACTTATGAAGATAGAGCTCGATGTCTCAGTAAGTGTTTTTACTAATTTAAGATATTTTAACTAGTGTCAATAGGATACTTGCTAACAAATTATATATATATATAGATATATATATCTGAAGTTTGGTGGTAACACTCATTTGACATAAAATACATGATTAATTATTATTGCTAATTTGAAGTTCCCTCTAGGAAATATTCCAACACTAGATAAGGTAAGTCCCAACTCCGTTCAGAAAAAAGAACACGTCTGACCAAAAGATTCCATCTAGGAAATGCTTCAGACCGATAAATTTTTAGTTAAATTACGTATATTGAACTATATGAAACTGATGTATTGCATATACAAACAACGTGTTCCAAGTCCGTGGCATTTGCATGTCCATATGAATTGACATTTGCTAGTCGCTCAGTCAAATTCTTTATATTTTGCTCTCAAACTATTGTCGGAATGCTGCAAATAGGCACCCTGTCGATGTTTACGATCGGATCTGGCCAGCTCTAAACTATGATTTCTGGTTCATACTGAACACCACATCTGCCATTGATTTATCCGGGGATAATGATGCATATAAGTACAAGATTCCCGGGGAAGTTCTTCAGACAGCTCAAAGCTCAATGAATGCCAGTTCTCCCATGAATTTAAAGTGGACACCTTCAATCTCCACAAAGAAGTGGATTGTGTATTTTTATTTCGTGGAGATTGAGAGACTGCCGGATGGCCTGCAGAGGGAGTTCACAATTTCCATCAATGATAATCAATTCAAGAAGACGGTGAGCCTCGAATACTTAAAACCAGTGGTTGTAATTTCCACTCCTGTCACCGGGTCACTCATCTCCTTCTCAATTGAATCGACAAATAAGTCTGGACATCCACCAATCCTCAATGCCGTGGAGTACTATACCATTGGCGATCTTCCAAATGTGCCCACAGCACAAGACGATGGTATGCTTTTAGTCTTCTGCATAATTTGTTGTCTACACACACTTTGTACAGTTGTACCACAATTGACTTCATTAATAATTAGATAGATTATTCCATTGGCAATAAGTAAGATTTAGGAATCCCATGCTAGATATACTAGTCTCCACTGTGCGTCTTATGTTATTCGTGAACTCTAATCAATAGTTGCTTCGTTGGGACCAATAGATGTGGCTAAGTATTTCTCCGCTATCTGCTTAATTCCCTGCTTTGGCTACTTTTTGCTTGGTAATTGCTGGAAAGTGTCTTCAAGTTGAAGAGCTGAAAAGTTACAAGTCTTTCGAAAGTTGAAAATCTCATATTTGATAGCAAACACTTTTTTTCATCTCTATCCTTCCCTTTGGATAATAGAGCTTTTGTGTGATTCAAACCACAGTGAAAGCTATCAATACTATCAAGGCAACATATCACATCAAGAGAGAAAGTTGGCAAGGTGATCCATGTGTACCAAGCAATTTCACATGGGAAGGTTTAAATTGTAGCTATGGAAATCCTCCAAAAATTATATCGCTGTGAGTCCCCCCAACACTGTTTCATTGATAATACTGGTTTTTTTTGTGTGAAACTTAGGAAGAATATTTATTTGTCATGAAAATGAGAAGTTTTTTGCATCCATGAGAAAGATCATTAGGATGAATGCAAAAGTTGCATTCTCAGATTGATTGAGAACTCTATCAAGCTTTTGTCAAGTTCTAGGGGGGCATAATGGGAACTCCAAAGCTTTAAAAGGGGCAGCTTGTGACTCCCTAAGCCTCACATGGTATTGGACAGAGCTCACAAACTAATCCTTAAGTTGACACCCACCCAAAAAGTCACCATCTTTAGTATTTTTTTTTTGGGGGGGGTTTGCTCCGTATGGATGGGTGGGTAATGGCAAGTTATATACCGATTGGCAATAAATGCGCCCTCCTTCTCCGATGTACAGTTATGTTGTTTGTGCAGCTTCTTTCACCATTAGCCTACTTTTCCAATTTAGGCAAGTCTTCCAAATTGCATCATTTATGAGCAAGTATTAGGTCCCCGTAAATAATCTTTTAGCTACTCTCGGCCGATAATAACAATAAAATATAGAACAAGGAGTTAGGAAGTCCCATGCAAGGAATGAGATTGAAGATTGTGAGCGGTCTTCTTAAAACATTTATACCAGGAGAACCTGAATTGTTTTCATTCTAAATAATTGATTGCACATTATTTTTTTTTTATCGTACCAAAAAATTCTGCCTTTATGAAGATGGCTATGACGGGATCCTTTATTTTGATCTATTTCGGCCAGGAAATTGAGCTCAAGCAATTTGACGGGTGACATAGTCTCATCACTTTCGCATCTATCAAGATTGGAATACTTGTAAGTATTACTTTAGTTGAATTAGTAGTATCTGCACGTCACTCATGATTAAGCACCTTTGAGAGTCAACTTATGATTGAATGATTAAAAAAATGTTCTAGGAGATATAGGCTGTTGAAATATTGCCCTATTGTGTTGAAACATCCTGCTTTTGGTTATGGAGCTTGTTAATTTAGGTATTCTAAACTTGGTCTTTTGCCAGAGATTTATCCAACAATCAACTTACAGGAGCAATACCAGAAACTCTGGTAGAATTACCACATCTTAGATTTCTGTAAGTTAATGTGTCTAAGTGAAGCAGCAAAGGGTTTGAAGTGGACAAACCTCTAATCATGGATACATTTGCAGAAATTTAAGTGGAAACAACCTGACTGGGTCGGTTCCTGAAGTTCTTAAGAAAAGGGTAATGGACAAGACTTTAAACATAAGGTGCTCTCTCTCTCTCTCTCTCTCTCTCTCTCTGAGTCGCATGTGACTTTTACACGGTGGAAGGACTCAGCATGTTTTCCTTTGAAAGCAAATAAGAAGGCCAACTTGTGATCAGCATTTGGCAATGTAGATAGGACTTTAAGTTCAGCTCCTTCATTCTTTGTGGCAGTTTGACAGGAAATGTGGCTCTTTGCCTAGCTGATCCTTGCCCGCAGAAGAAGAAAAAACGTGACATCCTCATTCCAGTTGTTGCGTCAGTTTCAGGCTTCTTTGTAATTCTCTTTGGTGCTTTAGCTCTAGTTTGGTTAAGTAAACGGAGACAAATAGCAGGTAAATTTTCTTACTTATCCTGTTCACACAATCTACACTACATTTGACAATAATCTTCAATTTGCTTCTCCCCTGTTACAGCTTTATCCGTAATAGTGTCTATTCTGGGATAACTTAGTTGAGAGTATTCAACTCAGCAACTTGCTATATCCTCAGCCACCCTAAATTTTACAATCTCATCGACATTGCAATTGGGAAAAAAGAGGATGGTCACATCAACATCGCTAAGAGAATGTGCATTATTCAGCTTAACTTCTTGACGATAAAATTTCTTCTTCTTTTTCCAAAAGTAACCAGCTATGCATGGGAAGGATTTATAACAACTTGAGAGTACCGCTTTTCCTTAATATTCCAATGCTCTTTTAAAGAAAATTTGATTATGCAATCTCAAATTTATCGTTTTTATTGTGCAAAATCTGTATATTAGCATATTGGTGGCAGCTGACAGAGAATCCCTTGCCAGATCCTTTGATTTTTGGTCCTCTTCTTCATCAATATAGCTCTTGAAATAGGATCAGAAAAACCCTCCCTACATGTTTTAATCATTGACGATACAGTTGGAGTTATGTTCCTTGAAAGTCTACCAGCCAGAGTGGTAGTCACAGTACTCATAGGAACCTTTTTGGTACAGAATCTAGTAAAAGGACGCTGAGATTAAAGAATCGACCTTTTAAGCATGGAGAGGTTTCAAGAATCACTGGGAATTTTAGACGAGTGATTGGTGAAGGTGGATTTGGAAAGGTATATCTAGGTACTTTGGATAACGGCACTATAGTTGCAGTGAAGATGCTCTCTGAATCATCAAAGCAAGGGTACAAGGAATTTCAAGCAGAGGTTAGATTGCATGATGCATTCACCTTTCCTGCTAGATTCAACTTATGCTCACTTATACAGATGCATGTTCAGAAACTTCTCCTTAGACTATTGTCCGTATACATTATGATAATGCAAACTCGTGATAACGCAGGCACAACTGTTAATGATTGTTCACCACGGAAACTTGGTTTCTCTTTTGGGATATTGTGATGATTCCAAGCTCATGGCATTAATATATGAATACATGGCTAATGGAAATTTAAGGCAACATTTATCAGGTGTGTGTTTATGTTCTGTTGTATTATTTTTTTTTGTAAATAATCCCGAAAACTCTATTTCTTGCTCATATTTAAAGTTAAGATGCAACCAACAGAGGACCATCTGAAAGTATTGAAATGGAGTAAGAGACTCCAAATAGCTGTGGATGCAGCACAAGGTACATGAATGAGATATCCACAATTGTAGGTTTTCTTCCTATCATTGTTTTGGCATTGTTGACACGGTTTTTGCAAGGATTTTAGGTTTGGATTATTTGCATAATGGTTGCAAGCCACCCATCATCCACAGAGACTTGAAGACTACTAACATCTTGTTGAATGAAGATTTCCAAGCTAAAATAGCTGATTTTGGCCTGTCGAGAGCTTTTGCTACTGAAAATGACTCTTATGTGTCAACTTGTCCTGCGGGCACTCCTGGCTACCTCGACCCCGAGTAATGGCTAAAACTCAATATTATCAATCCGGTTTAGTTCAGGATCTCTATTTGCATAGAAATATTGGCATTGCCCAAGATTTCATATTTGATTTAAAGATCTGTTTTTTTTTTTCCCCAGGTTTCAATCTTCAGGAAATTTGAACAAGAAGAGTGATGTTTATAGTTTCGGAATCGTGCTCTTTGAGTTAATCACGGGCCGACCTGCAATAATGAGAAGCCGGGATGGCAGTGCTAGCATGCACATACTTGAATGGTTAAGTCCTATTGTTGAAAGAGGCGATATACAGAGCATTATGGATCCAAGATTGCAGGGAGAATTTGACATCAACTCGGCTTGGAAAGCAGTGGAGATTGCTATGTCTTGTACGCGACCAACGGCGATCCAAAGGCCAGATATAAATCACGCATTGGTAGAGCTGAAGGAGTCTTTGAGGAGCACTTCAAGTGGTTCTTTTAAAATGACCTCCCTCGAGCTCCATTCTGACAATGCCCCATCGGCAAGATAGGAGAACTTTTCCAATTCGAAAGGCTATTTTCCTTTTAGGTAAAACATTAACGTTTGTCGGCAAATTTGTAATTTTTTTTATTGGATTGCATCATCCATTTCCCTTTTCTTTTCTATGATTGAATCTTCAAATGTCGCTTTATAACAACAATATCATTTCGTCCTTTGCTGCTACTTTCTCCATTAATAATGTCATTCATGGCATTCATAATACTGCAAAATTAGGAATTCCATGTTGAGTCTGGGGGAGGTGATTCAGAGGTTGGGTGCAAGGATCCGAGCCTATCACTGTGTAATATTACTTGCTTTAGGTCGAGGCCCGCACAGTTTTGTTCCTCTAGGCTTCACCCAGAAAACATGTATATACAGAATAGGGAACCCAAGTGCTTATCAACTAGCCCAAGATTCCCCTAAGCGATGTGGGACAAAAGACACGCCCCTCCCTACGCATGTCTGGGGACTTCGCCCTGCGCACCGCCGCCTGACGCCAATTTCCTCTTTCCTCATCAAATCAATACAAGCATGGCCGTGCACACATATCAAAATATCGCAACTTTCAGCACGCAATCACACAAGTCTACATAATTCTCAAGATATATGTATTTCAATAAACAATCGCATACCCCATTATTTAATCATAGCCAATTATTCCCATAACTAACTGACTATAACGAAATAATTATAAACTCCCATGATTCTCATAATCCATCTTAATATCCAGGAAAATACTTCAGTTAATTATCCCGATAATTAATTGGCTTTCACACAAAATATTCATAACTAATTATCATTTCCATAAATAATTACTTAACAAAAGTAATTGACTTCCATAAAATATTCCATGAATATTTAAAGTCTAAATCATACCATTATAAATAACTACTAACCTTTCATCAATAAGCAATAACCAAATAGGTATAAATATTGCTCAATTCAATCAATTCTCCCCAAGTGATCATAATCAATTATTTCTCCAAAATAATTAATTATCCCAAAATATCAATAATTCGAAATTAATTAATATGATACATAATTAATTAATTTCCACAAAAATATAATATTCCCATCAATAAATAATTTCCATAAAATAATATAATTATAATTAATTGTTTCTCCAAAATAATTAATCATAAATAATTCCTACTAATTCTTCCTTAACCAAATTAATTAACCAAAAATAGGATTAGTACTATAAAACAATGCTAATTAACCATTTTCCGATTTAATTAGCAATAAGCATTATTAAGCTACCATTAGTTTATAAAATAATTTTTTCAAATTTTATTTTCTTTCTTAAATTACAATATTCATTTTCCTTTTTTTTGAGAATTTTTGGAAAAATGCCAAAATTGTTATTTGATATTCTCATTTTGAGACTTTTTTTCGTATCGTGGACGGTTTTTACCAATAACCATTAACAATCTTGTGGGACAAATAATTCCTTAAAAATAATATATTTACACATGAAAGGTAGATTCTATTTTTCTCAATTATCTTATCTAACCAATACTGCTACAACACCGTCAGGAACTTCACGTCGAACATCACCTATGCAGCGAACGGCAATGCATGCCGAGCTGTCTCTGCTCCAACATGGCTGCGCATGATGGGTTCAATGCCACAAGCATGGGCAAGAACCCAAACACCATCTACGCCATCACTTTCTGCCAAGGGGATACTTCAGCAGTTATCTATTGGGAAAAAGAACGATGTTCGACGAAAAGGCCCAGATAATTTTCCTACTACTATTTTTATGAAAATTAAATAAGATAAAATATTGAATGAAAATGGTAAAAATGAATAGTAAATAACACCAGAATTTTAACGTAAAAAACCCTTCAAGGCGAAGGGAAAAATCACAGGATTGTAGTCTTCTTCAAACTTCCGCTATGATAAATAATATGATACGACTTCATCCTAAGGTGGATCTCTCACTATTTTCAATTTGTAATTCTAAACCTTTCGCAAACTAGATCACTTAAAGATAACTCTCTTGGAAGAAGGATTATTTCTTCCGCTACGCTGCTCTAATCTTCATGCTTTTTATATATTCATCTCCGTTGAGGAGGACTCCTATTTATGGGAGCAAATGCAATCCTTTGGAATTGTTTGATATGAAAATCACATTGATTTATCTCCTGATCTATCATGATTTTCTAGACGTGGGAAGATCACTTTGATTTGTTGCTTGATCTCTCTTAATTTTCTGGATGTGGAAGATCATGTTGATTTTTCTCCCAATTTCTCTTGATTTTCTTTTCTTCTCTCCTTTTTTTATTCTTTTACACACTTACTACTACACATATTCTACTACAGATATACATAATTGCATTGGCCTCTCCAATTAGGTGTGATCTACTCAACAATATCTGCGGGAGCTGCGTGAGCTCCGCGATCCAAGATTTGGTCGTGAAGTGCCCGAGCCAGAAGGCCGCTTACTCCGATCTCTGGCATACTGCAAACGCATCCCACCGTTCATGCTCTGAAGATGATTTTTGCTCGAGGTGAAAAGTTATTTTTTAATTGAAAGTAGCAAGAGTTTCTCATTATTTTTCTTTTTTATTCTTTAGGAGGCACGAATTCAATGATTTATTTATACAGAGAGTAATGAGCTTCATGAACCAGCTAAATATAGATATGTACACGGTATAGTTTGTTGTAGTTTTGGATGTCAAGCCAAATCCAGGGTAAAGAAACCCCAAGTACTGCAACTTAATATGGAGTACTCATAAATGGAAAAACTTCTAAAAGGTATACTTAAGTGCCATTTTTTCTTTAAAAAAAAAATTGGACACTTAAGTTGGCACTAGGCATAAGTAACCCTAAAGTGTCAAAACTTGGCATGATGGGACACTTAAGTGCAAAAAGTTATAAAATATACACTTAAGTGTCAAAATTGAAGCCAAAATGATCAGTTAAATGCCAACGGCGAAAAATTTCGGCCAAACTGCCACGTGTCCATTTTTCGGCGAATTTATTTGTTGACGGAGCATTTTTTTTCAAAATAAAAAATCCATGTGGCAATTTTAATAAAAAAAATTTCCATGTCGATTAAAAAAACATTTAAAATAGATTTTATTTATAAAAAAAAAAAAGAGAGGAAGGAGATCCGGCGAGGGCTGCACAGCCCTCGTCGCCGTCGCCCTACCATCGCCGGGAAGGGCTAGCGATGGTGGGCGAGGCTCGGCCGGGTCGCCGAGCCCCGATCGACTGCGGCGAGGGCTTGCGGGCCCTCGCCCAAATCTGGGGCGAGGGTTGCAACCCTCCCCTAGATCCGACGAGGGTCGCCGGCCCTTGCCCAACCAAGCCAAGGGCCGCCGCCGCCCGGTTAGGGCCCCGGATCTGGGCGAGGGCCCGCAGCCCTCGCCACAAGTCCGCCGGGGTCGTTGGCCATTGGCCGAGGCCTCGATGACCCCGGCCGACCCGCCCACTATCGGTGGCCCTTCCCGACAATGATGGGGCGGCGACGGTGGCGGCGGCAAGGGCTGCACCCCTCGCCGCATCCGCTTCCTCGCTTCTTCTTTTTTTTTTTTTTTTTTTTTAAATAAAATCGATTTTTATTTTTTTAAATTTGACGTGGACAATTTTTTTTATTAAAATTGCCACATGGATTTTTTATTTTGAAAAAAAAATGCTTCGTTAGCAAATAAACTAGTCGAAAAATGGATACGTGGAAGTTTGGCCGAAATTTTTCACCGTTGGCATTTATTGATCATTTTTACTTCGATTTTGGCACTTAAGTGTACATTTTGTAACTTTTGGCACTTAAGTGTCCCCGTGCCAAATTTTGGCACTTTAGGGATACTTATGCCGTTGGCACTTTGACAGGACTTTCGAAAGTCTAACGTAACGTTATTTTATTAATAAAACCAATCTATGTGGTTTGTTGGAAATCCGATGTGATTTGTCGTTGGCACTTAATATTCATTTATTTTCTTATTTTAGCACTTAAGTATACTTTTTAGAAATTTTGGTATTTGGGACGGGGGTACTTCGAGTGTTCTTATATCCAAAATCGCACCTTGACCCTCCATGGTTCGCTCATCGCCATAAAGTCAATCTACGGCTCCCAAAATCGCTCTCAATCAATTGGGTTCTCTGCATCTTTGATTGTCATTCAGGAACAAACTGAATTAGACTAGACTGGACCATTACAATTGAGTAAGTGACAAGCTGTCACAGAAGGGGTTTTCTAGTACAAAACCGATAAGTTTTATTTGCAGCGAGGAGATTTTAGTCAGGAGCGGGTGGGACCGATCCTCCTTACTACAAGTGGTCTTAGATTTTTTTGCTTTCTATTTATCTAATTAATTAATGGCTTTGCTAGAATAATCAATAGGAAATTTGTCCAAAAAGTATTAAACCTTTTACATTTTTATATATTCAGTTATAAGCTTTTCAATTTTACTAATTAAGTTATAAATCTTTTCACTTCTTATTAATTGAGTCTATCCGGCCAATTTAGGTTGGAAATTGCTAATATGGATAGCCGATGCTGACATTGCCCTTTTTTAATAATATTTTCAATTTTTTAGGATTCTTTCTTTTTCTTTTCTTTTTCTTTTTTTCTTTTTTAAAGGTTTTTAGGTTGGCCGGCAAGGGTCACCGGCCAACCCACATCGGCCACAAGTGAGGGCCGGTGACCCTCACCAGCCATAAGCGAGAGCCGACCAACCCTTGCCGGTTGTGGGTGAGGGTTGTGACACCCTCGTCGGCTAAAGCAAGGGTGCGTGAGCCCTTGCCTAAGCCCTCGCTAGATCTAGTTATGTGGGAACTCATTTTGGAAATTTTGACACTTATGTGTCCACCCGTATTAAGTTTTAGTACTTGGGATGTACTTCTTCCTCTGAGTTCCTAGATATAACTAGGAAAAGAACATAAAAAAGACAATTTGTGAATAAACTCAGATCCATCACTTTAAATTTATGTTTGATGATTAAGACCAATTTTATCTCTTTAATGAAAATAGGGATGGATTTAGTCATTCATATAGGGATGGAAATAACCACACCCTTTTAGAATTACCCTCGAAACCTGGAATAAGCATTTACAATTTCTTTTATAACTTTTTGCCATGAGTCACGGTTTGCTAAATTGCAATACCGTATCAGAACTAAGTTAACCTTTCATTATTCCATGGCATTGCTTTGATGAGAAGCAAACAAATGAATCAAAATTCAGGCTTCGATTCACATAATGGTACGTTTGCAAGAAAAAGCAACAAATCAGCTGTGATAACTATCGGCATTATCTTTCCTATTGGAGGTGTTACGGTACTATTTCTCACTTGTGATTTGCTTTGAAGAAAAGGAAAGAAGACGTATGAAGCCGTCATTGATAAAAGCAGTAAAATTGACTATTTTGCCTTATATTTCGTAAACTACTTAATGCTGTATTATTGAGCATATTATGAAACTTCTTTATTGCTCATAAGGAATCAAATATATTAATCGAAGGTACCATTACGTCTGTAATTGCGGTGCATATGGTACCCTAAATTATTACTGAAAGCCAACATACATTTGATATCATAAACAATGGATTGAAAAACCACCATCGACTTTTGTTAATAACATACGAAACTAAAATTATAAGCTTCAGGATATGCACGGGCATATATAAACGTTTCCATATATGTACCTAAAAAATGTTATATGTCATTGTAATAGAATTGAAAAATGATGCTATCATGATTTTTCATCAATTATATTTACAAGAAAAACTTACATATGTTAGTAGAAATACTTAAAGATTTTGTAGAAATGTTGAATCTAGTAATTTGATTGCATTACTAATGTACGTTATCAAATAAGAAATTACAAGAATACTATTTCATTTTTATGAACATGAAATAAAATTAATCATATGAAACAATTCCAGACATGTTGCAACAATGACTAATGTAAGAAAAGACATGAAACAAGTTCAAAATTGAAGTACTCTACCCGAGTACATCGTGGCTTATTTTGTGCGTCTATAATTTGCTTTACTCAAGAAAAATCATTTCCTTATTCCCGTAAGTTTGGCAAATATGCGAGAAACGGAAGTTTTATACAAAATCACGCAAGTAATTGTATTTTACTAATAGAAGAGCACAACGATAGAGGATGAAAATGAAGGGGGCGGCAGCTATGAGAAGGAGTCACAAGAAGTGGCTCTGGACAGATCAGACACGCCACTATAGCTGGAAATACCATTGCCCATAGATGACCCGGAATTCACATCTGTGGTGCCAGACTCTCAACCTGATCAGGATCCCGCTCAGCCCCAGGCACCTTCACAAGCGAGCCCTCCTCCCAAAAAGAAGTCTCCACCAAGCAAGTCCGCGGCTAGCAAGAAGCAGGCCGGAAAACGCAGGTAGGCGTTTTATCCTTGATCATTGTCAATAGTTTTTTGCTCATACAAATAAATACACATATATATAAATTGTGGCTTTTGGAATATACGGGGAGTTATGAACCCGATTAGGCAAGGTGAAGTGAGCCATTTTGTGCAATCCAATCACATTTATTATCTGGGTCTTATTGAAACTAAAGTCCCATAGAACTCTTTTGATCGTATCACGTCTACTATTATCCCTGGTTGGCGTTGGATTGCAAATTATGACTCCTTTGCTCGGGGCCGTATCTGGATTGGATGGAATCTAGTTTTTGTGGACTTCTCCAGTATTGTTACTACCAGCCAAATGATTCATGGCTTGATCAGAATTTTGAATACAGATGATTCTCTCTTCTTCACGGCAATCTATGGGGAGCACACGTTCGTTACACGAAGACCCCTATGGGCAAATTTAATCCGGATTAGCTCTACACTCCAGGACAGTCCCTGGATTGTAGGAGGGGACTTTAATGCTATTAGGGACCTTTCTGACCGTCAAGGTAGTCCGGACATCTAGTATCCCTCCTTTAATGAACTCTAGGATTGCTTATTCTAGGCAGAATTAGATGACTTACGGTATGTCGGGTTTCGCTACACGTGGTCAGCTTACTCAAGGGAGCATAGAAAACAAAGAAAGATTGATCGGGTCCTGGTTAATAACAAATGGACTATGACTTACTCCTTTTCCGAGGCGGCCTTCCTCCCTCCTGGCATCTCGGACCATACTCCTATATTGGTTCGGATTTTGGCTCCTCGGCATGGGAAAATACCTTTTAAGTTCTTTAATTTCTGGATGACACACCCAGAATTTGGGGAGATAGTCGCTAGAGTATGGGCTGGTCATGTCCTTGGCACTCCCATGTTCAGACTTTGCACTAGTCTAAAACATCTCAAAGGTGAGCTGAAGCTACTCAACAAAGAATCATACTCTGACATTTCCATGTGGACTTCTGTAGCCAAGCAACTCCTCTTCTCAACCCAAGAAGCGTTACTAAGAGATCCGTAGAACTTTGCCCTGGCGGAAGCTAAACAGGCTCAATTTCGAGACTATTATGATCTTCGAGCTTTGGAGGAGTCTTTCTTCAAGCAGAAGTCAAGAATCAGATGGCTGAAAGAAGGGGATCAGAATACGAGATTTTTCCACCACTCAGTGAGCCAACATCACTTGCGGAATCGTATTATCTCCATCCAAGATAACTCCGGCACAATGATCACTGAGTCGGGTGGTATCCAACGGGCGTTCATCTCTCACTTTAAAGATCTCCTGGCTTCGCTTAATTTGGACGCCAGGCCTTCAACAAATGAGATTAAGCGATTTCTTCATCGTACTCTGAACAACGAACAGGTCAGGTTCCTTGCTAGTCCTGTTACGGCCCTTGATGTTAGGAATGCCATGCTCTCTTTGGCCAGTGGCAAAGCCCCTGGTCCGGATGGGTTCAATGCCGAATTCTTTAAGAAAAATTGGGGAATAGTTGGTCCTTCAATTGAGGAGGCAATTCTGGATTTTTTTCAAACTGGACGGTTACTTAAGGAAATTAATTGCACTATCCTTGCTCTAGTCCCTAAAGTGCCTAATGCCACTTCTGTGAATGATTTTCGGCCTATAGCATGTTGCAACACCATTTATAAGTGCATCACTAAGATCATGGCCAATAGGATTGCAAACATTCTATCAGCTATTATTAGCCCTAGCCAGACGGCTTTTGTTAAGGGAAGACGTATAACAAATAATATTCTCTTGGCCCAAGAATTGTTTAGTGGATTTCAGTCGACCACATACTCCCCTAAATGTGCAATCAAAGTTGACTTTCGGAAGGCGTATGATACACTGGACTGGGATTTCCTTAAGGCTACCCTCATGGCATTTGGATTTCCTCTTCATTTTGTACATCTAATTATGGTGTGTGTTCGAACACCTAAATTCTCTATTTCAATTAATGAAGAAATGCATGGTTTCTTTAGTAGTGGAAGGGGACTTAGACAGGGTGACCCTGTCTCTCCCTATCTCTTCACTATGGCTATGGAGGTACTCTTCGGCATCCTAGAAGCTCAAGCCAGACATGCAGAATTCCGGTTTTATTGGAGGTGTAAACAAACTCGCCTAACGCACTTATTCTTCGCGGATGATGTCTTCATCTTTAGTGAGGGCAGAGACACTTTGGTTACTTGCATGAAGGAAGGTCTTGACATGTACTCCCGTTGGAGCGGACTCATCCCCAACAACAATAAAAGTGAAGTCTTCATCTCGGGTGGACCGGAGGCTACGCGGGATCAAATCCTGCAAATTTTGAATTTCAGAATGGGAGCTCTTCCCGTTAGATACTTGGGCGTCCCAATTATCACTGCAAGACTAAGTAAAGCGGATTGCAATGCCCTGGTATGTTTACTAATGGCAAGAGTCCAGTCGTGGACGCATAGACTTCTTTCTTTTGCGGGTAGGCTTCAATTGATCAAGTCCGTCCTACATGCTATACAAGTATACTGGGCATCTATTTTTTGGCTCCCGTCGTCTATTATTGCTAAGTTAGAGCAAATCTGCCGGCAATTCTTATGGAAGGGCCCAAGCCTTGGGGTAGGAGGCGCGAAGGTGTCTTGGGACAATGTGTGTCTTCCTAAGCAAGAGGGAGGACTCGGCATTCGGAAAATACGAGACAACAATAAAGCCGCCATGATGAAACATATATGGATTCTATTTACGGACAAAGAGTCTCTTTGGTGCAAGTGGATTCACTCAAATCACCTCAAAATGGTGAACTTCTAGATGGCCGATGCCCCAACCTACTGCTCATGGGCATGGCGTAAGTTGCTCAGTTTGCGGGAAGAAGTTCGACCTTATTTTAAATGGAAGATTGGAGATGGACAGTCCACATCTCTTTGGTTTGATCCTTGGTTGGAGATAGGCCTTCTCAACTCACTCTTCTCCAACAACTAAATCTACCGATCGCCTCTTCGAAGGGAAGCGGTGGTGGCGGATTTGTTTTCTATTGATGGTCACACCACACTAGAGAAATTATTGAATCTTCAGGTCACGCTCCCTAATCTATCAAGCACCTCTAATTCTTTTCAATGGAAAATGCATGCCTCTGGCCGGTTTTCTATTGCATCCGCATGGGCTACTATTAGGTTGAGAGCTACTCCGGTTCCATGGGCAGCATTTGTATGGGACAAGGCGATGGTCCCTCGTCATCAATTTCTTCTTTGGCTCATCTCCCAAAGACAACTCCCGACCCAGGTATTCCTCATGTCTTATGGTAGACTGACAGAGGCCCGGTGTGCTTTTTGCAAATTGAGACCTGATTCCATTGACCACTTTTTTTTTTATTGTCACGTTCCCAAGTCTCTGGCTACTTTTTGGGTGGCAAAATGCAACCTTCCTTGGTCCAACCGACCTTGGTTACAAAATATTCAGTGGATTAGCAATTCTCTGTCTGGCCATGGCTTTTATGTAGACATTGTCAAGTTTTCTTTTGGTACATTGTGCTATGCAATATGGAAATCCAGGAATGATCTCATATTCCGCACCCCCAACCTCTTTTTGCCGTCTATGCAAAGGCACCTCATCAAGGCGGTCCAAGACAAAGCGCTGGCTTTCAACATGGTTGCTGATACCGTAAGGAATAGAAGACTACAACGCAGTTGGGATATTGACCCTAGAATTTTTGAGTAATCCTTGTAGAGGGTTGCCTCCCTATCGCCTTTGATTTATTCTGTGTTTTTTGTGAACCCACCCCCCCCACTCTAGTGACGTGTTGTCCCATTGAGTGGCGATGGTGCCGAGTTTCACCTCTTGTACATTACTTGGTCGAAAATTATATATAATACTTACCTTTACCAAAAAAAAAAAACGATAGAGGATGGGTAAATTCGGTTGGTGCAATTCCAAATTCTTCATTTTTCGAGGTGTGATATAGAAGACCATGTCAAGCAATCTAAATCCATAAAATGTTTTTGGTCAATGAAACGATACAGATGGGTATACATCCGTTTAAATTTCTTCGCGACTTAAACTCCATCGGCAATGAAATAGGATTCCTTGAATTCCACTTTCTGATGGGAAAGTTAAGCTTGTTCATCCACCAAAAACAGTGAAGGACTAGTGTCACTACAACCCTATATTTACTTTAGTACAAGATGTCCCACAGCAGGCATATATCTCAGAAACTCAATGTCCCACAGCAGGAATATATCTCAGAAAGTCCCCAACTGCTGCTGTACAACTTGGGGTGAGCATCGAGCCCATTTCGACTTGGAAGCTAGGCAGAACCGGCTTGCTTGATTCAGTTCCAAGCTAATCACTCAACTAGGCCAGTTTCTGAGTTAAATCGGTTCCAAAACGACTTTGAAGCCTCTATTGGGAAAAAAAAAGACTTTTGCACCCAACAATATTAGAACCATGTCTTCAGTATGGACAAATAATCACATAACCCACTTGACCAAAATAATATATTGCAAATTTTACATTTTATTATAATATATATAATTTTTAACCAAAATATAAAAATGAGCTGGTGGAACAAGCTATTCTGGAAATGAGCAATTAAGTTTCTAGTGCCAGATTGGGAACCATCCCACCTTAAAACTAATCACTTCTTTATACAACAACCATCACCATAAACACTTAACAATAACCAAGAGTCAAAAACAATATTTGATAATGGAAAGATCTGATTCTTCATGCTCTTTCATCCTTCAAAACTATGTACAAGTACCTATAATGCCATTAGCATAAGGAAGAGTTTGGGAATGAGAAGCTCATTTCTGGCCTTCTTGATGAAATACTTGTAGCAATTCCACAAAAATTTCACCTAACACCTATGAAAATCTCTCCCCTTCATAGCTTGCTGCTTCAGGACAATTCAAGCTCCCAAATCACCAATATTATTATTAAGAAAACAGAGCTGAAGGGCACTCTTCCAGATTTGCTTAAAGAAACTTCATCCAAAAAACAAATGGGATCTAACCTCAGTGCTTTCATGACACAGAAAACAAAGAGTTTGGCCACTATTGGAATCCAAGTATCTTGTCATGTATGGCCAACCATAATATCTTGGTCTTCCGGAGGAGAATATGGACAAAACTCAGCAAATTAGGTGAAAATCTAATTAGTCGATACCATTAAACTCTTTTACCTCTTTTCCTGACAATCTTTCAAGCTGAAGTAGAGGTAATAATGTTGCTAGAAGAAGAAGTGCAAATATCTGGGTCATCCAAAGGAGAATTTGGACACATTACAACGCAAACAGCTGCTTGGATAGATACCCAGTCTTCAAACCTTGCATTGGGCCTTAATTAGCTGCTTTTGCACTTCAAAGAAGAGCAGCATATTAAACTACTCTTTTTGGGTATACATCCAGCAAGATCTCATTGGGGTGCCATGAGTCATGCCAAGGGGATATAGATTTGACACAATCAATTAGATAACGAGGCCTCAAAATAATCCTAATCTTTAGCAATTCACTCCAAGCATAGGTAGCATCTACACCACATTTAACAGACCTAACACTACCTTTAGCATGAAGAAGTGATCATTACACGAGATTCATCTCATTACTTTGTTTCATATAGTATTGATGATTTTTTTTCTTCATGACCAATCAAGAGGAAAGATTGCTTTGGGATAGGAGGGACACAACCATGCCACTCTTATCCGGTGCTCTTCATTATAATAATTTCCCTAGCACTGACAACCCTACAAATGCCACTAGGAGCCATTGTCGATATAATTTGATAATCAAATTGATTTGTTGGATTCATGCGGCATTGTTTTGATCATGCTTGAATTAACTGAGAATCCTCATTGCGTAACAAATGTCAAGTCTAGTCATTATGAGATGAATGAGTCCTCCGTTGAGTCTCTAATAGCACGATGGATCCTTGATTATGGATCCTCATCTAAAGGTGATAGTCACACATCATATTCTATCATTGTTAACATAACATTATGCTCGGTTGGAATGATAGCTGATTTGCATTCTGACAACCTTACTTATGATATAATGTTCAAGACAAATTTACATTGATTGAGGTAGATTCCTTTTTTTGATTGAGCAATCCCAATGCCAATAAAATATTTCGAAGGTCCCATATTCTTATGTAAAAGGTAGAATGCAAATACTTCTTAAATTCTTTAGTAGCATATTCATTATTGCTCATAATAAGTATATCATCAACATATGTTGGCAAGAAGATTGACAATGTACCTTGGGTAATGTGAACAGGGCATAATCATGTCTAAATTGCCTGAATGTGCAGTTATGAATGTAGTGATTAATATAGCATACCACTATCAAGAGACATGTTTAACTCTATAAAGGGATTTATGGAGATGATATACCCGAAACTCTTCCTATCTACGTAAACCCAATGGATTGTCCATGTAAATTTCCTCCTCCAAATCACCATGGAGAAAGGCACTATGGATGTCTATCTTGCATGGGGGCCAATCACATAAGGCAATGATGGAAAGGAAAGAGAAAATAATGACTTCATTAGCTAGTGGGGAAGATTTTTCCCGATAATCAAAACCTTCATGTTGTGTGAAACCCTTTGCCACTATTTGAGCTTTGTTAATGCTTAATGGAACCATCGACCCTATATTTAATCCTATAGAGCCATTGTCACCTTGTAGATCTAATGTTAGAGAACAATATGAGAAATGAAATATTAAGGACCTTTTCGGTAATATTTCTATTTCTCAAAATTTCTTTTCTTTTATTCTCCATAACATAAAAAGTATAGAAATCCATTTTGTACGTTAGCTAAATTTTTTAATCCCTAGAACAGATTAATGCCTGGAAAATATATTTGGAATAGAAATAAGAAGTAGAGACCAAAATTTTAGGATTATATCGACAAAATTGAAAAGTAGCACTGATTAAGTGGAATAATTAGTTGTTGACAAGAAAATTATGACAATTGTAATTGCATTATGTGGAAATCCAATCCGAAGATCAAACCTTTGGTATATACATATTCTTTGTCAATTCTAATTGCATCAGAATTTCCAAAGAAAGAGAAGAGAAGAATGTAAGAAATAATTTTAAATCTAGGACTTGTAAGGAATATATGGTCAATTTAAGGTAAAAGGGGCATTGGAAATATAAAAAAATGGATGGAAAAAGTGCGAGCTTTTATGCATTTATCCTTTTTCACATAATTACTCATTTAAATGTTAAACCTAACCTACTTATTATACTTGAGTTGATGCAAGTAAAATAAAGAGAGAGCATGGTGGATTTCTAGAGTCAAGGGCCGTACAGTGGTTAGGGAAAAGGAGAGGTGAAATAGGTAATTTATAATTGATACTACTTATGTATTAATACATATAATACTTTAATTTTGATTTTTATTGAAAATTAAATTTAAAATATTGTGGATTTTACATGCAATAAGCTTCATTCATAAGAAGTACCTAATTTTATATATATGGTACCACCTTCTATTAATATGTCTTATAAAGAATTAATCAATGCAAGGCATTTGTCTACATGGAATTGTTATGGTAAAATTATAGGGATGGCTGCATTGGCCCTCCCCAACCTTTTCATTTATAAATAAAAATGTTGGGATAAGGATAGCAAGAGTACCATAACTTTTGTATGGAGCTCACTTAAATATCATAACTTTTTTCACTCACTCAAGTGTCACAATAAAGTAAAATCGATTATTTGAGTGTCATTCCTAGCAAATCGTCTTACTTAGATTTTTTTTATTAATTTTCCATTTTGAAGTGGATTTTTTTTGAATGTTTTATTAATTATCCATGCATGCCGAAGATGTGACATAGGATAACCACGATCCATGTCGAATTTTTTGGCAAGGCAATTTGTTAATGGCATTTAAGTTATCAAATTTTCAAATTTGTAGCACTCAAGTGAGGGGAAAATAGAAAAGTTATGGCATTCAAGTAAACGTCGTATGAAAGTTATGGCACTTCTAATGTACTTATCCCCTAAAATTCAATCAATATCTATAGGGTTTCTAACATTTGATTTGCAATACAAAGTTTCAATAGATCTTAAAAACAAGTTTTTCACATCAGTAACTTTCTCCAAGTATTCTAAGTCAATTTCTTGGCCATGTATGAGAAAATGTTAGAGAAAAATACACTACAAGTATCACAACTTTCATATGGCACTTATTCGAGTAGTATATTGTTTCTTTTTTTTTTTTGGTAACCGAGGGAACCCCCGCACGGCCGGCAGCCGGGAAGTAAACCCTGGGGGCGACACGTGCCACCACCAAGCACGTGCCACCAGGGTAAGTCCACAAATGACTCCGCTGGGATTTGAACGTAGTATATTGTTTTTGATCACTTGAATATCATAATTTTTTTTTTATTACTTAAATGTCATTTAATTTCTCAATCGATCATTTGAGTGCTATCACTTTTTGAGAACATTCATCGATTGAAAATTATAACACTTAAATGTGCATTTTTTTTTAAATTATGATGCTTAAATATAAAAAAAAAAATCATGACACTTAAAATGAATGTCGTACGAAAATTATGACATTTGTACCATACTTATTCTGAAAATGTTGGAAAGACTACGTATCCTTATTTGTCAATGTTAGACTTAAGAGATCAAAATACAGTTGATCCATTATTCATTGGCAATCATTCAATTCTTAAGTCTTTTCCGTTTCATTTTATGTTGAATTGTAGCTCCAGAGACTTCATGGTCGTTCGCCCCAGCCTGCCGTCGATTGATGGGTGAAGATAAGAAGAAACCACAGCACGCGGTTTAGTCTCGTCGGACAAAAGCACTTTGACCTGAGTCACAAGAGCCGTGTTGGAAAAAATCAACTTTGAATTTTCTACTCCAATCGCTATCATCCTTTACTTTTGTACCAATTGTTTAGACAAAGATCAACGTGTTGGCACGGAAGGGAAGATCAAATATTGGGACAAAATTAATTATGTCCAAGACAACTTTGGGGAGTAGGATTGCACATACGAAATAAACTGAGGGAAAATTTGATTCTAACATCATGTTAAAATATTCAATTATAAGTTGATTGGTGGAGGGAGACCACACGTACATATAAAATATGAAAATCCCATAAATAAATAATGTAAGCTATTTTTTTTTTTCATGTATGCAGACATGATATTTCAAGTAAAAAAAAATTATTAATTATATGGTAGGAGTGGAAAACAGAGAATTATCTAAAAAATTATAAACTTATCGTACAGCTAATAATTCAGTCATACACTTTTCAATTTAGCCGATATAATCACAAACTTTATAACAATTTTCCAATATAATCATTATGGCTAATTTAGCTTGGAAATTGTTGATGTGCTGATTTAGTCAATGCCAATAGTCCTACATGGATGGCTTACAATCTAGCTTATCAAATAGGGCTCCCTTTCTTTTTCCTTTCTTCTTTTCTTCTATGATGGTGGTCATGGGTCTTGGCGATGGCCGTTGCTGCCATAACTCATTTTCATTATCGTAAACTATATTAATAAAAAAAAAATTTGATGTAATTACTCTTATTGATGTGCTCATTTTGGTTCCGCGTGCTTGGTGCTACCATTAACCAAGATCAAACATGGTTTTGATAAAATGGATCTATTCTTTTTCTAAGATTACGCCTATGTCTAATCATATTACCCAATGTTTATTATCATATTTATTATCTGTAACTTTAGCGACTACTATAAAAACCCAGGCAAAACATGGGCAACATCACTAGTTTTAAAGTAATGTTGGCGCCATCACATTTTTTTTGGTCGAAAACATGACGACTATATTAATACTTAAGAGTACTTAAACAAAAGACCCATCGGCGGGGCATCCAAACAAAACAAATCCCAAAGGGGTACTATCACATAGTAGACTAGACATAAAAAGGAGTGGAATTTCATGGATAAGATGTAAAAATGAGTAATGCCTAAAAATCTGTATGACTATTGCTTCACAAAAAGAATAATACCTAAAAAATACCCGAGCTTTCCCGACTCTGCTCCCGAGCTTCTCCCCTGGTTACTGTAGCTCCGGTCTCAGGGCACCTTCGTACGAGTGGCCTCCGGCGTCGACTGTGGCTGCAAATCGGAGAAGATGTAGAGCAGACTTGGACCTTCGCCTCCTCCGTCTTGATTTTCCCCTGGTAAGCCCGTATCTTTCAGCATTTCGCTGTGAAATGCTAGGGCTCCATTTGAATTGCTTCCCATGGATTCTGCTGAAATCGCTGTTAGATCTGCAAATGCACGTGTGATTGAGTCTTTAGCTGGTAATAGCCACCTTAGGATGGGCGGAGGTCGAGCTCGCAATCAGAGCAGACCGCCGAACGCCAGACTTCAGTCCCGTGAACGTCTGGCGAAAGGCAAAAGGATAGATGAGTGTCCTGCTAGCTTGGATTCTGGTGTTGGGGGGGGTGGTTCTGCTGTTCGGGAAGCCCCATTTCCTGGTCTCGGTGTAGCTGGAGTTCGGCGGGGCCAAGACATGGCTATGGCGGATAGAATTCTGCCGGCGTTGCCCCACCAAAGAGGACCCTCGTCCTCAACAGTCCGCTCTTGGGCGAACGTGGCTAAATCTGCCACAACAGGATATTCGTTGTCATATATTCCACCTGCTGATAAAGATGATGATGTTGTGCACTTCTCTGAAGAAATTCTAGAAGCTGCAGATTCTCTTTGGAAGGAAAGCTTAGTGGGGTATTTTGTTGGTAAGAAACTCCCCTTCAAGTTAGTAGAAACTGCTCTTAAACATCTATGGGGTCACCATTTGAAGGAGGTAAAGGCTAATGATCAAGGCTTCTATTTCTTCCATATACCTGATCATGAATTCCGAAGGAAGGTAGCTGAGGGTGGACCACTGACTGTGGCAAGGTCCCATTAATTCTACAGCAATGGCTACCCAAGCCAGAGCTGCGTAAAGGAGTCCACACCGCTGTCCCGGTTTGGATAAGGCTCAAAAATCTGCCATATGCACTTTGGTCAGCCTCGGGACTTAGTGCCGTTGCTAGTCGAGTTGGGAAGCCCCTATATGTTGATCAACGCACGGAGCAGTTGAAGCTGATCTCATATGCGCGAGTTTGCGTCGAAATTACAGCGACAAATGACTGTTGTGAGTCTTTTGAAGATTGACTTAAATGGGGAACCCCGTATGGTGGAGGTAGAGTATGAGTGGAAACCGGTTTCATGTAAAATTTGTGGTACTTTTGGACATTAATGTCCCGTGCAGGCCCCCTCACAAGTGGAACGTGCTGCTACTCCTCAAGCTACGGTGGAACCCTTGACTAATGTGGTCTGCAATGCCACTGAGATTGCAGCTGAAGGGGATGTCCAGATTACCTCCAATGTAGCCAAGGAGTGTACTGGTTTGGCTGGTTTTCCTGCTGAAGTTGCTGTCCTCCATGCTGGAACTCGGAAGCTTGAAGCAGCTAGGACGCCTGCTGATGTGTCTGGAGTGAGGACGGCTGTTGGAGCTGAAGCTATGGCTGGTGCAACTCGCTCCCCTCTGGTTCTTATCACCAAGCAAGCGGATGCTGCTCGGGTTGATACAGGGCCCTCCCCGGTGGTTGCTGATGACATCCAGGCCTCCCCCCTGATGGATTGCCTTCCTGCTATAACTGAAGATCTTGCTGCTGTTCGGGGGCCCCCTCCCCTGCGTGTCGAGACTGCTGTGGACTCCTGTTGTGTCACTCAATCCTCGCCTCGCTCTATGGAAGTTGCTACCATTGATTTGTATGTACAGGTTCCCCAAGTAGATGCTCAGGTTGCTGCACCAGGTGCTATTTGGGGTCCCTCTCTTGCTGATCCTGCTGTGGCGGAGGGTTGGCAACAAGTCAAAGGTCGCAAGAGAGAAGTCCCCCGTCTGTCGGTTATGCGGCCAACTCTGTCTAGGCCGATGTTCTCTACGCTGGTCAAAAATGCTACAAAAAAAGCCATTCCCCGAGCTGCTCCTCCTCCTTCCTTGGCTGCAAAAGGAGTGGCGGACCCTTACACTTCAGCCTCCTTTTCTTCGGAGGATGACTTGGATGATGATGTAGTGCCACTTCAGCCCTCTCATGGGTCAGGCACATTACCAGATCAGCTCCCAAACCTCCGGCTTGAGCCCCTCGGTAGCTCAGTATCCAAGTCGCTGTCCCCCCCGACCAACAATATATCGACTGGACGCCGTGGACGTCCGAGGAGGAGGTAGGTCTCCAGGTTCACAATGGAATAGATAGTATATATGAATTTTGGTTTTTGGAATATCCGAGGTCTTATAGACCCGGTTAGGCAGTCCGAAGTCAGGAATTTTGTAAAATCCAACCATATATGCTGTGTTGGACTGATTGAGACCAAGGTACCCCCTTCCAGATTTAGAACTATCTCCTCTGGTCTCCTTCCTGGATGGGCTTGGATTGCTGATAATGATTATGCTGCCCGTGGCCGTATTTGGGTTGAATGGAACCTGCTTTTGGTGGATGTAAATGTTCTCTATATGACTAGTCAGATTATTCATGTATCTCTTATAACTTTGTCATCCGGGGCTAGTTTAACCCTCTCAGTGGTGTATGGGGAGCACTCTTTTGTTGCCAGGAGACCTCTCTGGAATGATTTGATTCTGTTAAGTTCTTCTCTTAAGGACTGTCCATGGATAGTGGCAGGTGACTTCAATGCAATCCTGGACTTCTCGGATCGTATGGGCAACCCTGACATTTGGATCCCTGCTTTTGATGAGCTCAAGGAATGTCTAGAACAAGCGGAACTGATTAATCTAAGGTACGTGGGTTTCCGGTTCACCTGGTCGTCCTTCTCAGGTGTTAACAGGAAACAACGGAAAATAGATCGTGTACTTGTTAATAATACCTGGTGCACTATGTTCTCCTACTCAGAAGTGTCATTCCTTGCCCCAGGCATATCAGATCACACGCCAATGGTAGTGAGGATTCTAGCACCCAACCCTCGGCGATCGCCATTTAAGTTCTTCAATATGTGGATGAATCATCCGGACTTCTCCATGATTGTTTCCCAGGTTTGGCAAACTCATTTAAGGGGCTCTCCAATGTTCAAGCTATATGGTCGGCTCAAGCTCCTCAAAGGCCGACTCAAGCTTCTCAATAGAGAAGCCTTTTCAGATATCTCCACGAGAACATCTGAAGCTAAGCAGGCTCTTATCACCTCTCAAGAAGCTCTGCTCCTAGACCCTTTTAATAGGGAACTGGTGGACTTAGAGCATCTACAAATCAAGAACTACTATAATCTCAGATCTCAGGAGGAATCGTTATTCAGGCAAAAGTCTAGAATTAGGTGGCTCAAAGAAGGGGACCTGAACACCAAATTTTTTCATCAATCAGTCACTCATCGGCACCTGCATAATAGGATCATCTCGGTCCGGGATAATTCTGGGCTTTTGCTAACTAATATGGGGGCAGTCCAAAGGGTATTTGTCTCATACTTCCAGGAGATCCTTGCTCCGGTTGAGGTGCCTCTGAGACCATCCATTCAGGAGCTCACAGAGGTTATCCAGTCTCCGCTCAACGAGGACCAGGTTACTTCCTTATCCCAACCCTTTCTACCATCGGAGGTCCGTGATGCTATGTTCTCCATTGCTGGGAACAAAGCTTCGAGCCTTGATGGGTATAATGCGGATTTTTTTAAAAAAAACTGGGACATAGTGGGCCCCTCAGTAACTGAAGCTATCTTGGATTTCCTTGTTTCTGGATGCATGCTAAAGGAGATCAACAACACAATCATTGCCTTGGTGCCTAAAATCCCTAATGCCACCTTGGTGTCAGATTATCGGCCTATTGCATATTGTAATACTATCTACAAGTGCATCACCAAGCTTCTTTCGAAACGTATGGCAGCAGTACTTCCGGACCTCATTAGTCCAGTACAAACTACTTTTGTAAAAGGGAGGAGAATTACTGACAATATTCTCCTTGCTTAAGAGCTTTTTTGTGGTTTTCATACTGAGCCGTATGTCCCGAAATGTGCCGTCAAAGTGGACTTCAGGAAGGCTTATGATACGCTAAACTGGGACTTCTTGAAAACAACTCTTCAGGCCTTTGGGTTTCCAAACCACTTCATACATCTTATAATGACATGTGTTCGCACTCCAAAATTCTCTATTGCTATGAATGGCGAACTACATGGTTTTTTTGCTAGTGGGCGTGGTTTGAGGCAAGGCGATCCCATATCCCCATATCTCTTTACATTGGCCATGGAGGTATTCACAGGGATTATAAACTTCCATACCCGGCGACCAGAATACCGCTACTACTGGAGATGTAGGGCGTCTCGCCTATCTCATCTCTTTTTTGCTGATGATGTCTTTCTGTTCAGCGAGTTTAGACTCTATCTCATGCATTAAGGATGGGCTTGACATGTTCTCTGCTTGAAGCGGCTTGACTCCGAATGCCAGCAAAAGTGAAGTCTTCATTGCCGGGGGCTCACTGGAGGTCAGGGACCAAATACTACAAGTCTTTGGCTATAGACTGGGTTCATTTCCGGTTCACTATTTGGGTGTACCCATCATTACCTTGAGGCTGAAGAAAGTGGACTGCCACGCCCTGGTATGTCTCTTAACTGCTAAAGTCCAATCATGGACACATCGTTTTCTCTCTTTTGCGGGGAGATTACAACTAGTTAAATCTGTCTTGCATGCAATCCATATTTATTGGGCATCCATCTTCTGGCTGCCGTCATCAGTAGTGCTCAGAATAGAACAAATCTGTAGACAGTTCTTATAGAAGGGGCCGGCCATGGGACCGGGAGGTTCAAAAGTGTCGTGGGAGGATGTTTGCCTCCCTAAACAGGAAGGGGGCTTAGGAATCCGCAGGATTCGGGACAGTAATAAAGCTGCCATGATGAAACATATATGGAATCTCTTTACTGACAAGGAGTCTCTTTGGTGCAAATGGATCCATGCCATCCATCTCAAAAGTAAGGATTTCTGGACTTCTAATCCTCCTACTAAATGTTCTTGGGCTTGGAGGAAAATCCTTGCCCTTAGAGGTGAATCCTTATCCCTTTTCAAGTGGAAGATAGGGGATGGCTTGACTACTTCGCTTTGGTTTGATCCGTGGCTTGATATTGGTCCGCTCTCTACCTTTTTCTCGGACTTCTTCATCTACCAATCGGATCTCAATAGACAAGCAAAAGTGGCAGACCTATACACTCCCTTTGGTCAAACGCTTCGCAAAGAGCTTCTATCTTGGCAAATTATGATTCCCCCCTTATCCCAAGGCTTGGACTTCTTCACCTGGAAGAAGGAGCCCTCAGGTAAATTTTCGGTGGCATTAGCATGGGCTGCTATTCGAAGGAAATCGCACTTGGTGCAGTGGGCATCCTTTGTATGGAACAAGGCCATTGTCCCTCGTCACCAATTTTGCCTTTGGCTGATTGTCAAAAACCGTCTTCCAACCCAGGTATACCTTATGTCCTTTGGAAGGATTCCTAATACGGTATGCGCCTTTTGTAATACTCAACCCGACTCGGTTGACCATTTATTTTTTGCCTGTGGTACCTCCAAATCTCTAGCCATATTTTGGGCTTCCAAGTGCAATCTTCCTTGGTATAACTCTTCATGGACAGACAATATTCGTTGGGCTATCAATTCGCTGTCAAGAAGTGGGTTCTCCAAGGAGATTGCTCGGTTCTCCTTTGGTGCACTATGTTATATCATATGGAAGACTAGAAATGATATCCTCTTCCGTGCGCATACTCTTCATATCCCGGCCATGAAACAGTACCTTTATAAGGCGGTTAAGGATAAAGCGATTGCTTTTAAACGGGTGGAGGATATCCCTAGTAATAGGAGAATGCAGCGGAGCTGGGGGATAAACCACTGTATCTTTAGTACAAGTCCTGAGTGAGGCTTTTGTAGGGCCGCATAGGCCCTTTTGTGAATCTGTGTTTTTCTCTTTTCCATGTGACTACAGTACCCCCTCACTCTGGTGACATGTTGTCCCGTAGAGTGATTGCTGGTGCTGTGGGTCTCTCTTCTGTACAGGATCTCTTGGTTGAAAGCTCAATATACTTACCTTACCAAAAAAAAAATAATAATAATACCTATCAGTTTTTGCTAGCTATTTATCTTCATCTACAAATGAAATCGAGATGTATTTCCCATTGAACTACTTCAAGTACATTCAAAGAGTCGATGAAGAAAACATCGACATTCTAAAGTGGTGGTAGAGTGGAGCCATGTGTTCCCCAATTCTTTCCACTATGACTTGTGACTTACTTACTACACTTGTCAAAATGGGTGTATAACCCATTTATGACCCATTTAAATATTAAATGGGTCATAAATAGGTTATACACCCATTTTGACAGGTGTATCTATAATGGGTTTAAAAATTAAAAAGACTAAAATACATGGGTTGTTAATGAACTTGAATAAGTTTAAAATCTTTAAAAAATATTATAAGAATAAGTTTTCCTAACTTTAATTAGATAGAAAAATGTTTTAACAATATGGGTCGGGTTGGGTATGGGTCAAAAATTTTATACTATACTTAAATGGGTCATAAACGGATTAATAGGTCAATTTAGGTCGGACCATTTATGACCCGACCCAAACCCGACCCAACCCACCTATTTAACAGGTCTATTACTCACCACGAAGTTTGTGGTCCCATTAGAATCCAAGTTCAGTACCAGTTGATGCACAATGAAAGACAATAGCTACAGCTTGATTGCGAACAATGTAAAAATGACTTTACAGCCATAATTGATTTAGCAAAAAAATTAATTTAGTGTACATGCCCAACGCAAAGAAGAGGACAACCATGACATTTTATCCTTTGAATCATAGTGAGGGACACGCCACTAAATACGTGGAATAAGTTAGGCATTTTCTTCTGTTTGAAATATATCTCCATTGACCGATAGGCAGTGACTAATGGCTATATTTTCTAGCCGGTGACCAATGACTACAAAAAGGGAAAAAAACACGAGCACCGGCACACAATCGTCCTATAAGTGGAGCACCAGTTCTGTATGAGGCATTCGGAAATCACAATTCACAAAAGTCTTGTAAATCGACACTTGCAACTTCAGAAACTCTTACACTTGATATCACCAATCCAACCGGAAAACATATGGCCCGTTTGAGCATCAATTTACCTGAATTGGGTAGTTAACCGAGAGGAAGAGGCATCGGAATGTATGACTAGTTCAAGATTAAAGAAATTTGAGACCAGGGTTGTCTTGCAATGTGTCGAAAGTGTCAGCAAACTATTGCATATATTCCATACAATAGGACATGACATTTGTGATGACGCAAAGAGCGCAATTACCATCAAAATGAGCATGCGGCTTGCTTGGGCGAGCTGGTGTAGTGTAGCTATGTCCAATCAAAATTTTAATATTACTAGCATATTAGGCATATTAGTATGCTCTGTTTGGAATGCATTACATATTGTCTTAATTATCCTAAAATATTATTGATTAATCATCTATTGCAATTTGCGTTGAATATCGCAAAGCATAAATTTTCAATTTTTTAATATTTATACAATATAAATAAATTTTTAAATTAAAATTCTTAAAAATTATTAGGTAGCCCCACTCCTCCATGTCACTGTGGTCTAGCGCCATCCAGAAATCGATATGTCCCCCGGATAACGCCTCTCTCCCTCTCTCTCTTCATCTTCCCCTACAAATCCTCCAATTTCATTCCAAATCTCTCTCCCATTTTTCTTGGATAACCCGCATGGTCACCAAGGGCTTTGCCTCCGGGGAGGGAGGGCATCCAAGACCCTCTCTGGTCAACGGCGGAGCCGATGATTTCCCCACCCCCAAACAGCAACCTACGTCGTCATTGTCGGCTTCTCATTGAATGTTAGAATGCACATATATTATGTATTTATATATCTATGTACATGTTCTCTATTAGAAATTAAACCAAATTCATTAGTGCCGATACTTCGACATCAAGATTATCGAGTTGCCAATACTTTCAACACTGATCTCCCAGAGTTGATACCGAAACTCTTCAATACAAGAGTTAAATAGTCTTTATTTTAGGAAATTTTTTTGTATTTCTATATTGACAATTCATGTTTCAAGGTCTAATCGATGTTTTGTAAAGTTCCTATAAATCTATGTTATTGGAACACCAAACTTCACTTATGAGTCATTAAGTGTAGGAGTCATGTATTAAGTCTATAAAAAGCCAGTCTTGTAATTATCTTTGATAAGGTGAAATAAAGTGAGTTCAAATAGAAAAGTCTATCTATCTCATTCTTCTCTTTGAGTGAGTTACGAGAATTTCACCTTCAAAAATTTTATTCCGACAAATTGATAACGTTGATGCGCCTTTGACCATTCAACATTATGCTCGAACCCCAAACAAAAGCAAAAATAAATAAATGAGGAAAGGAAAAGACGACTCTCCATACCATCTTGAAATCATCAGCTTTCCAGAACGGGCGTGCATAAAAACTAAATGAGGCGGTGATGAATCGCACTTTATACAGAGGATATTGAAGATGAAATCGGGCAGGTACCGGCGACCGGCCGCATCTCAGGCGGGCGGCCAGAACCGGTCGCAGCCATGGCCAGATTCCTTTCTAACGTCTGATCTAAGCCGACCCCAGCTCCAGATTTCCATTCTCTTTTCCTTCCCATTTCCCAGGATCTGGTTAGTGTTTTACCGTGACAAAAAAGTTGCGTCTTGGAGAAATGAACGGTAGAGAAAGGGCCTGAGTCCACGGGGGACCCACCCATGCCACGTGTCGAAACGTGTCGGCGGTGGAATCGCGCGGGACTACCTAATACTATTCTCGAGCTGCATTCTGTCAATCAATCACAATCACTGGTTTTTCTGGTAAAGAAAGAGAAAGAGATTCAATGACTTTGCTAGTAGCATGAAAATGTGGACGAAAACGAAATTGATATTTCGACGAAACAACTTGCTTAGGAGCTACTACCCAAGCCATTTGTGTTCATACATTATTAGCCTCTCCACACTAATCAAAGAAAGACCCGAAATACCCAAAGAAAAAAAAACACTACGAAGTATGGATCCGCTAAATCTCCCTCTCTTGCTTCTTCTCACCTTTGTTCCCACCATTAAAGCCCAAAATTTCCCAAAGCCCTACTGCGGTTCGACCGGCAACTTCACCGCCGACAGCACCTACCAAACCACCCTCACCGCCCTCCTCTCCTCCATCTCCACCACCAACTCCTTGTCCCTCACCTACGGCTTCTTCAATGCCTCCACCGCCATCTCCGGTACCTCCCAAACCCTCTACTTCATCGGCTCCTGC
Organism: Corymbia calophylla; assembly: GCA_014182845.1. Lineage (NCBI taxonomy): Eukaryota > Viridiplantae > Streptophyta > Magnoliopsida > Myrtales > Myrtaceae > Corymbia > Corymbia calophylla. Next base: position 20,945,362 of record CM024701.1, on the reverse strand, counting down.
CGCGGCGACCTCACCGCCGAGAGCTGCCGCGCCTACCTCGACGTTTCGGGCTCTGACATCCGCCGCCTCTGCCCCCTCCAGAAGGAGGCGGTACTTTACAGTGAGAACTGCACCGTCCGGTACTCGAACACCTCGATCTTCGGCACAGTTGCGACTGACCCCCTCTACATTTGGAACAACTCGAACAACGTCTCAACCCAGGTCACGCTCATGCTGGAGACACAGATGGAAGGTATGTGGGGTGAGGCGGCCGCCGGTGGCTCACTGAGGAAGTTTGCTACAAGGAACGTGTCTGCGGGGTCTGACACGATTTACGCGATGGCGCAGTGCACACCGGATTTGACGGAGGAGCAATGCATCGATTGCCAAGAGAAAATCGTCGGGAAGGCGGGAATAAAGGCCATGGCGCCGAGTTGCCAGTTCCGGTTCGAGACCAATTATCCGTTCTTCGACCCGGTTGGCAAGCCACTTCCACCGCCGCCTCCGCCACCACCACCACCCCCGCCGCTGGCTCCACCGCCACCGGGTATGTTGGCTCTTGTTTAAGAATTAGGTACCGTGGCCTTTTGTTTTTTGTTTTTTTTTTAACAAGGTGGATTAAGATGATCTGATTTATTGATTATGCGGGGTCCACATGACATTTACCAGATTAATCGTTCAAATGAGTTTAGTCTATAAGCTTCATACACCATCTAATTAATTTTTGGGTCAGTGCGTTGGATAAATACAGTTTTGCCAGAAAGAAGGTACGGAATAATTCCATATTTTCGGCAAAAGAAGGTAGGGTCCATATCTTTAACGCATGGACATGGCCCATAGTCAACTATTACGCTCAGTTCATTGAATCGAAAGTTATGGCAATCATTGCTCACAAGCGGTCATGTGAGATGTATAAATTAATAATAAAGTGAGTTTAGGTTAAGGGTAATAAATCATTAGCAGATGCTCATCAATTCTCCTCATTCAGCCACCACCCTCTGTGAACGGATATATATACAAAAAGGTTTTAACAATAAGAGAAGTTGATCGACATCTAAATCAATCTAGGGTTAGAATCCATATCAACCATCTTTAGGGTCACACTAGTGGTGGTGATCACAGCTAATCGTAAAAAAAATAAAATTGGTAAGACAAATTGTCGAACTTAAATCAGCCAAAAAGTTATGCCTGCAACAAGGCAATTTATGGTCCAATTATCCTTAGACCTATTGTATGGATGTCAAGACTTTGCGTAAGATTTTAATATAGTCATTCCAGTCACTTTTGGCCAGAAATCCCTATTGTGATAATGTGCCACATAGGACGGTTGGCAATAAACGGACTGCCATGTCATCAATTTTCTTTCAAAAATTGATTGGAATGATTATATACAAATTTCTCATCAAGGTCTAGGATCAAATTGGTTAAATTTAATAATTTTAGAACTGAATTAATATCCTTACAATAGAATTAGGACTAATTGGGTAATTTTCCCTCTAACTTTGCGTGTGGGGTTCCTAAAGAAGAGCAAAATTGGAATTCTTGTGGCAGTGGTTGCCATATTCATAAGGTTAATGTGAACAGGGGTTTAAGAGGGATTTAGACCCTAGTGCTCGTGTGCTGCAGCAGCGGCAATAATTCCCTATTGCCAAACTTAGTTAATGTGAACAGGGGTTTAAGAGGGATTTAGACCCTAGTGCTCGTGTGCTGCAGCAGCGGCAATAATTCCCTATTGCCAAACTTAGTATGATCAAACATGGGTTGTTCATCCTAGAAACTTTTTTGCTTTCTTAATAATCTTCATTTATTCGTCTTCGGCCGTGTCAATTTACCAAAAGAAGAAACTTATGAATGCCAGAATTGCAATTGAAGTTCAGACTTTCTCATTTAAGCCTCTCTATTCAGATCTCTCAAGCCCTTTCTTGCATGTCAAATTGCCAATCTTCACTCGTTAGTCTTAAGTCATATTCAACCTAGTGGAGCAGCATGTTAGAATGTCTATATATTACACACGCTTTCATCTAAAATGTTTTTAGATTAGTTCGGCAATTGTCTCATAAAATGGAAACTGTGCAGGGAAACGTAACAAATTTATTGTGATAACCATCGCCATTACCATTCCCCTTGGAGGTGTTATGGTCCTTGTCTTTCTCACTTGTTGTTTCCTTCGAAGAAAGGGAAAGAAGACATATGAAGACGTCAAAGAAAAATGCGGTAAATCAACTATTTGCTTTTATTTTTTCGTGAGCTATCTACACCAAATTAATGAGCATATTATGAAATTTCTTTATTTTTCATAAGGAATCAAATATTTTAATCATATGAATTAAGAGTCCATTTGATATAAATGTATGACATATAATGGAAAAGATCGAGGACAAAGATCAGATTCTTCATGCTCTTTAAACCTTCAAAACTATACTTGACCGCACAAGCAATCATAATGCTACCAACAAGAGGAATACTTCAGAAATGTAACAGCTCATTTCTAGCCTTCTAGATAAATAGATGCAGCGATTCTACAAAATTTTTCCAAACACCTATGAAAATCTCTTCCTTTCATAGCATGCTGCATCAGGACAATTCAAACTCCCAATGACCAATATCATTATAAGGAAAACAAAGTTGAGGGCACTATTCCAAACTTGCTTAGAGAAACTGCATCCAAAGAACAAATGAGATCTAATCTTAGTTGCTTTCATGACACAAAAAGCAGAGATTTTGGTCTTGATTAGAAGACAATCTATTACTTCCTTGAAATATAGGCATCTTATCTTGTATCGCCAACCAAAATATGAATCCAAATCTTAGCAAATTAGATGAAAATCATATCAACCGATACCATTCAACTCTAGTGACTCTTTTCCTCACGATCTGCTAAGTTGAAGCAAATGTCACAAGAAGCAGTAGTGCAAGAATCTTGGTCTTCCAAAGAAGCCTTCAGACAAATTACATCACAAACAAGTGCCTAGATTGATACCTTGTCTTCAGACCTCGCATTGGGCCTATTCCATTCAAAGAAAAAATCATTTTAGCTACTTTTGCAGTTCAAAAAAGAGCAAAATTGTAAAGCACTCTCCTTGGGTATACATCCAGCAAGATCCCATTAGGATGCCATGAGTCATGCCAGAGGGATATAGATTTGGCATGCTAGCCACAGAATAGGACCTCAAAATGCTCATAATGTTTAGCAGTTCCCTCCAAGCATAGGAAGTATTTGTACCACAATTAAAAGACCTAGCATTATTTTTGGCATGAAGAAGTGATCATGATGTAAGATGCATCCCATTACTTTGTTACCGATAGTATTGATAAAATTGCAATTTTTTTCTTCGTGACCAATCAAGAGGGCAAAGATTTCATTTGGGTAAGGGGACAATCACACCAGCTTAATCCAACACTATTCATTGCGATTATGTTCCTAAGCACTAGCAACCATATAAATGCTACTAGGGGCCAATGTCGATACAATGTGATAATCAAATTGTTTTTTCGGTAATGCAGCTGCAAATGAACTTACCTCAGTAGAGTCCTTACAATTTGACTTGGCTACAATACAAGTGGCGACAAATGATTTCTCTCCTGAAAACAAGTTGGGTGAAGGTGGATTTGGTGAAGTTTTCCAGGTATGTGTTCCATATTAGTTAGAAAAATCAAGAATGCTTTAAGTATGAATTGAATATAATGGTGCTAAAAAAAAAGAAAAGAAACACATAATGCTTTGTTATGTTAATTTTTAAGAAGTTGTAATAACGACTTAAACGATAAATTTAAAACACTTTAGGGTAGACTTGCCGATGGACAACAAATCGCGGTGAAGAGACTATCTCAAAGCTCAAGACAAGGGTGATGAAGAATTAAAAAATGAAGTTCTATTAGTTGCAAAGCTTCAACATAGAAACCTAGTACGACTACTCGGATTTTGCTTGGAGGGAGACGAAAAGCTACTCATTTACGAATTTGTTCCAAATAAAAGCCTTGATTACTTCTTATTTGGTAAGTTGAAGTTTAACCTTCTTATGTACATTTTCTTGAAATCAAATGTTCCAGCTTTCACTAGCTGTGGAAAACTTGAAATCAAGAGGCTTTCTATTCTATCACTAATTATAGTTTTTTGTTAAAGCTACTTTTGATCAATGAGAGTAAATAATATTTGCCTTGAGTTTTTGAATTGGTGCCACATGCTAGCATATAATGAGTTTTGGTGCAATAATGCAGATCCTCAAAAAAGCAATCAGTTGATTTGGCCATTACGTTATAAAATAGTATGTGGGATCGCTCGAGGAATGCTCTATCTACATCAAGATTCTCGTCTTCGGATCATCCATCGTGACCTAAAATGTAGCAATATCTTGTTAGACAGTGAAATGAACCCAAAGATTTCAGATTTTGGCATGGCAAGGATTTTTGGAGTCAATCAAACTCAGGCTAGCACAAATAAAATTGTGGGAACTTTGTAAGTCTTAGGTCTTGAATGGATGACTTTGTAATTGGATGTAGGACTTTTTTCATTTTATCTATTTAAGGATGCTCATTGATCTACATCTAAATTTGCAATATACATGTGGCTAATGTTCGATTTTGCAGTGGTTACATGTCTCCCGAATATGCAATGCATGGAGAGTTCTCAGTGAAATCCGATATTTATAGTTTTGGTGTACTACTTATAGAGATCATTTGCGGCAAGAAGAATAACTTTTACCACCAATTGGATGAGGGTGAATATCTTGCTAGTTATGTAAGTTTCGTTGTGCTACTATAGCAAACATTCATATTGCACTCTTTACAATTTTGGTCAAGTGAAATTGAAATTCCTTTGTAAAACTTAATACTTTAGCCTATAGAAATAGTTATTATGTTCCTTAGTCTTATTTGGTTTTTTGCAAGATTCAAATGTCTTGCAAGATGAGTCATTGAATTAATGCCGTAATTTTGTTAAGATTTTCCAGAATTATTCTTGTAGGTGTGGAAACAATGGAAAGATGGCATGGCCTTGAAAGTATTGGACCAAGCTATTGTGGATTCATATTCAAGAGACGAAGTACTTCGATGCCTACACATTGGCTTACTATGCATTCAGGAAGATCCAGTTGTAAGACCCACCATAGCAACGGTAGTTCTCATGCTTAGTAGGAATCACTTTAACCCACCATCGCCTCGACATCCAGCCTTCTTTGTCCGAAGTAGATCATGGGGACTAAGCATCCCATTGAAAGAGCTTGAATCGGAGCAATCTACTAGTAGGACTATGCCTTCGTCGACTAACGATATGTCAGTTACCGAATTGTACTCCTGGTGAATGGTAGTTTAAGCCTAATTTTTCTTCATGGATGATCTCACAACAAGATTGCTTGGCCTTACCATGATCTTTTATGAACCATAAGCAAAATTCTATGTATTTGGAGAATGTAATTTCTTTGGCAAAATCAGGAATAAATTTGTCGTAGTTTTGTCTACTTAGTTCTTCGATTGATTGATGTAACATTTTACCGAGTTGTCATGGTATTTAAATTAGATCAACTTTACCAATATCTTACCACAAAGTCGATTGGACAAGCATCTACTTGTAATCTTGTGAGGAGAGGCAATAGAGCCATCTTAAACATTTTTGGCGATAGGTTTCGCAAAACCCTCACCAATGACAATCGATGATCTACAAGCCATCACTAATGAAAGCTTCGAACCTTTTTTGAGTCTTTTTTTGTTTTTGTTTTTTTGTTATGGTTCTGCCCATCGACTATAAGTTTCTTCTAGTAGTGTTAGCTCGTTTAGGTAACTACAACAATAGCATATTTTTGCCTAAGGTCTCTTCCCCAACACTAGGCGATTCACCCATTGTTGTTCTTCTCTTGTTCGATAAATTAGCAGCAAGAATTTCGTCACATACACCTGCAGCACTGTGTGAATTCTAATTAAGGAGCGTTAAAAAAGTTCCTGGATTTGCTAGAATATATTGCCTTTATTCGAGGAATCAATCGACTAACAACAATAATAAAAAAGAAAATACATGATGATTCCTGAACCTGAACAACAATTCTTGATGCAAGATGTGTAGAAATCAAAATGAAAGAGACTTCAAAAGAATTTAATGATTCCATGATCTGATATGATCCTTCAACAAAATGATACATGTACTTGAAACTGACACAGGTGGGTAGGTAGAGAATTTCTAGGGGCATGAAACAACTCTTTCTAAGAAACTCTACAGATTAGCCCTGGAAAAAAATGAAAAGAAAACACAATTTTCTATAAGATCATTTTTCTATTTTTTTTGTTACACAAACCTAAGTAGTCTAAAATCTCGACTAAGCCCAGTAACAATCAATATTTTTTGGTTAGTCAGTGACAATCAATTCAATGCGACCCAATTGGCTTCCCTATGTCTAGGCACTCCTCTCTCTCTTTTTTCCCGATATTATTTCTTCTATAATAAGATTTTCCTTTTTTAATAACAAAAATATCCATTTTAAAATCGCGCTGGTTCTATATGTCTAATTCTTATGCACAAGCCAAATTCTAAACCGTTAAAACTACATCCGAGTTTTTGTTTTAGCAAAATGTTAGACATATTAAGGGTGACTTAAATAATCAACTCATTCAATGATATGTTGAGCTATTATTTATTTTTGAATATAACCAATTATTTAGAGGACTACTCACAATCTAACGTATCTCCTAGTAAAACAATTTTGTAAACTAATTTTAATAAATCTAGCTCTATGGTTTAAGATTGTCCAAGTCGACTTTATGGACCTTCTCTAATGGTCTATGCCTATGGAGATACTTCTCTCTCCCCTATATGATATCTCCTCACCAAACTTCTGCAACTTCTTAATCTCATCCTTTTGGCAAATTTTCACTAATCAATTGAGTTGAATGAACAACAAAACTCATTTCCTATTTTCGTTCGACACAATGATCATCTTTACTTGAAATAACTATTTTGATCATGTTCATGAATTCATAGAAAACCCTCCCAATTCATATCCATTATGTAGTCAACCAATGCTGCCCATATTTCTTGTTTGGGCTTACACATTGAATTACAACTTCTGTTGTGATGAAAGAAGATTATCATCAATTACAGGGCTACACTTGAAAGTCAAATGCTCAAATCAGCATCACCCAGCCTCACTAGGCTTCAAAATACATATTATACTTAAGTCTAATTATTCCAATGGAAAATTAGCTCAAAGACTAAAGAAGTCGATCGATTCAGTAAATAGCATGCACATTGCCAGCTTTGCATGTCCCGGAAATGGGTCACACCCAGTGTTCGCTTTCGATAAAAGAGGAAGGATTGAAGGAGGCTGTGTAGACATGGTGGTTGCAGGCTGCTTCAGCTTCATCGTTGAAGATGAGAAATATGAGCCATCCTCTGTGATTGTGAGAAGTGGATTGGTTGCATTTTAGTGATGCTCTGGAGAACAACTTGAAGTAGAGACTGAATTATATGAGGAGAATGAAGGAAGAAGACCGACGTACGGACCCCTGGAGTGCCAAAACTTGGCACAAGGGGACACTTAAGTGCCAAAAGTTACAAAAGGTACACTTAAGTGCCAAATTCGGAGCAAAAAAGATTAGTTAAGTGCCAATGGCAAGAAAATCCGGCCAAAATGCTAACATGGTACTTTTCCGGCAATCTGGGGTCGAAACGGCGTCGTTTGGGGTGCGACATGGCCAAATTAAGTCCAAAACGACGTCATTTTGGCTAAAGTTTTAATTTTAATATAAATATTAAAAGCGAAAATTAAAAAAAAAGGGGGCAAAGCAGCCCGCCTGTGGCCGCCGCCCATCGCCAATGGGGCGGCAGCGTCAGACGACGAGGGTCGCCGACGCCTAGGCGCGGGTCGGCGAGGGCCAGACGTGTGACATCCTGGATTTCGACCCACTTCGGCACGTGTGAAATGATTATTTCATCAATGCGCTGTCGGTTACGTTTACTCGGAGTTGGCCCCTCACGAGTTAACTGACTGTTCGGAAATGCGATTAAGGACGGATGAGCGTGCGACTAGTGAATTCAATCAGGGACTGGCCACTCGACCATAAAGATCAAGCGAGGACGATACCGCGCTATTACAGGTCAATTAGCTTACAGAAGTATCGATTCGGCGGAGTACGAGGTCAGATCGCGGGTGATTCCGCACGACTTCGATATTAACAACGAACGATGCTAAATTCCTATTGACCCCGCATTCAGGGTGAGCAATCGATCCCTCACGATTACATGACAACCGAGGATCGTCCTGATCTGAATATACACGATCGTGGATTGAAAAGCTATCAACCACGGGTTAAACGCATGGAACCCCCTAAATGCTACCTGAGAGTCAGGTCGTGCCAAAGTCGCGACTGGTTGAAATTAATCACGAAATTCAGTCCGATTTCGGGTACCGAACTTTTAAGGATGTCGGGACAAAAATATTAGACAACGCCTCATTAATTCCCAATTTTTCAGGTAAGTCCGGAAATAGCCCGAGTTGGATTAACGGGCCGAAATTAGGACCTGATTTTGGGAACCGCGCTTCAGGGGTAAAAAGGACCAAGTACCCCCCTTCTAGAAGCCTTTTTAATTTTTAATTTTGGGATTTTTCCCATTTTTTTCTCTCTCTCTCCTCCCTCTCTCTCCCGCGCACTCTCTCTCCCCCTTTCTCTCTCTCTCCTCCTGCGCGCCCCCCTGCCGCACGTCCCCTCTCCCCTCTCTTTTCTTCTTTCTTCCTCCTTCCCCATGCACCCCCTGCTGCCCTCTGACCCGCTGACCTCTCTCTCTCTCTCTCTCTCTCTCTCTCTCTCTCTCCCTCCCCCCCCATGCACGTCGACGCCCCCTCTCTCCTCTGCAGCTTCTTCTTCCTCCTCTTCTTTTTCTTCTTCTTCTCCTCCTTCTGGTTTTCTCGGTCGAAGCTGCTGCCGCCTTGCTTCCCCCGCCGACGAGACCAGCAACCACCTCATCACCGCCGCAGCATCGCCGTCCCGCTAGCTTGCCACCGGTCTGCCGGTCTCGTCGCCCGCCGGTCCCGCGAGCCAGCTGCACCGCTCCTCCTCCTCCTTCTCTGTCCACCGTCGCTGCAACGCCGGCCGGCCGCCTGGACACCGGAGCAGCGAGCTGCCACCTCGCCGTCGCTCGGCTGTCGTCGTCCCTCCGCCCGGCACCGCCGAACGCCGCCTTGCCCGGCCGCTGCTCTTCTCCTCCCAGTTCTGTTGCTGTCTTCGCCGGAGCAGCTCGTGGCTGCCTCGCCGTCGCTCGGCCGTCGTCGTCTCTCCGCCCTGGTGGCCGCCGGAGGCCAGCCGACCGACCAGCCAGCCTCCGCCACCCACGAACCGGCTGCACCACCTCCTCTCTTCCCTTCTCGGTTTGCTCCTGCCCTCGCCGCCGGGCCGCCCTCCGCCGTCGTCCGGCCGCCCGAGACCGCCGTGGGGAGCCCTCTGGGAGCCGTCCTAGCTGTCGCCGTCGTCGCCGTGCTCCCTCTCTCTCCCTCTCGGCTCCTCTGGCCGTGACCAGGAGAAGCGGCCAGCAGCCTTGCCGCTGCACGCCGCCGCCAGTCACCGCCGTAGGCCCACCGGAGGACCGTGCCCGAGCCTCTCCACCGCACCGGAGCCAGCCCGGCCTGCTGCCATCCCCGCGAACTAGCTGCACCACCTCTTCTCTCCCTCTCCCGGTTCCGTTCAGCCGTCGCCGGAGCCGTCGCCTGCCTCGCCGGAGCTGTTGGCCGCCGTCCGGAGTCGCCGGACTGCCCACCCGCCGGCCTTGGACCACCACAGCCGCTGGTCCCTTCGCTTCTCGGCTTTTTGCCGCGCGGACAGCCGCCCTCGGCCGAGATCCGGTCCCGGGCCGCCTCGTCCCGACGCGCCGGGAGTTCCCGTGCGTTTGCCTCGTCGTCGCCGTCGCGCCGGCATCGTCGGTTTCGTTACCGGGTGAGTTTAAGTTCTAAACCCTCGTTTAGTCCGTTAAACTCGTTTAGGGGGAATATTAGAGTTAATCGTGATTAATCGTGGTTCGGGAATTATTGATGATTAGTCGGAGTAATTAAGGATTAGCGGATAATTCGTATTATTACCATTTGAGTAAAAAGAAATAATCTCTTTTTAATATTATTTATTTAATTCCGAAAATAATTATTATTTATTAAATTCCGAAAACAAATATTATTTATTAAATTCCGAAATTAGTTATTATTTGTTAAATTCCGAAATTACGATATTAGTTATTAAATCCAGAAATTATTGTTGTTTATTGGAATTCGGAATTATTAGTATTTGTGGAAATTCGGAATTATTAGTAATTGTGGAAATTCGGAATTAATATTAATTGTGGAAATTCGGAATTAATATTAATTGTGGAAATTCGGAATTAATATTATTTGTAGAAATTCGGAATTTATATTATTTGTAGAAATTCGGAATTAATGTTATTTGTGGAAATTCGGAATTAATATTATTTGTAGAAATTCGGAATTATTATTATTCATTTTAATAATAATTGAATATAGTTTAATTATGAATAACGCGATTTATTTATAATTATATTGTGGGAATTATTTGACGTGTCATTTATTGTGAAAGCATGTTGGATTGTTGTGTGGATTAGTTACTTTGCGATAAGTAATTGTGGTAATTAGTGATTTACGGGAAGTATCGATCGTCGCATTATTGTGAGACGAATATTGTCTTGAGACAATAATTGATTGATTTGCTGATTGCTTAGTTATGCCTTATTGATTGAAGCACGTATATTCCAGGAATTATGTGGTATTTCCTTATGAAATTGGTTAATTATTGGACTATCGTAATGTGGCGATTCATGAATAATATGTGGAATACTTACTGCTTCATATGTGGACCTCATGCATGTCTTGTGCGGATTGTGACATGTGTTTATGAGTTCACTTGTGCCCTGAGGTGTGTTTACACGGGGAGCCCTGAGGTGTGTTTACACGGGGAGATAGAGTGATTGTGCCCTGAGGTGTGTTTACATGGGGAAAAGGTAGAGCCCTGAGGTGTGTTTACACGGGGAGGCAGAGGAGATCGTGCCTTGAGGCATGTTTACGCGGGGAAAAAGGAGAGATTAACCCATGACGAGTATGCCGGAACCGAGCTTTTGATGTAGTAGATTAACCCAGCCTTGGCTCTATTTTGGTAGGCTCGAATGAGAAGAATGTAGTGACAGTTGAATTGTATTTTGAAACATTCCTCTAGGGGTTAATCTGTTTTATGACTATGTGAATTGATCTACTACTTTGGTGTTTGTCTTTTCCACTATCCTTTCTTTGACGTTTGGCCGGGGGATTTATTATCGCTTCCGCATGCACTTAATCGAAAGATAAAAAGAATGGTCGGCGACGCGTCCTGGGACGTCGCATTTAAATGACCGAAAGAGAAAGATGGGGATCGCCGCGTGCTCGAGGGTTGGGGCGTGACAACATGGCCCTCGCCAGACGCTGGGAGAGGGCGGTGACCCTCTCCCAGATTTGGACGAGGGTCGGCCGCCCTCGCCTCGACTTGGGTGAGGGTCGCCGGCCCTCGCGCAGACGCCGGCGACCCTCGCCCAGCGCCGCTGAAGGCAACCCTCTCTCGGTGTTTGGGCGAGGGTCAGTCGCCCTCGCCTCGGCTTGGGCAAGGGTCACTGGCCCTCGCGCCAGCGCTGGCGGCCCTCGCCCAGCGCCGCTGGAAACTTTGATGTCAATTAAAGTGATCGTTAGATCAGATGTCAAGTACGTTGGCCTGGTCAACGTCGAGTTTGATTGGGCCAGCTAGGCTTCACTGAAGTTAACTAGCATTTTGATTGGCTGGCGAGGAGAAATCTGAATGTGAAGTTACCATTATGGCCCTTTGGGGACGATCTGCGGGAGTCGCCCAACGTTTTTCGTATTTAGGAGATGGACTCTTTGCACTATGAAAACTGGTTGATTTCATTAATAGATCCCCATTTACTGTAATTAATTGTTCTTTTGTGAGAAAGTACCAACGTAATATTATTTAACACAATTTCTGAATCAAAACAAAATCTCACGTCTTTAATCTTAGAAAAAATTGAAGAATGAAATAAGTCCGCTTGATACCATGGCCAAACTCCATTGGGATGTTTCCATACTTTCTACTTCGATATGTTTCATTTTACTATATGCAAAAGAAATGCGTGTTAATGGGTTGAAGGATCACTCAACACGTGATACATAGCGAATCTTGATGGTCGCCTCGGGCTTTCTCTCTTGGTTCCACACTTTGATGTGTTTAAAGATTATTATAGAGTACTCCTAATAGAAATGTCTCTCACGATGACGTGTAGAACTCTATAAAGACAGAAAATGCTCCATGTAAGCACCACCTGTATTTAACACTTATCGTGACGTTTTTTTTTTCCTGATCTCGTCATCGTAATTACTTGACTTTTGTTATCATTAACCATTCGAGATTTAAGTACTAGCATAAGTTTCCCTGGCACTGATAATTCCTCGAGTTATTTCGTTGATGTGTATAATTCTTTCTGTGTGAAGCTATTTTATAAACCAACTATGAATGTTTTTAATTTTTCATTTATATAATTGAGACTTTGATGAGTAAGATACTATATTTCCATTAAACTGCTGCTTAGTTACACATTTGTTGGTGTAGATAACTTTATACCCAGAAGGTCCTATACGACAAACAAACTCATTACAGAAAGTGTTACGGATGAAATTTGATATTTTCATTTCATATTTATAACTGAAAGTTTGCATTTATATTAAGGATAAGTGCAATGGAAGTACTAAAACTCATGATTTAAGTACAACTGAGTTCTAAAACTTTCAAAAAATGCAATAAAGTCATAAAACTTGTCACGAAAATGTACTTAGTTTTAAAATTTCTAAAAGTACAATTAAGTCCTAAAACGTATCATTTTAATCCAATTAAGTCTTTTTGTTGATTGTATATTTTAAAATTTAGAACTCGATTATACTTTCATAACAAGTTTTAGAACATGATTACATTTTTTGAAAATTTTAGGACTTAATTGTACTTTCATGATAAATTTGATTATATTTTTGAAAATTTTTAGGACTCGATTATACTGTCATGACAAGTTTTACGACTTCTATTGCACTTGTATCATATGCAGTTTACTTGGTAATGAAATTATTTATCTTCTCTGGAATGTAACTCTCTTCCTTAATATTTTCCTGAAGTCATTCATTGACTTTTTGTAAAATGTGTCTTTTGGTTAAAGAGAAAATGACAGAGCAAATATTTTACGATGCTATTTTTCCTTACGGCCATTATTCATAAATTTCGGTATCATTTGTTCCCGGGCAACGCACAGGTTCATCTCTAATTATCATTGTAATGGTTGATGTTAATAGGAAAATATATCTGAAGGATAAATTTAATTAAGCACTGGGCAGGTCTTTTTTTTTTTTTTTTTTTGGTGCAAAAGAAAAAGAAATATAAACCATTACATTCTAAAATGACTTAACGCTTAATAAGACAGATAATAGCAGATGGTTCATTCCAACAAGAGAACATAGATGACGAGAGGATTCCTTTGATTGGCTCCATTCTTTGCTAGACAGTCATTTAATTGTCACTGTGCATGAGCATTTTTTCCTTTTCGATGCTCTTAGAAGAGCCTACCAAAGTAACAAAGGGAATTGTATTTGCTTTTGATTCTCTTTACAGACAACCCTTGATTTGTGAAAATTCATTTGAAAACCCAAAACAGCACAAGGAATGTGGCCAGCAACGCCTTCAAGATTATGACTATAAAAGTTGATGCGTGTTCTCATTTAAGTACATGCATTGATGTCTCTCTCTCACATTTTCACTGTTTAAGGCAATTCGCTTATCGACCTACAAAACTTGTTTTGAGCCAAAAAGAGGCAACAACACGAAATCCAAATTTGATTATTTACTTTTCAATAGACCTTATTTTCCAAACCTACTCTCTTTGGAAAATCCTACCAAAAGGTTGTAAATCTATTGTAATTGTGTCAATTCAATTTTAAACATTTATTTTGGGTCAATTGGGTTTTAAACCTTTTTGCATTTGTGTTAATTCAGTCCATTTGACCAATTTTGATCGAAAATCATTGACATGGATGCCGGTCGTCCTATATGATATGATTGGCACTAACGTTGACAATTTTTAGCATTTTGATAATTTTGAATTTTATATTAATTTTTTTTATCTATTTTCCCTAAACTAAGGGTTGGGGCGCCCTTGCCAGTGTTGCGAGAGTCCGTTGTAGCCCTAGCCGGCCCTAAGTGTAGTAAAAAAATAAAAACGAAGAAAAGAAAAGAAAAGAGAAAAAAGATTAAATTTATTAAAAAGTCCATGGAAGTGCCGGTTGTGTTTGACGACTAGAGTCCACAGCCAAAATTGACCGAATGGATTAATTTAACGCAACAAAATGTTTAAAACTCAATTGGTAAAAAAAAATGTATAAAATTGAATTAGCACAATTGTAATAAATCTATGACTTTTTTTGTAATTTTTCCAAAAACCCCTAGTACGGATGAATCCAAAACCAACCATCAACTGTGTACAGTTCCTAAGGGCAACCGTGCTTCGGCTATTTCATCATCTTCAAAAATCGCCCTTGGCCTTCAAAATATTCCTAGGATACTGCATCTTCTGCTTCATCTATGTTGGCGTCCTTATCTATTATGAAAAGATGAGGAATCGGACGGCAATTAGTGATCGCTCCGTCGAGCTTCAACAAGTGGCTCCCGCGACGTTGAATAGTCGCACTCTTCTATGGCGGTTTTGGGCTCCCACCAGTGCCTCCCAAAATTGGGGAGATCAATTGCGAGGGCTGCTCAATTTGGTTGTAATCTTTCGAGAAAGGAGATAAGTGTCGGGTGCTCAAGAGCTGAAACCACGCATACCATAAGGATTGCATTGAGAAATGGCTCCGCCGATGTTGGAATTGGTTAGGTGAAACCATTCACTTGCTGTTACCATATTATTATATATAACATTGAGTCTAGAATCCTATATTCACTCATGGGATATTGTTATGTCATAACAATATTCAATAAAGTTTTTATTTTGTTTAATCATTTAAATAGCAGTTAGCTTGAGCATAGTCTTATTCTAAATGTTTTGATTCATGAACCAAAGAGGATAAAGGCTTTCATAGTTCCCGTACCTTCTCAATTTGTTTAATATAGTCTATGTACTTTTTCTTTGACCATTATACTCCCTCAACTATATATGTGTGCGTAATTTTTATTTTTTGGGATAGGTCATATAGTTGTAAAGTAGATGAAAACGTTGATGTGGCTGTTAATTTGTCATTTGCCGACATGTCGTCTCACATGCTGTATATTTTCTTAAACTTATAATACAATGTATGCATTTAATGATACAAACAAAAGGAAAATGGAAACCTTTTAAAAAGTAAAACAAAACAAATAGAAAAGACGTACCCAAAAAAACGACCAAAAGGAATGATACACTGTTCACCCCTTTCTCTCTCTGTGCGACGTCCTTGAGCCACTGTAGCTCTCGCTCGGTCTCCGGCTTCGTGTGGCTGTTCCCGGCGACGATTGAAGCTGATTTTTGGAATAGGAGCTGTTCCACTGTTGTCCTCCAGAACCCCCTTCGATTTCGGCTCTAGTAAGGTCCCTCCTCTTCGATTCAGCTCATGGATTGCTAGGGTTGCTCTGTTTGTTGGGGCCGAAGTTCTGTTTCCCCTGTTTGCGACATGGAAAAGGCTCCATTAGCTCATGTAACTCGGTCTGAGCAGCGAGGAGGACGCAACCGGAGCCGGAGTAGGGCTCCGTTTGGTCGCCCCTTCTCGCGTGACCGGTCCCGTATGGAGAGCGCCCCTGTCTCGGGTTCGATAGGAGATAGTCGAGCTGGTGCGAATGATAGCAACAGGAATGTAGATGTCTTAGTTGATAGTGTGGCTGATGGGAGGAGGAGAATAGAGCGGGCAGACCTGTCTCCTGCTATAGCTGATGCTGGTGTGGCCGGTTGTGGACAACAAGCTGCTGTCCATGACAGCAGAAACACCATATTGCAGCAACCTATAGTGAAACAGGATGCTCCTGCACGTTCTTGGGCGAATGTGGCGAAAGCCGCCATTCAGGGGTACTCCCTGACTTACTACCCTCCCAATTCAGGGGGTGCTAATGCTGTGATTTGCTCAGACGAGGACTTAGAAGCTGCTGACCCCCTCTGGAAGGAGTGCTTAGTTGGTTACCTAGTGGGGAAAAAACTCCCATTTAAGCTCGTTGAGGCTGCCATTAAGCATCTATGGGGTCCTAGACTAATGGAGGTAAAAGCCAATGACCAAGGCTTTTACTTCTTCCATATCCCAGATGCGGAGTTTAGGAGGAAAGTCTTGGAAGGAGGCCCGTTGACAGTGGCAAGGGTGCCTCTCATTCTTCAGCAATGGAAACCCATGTTAGAGCGAGGAAAGGAGAGCATACTTCGGTTCCAAAGTGTGGATTAGATTGAAGAATCTTCCCTATGGGCTATGGTCAGCTCGGGGAATTAGCAAAGTTGCGAGTATCCTTGGCAAACCCTTATATGTAGACCAACGTACGGAACACCTTAAAATGATCTCGTTTGCTAGAGTATGTGTTGAGCTTGAGGCCTCCAAAGCTTGTTGGGATACCATCAATGTTTCCCTAAATGGGGTCGTCCGTGTGGTGGAAGTAGAGTACGAATGGAAACCCATACTTTGTCAAGCTTGTGGAGTGTTTGGGCATAGGTGTACTACACCCAATCCCGGTCCTACTCAAGCTGCATAGCAGGTCCTACCGGAGGAACAAACTTCTAAGAGTCCAGTGATGGGCCAAGAACAGCCCATCCAAGCAAGCACTTCTCAACCTGAAGGGGTACCCGAGTCAGCCCCATTGGAGGCGTGGCAACAAGTCAAGAGTAGAGCTGGGAAGGAGAGAGTGGGAAGTGCATTAGTGCAACCGATCCCAACTAAGCCTTCAGCTTCTTGTATGGCTAAGCTACAAAAGATAAGTGCTGTCATTCCCTTGACAGATCAGGCATCACCTTTTGACTTAGACGACGACCTTGAAGAAGAGCCTTCCCATTAGCCCTTGCCATGTCCTACAAGCCCAGAACAGCTATCATTGGAGGTGGACTTGACTGGAGAAGCTGGACAGGAGCTGCTGAAACAAGGAGTCCCGGGAATGGAGGCTGATTCATCTCCGCCTGGCCTGAAGTCAAAGGAACCAGACCCCTCCAAGAAGGCTTCCTCGCTGGTGGCTGTCCCCCTTGTGCAGAAGGAGACCAAGCTGCTGTCAACTACTAATGTCCCCCTGCAGGAGGTCGCTGATATCAGTCCTGGACCAGCCGAATTAAGGCCAAAGTTGGCCAACCAGCAGGGATCACTCTCAGGCTCTCCCTCCTTTAAAGCCAAGCCGTCTACCAGCAAGCGACGGCCAAAAAAGAGGTAGTCCGTGACTCGTCTTCTGTATGTTTTTTGGATGTTGGAATATAAGGGGTCTCATGAACCCCATTAAACAAGCGGAAGTTAGGCTTTTTGTGCGCCGCAATAATATATCTTGTGTTGGTATTCGGAAACTAAAGTTCCTATTGACAATTTTTGCATTATCTCTTACGGATTATTGCCTGGATGGTTATGGTTGGCTAACTATGAGCACTCCGCTCGGGGACGCATATGGGTTGGATGGAACCCGCTTCTAGTGGAGTTCAAACTTCTTTTTAGCACTAGCCAGATTATCCATGGAAGTATAAAAATTTTGAATTCGGATAATGATCTCACTCTCTCTATGGTGTATGGGGAGCATTCCTTTGTCTACCGTAGACCTCTCTGGCGTGACATTATCAGATTGAGCAATGGCCTTAAGGACTGCCCATGGATGCTGGCGGGTGATTTCAATGCCATCCGAGACTCATCAGACCGTATGGGGAGCCCTGACATTTGGATCCCTGTCTTTGATGAGTTCAGGGACTGCATGGACCAGGCTGAGCTGATTGACTTACGGTATGTGGGGTTCCGTTTTACCTGGTCTACTTCCTCTGGTACTCGCAGGAAACAAAGGAAAATTGACCGTGTGCTGGTTAATAATTATTGGTGTATGTCCCATTCTTTCTCAGAAGCCTCATTCTTGGCCCCAGGAATTTCGGACCATACACCGATGGTTGTGAAAGTGCTTCCGCATTCTCCTCGACGGGTTCCTTTTAAATTTTATAACATGTGGATGAGGCATCCGGATTTTTCTATGATTGTATCACAGGTCTGGGATACCCAAATTTCAGGCTCCCTGATGTTTAGACTATACGGCCGCCTCAAGCTTTTGAAGGGCCGCCTCAAATGCTTAAATAGAGATGCTTATTCGGACATCTCTATGAGAGTTTCTGCAGTTAAGAGGATGCTTTCAGCTACCCAAGAAGCCCTCACTCATGACCCTCAAAATAGCCTCTTGGCAGAAGGTGAGCATTTACAAATCAAAGAGTACTATGATCTCAGGTCCCTGGAGGAATCTTTCTTTAGACAAAAGTCTCGTATCAGATGGCTAAAGGAAGGAGACCATAATACCCAATTTTTTCACCATTCGGTCAATCATCGACACCTCCGCAATCGGATTCTATCTGTCATGGATAGTTCGGGTCAGCTGGTTTCTGAGCAGGTAGAAGTCCAGAGAGTCTTCGTCTCATACTTTCAAGACTTACTTGCCCCGGCCGTTGTGGCATCGAGACCATCTATCCAGGAGATCAGGGACGTTATACACTCCCCTCTCAAGCTAGATCGAGTCAATTTTCTTTCCCTCCCCTTCGAGTCCCTCGGATGTCCGTGATGCTATGTTCTCTATTGCTGGAAACAAAGCCCCTGGGCCAGATGGATATAACGCGGACTTTTTCAAGAAAAACTGGGATAAGGTGGGCTCCTCAGTCACTGAAGCTATTATGGACTTCCTTGTATCAGGTTCGTTACTTAAAGAAGTCAATAATACTATCATTGCCTTGGTACCTAAAGTTCCCAATGCATCATCGGTTTCAGATTATCGTCCTATTGCATGTTGTAATACAATTTACAAATGTATTACAAAAATTCTATCTTCTAGAATTGCTGCCGTTCTTCCTGAACTTGTAAGCCAGGCACAAACAGCATTCATAAAAAGAAGACGGATCGGTGATAATATTCTTCTAGCTTAAGAATTGTTCAGTGGGTTTCATAATAAGCCCCACACTCCAAAATGTGCTATCAAAGTGGATTTCAGGAAAGCCTATGACACTTTGGATTGGGACTTCCTAGAGAACTCCCTCCTGGCTTTTGGCTTCCCTGACCATTTCACAAGGCTGATCATGGTATGTGTTCGCTCCTCGAAGTTTTCAATCTCTATTAATGGCGAACTACATGGTTTTTTTTCTAGTGGACGAGGCCTTCGACAAGGAGACCCTATGTCTCCTTATCTCTTCACCCCGGCGATGGAGATTTTCACGGTATCATTGAGGTCCATACCGTGCATCCGGATTTCCGGTATTATTGGCGCCGCAAGGCCACGCAACTATCTCATCTATTTTTTTGCGATGATGATGTTCTTATTTTCAGCCAAGCGAGCCTTGCGTCCATTTCTTGTATCAAGAACGGGCTCACATTATTTTCCTCATGGAGTGGCTTAACCCCAAATCCCAACAAAAGTGTAGTTTTTATCTCTGGTGGCTCCAACACGGTGAGGGACCAAATTATACAGGCTTTAGGCTTCAATTTGGGCTCGTTTCCGGTTAAGCTATCCGGGAGTGCCTATCATCACCTCCCGGTGAGCAAAGTGGATTGCAATACCTTGATTTGCCACCTTACCGCTAGAGTCCAGTCTTGGACACACCGATTCCTCTCGTTTGCGGGCCGGCTCCAACTCATTAAGTCAGTTCTACATGCCATCCAAGCTTATTGGGCGTCCATCTTCTGGCTTCCTGCGTCAGTAGTTGACAAAATAGAGCAAATATGTAGACAATTTCTCTGGAAGGGGCCAACCATGGGGCCGGGAGGTGCTAAAGTATCTTGGACTGATGTTTGTCTCCCTACACCTGAAGGAGGACTTGGTTTGAGGAGGATCAGGGATAGTAATAAGGCAGCCATGGCCAAACATTTATGGCTGCTTTTCACGGACAAAAAATCGTTATAGTGTAAATGGATACACGCCACGTATCTTAAAAGGAAAATTTTCTGGATCTCTCCTACTCCGACTCTTTGTTCTTGGGCCTGGAGGAAGATTCTTGCACTCAGAGATATTTTCCAGCCGTACTTTCGATGGAAGATAGGTGATGGCGAGCATACATCGCTATGGTATGATCCTTGGCTAGAAATTGGGCCTCTTAACTTGCTTTTCTCTAACACCTATATTAATCGGTCGACCTTCCTCGACAAGCCAAGGTTAAGGATCTATATACTCCAGATGGGCACCAACTTATGCAAGTTTTGTTAGGGTGGCAAATTCTGGTGCCTCTACTATCTCAAGGCCAAGACACTTTCATTTGGGTTGAGGAATGCTCAGGTAAATTCTCGATATCCTCTGCTTGGGCTACTATCCGTTACAAGGCCAACCCGGTGTGCTGGTCTTCTTTTGTCTGGGATAAGGCTCTCGCCCCTAGACACCAATTCCTCCTATGGCTTACCTCCAAAAATCGCCTTCCAACACAGGTACTCCTAATGTCATATGGTAGAATACCTTCTACGGTATGTGCTTTCTGCAAGACAACACCTGACTTAATCAACCACCTATTTTTTGAATGTGGTGTCCCCAACTCCCTAGCCAACTTTTGGGCCGCTAAATGTAATATCCCTTGGATCAACTCTGCTTGGCTGGACAATCTCCTTTGGGTTAGCAATGTTATCTCTCGGTAAGGGATTCTTTCGGGAGATAGCCCGATTCTCTTTTTGGAGCGCTATGTTATATCATTTGGAAAACCAGGAATGATATTATCTTCCGTGGCCAAAACCTCTACATTCCATCCTTGAAGTTGCAGCTACTCAAGGCGGTAAAGGATAAGGCGCTGGCCTTCAATAGGGTTGAAGACAACCCTACGAATAGAAGGATGCAGCGGAGTTGGGGTATAGATCCACGTATTTTTAATGTTGTACTGCCCTTGGCCTATATGTAGGTTTGTTTCCTTTGTACTTTTGTACTCTCAGGTGAACGGGGTACCCTGTCACTCCAAGGACGTGTTGTCCAGTTGAGTGCCTGCTGGTGCCTCATTTCACATTTGTTGTAAATCTCTAGTCGTTTTATATATATATACTTACCTTACCAAAAAAAAGAAAAAAAAAAAGAAAAGACGTACACATTCTGACGAAGGAAAATAACAAAAGTAGAAACGTTGCGACCCTTGTCGCTTGTGGCCACTATGGTGGTGGCACCTATACAACGGGTCACAGAGTTATGCGATCCCATCGAAATCTACCTAAGGGGATGCATAAATAATAGTTCCTTAAAATATTAGTTGTTATTAGAATATTTAAATAATAAATCACAATTTATCTAATAATTTAACTTTTTAAAACAGTTAACAATAACTTTATAAAAATATCACAGTTTTAAATGAGATTATCAAAATCAACGGTAGGTTTTAGATTGATACTTTTAAGCAATTTTTCAACAAAAGATTAGAACCCATGCAGCGTATGAGAATTCTGCGAGGGTTAAAAAAAGCTTTCAAACCAGGAAAAAACCACTCATTTAATATGAACGATTGGTTTTATTTTTCAGGCTTTTCAACGAAATCGTGTTAAATGGAGAATGAGAGAAGATAACAATTAAGTTTTTTGTACATTTTAATAGCAGAGTTTTCAAAGTCATCATCCTCACAAAAATTTAAAATTGGGCATAAGAATATTACAAGTGCCATAACTTTGATACGGTGCTTACTCAGTGCCGTAACTTTGTTTTCTCACTCATTGGCTACATCAATATAAAAATGATCATTTAAGTGTCATTTTCGCAAAATATCTTAAGTGGATTTTTAATTAATTTTCCATTCCGACGTGGAACTTTTAAAAATAAATTGAAAGCCAACATATAAATTTTTGTCCAACATGGCAAGAGTATGAGTATCAACGCTTCTTTTCCGCCTTAGCCTGGATGAGAGTAATCCTGGCTTCAATTATAGTCAAACCGATCGCAAACACGGTCTTTCTATTCCAAATATAACTGTTGCAAAATGACTACGAAACTGACATAAAAAGGTAGGCAAGGAAAGAAAGGAGGAAGGAAACTCAGCGATCAACTGAAAGTCTCAAAAACTTCATGCTGCAGAATGCAACGCATTCAAATCCGAGTTTACAAGCAAGCCATTGCCCTCTCCCAAAGCAAAGACGTAAAGATCGAAGACATGAGAACCCTAAAAGCCCAAAAAACTGAACAAGAGTTCTCATTTTTCGAAACTGTTTAAAATGATTTGAATTGGTGATGGAATTCGGCACCTCCGTGTAAGCATCAATGGCGGCTCCAAAACGATTCCGCTGGTTATACTCGTTCCCATCTCTCTCATTCTCTTCTCTCTATGTCAAACATGATTCTATACCGCCGCCGCATTAGGCCCCCATCTCTCTCATTCTCTTCTCTCTATGTCGAACACGATTCTATACTTTGTTGGGAGTGCACAGCAGAAGTCCGATACCTTCATCTGAAGAGATTTCTAAGAGAGAAGCCTAAATCCGAGCCCGTCAATATATCCAGTTGGATCCACCTTAATTCAAAAGTTTAAGCTAGTGAGTTATGAGCCAACTAGGATATATTAACTGCTCAACACCACATCAATTCTCCGATGTGGGACTACTTTTCTAACACAATTCACACGTGTATCCTAACAATCTCCCCCTCACGCGTGAATGTGTGGGCTTTAGTGTTAAGTCTACTCCCCCTTAAATTAGATATCCTTCTCATCCTCATGGACCCACATTGTTACACCACAACGCTCACCTGAGCCATCTTCATGGGCTCACATTGTTATGCCACAATGCCTACCTTCCCGAAAACCATAACTATTGGCTCTGATACCAGTTGTTGAGAGCGCGCGACAGAAGTCCAATACCTTTTCGCTTAGGAGATCTCTAAGGGGGAAATCCAAATCCAAGCTTGTCAATATATTCTGTTGGACCCACCTCAACTCAAAACTTGTATATCTCTCTCAATCACTGAAGAAGAATATGTGGCTATATCTAAAGCAAGTAAGGAGATGATTTGGTTGAAAAAATTTCTAAAGGAGATAGGCAAAGAGCAAGATAATAGTGTTCTTTTCAGTGATAGGCAAAGTGCTATTTGTCTTACAAAGAATATGGTATTTCACTCAAGGACAAAACACATTGAGTTAAAATATCATCAAATTTGTCAGTTGATAGATGATGGGACATTGTTATTAAAGAAGATTTTTGGTGCAGAAAATCCAGCAGATATGTTAATAAAGGTTGTCACCACTGAAAAACTGAGGCTGTGCATTGCCTCAGTTAGCCTCCATGGTAAATGATGAGGGGGGCCGCTACACTAGGACAATTTGGGTTGAAAAGATGAAGACTATAAAAGATTATTGCTGTTTTTTTGAAGATCAGCCTCCAAGTGAGAGATTGATGGAATTGTGGAGTCTGATAGAGAAAAATATTATTGTGGGTATGCACTTCCCAGTAAGTCACCCATCTTAAGATATTAAAGCAAATAATAGAGTTTATTCATACATGTATAAAACGTATGCCCTAGACTCCTGTTATAAATAGAGCAATTGTTTTTATAGTTGTAACGCTAGAGTTTTGTAACCCTGAGCTTATAATGCTGATACTGATAGTGAAGAGATTGGGACAGTAGTTTTTGCCTTCTTGATTTTGGAAGGATTTTCTACGTAAAAATTTTTGCTTGCCCTCTTTTTCTTCCCTATTTTTATTTTTCGCATATTTGCATCCCCAACATACCTTATGTCGGTCTTGTCAGGTTCCCGGTTCCTCGCTCCTGAAGCTTCTCTTTCGGGAAGGAACGAAAGCAACGGGATTGGGAATTGGGTTTTTCCTCGTTTTCTTTGTCGCTGTTGAGACGACAGAGAGGGAGTTCGATGAGGAAACTTTGCGACGTCGGAAAATTCACGACTTTCGCCGGAAAGAAAGAAATTGATGGGGCAAAATGAAACGCGCTTGGCGAGAAATATAAAAAAATCATTTCTTTTTTTCTCTCTTTTCGTTCTTTCTTTCTTTTCTTTTACCAGGGAGTTAAATTCAGCAATTCACAGGTGATCATTAGATCACATGACGAGGACATTAGGTTGGTGAAGGTTGGGTTTGATTGGGCCAGCTAGGCTTGAAACGAGCATTTTGATTGGCTGGTGAGGAGGAATTTGAACACGAAGTTCCCATAATGCCCCCTCAGTAGTATCTTATCCAGAACTGGCGAAAACATGCACGATGCCACGCGACAATATTGCTTTTTTTTTTAACACAGTTTTTCAATCGAAATAAACTGTTGTAAATTTATTTTCTAGAAAAAAAGGGAAAATAGAAGAAGCATGCCCAAAATATAGAGAATAGCATTTGACCATGATGGTAAAATACATCTACCATAACCTCTCTTTTTTCTTTTTCTTTTAACATTCAGTAAGTAGATTCAAGAAGAAAATGAAATGATTTACTTATGTTTGGATTTGATTGCGAAGATCAGAGAAGACAATCAACAAGCTCAAAAATATAAACCATAGAATCATAAAATACGCATGAATTAATTAATTCTGAAATATGAAATTTGAAGGTACGATATAATTTTCAATGTAAGTTGAAAAAACAAATAAGCTAAACAAATTTGTCTTTAATTAAATTGAAAGGAAAGAGGGGGAAAAGGCAAAAGCAAAAGGATGAAAAAAAGGGCCGTATGGGAAAAGAAAACCAAAAAATTATTTGTAGAATTAACGCCTAATAAATCAGAAAATAGGGAGTGATTCATTCATTTGGTAGATAGTGAAGGTTATGCTGAAAATCGAAGCCTACCATCGGTTGTTTAAAATTTCTAATAAGCGACCATGCTCCGCCTGTTTCATCTTCTCTAAAATTGCCCTTGGGACGAAGCATTGAGCTGCAACTAGTGTTCGCTCCGTCGAGCTTCAACTAGCGACTCTTGCGGCGTTGAATGGCTCCCAGAAGTGCCTTTTATAGTGGAGGCTGCAGCATATCGCCGCGACAAAAATTAGGGACATCGATGGTGAGGGGAAGAAGATGAATGGTAGGAAGAAAAGAAAAAAAGAAAAGGAAAAAGAGAAAAATAAAATAATAAATAAATAATTTTGAAAAAATAAAATAATATTAAAAAATTGTCACGTTAGCAGATCGGCCGGATGGTTAGCTCAGTCGAGCAATTTTAGTCGATAGATGAATCGGCACAAATTCAAAAGATTTATGACTAAATTGGTAAAAAAAATTTAAAATTGAATTAACACAATTGCAATAGATTTATAATTTATTTAGTAATTTTTCTAAACTAATTAGTACCGGCACCGACATGCGACACAAGATGCTACATGACATGCCAATATGTCATTTCTCAAAAATAGAGAATTCCGACATGTTGGAACATATTGTATATTAAATATATATTTTTAAATATACATGATAAATTATCACGTTTATGATTGATTCAATCAAATTAATTTGGTTTAAATTTACAAATAAATAAATAATAAAAAAGAGTAGAATAGATTTACACTAAAAATATTAATCCATCATTTGTCAATATTATTCATTGTTTCAATTTGACAAATTCAACTCCATTCCAATAATCCATAAAATTTGAAGGAAAAAAAGACAAGCAATCCACATCCCAGACTTGTTGTCAGAGGAGAAGAGAAAAAACAAACTTGTAGGGAATTGCGTGCCATGAAAAGTAAGAGCCACAAGAAAAGAAAAGATTGGATTTTTCAACTTTCCCCCTTTACTATTTTTATTATTATACATATTTACATTTTGACCATTTATTTATTGAGAATTTTATAAATTAACCTCGTGCATATCAGAATCGCGTGACGAAATTCTGGTCTTACGTGTTGAGAGAGTTGACCACGTGTTGGATTTTACAATGCTTGTTTACCATGTGTCGGACATATGTCAGAGTGTCCATGTCCGACACAACATGAAGACTCTTAAAGAGTGTCAATGCTTTCTAATTTATGGATATGATCGATATTTTCCATTTTAATATGGTGTTCGTACAATTCATCCTAGTTGATGTAATCCATATTGATCTTTATTTTTCATTTTGGCCAACTGAATTGAAATGATTTTTTTCTTCGTATTATTTTTTTATCCAATTGCCTCTAACTTAACATCTATAAGCTTTCTTTTAGCCATTTCGTTAAGCCCACATTTGTCTTCCTTAAAAGTATTCAACAAAGATTTTAAAAGAGTAGTTAGCTTTATCAAAATCTTATTCTAAATGTTTTGATTCTTGAATAGTAAAAAATAAAGGGGAAAATTCCAAATAAGAGTCAAAAGTGCCCATATTAGTATAAAAAATGGCATGAACTAGGGCATGAACTCACCAGCTGTAAATGGCAATTTCGTCTTCTTAAATATTTGAAATATTTTGTTTTTTCTTTCTTTTTACAATTTCTATCTTTCCATAAAAAACTGAAAACAACTTTAAAAAAAAGGACAATACAGTGCTAACCCATTGCCGGTGAGGCATAGGCGAGGGTCGATGGGGTCACTAGTGCTTGACAAGGCGAGGGCTAGGAGAGGGCAATGATTCTCTTTTAAATTTGGGCGAGAGTTGCCCGCCCTCCGCCCAAATTTGGGATAGCGTCACTACCCTCTCCCATTTCTGGCAAGGGCCTACTAACCCTCAGCGAAGGTTGGTGGGGTCACCAGCACTTGGGTGACCTTTGGAGGCGCTGGGCGAGGGTCGCCAAGCCTGCATGATAGTTGGTGACCCTTGTTAAGCCCTCATCTAGATTTGAAATAGCGTCACCACCCTCTGCCGTCTCTTGCAAAGAGCTGACCGATTGGCCCTCCCATAGGTGTCAAAAACCCCGCCGGCCTCCATCACCACCCTACCGATGATGGGGCGGTGACCACCCTCCCATCTGTGTTTTCCATTTCCTTTTTCTAAAAGATTTTTAAAATTTTTTAATCTAATATAATTTAATTTAAATTCAAATTATATTTTGGACGAAAATACCCGATCAGCTAGAATTTTTTGCCTACCGAAGATACTAGACTTTTATTTGAAATGGCCATAACCACTTTAGGCTATACTTTAAGACTGATATAAAGACTTGCAGGCCTTATTTAAAATAATGTTTACTATAAGCTCTTATTTGAGAAAATGAGTACACTTTGGGCCTTCATTTGGAATTTTCCGAAATAAAGGTACTTGTAGTTTCTGTACTTTTTCAATTAGCTCACTATTGTTCTTAAACTTTTTTTTTTGCCAATGAAGTTCCTCGATTATATGTACTTTTTTCTCTTTTGAGATTGATCATTCCATTATACAAGTAAACAAAATTGCTGATGTGACTATCAATTTGTCGTTATTTGCTAAGGTGTCATCTTACTTAGCTTTTAATTTTTGTGGGAAAATTTTTAAATTTCGACAAAGGAAACGACAAAAAAATTGAAGAGATTTTAAGCAATATTTCATTGAAACAAAAAGCTAGAACTATGTGGGCCAGTGTCGAAGAAATGCTTCCCTGCCAGGACAAAACGACTCACTTGATATGAGTAATGTGGTCTAATTCTTATTTAAGCTTTCAACAGATATGGTGTCTGATGGAGAATGAGGGAGGATTTTTCATTCTGCTTCAAATGAAAAAGAAAAATAATCAAGTATTACAGTTTTGCAATTACAAGTCAACATGACACGCTGGAAATCCACATAGTTTTCCCCATTGAAGACCAGCTTTGTTGAATTGGAGTACATGCTGTATTTCATTTAAATTAATTAATGAAAGGATGACATAAACATATTAAAATATATTAGGGATTCAAGTGGACCAATTGAAAGTTTTGGGACAATAGCTCAAATTACTCATAATTGATTTATTTCAATTAATCGAAAGTTCAAATGTGATATTGTACATTGATAAAAGTTCACATACTACTAGTACTATTATCTCTTTCAACAATAGAAACTAGATGTTCCTTACATCTCATATCGAAAAGGCAAGATATGTTGATCTAGTGCATATTGCAAATTCTCTGCAAAATGATGGTAATATTGTGAAATAGGATCTTCTAATAAGTCTTCCCATAATTATTTCCAGTACCACAACTTTGAACTATAAACATTACACTCTTCGTGTGACTTTCATAGAGCAGCTAGCTCTGCGGTGAAAATCAAAAATCGCACGGTTGGGATTAGTGAGAATTAAGAAGATATTCAAAAGGCGATCGTCATCATTATTGAAAACCAAACGCGATAGCACATGAATACTTCAAATCTTACCTTCTCCTGAGATGCTCAAAATTTTTCGACATTAAGATTGCGAAGTTGCTCTAAGCTGATTGCCGAGAGTGGTACATCCAGGGGTACATGAAAGCAAAGTTCACGCGAGACTTGTTCCATGGTCGGTCGAAGCCTGGGATTGGCTTGCAAGCACTCAAATGCTACTTTGGCGATCAAGACCACATCCTTCGCATCTTGAAGGCCAAGTGTAGAAGGCGAGAGACGTTGATCCAACACATCCTTCAACATCATTGACTCAGTTTGGAGGGACGATGTATATTCTGGAGAGACATGATCTCCCGGATGCTTTCCCATGATTGTCTCTAATGCGACCACTCCAAAACTATACACATCGCATTTTTCAGTAGGAACCGTAGAATAAGCCAGCTCTACAAGTGGAAAATTCACTGTTATTTATCATAAGTCATATTTAAGTTGACAACATTATTTCCCATGACATGACATATGATAATGACAAGTACATATTTCTGTCGTGTGCGACTATTACAAGCACAAATTTCTACTTCATTTATACTTACAACACTGATTTGAGTAGGGGAGTTTATGCTTTGGTAAAGTTCAAAAAATTTTGTTCAATGCTTGAACTCAGATTCTTTCGCGAAAAAAATCAACTAATCATTTTCTTGAAAAATAATACTATTTTCCGATGTTTGATTAAAATCTGAAAATGAAAAGATAAATATTTTCCGTTGTTTAGAAATGAAAATATTTTTTTCCTCAATAGACATGCACCATTTTTTTATGTTTGGTCTTGAAACTGGCCTCCGCGAATGTAGGTCTACATGCTGGGGCCAAGCCCAAGCCCGGGTCCATCAAGGCGGAACGCCGGACTTCGTGAAATCTGTTTCACTGATGAAGGATCCCCAATTTCCAGTTCTCTAATCGAAATGAAGAACTATTCAACAGACTAACAAAGGGAGAAAAAAATTATCCCCAGCAATTCAGTCCCCAGACGACTTTAAAATCAACATCCAACAGGCAAATCGAAGATCAGACACAAATTCTCTTTGCTTAAGTCTCTAGACAACAATTCCAAAAGAACCAAAGGGGAAACAAAATCTAATCGCCAAAAATCAAACTGCGCAGGTGAAATTCGGCAAAGAAGATGATGAATAGTGAGGGGACTCACTGCTCTTATTTCCCTGTCAATTATGCAGTGAAATCTGCTTCGAGCACGACACGACAGTGGAGGAGCTCAATGCGAATCTGTTCGAGAAGCTGGCATAACAGCCGTTGCGCAAGACCGAGTCTATGCTGAGAGAGCCAAGGAAGAAGATTAAGGAGCTAGTCACTGCCAAGTGTATTGCGATCGAGTTGAGATTGATTATGACAGATTCAATGTTGTCAAGCTCGGATTTGAGCTCGGGACATCAAATTCACATCGTTGAGCTCAAATGTGACCTCGTCTTCGAATGACCCTAGATCTTGGGTTGCCCGAGCCCCACAACACCCTCATAGTGACAAGGAGCTAAGGTCGCGGAGGGATTCTCGGGGTTGTGGCCCAGGTCAGAGATTTGGGTGGTGATGGATGAGTGCCAGTGAAGCTATGGTCAAGTAGTCCGTGCACAAGAACAGTGAGGACAAGTGAAGGCGCAGAAGGGAGAAAAGAGAAGCCCTAGCGTGAGAAAGGAAGAAAATGATTTCCTCAGTCTTAGAAGGGTATTTTCCGTTGATTGGAACATGTTTTCTTTGACCACTCAGTTTTCACACCTCAAAGACTAGAAAATGTGAAAAAAGTTATCCTGAAAATACCGCAAAATAGATATATCTTCTAGGTAACACGGACTTAATATCCTTGAAATGGATTGATTATGATGTTTTCCTCATTTGCCAATTCTTACTTATGAGGAAAATGGAAAAGCTGTCTCATCAGTACTGAACCTGAAAGCCCTAGATAAGTATAACAAATTTCCATAAGATGATTAAATACTAATGAACTGCACTAGACTAGTAAAAGTTCAACTATAGAAGCATGATACCGAATGCCATTGAAATTGAACAAAAATTACAAAGTACCTGGAGCAATGTACCCAATGGTGCCAGCAACAGCAGTCCAGTTTGATGAATCTGGCCTCAATAGTCTTGCAGTGCCAAAATCGGAAACATGAGCTTGATAGTCGAGATCCAATAGAATATTATTACTGGTCAAGTCTCGATGTAACAATGGAGGTGAACATTCATGATGCATATAGGACAACGCATCTGCAACTCCTCGAATCACAATTACCCGCTTGTCCCATTGAAATTCTCTTGCTCTTTCATCATCGTTCAAAATCATCCTCAAGCTTCCTCTTTCCATGTACTCATACACCAAGAAACAGCATTGGGCATGAAAGCAAAATCCATAAAATTTCACGATGCTGCGGTGACGTATATTTGTTAAGGCTTGAATTTCCTTTTTAAATGGTTTCATATCAACAATCCCACTATCTTCATGGCATGACAAGGTTCGCTTGACAGCAACCGTTTGACCGTTTGATATCTCTGCTTTATAAACAATTCCATATGCTCCTTCACCCATGTAGTACTTGGAGTCAAATCCTTCCGTGGCCTCGATGATTCGATCATAGAAAACTTTGCCATCATAACCTAAAATACGCATGAAATTTAAATCATTTGCCCCTTCATTATCCTCTCTCTTGATAATCCTTCTTCGATGATGATTGACGATTACAAGAACGATCAAGATGGAAGAGAGAATAAGGATAACCGTGATTCTAGCTCCAATGCCTCGATTGCGATTCTTGCTCCCATTGCATTTTGGTAAACCAACAACATCGCCACAAAGCCCTTTGTTGTGCTGAATTGCCTCAAATGGGGCATCATTAAAAGCCTTGATATTTGGGAGGGGACCTTCTAGGTCATTGTAGGATACATCAACGAAAGTCAATGCCAACATATTAACAAAAGTATTGTGGATGGTACCAGATAGGTTATTGTGGGAGATATTTAAAACTTGCAGCATTCTCATATTTCCAAACTCTCTTGGTATATTGTCAGACAAAATATTATAACTTAGATCAAGGACCTCAAGGAATTGTATGTTGCCCATCTTAGGAGGAATGCTTCTCTGGAATTTGTTTCTACTCAAGTTCAAGCTCAATAAGCTCATGCATGTGCCTAGTTGTGCCGGTATCGATTCCCTTAAATTGTTTGATGCCAAGTTTAGACGTTCCAGGTGGGATAAAAGTCCAATCTCAATCGGGACATTTCCCGTGATGGCGTTGCTGCTTAGGTCAAGTTCTAACAACATTGACAGACTTCCCAATTCCCTTGGAATCTCTCCGATTAAATTGTTTGAAGAAAGGTCCAGTACCTGTAATTGAGCCATCCTTCCAAATATTGCTGGTATCTCACCAGAAATGTTGTTGTTCGATATCCTCAAACTCGTCAAATTATCACAATGCTCCCATTTCCATGAAAGTTCGCCGTTGAAATGATTGTGGCTCAAGTCCATAAAATTTAGATGAGGATATATTCCAAAAGCTTTTGTTATGTTTCCAATAAGTTGGTTTCCTTCAAGTCTCACTCTAAATAATGAAGTACAATTCCTCAAGCTTTTCGGTATAGGGCCAGTGAAATTATTGTTGTTGATAGTGAGATTTCGCAATGATCTCCCAAGGCATACATCTTTTGGTAGTTCCCCCTCTAGTTCATTATGAGATAAGCTCAAAGAATTCAAACGTGTTAACTTATTAAATTCAGAAGGCAAGGAACCAAAGAGTTTGTTTCCCTCAAGGTGTAACATAGTTAGATTGGGCAAGCTTCCAATTGATGCAGGAATTGGACCGATCAAATTATTCTCAGCTAAATTTATTTTTGTAAGAGATATCAATTTTCCCAAGTCTTGTGGAATTGAGCCTGAAAGATGATTTGACAAAAGGCGTAAAACTTTTAGACTACTCAAGTTCAAGAGAGACAATGGGATTGGACCAACCAAATCATTTTTTGACAAATCCAAGTGTTCAAGAGGTATCAATCTCCCAATTTCTGAAGGGATGGATCCTGACAATCTATTTCTCCATAAATGAAGAATATTCAAGCTCCTCAAGTCGCATATTTCTTGTGGAGTGGATCCAGAAAGGGTATTTCTTGAAATGTCCAATTTGGTTAAATTGCCCAATTTTCCAAGAGAAGTGGGGATTGGCCCGGCCAAGTTATTTTTGAAGAGGTGAAGAATAGATAAACTTGTCAAGTTTCCGATGGAACGAGGAATTGAGCCATTGATATTGTTGGATGATAGGTGAAGTTCAACAAGAGAAGGGAGCCTCCCAATTTCTGAAGGTATGGGTCCTGAAAGTCTATTTTTCTGTAAGAAAAGATACTTCAAATTCCTCAAATCACTTATCTCTCTTGGAATGGAACCAAAAAAGTTATTTCGCGAAAGGTTGAGTCCGATTAAATTGCCTAATTTTCCAAGAGAACTTGGAATGAGCCCAGAAAGTTGGTTTTTCTGCAGATGAAGATCAATCAAGCTGCTCAAGTTCCCTAGTGAAGAAGGGATAGGACCGTTGAACATGTTTTCGGAAAAATCGAGTTCCAAAAGAGAATCCAACTGTCCAATCTCTTGAGGGATGTGTCCACTTAGGTTGTTTGCACATAGGTACAAATAATTAAGACTCTGTAGCAAACCTACACTTGGAGGAATGTCCCCAGACAGTTCATTGAAGCAAAGATCAAGAGAGTTGAGTTTGGAAAGGTTACCAATACTTGAGGGGATGAAGTCATAAATCGAGTTGTTGGCAAGTTCAAAGCTAACCAAACTGGTTAAGTGTGAGAAGTCGAGGCCATCCAGAGCTCCTCTCAACCCGAGATTGGAAAGATTTAGATGGGTGATGGCTCCAAAGTCGTCGCAAGCGACACCAATAAAGGCGCAAGGATTGTGGCCGTGCCATGAAGAGAGGAGAGACCAGCTACTGCTGTCAAGAGCAGATTTCCAATTCAAGAGAGCCTCTGCTCCATCCTTATTCTCGGTCATCTGGAAAGTGGGAAAAGAAGTGGAGGAAGTAGAAACGGCTACCCCGTGAAATGAAGCGGTTCCTACCAAGAAGAGCGAGCAGAAGAAGAGGACAGCTAAAGGAGACCGAGTGGACAGCAAAAAGGAAGAAACCATGATTTGAGGTGATGGCTGAGTTTCGAGAGGTGGGAGATGGTTCAGATCTGCATATTGTTAACAAGATTGATGACTATACTTATAAATTGGACAATTCCTGTTACAGCTGTACCGCTATTCCGGGGAATAGGTGGGAATAGGATCCTTCTTTGTTTCTTTTTGTCGGTGGAATGGGGTTCTTTTCATTTGCGATGTATTTGCAATATGAAAATGTTTTTTCCCTTTTCAGTCTGCATAGCGTGCGCGGACAAATAGGAAGTTTATTCATTGGACGACACCTGTTATCTTGGGTCCACTTGCATTAATTTTCCTCTCCCTCTCTTCCTTTTTCCTCACCTGCTCCATCCATCATCTTCTCCTTTTAGATTTTTTTTTTTTTTCGCCTTTTGCATCCGCCATGGCTAGAGCTCAAGCTCGTGGAAGCAATGGCCACGTATTTTTCTTCTTGCCTTGGACCCGCACATGGCGGCCGGCAAGGGGGTTGGCAGAGTGCACGGCCGCCTCACACGAGGCGCACAAGGCGGCGGCGTCAGAGCCCGTCGCGACGGGCCCGGCGGCAATAGCGGCCGCATCGAAGATGAGGTAAATGGAAGAGGGCGTGTACGCATGGGTCATATGTATATGCATGTGCACTAACATCACCATCATCATCATCATAATAATGGGAGGTGGGACCCGGGGGACTGACATGAATCACGACGAGCCACGGGATTGGGCCCCCCCTCCACTCCTCGAGAAAAAATTATTACTTGCTCGACGACCCACGCGGGGCGTCTCTATCGCCTTAATAGTTCACTCCCAACTCTGCCTACCAATCCAACCTACACGCCCTCCTCTCTTCCCTCTCCTCCACCGCCAACAACAGCACCGACAGCTTCACCAACGCCACCACCTACGGTCTCTTCCTCTGCCGCGGTGACCTCGACACCACCACTTGCAGCCGCTGCGTGGCCACCGGAAAATGGGGTATCCTCGAAAGATGCCCCAACCAGCGAGTCTCCGCAATCTGGTACGACCGGTGCATGTTGTGGTACTCGAGCCGGTCCATCTTCTCGGCCATGGAGCGATCGCCGGATCGGGTTTTGTACGACGTCGGGAATGTCACCGACCCAACCCGGTCCATACAGCTTCTCGGCGAAACCCTGGACGACGTCGCCACAAGGGATTCAGCCGGCGGGTCAGAGAAGAAGGTCGCGGTGGTGGAGGCGAACTTCACGAGCTCGTAGAAGCTGTACGCACTCGCGCAGTGTACGCCGGACCTAATGGCATCAGACCGTGTCGAGTGCCTTCAGTTCGGGATCGCTAATCTGCCTCAGGGGAAGCAAGGCGGGAGGGTCCTCACTCCGAGCTGCAACGTGATGTATCAGCTCTACCCCTTTTTTAATGCCTCGGCCCCGCCGGCACTGGCGCCTCCCGCTGCTGCTCAGGCGACCGGATCTAAAGGTACTCCATCCTCACTCTTAGAGATCTTTTAGCAAATTTTCCTTGTTGCTTCGCAGAAATGGCCTTATTTTTTGCCCGTCTTTTGACTTCTGATATTTAAAGTCTGGATTGACTGATTTTTGTGTTTTTTGTCTTATAAAACCCCCAACTGTTGGTCATATTCCAATTCTATCCTAAATTTTTTTCACCTCATAATAACTCCCAAATTAGATCTAATCCTGATTCTATCATAAACATTTTTTCTCATAAAAACCACA
Organism: Corymbia calophylla; assembly: GCA_014182845.1. Lineage (NCBI taxonomy): Eukaryota > Viridiplantae > Streptophyta > Magnoliopsida > Myrtales > Myrtaceae > Corymbia > Corymbia calophylla. The sequence continues at coordinate 20,910,175 of CM024701.1, read as the reverse complement.
AACTTTTATTTGAGTTTCATATCAATCTCTATTAATCCTCTGTCCAAAACTATACTTAGTGATATGATATCGTAATGTCATTATTATGGCTTTTTCCCAAACTTCATATCCAAGGAGGCAACTTTTGTAGATGAATTTCTATGTTAACCCAAATGACGTTTTTTTGAATTTAAAATTTGGGTAAAATTAGAATAATTAGGATTAGTTTTCTTCAATTGCTCTTACTAAAGAGCCTTCTTTCCATCTCGCTTAGGATAATCTTTGATTTTGCGCTTGGTCTCCAATCTCTCATGCTTGGGAGCCTTTCATCTTTTGCTATTGCAAAACTCGCACGGGAGACACTTGGCTTGGGACACTCGAATAGCTTGCACCCAAGAGTTTTTCATCTCTTGATTCTCAAAATAAATCTTCGATGGAGGGTTAACATGGTAGATTTGAGACTCAAGTAAAATTTGGTGATTTTTTATGAGACCAAAAAAAGTCGATTGAATTGAGACTAAATTTGAAGTTGGTTTTTAGGGTATTTTTGACTCCTTTTTCCCAACTGTTATCGCTTTATCGTAAATCAACATCTTGACTTCGGACGCGTCCACATTCCCTAGCTACCAAATCGACGAAATATTCTGAGATAGCTGTGTGGCGGAATTAAATAATAAATTAAAATTTCTTCTTCGTCCTTCTTCAAATTTTCGCTCCTTCTTCTTCAATTGGCTGGCCATGGGACCTCCGCGGACGAGCCGCCGTCCTTGGCTGACCATCAAGTGCAGTTCTCATCTCATCGAGTGACCCTTTTGGTTTTTCCAATTCATCAATGAAATTTCATTTTTTTTACTCCATAGGAAAATCTAACTTTATGTATATTTGGATCTTAGTCTTACATGTTCTTCTTAAAAAGAAGAAGAAGAGAGAGACAACAATTACTCGTTACATGATGGACGATGAAAATATTTAATAAGTACTAAAAAGTTGCGGATATTAATAATTCGTCCACGTCTTTCGTCCAATTGAATATGCTGGGTTTTGCATCCACTTATGAATGGTGAATACCCGGTGAGCGTACTCTCCTTGTTTTTCTCTATTATTCACGTTTGCTCTGGCTTTTGGTAATGATAAAATTTCACCCCGTCATAATCAAGATATGGTTGCACATATGCAGGCAAAAGTCTGATAATCATCGCCGTCGGGCGGGGTGCTTCTCTGCCACGCTGCCTGTTTCAGCCGGAGGAAAGCGACCAAGACGTACGCAGTCGACCAAGGAGATCAAAGCGGCATGAAATATGTACCTATGCCGTGTACTTGGTTAGAAAAATGATGTTCACCAAATGCACCGGATGTACCGTTCATGCTTTTGGTGAAATGACCGTATCGTGCCATTCCATCGTGTAGGCCTAATTGAAAGGACAAATGCCGAGTCCTTGTGGGATGATTTAGCCACTATACAAGCTGTTACTGACAATTTCTCTCATCAAAATAAATTGGGTAAAGGCGGATTTTGTGAAGTTTTCCAGGTAGTATTAATCATCATAATTGGAAGATCTTTACTGTAAATAACTTGAACATCTTTGATTTGGTAATCCTGAAAAGTTATTATTAGAAGTTATTCATGTGTACTTAAACATCAAAATACTAAACCTCTGGGGTAGGCTTCCCGATGGACAATGAATAACTGTAAAGAGATGGTCTCAAGGCTCACAACAAGGTGTCAAAGAATTTGAGAATGAAGTCATTTTGCTGGTGAAGCTTTGAAATTGAAACCTCGAGTTCTGCTCAGAGGGTGAAGAAAAATCGCTTGTCTATAAATTTATGCCAAACAAAAGTCTCGACTACTTTCTATTTGGTATGTTGTGCTCCAATATATTCCTAAGCTATTGCCTTCAATGTTGAGGCGTATATGTGATTAGCCTCAAATCATGTTGAATGTTTCAATAGCTTTTGGAACCTGAAGTTAGTTCCTTGCTTAAAATTCATTTAAGAGGATTTATCAACCGAGGATACTCCTATCCCAATTATGCATATGTGCAGATCTTGAAAGGAGCCAGCAATTAAATTGATCGACACATTACGAAATAGCATGTGGGATTGGTCAAGGAATGCTCTATCTACATGAAAGTTCTCGACATCAGATCATCCATCGCGATCTAAAAACAAGCAATATCTTGTTGGATAGTCAAATGAGCCCGAAGATTTTAGATTTCAGCATGGCAAGGATTTTTAGAGCCGATCAATCACGGGCAAACACCAATAAACTTGTGGACTTAGTAAGTATTGTCATTCCTTGTTCTCAACTTTTTTAAGCTTATGCATACTTATATTGCTAACACATCACGGGTTGCAGTGGTTACATGGAACCCAAGTATGTAATGCGTGGTTAATTCTTTGTGAAGTCCGATGTCTGTAGTTTTGATGTCCTGCTTCTTGAGCTCATTAGCGGTAAGAAGAATAGTTCTTTCTACCAACTAGACAAGTGTGAGGATATTGCTATCAATGTAAGTTGCACAATTCGACTCTATAACTCAAATGAAAATTGTTAAAACTAAGCAAATTTGACGTATTGAGAAATTCTTTTCAATGAATTGTTTTAAGGCCTGGAAAAATTTGAGACACGGCACGCTATTGGCAGTGTTGGATCCCACCATTGAAGAGACGTATTCAGAAGATGAAGTTATTAGATGCGACATTGCCTGCGAGTCCAAATCTGATTGTCAACGAGCCAAATTTGGTGCTGCACAACAATGACTTGAGGGTTGTGTAAGCCGTGACAGAGAGAGAGAGACAGTTATCAATGATTGGGAAAATAAAATCATTTCAAGTTTTATGTAACAAACATGCTTTTCATAGAAGAGATATGCATCACTTGCCTTGGAAAGTCTAAACCAAACTTTGTTTCAAGCTCACGAACCAGAAAATCCTATCAATTTTGCAGAAAATAACATCAAAACGAAGTAAAACCTATCATAATTATGAATTGATTATATTGAGCTTATTTGCTGATAAAATGACTTCTATGCACTAACAAAATGCTCGTCCATAGTGGTTATTCAAAACTGTTCGCTACACAGAGCTTTAGTATGAAACTTCAAAATTTCATTATGATCAAACTGGATATTGGAATTGATTTTTGTCAAGCACTATGGCTACACAACTCCCTACCCTATCATTTCTGCATAATTCCACAATTTAACAACTCTTGAATCAGGCTTTATGGTTCAAAATTCACATAACAATGAATATATGACTTAACTCCAAAAATTACTCCAATAATATGAACTAAGGGCTTAGATCCCTTCAGAATAAATTTTTCTCTATCTTTTCCTTAGATTTCTCTATTCCTTTCCTTTAGATGTACGAGCTCTCATTTTGTTTACTCTTCATCGTGCGCTTTCTTCTTTATATAAGTAAAGCGGTGACTTTTTTTCCGGAAAATTTCCAAAAAATGACATGAAGTGGAGCCTTTTTCTAAAAAAAAAGAGCTTAAAATATATATTATTTCAAATAAAAACCTGAAGTGACCATATGAATTTCAAATGAGGACTTGAACTCACCAGCTAGCCAAATATTCATTGGCTAGAGAGCAAGCGAATTTTCCAGCATCCTAAATAAGGCCATTTTTGTCCCAAAAAAATATGAATTAACTATTACAATCCCTAAAAATAAATAAAAAAATCTATTTTTCCCATCTTCTTCCTTACCTTGAAGACAACATGGTCTCCTTCGCCATACGCATGACCACATTCACCGCTGCCGTCAGGTCTCTCCATGCACTTCTTGATCAGCGTCCGATTCATCACTGGATCTCTCCAAGTAGTTGCCGGAGGAGAGGTTGTTGAAAAATGTCTTTGAATTTGGGTAGAACAATAAAGTCAAATTTTGAGATGTAATATTATTTTCTTTAAGGATTTACTTGTCTCATAAAGTTGCTAATGGTCACCGGTAAATTTCCTTTAGAATACAACAAAGTCTTAGATAACAATTTTAATATTTCTCCAGGGTCTCTCAAGGGAAACAATCAGAAAATATGGCTGCATTGTTTTTTTTTTTTTTAGGAAAGAAAAAACTAGAAAAGACATAATGAACATTCATCTCAAAACTGAAGTATTTATCTTGGTCTTATTGAACAAAGACAATCCTTTGGAAAAGTTACTAAGTGAACCAATACAATTGCAAAAAGCCATTCAAGAAAGGTTGTTAATTGAACTGGTATGTTTTCAAAAGATACCTTAAAAAGACATAAAAATTCGGAATAAAAATAATTAAATAATAATATTTTTAAATAAAATTCCGAATTTCATAAATTTTGAAACTATGGAATGAATAAATGCAACCTTTCGACTAATAAAGGTTAACAAAATAACCATACAAAATCAAATCAAATAAAAATACAAAACTAATAAATTGGAGATTAGTACTATTTAAATTGTGGGTGCGCAAAGTGCTAAGTATGCCAAATAATCACGCACCCACAAGCGGGTATTGTGGAGTTCAACCCACGCCCCAACCTTTTCTTTAAACAAACTGAAAAGCTCATATTTATAAAGTGGCTCTTTTCCTCCTAACTTTCCTACGCGAGAATAGAAAGAAAAGCACTTTTTTATTTGTTTTACAAACCTCACAGGCCTCACCAGCTTTTTCTAGTCTTCAATGATTTGCAGATGGCTGATGCAGAGACCTTGGCGTTCCAATACCCAATAGTCATACACTAAGTCAGTGATTAGTTCAACGGCTTGAAGATGCAAGGGACAACTGTCTTGGTCTATGAGTGGATATTAAGGACTCCCATCATCACCGACTAATTCTTCCCAAGTCAATGCAAGTGAGTCAAAAGGATAGTTAAATTGATGAATCTAAACAAGACTTAGGAGCTGGTTGATCTCCGCCTGGAACGCAAAGGTCTCTGTGTCGACCATCTGCACACATTGAAGACTGGAAAAAGGCTGGTGAGGGTCCTGTGCGCGAAAGTGCTAAGAATCTGAAGGAGAGCCAATCGCACTTAGGCAATCTCTTTGCCGACAACTACTTGCAGAGATCCAACGGTGAATTGGACGCCGGTCAAGATGTATATGGAGAGACCCGGCAGCAGTGGTGAACGAGGTCATGCGTATGGTGGAGATCAGGGTTGTCCAAGGATGCTTTAGACAAATTCGCTTGCTTGCCGGCTGGAGAGTTCATATGCTTTTTTGATACTGATGTGGTCCTTTTCTTGATTTATTTTTTTTGTTGAGAAATTGGCTCTATTTCATTCTGTTATTTGAAAATTTCCTTTTTTTCTGTCCACCCTTTTGACTGATCAACACCGCTTCTTTTATAATATTAGAACTTTCAGTACACTCATACCAAGAAATCATATACTTTTAAATCTACTGGGTTATTTTATGTTGAATTGTTGCTTAAGAGACTTTGTAATCGGCCTTAGTTTACCATATTATATTATCCCATTCCAGCTAGCCTAACCCACTAGGCTTCTTTGCGCGTGGTCAATCTCTCTTAATTCAGAAATACTTGCCCCTTTTTTTTTTGGCTTTTCTTAGCAATAATGATTAATAATTCTAATGTAGTCTCTTTGGTTTTTCTCAGCAATAATGATTAATAATTCTAATGTAGTCTCTTTGGTTTTTCTCAGCAATAATGATTAATAATTCCAATGTAGTCTCTCCATAAGAACAAATTTATAAGATAATAAGGAAGATACTGTCCATCCTAAAAGTCATCCCCGGTTGGAGTTTTTTAATTAAAAAACATTTGTCACTGTCCCGAAAATTTAATATATTTTTTTAATTTTTAGAAATAAAAATTTATATAAGATACCGTACACAGTTCAGGCTAGTCACGCAAAGGCACTTTGACCAATTGCCCTTACCTACTCTACTCTAAACCTTCGTACCAATATATTGTGTCTAAGCCAACTTTGGGTGCAGCTTATCGTGGCCCTATACTTTCTTAATTACGTAGGCATGATATCATGAAGAGTTGAGTATATAATAAATTATTTCAAGCGGTCGTGATAAAATATGCCCTACACAAATAATTTGATGTTAATATTATATGTTGATGCTACACAAAGTCTATACTTCGCTTGACACCTAAATTTTACCGTTTCTTAGTAGCATTAAAAATTAGGAATTAGTCCTCCTTTAAAAAAATTAAAATTAATTAAAAAATTTCGAATTTATAAAAAAAAGGAAAAAAGAAAAAAGAAAAAAAGTATAACTTGCAGCAAATAGAAGGTGGTTGCCCTTTCACATAACATTCGATGGAATGACAATTGATTTACATCTTGACAACCCTACTTATGATATAACGTCCAAGACAAATTTACATTGACTAAGGCAAATTTCTTTACTTGATGGTGCAATCTTAATGTCCAGAAAATATTTTGGAGGCCCCAAATGCTTAATGTAAAAGGTAGAATCAAATATTCTTGAATTCTTTAATAGTGGATTCATTATTGCCCATAACAAGTATAACATCAACATATGTTAGCAAGCATATTGACGACGTACCTCGTGTCCATGTGAATAGGGCATAATTAAGTCTTAATTGCATGAATCATGTAGTTGTCAAAGTAGTGATGAATTTAGCATATCATTATCCTGAGACATGTTTAAGTCCATAAAAGGATTTATGGAGATGACATATTCGAGACTCCCCCTATATATGTAAACCCGACATAAGATCCATGTAAATTCCTCCTCCAAGTCACCATGGAGAAAGGCATTGTGGACATCCATCTAGTGCAGGGGCCAATCATGAAAAGCACCAATAGAAAGAAAAGAATGAATGATGACTGGTTGGGCTACTAGGGAAAAGTTTTCTTGATAATCAAAACCTTCCTATTGTGTGATGTTGGTAGTTTGTAAAACAAATTAAGGTGTGCCTTGTCCCACATAAAAAAGATGTGAGTGGGCACGTGGACTAGATTTAGCACTAATCCTTGATTATTTTTATTTTTATTTATTAAAATTTGAATTTATAATTATATAAAATAACTATTGTGTCCTATTAAAATAGTGTGACTACTCATAATAGAGTGACGGTTATTTTTTGAATATTTAATTTCGAATTTATTATTTTTGTTTAACAGTTATTAGGCGCTCTTACAACTTGTGAAAGGTTGTCTATTATGATATAACTTCTTAATTTTTGGAAGGTTGTGTCTATTCGGACATAACTTCTTCATCTTTGAAAGGTTGTCGATGTTCAAATATATTTATTCAACATTTTTTGTTCAATACTTTCAACTTCTAATTTAATTTTCTTTCTAAAGATATACAACCATAGTTTCTAATAGCGTCCTTTTGAAAGATCCTAGAGAAATAGCAGAATTGTTACATGGTATTCTCATTGGGAACTACATCTATTAATGGCTCAATAACAATATCAATAAACGAAGCTTCGAGAAAGACTAGTATATAGCGTGCCTTAACCCTAGACTTTCATCATTAGTGGTCAATGTTAGACTTAAATATCAAAATATGGTTGATCCATTATTCATTAGCAATCATTCAATTCCTAAGACTTTTCCTTTACGTTTTTTTTGGGGGGTTCGATATTTTATGTTGAATTGTTGCTATAGAGACTTGTGGTCATTGGTTGGTGGGTGTGCGGGTGAATATAAAAAGAAAACACAGCACGGTGTTCATTCTTGTCTGGCAAAAGAACTTTGACCTGAGCCACGAGAGTCCGTGTTAGAAAATATCAACTTTGAATATTCTACTCCGTGTTAGAAAATATTAACTTTGAATATTCTACTGTTTCCTATTCGCTATTGTCCTTGTCTACTCCGATCTCTATCATAGTTTACCTATTTACCAATTGTTTAGACAATGATCAATGTGTTAACACACAAGTGAAGATCAAAGATTATGACAAAATTGATCATGTCTAAGACAACTCTAGGCATGATAATTGACGAATTGATAATTGACAAACGGGGCTGCAGAAATGAAATAAACTGAGGCAAAATCTGATTCTATTACCATATTAGAATATTCAATTAAAAAAAAAATTAAGTTAGTAGATAAAGAGAGACCTCATGTATCATAAAATGTGTAAACCCCACAAACAAACGATGTGATACTTTTTTATGTACGCATGCATGATAATTCAAGTAAAAATAAATTGTTAACAATACAAGAGAAGTAGGAAAGTTGAAAAATTGTCTAAAAAACTCTAAATCTATTGTGTAGTTGTAGTCTTTCTAGCCAAATTTGGCTTAAGATTGGTGATTTGGCAGTTTAGTTAGCACCAATTTTCTTATATGGAATGGTCGGCAATCTAACGTGTCTAATGGGGTTCAAAACAATGTCATTTTGTAAGATTTATACATATTTTTTTTCCCTCTTCTTTCCTTTCTTTTTTTTTTTCCTATTCTACTATTTATCTTCTTCAGTGGCCATTTTTCGAGACCTCATTGGCTAAGAAATAAAAAATGAAGGAAAAATATAAAATAAAGAAAATTAAAAATTTTAAAATTTTCTAGAAAACTGATGTTGTTTTGAGTATCATCAAATGCATTTGATTGCCAAGAGTGTCACATAGGATAGCTAGCGCTAATTAAATTGCCAAGTCAGTGATTTTCAGCCTAAATTGATTGGAATGATTACTTAGAAAATCGTTAAAAGGTTTAGAACTACATTGTCTAAATTAAAAAGTTTAGAATTGAATTAATGACTATAAAATAAGTTTAAGACTTTTTAAATAATTTTCCAGTTGAAAAGTTGGTATTCGAGGAACATATCATTGCATGCAATTGAATGTTTCATATAATTTTATGGGCAAGTGTTCAATATCTAGGTAAGTAAGAGTTTGTGCATCCAATTTTTTAAAAAGGATTTATTTTTAGCTAATTATGTAGAATGCGACCGTGATGGATCAAATATATAATAAACTTATTTTGAGAGGTCGAAATAGCTCAAGTCCTACACAAACATCTGATGTTAATATTGGTTGTTGATGTCAACCAAAGTCCATACTTCGATTCTGGAACATCGGTTTGAGTTGTTTAAACTCGAGTTTTTTAACATAATGACAATTATCAACCGATGAGTTAAGAAAAAAGGAGTTGGAAGGTTCTCTAAACTTGTTACGCGTTTCAAGTTAATCAATGAGAAAGAATTAGTCTATACTCAAGTGAAGTTTTTCTTTAGAAGTTATATTATGTGGTTAAAAAAATAGTTATGGCATTTGTGGTATTTTTGTCCCTACTTATTCCTCTCGTGCTTGATCTTGTACTTTTTTTGGGACAGAAATACAAGCTTAACATTTTCATGACAAGTAGTGCTACGGAATTAGAGATGCTAAGACTTCATCTTTCAACTACAAATGAAATCGAACTGTAGTTGACAACAAACTACTCCAAGAGTCGGGGAAGAAAATATCGACATGCTAAAGAGGTGGTAGAGTATAGCTCATGTTCCCCGTCGATGGATGATGAAAGACATTACTTACAGCTTGATTGCTAATAATGTAAAGATGACTGTTTGCAGGCATAACTGATCTAGCTAAAAATTAGTCTAGCGAACATGCCCAACACGAAGAAGATGACAACGATGGCATTTTATCATTTGAATCATGGTGAGGAACACCATACCGAATAAATTAGGCCTTTTCTTGAATATAATTTGTTTTAATCATTACCAGAAAACTTGTAATTGTATTTTTTTCCCAAAATTTGAAGGTGCACTTGTTTCTATTTGTCCTTATTTGAATGAGGTCCTTTTGCTAATTTTCCTCAATTAATTTTTGAGTTGATTTTTCAGTTTAAAATAAAGGGAGAATGTCACGAAAAACCCCAAACTTTCCTCCCGACATATTTACCCTAAACTTTTTTTGCGACATGAAAAACCCCAAATTTTATCCCGTGTGACACATTTACCCTAAACTTTTTTTTGTGACACCAAAACCTCAAACTTTGTCTCTTGTGACACATTTACCCCAAACTTTTATTTTGAAGGGCATTTTCGTCTTTTACTTTTATTTTTCCTTTTTCTTTCTTTCTTTCTTTCTTTCTTTTTTTTCTGCTGGAGGAGCGTCGGCGTCGACCTTGCCCGACTCAAGTGAGGGCTACACTCCCCAGATCCGGCGAGGGCCGCCCTCGCCGGCGTCGGCCGAGGGCCCGATTTGGTGAGGGGCGGGTGAGGCCGGGCGAGGGCCCGACGCCGGCGAGCCCGGCCTTGCCCGCCTAGGCGAAGGTGGCCCCCGCCGACGTCGGCCCTCGCCCGCCCAAGCGAGGGCGGCCCTTGACCGACGCCGGCGAGGGCGGCCACCACCGGATCTGGGGAGGGCAGCCCTCGGCTGAGTCGGGCAAGGCCGACGTCGGCGCTCCTCCGGCGGAAAAAAAAGAAAGAAAGAAAGAAAAAGGAAAACTAGGAAAAAAGAAAGAAAAAATAAAAGGTAAAAGACGAAAGTGCCCTTTAGAATAAAAGTTTGGGGTAAATGTGTCACACATGGCAAAGTTTGGGATTTTTTATGTCACAAAAAAAAAGTTTAGGGTAAATGTGTCACACAAGGCAAAGTTTGGGGTAAATGTGTCACACAAGGTAAAGTTTGGGATTTTTTGTGTCACAAAAAAAAGTTTAGGGTAAATGTGTCACAATGGGTAAAGTTTAGGGTTTTTCGTGGCATTATCCCTAAAATAAAAGGCCGTTTCAGATTTTCCCATCATTGAAAATGGATGGAGTGAATTGAAGCAGTCGATTGTGCGCTTGGCTGGGTATCCAACCCTTGAAAAATGTGTCGAAAACATTTTTTTACGCCCTACGGAATCAGCCTGTTGAATAATACTTCCGTCAAAAAGAAAAGATTCAATGATTTCAATAGCATCAAAATTCAAGCCGCACAACCCACTTCATATTCTTAAAAAAAAAAAAAAATGTGGACGAAGCAGATTTCGACGAAACCTTCATCTGACAAGCTATAAGCCTCATCGACATTAATCAAAGAAAGACCAGAAACACCCAGAAAAACTAAGAAGAATGGATACTGCAAATCTCCCTCTCTTGCTTCTTCTCACCTTTGCTTCCACCATTAACGCCCAGGATCTCTTCCCCCACGAGGTCTGTGGCACCACCGGCAACTTCACCGCCAACAGCACCTACCAAACCACCCTCACCACCCTCCTCTCCTCCATCAACACCCCCAACTCCTTGTCCATCACCTACGGCTTCTTCAGTGCCTCAGCCACCGTCTCCAGCACCTCTGAAATCCTCTATGTCGTCGGCTCCTGCTTCAGCAACCTCACTGCTGAGAGCTGTCGCACCTGCCTCACCACCTCGGCCTCCGACATCCACCGTCTCTGCCCCCTCCAGAAGGAGGCGGTCCTCTACAGTGAGAACTGCACCGTCCGGTACTCTAATGTCTCGATCATCAGTGTAGCTACGACCGACCCTGACTACGAGATGTTCAGCGTGTACAACGTCGCGAGCCCAGACACGTACAATACGGTGCTGCGGACATTGCTGAACTTTCTGCTGGGCGAGGCGGCAGGCGGTGGCTCGCTGAGGAAGTACGCAATGGGGAACGCATCGGTGGGTTTCGACAAGATCTATGCAATGACCCAGTGCGCGCTGGACTTGACCGAGCAGCAATGCAGAGACTGCCTAGTGACAATCATCGCGAGGCTCGCATCGTGCTGTGCCGGGAAGTTGGGAGTGAGGATCATGGCGCCGAGTTGCCGATTTCGGTACGAGACCAATGCTCCGTTCTTCAACATGGGAGACGTGCCACATCCTCTGCAGTCTGCACCGCCGTCGTTGCCGAAGGCAGATGTGCCACCTCCACCGCCAGGTACGTTGGCTCTTGTTTACAAGTTCCGAGCATGGCATTTGTGTTATTTTTTTCGATAATTCAGGTGGATTAAAACCATCTAAATTATTAATTATGCTGAATTCACTTGAAATTTACCCAATAAATCGTTCCGATATGCTCAATTCAAATGTTTTATAGATCATGTAAGTTTTTTGATTGGATACTCTTTTCTCCCGGGGGAGGGGGGTTCCATATTTTCGACAAAAGTAGAATTTAGCCGACAATAATAGTCATCTGAGTTTAGGCTAAGGGTAATGAATCTCCATGGCTAATAGTCAACTATAATAGTCAGTTCATTACAAGTTGTCATGTGCAGACGTGGTTACCTCGAAATTATAAAGTTTGAATAAACCTGACACTGGCTGGGTATGCGTCCAAGTCGTCTGAGTCTGGGTCAATAAAAATTACGGGTCATAACATAAGGTAGACCCTTTTTTGGCCCTATTTGTGTTTCTTTGAAAAAGATATACCTTTAGCGTGCAAAAATTTTAGACTACAAATAAATATCTACGCCAAACTAATAAATGAAAAATTCATATATTGATCGCAATACGATTGCTTCAAAATAACTAATAATTAGTTTGCTTGACATGACACGTCATAATATTTGAGAACTTTGTTTTCGCAATACCTGTAATCAATAAATTGGTACCGTTAAAAAAAGAATATATTAAAACCATAATAAAGCTGATCTTTTTAAAATTTTATATCATCACAGGTAAATATTGTACCGACTAATTTATAATTTTGTTGGAAATATAAATCATCCTAAAAACACTTACGAAATAAACTCTGACTAAATAACATGACGCCATCTTACTGTAACTTCCAAGGGAAAGAAAACTGCGAGGCCATTATTGAAACATTAGTGTCATCACGCAGGAGATCTTAGATTTTTATTTTTAAGTTTTTACTCGCTAGAGCATCCGACGTGAAAGGAAAAGAGAGGCTCAAACTTACCTTATCTGTGTTTGATTGTCCGAAAATGAAGGTAATCAGAATAAGATTGATTAGCAATGTTAGGAATTCTAAGGGGAAAATTACCAAAATAGTCCTAAATTTATTGCAAAACTTCCAATTCAGTCTTAAACCTATTTTTTTGCCAAAGTCCTCAACCTTTTACACAGTTGTGCTAGTTTAGTTCATCTAGCCAAATATAGTAGGCCGGTGCTAACATGGACATCGGCCAGTCGGCCGACATTGACGTGGCATTTTTCTAATAATATTTTATTTTTTTGAATTTTTATTTTTATCTTTATCTTGCCTCCGTTTTTTTCTTTCTGTCTTCTTCTTCTTCTAGCCGGTCTTCGGACTGGCCAAAGGGTACGGCTAGCGAGGTACTTTGCCAGCAACTAGTAAGAAGAAGAAGAAGAAGAAGAAGACGAGTGTCGGTCAGCTAGCAAATGTCCAAATTAGCACCGACTGGCCAAAGTTGACCGGATGGATTGAATTGGCATAATTGTAAAAGGTTTAGGACTGAATTAGCCACACACAAAAAAAGGTTTAGGATTAAATTGAAAAAATTGCAATAGTTTTAGGATTGTTTTGATAATTTTCCTATATTCTAAGAAATCTTATCGAAATTCTCTTATGAGGCGTTGAAATGAATGGGATCGTGTATTAAATGATCAAATCAATATAAAAAAACCACACCACTTATTAAGGGGATCTAATAATATCTTTCATTTCATATAAGTTGGTAAGAAATTCGTCTACACTTTTTATATCATATATTTGGTTTGCAAAATACTGGAAATGTATATATATTCTGACCTTTTAAGTGTGTTTTAGAAAAAAAAAAAAACAGATAGGATGGGATAAAAAATTTAAATAAATGAAACACATGCCCTAAAATTAAAGGACTAGCAAATCGATTACCACCGTCCAGATGATGGCCCAATCCGGCGGCAACCGGTTTGCTTGTTGTTGTCTCTACCAGTGTTCCTTTAAGAATGTCGTATAGGCATGTAAGGAGGTGCGGACCTCTGGAGTGCCACAACTTGGCACAAAGGAGCACTTTGGTGCCAAAACTTACAAATGGTACACTTAAGTGCCAAAATCGGAGCAAAAGGGATCACTTAAGTGCCAACGGCGAAAATTCGGCCAAATTGCCACGTGTCCATTTTCCGACGAGTTAATTTGCTGACATGGCATTTTTTTTAAAATAAAAAATCCACGTGGCAATTTTTTTTTAAAAAAATTGTCCACGTCAGATTTTTAAAAAATTAAAATCGATTTTTTTAAAAAAAAAAAAAAAAAGGGAGGAAGGACCGGCGAGGGCTGCAGCAGCCCTCGCCGCCGCCGCCGCCGCCCCACCTCGCACCTCGGGAAGGGCCGGCGGGGGTGGGCGAGGGTCGGCCGGGGTCGCCGGGCCCCCGGTGGCCGGGTCGCCGGCCACGGCCGGGCCCGGCGACCCCGGCCGACCCTCGCCCACCCTCGCCGGCCCTTCCCGGCGAGGGCGGGGCGGCGACGGCGGCGGCGGCGAGCCCGCCGCCGATCCCCTCCTCCTTCTTCTTCATTTTTTTTTTTTTTTTTTTTTAAAATAAATAAAATCGATTTTTTTATAATATATATTTTTAATTATTTAATTAATAAAATTTAAAATCACGTCAGCGCAAAAACGACGTCGTTTTGCGCTGATTTTTGTCGTTTCAATTTCCGGCGAGCCACGTAGGCAAAAAAATTAATAAAAAATTGCCACGTAGGATTTCCGGCAGAACTCCGGCGACTTGGCACTTAAGTGATCCATTTTTTTTAAAAAGTGTCACTTAAGTGTACCGTTTGTAACTTTTGGCACTTAAGTGTCCCTTTGTGCCAAGTTGTGGCACTCCCGCTGTACTTATGCCGGCATGTAAGAGCGAGAGAGATCAAAATCAATCTAGGATTACAATCCATAACAATCATCTTTACGGTCACAGAGGTTTCTTCGATTAGCAGTGCTGACCACCACAGTGGTGGTCACCTCGATAAAATATTTCAATGGAGTCATGGCAGGCATAGAACATGTCAAAATTTTGGTCTCTATTTACTATATAAAATAATTAATTTTTTATTTATTTTTGCTATCTATGAGATACTTTTGTACATAGCATATAAAAAGAGGAATATCTCAAAATATATTAAGAAAAGTGACAAAAAATTTATGCACGTTGATGCACCTTGTTATTCTTTTCGTAAACACTTCATAAGTGTGTAAGCCGCGAAAATGGCACCTCGAAATCTACATAGGTAGAAGTTAGAACACAATAATGGAGAAAAGAGATTTGTGTGCCTAATTTACTATACATCATTCTTGATGGGGAACAGTGATGGTCCAGAACTTAAGTTCTTCTCCTTTATTGCCTTCTATATCATTGTTTTAATAAGATTGCCCCTCACTCTCAGGGTTCAGTAAATGCTCCTTGTGTGAGATTATTTGTATATCGAGGTTAGAGAAGAGAATTAAGCACTATTTATTTATAGAATTTTAAGCCACGGACTCTCTTATCATAGGCCTAGCTTTGCTCGGCCCATGCAAGCTAGTCCCATATTAGACTAAGAATCTTTATATCTCACTTTATTAGACCAAGTTTATAAAATGATAAATTATAATCTCAATTAAGTAGCCCATATCAAAAAAACTATTATAGAGTGATGTTAATTCTTGTCAATCTAGAATGACTAAAATTTAATTTTCATTTTAAATTTGTTTCTTATTTTAGCAATTGTCTAATTTAATTGAACTTCATCTTTTAAATTTTTGCATTGCCAATGTAATTGTGATTTTATTTTGGCAATTCTTTAATAGAGCATTTGTTTTTTGTTTCATCTTGTCATCTCATTATATGTGTATAAAAGACAACGGCGAAGAAAAAGTTTATTGGTAATATGCACGACATAAGCAGAAACGTGTGAACATTTGACTGTATTAAAAAAAAAGGTTGTTTATGTTCAAAATTTTCAGAATACCCACTAATTAAAAAGCAAAGACTTGATAATGATTGATATAAAAAACCGGTGTACATATCTCAATCTTTTTTAAACAGATGCAACCCTTCAGAAAAGGTTGTAAAGTGAACAGGTAAGCTTTCAAAAATTACGTTGAAAAGACATATATAAAATTCTGAATAAAATAATAATAATAAAATAATTTTTTTATATTCAAATTTCATAACTTTGAAAATACCAATTGAACAAATACAACCTTTCAAAGGTTGTAACACGATTAATAAAGATTAGCAAATTAACCATATTAAATAATAAGGATTAATCCTAATTATTATCCACCAAAATTGCACAATTATTCATGCATCCACACGCGGGTATTGTGGGGTGTAACCCACAACCTATTGTCTTCATTTGAACAAGTTATAAAATACCCATACTTATTGTGGTCCACATCCTTCCAACTTTCCTATGTGGGATAAAGAAAAGCACTGTCTTGTTTGTTTGACAAACAAACAATCAATAATTCCCCACTTTGTCTATCAAATAAAAATTTCTAAAATACAATAAATTAAAAAAAAATAGCCAAAATTTCCATAAGATTAATATATATACCTAAAGGTCTCTTTCGAGTTAAATCCTTTATTTAGTGCAAGTATCTCAAAACTCTATAAAAGTGACAAGTAATTATAGCTTTAAACTTGTACATTAATAATAGAATCGAACATACCACAAATATACCAACTTCTTGTTTCAATGATAAGTTTTAATTTACTCAATACTATTGTGGTGTTGTGCTTATATCTATTTCAAGAACTTTCTAGAAAACATAGCAGACAATACTCACTTTTCATGTCCAGTTAATCTCAATATCAAACAATCACTTTTAGTAACTTGTTTTTACCCATTAAACCTTATAATTAGCGATATTCTAGTTTAAGGTCAGGTTACTATTACTAGTGATTTTAATTAAAGGGTTAGCCTCATTTCTTGTGAGGTCATATTTACCTTATTTCTTGATAAGGCCTTTGTAAAGGGATTAGCTAGATTCTTGCTTGACCTCACTTAAATAATTGTTATGGTATCATCCTAAATCAAATGTCTCATATACTCATGTCTTAGACTGATATGTCTAAACTTACCATTATAAGTGCTACTATAAGCTCTAGCTAAACTAGCCTAAGTATCATAATGGAAAGAAATAGGAGGCATAGGACTAGGTCATAATTTGATATCAAACAATACATCCTTAATACATTTAGCCTCTTTCCCAATTGCTGCTAAAGCAACAAATTCCGATTCTATCTTTGAATGAGTTATGCATAACTGTTTCTTGCTTGCCCAAGATATAGCACATCCAGCTAATGTGAAAATCCATCTAGAAGGGATATGTTTATCACCCATACTTGTAATCTAATCAATATCGATGTATTTTCCTAATATAGCCAGATTATTATCATAGAACAATCTCAAATTTTTAGTTCTCTTATGATAACCAAAAATTCTGGTAATGGCTTCCTAATATTCTATACTTGGAATTCTAGTATACATAATCAACTTACATGTCTAAGACCTTATAGCACTCGTATATTCGTTGCTGCTCTATCAGTATAATAATTTAATTTAATATTGGAATCAATTGGATGATGTTGAAATTAATTTGACATTTTTTTAACGTAATCACATTATCTCAAAAAATAATTCTCACTATGTTTCTTAACTTTAATACCTAAAATAATATCTACTTCACCCAAATCTTTCATTTGAAATGTGGAAGTTAAATATTTCTCAATCTCAATTATTCCAGTCATATTCCGATGATAAGCATATCATCAACATATAAAGCACACTAAAACACCAAGATCTTTAGTGAATTTAGAGTATATACACTTATCAACACTATTGTATATGAAACCATTAGACAAAATGATTGAATCAAATTATTCATGCCACTGCTTAAGTGCTTGTTTAAGCTCATAAAGAGATTTAATCAATTTACATACTTTCCTTTTATTTCCAAGAAGAACAAAAAACCCTTTGGTTGTTCCATGTAAAGTTCCTCATTTAAATCTCCATTCAAGAAAGCAGTTTTGATATCCATTTGATGAACACAAAGATCATAAATGGAAGCTAGAGCAAAAAAGAATTCGAACAGAAGTTATATGTGTTTTAGGAGCATACATGTCAAATTAATCTTTTCATTCTTTTTATCTATTCCTTGGCCACCAGTCCAGCCTTAAAAGCTTCAATAAAACCATCAAAATAATATTTTCTCCTAAAAACCCATTTACATCCAATGATCTAGATCCTTTTCATAAATTTACTAATTCCCAAGTATTATTGGATATAATTGAGAACATTTCATCATTTACAGGAGATATCTCTATAAGACATAACATCATTAAAACATTTACAATTGTCTTCTAGATTTAATAGTAAATGGAATTTATTTACCATGTTATTATCTTTGTCTCCTTCAATAAGGAAAACATGACTAATAACAAATGGACTCAATTTTTTTTTAATTTTCTAGCTCTAGTGCTTCTCCTCGGTTCAATCACATCTTTAGAGTCATTACTTCTATAGATTTTGAGTTATTTTCAATAATTTCAAAGCCTGTAAAACATTTATTCTCAAAGAACTCAATATCTCTTGATTCTATAATGACGTTGGACTCTAATCAAGAAGCCTATAAGCTTCACTATTTAAAGCATATCCAATGAAAACATTGTTGATAGCTCTAGGATCAAGTTTTGTTTCCTTAGGGTCTAGTAGTTGGTATTATGCCAAACACCCCTACACTTTAAACTATGACATGTTTGGTTTTCTAACTTTCCGCAATTTATAAGAGCCTATGATATTTCTCTTGAATGGTATCCTATTATGAATATAAAATGCAGTAAGCAATGCTTCTCCCAAAGATTAATTGGCAGCTTTGAATTTGAAAGCATACAATTAAGCATTTGTCTAAGAGATTTGATTTTTCCTTTTAGCTTGACCATTTTGTTGTGGAGTGTACGGCATCGAAATTTGATGAATAATACCCTGTTCTTCACAAAATGAAGAAATATCATTTATGAAATATTTTCCACCTCTATCTGAACGTAGAATTTTGATTTTCCTTTCTAATTGATTTTTAACTTTAGCCTTATATTTCTTAAATGTGGTAAATGCTTAATCCTTCGATCTAATGAAATAAACATATAAATATATACTACAATCGTCCACAGATGTAATGTAATACATTTTACCACCACAAGTTAACATGCCATTGAATTCACATATATCACTATGCATCAAATCCAATAAATTTGAATTTCTTTTAATACTAGGAAATGGTTTCTTTGTTAATTTAGACTTAGCACATATTTCACATTTATCAAGTCTTACATTTTCATATTCTTTAAGTGGTGAAAATTTAAATGTGCTAATATATTATGCCATAAAGAAGTAGACTCCACAACATAAGCAGAACATGCAATATTATTATTGATACTCAATTGATACATGCCATCAGTGGCATAACTCTTTCCAACAAAAAGCCCATTCTTCGATAGGATAACCTTGTTGAATTCAAACAAAACCTGAAATCCCTTTTTACAAAGTAAATTAATAGAAACTAAGTTCTTTTTGATTTAGAGTATAAACAACACATTAAGAAGAGTAATCTTCTTTCCATAAGTAAAATCTATCTCCACTATGCCACTACTAGCAACCTTTGCAAAAGTGTTATTTACCATAAGGACCTCTTGAACATTTGTGTCAACAATCTCTTCAAATTACTTGAACATATATTTGTCCTTATACACATGGACAATCGCATTGGAATCTAACCACCAACCAGATTGGATAGAAGTAAAGTTGATTTCAAAAACCATAGCCATCAAATTATTGATTTTAGACATTTTCATATTTTTAACATAGTTGCAATCATGGCCACATGATTTTCTTCAACCAAATTTGTATCTACCTTCACCATTGGAATGTTCTTGTCCTTTGATATTTTCTTGTGGTGCTTGCAGTCCTTTCGTAGTGTCCTTTTTTTCCACAAAAAAAAAAAAAAAAAAAAGCAACCCTTTTTCTTCTTATATATCTCCTAAACTTTATTCCCGTTCTTTACTTTGAAGTTCTGGTTGATCTTAGATTAAACCTTTTCCTTTTCCCTCCATAGCATTCACCTTAGTCTCATAAAAATCCTCAAGATGAAGATTTTTTTAAATTTGCTCCAAGGTGATGTCCTTCGACTTGTGCATAAGCATTTCTCTATAGTCTTTCCAACTTGGAGGCAATTTTGTAATAATTGCTCCCAATTGAAAAGCTTCTAGAATATCAATCTTGAAGGCACAAATTTTAATGACAAGCACTTGCAATTTATGGACTTGCTCCAACAAAAGTTTGGTATCGATAAACTTGAACTCAAAATACATTGCTATCAAATACTTATTGGTACATTTCTCCTCCTCTTTGTACTTGAATTCAAGTGTGTTCCAAATTTCTCTAATAGCCTTCATCTTAGTAAATAAGTCATACAGTCGATTGGACAATGTGTTCAAAATATGTCCACAACAAAGCAATTTGTCCTCTTCATATTTTTTTTTCCTTTCCTTGTTAACCCTTTCAACGGCTTCTGCTCTTAGCTGTCCTCTTTCAATAGGAAGTTTCAGATCCTCTATAGGCATCAAATTGGATCTAGAATTTAGGATATTTTCAAGGTAGTGAGAAGGAACATCATCTTGTCCCACCAATAAGGAAAGTTATTCCCATCGGACCAATCCAATTTGACCATGTCTTGATTCATGACCATGATTTATCTCTAGCTCCATTGTTGAACAAATAATTCCTTAAATTTGTTGGAGATAATATGATTGGGATGGAGTAAATGGAATCAGATAGAGATAAATCACGCAATTATTTGCGTACCATACACGGGTATTGTGGGGTCTAACCCACAACACATTATCTTCATTTGAACAAGTAGAAGACACTACCCATATTCTTCCAACTTTCCTATGTGGGATAAGGAAAAACACTTTTTTGTTTGTTTTACAAACAAACAACTAACAAGTTTGACAAGGTGCATATTTGATTTCCTGATAAATATGGATGCAATCATGGTTTTGCTTTGTCTATGATAAAGGAGATTGCATTTACAGATCATTATGGATTAGAGAAATGTACAATCAACTCTAATAAGGTCCACGACTATGGCAAAGTTCAAGTGTAGCCTAAACTTGGAAGATTTTGTAGCATTGAGGAGCCCATGAGAGGCTATTGGAGAGTAGCAGCAAAGTTCATATTCTAATGAAGCGATTGTGGCTTGATATGATGGGGATTGTTAGAAATATGTCTCCAGTGTTAGCCCATAAAAGAAACCCAAGCAAGTTTTCCTAGTTTGAGTAGGTGCCATACTAAAAAATCAAAATCATTTCTAAATATAAGAAGTAGCCCTTGTTTTTAAAGAGTATCCAAGATGCAACTTCTTTGAATTACACTCTAAAGCAATCGAAGAGGAGCTTTTAGCGTTGAAACCAATATATGTAAATTCTATTATAACTTGTATGCCCTAGATTATTTCTATGTAATGGGGCAATTTCTCTAATAATTATAACTTGATACATCTTCTTAAGGGGGATGAAGATGTTTAGTTTCAGGTATATGGCTCAACTCCCACGCTCTGCAAAGAGGTAGGATAAAATTTTGAGAGTTAGTTAAAAGTAAGAGTAGGACAAACAATATATATATATATATATATATATATATATATATATATATATATATATATATATATATATATATATGGTGTTCTACGTAAAAATTCTTCTCTAATTTCTTCTCTTTCATATGTTGCAATCTTAACAACACTTTAATCTAAAAAGCTTTTATTATCTTGTTAATTGTCTCATACATGTAATCATTTGCAGGAAAAAGCAACAAATCTATTGTGATAATTATTGCAATTACTCTTCCTTTTGGAGGTGTCATGATACTTCTCTCTCTCACTTGTTGCATTCTTCGAAGAAAAGGAAAGAAGATGGATGAAGTCGTCGAAGGAAAAAGCGGTAAATTGACTATTTGCCTTTATTTTCTCATAAACTATCTATATTATGAAACATATGCAGCAATTCCACAAAATTTCACTAGGGACCTATGAAAATCTCTCCCTTTCATAGCTTGGTTCATCAGGACAATTCATATTTCCAACCACCAATATCTTTAGGAGGAAAACAAAGCTAAAGAGCACTTCTAGACTTGCTTAGAGAAACTGGACCCAAAGAATATAGGTCAAAGCCAAATCAGTTAATGCCATTCAGCTATTGTGCCTCAATTCTTGATAATTTCCTAAGCTGAAGCAAAGGAAAGAATGTCATTCGAAGTAGCAAAAAGAAGACTACAGAAAAAAATTACACCACAAACAACTACCTAGATTAATATCGAGTATTCAGCTTGCCATGGCCATTTCCATTTGGAGTGACACATTATATCTTCAAGAAAGAGTAGAACCATAAACTACTCTCCATGTATATATATCCAGCAAGGTTCCATTAGGATGCCATCAGTTATGCCAAAGTGACATAGATTTATCATTACCAACCACATAATAAGGCATTAAAATACTCCAAATCTTTGACAATTCCCTCCAAGCATAGGTAGTATTTGCACTGCAATTAATAGAATTAACACTACCCTCAACATGAATAAGTGATCAAGATACAATAATCATCTCACTACTTTGCTTCCTATAGTAATAATGATTTTTTTCCCCGTCATGACCAATCAAACAAGGAACAATTGCATTGGGGTAAGGGGACAACCATTCGAGTCTAATTTGGTGCCTTCATTGTGATAATGCTCCCAAGCACTGTTAACCCTATAAATGCTACTAGGAGTTGCTATTGATTGAGTGTGATAATCAAATTGAGTGTGACAATGTAGGTGCAAATGAACTTACCACTGTGGAGTCCTTGCAATTTGACTTGGCTACAATACAAGCTGCGACAAATTATTTCTCTCATGAAAACAAGTTGGGTGAAGGTGGATTTGGTGAAGTTTTCCAGGTATTGACTATATCTGTCAGAAACAATCAAGAATGCTTTGCATGTGAATTGAATATAATGATGTCAACAAAGAAGAAACATGTGGAACTTTTTTATGTTATTTTTTAAATTGTTATAAGGAACTAACAATACATACAAAACGCTTTAGGGTAGACTTCCTAATGGACAACAAATCGCGGTGAAAAGGCTATCTCAAAGCTCAAGACAAGGTGATGAAGAATTTAAGAATGAAATTCTATTAGTTGCAAAGCTTCAACACAGAAACCTTGTACGATTGCTTGGATTTTGCTTGGAGGGAGATGAAAAGCTACTAGCCTATGAGTTTGTGCCAAATAAAAGCCTTGATTATTTCTTATTTGGTATGTAGCAGTCTAACCTTCTTTTATGCACCATGTATAACTCACAATTAAGAGGTTTTTGTTCTATCAACTAATTATAGTTTTTCTTTAGGCTACATTAGATGAATGAGAATAAATATATTTGGTATTGTATGATTAACTTTTCCCTGAGTTTTTGAATAGGTTCCTCATGCTAGCACATTAATGAATTTTGGGTGCAACGATGCAGATCTCGAAAAAAGGAGACAATTGGATTGGCCATTGCGTTATAAAATACTATCTAGAATCGCTCGAGGAGTGCTCTATCTACACGAAGATTCTCATCTTCGGATTATCCATCATGACCTAAAATGTAGCAATATCTTGTTAGACAGTGAAATGAACCCGAAGATTTCAGATTTTGGCATGGCAAGGATTTTTGGAGTCGATCAAACTCAGGCTAGCACAAATAAAATCGTGGGGACGTTGTAAGTCTTAGTTTTTGAATAGATGACTTTGTAATTAAATGCCGGACTTGCTCATTTTATCTATTTATGGGTGCTTATTGATCTACATATGAATTTGTAATATACATATGGCTAATGTTCAAATTTGCAGTGGTTACATGTCTCCAGAATATGCAATGCATGGAGAGTTCTCAGTGAAATCCGATGTTTATAGTTTCGGCATACTACTTTTGGAGATCATTTGTGGCAAGAAGAATAACTTCTACCAGCAATTGGACAGGGGTGAATATCTAGCTAGTTATGTAAGTTTCCCTATGCTACTACAACAAATACTAACGCTGCATTTTTTGTGTAATTTTTGCCAAGTGAAATTGAAATTTCTTTTAAAACACAGTCCTTTAGCCTACGGAAACATTTTTATGATTATTATTATGTTCCTTGGTCATATATGGTTTTTGCAAGATTCATATGTCTTGCATGATGAGTCGTCAAATTAATGCTGCAATTCTGTGAACATTTTCCGGAATTATTCTTGCAGGCATGGAATCAATGGAGAGCCGGCACACCTTTGGAAGTGTTGGACTCGGTTATCGTGGATTCATGTTCAAGAGATGAAATGCTTCGATGCCTACACATTTGCTTACTATGCATTCAAGAAGATCCGGCTATTAGACCAACCATGGCCACCGTAGTTCTTATGCTCAGCAACAATTACTTTAACCTGCCATCACCTCAACATCCAGCCTTCTTTGTCCAAAGTAGATTGCAAGGACTGAGCATCCCAATGGAAGATCTTGACTCAGACCAATCCAACAGGAGGACTATGCCTTCGTCAACCAATGGCATGTCTGTTACCGAATTGTGTCCCCGATGAATGGTGGAGGGAGGGAACTCCTTCATGGGTGGTTTCACAATGAGATTGCTTGGCCTTCCACTGAGGATTTTTATGAACCATAAACTAAAATCGGAGTATAAGTTGTTAATTGCTCAAAGGAAGTCGGGTGCATTTAAACGAAGACACTACACATGTTTCCCATCATAGCTATTATAATTCTTTCAAGATTGTGTTACTATTTGAGGTTAAATCATACATTGATCTACTATTTTGGTGTTGTTAAAACTATATTTGTAGGTTCTAGGTGCTCCATCTTTGATAGGCTTTCTTTGGGGTGTTGATAAACTTGGGTGGGACTTGTGGACCCTAATTGCAAAATGCATATCTCATTTGGCCCATCTCTGTGAAATCCAAGTTGTTCACTATTACTTTGAGACCAATTAGTTAGCAGATTAGTTGATAGAATTAAAGCTCTCCTTGTGATTGGTTGTCTAACTCACCTCAACCTTTTTAGGCTATCCATTGCTGATAAGCCCTTCTTTGTTCGTCGGAAATCATACTTGAAGAATTGAAAGTGATTTGTTTGACCACCAAAAAAAAGTCTTTGTATTCTTTGATAGTAGCATAGCCCAAGGCAAAGATTAGCTATTTGCTTTGTGAATGCACTTTCGCTTGTGAAATTAGGGAAAAATTTGTTGTAGTTGTGTCTTTTTAGTACTTTGATTGATTGATGTAACTTTTTAATTAGTTGTCATAATTTTTAAATTAGATAAGCTCAATCAATATTTTATCACGGAGTTGGTGGGACAAGCATATAGTTGTTATTCTTTGGGAATAGGCAGTAAAGCCATCCCTAACGTATTTGGTGACATGTTTTGCAAAACCCTCATCAACGACAGTCGATGAACTACTAGCCATCACTAACGAGAGTTTTGAACCGTTTTGGACTATTTTTTGTATGATTTTGCCCATCGCCTATCAACGCTGAAGCAAGTCGGATCAAGTTTTGGACGTGTTATATTGTAAGTTGGTACATCACTTGTTCAAGCATAAGATCATTAGGGATCCACATATATTAAACCCAGTAACTTCTCATAGTATCCATTAACTTAAGGACCTATCCCTTTCCTAATACTAAATTTCAGGTTACGCTTCCTAATGGACAACTAATAGCCATGAAGAGACTATCTCAAAGGTCAGAACAAAGTGCCGAGGAATTCAAAATTGAAGTCATACTGCTAGCATAGCTTCAACATTGAAACCACGTGCAACTGCTCGGGTTCTGCTTAGAGGGTGAAGAAAAATTGCTTGTCTATGAGTTAGTGCCAAACAAAAGTCTTGACGACTTTTTATATGGTATGTTGCATTTCAATAAATTCCTAAGCCATTCCTGTCCATGATGAGGTGAATATATGATTAACCTCTAATTAAGTTGAATGTTTTACTAGCTTTTGGAACCTAAAGTTATTTCCATGCATAAAATCTATTCGAGAGGATTTATCAATTGAAGATATCCACATTATAATTGTGCATACATGCAGATACTGAAAAGATAAGACAATTGGATTGGCCAAAACGTTATAAAATAGCATGTGGGATTGCTCGAGGAAAGCTTTATCTACATGAGGATTCTCAACTTTGGATTGTCCATCATGACCTGAAATTAGGATCTTGTTGGACAGTGAAATGGACATGAAGATTTCCGATTTTGGCTTGGCAAGACTTTTCCAAACCGATCAAACACATGCAAACACCAAAAGAATTGCAGGGACTGTAATTATTGTTGTGCTTTGTTCTCTATATTTTATGCTCATGCTTTTATTGCTGATGTCTAACAATTTGCAGTGATTACATGTCACCTGATTAAGCAATGCGTGGGGAAATTTCCGTGAAGTCCGATGTCTATATTTTCGATATCCTACTTCTAGAGCTCATTAGCGGTAAGAAGAATAGTTCCTCTTATTATGCAGGTGGCGGCAAAGGTCTTGCTATCTATGTAAGTTGCACAAATCAGACTTCAAAACTGAAATGAAAATTGTTAAATTAAGTCAATTTGACATATTGAGAAATATTTTTCAACGTGCTGTTTCTGGGCCTGGAAAAATTTGGAGAGACGGGACGCGGTTGGCAGCGTTAGATTCGGCCATTGAAGACACGTATTCAAGGGACGAATTTCTTAGGTGCCTCAAGATTGGTTTGCCGTGCACTCAGCAAGATCCAAATGACAGACCCACAATGGCGAACGTGCTCAGGGAGTTGAGCAGCCACCCTGTTATTCTTGAACTGCCCCCAGAACCAGCCTTCTTCCTCGGCACTGTAGAGAGATCAATGAAAGAGCTGGCACTAGAACAATCCACCGGTAGGTCGATGGAAGAGCTGAAACGGTGATGCGAGGGGATCTTTCATAAGATCCTTCGCATTGCACTGACATCATCAATGAACAATGAGCAAGCACCTAACTCCCGTACATCTGAAATTACAAAGTGTCTTTTCTTTGAGACTAATCATGTTTTGATCCGCTAGACATGGACATTTGTTTATGTTAATATTGATATGCGGTTCTACTAGATCGAGGAATAAAAGTTCTTCCTCGTCTATAGAGATAATTAATTGATATGATTAGAGTCAGCCAATTGTCATGATTTTTTTTTTTTGGTAATGGTAAGTATTATATAAGATTTTCAATCAGACAAATATACAAGGGGGTGAGACTCAGCACCAGCTTACACTCAATGGGACAACAAGTCGCTTGAGTGGGGGGGGCCGAGTTCACTAAATGAAACCACACAGTACTACAATAATATTACAAGAGAAGCAGAACCACTCCTCGCTCAACGACTAACCAAAAATATTAGGGTCTAACCCCCAGCTACGTTGTAGTCTCCTATTTCTCGGGTTGTCGGCAACCGAATTGAAGGAGAGAGCTTTATCTTTGACCGCCTTGAGGAGATGCTATTTCATTGAGGGCACATATAGATTAGAAGACCGAAACGTGATGTCATTCCTAGTCTTCCAAATCACATAACAGAGTGCACCGAAGGAAACTAGCGATGTCAACATAAAAGCCACTTCCTGAGAGGATATCAGCAACCCACCGAAGATTTTCCACCCAAGGACGGTTACTCCAGGGGAGATTACATTTAGCAGCCCAAAAAGAAGCAAGGGAATGGGACACATGATAGTAAAAAAAAAGGTGATCAATAGAGTCTGGCCTAGTGTTACATAAGGCACACTAAGCCATAGGAAGGCTGTAGAAGGACATGAGAAAAACCTGGGTAGGGAGACGGTTCCGAGATATCAGCCAAAGGAGGAATTAATAGCGAGGAACCATCGCCTTACTCCACACAAAAGAAGCCCACGGGACCGGAACCGCTTTTTTTCGAATGGCTGACCACGCAGAAGCAGTAGAGAACTTACTAGATGGATGCTTAAGCCAAGAAAAAGTATCCCTCATGGGGTTTAAAGGAGGAATCAAAACCTGCCATGAAAGAATGTCATGTAATATAGCCTGACCCTCAGGTGAGAAAAGGTCCGCTACCTTGGCATGCCAAGTAAGATCCGATTGGTAGATGTAAGTATCATAAAAAACCAAACTTAAAGGGCCCATGTCTAACCATGGATCAAACCACAATGAAGTGGTTTGTCCATCACCGATCCTCCAGTGAAGAAAGCTATGGCGTCCCTCCTCAACGCAAGTAGTTTTCTCCGGAGCCCACGAGCGAAGGTCGGGGAGAGATAGTCCGAAAGTACTTTCTTTTGAGGTGGATGGCATGTATCCACTTGCACCATAAGGATTCCTTATCAGAGAATAGAATCCAGTTATGCTTGATCATGGCAGCTTTGTTGCTATCCCGAATTCTCTTGATCCCTAGTCCTCCTTCAGGTTTTGGGAGACAGACATCATCCCGGGAGACTTTCGCCCCCGGACCAAGGCCAGGTCCTTTCCATAGAAATTGCCGGTAGATTTGTTCAATTCTATCAACAACAGATGATGGGAGCCAGAAGATAGACACCCAATAGACTTGTATCGCATGCAACACCGATTTGATGAGTAGTAGTCTACCTGCAAAGGATAAAAAACGGTGAGTCCAAGATTGAACTCTAGTCATGAGTAAACATACCAGGGCATTGCAGTCTGCTTTGGTTAATCGGGAAGTGATGATTGGTACGCCCAGATAATGCACAGGGAGGGCTCCCCTTCTGAAGTTCAAGGTTTGCAAAATCTGAGATTGAGTAGCCTCTGAACCTCCCGAGAGAAAGACCTCACTCTTACTGTTATTAGGGAGTAGGCCACTCTAGTGGGAGAAACGGTTTATACCTTCCTTCATGCAGGATACTGATGCCAAGTTCCCTCTGCTGAAGATGAAGACATCATCGGCAAAAAATAGGTGTGACAAGCGAGGATTCTTACACCTCCAATAATACCGGTACTCAGGCCGGCTTGCCTAGGATTCCAGGATACCTGTCAACACTTCCATGGCTATGGTAAACAAGTAGGGGAAGACCGGATCACCTTGTCTAAGACCACGGCCACTATTGAAGAAACCATGCATTTCTCCATTTGTTGAGA
The DNA here is from genome assembly GCA_014182845.1 of Corymbia calophylla. Lineage (NCBI taxonomy): Eukaryota > Viridiplantae > Streptophyta > Magnoliopsida > Myrtales > Myrtaceae > Corymbia > Corymbia calophylla. The sequence continues at coordinate 20,881,205 of CM024701.1, read as the reverse complement.
TAGAAAACCTCAGGGTGCGGATACATATCATAATAAGATGTATGAAATAATCCGGAAAACTAAATGCTATCAGCGTTGTCTCCAGAAAATCCCAGTCAAGGGTGTCATATGCTTTCTTGAAATCGACCTTGATAACACATTTAGGAGGAGAGGTGTCCAAGTGGAACCCGCTGAACAACTCTTGGGCCAATAGAATATTATCAGAAATATGCCTACCTTTGATGAAAGCCGTTTGAGTAGGGCTTATAATAGAGGGGAGCACTGTAGAAATTCTATTGGCCAAAATTTTTGAGATGCATTTGTAGATAGTATTACAGCACGCAATGGGCTGGAAATCATTAACTGAAGAGGCATTTGGTATTTTTGGAACCAGCGCAAGGATAGTACAATTAGACTCACGTAATAGTCACCTAGAGTTAAAAAAATCTAGAATAGCCTCAATTACAGAGGGTCCAACTGTCTCCCAATTTGTCTTAAAGAAATCAGAGTTATATCCATCAGGGCCAGGGGCTTTATTCCTAGCCAAAGATAACATTGCAGCCCTTATATCCGAGGGAAGAATAGGCTCAGAGAGGGATCTAACCTGATCATCATTAAGTGTATGCTTCAAGACTTCTTTGATCTCAGTGGAAGAGGCCCGCATAGACGTGTTCACCGGACTCAGAAGCTCTTGGAAGTATGACACAAACATCCTCTGAACTTCTTCATAGTCAGTAACCATATTACCAGTACTATCTTGGATTGAGAGGATCCGGTTGCGCTGATGATGGTAGTTGACTAAATGATGAAAGAAACTAGTGTTTTGGTCGCCCTCCTTCAGCCATCGGATTCTAGATTTTTGCTTGAAGAAAGATTCCTCCAAGGAACGAAGTTTGTAATAATCACGAGCTTGGGCCGATTCAGTCTTAGCCAAAGACACATTCTGCGGCTCCTGAAAAAGTGCTTCTTGTGTGTCATATAGGACCTGCTTAGCTATCGCAGCTTGCAAGGATATGTTAGAGTACACCTCTTTATTCAGGAGCTTTAACCTACCTTTCAACAATTTAAGCCTAGTGTATAATTTATACATAGGAGTACCTAGAATAGGAGTTTCCCACACTTGAGAGACCATGGCATTGAAATCCGGATGAGTCATCTAGAAGTTGAAGAATTTGAAAGGCCTTTTGTGTGGCCAAGAGGCGAGGACTCTGACCAGCATCGGGGAGTGGTTCGAGATGCCAGGGGGTAGAAAGGTGGCTTCTGAATACGAGTAGTCCATGCACTATTTGCTGTTGACCAGGACACGGTCGATCTTCCTTTGTTTGCGGTGAACTCCGGATGAGGTTGACCAAGTGAATCGCATCCCAACATACCTGAGATCATCCAACTCAGCTTGGCAAATGCAGTTATTAAACTCATCAAAAGATGGGAGCCAAGTCTCCCGGCTTCCCAGGCGATCAGAGGAGTCTCATATAGCATTGAAGTCGCCTGCCACTATCCATGGGGTATCCGAGAGAGTGGGGCTCAACCGGATTATGTCACTCCATAGTGGCCTTCTTGCCACAAAAGTATGGTCCCCATATACAACCATAAGATAGAATATAAGTCCAGTATGCAAGCTCTCCAACGAGCCATGAATGGCTTGGTTTGACACATAAGATGTAACATCCTCGAAAACCAACCCCATGGAATTGGCCATAAGATCCTGAATGAGTCGACCATAGGCTGTTGGCCATGGATCGATTGGTTCGATTGGTAAGGATCAAGGATCGGCCATGGTCCGATCGACCGACCGGTCATGAACTGGTCGAGACGTCGACCATTAAAAGCATATCGACCATACCGATGGGGACGGACTACCAACTCATAAGACGACTTTTCGGTCACAAGAATTGATCATGGGACGATTTTGGATCGGCGAATGATCATGGGTCGATCCGATCGGTCATAGCGCCTGGCCGCGGGTGATTCCGCCCGGCTATGCACCGATACACGGACGATCCAACTTGATCAAAAGTGATCGTCTTCTGACCAAAAATGCATCATTCCCTATTAAATTCTTAGTGACCGGAAAGGAATCTCGAATTGGTGATGTCCAATCATGGATCGGTAATGCACCGGCCATGAACCATGCGGATGGATCGGGCGCCGATCAGAATGAGCCCCGGGATAGACCCGGCTATTCCATTGTAATTCCTAAGGTCCATAAGTGCCTTGGCTTAGTGCTAGGCCATGAGTAGCCTTGGAATTGGCCTTGAACCGATCCGAGGACCAATGATCGAATTATGAGGGAAACCTCATGGCCGACCCACCGCCCAAGGAAGCGGTTTGGGCAAATTTGGGGTATGTGGCCCGGACCCCGGGCACGTGTAAATTGGTTTTTCGAGACATGTCATATGATCCCTTTTCCGGCCCCGAAACCGACTCGGATGGTGGAATTCTCCGGACCGCCTTCTTGATTAAGAAAAGGTCAAAAGAGAAGAATTCTCTAGAAACCTTATTGGATAAGCCTTATCCTTTACTTTTCAAAGGTCATGATGGTGGTCAAAAATATCTTGGGGGCTATGATGGAGACGGATTACACATGGCCCAATCGGAACGCGACACCCGAACCCTCATTATGAGCCTATAGAATTTTAGAAACTTAGTTGGCAAGTTAGATGATTCCTAGTCAAACTTCCATAAATGCCAATAAATGAGGGGAAACAAGTGGACCAATAGGAAAGTGAAAGGCGGGCCGTCGTCGATGACGTCTACTCATTAGACCGCCAAGTAGAATCTTTAGCCTTGCCTAGTCATCCCTTAGGTGCAATTATTGAAGAAATAGGCTTGCCACTTAAGGATTCTAGGCGGGCCACTTGGAAAGAGTGGATTGAACGGTTAGAAATGCAATGATGAGCTCGGGGACTATAAATAGAAGAAGCCTCTCCTCCTCCCTCACCATTTGCACCATTCTCCTCCTTCCTCTTTCCTCCTCCCTTGGCCGCCCTCTTCCTCCTCACGCCCACTCTCTCCTTTAATTTTCAAGGAAGCCACTTTCTCTCTATCAAGTAGCTTCTCTAGTCTCGTGAGGTTTGTCCAGGTAAGTAGAATCTCTTACTTCTCCCTAGTATGATCATTTCTATCATGAGGACTAGACGGTCTTCTCTTGTTGAACCGTGATTGTATGGAAGATTATGTGTACGTTGGTTCATACGTGAATCTTATGCATGTGCGTGATTATTTCACGACCGAGATGATGCCATGGTTCGTCGTTGGTGTTCAACGCAAGTTGGGAACGCCCAAAGCCATAAAGCTTGAGTTGGCAACGAAGTGTCGGAGCTCAAGTCTTGCGCGGTACGAGGATCGCCCAAGGCCACGAGGTCTTGGATCGACATCAAGACATGCCGAATCCTAGTCTCGTTTGGTACGGGGATCGCTCAAGCCCACAAGGTCTTGGTTGGCATCGAAGTATGCCGAGCTCATGTCTTGGATTTGGTGCGAGATCCTTATTACTTAGCGTTTGAGCAAAACCTCGGACTTAGAATGATCATGGCGTCATTAGACTCGAGTCGTAGAAAGCACGGCACGCATGATTATGTATGAGCATGACGTTATTGAGTCATGAAAGAGTCGGCTTAAGGAAAGGATGAGAACCGGCATAAGTGATGTATTTGTGAGATCACCCCATGGAAGATGGGAAAGATGATGATACCCCCGCAACGGGATGTCCCGGGTAACCCCCGGAAGCCTCGGGAAGCTGGCCCCGAGAAGCCTCGGCAAGAGTCAAGAGGGCCTGGTTGAGCCAGACAACGTCAACCGGTACCCCGCAACGGGATGTCCTGGTAACCCCTAAGCCTCGAGAAGCGGCCTCGAGAAGCCTCGGCAAGAGTCGAGAGGGCCCGGTTGAGCCAGACGATGTAAAGTGATCTACACGAATGCCGGTTATGCTTAAATATGGATGAGATGTGTTATGTGTTAGCCGACACGTGAGTAAGTGAAACCTTGTATATGTGCTCGAGTATGGGTGATGTATGTTTATGTGTTAGTCAATGGTTGAGTAAGTAAAGCCCCTGCATTAGTCATGACATTGTATGTGAGTTGCAATTGATCTGCCATCGACACTGTCTGCATGAGTTGCTCTGGCTAGTCGTTAATGAAGGGATGTCACGCTAGCCGAGGGTAGAGGTTTTACTTACTGAGTTTCCCCAAAACTCACCCCTTTACCTTTACAGGTCGATAAGATGGCTAATCCTCCTCTTGCATGTTTTGGTCTACCGATGAGAATAGAAGGGTTGACCGTAGACGTCATACACGTCGAAGCAAGGATAACGTACCGGAGATGTACCTCAACTATGTGGGTTCACGAGGGACAGGACGAATTGGTCCCTCACTGTTACGAGGCATGGTACGTCTGGTCGAACGGTGAAATGATCGGGCCTATTCGTGGCTTTAAAGGCCCGATGACCCAAGTAGAGGGTCAACGTCTGACGGGATGAATCAGTAATATCGGCCCGTAACGGGACGGGTTCCCAATTTTGGAAATCGCGGTGGTAGCGGAGATAGGGAGACCCAAGCCCTTTTATATTATGTAATATGAAAGTTAGTTGAACACGAGTTACTAATGAAAATAGTAGTATTATATACTTGCGTCCCATGTTCTTCCAAAGATGTTTGTCGGGGATGTTGTTGTTATGTTATGCTTCGCATGTGCATATAAAGAAGGTAAAATGAATCGGGACGGCGACAAGCCTGGGATGTCGCGAAAATAACCCGCAGCTCGGACCCTGGAAGGGGGTCGTGACATAAGAGCTTGTAAAATCCACCATCATTGGGTTCCATCCCACCCAGATACGACCCCTAACTGAATGCTCATAATTACCAATCCATTTCCAACCCGCACATAAACTAGAGGAAATGGATCCAAAACGGTGAGGCGAGACCTTGGTCTCCAGCAAGTCAAGACAACAAATATTATTGTCCCACACCGGCGGCTTTGGAGGAGATTTCTTCTTAGCCTTACCAGGATCATGCGGCTAGGTAATCAGTTGGGTGGGAGGGGTTACGACACTCTCAAAAGGAGGGAGAACCACTTGAAATCCAGCAGAGGATCCTGCCACTTGGGGCGCCTTTACTGGGACTGAAGGGCCATCATCGTCCTGTGTCTCTTCCTCCGGGCTGCTAACGGTACCAGCATCATCATCCAAGTCGTCCGCTGAGGAGAAAGAGTCATGTGAACATGCTAGATGTACCTGTTCTTTGCTGGTCATTTCTTGAATGGCCACATCAAAGCACAAAGTGTCTTTAGGCCTCTTTTGATTTGCAGGAGAGGAGTGACTAGAACCGGCGTTTTGCTTTCGCACCGAGGCCACTGATTTTTGGCAGGAGGATCGTTTGCTGCCAAGCTGAACTTGCCACTATTCTTGAGGCTCCGGAGGGTCTATAGTAAGTGTGTGATCAGCACAAGTAGTCAGGGGGACAGGCGGTGGAGCCGCAGTCACTGTTTCCGGCACTTCAAACTGGTTGGGAGTGGTACCGGCAGCATGAATCGGAAGGTCTGGAGTAGCCTCAGAAGAGTTGCAACGATGGCCAAACATACCACACTTCATGCAGCTGATGAGCCTCCATTCATACTCAATCGCCACCCTCCTCATGACTCCTTTGAACTGCACCAATACTTCACCCTTTCTACTATCTGAAGCTGACAATTCAACACATACTCGCGCATAAGAAAGCATCTTCATCTGCTCTGTATTTTGGTCTACATAGAGAGGATTACCAATGACACTTGCAATCCCACTGATACCCCGAGAGGACCATAGCGCAAATGGAATGTTCCTCAGCCTTATCCAGACTAGAACTTTCGAATGACTCCCTTTTTTCAGCTTAAGAAGCGGGTGCCGTTGCTGAAGGATCAATGGTACTCGAGCAACAGTGATAGGACCGCTATCAAGGACTTTCCTTCTAAATTCAGCATCCGGAACTCTGAAAAAGAAAAACCTTGATCATTGGCTTTGACTTCAATCAAATTTGTGCCCCATGCATTCTTTAAGGCAGTCTCAACCAATTCAAAAGGCAACTTCTTGCCAATTAGATAGCCAACTATGCATTCTCTCCACATAGAATCAGCAGCATCCAAATCTTCATCCACAAAGTCAACAACCATATCATTTTCAACACGCTTTGGGGGAAATAACTAAGGGTATATCCCTTCAATGCAGTCCTAGCAACATTTGCCCAGGTTCTTTGAGGCAATACCTCACGCACGTTCTGGTTTTGGACAGCTTTTTGGACCGGCTCCATTTGAACACTGCTGGAAGGGGGAGCCATGGCTTTCCTGCGATTTTCTGTAGGAAGCACTTGGTTTCCAGAAGATTTAGAAGCCTCAAGGGCTCGGGTTTCACGCCCAACAACAGCAGCTGGAGCTACCGCAACCTCCCCTGCCTCATTTGGACCCAATCGGCCACGGGAAGAGGGACGAGTAGATGGGGGCCTGCTTCGGCTCCTCCGGCGGCTGCTCTCTGCCTCAGTAGGAGGAGGGTTCAACGCTAGGCGGTTCTCCATACTAATAGCAACCGTTCAACAGCAACACAACAAGTGACAGACACACATTGCAGCAAAAAAGCCCTAATCCAGATCTGTCCAATAGAGCCATAGAGGCATACCTAGAGCAAATGGGTTGGTGAGGCAGTAGACCAGCTGGGGAGGAGCAGAACCTCCGAGAATGGCCGCTTGCGAGCCCCTAGAACGGCCGAAATGGGCGCCCGAAGCTCCGGGTGAACAGTGCTGCGAAAACAGAGTAACAGGAGGGAAAATGAACAGTGTTCAGAGGGTGGTCGAAAAAGGCAGTATAATTGTCATGATTTTCTTACGCTACATTTCACAAAACTCTCAACTCTGCAAATATTCCTTTGCATCACCTACCTATTTTTTCAATTAGAATAAAGGCAACTTCACATGAATCCTTCCATTCATATTTACTCCTATCTCTACACAAAATAACACCTCTCCCTCTCTCCCTCTCACTTTCCCATAGGAATGTGCAACGGGAACTGCCCAACTCGAGAACTGCCCGAGCCAGACCGAACCAGCCGATTTTGGGCGGTTCCCATAGCCAATAGTCCGGTTCCTAGTTCTAAGTTGGGAATCGGACTGACTGGATTGAACTAGTACTTTTTCATATATATAAAAATAAATATATTTTAAAATTTCTAAAGAATTTGAAAATAAGAAAAGAAAATTCTTAATAGTCTTAGAAAACTCTTGCCGTTTCATATGGATAAATTAGTGAATGAAAGAAGTGAGTTTTCTTTGAGAATGTGTTCCAATACTAACTAATTTTTGGCCAAAAAGCAAAGTTACCGGTTCCACAGGACCAGATCGGACTGGTCGGTTAGTCCGGTTCCCGATTCTAGGACCGGTCGGTCCGGTCCATGGTCCCAAAATTTGGGAATCGATCCTCTCGATCCAATTCCCAATTCCAAGGTTACTTCCCCATATAGACACGCCTACAAGTCAACTGATGCTAGCTCTACCCTATCCAGCCATGCTCCACAACTAATTAGCTCTTTCCACCGCCATTCTCCCATATGTCTCTCTATCTAAAATCTTGGCCATGGCCTGCAAGAGTTGAGCTAGTTGAGGACCTCCTCCATGGCTGGAAAGTGCTCAAATAATTCTGTGTTGAGTAACAAGTTCGGATGATGAGGGAGGGTGGGGAGGAGACTGCGAGATCATAGGCCAATGACTAGATACGTATAAAATGAATAAACATGCAGTAATGTTGTAATGGCCTCTGAAGGGTTGACAGACAAAGCTCCATGAGATCAATTTAGGGAAACCTATTTCATATGAATATAATTAGATTATATAAATCTCATACAGAACCTACTTAGCTTGTAGGTTCAGATAATTTCCAATGCAACAAGGATATAGGATTTCACTCCATCAATTTTTGATTTTGGAGGGTCCATATTCTGAGTTTGAAGGGTCACATGTCACGGATCAATGCTTGATATCGCGAATCATGCAACACTTATTTCCTCTTGGCTTTTGTTTTTCCATTCCTGATATATTGCTCATGCTCACTAGCCCTACTTGGATCGCAAAGAGAAAGAGTTTAGAAAAAGAAGTTCTGGGAGAAAATGTATTTCAATTGCTTGAATGTTGGATGATACAAATGAGGGAAAGAGCACCCCTATTTATGCACGAGGAGATCTACTCTTCTCAACTACCTCTACCCTATTAAATATAAGATTACCATCTATCTCATTAAATATCTTAAATACAAATATACGTTTTCAAGAAGTAGTTCAAGGCTTATTATGTTCCTGTGGATCATTTCTCAATACATCGGGTCTTCAAAACCTTAGGACCATGACGTTCTCCTCCACCCAATTGAGTGATGTCTTCAGTGCCCTCAACTTAGTCTTCCATTTGCTCAAACACATCCTTTTCTTGGATTATTATTTCCCTTAAGCATGGACGATTTTTCCATTTCCAATGCTGTTTGGTCTTTCCCCTCTTGACTTGTCAACTACACAGCTCTTGAATCCCAACTTGTTTCACAAGCAACTCCTTTTTGGATTCAGCAATTTCCTTGTTACTCAGTAAGTTCTCTACTTCTAGAAAAAGCACATGGAACAGCATCCCATTTTGAGTTAGCATAGGTCGCCTTAACTCCACCTTTAGCTCCTACAAAGGTTGAAGTTTCTCTTTCAACTTAGGTATGAACTCCTCAACTCTCACCTTTCATGCATGAGTTGTATTGTGGAGATGCTCTTGGTCTTTGTCAACCCAAATATCACTAGTACCATTGATGGGCATTTGGGCTAGTGCTAACAATTGACCTAATTCTCATGTCGATCATGGCATTCACACTATCCAAAAATTCCTAACCCAAAAATAAGATCATATCATCAAGATGAATTACCTTGAAAGAGAATTTGCCCTTCCAATGACTGATGTATAGTTTGACATTCTGAGCAATACCAACAGTCGGTACATCATCAGAGTTGACTGTCTTGAACCGATGTCTAATCAGTTCTACTAGAAGTCCCAAACTCTTCATTGCTTCACTCGACAAGAACATGTTTGATAGAATTGTGTTGATCAAGGCATAGAGTTTTGCATTACTAACCTTGACTTCCACAAGTGGCAAACTTATACTTGGAGGCTTCTTGGGCGGTGCTTGAGTCTTCACGAAGTTGAAAATCTTAATGTCTCCGAGCAATACTTCTCTCTTCTCTTGCTTTGGCTTTTCCTCTTCCTCCTCGTATTAAATTACCAAAAGTTTACCCCTCATTGTGCAATCTAAAGCAAGATGTGGGCCTTTGCAAAAGAAGAACTTGATCGGCTTTCCATACTCTTTACCTTGTGGCTTTGTCCACTTGCCACATGGAGGCCTTCCTCGCTTGTCGCATCGATCATTGGTAGCTTCCTCCTCTTCATCCTCATATGGTGGCCATATGGTCCTCCACCTTTTCCCTTGGACATGGGATCTATGAACTAATTTAGATCAATCAAGGACTTGGCTAAGGGGAGAGCTCTCAATAGCCCTTTCACTTCTCAACGTTCCAATTCCAACTTTGTCCAAGGCTTGAGCTCATCCATGAGTATGAATAGTGCCTTGGATTTGGTCATATTCTAAACCTCCAGCAATTGCTCGGAAAACTGGCGCAAATACTTGTGAATATCTCCCTTGTGAGAGAGACAGCAAAGCTTGTCCCAAGTTTCATTTTTTACACACTCTAGGAAGAATTGCTCACAGAAAATTGGCGATGGAATCAGATCATTGAACGATTGGTTTGGCTCTCCCCCTTTCATCATTACATGGACCTTGCCACCAAAGCAAAGCAACATCAGTCAAATACATAGTTGTAGTTTGTAACTTAGTTCCATCTTCCTTGATTCCAATGGCGTTGAAGTATTGCTCCATGCTCCACATGAAATTATCCACCTCTTGGGGACTAGTGTCCCTTGAACTCCTTTGTCTTGGGAACATCCACTCTTGGACTGCATCATGGTGATCACTCCTTATGCCATAGCTATCTTGGAAGCCTTGAGTTCATCTTTGACCATCTCTACATCCCTCGCCATGACTGAGTTCTAAGCTTTATATTCATCTTTGACAATCTTGAAATCTTCTTAAAGGTCAGTGGTCAAGGTCTCGAGGCACCACTTCTTTCATGCAATGACCCAACAGCTACATTCAAGGCGCCCAAAATTCCCCATGAAGCGACCCTTTGACCTCGTCAATTCGCCCCTTCACCTCCTTGCAAAAATCATCCATCATTGATTTCATCCTGGCAAGTCTCTCTTCGAAGGAGGACATGAGATCCTTCAAGGAAGCTCTCTTTGTTCCACCACGAGTCTCCTTCTTTTGGACGACCTTCTTTTGGGGAGCCTCACCAACAACGGCAGCATCGACAACTCTTTGGTTCAACATTCTCTGGCCACTTGATATGGTTCTCAATCTCTTTGAAACAAGCTCTCTTCTACTTATGCTTTGATACCACTTCTCATGGGCCAACGCTTGATAGCCCAAACCATGCGGCATGTAGATTCCCTTTGGCTTTTGTTTGGACCCCTTAACTCAACCTTTCTTGATAATCGCTCACTCGCTCCTTAGCCCCACTCAGATCGTAGAGAGAAAGTATTTAGAGAGAGAAGTTCCAGAAGAGAATGTATTTCTATTGTTCAAATGTTGGATGATACAATTGAGGGGAAGACCACTCTTATTTGTACATGAAGAAATCTATTGATCTCAACTATCTTCTACCTTATTTACTATCATCTATTCTAGTAAATATAAAACTACCATCTACCTCATTAGATATATTAAACACAACTATACATTTTCAATAAGTAGTTCAAGGCTTATTCCGCTCCCTAGGATCATTTCTCAAAACATCGAATCTTGAGAACCTTGGGAGCATGACATGCTGACCTTGCCAATGACCCTACATGAGGCCAAGGTGTTGATGTGAATTTTCACAAGAGAAATAATATGTAGAAAATACAAAAATAAACTTTTACATCAAGCAAGTTCTTTGCTAGAGAGTATGTTGGAGTTTTATTAAAGTGATTCCGAAAACCATCATATAAGTTTATCTCTCGATTTAAAGAAAACATGAGATATACAATTGTCATATTTTTCTAATCAAAATATGCGCACATGCAGTATATCGAGCTTAAAATAATATGAAGCAATAAGAAACATGAAAGCATATAGTGAGGATATAAGTTGTCCTCGCTTGATTCCTCCATTTGTCGACATCTACCCATTTGTGTCATCAATTTTGTAAAGAAAAAGTGACCAGGCTATTTCCATAGAATTTTCTTGAGAGTAAAATCATCTCTTCTCCTCACCCCTGTTTTAGTTATAAACAGAATCAAGAAATAGAAGAATGAGATTTGAGTCTCAAAAGACGTGAGGCCTAGAGTTCTATTTGCATTGGAACCAACAACTTAAATCATGATAGTAAGGATGTTTTGCCTTACAAATCTCCTAATATTGGCACTAAGAACCTACTTTTAATCAGAACGAAATTAACTTATGTTGGTGTCAAAATCTTCATCGAAATATTATTTGACAACTTCATTAAGGATTTGCAATTAATTTGATTAATCATCTGAGTTTGGACAAAGTATCATGTGAAATATGAATATGCTCTGTTCTCATATAAATGTGGATTTTAAGGAGCATATTCTGAAGCCCCTAACAATTCTTCTAGAACACTAAGTTTTTTCATTCACATGCAGCACGAGCAATTGAATATATCATGTTCACTCCACAACGAAGACTCCTCTCTCTCTCTCTCTCTCTCTCTCTCTCTCTCTCTCCTTATTTGAATTTCAATTGTTTTTATTTAATTTGAACTAATTTGCAAGGGAAAAGTAAACTTGTTGCACTTGCACCAATCAATGCTAAACCTTTCAATTATATCAATTTAATCTTAAATATTTTCACATTTTGCCAATTGAGTCTATATGTCCAATTTAGGCATGAAATTATTTAAGTGGACACTGGCCATTATACACGGCATAGTTGACATTGACAAGGATACCTTTTTCCTATTTTTTTTATTTAAATTTTTTGAAATTGTCTAAATCTTTCTTCTCTATTTCTTCCCTACTTTTTAGTATTATTTGTTGCCAAGTGGATGATAAGGTTTGACTTGTTCTTTCCAGAGTGAGCTTAGCCATGAAGTAAAGGGTGCTATTTTGACGGCGCTGTTAGACTGAGTTTCTAAGGGGGCTACGTTGACCCCGATTTTGATTTCTAGAAAAATTAGCTTCTCTAGTGTTTCTAGGTTGTTTGATTGCTTCTCACTAAAAGTAAAAAGATTCCCTCAGAAAATGGAAATTAAAAACCATTCTTTGTTCTTCCTTTACTACTGCTCCTAAATATCAATCTTCATCCCATCTCTCCTCTATAACAACTTTCCCATATGACTTTTTTGGGTTACTCTACATTATGTTATAATAGAACATCATAACTTTATCAAATAGATATATACGGCATTTTACTCTTGGCAAATATAGAAATATCTATATCTCATAATTTAAAATAAGAAATTTAATATTCACTTTGTTACGATAAAACTAAACAATGATATAAATTTAAAAAGAATCACATTTTATAAAGTTTTGCACTTAAACATAATGTCAAAATTTCTTCTAATACCATCATAATAGAAACATTGAAAAATCACATCTTCTTATACTTTATGCCATCCTAATAGGTCACCATAGTGTGCCGAAGTTCTAAAACTCACCAGTGTAAAGCTAGATTGCGATACTCCTAAGAGCGATTTTAGCCTTTGTGAGAGCGACCTTGCGTTTGTGGAATAGTAGCCCATGCCATTAAAGCCACTGCCATGGTATGTTCAGAGTTAGCATTTGCACTTGCATAATGTCTCGATTTTGTGTTTTCTCACGCAAACGCACTTTGACAGGCACCATGCCTTGTGTTGGACACAATGTACCTTTTGAAGATCTTGTATTGGTCTTCATCATTGATCGTCCTCACTCATTTTAACAGAGGTCGACTCATACTTCTCATCTGCAACTCCGAAGCTAAAGCAGCCAGTAACCACCATGTCTGCACAGCCTCCTTCAGTCCCTCTGCTTTTTCATAAGTGAATTATTTCTTCATGGATGGTCTCATGGTGAGATTGCATGGCCTTGCACCGTGATTTTTTATGAATCATAAGCAGAAATTTATGTAAACGGAAAATAAACTGTCAATTGCTCAAATAGGTTCCTTGCATTTAAAAGAAGACTCTACACATGTAATCAATCATAATCATTATGATTATTCTTATATTTTATTACTGCTTGAAACTAAATCATATGTCAATTCACTGTAATTTGGTGCATTTGTACGTAATTGTGCTTCTATAAGGCACAAACTACTTCTCTTGTCTGGACTATATATTCAAATTGAAGTGCTTGTTCACTGACCCATTAGATTATACATTTCTTCACTTGTAAAACTAATTCGGCTTCGGTGTTGTTAAAACTACGACTGTAGGTTTGTAGGTGCTCCATCTCTAATAGGCTTTCTCTTGGGCATTCATCAACTTGGGGAGGCTCTGTGGGCCCTTATTACACAATGTAGATCTCGTCTGGCCCATGTGAAATTTGAGTTGTCCATCATTATCATGAGACCAATTAATTAACATACTGGGTCATTTGGCCCAGAGAATTGAAACCCTTCCTTATTATTGGTTACCCACCTCGACCCTTTTGCGCCTTCCTTCATTCGAAACCCCTTCTATGCTGTATGGAAATCGTACTGAAGAAATGAAAGCTATTTGTTCTTCCCAAAAAAAAAAACGTCTTTTTATTCTTTGAAATTATTTATAGTTCAAGATAAAGATTATCTATCTGTCTTGTGAATGCACTTTCTCTTGCAAAATAGGGAATTGATTCATTACAGTTGTGTCTTCTTAGTTCTTTGATTAATTGATGTAACTTTTTAGTTAATTGTCAAAGTATTTAAATTAGATTAGCAATATCTTATCATAGAGTCAACGGGATGAGCGTCCTTTGGGGACACGCAGTAAAACCATCCCCAATGTTTTTTGGTAATAGATTTCGCAAAACCCTCACCAACAATAGTTGAACATCTTCAAGCCATTGCTAATGAGAGTTTAGAATCCATTTTGATATATATTTTTTTGTACGGTTTTGCCCATTGCCTATCAGTTTCTTCTAATAGTGTTAGATTGTTTGGGTAACTACAAAAATAGAACTTTTTTTTTAGGAAGAATAAGAACTTTTTGGAGAAATAGGGTAAACAAAGATGGTCCATATGGTAACTCTTCTTGCCCTCGATGAAGCAATATATTATCAAGGCGGTCAAGGACAAAGCGTTGGCTTTCAATGTGGTAACTAATTCTCCAAGGAATAGGAGATTATAACGTAGTTGGGGCATTGATCCCACCATTTTTGGATAGTTGGAGGGGGGTCAGGTGTGACTGCTCCTTTGTTTTCTCTTGTATTCTCTAGCATGTTTTTGTGAACTTGGCCCCTCCACACTCCAGTGACATGTTGTCCAATTGAGTGCAATGGTGTCGAGCCTCACCCCCTTGTACAGTGCATGGTTGGTTTCATATATAATACTTACCTTTACCAAAAAAAAAGATGGTACATATGGATTTTATTGGCCTTTTCCTTAAAACTGAGGCGGCTTACCTATTGTTTTGTTCTTTTCTAGTTCAAAAAAATTAGCAGCAAGAATTTAGTCCCGTCCGACCGTATGGAACGTTAAAAGATTCCTGGATTGCCTTTATTCAAACACGTTTCCTCTCCTTCACTGTTGAACCAAAATAAGATAATAAGAGAAATGGTCCATAAACTTTAACTCAATATGCAATGTGGTTCATAAACTTTATCGTAATGTGCAATGTAGTAATTAAACTTTTAATTTGTTTAATATGGTTTTTGAATTTTTGATACACATTTAGTTTAATCCCTGAATTAAAAGAAAATTTTCAATATTACCATTTAAAGTTCATGAACTACATTAAACAAGTTCAAAATTCGGAAATTACATTACACATTGGATCATTTAAGTCATTTTCCCAATCAAAATATACCCAATCAATTAGAAAACAAAACGTCAAGTGGGAAATCGTCTTAATGGATGATTAGGAATAGGATTTCATATTCTAATAATCGTTTCCATAGAGACGGTAACTTGTCCTCCTATAAACTTCCTAGATGTTCCACCTAGACTTTCCGTGAAATGATTTTTCTATATATCATGTGGCACGGGCGGGAGCAATCTACAATGTCAATTGAGTCTTGTGACATTCAATTCAACGCGACACCTGGATAGAAAAATAGAAAATATAATTTAATAGATCCCCCTAATTTAGTAAGAACATATTTTAAAATTATTCCAATAGAAAGATGAGCTTAAAGACGAAACAAGTCGTTCGATTAATTCAACAGCATCTACATTGCTAACTTTGCATCTCCAGGCAACGAATCACGCTAAACGTCACTTTGGATACGATACGGAAAAGTCTACCTAATCGCTCCTCAGTTAACTCAGTCCACAAAAAGTGATAACTACATATTTTTTAATTGATTAGTCTAAAAGCAAGGGCTCTTTTGGAATAATAATAATTAGAAGAATATAATAACCTCAATCCTATGCATTTTTGTTAAATTAAGTGCTTCAAAAGGTGAGTCACTTGTTGACTATGTAATAAATTCAACCATTAGATATCAAGAGTGATAACTTTCATATAAAACTCAGCTGTTCTTGTACATGACGGCTACATATAAAAATTTGATCCTATATTCTCTGTCGTTCAAAGAAAATCTTTATCACCAATCCAACGGAAAGCGAACACATCATTCACTTCTATTGCCTTAGAAAACTCTAAGGCGACAATATTAAACGCCTTAGGCGACGAAAACAATAGTTTATGGCTGGTACAAAATCTGATGTTTGTCGCCTTAGGTCGTTATTTATCAGTAAAGGCGAAACTTTTTATTTTTGTCTCCTTCGGTCCGACCAAAGGCGAGAAAAAGTTTCATTTTTATCACCGTAGGTTAAAAATATCCCTTCTTTAATCGAATGAGTGGCGACATAACTTCTCCAAGAGAGCTAACTTGCAACTTGGTTCATTCTAAGGTGACAAAAAATTTTAGGTAGCACAAGTTTTATACTCTTCTTTTTAGAGTGAACTTAGCCGAAAAATTATCATATGCTTTATAATTCATATGAATTAGGCTTCGTTTATTACGCATAAAATATTACATTTCCGAAAAATATTTTCTTAGAAAATGACTATATTTTCAGTGTTCGGCTGAAATCTAAAAATGAAATGAAAAATATTTTCCACCATTTAATATTTGATTTGATTTTTAGGAAAAATTACCAAAAAAATAATTTTAATTATTGAATTTTTAACTATTTTTTATTTTAAAAACTCGGATTTTTATTTTCTTATTTTTTGTCCCTAGGTACGTCTCGCCTCACCATAGGCTAGCAAGCTTGAGCTTGGCCGGTTTGTAGTGAGCTTAAGCCTCGCTAGCCTAAGGCTAGGTTCAAGATGGCCTGCAACCAATCGTTGGCCGTCGCTATGACCGGCAACCAACTGAGGAAAAAGAATAGGAAAAGAAAAGAAAAAAAAGAAAAAGAATAATTAAAAACTCGATTTTTTTAAAAAAGAAAAAAGAAAAAGAAAACATAAAAATAAAAGGAAAATGTGTTTAGTGAAAGAAAGTGATGTGAAAAAGTTATGGAAAATGTTTTCCCTATTCTGAAAAAAAAGGAAAACATTTTCCCCACCTTTGAATGAGTTTTTTCCATTGGCGGAAAATGTTTTCCTTAACTAATTTGTTTTCTGTAAAGTAAATACTAAAAAATCCGAAACATATTTTTCTAAAAATTATTTTTCATGAAATGAACGTAACCCTAATATCATTTAAATAATTAATTTGATTTCATCGTGAGTGATACATGGTCAACGTTGATTAGAGGCCATCACTATCTAGGCGGGGAAAGAGAATAAAATGAATGGCGAGGAATGAGGATTGTCCCCTTTCGGCTTCGTAGAAAATGATGGACCAACAAAAGTCGAGACATGCGTAACTGAGATGACGGCGCTGGGAGGAGAGGGCGGTCATGTGATTCTTCAGCTCCGACAATCTGAAAAACAAAAACAAGAGTGCCAACGAAGGTTCTTGGCAGGAACCTCGTGCTGGTTTGCGAATATCAAGCGGGAATATAATACTCGAATTAAAGGTCGCACAATTGAAAGAAATCTTTGAAGGGTTGTCCGTTCCGATAAAAAGAAGAAGATATATTTAGTGATCAAGAGATGAAAGTTATCCATCGAAAAGTTGAAAACCTTAAACAACAGACTTAGATTCATCAAAGCTGAGTTACAAAGCTGTTTTTTTAAGAGACATGTCAGATTATGAGTGATGCTCTAAATAATTGGTTACGTTTAGAAATCAATTATAGCCCGATATATTATTTAATAAGTTAATTATATAAACTAACCTCAGTAAATCAAGTAATTCCCTCAAACAAAAACCCACGACGCTGGCTTAGCAGTTACGGAACTTGGCTTGTGCATAAGGACTAAGGCATATAGAACCAACTCGGCAGTGTTATTGTTTCACATAATCAAAATTGATCTTTTCGTCGTGGAAAAGGAATTGCAGCCCTTGTTTGATCTCCACCTTCAAGCTTTAAGTACAAGCCACTCTTTCAAAAAGGAGAAAGTCTCGAAACTGAAGGACTAAAGATTCTATAGAGAGAGAGAGAGGCGGCCGCCCGGGGCGGCGAATCGCTTTCCGTCAGTGCATCCACGAAGTAATTTGAATTGGTCCTTTTCGATCCGAGTCATTCGATCAGCCGAGCAAAGTTCATTGCCACTACTTTGGAATCAGGTTTCCAGAATAGAAGGAGGTAGGAAAAAGAAGCCGCCCGGAGGTCAGAGAGGAGAGGAAGGTTTTCGGGGTAATGTGTGGGCCACGTAAGCGGCCTTTCCGGCATAGGACACGGTGTTTGAAGAAACTCATTTCATCGATCATAACTTATAATTATGGTGAAAGTTAAAAATAAAAGATAATAATTTTATTTCAAAGGAAACTGAATAAAAGACAAATAAGAAAAGATCCCCAAACGATAAGTCGGTCGATACTTTGCTTGATGTGTTATCTTTATGTCAATTTGTAGAATATTCTGCGCTACGACCATTTTATTTTTTCCCCTTTTGATTTGTTGCTTCAATAGGCTTGTGGAGGTGGACGTCAAATGTTGCGGCTGATCTTAGGTTTTTCTTCTTCTTTTTGGGGGGAAGGGTTGGTATGGTGTGAGAAGTTGAGAAGCAACTCATGGTGGATTTGGAAACGAGGGATGGGCAAGAAGAGGCCATTATTCCCTACTCATAGATTTTGAAAACAATGGGAGAATAATGCTCTTTGAAGATTTTTGAAAGTTAGAATTAGGAGAGAACGGTGCTCTTTACAAATTTTTGAAAGTCTAGAGAAGAATAATGCACTTCCGTAACTCACCTTTGCTAAGGTCAAACTGATTTCATTATGATTTTTCTTTTTTTTACATCATGCGCGTAAGCAATCTAGAATCTCGACTAACTCTAGTCACAATCAATTCAATTGTGACCTAATTGGCTTCCTCCATGTCTAGGCACTCCTTCTTTTTTTCCTGATATTATTTCTTCTATTTTGAATTTTTTTAATGATGAAAATATCCATTTTAATTAAGTGAATCAATAAACAATCCGGGGAATCGACTTGGTTGTATAAATCTAATTCTTATGCATGAGCCAAATTCTGAACCACTGAAACTATGTCATGAGCTTTTGTTTTAGGAAAATACTATATTTAACAAGACCAGTCTTTACAATTAATTTATTACATGGTACATTTGGCTATTATTGATTTTTGAACATAATCAAATATTTAGAGGATCACTCACAATCTAACCTATCTCCTAGAAAAATAATTTTGTGAACAGTTTTGTTCGATCAATTCGGACAATCTGCTGAAAATTGGTTTTCATCGTTGGACCAGGAATTCGAATAATAGATTTGCACTTGATATAGCAAGTTAGCAAGACTCTTCTGCCTTCGTTGGGAAGTTTTGTTTTCCTTCTTTTTTTTTTGGCCAGATTTGGTACTGACTTTTCCACTTCCCTGTTGTAAACGAAATTTCACATCTATACTCAAATAGGAAATCGAATTTATAAAATAACTTATGTATACTATTGAAATAGCGTGACTATTTATAATAGAGTACGGTTATTTTTATTATTATTTAATTCAAATTTTATTAATTTTTGTCTAATAGTTATTAGAATACTCTAGTAGAGTACGGTTGTCTTTGTCAATTATTATTTTTCAGAAATTGCAAAATTCGGAATTCTGTAAAATAAACCTATTATTATTTCCAATTGAAGAAATACCAGAATTGTTATTTGGTATTTTTTTTCGAGACTTTGTTATATCCTGAAATTTTTTTATCAATAATCATTTACAACATTGTTGAGTAAATAATTTATGAAATAGAGAATTATCACATCTTGAAGTGTGATTTCAATCCCTCGAAAACATCACAATCTAAAGATGGGTCACCTACCATATATAGCTATCTACCATCACCGATCTAAGTGACTTAATAAGGTATCAGTGTCTCCCAAAACACATATTCATTTTTTGGTTTTGTTCGAACAATCTATGTAAAATAAGCATCTCAAAAAGCCCAATATGCTTGGCTTTCCTCCAACGAGGGCATCCCACCAGGTTGCATTCATTATTTTAATATGCTGGTACTTGTGTATATTTTTCTTCCCCGCAAGCCAGGGAATATGAGGAGAATCTCCAAGTACTAGGTTGAGTGGCCTGCTCCTAAGTTTTTCTGTTGAGCCTTTTGAGGACCTACTTACCTCCATATTGACTCCTAAAACACATATCCATTTTTCTGTTTGGTGTGAACAGTCTGTGCAAAATAAGCATCTTGAAAAGCCCAATATGCCTGCCTTCCAAGGTCGGGGATGCTGTCATGTGCATATTAAATATGTTATATTCGGTGGTTAGAAATTTATTGGTCGAGAAATCATAGGATGTCAGGGCAACACCAACATTCGTTTCACACCAACCACTGCATTGCCTATGTATATATTATATCTCTTTTTTTCTTTTTTGCAAAAGAAACTCTACTATTCATTAACGAGTACTACTAAATTTCTGAAAACAAAGTATTTCGAAGAGATTGAGGGGGTAAATATAACCAGTTTGAAGGAAGGGTATTTCTGCAATGAGCTTTGACGATCTAGTCTATGAGTTGATTGGCTTCGCAGTACAATGGTTTTACTTTCACGGATCTCAGCTGGGACGAGTATTTATGGCATTCTTCCATATTGTAATGTAAAGCCCATGGGATTTGGATGAAACCATGATAATCTCCTCAACTGGTAAACTATCAGTTTCGACTATGGAGCACAGATCACTTGCATTGTTCAGATCAGAAGATTTAAGCAAGTACAGAGGAGCTTCACGCACAACTAGGGCTTCGACCATCTTAGTCGAGGATGCATGCAGCAATTTCACAAATCTGGCTATCGGCAAGCCAATTGAATCATAACAAATCCTCAATGATCGACCCCTCCAGAGCTCCGTCCAACCAAGAGCCATTGGTGTTGAGCTTGAGAAACCCCTGTCCTGTTAGTGATCAAGTAATTCTTTATGCGGAAATTCATGACAAAAAAATCTTAGATTTTCATGATTTATGCGATAAGAGTGGTGGAGATATACCTTTATCCATAGTTATAATTTGAGAAAATAATTATTGCCGAAATAAAAGACATGAAAAGACATGATTTCTCTCTCATAATCCACTTTAGTTTTAACATTTTTTATGTGATAGAGGACAAAATACAATTATTCAATTGTCTTAGTTGAATAGAGGGTTAGACTCTATATATATACATGCTATCAATAAGTGCTTTCATTAGTACCTTCAATAGGTACCTTTCAACAAAACTTATTTTATCTTCATAAAAGTTGCATCTTTTCATAATTAGTACATTTTTTATAGCATTGAAAGATATGAACTATTAACTAATAATATCGCGTGGACCGTGGTCATACTAACACGTCCGGCAGGGTCCACTATACATGTAAGCTAAGTCGATCCATAGTTTTCCTTTTCCGGATTCCACCTAATGAAGTTCTTGTTCCATGCGAGAACGGCCCCGATGATTAAAGACCAATTTGGGTTTGTGAGTGTAATTACCGTACTGGGTGTTCTCCTATAAATCCGCAAACCCAAAGGTCACTGCATTCATCAACCAAGCTAAGCTAATCATGAATTCTTGCTTCATCATCTCCCTCTCTCTCTCTTTCTTCATTAACATTTTCAGTACGGAAGCTGCACCCGATTACCTATTTCATGATTGTCCAAACACCACCCTCTTCACCTCCAACTCCACCTACCAATCCAACCTCGACACCCTCATCGCTTCCCTCTCCTCCGCCGCCGCCAGCAGCACCAATGGCTTCGCCAATGCCACCACCGGCCAAAACCCTCCCGACCAGGCCTACGGGTTCTTCCTCTGCCGTGCTGACCTCGACACCCCCACGTGCAGCCGCTGCGTGGCTACCGGAAAAAGGGTATCCTCGAAAGATGCCCGAACCAGCGAGTCTCCGCAATCTGGTATGACCAGTGCATGTTGCGGTACTCGAACCGGTCCATCTTCTCAGCCATGGAGCGATCGCCGAATCTGATATCGTACACCATCGGGAACGTCACCGACCCAACCCGGTTCATGCAGCTTCTCGGAGAAACCCTGAATGACGTCGCCACGAGGGCTTCAGCTGGAGGGTCGGGGATGAAGGCCGCGGTGGCGGAGGTGAACTTCACGAGCTCGCAGAAGCTGTATGCACTCGCGCAGTGTACGCCAGACTTGACGGCCTCAGACTGTGTCAAGTGCCTCCAGTTCGGGATCGCCAATCTGCCTCGGGGGAAGCAAGGCGGGAGGGTGCTCACCCCGAGCTGCAACGTGAGGTACCAGCTCTACCCCTTTTATAATGCCTCGGCGCTGTCGGCTCCGGCGCTGTCGGCTCCGGCGCCGCCTCCTCCTCCTCCTGCTCAGGCGGCTCCACCTCCTGCTCTGGCGACCAGACCTAAAGGTACATGTGTGTTTACACAGATTTAACGGGGCGAGTGAGTTCGTCTGGCTTCTCAGAGTCTAACCAAATTTTCTATGTTGCTCCGAAAAGATAGTCTTACTTTTAACTTATTGTCTTATTTCTTTTCCTCTCTCTCTCTCTCTCTCAAATCCGAACAACAACTCCCGCAAACAAACATAGGGCGTTGTTAAATAACATGTAAAAGGTGAGGAAGAAATGCCATAATAATGCTGAATTTTGGAAATATCCTTCCTCGTGTCTTTCTCCATAAATAATATACATTTGGATCTTACTCTTACAAATTCTCTCAACATTGTTACTCGTAATGGGATGGATGATGGAAATATTTCATCTGTGTCTTTCGTCCATCGTCCATCTTATGAGATTAGATTATTTATATAACTATTGGTTAAAGGTTGTTTTTAATCGATCAATTGGGGCACTCAAATGGAAATTAGCAAGAGAATGGATTTTGTGGGATGGACAGATTAGGGATGGATTACAGTTCAATTTCTTTAAGCGTACTTCTATTGTTTTTCTCTTACTTTCCCGTTCGCTCTGGCCTATGGTCCCAATTCCAGTTTCTAAAATCTCATCTAGTCATAATCCCATATACGGATGCTGTTAAGATATGGTTTGCTCATATGTAGGCAAAAGCAGTGAAGCTATAGTGATAATCTTTGTGGTCGCCTTTCCCGTTGGTGAAAGCGTAGTGATTTTCTCCGTCGTTTGTTGCTTATGCCGGAGGAATGCGACCCAGAAAAATGCAATCGTCCAAGGAGATCAAAGTGGTACGAAATATGTACTGCGGCCATATAATTGGATAAAATGAAAAACCATATGCGCAGGATGTACTGTCCTATGCTTTTGGTGAAATGACCGACTCGTGCTGTTTCATCGGGCAGGCCTACTTGAAATGACAAAGGACGAGTCCTTGCAGTACGATTTAGCCACCATACGAGATGCCACGGACAATTTCTCTTGTCAAAATAAGTTGGGCAAAGGTGGATTCGGTGAAGTTTTCAAGGTATCGCTAGTCATTGTACTTAGAAGGTCATCAATGTCAAAAAACTTGAAGATCTTTAATTTGGTAGTTTTGAAAAGTTGTCGTCATAAGTTATTCATGTGTACTTAGATGTCAAAATTCTAACCTTTTAGGGTATGCTTTCTAATGGACAACAAATAGCTGTGAAGAGATTATCTAAAAGTTCAGAACAAGGTATTGAAGAATTCAAAAACGAAGTCATATTGCTACCGAAGCTTCAACATCGAAACGTAGTGCAACTGCTCGGGTTCTGCTTAGAGGGTGAAGAAAAACTACTTGTCTACGAGTTAATGCCGAACAAAAGTCTTGACTACTTTTTGTCTGGTACGTTGCATCCTGATAAATTCCTAAGCCATTGCTTTCCACATCGAGGCGAATATTTGTTAGCCTCTAATTAAGTTGAATGTTTCACTATCTTTTGGAACCTAAAGTTATTTTCTCGCAAAAAATCCATTCAAGAGGATTTATCAAGCGAAGATATCTACATATTAATTGTGCATACATGTAGATCTTGAAAAGACAAGACAATTGGGTTGGTGGACACGTTTCAAAATAGCATGTGGGATTGCTCGAGGAATGCTCTATCTACATGAGGACTCCCGACTTCAAATTGTCCATCGTGACCTGAAGTTAGGCAATATCTTGTTGGATAGTGAAATGAACCCGAAGATTTCTGATTTTGGCATGGCAAGAATTTTCCAAGCTGATCAAAAACAAGCATACACTGAAAGAATTGCAGGGACTCTGTAAGTATTGTTGTGCTTTGTTCTCTACTTTTTATACCTTGCTTATACTGCTGATGTATCATGGTTTGTAGTGGTTACATGTCACCTGAGTATGCAATGCGTGGGGAAATCTCCGTGAAGTCCGATGTCTACAGTTTCGGTGTCCTACTTCTAGAGCTCATTAGCGGTATGAAGAACAGTTCCTCTTACGTAGTAGACGAGGGTGAAGGTCTTGTTGTCTATGTAAGTTGCACAAATCAACTTAATGAAAATTGTTAAACTAAGCAAATTCGACCTATTGAGAAATACTTTCTGATGAATTGTTTTTAGGCCTGGAAAAATTGGAGACACGGGACACCGTTGGAAGTGTTAGATCCAACTTTTAGAGACACGCATTCAAGGGACGAAGCTCTTAGATGCCTCAAAATTGGTTTGCTGTGTGCTCAGGAAGATCCAAATCGAAGACCCACAATGGCGAACATAGTCCGGGAGTTGAGCAGCCACCCTTTTCCTCTTGAACTGCACCCCCAACAGCCGGCCTTCTTCTCCAGCAGGACAGAGAGACCCATGGAAGAACTGGAATCGGACCAATCCTCCGGTAGGTCGATGCCATTCTCGACCTAGACATGGAAAGTTGTTTACATTAATATTTGCATGTGGTTTTACTGAATCGAGGAGTACAAGTTCTTCCTCGCCTAAGGCAATAAGTCAATCGAAACAATTAGAGTTACTCAATTGTCATGATTTTCTTAAGCTACTTTTCATTATATATGATAGCATATAATCTTTCGTACATAGTTCGCACCGCTTTTTTTCTGTCAAATTTCTTTAGAAGTTGAGGTTCCGCAATGATACCTTTGCATCACCTGCCTGTTTAATTGATTGTGATGATCGGTGATTGACAATGATGAAAAGGAAGCAACTTCATAAGAATCCTTTCGTTCATATTTCCTCATGTCTGCACAACACATATACATACATATATATATACAACCACACACTCGAGATCTTAGCCATGGCATACAAGGAGTTGAGCTAGTCGATTAGCTCCTTCATGGCTGGAAAGTGCTCAAATTGTTTTAGTGTTGAGTAGCAAGATGGGATGATGAGGGAGGGAGGGAGACTGCGAGATCATAGATCGATGACCAGATCAAGGTAAATTGAATAAACACGCGTTAATATCGTCATAGCCTATGAAGGGTTGACGTACAGAGCAATGTATAATTCCATACACTCGATTTATGGAAGCCTATTTCATATGCATATAATTAAATTATATGAATCTTTTGTAGAACCTACTTAGCTTGTAAGTTCGAATAATTTCTAATGCAATGGGGATATAGGATCTCATTCCATCAATTTTTTATTTTGGTGGGTCCATGTTCAGAGTTTGAACTTTGAAGGGTCACTTACCTTGTCGATGACCCTGCATGAGGCCAAATAGGTGTCTGGCGTAAATTTTCACAAGAGAAACAATGCGTAAAAGGTTACAATAATAAACATTTGCATCAAGAAAATTCTTTTTCTTTTTTTTTTTTGGTAATGGTAAGTATTATATAGGATTTTCAACTAGACAAATATACAATGGGGTGAGACTCGGCACCAGCTTACACTCAATGGGACAACAAGAAAATTCTTTGTTAGAGCGTATATTGGAGTTTTTCTTTAAATCGATCTAAATACTATCGTATGGGTTTATCTCTCGATTAAAAGAAAACATGAAACATACAATTGTGATATTTTTCAAATCACAAAATGCATACATGCAATAGATCGAGCGCATAAAATAATATTAAGCAGTAAGAAAGATGAAAGCATAATGTGAGAAATAAATTGTCCTCGCTTGCTTCGTCATTTCGTGACACCTTTGCCTTTGTGTAATCGATTTTGTTTAGGAAAAGCGATCAGGCTATGTATAGAATTTTCTTGAGAGTAAAATTTTTCTTTTCCTCAACCCCGTTTTTCTTATAGATAGGATTGAGTAATAGAAGAATAAAGATTTGAGTCTAAGACACGTGAGGCCTGACACTTTATACGTACAATTTAAAACATGATAATAAGGAAGTTTTGCCTTCCAAATCCCCTAATATTGGCACTAATTGCCTGTTTTTAATCGGAACGAAATTAACTTATATTGGCGTTAATATGTTCGTCAAAATATTATTTGACAGATTCATAAAAAGAACTGTGTATGAATGGCTGGTGGAACTATAAGGATTTGCAACTAATATGATTTAATCATCTGAGTTTGGACAAGGTATTGGGCGAAACATGAATATGCTTCGTCTTCTAATGTAAATGTGGATTTCAAGGGGTATATTTTAAAGACCCTAACAATTGTTTGAGATCAAAGGCATGTATTTTGTTGGAAAAAGGAATTGGAAACACTAAATTTTTTTCTTTACATTCACAAGCATTGCAAGCAATTGAAGTATTAGAACAGCTAAATATTGTCCACCCCACAAAAGTAACATCGAAGTGTTATAACAGCAAAAGATTACCTCCTTATAGTAAAAGGTACCTTTTTTACTGTCCGTTGAGTCTTAAAATATCATTCAAATCTTGGGAATAGCCCGGACATTTTCATGTGGAAGCCTCTCTCATCGAGTGAGTTCTCGACTGCCTCAGCTTGGGAATCTACTAGGTATCGGGCTTCACGAGTCCATTGGTCTTCTTTAGTGTGGCACAAATCTTTAGTACCAATGCATCAATTTCTACTTTGGTTGATTGCTAGAAACCGATTACCTACCCAAACGTTCCTTCTTTCGATTGGGAGGCTTACTAGTGCTGTGTGTACCTTTTGTAATTCTAGGCCAGATACTATTAATCACCTATTTTTTGACTGCCATATAACACGTGCTCTTGCTGTCTCGTGGGCGAGCAAGTGCAATTTGGCTTGGCTGGGAGGATCGTGGAGTAATACCATGGTTTGGGCCAGTAATAATCTTTTTGGTAAAGGCTTCCAGAAGGAAATACCCATGTTCTCATTTGCTGCTCTATGTTATATTATTTAGAAGTCTCGTAATGATATCTTATTTCGGATTAAAGTGGTCTCCATTCCCTCAATGAAGTACTATATTTTCAAGGCTGTCAGGGACAAGGTGTTGTCTGGACTGTTGGTTCAAGACAATATAGTGAATAGACGTCTTTAGAGAGCTTGGGGTTTAAGTACCTCAATTTTTACTGGTTAAGATTAATGTGATATCCTCCTAGGTGTTTTGTTGATGTTTTGTTTGTAACTATTAGTTATCCTTGGATTACGGTTCCTTTCCACTCAGTAGTCTAAGCTGAGTGCAAATTGGAGCCGTCATCCGTTAGTTTGTACAGGTTATGGTTGGCATTTATACAAGTTTACCTTACCAAAAAAAAAAAAAAAAAAATCATTCAAATTTTAAATCATTGTTAAAAAATTCTATATAACCGAATCTATATGCTAATTTAAATAAAAAATAAAAAATCTCAAACTTGTATTATTGTGACACATTTAACCCAAACTATTTTTTGTAACACTAAAAACCCCAAACTTATACTTGTGTGACACATGTGATATTAAAAATCCTAAACTTTTTTTTGTGATACCAAATTTTTTGGGTAAATATGTCATACCGATACAAATTTTGGATTTTTGTGTCAAGAAGTTTGGAGTAAATATGTCATATTGTACAAAATTGGAGTAAATGTGTCACATAAATATAAGTTTGAGGTTTTTTATGTCACAAATTTTTTTTTTTTGAAAAAAATATGTTACAATTGGCATAATTTAAGATTTATGGTAATTTTTACCCAAGTTAATATTATATAATATACTCCGAACCACTGTAGCAATTGTTTAGAGGAGATACGAAACCATAGTGGCCTATTATCAATCAAGGAAAAACAAATTGGGTGAGGGTAGATTCGGTGAAGTTTTCTAGGTATTATCAATCAAGGAAAAATTGACAATGCTTTATTAAAATATTTGAATGTCTTTGACAGTTGTCATGTTAAGTTGTGGTTACAAGCTATACATGCGTATTCAAACAATCAACTTAACAAATTTTAGGGTAGGCTTCCGAATGGACAAGAAATAGATGTGAAGAGGCTATCCAAAAGCTCTGCACAAGATGTTGGAGAAATCAAGAATGAGGTTGTTTTAGTAAAGAAGCTTCAACATCAAAACCTTGTGCAGTTGCTAGGGTTTTGCTTAGAGGGAGAAGAGAAGATACTTGTCTATGACTTTGTGCTGAACAAAATTCTTGACTACTTTTTATTTGGTATGTCACACACTTCAAAAGGCTCTTAAGTTGTCATTTTACATGTGTAAGAAACTGAATATGTGATTAGCATAAACTTAGAGTTGAGACTCTCACAAGCTTATGGGGAATATGATGAAAGTTCTTTGGGGATTTATCAACTTAGAATAATTGGGCTCTAATTACGTAATAACAGTTGTGTAGTCCTGATAAGAGAAGGCAGTTGAATTGGTTTAGACGTTATGAGATAATATCTGAAATTGCTTGAGGAATGCTTTATCTGCACGAAGATTCCAGATTCCAGTTCATTCATTGTGATCTAAAACCAAGCAATGTCCTCTTAGACAGTGATATAGACCCAAAGATTTCAAATTTTGGTATGGCTAGGTTTTTCGGGATTGATCAGACTAGGATCAACACTAACAAAATGGTGGGGACCTTGTGATTTCCTGTGAATCTCTGTTACATGGATGGCCGTGTGAATCGCGTTCCATTCCTCGTACAGTAAGGTAGAGAGCAGCAAGACAATTTAAACCACTTTCGGTGTATTTGCAACATCTTCACATCAAGAAAGTGAAGCAGAGGAAGAAACAAAACTTAAGAATGTGGAAACACTTTATAG
This sequence comes from Corymbia calophylla, assembly GCA_014182845.1. Classification (NCBI taxonomy): domain Eukaryota; kingdom Viridiplantae; phylum Streptophyta; class Magnoliopsida; order Myrtales; family Myrtaceae; genus Corymbia; species Corymbia calophylla. The sequence goes on along the minus strand of CM024701.1, from coordinate 20,852,436 downwards.
CCCGTTCAAATCTCCCGTGCACTTTTGCATGGGAAGTTCCCAAGTGCGTTGTCAACCATTGGATTGAAGTGATTTTGAACGTCAACTGTCCGATCAAAGTGTCCTCGCCTCATGCTTTCTGCTCCTGTAAAAATTGCACCGGGTTCGACGAAGCCAACTTCCTGTTGGATTACTGGATTGTAATCAAGATCTGTGCTTCAGAATTTCTAGAGCAGTTTTAGTTCTTTTTCCTGGTACGAATCATGTCATTCCTGCTCGGATACATCTGTTTTAACGATCTCTCGTGCTCTTGTTCGAGTTGAAGCCAAGTCCATTGATTAGAATTTCCAAGCCTGGTGACAAAGGGTGGCCTTCGTTAACACAATACTAACCGAAGCGCCAAGCGAAGCTGAAGCCAAGTCCATTAAACTGAACTTGCAATCCCAATGGCAAGTCAACGTACATGTGGCCCGGTCCAACTTAATTTAATTCGATTAAGCATTTAACAGTACTTATCTATTGAATATATTGACATATTGTTGTACCTACTTTTCCAAACGCATTGGCCTCCACCTGCTTAATAAATATGGTCCACAAATATATCTAGGGATATCGATGGACCTATGGAGGTGCAAGGGCCCAAGGGCTCGTGTTGGCCCTGCCCCCCTTAGGGCCCCAAATTTCCCTTAAATAAAGGGAGAAAAATACATATTTCATTAACAATGGGCAAAATAAAGTCTCGAATGATACCTTCTATTTAATAGCCAGCAGAGTGGGTTTTTAAAGTAGATATGTTCAGTTATAAATCACGAACAACTAGGGGTGAGCGGTTCCAGGTTCCTTATAGGTTCCGCTTAGAACCTAGAACCTACATTCGGGTACAAGTTTCTTATTTTTTGGAACTTGGAATCTACCCATCGGAACATAGAACCTAGAACCTATCCTGTTACAGGTTCCAGGGTCAATTCCAGGTTCCAGTATGTTTTTTTTTCATCTTTAGTTAAGCAACATGAAAATAAACACAATAATAAAAATAAATAATGATTTTATTATCGATTGCCTAAGAACGAGTGTCTATATGCACCTATCGAATAGTATTAAGGAAATTTTGTGATTTTAATGCATCGGTTACTCTTGTATTATATATAATCATTATTTTAAAAGAAATAATTGGAGTTTCCACTAGTTTGATAGTCTATGAAAATAAAATTCTCAATCATAAAATAGAAGTTTAGATTAGTAGTTTCGAATTATACACTTATCATCAAGTATTATGTAATACCTTAGAATCGCATGAAGACATAGATTAAGAAAAACATAAAAACTTGTACTAGGTTCTAGATTCCGGGTTACAAATTATAGGTTTCACCAATCGAAAACCTAAAACTTACCCTTGGGGACAGGTTCTCCAAATTTTGGAGCCTAGAACCTACCCTGCATATTTTAGAACCTGGAACCTATAGGTTCCCACCAGTGCGGTTGTGACGTCCTGGATTTTCCGATCCGTGACGGATTTTATGAGTACGTAGTCATCAATGCACTGCTAGTCGGTCTCGCTCTGAATTGATCACTCACGAGCTACTAACCGAAGGGGAGAGGCTACTAAAGACTTCGCGGACACGCGATTCTTGAAAAAGCCACCCGTTAGTTTGAGACACATTGGAGTTGCGATTAATTGACTTGGCCACGATTTCTATCCAAATTCGGATATCGGACTTTTCGGACGTCGGGATTAATTATTGGACTTTGGCCTCGTTATTTTCCAATTTTTCGGGTTCTCATAGACGTAGAACGTAGGACCGTCGCGCCAAATTTCGGATTCGAGACCCCGCTATTTTTCCTTTTCTCTTTTCTCTCTCCCACGTGCGTGTCTCTCTTTCTCTTCCCTTTTCTCTCTCCTCTCTCCTTCCTTTTGGCATGTTCCGCCGCAATTACTCCCCCATCTCTCTCACGTCCTCTCTCCTCTCCTTTCACCACTGCTCTCTTATCTCTTCCCTATGCTCTCTCTGCCCCCTGTCCTTTCTCCCTTTTGTCTTTGTTGACTTTTCAAACTGTACTCTCTCTCTCTCTCTCTCTCTCTCGACAGCTGCTGCGTCGAAGAAGCTGTCCCCCTCCTTCTCCGTCTTCATCTTCTCCGGCGTCCCTAGCTGTGAGCCGGCCACCACCACAGCCCCGTCGTCCCCTCCTGCTCGTCGGCAAGTCGCTCGCCGGCTTCGGGCCGACCGCCCTTTCCCCCCCTGACCAGTCGCTGCTCCGCCCTCCTCCTCCGCAGTTCGCAACTGCGCTCCCTCGGCCGGCCATCACCCATCACCGCCGTAGCCCCCTCGGGCTGCTTGCTCGTCGTCTGGCCGCCGTGAGCCGTGGCCAGGCCACCCCCGACGCCAGTTCCTCCTCTCCCTGGCTTCGAGCCGAGCTCCGTCGCCGCCGCTCGCCCGTCCTCCTCTCCGCCGTAGAAGGCACGCCGGCTGACACCGGGGGCCGCCGCTTGACTGCCCCTGCCGTCCGAACCAGCCGCCATCCTCCTCGCCGGACTGTCTCTCTCCCTCTCGGTGCTGTGCAACCGGACCAGCTGCGGTTGCGGCCGTCCCGGCCTTCGGCCATCGGCCTGACCGCCGTCTGCCGCCCCCCGGCCGACGGAGAGCCGTCCCCAGCCAGCCCCGAGCCGCTGCTGGCCGCCCCCTCCTTCGCCGGTTCTCTCCTTTGGCCGCTTGGACAGCGGGTCTTGGGCCAAGATCCGGCCACCACGTTGTCCGTCCCGACACCCCGGAGGCACCCGTGCGACCGCCTCGTCGTCCCCGTCGCAACCGCGCCTTCGCCGTCGTTAAACGGTAAGTTTCGGCTCTAAACCCTTATTTAGCGTGTTAATCTCGTTTAGGGTTAGTTTAGTTATGACTAACTGGAATTAGGTGGTTAGTGATGGTTATTTGATTAATTGGGGCTAGTGGTGGTTAATTAGTGACTAATGGTGATTTATGCTAATTATGTGATTATTTTATTATTTATATTAATTTATTCCGAAATTAATATAATATTGTTTTATTATTATGTTGATAATAATAAATTATATTGTTGGTAATTAGTGTGCTTAGTGGTGGTTGATTGGGATAATTCCCCATGTTTAGATTAATTACTTTTCGATAAGTAATTGTGATAATTAGTGATTTACGGGAATTATTGGTCGTTGCATTATTGTGAGACGAATATTGTCTGAGGCAATAATTGATTGATTTGCCGATTGCTTATTTATGCCTTATTGATTGAAGCACGGGAATTATGTGGTATTTCTTTATGAAGTTGGTTGATTATTGAATTATCGCAATGTGGCGATATGGAATACCTACTATTTCGTATGTGGACCTCATGCATGTCGTGTGCGGATTATGATGTGTATTTATGAGTCCACTTGTGCCCTGAGGTGTGTTGACACGGGGAGGCAGAGGAGATCGTGCCCTGATGCGTGTTTACGCAGGGAAAAGGTAGAGCCCTGAGGTGTGTTTACACGGGGAGGCAGAGGAGATCGTGCCCTGATGCGTGTTTACGCGGGGAAAAGGGAGAGCCCTGAGGTGTGTTTACACGGGGAGGTAGAGTGATTGTGCCCTGATGCGTGTTTACGCGAGGAAAATGTAGAACCTTGAGGTGTGTTTACACGGGGAGGTAGAGTGCTTGTGCCCTGAGGTGTGTTTACACGGGGAAAAAAGTAGAGCCTTGAGGTGTATTTATTTGCACGGGGAGGCAGAGATGATTGTACCTTGATGCGTGTTTGTGTGAGTAGGTGCATAATTTGAACACGCCTGACTGTTGGATGCATGAAATGCATGTGTTGTGTTCTGATTATGTGGTAGCTTGTACACGTGTGGTGTGTACCGTGCATGGTATGTGAAACGATTTGATTGTCAGTTGCTCTCATGAGGAATATGCCTGACAGGTACACAATACCCGGTTGTATCCAGTAGACCGCCAACCTTTGGGTTATGCCGTGACCCGAGGGGTCGTAATGATTAGAACATGCTTAATTGTGGTATGCATGGAATGCATCTGTTGTATTATGATTATGCGATTGTATGTTTGCCCTATATTTGGCACGTGTGGTTATTATCGTGCAAGGTAGGTGCAGTTGCGAGGTAAGGTCATTTGTGATTGGATGGTTAATTATTGTATGTCTTTATGAGAGCCATGCCTGTTAGGTACCCTTGAGGTGGATTGGTGCCCTAATGCTTGTTAGGTACCCCTGAAGTGGATTGGTGCCCTAACCGAGGCTTAGCGCCCGAATTTACTGAGATTTTATCTCACTGGTTATTGTATAACCATTTTTAGGTCCGTTGGATGAAGAATCGGCACGTGTTGCGATTCATAGCCTTGGTTGGAAGAAGTAGATTAACCCTAACCTTGTTGGTGTCATTGGCTCGATAGAGAGATGCCCGTGGTAAGGGCCTGTACTTATAAACTTTATAGGGTTAATCATTAGATAAATAAAGTTGTACTGTTGATGGTGTTTTCTGATTGACTTTCTTGACTATCCTAATTGTTATGTGGTATGGGGATTATTGCTTCCGCATGTGTTTAATGGAAAGATAAAAGTAATGGTCGGTGACGCGTCCTGGGACGTCGCATTCAGATGACCGAAAGAGAAAAAGGGGATCGTCGCGTGCTCGAGGGTCGGGGCGTGACAGCGGTTCTCAAGTTCCAAGTTCTGCCTTGAAACCATGCTTACCCCTATGAACAACGAATATCGCCCCATAAAGAATAGAAAATTTAGATAATAGGAGAAGATGAGTGTGGTTGAGTTTGTTTCTTCGACGAGTGTGGTTGAGTTTGTTTCTTCGAGATCATTACGTTCTTTGTCCGCCAATGTATACTACTTCTAGTGTACTATCGAAATTCATTGCGCCAACAGTCATATGGGAATATCCCCAAAAATCAATATGGGATACTATTTTCTTTGAGTAACTGTGATGTATTGGTTGCTTGTGTGAAGGAACCATTAGGGGAAATTACCAAAAAAAGTTATAAACTTATTATATGTATGCTAATTCAATCCTAAATGTTTTTATTTGGTCAATCTAGTTCTAAATATTTTAATAATTTGTTAATGGTCTTCTTATTTAATTTTGGTTAAAAATTGTTGACGTAACCATTTAGCCAACGTTGCTGGTTGTACTACGTGGTACAACCGACCATAAAGTTGACAACTTTTGTAATTCTTTTTTAAATTTCCTGAATTTTTTTCCTTTTTCTCCTTTTTTTTTCTTTCCTTTTTTTTTTCTTATTCCCTCCGCGGATTGCCATCCTAGGTGATTGTACAAATCTTTCTCTTGGGATCAATACATGAATTAGAGAATAGCTACTGCCTAGAGATGGGTACATTTCTTCAAACCATGGCTATACAAGCTACTACGATACATCTCAGAACCATTTCCTAAACCTCTGTACATCTATTATTCGCAGCTTGTTCGTTCTAATAGGTATGTATTGTGAAACAGGCGACTTGTTTTTAGGCCATTTGTGAAAGCATCTTGTCACACTAATTATTCATCTCAATATCTTTTCATCCTGGAAATTAAAATATTTGTCTCGACATGAAAAATTATAGCAATTGTGCCCAAATTTAGCTGTGACCTGCGATTTGCAGCGCTTAATACCTCCTAGTTAGATTAAGGGTGCGTTTGTTTTAATGAAAGTAGTTTTTTGGAAAGTGTTTTCCAGATTTTCCGCTGTTTGTTTTTCCAAAAATGATTTGGTCAATGGAAAATACTTTTCAGTCAACATAAAATATTATGTATTATTTTAGAAAAATGAATTCCTATGCATGGGAAGGGGAAAACACTTTCCCTCTTTATGAGGTCTTTAGGTCATTCTTTTTTTTTTGTTAGTTCAAATGTTATTCAATCATTTTTCAAATGCGATCCAAACGCCTGAAAACATTTTCAATCACATATTATCAAATACAAGAAAACTAATCATTTTTATGAAAAATAATTTCCTGGAAAACATTTTCCAAAAATGGTACGATTTTCACAAAACAAAAGCACCCTAAGTGTGGTTGCAAATGAACCTTCTCTCACGCGTCAACTACTATTATTATTATTTCCCTTATTTTTTGCTACCAATTTATTGTCCACTAGGGAGTTAAATAAGGGATGGATGCCGCTCAGCCATGGGCCGACGTTTGGAAGCCTTATCTTTGATGTGAGATGAGAGGGACGAAAGGAACCACCGAGCAAACAAATAGACTCCTATGGAGCTGCCAATTTTGAAAACTGAGGAAGGAAGAAAAATGTTCATTTCAATCTTAAATCCATTATACAAATATGGACATGAGTAAACCTTTTAACTGCTTTATTTGAACTCTAGAACGTAATACACGGGGTAATCCCACCTTGATAGGGAAGAAAAATAAGGATGCGAAGTATGCAGACACTGACACATTAAAATAAAGAATGTAATTAGATTGGGCATTCTCGTTGGCCACTGATGACTCCCGAAGGTGAAAACATCCTCAAAAGAGATGGGCAAAGCGTTGATGAAGACCTTGACTTAGTCGATCACTTTTAAAGTCTTTGCTCCCTGTCCTTTCCATTTAATTTTCCGGGGAGAAAAGAGCGAAGACTTTACTTGCTTGATCAAAAATAACTTACGTAATTAGCTCAGCGATCGGTCAACCGCTTTGTCAAATATGCTATAGGTCCATGTCCGATTTCACATGAAATCATAAACGTGAAGGAGTAAAAAAAAAAATCAAGAAAATTACAAATTTCTAAAATTTCTAAAAACATAATTAGTTGCGAGGTTAAATATTATGTTAGTTATTAAGTGTAATTGGGGCTTAGGGAATATTGAATATGTTTGAATAACTCGAGTATAGTTATAATTTTCGTTGTATTGCTTGATCTATAGTAGAATTCTTATTGCTCTCCTCATGGACATAGTTGAGATTGATCGAATCATATAAATTTGATGTCCGATTTATTTGCTTGTTTAATTTATTTTACTATTCAATTGCTTGTTTCCGCAACACATTTAATATTATCCTAGTTATTCCCAAGCTTCGCAGGTTGTTGACTTAAACTTTTAAGTAAACGTAGATATGAGTGGATATATCATTGATGGGCTTGGATTTCACCTTTCTCTTGAAGATCTCTCTGAATATTTACATAAAGAGCCTAGTTGGAACAAAGGAAAACATTATCAACAGATTTTTCACATATTCAAATTGATTGTTTTCTCAATAAAAATTCGCACCACACTCGTCCTTTTGTCAATCTCATTTATCTTTTATATTTTCCCAATCTAATATGTTATAAACTCAAAATAAAAAATAAAAAATTGAACCTTCATTTAGAACAGAGCTTGCGAAATCGAGAATTGCCAAGATTAGACTGTCTGTGAAGTCGCCCCCTAAAGCAAAATCCATCGTGATCCTCCTTGGTTCGCTCATCGCCAGAGAGTCCATCTACAGTTTCGAAAAATCGCTCTCAATCAGTTGGGTTATCTGCGTACCAAGGTGATCTTTGATTCTCTCATTCAGGAACTAGCTAAATTAAACTGGAATGGACCGGACCGTCACAATTGAGCGAGTGACGAGCTGTCGCAAAAGGGGTCTTCAGTAAGGAGTGGGTGGGATCAATCCTCCGCTCCACAAGTGGTCTTAGATTTTTGGTTTCTATAAGAGTGGTCTAGAAACTGCACATCCATCGTAAAGTTGCAGAAGACTTTTCGATGGAGTCACGGCAAGCAAGTGCAAGGAACCACGATATCTTAGAAATGGACAAAACTTATGGGACGATAATTCAAACATTATTAGTCCTATAATTCCGTGTCGATCTGGCTAACCTAATTCAATCATCAATCCAACCATGGGGTCTTGCTTCGCCGTCTCCATCTCTCTTTTCTTCTTCCTCAATTTTCTCGGCGTTTACACTCGAAGTCCTGAATCAGCACCACCTACCTACGTTCTATGGCATGACTGTAAGGTTTTGCAAATCAGTTTTCTAAATTAGTTTTAGTAAATCTAGCTATCTGGTTCAGGGTTCTAACTCGTCGACATATAGTACTTCCCTCTCTTCTTCTTCTTTTCACCTTATTCCCTACCAAGTGAAAATCTCCGACTCTGCATCCAACAAAACCACTAAAAGCCCCAAAAACTCCAGAAAATAATGACTCACTTATCATCCACTCTTTATTTCCTCATTTTGCTGACTGTTCTGATCCGAACCTATCTATCCCATGCACAATACTGCTACAACACCACCGGAAACTTCACGTCCAACAGCGCCTACGCAAAGAACCGGGATGCTGTCCTCAGCTCTCTCGCCTCAAACGTGGCTGCTCATGATGGGTTCTATGCCACGACCATCGGCGAGGACCCAAACACCATCTACGCCATCACTTTCTGCCGAGGGGATTCATCACCAGATACCTGCGCGACCTGCGTGAAGTCCGCAGTCGAAGATCTGGTCGTGAAGTGCCCTAACCAGAAGGCTGCTTTCTCCTGGGGAACTGGAGAACCACCATGCATCATCCGGTACTCGGACACTCCGATCTACGGCATACTGCAAACGTATCCTACAATTCGGCATTACAATGTTGGCAACATCACCATAAACAGTGGGATATGGTGGGACTTGGCATTAGGATTAGTGAACCAAGCTGCAGATGGATCTTCGAAGCTCAAGTTCGCAACGGGGCAGGCCAACTTGAAGGATAACCGAACAATATACTCAATGTTACAGTGTAGTCCTGACTTATCGCCGGATGATTGCAGGAGATGCTTTTACGACGCCATTGATGCTTATGTTAAGTGTTGCCGTGAAAAGCCAGGTGTCACTGCTTATAAGCCGAGCTGTATTTTCCGATGGGATCTGTACCCGTTTCTGGAGTTGAACCCCAGCCCCCCGTCGTCTTCTTCACCTCCACCATCTGCTCCGTCAGCTCCCGGAGGAAATATCAGCGAAGGTATGTTACGTTTAAGCTCGTGGAAAAAGTAACATCGCATGGTATGACTGAGACTATTGAGTTTATTTTTTAGTAATTTTTCTATATTAGCTAGAGTTTTTAATTTTTTTTCCTGAAATTGACTCCAGATTTTAGACTATTGATTATGCTCGAGTTAATTTCATTAAGAAAAAAGCCTAAACTGCGAGTAATTTTGAATTTTATACCAAAAGTTGAAGTTTATCATAGAAATGTCCAAACTCCGTGTTTTTCAACTATAGCATGTTTCCATTTCTCATCAGTGGATGTAGGAGAAGATATTACATATACCCGATGTACCAAGGGCATTTACTTTAGAACCGGTCATGGTGAAATACATGCATTCCAGTATATAGGAAAAGAAATGTTAGAAATGTAAAAAGAAAAAAATAAATTAAAAAACTGTAGCAGTAATCCCAATTTCTCGTGAGCTTATTATCTCTTCAAAAGAATTAAATCTTGACCAGCGGGCAAAAACTACGACCACTGATAAGATTGTCGACAAGTTAGGATCATAAATAAAGCCAACCCGACTGAAGAGGTTTCAAGGCGAGTTTAAGGTTCCAAAAGTTGGAAAAATGGTGAATATAGACAACCCAACTATACAAATTCCTTTATTTATTATCCAAACCAAAATCGATGAGAGTTCTGACGAGTTACAACTGTCGACCTGTTTACAATGTCGATGGTGGTGGCCAGCCATTGGTTCGGCACTCAAGAATCGATAGAGATGAGTCGGATGTATTTCTGGTGTTAGTGTGGAAAACTAGCGAAGAAAGAATTATAATGAACAAGGTTGAGAAATTGTCAAACTTAAATCTGACATGTGCCTAAGCGCTGTGCCCGCTGTATAAGGCTGTTTATGGAAACTGAATTATCCTTTATTGATCCATGGCATTGTTTTGATGAGAGTAGCAAACAAATGAATAGAAATTCAGGCTTTAGTTCATGTAGGGATCAAACAGAGGAATGGGGAAACCAATTCCCATTCCATTTCCATTTCCATTCTTCTCAATTCCTAATACCAAATATCGTTTAGTCATTTTAGCTAAGATGAGTAACTTGAAGATTCTAGAATGGGGTATGAAGAGGAAGAACTTTGCAGAAGTTGGAAAGCCAACCCGACTGCAGATGTTTCAAGGCGAGTTTAAGGTTCCAAAAGTTGGAAAAATGGTGAATATAGATTTGTCCCTGGCTAGGCAACGGTCGTCCCCACCATGTGCCTCAATGTACATTAGGAATTATTGTCGATAAGGACATGTTTTCTATTGAGGAATAATGCACTTTTTTTTATTCCTTTTTTTTTGTTGTTTTGAACTTGTTTCTTGTTAGATTTATCAATGAAAATTAAGGATTGTCTTCCATATATACTATATCCGCTCCCACATTTGGACAGTGTGGGCCTCTGTCAACGAAGACATAGCTAATCGATGATGGCCCTATTGTGTTGGGTTTTTAAGAAAGATTTAAATCCAAGTGCTCATTTGCTGCAGCGGTGGCAATAATTCCAAGGTGAGTTTATCAATTATGGATAGAGCTCGGAGTGTTCAGGTTTTTCTCTCTATGAATTTTCTCGGTGAGACTATTGTAAAAGGTTGTGAGCATACACAATTTCAATTTTTTTTTGTTATAATCTCAGGCTGCAAAACAATTGATTGATTAAGTGATTGAAAAATTCTGCAATTCTCTAAATATATAGAAGATTTCTTTGCAGCTGGTCCACCCGTAAAATAGATAACGACACCCCGGCTACACCATGTAAATGTAAACCTCTAGTATCTTTATTATTTGGTGGTGATTTCCTCTGGTAATTTTTTTTTTATCTTGCGTTTCATATTGAAAAGGAAAATTCGTTAGCTTCCACGTTATTTCAAAACAGTCAGTATCAAAGCTAAGTTTAGAGTTCTTGAACTTGCGTTTTTGCTTGGTTGAGCATTGCCTAGAATATTGGATTTCCGACATGTCTAAGCAAGAGTTGAGATTCGAAGGTCAACAGGAGGAAGTAATGGAGCATTGAGATGTGTGCCTTTAACAATTCAAGGCATTGGGCAGTGAGGATAAGTTGTTGGAAGCGATGAAAGAGGCCAAAAAGGTGGAAGTCGATGGAGAAGAAAAAGAATATAATCTCGTTGAATTTGTCGGATGAGATGTGGATTGAAGTGGTTGAAGAAAAGGATGTGATTGCATTGTGGGCAAAACTTAAGTCATTTATGCTAAAAAGGATGTTTTAATTTTGGGTGATCAAAGGCACATCAGTCAAAACTCATATAGATGAGTTTAACGAACTCATGATGGACTTGAAAAGGATCAGGAAAGTCTTTTTTGATGAGAAAAAAGGCATAAAGTTATTGGCATCTTTTATTGGATATTTTTGAGAACTTCGCTGAGGGGGCGCACTACATCCTTTGAAGAGATAAAGCCCACCTTATTTTCTATGTAGTGGCAAAAGAAGTTACAAAAAGACAACTTGACACATGACATGATGCAAGGTTTGGTCATTCTAGATAGAGTAAAACGTGGAAGGGCTTACAAAAGTAGGTGGAGAGCCCTTGTAGATAGAGGTCCAACGTCTGGAATTGTGATGTTATCACTGCAATGAGGCGAGGCACTACAAGAATCATGGTCCGAAGTACAAGGATAAAAGAGTTAAGATGGAATATGGAGGTGATCTTAATGTTGTTACTATACCATCTGATAGTTCAGTCAGCTCTTCCTTCATATTTAATTTCCCCATTAATAGGTGGTCAAACAAGGGTTCTTCGTACTAGAATTTTTTTGCTTCATAATGTTATCATTTATTTGACTTCAGCCCCGTCATCTTACCATAACAAAAAACTTACAAATGCTAGAATTGCAATTGAAGTTTTAGACATTCTTGTTTAAGCCTCTTTTTATACAGGTATCTCAAGGCTGCTTCTTGCATGTAAAATTTCTTCATGTTTTGATCTTATGTCTAATTCTAACCTGAGGAAGCGGGCTGTTAGAATGTATAAGCATCAAGCATGCTTTCATCTAAAAAGCTTTTGGATTAGTGTGAGAATTGTCTCATATATGTATGGTATGTGTGTAGGAAAAACCAACAAATCTACCATGACAACCATCGCCATTGTCATTCCTATTGGAGGTCTTATGGCACTTCTCTTTCTCACTTGTTCTTTACTTCGAAGAAAAGGAAAGAAGATGGATGAAGTTATCCAAGGAAAAAGCAGTAAATTGACTATTTGCCTTTATCTTCTTGTAAACTATCTATGTCATATAATTGAGCATTTTATAAAACTTCATAATTTTTTTTATAAGGAATCAAATATGCTAATCATACAAATTAAGAGTCCCTTTGATAAAACTGTTGCTATCGTGTACCTATGTTGCGTTACTGCAGCTTGTATATTTTGTAATATAATTTGCAAAACTGTAATTCCTTAAAATTGGATGAGACAACTCTGCAAAGTTAATTTGAGCTTCAGTGCAGCTATGTTTAGATTGATAACAAGTTTTTGACCTCACATTTGGTCATTTCAATTTAGATTAGGGAAAATGACACAAATGGTCAATAAACTTTGACTTAATGTGCTATGCATTCTTGAACTTTTAATTTGTTCAATGTAATCTCTGGACTTTAACTCAATGTGCAATGTGGTCCATGAATTTTTAATTTGCTTAATGTGATCCTTGAACTTGTAGTACATATTCAAACTAATCCTTGGACTATATGAAAATATTTAATATTGTCATTCCATTAATTTAAGTTGAAGGACCGTGTTCAAAGAATAGCAAAATTATAAAATACTCTCCATGGGTATACATCTAGTAAGATCCCATTAGGATGCCATGAGTTGTGCTAGAGTGATATAAATTTACAATTACCAACCACATAATGAGGCCTCAAAATACTCTAGCCTTTAACAATTCCCTCCAAGCACAACCAACTTTTTCAATTCAATTAGCAAACCCAACATTACCCTTAGTATGAAGAAATGATCATGATACAAGATTTATCTTGAAATTTGAGTTTTTTGGTAATGTAGGTCCCAAAGAATTTACCACCAAGGAGTCCTTGCAATTTGACTTGGCTACAATACAAACTGCGACAAATGATTTCTCTTGTGAAAACAAGTTGGGTGAAGGTGGATTTGGTGAAGTTTTTAAGGTACGTAGTACATAATAATTAGAAACAATCATGAATGCTTTACATAAGAATTGAATAAAATGATGTTGAAGAAAAAAAACATGTAAAGCTTTTTTTATGTTAGTTCTTAAGAAGTTGTGATAAGGAATTAAACACAAAACACTTTAGGGTAGACTTCCTAATGGGCAACAAATTGCGGTGAAGAGACTATCTCAAAGCTCAAGACAGGGTGATGAAGAATTTAAGAATGAAGTTCTATTAGTTGCGAAGCTTCAACACAGAAACCTTGTAAGACTGCTCGGATTTTGCTTGGAGGGAGATGAAAAGCTGCTTGCCTATGAGTTTGTGCCAAATAAAAGCCTTGATTACTTTTTATTTGGTAAGTTGTAGTTTAACCTTCTTATGGGCAGAATGTCTAATTTTCTTGAAATCAAATGTTCAAGCTTCCACTAACCATGGAAACCTTGAAATTAAGATGTTTTTGTTCTTTCAACTGATTATGGTTTTTTTTTTTTGAGCTGCCATTGATAAATGAGAGAAAATATCTATTGGTATTTGTGATGAACTTCGCTTTGAGTTTTTGAATAGGTACCCCATGCTAGTACATTAAATGAATTTTGGTGCAATAATGCAGATCCCGAAAAAAGGAAACAATTGGATTGGCCCTTGCGTTATAAAATAGTATTTGGGATCGCTCGAGGAATGCTCTATCTACATGAAGATTCTCGTCTTCGGATAATCCATCGTGACCTAAAATGCAGCAATATCTTGTTAGACAGTGAAATGAACCCGAAGATTTCCGATTTTGGCATGGCAAGGATTTTTGGAGTCAATCAAACTCAAGCCAACACAAATAAAATTATGGGGACTTTGTAAGTCTTAGTTTTTGAATAGATAACTTTGTGATTGGATGCCAGACTTGCTCTTTTTGTCTATTTAAGGATGCTACATGATCTGAATCTGAATTTGCAATATACATGTGGCTAATGTTTGACTTTACAGTGGTTACATGTCTCCAGAGTATGCAATGCATGGAGAGTTTTCAGTGAAATCCAATGTTTATAGTTTCGGAATACTACTTCTAGAGATCATTTGCGGAAAGAAGAATAACTTCTACCACCAACTAGAAGGGGGTAAATATCTTGCTAGTTATGTAAGTTTCACCATTCTATTGCAAGACGCTGCACCTTTTGTAATTTTGGTCAAGTGAAATAGAAATTCCTTCATGAAAACTAAAGCCTTTTAGCCTACATAACACTTATGAATATTTATGTTACTTGGTCATATATGGTTGTTCTTACAGGTGTGGAATCAATGGAGAGAAGGCATGCCCTTAGAAGTGGTGGACCCAACTATTGTGGATTCATATTCAAGAGATCAAGTGCTTCGGTGCCTGCACATTTGCTTACTATGCATTCAGGAAGATCCAGCTATAAGACCCACCATGGCAACCATAGTTCTCATGATCAGTAGTAATTCCATTACACTGCCATTGCCTCGACGTCCAGCCTTCTTTGTCCGAAGTAGATCGCAAGGACAAAGCATCCCAATAAAAGAGCTTGAATCAGACAAATCCACCAATAGGACTATGCCTTCTTCAACCAACAGAATGTCTGTTACCGAATTGTACCCACGGTGAACGGCGGCATAAGTGAAATCTTTCTCCATGGATGGTCTCACGGAGAGATTGTATGGCCTTGCACTGTGAATTTTTATGAACCATAAGCAGAAATCTATGTATATGGAGGATAAACTGTCAATTGCTCAAATAGGGTCTTTGCATTTAAAAGAAAACTCTACCCATGTTATCTAGCATAATTATTATGATTTCTTAAATTCTGTTACTATTTGAAACTGAATCAAAATTTGACCAAAAGAAAAAAGAATTATACGTCAATCCTATGTAATTTGGCGCATTTGTATGTAACTGTGCTTCTATAATGCTTAACACTACTTCTCTTGTCTGGACTATATTTTCAAATTCAAGTGTTCATTCACTGACCCACTAGATTATACATTTCTTCACTTGTGAAATTAGTTGGGCTTTGGTATTGTTAAAATTACAACGGTAGGTTGTAGGTGCTTCAGCGGAAAAAAGTGTTTAAAAAGTCATAAATCTATTGCATTAGTGTCAATTTAGTCTTAAGTCTAAGATATATTTCATACAATTAATTTATTAAATAGGGTATTGGGCTATTATTGATTCTCGAATATAACGGATTATTAAGAGGATCACTCTGATATATCTCCTAAAAAACAGTTTTGTAAACTAGTTCTGATAAATCTAAATCTATGAATGAAGGTTTTAACTTTTCGACATATATTACTTTCCATCTTTTGATCAATAAACAGTTTTGTTCGATCAATTCGGACAATCTTTTGAAAATTTGTTTTCATTGTTGGACCAGGAATTCGAATAATAGATTTGCACTTGATGTAGCAAGTTAGCAAGACTTTTCTGCCAAGAACCTTCGTCGGGAAGTTTTGTTTTCCTTTTTTTTTTTTTTTTTGTTGGGGAGGGGGGGATTTGGTACTGACTTTTCCACTTCCCTGTTGTAAACAAAATTTCAAAGCTATGCTAAAATAGAAAATCGAATTTATTAAATAACCTATATATACTATTGAAATAGTGTGACTATTCATAATAAAGTACGGTTATTTCTATTATTATTTAATTCCAATTTTATTAATTTTTGCCTAATAGTTATTAGGCACTCTTACAACCTTTGGAAAATTGTTTAGCCTATGACATGTTGTATTTGTCAATTATTATTTTTCAGAAATTGTAAAATTTGGAATTCTAAGAAAAAATAATCATTGTTTCCAACTATTTCCCTTTAAGAGTTATCGGGGAAATATCAGAATTATTATTTGGTATTTTTATTCAAAACTTTGTTGCATCCTGAATTTTTTTTTTTTTTTGTAAAGTTAAGTATTATAGAGAAAATTGAAAGCCAACCATACAGCTATACAGAGGGGGTGAAACTTGGCACCAACCCACACTCAACGGGACAACATGTCGCTGGAGTGGGGGGGGCCAGGTTCACAACAAAGAAAAATACAAATGTGAGAAGACAAGGGTAGCAAGGCTAACCTCACTCACATTCCTATACAAAGATATTTGGGTCTAGCCCCTAGCTATGCTGCAATCTTCTATTTCTTGGGTTATCAGCAACCGATTTGAAGGAGATAGCTTAATCCTTGACTGCCTTGGTGAGATACTGTTTCATGGCCGGCATAGAGAGATTGGATGACCGGAATGTTATATCATTTCTAGTCTTCCAAATCACATAGCAAAGTGCTCCGAAGGAGAATCCGCGATGTCCACATAGAAGCCACTACCTGAGAGAGTATTGCTTACCCAACTAAGATTCTCCATCCAAGATCGATTTGTCCAGGTGAGATTGCATTTTGCAGCCCAAAAATTAGCAAGCGAGTTGGAGACATGACAGTCAAAAAATAGATGATTTATAGAATCTGGCCTGATATTGCACAATGCACAGTGTACCAAAGGTAGTCTACCATAGGCCATTAAGAAAGCCTGAGTTGGGAGGCAATTTCGAGATATCAGCCAAAGGAGGAATTTGTGACGAGGAATTATCGCCTTATTCCACACAAATGAAGCCCACGTGACCGGCGCCGCTTTCCTTCGTATGACCGACCAAGCAGATGCCGTAGAAAAGGTATCGGAAGGATGCATCAACCAAGTGAACGTGTCACTCGTTTGATTTAGTGGAGGAATAGGGATTTGCCATAAGCGAATCTCATTTAGGATGACTTGGCCGTCCACGAAGAATAGATTTGCAACATTTGCATGCCCAATAAGGGGAGATTGGTATATATAGCCATTATCAAAGATCGAATTTATGAGACCCAAGTCTAGCCATGGGTCAAACCAGAGTGAAGTAGATGTACCGTTACCAATCTTCCACTTGAAGAAATTTATACTTTCCTCCCTTAGTGCAAGAAGCTTCCTCCATGTCCATGAGCAATATGTCGGGGAGGGTGTAGTCCAAAAGTGTTTCCTTTTGAGATAATTAGCATGTATCCAATTGCACTATAGGGATTCCTTGTCAGTGAAGAGGATCCATATGTGCTTGATCATGGCTGCTTTATTGCTGTTGCGGATTTTCCGGATCCCAAGACCTCCTTCTTGTTTAGGGATGCATACATCGTCCCATGATACTTTTGCCCCACATGCCCCAAGTCCGGGTCCCTTCCATAGGAATTGCCGACAGATTTGTTCAATTCAGTCAACAATAGATGAAGGAAGCCAAAAAATGGAAGCCCAGTATGCTTGAATAGCATGCATTACTGATTTGATAAGTTGTAGCCTGCTCGCAAATGATAAAAAACGATGAGTCCAAGACTGGACTCGAGTCGTAAGTAAACAGACCAGTGCATTACAGTTCGCCTTGCTTAGACGTGAGGTGATGATTGGAACACTTAGGTAGCGCACCGGAAGGGAACCTCTTCTGAAATTCAGGATTTGAAGGAGCTGGATTTCGGTTGTCTCTGCAACACCCGAGAGAAAAACCTCACTCTTGTTGTCATTAGGAATTAATCCACTCCATTGGGAGAAAGTGTTCAGTCCCTCTTTTATACAAGACACCGATGCTGGTTTGCCATTGCTAAATATGAACACATCATCCACGAAGAAGAGATGTGAAAGGCGGGGCGGCTTGCACCTCCAACAGTACCGAAATTCAGGCCGGTTAGATTGGGCCTCCAAGATGCCTGAAAGTACTTCCATGGCTAGGGTAAATAGATAAGGAGAGATTGGGTCCCCTTGTCTAAGACCCCTGCAACTACTGAAAAAACCATGGAGCTCGCCATTAATGGAAACATAAAATTTTGGGGTCCGGACACATACCATAACAAGCTGTATGAAGCGGCCAGGAAACCCAAATGTTGTAAGAGTTGTCTCCAAGAAGTCCCAGTCGAGTGTGTCATAAGCTTTCCGGAAGTCCACTTTGATAGCGCACTTTGATAAGTGAGAGTCCAAGTGGAATCCGCTAAAAAGCTCTTGAGCCAGAAGAATATTGTCAGTAATGCGTCTGCCTTTAACAAAAGCCGTCTGAGTGGGATTTATAATGTCAGGAAGCACTACTGAAATACGATTAGCCAGAATCTTGGTAATGCATTTGTAAATGGTATTACAACATGCAATGGGCCGAAAGTCATTGACTGATGAAGCATTTGGAATTTTAGGGACTAGTGTAAGAATGGTGCAGTTAGTCTCCCGTAATAAGCTGCCTGTGTTGAAGAAGTCTAGGACTGCCTCTATGACGGAAGGGCCCACCGTTCCCCAATTCCTTTTAAAGAAATCAGAGTTGTATCCATCCGGCCACGGGCTTTATTGCCAGCCAATGAGAACAAAGCTGCCTTAATTTCCTAAGCATTTCCGGCTCGCTTATTGATCTAACCTGGACCTCGATAGTGTGTCTTTGCAAGACCTCCTTTATCTCACTAGTAGAATGCCTCATCGCCGAGTCTTCCTGAGTTAGAAGGTTCTGAAAATAAGAGACAAAGGCCCCTTGTATTTCCTCCGGTTCAGTGATCATATTACTCGCACCATCTTGGACTGAAATGATTCGGTTGCGCAAGTGATGATGGTTTACCAAGTGGTGGAAAAATCTTGTGTTTTGGTCGCCTTCCTTCAGCCATCGGATTCTAGATTTCTGTTTGAAAAAAGACTCTTCCATAGATCGGAGCTCATAAAACTCACGAGCTTTGGCCGTTTCACTCTCAGCCAGCAAAACGTTTTGTGGATCCTCCATGAGCGCCTCTTGGGTAGTAAGGAGAGCTTGCTTGGCAATAGTAGCTCGCATGGAAATGTCGGAAAACACCTCCTTATTGAGTAACTTTAACCTGCATTTAAAAAGTTTAAGTCTGTTGTACAGCTTGTACATTGGATTACCTATAGTTTGACTCTCCCACACCTGGGAGACCATGGTATTGAAATCCGAGTGAGACATCCAGAAATTGAAAATTTTGAAAGGCCTTCTCTGAGGCCGGGGGGCTAAGACTCTGACCAGCATTGGGGAGTGGTCTGAGATTCCAGGAGGAAGAAAGACTACCTATGAGTATGAGTAGTCCACGCTCCATTTGCTGTTAACCAACACTCGATCAATTTTCCGTTGTTTGCGTTGAGTACCCGAAGAAGTTGACCATGTGTATCGCATCTCCACATATTGAAGATCATCTAGTTCAGCCTGGCAAATGCATTCATTGAATTCATCAAAAGAAGGGAGCCACATATCCGAGCCCCCTAACCTATCTGAGGAATCACGTAACGCATTGAAATCTCCCGCCACTATCCAAGGATTATCCGAGAGGTTAGAGCTTAACCGAATAAGATCATTCCATAGGGGTCTTCTAGCAACATATGTATGTTCACCATATACAGCAGTGCAGTATAGAATAGATCCAGTATGCAACAGTTTAAGCGAGCCATGTATAATTTGGCTAGAGATAAATAAACTTGTAAAATCCACTAGATATGGGTTCCAACCTACCCAGATACGACCTCTATCAGCGTACATAGAATTGTTAATCCATTTCCAACCTATACATAAAGTAGCCGAGATGGAATCAAAACGATGAGGCGGGACCTTTGTTTCCATCAGTCCAAGAAAGCAAATATTGTTTTCGCGCACAAAATGCCTCACTTCAGATTGTCTAACTGGGTCTACTATGCCCTAGGTATTCCAAAAGCCTATATTCATATATATATAGGAGTAGGACAGCACCTCACTTGCGTTTCACCATTCGCCGCTTGCTAGCCAACGGTTTTGGAAGAGGGGGTTTGGACTGTATTTGAGCCTTACCCTTGCTCGCAACAAGCGGTTCTAGTGGCTGCAGGGTGGAGCATGAATCGGCAGCCTCCATAGATGGGAGAACAACAACAAGGGCAGAAGTGGATGCTGCAGGAGGGACATCCCTCTCTTGTTTCTCTTCCCCTGAGCTGGTGCTAGAAGCTTCCTCATTGTCATCTAGGTCATCCGCTGAAGAGAAGGTGGAGCTAGCCAGATTTTTGACCGCCTCATCAAACCGAATGGCCTTCTTTAGAGCCCTTTTTATCTTGAGGAAGAGAGTGAGGATGGAGCTCAGGTCTGGTATTTTGTTTCCACTCCTTCTTTCCTGCTCTTCGACGGGAGGACAGTTGGATTTGCCATTGTCCAGAATGCTGGGATGTCCTCAAGGTGCCAGGGTCTTCATCCACAGTTGTTGCTGTAGTGTCTCCTTGGGGAGAGTTCAATAAGAGAGGGATTTGCCCTCTCGGATTGGGGTTGTCCTTAGCAGGATCTGCCATTTGGAGAGCAAGCTTCTGAGGTACTGTTTCCGCCTGGTTGCTGTGCAAACCAGTAGCTGGAGTTGCTGCAACAGAGCTGGAAGTCGCCTGGTTGCTGTACAAACCAGCAGCTGGAATTGTTGTAGCAGAGCTGGAAGTCGGGCCAAGGGTATCCGGAGCTGCTGTCATCTGAAGAAGTGAGTCTATTCCTACTGTAAGCTACTGAGTGTAGTGTAGATCGGGATTTAGAGTTGCTGTTACAGCAGCTAGAGTCGACTGGAGGTGTTGATTGACAGAGGTTTGCACTGTTGTTATTACTGGTGCTGATAGGGGAGGTGGGCTGATAACATCAGAGGTGATATTTGCTGATTGGACATCATGATCAGCACTGGTTGGGGCTGCTGTTTCAGCTGCTAGAGTGCCATTCGGGTGTTGTAATTTTTTTTTATTATCAATCATTTGCAATATTGTTAGGTAAATAATTCTTGAAAGAGGGAATTATCACGTCTTAAAGGGTGATTTTAGTCCCTCGGAAACATCATAGATGGCTCACCTGCAATATATAGCTGTCTACCATCACCGAGCTAAGTGACGTAATAAGGCGTCGCTGTCTCCCAAAAGACATCCATTTTTCTGTTTGGTTTGATCTGTCACGCCCCGACTCTCGAGCTCGCGGCAACCCCATTACCTTGGTCGATTGAAAGCGACGTCCCAGGACCCATCGACGACCATTCATTTTATCTTTCATTAAGCGCAAGCGGAAGACGAACCATCCCGCACAAATAAACAATCAAACGAGGGATAGAGGGATGAATAGCAAGAGCAACATCAACTACTCATTTATACATCTTTAATGGATTAACCAACGGAGGATCGTTTTCCAAATTACAAGCCCGACAAAAAGGGCCGATCCATCCTCTAAGCCAAACCAAAAAGAACTAGGCTAATCCAACAGTACACAAAGAACCCTCGGGTTCAACACCACGGTCACTCGGACCCATCGGACTCAGCTCCGTCAGGTCGATCACTGGAGGAGCGGGGGCAGGATCCTCCATTGCGGATACGCCATACTAGAGGCCTGAAAATGGTTAACCACGACGGGTTGAGATAAAATCTCAGCGAGTTCTTCCCCCTAAGCCCCGGTTAGTACGCCAACTCAACCTGGGGTATCTCTCCAAAACCACCCCTCACTCAACCCACAACAATCAAACAGCAACCAACAACAGACAGGCCAACCAACATAGCAATATTCGATTCGCATGCAACCTTACCCGGTATGCCATACCCTGCACATTCAATCTCATACAATGCAATCAAGGCACATGGCCGTTAGATAAAACAGTTCATCAATCACATGCGAATCGCGTCACAAGCGATCTCACCTGGCCATTGCCACACCCCCGCACGACCAACTCATGCGTGCGTACCATAAATCATCACGATCATCACGACACTAAGAGCATGCGAATAATCAGAGCATCTCACACAACTTTCTCATGTCTCACACTCACACATGCTCCGATTATTAACGCCCCCTCCTGGGCCAACGGCACAACCTTATGGTTGGCGGTTCCTGGCTAAACCAGCTTCGTCCTCTTTACCTCGAGGCACGGCGACGTCAGGGGTCATCCCTTCCCTCAGACGGCATTCCCGAAGGAGCACAGACCCGCCCACTACCGCGATCCAACGACGGAACATAGGACCCGCCCACTACCGCGATCCGCACATGTCCCCTCGTCGAGCAATCCGACAAAAGTCGGGGCGACCAAACGGCCACGGCACAACCCCATAAGGATTGGCGGTCTTCCTCGGCAACGCCGGGTTCCCTCTCTTAATGTGATCATGCAACACATCATCAAGCAATCCATTTATATCTTTGCTCGTCGTGAATGCAACATCGCGCATGCTCATGCGACATGCCATTTCAAATAACCCACGCAATATGTCATGCGATCTCACTCGACAATTTCCAAAATTCAATTCAACCAACACTCGATCACGCAATTCATCAATATTCACGAGTATAATTAACAATCGGCACTTCAATTAATCATAACAATCAATAGCACATCAAATTCAGACAAAATTTAGCTTCTGGATGAACAGTCGTGTGAACGCGAATGTCAATCGTGAATGAGGTGCTCGTGAACGCAATTATGAACAAAGTGATTTTTTCGAAATTCAATTAATTAAAACATTTAATCCAGAAATTAAACAAAACATTAATTAAAACAATTAATCAAGCAATTTAAACAAATCATGCTTAATTAATCACAAAAATCACATAACCCTCATTTAAGCAATAATTAAGCACAATTAGCAAAATTAAGCTAATTTAATCCTAACCATCTATCTAACCACCTATCTTAGGGCTAATAAACTTAATTAAACATCCTAAACCAATCTTACCACTAATTAACCCAACCCTAAGCAAGTTTAGGCACTAAATAGGGATTAGGAGCTAAACTCACCCGTTAAGCGGGCCGGCGACACGGACGCGGTGGCGGCGACGAACCCGACACCGGGGGACCTCCACCACGACGATCCAAGGCGGTCCCGGCTCAACACAGCAGCAACAACTCGGAATCCCCACCGCAACTCGAAAAACTACACCGCCGGAGGAGGAAGAAGCTGATCGGAGTTGAACGGGCTGCCCGGAGCTCCGTTGAGCGGCGGGCCAGCGACCAACAGCACCTGGGGTCGAGGGGGAACCACTTGTGGCTGGGATGGGCGGTGGTTTAGTCGAAAATGGAGAGAAACGGAAGAAAAGGCGGAGCTGTGCAGGGGGTGACGCTACAATGACGAACGGAGGACTGGTAACTTCTAGCCGCCGTACGGGTCCGACGGCAGTTCCGTTCGGCGATCGGCCGCCATGAACAGTACGGAATTTCTGTGCTGAACATTTTGATAGGTGGCACGGCCCGAGATTCCACCGGGAAGGCAACGAACAACTCAAATTTCGGTGAGAGGTCCAAAGTAGAAACTGCAGAAATTGCAAGGAGAAGCAAGAGGAAGAGGGCTGCGATTTTGGAGAAGATGAAGAGGAGAGAGAGAGAGTGAAGTGAAGGCTGAAGGATAAGCCTTATCAAGGCCATCAATGCTTGCCCCACTTGCCAAACAATTGACCTCATCTTCTCTCTCTTCTTTTTTTGACTTTTCTTCAAAATATCCAAGGGCATTTTGGTCATTTCCACCTTGCACATTTCCCAATCTGTCCTTGGGCTGAAAATGAAGGGCGGGCCTAGGAAAAAGGCCGGAAAATTAATAGGAATGGGCTCGGGAATTTGTTGGGCTCGAAACGGCTTAAGATTAGACAATAGGCTCGGGAGGGTAAATTGTCGGTTTGGCCCAACGGGCTCACTTGCTTGCCTCGGGCCTTCCATGGCGGCTGTCCCACCTTAGGCGTGAGGCCCACACTGATCTCTCGAGGCCCACGTCCTCGTAGGCTCGTTTTCTTGGTCCGAAAATCCCTTTTCCAAATACTCGCCAACCTAAGCAGTGTCGACTGTCTAAGAAGCATCGTCCAAAAGTCCTTCTCGAACATTCCCGAAAATTTGAAGTCCAATATTGGATTCTCGTGCCATGTCAATTTCGCTCGAATGCCATTTTGGTACTACTCAGACTGACAGGCGGCTTTGAGGATTCACGCGTAACCGACTCGTGCTAATTCACGTTCAAGACTTCTCGACACATGGACGTCCTGACTACGTGAAATTGCGAATGATAGATTCTTATTTCAAAGTACACGATTACCAAGGATCGACATAGGGTCGTTTGCGGGCTCGATAACAGTAAACGGAATCACCCGTCGTCCCATTATATTCTGTCCGCAATCGACTTCTATTCGTCCCTGAAAGCGGCCTGCATGACTACAGGATCGTCCTTACGCAAGTCTCACGGTCGAGTCGTTTTCCCAGGTCAAGTTCTTTAGTCGCACGAGTTCTATCCTCATTAGCCTTTCCCCTCAAGGTCAGTATCTCAGGAGTGATCAGTTCCGAGTGAGATCAACCAACAATGCATCGACGAAATTCACGTTCATTCCTTCCTCAAAAGGGCTCGAATTTTAGGATGTTACATGATCAGCCCGTGTAAAATACGCTTCTCGAAAAGCCCAATAGGCCTGCCTTCGAGGGTCGGGGATGCTGTCATTTGTGTATTAATTATATTATATTTGGTGGTTTGAAATTTAGACCACGCATGGTAATCATTCTGTTTCTGTTTGTGGAATAGATTTCTATTCTAAACCTATTTCTAGAATAGAAATCCGTTTGGTAAAAAAAAAATTCATTTCTATTTTCAGGAACAAATTTATATTCCAGAAATAGGTTTTGAATAGAAATTAGAAACGAAAATTTTTTACTTTTCTATTTTTGTAATAGAAATCAGAAATTATTTCTCTCTTTCTTACTTCTCACCCGAAGAAGTTTTTTTCCGTCCATTGCTCACCACCACCACCACCCCTTACCCACCGCCATCCGCTACCCGCTGGCCGCCACTGGCGACCGGCGGCTAGCAGACCGGCGGACCGGCAACAGGCGACCGGCGGACCGGTGACCAACAACCGACAACTGGCGGACTGGTGACCGGTGACCGATGACTAGTCGCACCCTTATTGGTCAATAATAGAAATTTTTTGTCGTTATCAAACGTGTTTTTTTGTCTAGAAATTTATCCAGAAGTAGAAATAGAAAAATCAATTTCTGGCCAGAATGGTTATCATTCGCACCCTTATTGGTAAAAAAATCATAGGATGCCAAGGCAACATCAACATTCGTTTCGCACCAACCACTGCATTGCCTATATATATAATCTCTTTTTTTTCTTTTTAAAAAACGAAACTCTACTATTCATTAACGGGCACTGCTAAAAAATAACTTATGAATTTCTGAAAACAAAATATTTGGAAGAGGTTGACGGGGTTAATATAATCAGTTTGAAGGAAGGGTATTTCTGCGAAGGGCTTTGATGACCTAGTCTACAAGTTGATTGGCTTTGCAGGAATAATAGAGTACTTTCACGGAACTCAGCTGGGACAAGTATTTATAGCATTCTTCCATATTGACATGTAAAGCCCACGGGCTTTGGGTGAAACCCATGATAACCTGCATGATTGGTAAGCTATCAGTTTCAACTATGGAGCACATACACTTGCATTGTTCAGATCAGAAGATTCGAGCAAGTACAAAAGGGCTTCGCACATAGCTAGGGCTTTGAACATTTGAGTCGAGGATGCATGCACCAATTTCACGAATCCGGCCATCGGCAAGCCCATCGAATCATGACAAATCCCAATGATTGACCCCTCCAAAGCTCATCGAGCCAAGAGCCATCAGTGTTGAGCTTGAGAAACTCCATCCTATTAGTGATAAAGTAATTCTTTATGTCGAAATTCATAATCAAAGAATTTTAGATTTTTGTGATTTTCACAATAAAAGGGATGGACATGTACCTTTATACATAGCAATAACTTTGAGAAAATGATTATTGCAGAAATAGAAGAACCGAAGAGATATGATTTCTCTCTCATAACCCACTTTAGTTTTAACGTATTTTATGCGATGGAAGATGAAATATAATTTTTCTATTGTCTTAGTTGAAGAGGGGGGACTAGACTATGTATACTCACATTATCAATAGATTCTTTCATTAATGCCTTCAATAAGTACCTTCAACGTGGGTGCTCGACGTGCACAAAAGAAAAAGAAGGGAAAACAGCCACCAAAAAGAGAGAGAACGTGGAGAAGAAACAAAGAAAAAGGAGAGCTCTTTGTGATCTCGTTTCGAAGGCAAGACGTTGACAAAATTTGCTCAAATTTGAGTATGTTGTTCGCAAGACCGATGGCTACGAGTTGATGGTCTTCGTTCGTCAAGAATCGCCTCCGAATTCTCTAATTGCGGTTAGATTTTTCTGGCTCCGAATTTGTTGATTCATCTTTGTGGTGAGAAACTGTGATTGTAATATTGATGTTGATTCTCTAGTGTGTGACTAGAGAAGTATAATTGGTGTATCCTGTTATTATTTGTGATTAGTGGAAGATTTTTGGGCGATCCATGGTTTTTCCCGATTGGGTTTTCCACGTTAAATAGTGTTCTTGTTGGCCTTTTCTTCTTATTATTTCCGTATTATATTTGCATATTGTGAGGGTATATTAGCTGGTTGTTGTTGAGGCTAAGTTAATTTTGGTCCGTCTAGTTTTTCAGGGGAGAAATTGTTCCTGAATTAAATTTAGCTATTTGAGAAATTGAAACCGAGTTCCTCCCCCCCCCAACAAAGTGATATTAGAGCCAAGGTTGTGCTGAAATTTTATTAAGTAATGGAGGAAACTAGTGGTGCCATGTTTAAGTTGAATGCCTCGAATTACTCTATTTGGAAGCCTCGGATGGAAGACGTGTTATATTGTAAAGATTTGTTTAATCTTATTGAGGGTGATGAGGCTAGAGGAGATAAGGAAGACAAGGAATGGGAGCAAATGAATCGGAAAACAGTTGGGTTTATTCGACAATGGATTGATGATAGTGTGTATCATCATGTTGCTCAAGAGACGAAGGCGGACACTTTGTGGAAGAAATTACAAGACCTCTATGAGAGGAGAACTCCACAAAATAAGGCTCTTCTAGTTAAACGACTTGTAAATTTGAAATACAAAGAAGGGAGTAACATATTAGAACACTTAAGTGAATTTTAAAATGTTGTAAATCAATTGACAAATCTTGAAATTGACCTTGGTGATGAATTGCAATCATGTTTATTGCTTGGTACTCTTCCTGATAGTTGGGACACCTTAGTTGTGGCATTAGGCAATTCAGCCCCCTTCGGTGTGCTTTCTATGAGCATGGTTAAGGAAAGCTTGTTCAATGAAGAAACAAAAAGAAAATGTTTAAATTATGCTTCTAGTTCGGAGGCTCTTGTGATAGAAACTAGGGGAAGAAGTTATTCAAGAAAGTTTTAGAGTTATGACCACAAAGGCAAGTCAAAAGGAAGATCGAAATCAAGGCCGAGGAGGAGTGTAAAGTGCTACAACTGTGGCAAAATGGGACATTATGCTAGAGAATGCAGGTTACCAAAGAGAGATAAATCTCACAATAGAATTGAAGAGCGAAAGAAAGAAGAGAAACAAGCTACAGCGGCGGTTGCATCTGATGGTGATATTGTGTTCGTATATAATGACGGTTGTGTGAACCTTACATGCCAAGACTCTACTTGGGTTGTTGATTTTGTGGCTTCATTTCATGTCACTTCACAGCGTGACTATTTTGCTTCCTATCGTAGTTGTAATTTTGGTTGTGTTAGGATGGGAAATAACGGTGTTTCCAAGGTTATTGGCATGGGAGATGTTTATTTGGAAACCGACATTGGATGTAATTTACTTTTGAAAAATGTGAGACATGTTCCGATATTCGACTTCACTTGATCTCCACGGGTGCCTTAGATGATGATGGTTATTGCAATTGGTACCATGGTAGTGGCTAAGGGCAAGAAAATATATTCTCTCTACACCACGTAAGGTAACTTGATTAAAGAAGAAGTAAATGCAGTGGAGGATTCCTCGGTTAATTTATGGCATATGAGGCTTGGTCATCTTAGTGAGAAAGGACTTGAAACTCTTAATAAAAAGAATCTTCTACCATTGAAGGAGAAGAATTTGAAGGAATGCACTCATTGTCTAATAGGTAAGCAACATAGATTCTCATTTCATAGTTCCTCTCCACTTACAAAATCAAATGTACTTGATTTAGTTCACACTGATGTTTGTTGCATGGATGCTAGAAGCCTTGGTGGTGCATTATACTTTGTAACTTTTATTGATGATTGTTCTAGAAAAGTGTGGGCTGTTGCTTTGAAATCTAAAGACCAGGTTCTTGCTGCTTTCAAATAATTTCATGTCAATATGGAAAGAGAAACTGGGAAGAAGCTGAAACGTGTTCGAGCTGACAATGGTGGTGAATATAGAAGTCCGTTTGAACACTATTGCAGGGATTGTGGTATCAAGCTTGAGAAGACTGTTCCGAAAACACCACAGCAGAATGGAGTAGCGGAGAGAATGAACTGGACAATTAATGATCGGCTTCGATGTATGCTCTCCATGCAAAGTTGCCTAAGACTTTCTAAGGTGAAGTGATGAGAATAGCAATAGACTTGATAAATCTTTCTCCATTGGTGCCTCTTAAGGGAGATGTTCCACAAAGAATTTGGAGTGGAAAAGATGTTTCCTACAATCATTTAAAGGTGTTTGGTTGCTGGACATTTATGCATGTTCCAAGAGATAAAAGGTCTAACCTTGATGACAAGTCTAAACAGTGTATCTTTTTGGGTTATTGACATGAAGAGTTTGGCTATAGGCTATGGGATCCAATTGCAAAGAAAGTTGTTAGAACCTGAGATGTGGTGTTCATTAAGAATCAAACCATTGAAGACATTGACAAGCTAGAGAGACCAAAGAACACAACTCAATGTTAAGTTAGTTTCAACCCAAATCCTCTTCTCGTGGGTGGAAATCATGGGGAAGAAGTCCATGAAAATCATAGAAATCATGAATATGGTGAGTCCTCACATAATGCCGATTCTTCAATTGAGACAGGTGAAATAGTTGAGCAAGAGCAGCCCATTGAGCCAGTTGAGCAAGAACAATCGGTTTTACCTCAAGTTAGAAGATCTGAAAGAGAACGTAGACCTTCACAAAGATATCAACCGCATGAGTATGTGTTATTCACCGATGCAGGAGAACCGGAAACTTATGAAGATGCTTCATCCTATGATCAAAAGAATGAGTGGCATGAAGCCATGCAAAAAGAGCTTAAATCCTTGCATGAGAACCACGCATTTGAATTGGTAAAATTACCTAAAGGTAAAAGAACACTCACAAATAAGTGCATGTATAAGTTGAAGGCGGAAGAGAATAGTTTGAAACCACGATACAAGGCAAGGCTTGTTATGAAGGGCTTTCGTCAAAAGAAGGGAATTGACTTTGAAGAAATATTTTCACCGGTTGTAAAAATGTCTTCGATTCGAGTTGTTCTTGGGTTGGCCACCATCCTGAATTTAGAAATTGAACAATTTGATGTAAAGACAACTTTTCTTCATGGAGACTTGGAAGAATAAATATATATGGAGCAATCGGAGGGCTTCAAAGTTGAAGGCAATGAGCATCTTGTATGTAGATTAAGGAAAAGCTTATACGGTCTCAAGTAAGCACCAAGGCAATGGTACATAAAGTTTGAATCATTCATAGAAGAACATGGATATAGTTAGACAAACTCCGATTCTTGTGTCTTTATGAAAAGATTCTTAGATAATGATTTTCTCATCCTCCTACTTTATGTGGATGACATGTTGATTGTTGGGCATGATGCCAAGAAAATCAAGAACTTGAAAAATGAGTTGAGTAAAACCTTTGCAATGAAGGACCTAGGCCTGGCCAAGCAAATTTTAGGCATGAGAATTACTCGTGATAGGAGGAATGGGAAACTTTGGTTATCTCAAGAGAGGTCCATTGAAAGGGTGCTTGAAAGATTCAATATGAGCACATGTAAACCGGTAAGTACTCCACTTGTAGGTCATTTCAAGTTAAGTATTAATGAGTGTCCTACAAGTGAGAAAGAGAAGGAAGAGATGAAGAAAATTCCCTATGCATCGGCTATAGATAGTTTGATGTATGCCATGGTTTGTACAAGACCCAATATTGCTTATGCAGTTGGTGTCCTGAGTAAGTTTCTCTCAAATCTAGGTAAGGAGCATTAGACTGCTGTTAAATGAATTTTAAGGTATCTCAGAGGGACTTTTAAATTTTGCTTATGTTATGGAAATGGAAAGCTTGAGTTGAGTGGCTACTCAGATGCAAATTATGCTATTGATATTGATTCTCGAAAATCCACATCAGGTTATATGATGATTTTTGCAGGGGAAGCTGTCTCGTGGCAATCAAGATTACAAAAATGTATTGCTTTATCTACAACTGAAGCAGAGTATATTGCTATTACTGAAGGAGCTAAGGAACTCTTGTGGATGCAAAAATCTCTACAAGAGTTGGAATTGAAGTAAGAGAAGTTTGTTCTATATTGCGATAGCATGAGTGCTATCTATCATAATGAGAATCCGGTATTGCATTCAAGATCGAAGCATGTTGATGTGAGGTATCATTAGATCCGAGAAAAGTTAGAAGAGAAGCTTTTCCAGCTAAAGAAAGTCCACACTGATGATAATAGATTAGACATGATGACCAAGGTATTGCCCGCAGTGAAGTTTGACTCTTGTGGAAGAAAAGCGGGCATGATAGAATTTCCCACATGAGGTGGAGGGAGAGATTTGTTGACTGGGTCCACCTCTTGTGGGGCCAAGCTAAAACAAATAAATAAAAAAAGGAAACGGTTGACAAGAGAAAAAAGAGGAAGAAGAACTGCTTTGTGCAGTTTTTCCAAAGTGGGTGCTCGACGTGCACAAAAGAAAAAGAAGGGAAAACAGCCACCAAAAAGAGAGAGAAACGCGAAGAAGAAACAAAGAAAAATGAGAGATATTTGTGATCCCGTTTTGAAGGCAAGACATTGACGGAATTTGCTCAAATTTGAGTATGTTGTTCGCAAGACCGATGGCTACGAGTTGATGGTTTTCGTTTGTCAAGAATCGCCTCCGAATTCTCTAATTGCGGTTAGATTTTTCTGGCTTCGAATTTGTTGATTTATCTTTGTGGTGAGAAACTATGATTGTAATATTGATATTGATCCTCTAGTGTGTGACTAGAGAAGTATAATTGGTGTATCTCGCTATTCTTTGTGATTAGTGGAAGATTTTTGGGCGCTCCGTGGTTTTTCCTGGTTGGTTTTCCACGTTAAATCCTTGGTGTTCTTGTTGGCCTTGTCTTATTATTATTTCCGTATTATATTTGCATATCATGAGGGTATATTAGCTGGTTGTTGTTGAGGCTAAGTTAATTATGGTCCGTCTAGTTTTTCAGGGGAGAAATTGATCCTGAATTAAATTTAGCTATTAGAGAAATTGAAACCGAGTTCCCCCAACACATCGAAACTCATTTTATCTTCACAATCGCATCTTTTCATAATTAATATGTTTTTTTTTTATGGTATTGAAAGGTGTTGAACCATTAATTAATAATATCACGTGGGCCATAATCATCTTTACGCGTCCTGCAGGTCCATTTTACGCGTGAGCTGAGTCGATCTTTCCCTTGTTTTCCTGTTCCTGGATTCCACGTAATGAGGTGCTTGTTCGATACGGGAACGGCCTCTATGAAGAAAGACCAACTCGGTCTATGTAAATCCGCAAACCCAGCGGCCACTCCATTCGTCAACCAAGCTAAGCTAATCATGAATATTTACTTTATCATCTCCCTGTCTTTCTCCTTCTTCATCAACATTTTCAGTACGGAAGCTGCACCCGAATACCTATTTCATGATTGCCCAAACACCTCCCTCTTCACCCCCAACTCCACCTACCAATCCAACCTCCACACCCTCGTCTCTTCCCTCTCCTCCGCCGCCGCCAGCAGCACCAATGGCTTCGCCAATGCCACCACCGGCCAAAACTCCCCCAACCAGGCCTACGGGCTCTTCCTCTGCCGCGGTGACCTCAGCACCCCCACGTGCAGCAGCTGCGTGGCTACCGGAAAACAGGGTATCCTCGAAAGATGCCCAAACCAGCGAGTCTCCCCCATCTGGTACGACCAGTGCACGTTGCGGTACTCTAACTGGTCCATCTTCTCGGCCATGGAGTGATGGCCGAATCAGGTTTTGTACAACGTCGGGGACGTCAGCGACCCAAACCCGTTCATGCAGCTGCTCGAAGAAACCCTGAATGACATCGCCACGAGGGCTTCAGCTGGCGGGTCAGATATAAAGGCCGTTCATGCAGCTGCTCGAAGAAACCCTGAATGACATCGCCACGAGGGCTTCAGCTGGCGGGTCAGATATAAAGGCCGCGGTGGCGGAGGTGAACTTCACGAGCTCACAGAAGCTGTACGCACTCGTGCAGTGTACGCCGGACTTGATGGCCTCAGACTTTGTCAAGTGCCTCCAGTTCGGGATCGCCAATCTGCCTTGGGGAAAGCAAGGCGGGTGGGTGCTCACTCCGAGCTACAACGTGAGGTACCAGCTCTACCCCTTTTATAATGCCTCGGCACTGCAGGCGCCGGCGCCGCCTCCTCCTCCTGCTCAGGCGGCTCCACCTCCTGCTCCGGCCACCGGGCCTGAAGGTACATGTGTGTTTACACAGATTTAACGGGGCGAGTGAGTTCGTGGGGCTTCGCAGAGTCTAAGCAAATTTTCCATGTTGCTCCGAAAAGATGGTCTTACTTTTTGTTTGTCTTTTAACTCGTGTCTTATTCTCTCTCTCTCTCTCAAAATCCGAACAACTCCCGCAAACAAACATAGGGCGTTATTAAATAACATGTAAAAGGTGAGGAAAGAAATGACATAATAATGCTGAATTTTGTAAATATCCTTCCTCATGTCTTTCTCCATAAATAATATACATTTGGATCTTACTCTTACAAATTCTCTCAACATTGGTACTCGTAATGGGATGGATGATGGAAATATTTCATCCGTGTCTTTCGTCCCATCGTCCATCTTATGAGATTATATTACTTATATAACTATTGGTTAAAGGTCGTTTTTAATCGATCAATGGTTAATCCCCTATAAAATATTGGGGCACTCAAATGGAAATTAGCAAGAGAATGGATTTTGTGGGATGGATGGATTAGGGATGGATTACAGTTCAATTTCTTTAAGCGTACTTCTATTGTTTTTCTCTTACTTTCCCGTTCGCTCTGGCCTATGGTCCCAATTCCAGTTTCTAAAATCTCATCTAGCCATAATCCCATATACGGATGCTGCTAAGATATGGTTTGCTCATATGTAGGCAAAAGCAATGGAGCTATAGTGATAATCTTTGTGGTCGCCTTTCCCGTTGGTGAAAGCGAAGTGATTTTCTGCGTCGTTTGTCGCATCTATCGGAGGAATGCGACCCAGAAAAACGCAATTGTCCAAGGAGATCAAAGCGGTACGAAATATGTACTGCCGCCATATAATTGGATAAAATGAAAAACCATACGCGCAGGATGTACTATCCTATGCTTTTGGTGAAATGACCGACTCGTGCTGTTTCATCGTGCAGGCCCACTTGAAATGACCAAGGTCGAGTCCTTGCAGTACGATTTAGCCACCACACGAGATGCTACGGACAATTTCTCTTGTCAAGACAAGTTGGGTAAAGGTGGATTCGGCAAAGTTTTCAAGGTATTGCTAGTCATTGTACTTAAAAGGTCATAAATGTAAAAAAACTTGAAGATCTTTGATTTGGTGGTTTTGAAAGTTGTCTGTCATAAGCTATTCATGTGTACTTAGGCGTCAAAATTCTAACCTTTTAGGGTACACTTCCTAATGGACAACAAATAGTTGTGAAGAGATTATCTAAAAGCTCGGAACAAGGTAAGAATTCAAGAACAAAATCATATTGCTACCAAAGCTTCAATATCAAAACGTAGTGCAATTGCTCGGGTTCTGCTCAAAGGGTGAAGAAAAACTACTTGTCTACGAGTTAGTGCCGAACAAAAGTCTTGACTACTTTTTGCCGGTATGTTGCGTTCTAATAAATTCCTAAGCCATTGCTTTCCATGTTGAGGCGAATATTTGTTAGCCTCTAATTAAGTTGACTGTTTCACTAGCTTTTGGAACCTAAAGTTATTTTCTTGCAAAAAATCCATTCAAGAGGATTTATCAAGCAAAGATATATGCATATTAATTGTGCATACATGCAGATCTTGAAAAGACAAGACAATTGGATTGGTGGACACGTTTCAAAATAGCATGTGGGATTGCTCGATGAATGCTCTATCTACATGAGGACTCTCAACTTCGAATTGTCCATCGTGACCGGAAATTAGGCAATATCTTGTTGGATAGTGAAATGAACCCAAAGATTTCTGATTTTGGCATGGCAAGAATTTTCCAAGTTGATCAAACACAAGCATACATCAAAAGAATTGCAGGGACTTTGTAAGTACTGTTGTGCTTTGTTCTCTACTTTTTATGCTTATGCTTATACTGCTGATGTATCATGGTTTGCAGTGGTTACATGTCACCTGAGTATGCAATGCGCGGGAAAATCTCCGTGAAGTCCGATGTCTACAGTTTCGGTGTCCTACTTCTAGAGCTCATTAGTGGTAAGAAGAATAGTTCCTCTTACGAAGTAGACGAGGGTGAAGGTCTTGTTGTCTATGTAAGTTGCACAAATCGACTTCATGACTGAAATGAAAATTGTTAAACTAAGCAAATTCGACCTATTGAGAAATAATTTCTGATGAATTGTTTTTAGGCCTGGAAAAATTGGAGACACGGGACACCGTTGGAAGTGTTAGATCCAACTTTTAGAGACACGCATTCAAGGGACGAAGCTCTTAGATGCCTCAAAATCGGTTTGCTGTGTGCTCAGGAAGATCCAAATCGAAGACCTACAATGGCGAACATAGTCCGGGAGTTGAGCAGCCACCCTTTTCCTCTTGAACTGCACCCCCAACAGCCGGCCTTCTTCCCCAGCAGGACAGAGAGACCCATGGAAGAGCTGGAATCGGACCAATCCTCCGGTAGGTCGATGCCATTGTCGACCTAGACATGGAAAGTTGTTTACATTAATATTTGCATGTGGTTTTACTGAATCGAGGAGTACAAGTTATTCCTCGCCTAAGGCAATAATTCAATCAAAACAATTAGAGTTACTCAATTGTCATGATTTTCTTACGCTACTACTTTTCATTATATGATAGCATATAATCTTTCGTACATTGTCCGCACCGCTTTTTTTCTGTCAAATTTCTTTAGAAGTTGAGGTTCCGCAAATATTCCTTTGCATCACCTGCCTATTTAATTGATTGTGATGGTCGGTGATTGATAATGATGTAAAGGAAGCAACTTCACAAGAATCCTTTCGTTCATATTTCGTCATATGTTTGCCAATTCGTATATATATATATACACTCGAGATCTTAGCCATGGCATACAAGGAGTTGAGCTAGTCGATTAGCTCCTTCATGGCTGGAAAGTGCTCAAATCATTTTAGTGTTGAGTTGCAAGATGGGATGATGAGGGAGGGAGGGAGACTGCGAGATCATAGGCCGATGACCAGATAAAGGTAAATTGAATAAACACGTGTTAATATTGTCATAGCCTATGAAGGGTTGACGTACAAAGCAATGTATAATTCCATACACTCGACTTATGGAAGCCTATTTCATATGAATATAATTAAATTATATGAATCTTGTACAGAACCTACTTAGCTTGTAAGTTTGAATAATTTCTAATGCAATGGGGATATAGGATCTCACTCCATCAATTTTTTATTTTATTTTGGTGGGTCCATGTTCAGAGTTTGAACTTTGAAGGGTCACTGACCTTGTCGATGACCCTGCACGAGGCCAAACAGGTGTTTGGCGTAAATTTTCACAAGAGAAACAATACGTAAAAGGTCACAATAATAAACATTTACATCAAGAAAATTCTTTGCTAGAGCGTATATTGGAGTTTTCTTTAAAGTGGATTCAAATACTATCCTATGGGTTTTTTTTTTTTTTTTTTTTGGTAATGGTAAGTATTATATAGGATTTTCAACTAGACAAATATACAAGGGGGTGAGACTCGGCACCAGCTTACACTCAATGGGACAACAAGTCACTTGAGTGGAGGGGGCCGAGTTCACTAAATGAAACCACACAGTACTACAATAATATTACAAGAGAAGCAGAACCACTTCTCGCTCAACGACTAACCAAAAATATTAGGATCTAACCTCCAGCTACGCTACAGTCTCCTATTTCTCGGGTTGTCGGCAACCGAATTGAAGGAGAGAGCTTTATCTTTAACCGCCTTGAGGAGATGCCGTTTCATTGAGGGCACATACAGATTGGAAGACCGAAACGTGATGTCATTCCTAATCTTCCAAATCACATAACAGAGTGCACCGAAGGAAAACCTAGCGATGTCAACATAAAAGCCACTGCCTGAGAGGATATCAGTAACCCACCGAAGATTTTCCACCCAAGGACGGTTACTCCAGGGGAGATTACATTTAGCAGCCCAAAAAGAAGCAAGGGAATGGGACACATAACAGTAAAAAAAAAGGTGATCAATAGAGTCTGGCCTAGTGTTACATAAGGCACACTGAGCCATAGGAAGGCTGTAGAAGGACATGAGAAAAACCTGGGTAGGGAGACGGTTCCGAGATATCAGCCAAAGGAGGAATTGATAGCGAGGAACCATCGCCTTACTCCACACAAAAGAAGCCCACGGGACCGGCATCGCTTTTTTCCGAATGGCTGACCACACAGAAGCAGTAGAGAACTTACCAGATGGATGCTTAAGCCAAGAAAAGGTATCACTCATGGGGTTTAAAGGAGGAATCAAAACCTGCCATGAAAGAATGTCATGTAATACAGCCTGACCCTCAAGTGAGAAGAGGTCCGCTACCTTGGCATGCCGAGTAAGATCCGATTGGTAGATATAAGTATCATCAAAAACCAAACTTAAAGGGCCCATGTCTAACCATGGATCAAACCACAATGAAGTGGTTTGTCCATCACCGATCCTCCAGCTAAAGAAAGCTATGGCGTCCCTCCTCAACGCAAGTAGTTTTCTCCAGGCCCACGAGCAGAAGGTCGGGGGAGAGGTAGTCCAGAAATACTTTCTTTTGAGGTGGATGGCATGTATCCACTTGCACCATAAGGATTCCTTATCAGAAAATAGAATCCAAATATGCTTGATCATGGCAGCTTTGTTGCTATCCCGAATTTTCCTTATCCCTAAACCCCCTTCAAGTTTTGGGAGACAGACATCATCCCAAGAGACTTTCACCCCTCCCGGACCAAGGCCAGGTCCTTTCCATAGAAATTGCCGGCAGATTTGTTCAATTCTATCAACAACAGATGATGGGAGCCAAAATATAGACGCCCAATAGACTTGTATCGCATGCAACACTGATTTGATGAGTAGTAGTCTATCCGCAAAGGATAAAAAACGGTGAGTCCAAGATTGAATTCTAGTCGTGAGTAAACATACCAAGGCATTGCAGTCTGCTTTGGTTAACCGGGAAGTGATGATTGGTACGCCCAGATAACGCACAGGGAGGGCTCCCCTTCTGAAGTTCAATGTTTGCAAAATTTGAGATTGAGTAGCCTCTGAACCTCCCGAGAGAAAGACCTCACTCTTCTTTGTTATTAGGGAGTAGGCCACTCCGAGTGGGAGAAAAGGTTTATACCTTCCTTCATGCGGGATACTGATGCCAAGTTCCCTTTGCTGAAGATGAAGACATCATCGGCAAAAAATAGGTGTGACAAGCGAGGACTCTTACACCTCCAATAATACCGATACTCAGGCCGGCTTGCCTGGGATTCCAGGATACCTGTCAACACTTCCATGGCTATGGTAAACAAGTAGGGGGATACCGGATCACCTTGTCTGAGACCGCGGCCACTGTTGAAGAAACCATGCATTTCTCCATTTATTGAGATAGAAAACCTCGGGGTGCGAATACATATCATAATAAGATGTATGAAATAATCCGGAAAACCGAACGCTATCAGCGTTGTCTCCAGAAAATTCCAGTCAAGGGTGTCATATGCTTTCCTGAAATCGACCTTGATAGCACATTTAGGAGGAGAGGTGTCCAAGTGGAATCCGCTAAACAACTCTTGGGCCAGTAGAATATTATCAGAAATACGCCTGCCTTTAACGAAAGCCGTCTGAGTAGGGCTTATAATAGAGGGGAGCACTGCAGAAATTCTGTTGGCCAAAATTTTTGAGATGCATTTGTAAATAGTATTACAGCACGCAATGGGCCGAAAATCATTAACCGAAGAGGCATTCAGTATTTTAGGAACCAGCGCAAGTATAGTACAGTTAGACTCACGTAATAGACACCCAGAGTTAAAAAAATCTAGAATAGCCTCAATTACAGAGGGTCCAACTGTCTCCCAATTTGTCTTAAAGAAATCAGAGTTATATCCATCAGGGCCAGGGGCTTTATTCCCAGCCAAAGAGAACATTGCAGCCTTTATATCCGAGGGAAGAATAGGCTCAGAGAGGGATCTAACCTGATCATCATTAAGTGTATGCTTCAAGACTTCTTTGATCTCAGTGGATGAGGCCCGCATAGACGTGTTCACCGGACTCAGAAGCTCCTAGAAGTAAGACACAAACATCCTCTGAACTTCTTCAGAGTCAGTAACCATATTACCGGTACTATCCTGGATTGAGAGGATCCGGTTGCGCTGATGATGGTAGTTGACTGAATGATGAAAGAAACTAGTGTTCTGGTCGCCCTCCTTCAGCCATCGGATTCTAGATTTTTGCTTGAAGAAAGATTCCTCCAAGGAACGAAGTTTGTAATAATCACGAGCTTGGACCGATTCAGTCTCAGCCAAAGACACATTCTGCGGCTCTCGAAAAAGTGCTTTTTGTGTGTCATATAGGACCTGCTTAGCTGTCGCAACTTGCAAGGATATGTTAGAGTACACCTCTTTATTCAGGATCTTTAACCTTCCTTTCAACAGTTTAAGCCTAGTGTATAATTTATACATAGGAGTACCTAGAATAGGAGTTTCCCATACCTGAGAGACCATGGCATTGAAATCCGGGTGGGTCATCCAGAAGTTGAAGAATTTGAAAGGCTTTTTGTGTGGCCGAGAGGCGAGGACTTTGACTAGCATCGGGGAGTGGTCCGAGATACCAGGGGGTAGAAAGGTGGCTTCTGAATACGAGTAATCCATGCACCATTTGCTGTTGACTAGGACACGGTCGATCTTCCTTTGTTTGCGGTGAACTCCGGATGAGGTTGACCAAGTGTATCGCATCCCAACATACCTGAGATCATCCAACTCGGCTTGGCAAATGCAGTCATTAAACTCATCAAAGGATGGGAGCCAAGTCTCCCGGCTTCCCAGGCGATCAGAGGAGTCTCGTATAGCATTGAAGTCGCCTGCCACTATCCATGGGGTATCCGAGAGAGTGGGGCTCAATCGGATTATGTCACTCCATAGCGGCCTTCTTGCCACAAAAGTATGGTCCCCATACACAGCCGTAAGATAGAATATAAGTCCAGTATGCAAGCTCTTCAGTGTGCCATGAATGGCTTGGTTTGACACATAAGAGCTTGTAAAATCCACCATCCTTGGGTTCCATCCCACCCAGATACGGCCCCTAACTGAATGCTCATAGTTACCAAACCATTTCCATCCCGCGCATAAACTAGAGGAAATGGATCCAAAACGGTGAGGCGAGACCTTGGTCTCCAACAATCCAAGACAACAAATATTATTGTCCCGCACAAAATGCCTCACTTCATATTGCCTAACCGGGTCAACAAGACCTCGTATGTTCCAAAAAGCTATATTCATACCAAAAAACCAGTACTATGCAGCATTGTCCTACTTGCGCTTACCGTAACGCCGTTTGCTGGCCGGCGGCTTTGGAGGAGATTTCTTCTTGGCCTTACCAGGATCATGCGGCTGGATAATCAGCTGGGTGGGAGGGGTTACGACACTCTCAAAAGGAGGGAGAACCACTTGAAATCCAGCAGAGGATCCTACCACTTGGGGCGCCTTTACTGGGACTGAAGGGCCATCATCGTCTTGTGTCTCTTCCTCCGGGCTGCTAGCGGTACCAGCATCATCATCCAAGTCGTCTGTTGAGGAGAAAGAGTCATGTGAACATGCTAGATGTACCTGTTCTTTGCTGGTCATTTCCTGAGTGGCCACATCAATGCACGAAGTGTCTTTAGGCCTCCCTTGATCTGCAGGAGAGGAGTGACTAGAACCAGCGTTTTGCTTTCGCACCGAATCCACTGATTTTTGGCGGGAGGATCGTTTGCTGCCAAGCTGGACTTGCCACTATTCTTGAGGCGCCAGAGGGTCTAAAGTAAGTGTGTGATCAGCACAAGTAGTCAGGGGGCCAGACGGTGGAGCCGCAGTCACCATTTCCGACACTTCAGGCGAGTTGGGAGTGGTACCGGCAGCATGAACCGGAAGGTCTGGAGTAGCCTCAGAAGAGTTGCACCGATGGCCAAACATACCACACTTCATGCAGTTGATGGGCCTCCATTCATACTCAATCGCCACCCTCCTCATGACTCCTTTGAACCGCACCAATACTTCATCCTTTCTACTATCTGAAGCTAACAATTCAACACATACTCACGCATAAGAAAGCATCTTCATATGCTCTGTATTTTGGTCTACATAGAGAGGATTACCAATTACACTTGCAATCCCACTAATACCCCGAGAGGACCATAGCGCAAAAGGAATATTCCTTAGCCTTATCCAGACTGGAACTTTCGAATGACTCCCTTTTTTTAGCTCAAGAAGCGAGTGCCATTGCTGAAGGATCAATGGCACTCGAGCAATAGTGATAGGACCACTATCAAGGACTTTCCTTCTAAATTCAGCATCCGGAACTCTAAAAAAGAAAAACCCTTGATCATCGGCTTTGACTTCAATCAAATTTGTGCCCCATGCATTCTTTAAGGCAGTCTCAACCAATTTAAAAGGCAACTTCTTGCCAATTAGATAGCCAACTATGCATTCTTTCCACATAGAATTAGCAGCTGCCAAATCTTCATCCACAAAGTCAGCAACCATATCATTCTCAACACGCTTTGGAGGGAAATAGCTAAGAGTATATCCTTTCAATGCAGTCCTAGCAACATTTGCCCATGTTCTTTGAGGCAATACCTCACTCACGTTCAGGTTTTGGACATTTTTTTGGACCGTCTCCATGTGAACACTGCCGGAAGGGGGAGCCATGGCTTTCCTGCGATTTTCTGTAGGAAGCACTTGGTTTCCAGGATATTTTGAAGCCTCAAGGGCCCGAGTTTCATGCCCAACAATAGCAGCTGAAGCTACCGCAACCTCCCCTGCCTCATTCGGACCCAATCGGCCACGAGAAGGGGGACGAACAGAGGGGGCCCTGCTTCGGCTCCTCCGGCGGCTGCTCTCTGCCCCAGTAGGAGGAGGGTTCAAAGCTAAGCAATTCTCCATACTAACAGCCACCGTTCAACAGCAACACAGCAAGCGACAGACACACATTGCAGCAAAAAGCCCTAATCCAGATCTGTCCAATAGAGCCGTAGAGGCATACCTAGAGCAAATGGGTTGGTGAGGCAGTAGACCAGCTGGGGAGGAGCAGAACCTCCGAGAATGGCCGCATGCGAGCCCCTGGAACGGCCGGGATGGGCGCCCAAAGCTCCGGGTGAACAGTGCTGCGAAAACATAGTATCGAGAGGGAAAATGAACAGTGTTCAGAGGGTAGTCGAAAATCAGGAGGTCATAATGATGATACTATCCTATGGGTTTATCTCTCGATTAAAAGAAAACATGAGACCTACAATTGTGATATTTTTTGAATCACAATATGCATACATGCAAAAGATCGAGCGCGTAAAATAATATTAAGCAATAAGAAACATGAAAGCATAATGTGAGAAATAAATTGTCCTCGCTTGCTTCGTAATTTCGCGACATCTTTGCCTTTGTGTAATCAATTTTGTATAGGAAAAGCAATCAGGCTATGTATAGAATTTTCTTGAGAGTAAAATTTTTCTTTTCCTCAACCCTGTTTTAGTTTTAGATAGGATTGAGTAATAGAAGTATAAAGATTTGAGTCTCAAGACACGTGAGGCCTGACGTGTTATACGCACAACTTAAAACATGATAATAAGGAAGTTTTGCCTTCCAAATCCCCTAATATTGGTACTAATTGCCTGTTTTTAATTGGAATGAAATAACTTATATTGGTGTTAATATGTTCGTCGAAATATTATTTGACGGCTTCATAAAAAGAACTGTGTATGAATGGCTGGTGGAACTATAAGGATTTGCAATTAATATGATTTAATCATCTGAGTTTGGACAAGGTATTGGGGGAAACATGAATATGCTTCGTCTTCTCATATAAATGTGGATTTGAAGGGGTATATTCCGGAGCCCCTAACAATTGTTCGAGATCAAAGGCATGTCTTTTGTTGGAAAAAGGAATTGGAAACGCTTAACTTTTTTCTTTACATTCACACGCATTGCAAGCAATTGAAGTATTAGAACAGCTAATATTGTCCACCCTACAAAAGTATCATAGAAGTGTTATAACAGCAAAAGATCACCTTCCTTATGGAGTTTATAAGTAAAAAGTACCTTTTTTACCGTCCGTTGAAACTTAAAATATCATTCAAATTCTATATCATTGTTAAAAAAATTCTATATAAGCGAATCTATATGTTTAGTATTAAAAGAGAGAGTCAAAACATGTATCCGACAACATAAATTTAAATAAAAAATAAAAACCAATCCGGTTATGCTATCGGTTATTAGAATTGAAAGCGACATATGCTATCCTTGATTTTATTGGCTCTGTTCTCCGACCCCAATTTGTTACGTGAAAGCGCTTCGACCTGGGCCACAAGAGTCCGTGTTGGAAAAAATCAACTTTCGAAGATTCTATTGTTTCTTTCGGCTATTGTCCCTATCTGC
Organism: Corymbia calophylla; assembly: GCA_014182845.1. Lineage (NCBI taxonomy): Eukaryota > Viridiplantae > Streptophyta > Magnoliopsida > Myrtales > Myrtaceae > Corymbia > Corymbia calophylla. The sequence goes on along the minus strand of CM024701.1, from coordinate 20,809,541 downwards.
TCTAATCTCTATCATCCTGTATAAGATAATAAGGAAAAATCTCAACCATAGGAAACCCCAAATTTTACTATACATTTATCCTAAATTATTTTTTGTGGCACCAAATATCTCAAATTTGTATTATTGTGAGACATCTAATCCAAATTGTTTTGTGCAACACTAAAAACGTCAAACTTATATTTGTATGACACATGCGACATAAAAAATCTTAAATTTTTTTTCTGTGATACCAAATTTTTGGGTAAATATGTCACACTGATGCAATTTTTGAATTTTTGTATCAAAAAGTTTGGAGTAGATATATCACATTACATAAGTTTGGGGTAAATATGTCATATAGATACAAGTTTGAAGTTTTTATGTCACAAAAAAAAATTTTAAAAATATTACAGTAGGCATAATTTGAGATTTATGGTAACTTTTACCCAAGATAATATTATATAATATACTCCAAACCCCCGTAGCAATTGTTTAGAGGAGATACGAATGCCTTTTAAAGGAAATATGATTCGACCAAAAAAAAGAAAGAAAAAGACAAACACGTTGTCACGGAAGTCTAGAACATTGATTGTGACAAAATTATGTCTAAGAAAACTTTGGGACTGCTTATTTGGGGAGCTTGATATCGTGATGGATCAAATGTAATAAATCTTCATAGAATATCGCAAAATTAAGGAAAATATATTTTATGGTGCTTTGTACTTGATCACATCCTAATATCCTAAATTTGCAAATTTTGATTTATTTTAATTTTACAATATATGCTGATTGAGTTCAAGTGGGAAATGTCCGAATAATTTCCTTTTTGTTAGTTGTGTGCAGAGGAGAAACTAAAATCACCATATCTCAAACTAGGAGTATTATTCATTCGATTTGGATTTCTAGGCAAACTGAACCATTTTGACGTATTATTGCTCCAAACCAAAATGCAACACGAGCTGAATATGAACCGGACAAAAACACGGTTCGGATCAGTTCGGATTGTTTTTCGATTTTCGTCGTCTTTATCTTTTTTTCGCTTCTTCTTCCACTTGCACCCTCCCTTTCCCGAATTGGCCCAGCAAGATGGTTACGTTGTCACCGACCTCGCTGTTGTCCCCCCACCATAGCCGCAAGCTTCCCCAGGTACGAGGAGGTGGTAGCGGCTGAGCAGTCCGATGCGGCGGTGTAGCTGGAGGGGATGGCAGAGAAGAAGCCAAGGGCTGAGAAGAAGATCCCGGAGGAGGGGGCCGGCAACAGGAAGAAGTGGTAGAAGAGGAGCGTCGAGACGTACAAGATCTCCTTCTTCAAGGTGCTGAAGCAGGCTGGGACATTGGCATCTCGAGCAAGGCCATGGGTATCATGGACAGCTTCATCAATGATCTTCGATAACCTGGCCTAGGAGTTGCCCTGGCTCGCGCACTACAACAAGGAGCTGCCCATCACCTCCTGGGAGATGAGAGTGCAAAGATAGAAGGAGAGAACAAAGCAGAAAAGGGGGGGAGAGAAGTGAGTAAGAGGAGGAAAGCAACAGTGAATTAGTGAGGGTGAGGGAAGAAAAGAAAAAAGAAACCAAAATTCGATTTGATCCGAACCAAATTATCAACTATCCAAATTCCTTTATTTATTATCCAAACCAAAATTGGAACCAAAAAAAAAAAATACATGAGTTTTCAGTTAGGCTCGGTTTCAATTTTGTTTTTAAGTTCAGTTTTTGACACCCTTATTTCAAATGGTATAAGTGTTCGACAAAAAAAAAAGATGGTATAAGTGACTCTGTATGAAGAAGAGAAAAAGACTGAGCAAAAATGAAAAGGAAAAGGGATAATAATACAAATGGTTCATAAATTTTGGGCCAATGTTCAATGTGATATCTAAATTTTTAATCTATAAAATGTGGTTTCTGAATAATACTAAAGATTTTTTTCATATAATTTAGGGATTAAATAAAATATGTACCAAAAGTTCATAGACCACATTACATATTGAACTAAAGTTCGACGGCTACATTGAACAAATTAAAAGTTTAAGACCAAATTATGTATTAGGCTAAAATTTAAGAACCATTTATATAATAAGAGAAAAAGAATAGATAGCCACTATTTTTGGGAAATTGAGAAAGCCAATATTTTTTGACCTTTTCTTCCAATTTGGGGAAGATATTGGTGGACGTGATGGATATTATTTCCACACTTGTCCTTCTAAACGAGGATGATTGGTTTTCATGCAATCCAGCTTTCACCTAGGAATTAGGAGTTGGACCAAAGCGACTGGTTCTCAATTTATGGAACTGAGAATCATATTACTTTGTCTTGAAGTTGGACTGAGCGGATCGGTCTAATTCTTGGATAGGCCAATGAAACCATTGGCATATATTCTGTTTTTTTCTCTTTTTTCAAAAGCATGTAGTCCCATATGTAAAAGCACGGGGTTAGGACACTAGGAGTGTCATAACTATCGTACGGCGCTCACTTTGGTGCCAAAATTTTTTTTTCGCTCACTTGAGTGCTACATCGAAGTGAAATCGTTTAGTTAAGTGCCACTTCCGGCCAAAAATTGTTCAGTTAAGTGCCACTTCCGACGCTCACGTGGAATTTTTTAATGATTTTTCTTTTTTTTTAATAAATTTCGACGCCGACGTGGACTTTTCAAGGAAAACGACGCTGTTTTTACTCTTTTTAAAATTTTTTCGATTTTGTTTTTTTTTTTTTTTTTTTTTTAGGGCCAGCGAGGGCCACCGGTGACCCTTGCCGGCCTTAAAAAAACAAAAAAATCAAAACAAAAAAAAAAAAAATAATAATAAATAATAATAAATAATAATAAATATATTAAAATATTGTTTACCGGTGCCACGTCGCCTTTTCCGGCGGCCACGTCGAATTGGTACTCAAGTGAACGTTTTTAAAACTTGTGGCACTCCAGTGAGCGAAAAAAAAGTTTTTGCGACCAAAGTGAGCGCCGTACGAAAGTTATCGCACTCCTAGTGTACTTATGCCTAAAAGGACTAATTTGGAAGACATGATGATGATCCATATCTAAATTGGCTTTATTATCTGCGGGAGAGAACTTAGATCGTCTTTGGCCGTTCGTTGTTTCGAGAAGTGCACGAGCAAGACCAAACATGAGTACGCGAAATGTCTTCAAGTCACTCTAGAATGGTTAAAGGTGGCAAGTCAAGCAACCACGCAGGCTAATGCACACGCACAAAGCAGGATTTGTAACGAGAAGACACATGCCAGAAAACAATAAGATAACTTGCAATAATAGCAACCGGAAGACACTCTCTTGAAAAGGCAGTGAGAAGTAAAGCAATAATAGAAAGGGATTAGGGCTTTGTGGCTTTTACGGATTTGTAAAATGTCAAGAAAAATTATAATAATAATACTAATCAGTTCGGGTGGTCCAGGAGGGTGGTTCCACACATGAAATCAGTAACCAAATTGAATGAAAAATCATTGGTTCCCATTTTTGGGAATCGCAAACTTGACTAGTGACCTTTGAATTTTTGTGTTTTTGTATTTTTTTTGAATGATTCGGAACGGGTCAAGAGACCCGGATACGACAGGCAAGCCCTTAAGCCCACATGAATTTCCGATTAACATAGCCCATAAAAATGTAGATCAGCCCATTTCCTTTTTCTATTTTTTAGCCCAGTCACCTCCAGCCCACACCAAAAATCAGCCCAACTCTCAAATGGACTTAGCCCACAAAGCGCAGCTCATTTCCCTGTCCTTTTTTCTAATTTTGGCCTTTTCTCTATTCCCTTTTTTATTCTCTCTTTTTTGTTTTTTGTCTTTTTCTGCTTTTGTCTTCTTCTCTCCCATCATCTCTTCTGCGTTTCTTTCTCCCGAAGCCTTCTCCCTGCGGCTTTCCTTCACTGAAGCTCCTCACCCGAACCGACGGCACCGATCGGCGACCGGGCCATTACCGGACCACCACCCAGCGTCGACGCCGGCCTACGCGACCAAGATCAAGCGGCGTGGTTGCCTCCGGCTATCCGACTGACCTGATTCCGATTCGGAAACCTGATAGACCCTCACCCTTCCATCAATCGATATAAGCGACAAGGAAATGCCAACTAAGCAACCACGAACGAAGGATACACCAAATAACAACCAGCATTCCGAAAGCAAAGCAAAAACCGGAGTAAACATTCACAGATCTAACCGAGACATTTTCACAAACAGTCGGCGTGCGCTGGCAAACCTTAAGGTTTCCCTTCCATCCGGGGCTCGAACGCTTGCCGGCGTTCTAGACGCACAACGTAAGGAGGGGGGGGTGTTAAGGACGCAAAATACACAGGAGATGAGGGCCGGAAACAAAAGAAATGGACTCAATGAGACATAAAAGGAAAAGGGCGGAAGGAGAAGGATCTTGGGATGCCGAAAATTTACTAGAATGAGTGGGTCGGACATGCCGACTGCTCGACTTCATTTCATTTTTTTTTTTTTGGCTTTTCATATTTTTATATTTTTTTGCAAAATAAATGGGTATTTAAAAGGTGTCGGAAAAAATTTGAGTGTCTACAATGACCATCCCTTGCTATTGGGTTTTGTAGTCGTGAATGGAATTACAAAAGCTGAGTCCCTGTAATACGATTTAGCCACCATACATGTATTTAGGCCATTTGTGAAAGCATGTTGCCACAATAATTATTCATCTCAATATTTTTTCATCCTGGAAATTAAAATATTTGCCTCTATATGAAAAATTATGGCAATTGTGTCCGAATTTAGCTGTGACCTGCGATTTGCAGCCCTTAATACTTCCTAGTTAGATTAAGTGTGGTTGCGAACGAACCTTCTCTCACGAGTCAATTACTATTATTGTTATCTCCTCCTTTTTTTGCTACCAATTTATTGTCCATTAGAGAGTCAAATAGGGGATGGATGCCGCTCAACCATGGGCCGACGTCTAGTGGAGAGATAAAAGGAACCCACCGAGAATTTACCCAAAAAAACAAAATAGGAACCTACCGAGCAAACATGTAGAACTCTGTGAAACTATCAAGTTTCGAAAACTAAGGAGGAAGGGAGAAAAATTTTAATTTAAATCCTAAATCTATTGTACAGACACAGATCAAAGTAAGTCTTTAAATTATTTCATCTAAACTTTAGGACATAAAATATGAAGATATTTCCACCTCATTGGGAAAAGAAAAATATATAGCTTGAAATAGAGACCATGAAACGTGCGGCACCGGCACATTGAAATAAAAAACGTAGAGAGATTGAGCGTCCTTACTGATCGCTAGTGGTCCTCAAAGGTGAAAACATCCTTGAAGGAGGCATGCATAGCATTGACAAAGACCTTGACTTAGTCTATCACTTTTAAAGTCTTTACACTTTGTACTTTTAGATAATTCCCGGGAGCAAAGAGCGAAGACTTTCCTTGCTTTATCATAAATAAATTTTGTAATTAGCTAAGCGGTCGGTCAACTGCTTTGTCAGAGATGTTATAGGTCCACATCTGATTTCACAAGAAATCAGAAAGATGAAGGAAAAGAAGAAAATGAAGAAAATTACAAATTTCTAAAAATTTCTAAAAACTGTAATTAGCTGTGAGGTTAAACAATGTGTTAGTTATTGAGTGTAATTGGAGTTTGGAAAATACTAAGAGTGTTTGAATAATTCGAATGGAGTTATAATCTTCAATGTATCGCTTAATTTCCAAAAACCGTAATTAGAGAATAGCTACTGGCTAGAGACAGGTACATTTCTTCAAACCATGGCAGTACAAGCCACTACGATACATCTCAGAACCATTTCCTGAACCTCTGGACATCTATTATTCGCAGCTTGTTTGTTCTAATAGGTATGTATTGTGAAACAGGCGACTTGATTTTAGGCCATTTGTGAAAGCATGTTGTCACACTAATTATTCATCTCAATATCTTTTCATCCTGGAAATTAAAATATTTGCCTCAATATGAAAAATTATAGTAATTGTGCCCGAATTTAGCTGTGACCTGCGATTTGCAGCCCATAATACCTCCTAGTTAGATTAAGTGTGGTTGCAAATGAAACTTCTCTCACGCGTCAACTACTATTATTATTATTTCCCTTCTTTTTTTTGCTACCAATTTATTGTCCATTAGGGAGTTAAATAGGGGATGGATGCCGCTCAACCATTGGCCGACGTTTGGTGGCCTTGTCTTTGATGTGAGATGAAAGGGACAAAAGGAACCACCGAGCAAACAAGTAGACTCATATGGAGCTGCCAATTTTGAAAACTGAGGAGGAAGGAAGAAAAATGGTCATCCATTATACAAATATGGACATGAGTAAACCTTTTAACTGCTTCGTTTGAAATCTAAAACGTAATACATGGGGTAATCCCACCTTGATAGGGAAGAAAAATAAGGGTGCGACGTGTGCAGATACTAACACATTAAAATAAGGAATATAATTAGATTGGGCATTCTTGTTGGCCACTGATGGCTCTCGAAGGTGAAAACATCCTCTTTTGCCAAGCGTTGATGGAGACCTTGACTTAGTCGATCACTTTTAAAGTCTTTGCTCCCTGTCGTTTCCATTTAATGTTTCCGGGGAGAAAAGAGCGAAGACTTTACTTGCTTGATCAAAAATAACTTACGTAATTAGCTGAGCGGTCGGTCAACCGCTTCGTCAAATATGCTATAGGTCCATGTTCGATTTCACATGAAATCATAAACGTTAAGGAATAAAAAAAATCAAAAAAATTACAAATTTGTAAAAATTTCTAAAAATGTAATTAGTTGCAATGTTAAACATTGTTAGTTATTAAGTGTAATTGGGGCTTAAGAAATATTGAAAATGTTTGAATAACTTGAGTGCAGTTATAATTTTCGTTGTATCGCTTGATCTATAGTAGAATTCTTATTGCTCTCCTCATGGACATAGTTGAGATTGATCGAATTATATAAATCTGATGTCCAATTTATTTGCTTGTTTAATTTATTTTACTATTCAATTGCTTGTTTCCACAACACATTTAATATTATCCTAGTTTTTCCCAAGCTTCGCAGGTTGTTGACTTAAACTTTTAAGTAAATGTAGATCTGAGGGATATATCATTGACGGGCTTGGATTTCACCTTTCTCTTGAAGATCTCTTTGAATATTTAGATAAAGAGCCTAGTTGGAACAAAGGAAAACATTATCAACAGACTTTTCACATATTCAAATTGATTGTTTTCTCAATAAAAATTCGCATCACACTCCTTGTTTTGTCAATCTCATTTATCTTTTAGATTTTTCCAATCTAATATGTTATAAACTCAAAAAATGAAAATAAAAATTGAACCTTCATTTAGAACAGAGCTTGCGAAATCGAGAATTGTCAAGATTAGATTGTCTGTGAAGTCGCCTCCTAAAGCAAAATCCATCGTGATCCTCCTTGGTTCGCTCATCGCCAGAGAGTCCATCTACAGTTTCGAAAAATCGCTCTCAATCAGTTGGGTTATCTGCGTACCAAGGTGATCTTTGATTCTCTCATTCAAACTCGAAACATCATTTCGGACCATCGATCAACAGATTTAAATTCGATTTATAATTTAATTCACTTTCATCATGCATCCCTCCCTCTCGTCATGCATGATAAATATCTCGCTAGTTTTGGTTGGTTTGAAAAAGGCAGAGCCAACAACCCAAAGTTCGTTGTCAACTACATCTTGATTCCATTTGTAGATGAAGATGAAGGGATAGCAAAAGCTAGTGGGATATTCTTCTCTTTGTGAAGCAATAGCCATACAAATTTCTGGGCATTCCTTGATGAGGGCGCCATCCCCATCCGTGGGCTGAATTTGTCATATCGAATTGATTGATTTATGCATCATATTTATTCTAGGGCCGATTCCTCACTATTGCCAATATCTACCCCACTTGGACCTCACGTAGCCCTATATTTGTAACATGGAACAAGCAAAGTTTCCCGTTCTTTCAACGTGAACTTCAAATCCAAGATCATGGACACACAAAAACCGGTGGAATATTCTTATGTCATTTGAGGAATTTCTCCTTCATGGCCAGTTTTCTTCATTGAACAAGGAATCACCCTCCTTGTTTGCTATCTAGTTGATATCAGATATAGAAACAAAAAAAGCAGTTGCTTGATGGATAGTCGTCGGACCAAAAAGCATATGTTTTATCGTTGAAAACCTGCAAGAAATCCATAAAGACTTCAAAAACTCTCTTATCTTATTACGTGAACGGTGAGAGACCGGCACTATGCTGTGAGAGGTGGAGTACAATGTCGGCATATCTGTCTCCTGATATGCCTTGTTTAACATCTTTTTCATGGAATTCTACTTTTTACGTCCAGTCTAATATGTGATGAAATATTGTAAGTCTATGAATCATCCACGTTGCATATGGTGCCCACATTACTTAAAAACTAGTGATGTTGCCCATGTTTTGCTTGGGTTTTTACGGAAGTCTGATAGCATTATAGATAATATATATATAACAACTTTAGGTTATTTGATTAAATGTAGGCATAAACTTAGGAGAAAAAAGGATCCATTTTATCAAAACCACGTTTGATCTTGGCTAGTGATAGCGCCACGTCCGGGGAACGGAAATGAGCACATCAATAAGAGTAATATAATTACATCATTTATTTTTAAATTGCAAAATTCAAGTTTATCAACTTATTTACATAAAATTTTTTTATATGTTTGTTTTTCTTTGGATTTAAATTAGGGGTGATCGGTTCCCGGTCCAAGATAGAACTGGGAACTAGACCAGGAGGACTAGTTCCCAAATTTTGGGACCATGCACCGAATTGGTCGGTCTTGGAATCAAGCACCGAAGACCAATAATGTTTGACTTATCGTCCCATAAGTTTTGTCCATTTCTAAGATATCGTGGTTCCTTGCACTTGCGCGCCATGACTCCATCGAAAAGTCTTCCGCAACTCTATGATGGATGTGCAGTTTCTAGACCACTCGTATAGAAACCAAAAATCTAAGACCACTTGTGGAGCGGAGGATTGGTCCCACCCACTCCTTACTGAAGTCTCTGTGCCGGAACGGAACTTAGGAAAAACCCTTTGCGACAGCTCGTCACTCGCTCAATTGTGACGGTCCGGTCCATTCCAGTTTAATTTGGCTAGTTCCCGAATGGAATGATTGTGCTTAAATTATTTAATGAGTTTGAGTCCATAAAGGAAATTCAATGCAAGGTTATTTTGGATTAAATAGGTTTTCTAATTTGAATAGGTTCTCTATTTTGGATCCTGTTCTTTTTTAAGTCACTTCTGGTGTCCCTTTGCACAGGGGTGACTGAATGATGAAACGTAACAAACGTCTGCAAATGATTCATTACGGCAGCCTAAACTCACTTCATTACTAATTTAGAGATCGCACATGATAGATGGTGAGCAACAAATGCCGTGAGTTTTGATTCAATGAACTGACTATGATAGTTGACTTTAGCCATCTAGATGCATCAAAGATAGAGATGTTTTGCCGAAAATATGGACCACTCCGTCCCTTAAAGTGGTGGTAAAGTAGAGCCTATTGTTCCCCGATTCTTTCCACCGTTACTTGTGACGTACTCGTCACGAGGTCTAGTCGATAGATAACGAAAGATAATAGGTACAGCTTGACTACCGATAATGTACAAATGACTATTTATAGGCATAACTGATTTAGAAAAAAATTAATTTAATGAACATGCCCAACGCAAAGAAGAGGGTAACGATGACATTTTATCATTTGAATCATGATGAGGGACACAGGTCTGAATACACCAAAAAAATTAGGCATTTTCTTGACTATAATTTGTTTTTAATCATTACCGGAGCACTTGTATGTGTAAGCTATTCCAAAATTTGAAGATTGTACTTCTATTTATTCGTCCTTATTTTAATAAGTGCCTTTTTGCTAATCTTCCTTAATTAATTTTTGAATTATTATTTTTAGTTTAAAATAAAATGCCCGTTGAGCGATGGCTATATTTTCTACCCGTTGACCAACGACTAATGGAAAAAACACACACACACAATCGGCCTATAAGTAAAGCACCGGTTCTGTATGAAGTATTCAGAAATCACAGTTCACATTACCAATCCAAACGCACAACATAATTTTCTACCCCATTTGGGTGGTTGACTGAGTGGACCAGGCTGGCGTGCAGATGTGGACAGTGTCAGCAAATTTTGCGTGTAATCCAAATAATGGGACATCGCAATCAAATCTTTAATATTATTAGCGTTATGCATTTAAAATGTATTCCGTATTATCTTAATTATCCTAAAAATATTATTAGAAACTTATATGGATTTATACAATAGAAATTTTCCTAATACGCATGCTAGATTTAATGGAATTTTCTATACAACAAATGTCTAAATAGATCACTAAAATTTAGGCATCAATGTCATTTTATGCAATTTTTGTTGGATATCCCGGGGAGAGTTTTGTGTTTCCCAATTCTATCTACCATGGCTCGTATCTTACCTATCCCTTGACTGCGTAAAAAACATATAGAAATGGCTGGTCGAGAATAAGAATGATTCAAAAAGTTATATTCGTCTGACCACCATTCGGTGGATCACTGGTTTTCTGCCAAGGAAAAAGAGAAGATTCAATGGTTTCGTAAGTATCAATATTCAAGCCGCCACGGACCCCACCACAAGATAAAAGTCGTGGACGAAACAGATTTCGAGGAAGCAATTTGCGTAGGAGCTACACAAGCTATATGTTCATATAATTTTAGCCTACCGACGTTGATCAAAGAAAGACCGGAAACTCCCAGGAAACTAAGAGAAATGGATCCTCCAAATCTCTCTCTCCTGCTTCTTCTCATGTTTGCTTCCGCCATTAACGCCCAAGATCCCTACCAAATCCAGGTCTGTAACACCACTGGCAACTTCACCGCCGACAGCACCTACCTCACCACCCTCACCACCCTCCTCTCCTCCATCTCCACCCCTGGCTCCTTGTCCCTCACCTACGGATTCTTCAATGCCTCCACCACTGTCTCCGGCACCTCCGAAACCGTCTACATCATCGGCTTATGCCGCGGCGACCTCACTGCTGAGAGCTGCCGTGCCTGCCTCAGTCGCTCAGCCATTGACGTCACACGTTTCTGCCCCGACCAGAAGGTGGCGGTCCTCTACAGTGAGAACTGCACCGTTTGGTACTCTAACTACTCGATCTTTGGCAGAGTCACAACCGACCCTGCCTACGAGGTGTTCAACGTGAACAACGTCACGAGCCCAGACATGTATAATGCAGCACTGTGGTCGCTGCTGGTCGATCTGCGAGGGGAAGCGGCAGCTGGAGGCTCGCTGAGGAAGTATGCGACAGGGAACATATTGGCGGGATCCGACAAGATCTACGCGATGACACAGTGCACGCCTGACTTGACCGAGCAGCAGTGCAGTGACTGCCTGGTCATAGCCATCGGAATATCTGCGCAGTGCTGTGCCGGGAAGATGGGAGTGAGGATCATGGCCCCGAGTTGCCGGTTCCGGTACGAGACCAATAGTCAGTTCTTCGGCCCGGTCGGCGAGCCACTGCCAGGTACGTTGTCTCTTGTTTACAAGTTCCGAGCATGGCGTTTGTGTTATTTTTCTTTTCCCTATAATTCAGGTGGATTAAAACCATCTAAATTATTAATTATGCAGATTTCGCTTGAGATAAACACTGTGAATGTTCCAATACGCTCAATTGAAATGTTCTATAGATCATGTAATATTTTTGGTTGGATAAACTATTATTTTGCCAAACACGGGTGGGTTGGTCCATGTTTTCGAAAAGAAGAAATGGTCCATAACTCTAATCTTTGATGCATCTTCCTGGCTAATAGTCAACAATAACAGTCTGTCCATTGAATCACAAGCTGTCACGTGCGATCTCTAAATTAATAATAAATTGAGTTTAGGCTAAGGGTAATGAATCGTTTGCAGACGTTCGCTACCTCGCAATTTCAAAATCTGAATAAACTTGACAGCCGGGCGGGTTTGCAACCCTCTCCAACAAAGTTGACCCTTTCTTTAGCCCTATTTGTTTTTCTTTGAGAAAAGATATACCTTTGGCATGCAAAAATTTTAGACTCTAAATATTTATGCCAAACTAATACATGAAAAATTCATATGTTGATCGCAAATTTACAATTGCTTCAAAATAACCACATAATTAGTTTGCTTGACATGACACATCATAATATATGAGAACTTTGATTCCACGATTCCTGTAGTCAGTAAGTTGGTAATGTTAAACAAAAGGACGTATTAAAACCATAATAAAGCTGATCTTTTTTTAATTTTATAACATCACAAGTAAATGTTGTACCAACTACTATAATTTTGCCGGCAAATAAATCATGACATGAACACTTATGAAATAAACCCTGACTAAATACCATTGGTGACATCGTACACGCAGGAGACCTTGGATTTTTTTTTTTTTTTAAAAAGAGATCTTAGATTATTACTAGAACTCTGCAGCATCCAACGTGAAAGGAAAAGAGAGGCTCAAACTTACGTTAATTGTGTTTGATAGTCCGAAAATGAAGGTAATCAGAATAAGATTGATTAGCAATGTTAGATATTCTAAGAAATTTTATCGAAATTTTCTTATTAAAATGAATGAGATCGTGTATTAAATGATCAAATCAATAAATAAAAAATCCATCCCACTTACTGAGGGGGTTCCAATAATATCTTTCATTTCATATTGTCGCGACCTATTTTTTTCGTCCCGTGAGGGAAAGGAAATGTCTGAATAAATAGGTTTAGGGGTATTGTCCAAAAGGTGGGTCGAAGACCCTTTGGGACGTGGGCTCTCCCAAGCCCATACCCCGCGTGACGTTGGGTGTTCATGAAAAGCTTCAAATGAGGAGTCGCCACTAGCCTATTGGGGTCGGCTAGAAACCAAGCGAGGCATGGGAGCGTGCCTCACTTTCTACGCAACCAGAGAATCTAGGGTCGGGGACTTGATTACACTAATTAGCCAATTAGTGCCCTTTCGGTACCTAATCTTGTTCATTTCAAAAAGATTTTTGTCAGGCAGTTTGGATTGATTTTACGTTTAACCACTAACATGTGAGGTGATCATGCGGGTACACAATTATCGAAATAGCAATCAGCAATTAAAGGAGGCATTAAATAAATTGCGGGCGAAAATAAACACAAGCATTAAGAGATAAATAACAATCCTAATTAAACTAAAGGAAACCATAATCATCGCATCCTAAGCGTGCATTCAAGGGCAATTGTATCCGAGGATAATTAAAACCCTAAGGTGAAGCGTGAAGGCTTTTCGATTTTAAGACAATCTTATGCCGATGATTTTCCGACACTTTTTAGAAAAATGGTCCAAGAATTATTTTAGAGCTTTTAGGAAACTCTAAAACAAACTTGGAGTTTTTGGGATTTTTGAAATTTTTTGGAATTTTCAATATTTTAATTTTTTGATTTTTTTATTAAAAAAATAATTTTTTTTTCTTTTTGAAAATTTTTATAAATTTTCAGGTTTCTGAATTTTCCATGAATTTTCTGAAATTCCGAAATTTTTTATGATTTTTTAATGTTTTTTATGCTTTTTTTATGAATTTTTGAATTTTCGATTTTTTTTTTTTTTTTTTTTTTTTTTTTTTAAAGAAATGATTCGGACCGGGTCAGGAAACCCGGCCCTGCTGACCCGATTCAGATGCCACCGCTGGTCCGGGTCGGGCTGAAGGAACCGGGCCGGCCTTAAGCCCACTAAAAAAACAAAAAGGCCCACACAGACTTTTTCTTAAAAGCCCAATCTTGATTTCTATTTTTCTAGCCCAGCTAAAGAACCCGGCCCATGAAAAAATCAACCCAGCTGAAGCAGGCCCGCGGCGAAGCCCACTTCCTTGGCCCCTATCTCATTTTTGGCCTTTTTTTGTTTTTTCCCTTTTTTATTGTTTTTTAATCTTTTTCTTTTTCTCTTTTTTTTTATGCTTTTTAAATGGTCTTCCTTATTCTCGCTGGTCTCCTTCTTCTTCACGTGCACTTGCATGCTTTCCCCCATGCACGCCCGACCGAAGCACACCGCAACTTCTTCGCCGGCCCGCCTCCACGCACGACGAGCCGTGCCGGCTTTTGAGGGGTCGCCATGTCACCGTCCGGCGTCGGTGGATTACGTCCGACCAAGACGCGAGCACCGCCGCCACTAATCGGCCGGTGTTCGAGGGTCGCCGGGTTGGCTCCGGCGAGATACGCGCCTCGGCCTACCCAAACGCCCGGGACCTACCGAAAAGCTAGGAAAATGACTGAGACGGTGCATGACAACCGTATAACCCTGAACGACGCAAAAGAAACCGAGAGCCGAGCTCCGGTCAAGGGTTTGGTTCGGTTTCCTCATTGAGGCATTTCATCGAACAGTTGACGGGCACTACCAAAATCAAAGGTTTCCGGCTCGACCGAGCCACGAACATGCTCTAGGGGTCTTCGAACATGTAATACAAGGAAAAGGGGAGCGAAATGCAAGGACGACGAGGGCCGGAGCTTGCGCGAGCCCGATCGGCCGCGAGCTCCGGCCCGGCATTCTCCGAAAAATAGAGCTGCGAGGTTCAAAGAGACCTACCTCGTTCGGGGACGAGTTGCGGCGGACGAAGGCGACGGACGGGCTTCGGCGACGGCTAGGCGCTCCTCGAGGTTTCCTTCTTCCTCCGGTTCTCGTTTTTGTTCCTTTGGTCCTCCGGTCTCCCTCGAGCTCCTCTCAACTCTCGTCGCCCGGTTTCTCTCTCAGGCTCTCTGTTTGTTCTCTCTCGGGTTCTCTCTTTTTGCTCTCCCCTTTCGTCCTTCACCCCTCACCCCTTTTCTCTCTCGTTCTCCGTCTCCCCCTCTCCTTCGCCCCCTCTCTTTTCTGCTTTTCTCTTCCCTTTTTCTGCTTGCTCGCGTGCTCTGACTTGCTGCTTCTGCCTTTGCCGCTGTTCCGACTCTTCGCTCTTACGCTCCTTCTCCTTGCGACTTCGCGCTTCTTTGCTGCTGCCTGCCTGCTCTGCTCTCTGTAGGCCTCTTTTGTTCCCACACGCGGGAGAAGGAGGGGAAAAGAAGACAAATGGCCGGGCTGGGCCGGGGAAGGAAAGAAAGAAAGAAAAAGTGGGCCGAGCCCACGTAGGGGAAAAAAGAAAGGGCCGCATGGGGGCCGGGCGGGCCCAGCCCTGGCCCGGCCTCTTTTCGATTTTTTTTTTAAAATTTTTAAATTTTTTTGCATTTTAACTTTAAAACTAGTGATGCAAATGCTCCTAATGTCTATATGTGATGCAATTTTAATGAAAGAATTTTTTGTTAAGGGGTTAGAAATTAATCCCTAATTTTCCAATGCAATTAGTAAACACTTAAATAAATTGCCAAAATTTAGGTGTCAACACATATAAGTTGGAAAGAAATTCGTCTGCACTTTTTACATCCTATATTTTGGTTTGGAAAATACTGAAAATAGAAATATTCTGACTTGTTAAGTGTGTTTGAAAAAAAAAAACAGATAGGATGGGATAAAAAATTTAAATAAATGAAACAAAACCCCCAAAATTAAAGGACTAGCAAATCGATTACCGCCGCCAAGATGATGGCCCCATCCAGCGACAACCGGTTTGTCTCTACCACAGTGTTTCTTTAAGAATGTCGTATAGGCAAGCGAGAGCGAGAGAGATCTAAATCGATCTAGGGTCACAATCCATAACAACCATCTTTAAGGTCACAAAGGTTTCTTCAATTAGCAGTGATGACCACCAAAGCGGCGGTCATCTCGATAAGATATTTCAATGGAGTCATGGCAGGCACGGAAAATGTCAATTTTGTTTTTTACCAAGTCTCTATTTACTATATAAAATAATGGAAAAATTTCAAAAAAGGACCCGAAGTAAGTCTATTTTCTCAAATAAGGACCCTAAGTGGTTAAACCAATCTTAAATAAGGACCTCAAATTGACGGCTAGCCAAATATTGCGAGCGTGTGGCATTTTTGGTGGCCAAAACAAGGGCAATTTTGTCAAAAA
This sequence comes from Corymbia calophylla, assembly GCA_014182845.1. Classification (NCBI taxonomy): domain Eukaryota; kingdom Viridiplantae; phylum Streptophyta; class Magnoliopsida; order Myrtales; family Myrtaceae; genus Corymbia; species Corymbia calophylla. The sequence goes on along the minus strand of CM024701.1, from coordinate 20,793,605 downwards.
AAAATATTGATAGAAATTAACAAACCCTAAAAACAAAACCCCCAAACTCTTCTTCATGTTCTTCTTCATCTACACTTCATCTTCTAGGTTCCTTGTCCCCTCTTGCTCGGAGAGCCCAAATTCTTTGTTAATGGAGCAAGATCCCTAACTCCTTGAGTTCCAAACAGACGTGCCAGCATCCCCTCGACTCTCTCTCTCTCTCTCTCTCTCTCTCTCTCTCTCTCTCTCTCTCTCTCTCTCTCTCTCTCTATGGAAGTGGATTCGAATTGTGCCCGAGATATGGGTCCTCGACATCGAGATGTTCTCTGTCTCTCGGTTGGGAAAAGATGATGAAGAATCGAGGCTATCGTATTACATACAAGTGTCTGAATAACGAAAAGATGGCTTTACTTGAGATTTGTCTATTCGTTGGAAAGAAATGAAGACAAAAAAAAGAGAGGAAGAAAATGTGAAAAAATGAAGGTAGGGGTTTCTTGTTGTGCTTCAATTCGTGTTCCATTAACAGAAAATTTGGGTGTTCCAAGCGAGAGACGATAGAGAACGGAGAAGATGAAGAGTATAAGAAGAAAACATGAGAACGTGAAGAGTTTGAGGGTTTTGTTTTTGGGGTTTGTTAATTTCTATCAAATTTTTTTTGACAAAATTACTCTTATTCCGGCTACCGGAAATGTCACACGCTTGTCGGTCGGTGAACATTTAGTTGACCGGCGATTTGAGGTCCTTATTTGAGACTGGTTTAGTCACTTCGGATCCTAATTTGAGACAATAGTCACTTTGGGTCCTTATTTGAGAAAATAGGCTCACTATGGGTCCTTTTTTGAAATTTTCCATAAAATAATTAATTATCTTATTTTTGCCATCTATGAGATACTTTTGTACATAGCATATAAAAAGAGGAATATCTCAAAATATAGTAAGAACAATGACAAAAAATTTAAGCAAGTTGATACACCTTGTCATTGTTTTTGTAAACACTCCATAAATGTGTAAGCCACAAAAAGGGTACCCCAAAATCTACATTGGTAGAAGTTAGAACATAATAATGGAGAAGAGAGATTTGTGTGCCTAATATAGTATCCATTGTTTTTTATGCGGAACAATGATGGTCCAACACTCAAGTTCTTCTCTTCTATTGCCTTCTATATTATTGGCTTAATAAAACTACCCCTTACTCTCATTGTTTAGTAAACACTCCTTATGTGAGATTATTTGTATATCGGAGCTAAAGGAGAAAATTGAGCACTATTTATAGAGTTTCAAGCCATGGGCCCTCTTATCATAGGTTAGGCTTTATTCAGCCCATATAATCCAATCCCATATTAGACTAAGAATCTTTATATCTCACTGATTAGATCAAGCTTGTAAAATGGTAAATTACGATCTCAATTAATGTAGCCCACATCAGAAAATCTCTTGCAGAGTGATGTTAATTTTTATCAATCTAGATTGACTACAATTTAATTGTCATTTGTTTCTTATTTTAGCAATGGTCTAATTTAATTAAATTTCCCTTTTAAATTTTTGCATTGCAAATGTAATTGTGATTTTATTTTGGTAATTTTTAATAGAGCTTTTCCTTTTGTTTCATCTTATCATCTCATTATATAAAAGACAATGGCAAAGAAAACGTTTATTGTTAATATGCACGACACAGGCAAAAACGTACGAACGTTTGACTGTATTAAAAAAAAAAAAGGTTGTTTATGTTCAAATTTTTCAGAATTCCCGCTAATTAAAAAGCAAAAACTTGATAATGATTGCTATCAAAAACCAACATACATATCTCAATCTTTTTTAACAAAGGCAACCCTTTCGAAAATGTTACAAAGTGAATAGGTATGTTCACAAATGTTATGTTGAAAGGACATACATAAAATTTGGAATAAAATAACAATAATAATAGAATTTTTTTAAATTCAAATTTCATAACTTCTGAAAATACCGATTAAACAAATACAACCTTTCAAAAGTTGTAACACGATTAATAAAGATTAGCAAAATAACTGCACAAAATAAATAATAATGATAATAATAAATGAGGATTAGTGCTAATTATTATCCACCAATATCACACAATTATTTGTGCACCCATATGAGGGTATTGTGGGGTATAACCTACAACCTTTCATTTGAGCAAGTTGGAAGATACCCACGCTTGTTGTGGCACTCATCCTTCCAGCTTTCCTATTTCCTATGTGGGACAAGAAAAAACATTACTTTGTTTGTTTTACAAATAAACAATCAATAATTCCCCACTTTGTTTGTAAAACAAAAATTGTTAAAATAAAATACAATCAAAATTTCCATAAGATTAATATACATACATAAATGTCTCCTTCGAGTTATTTTTTTATTTAGTGCAAGTATCTCAAAACTTTATGAAAGTGACAAGTAATCGTAGCTTTAAACTTGTACATCAATAATAGAATCGAACATATTGCACTTATACTAATTTCTTGTTTCAATTATAAGTTTTAATTTACTCAATACTATTATGGCGTTGTGCTTATATCTATTTCATGAGCTTTTAGAAAACACAATGGACAATACTGACTTCTCATGTCTAGCTAATCTCAATATCAAACAATCACATTCACTTTCATTTGAGCAAGTTGGAAGATACCCACGCTTGTTGTGGCACTCATCCTTCCAGCTTTCCTATTTCCTATGTGGGACAAGAAAAACATTACTTTGTTTGTTTTACAAATAAACAATCAATAATTCCCCACTTTGTTTGTAAAACAAAAATTGTTAAAATAAAATACAATCAAAATTTCCATAAGATTAATATACATACATAAATGTCTCCTTCGAGTTATTTTTTTATTTAGTGCAAGTATCTCAAAACTTTATGAAAGTGACAAGTAACTGTAGCTTTAAACTTGTACATCAATAATAGAATCGAACATATTGCACTTATACTAATTTCTTGTTTCAATTATAAGTTTTAATTTACTCAATACTATTATGGCGTTGTGCTTATATCTATTTCATGAGCTTTTTAGAAAACACAATGGACAATACTGACTTCTCATGTCTAGCTAATCTCAATATCAAACAATCACATTCAATAACTTATTTTTACCCATTAAATCTTATAACTAGTGATATTCTAATATAAAGTTAGGTTATTATTGCTGGTGATTTTAGTTAAAGGATTCAACGTCATTTCTTGGGTGGTCATATTTACCTTGTATCTTAGTAAGGCCTTTGTAAAGAGATCAGCTAGATTCTTGCTTGGCCTCATGTAAATAATTGTTATGGTACCATCTTGAATCAATTGTCTCATGTACTCATGTCTTAGACCGATATGTCTAAACATATGATTATAAGTGCTACTAGAAGCTCTTGCTAAACAGTCTCACTATCATAATGGATAGAAATAGGAGGCATAGGACTAGGCTACAATTTGATATCGAACAATACATCCCTAATCCATTTAGCCTCTTTCCCAATTGTTACTAAAACAATGAATTTGGATTCCATCTTTGAATGAGTTATGCATTTCTATTTCTTTCTTGCCCAAGATATGGCACATCTAGCTAATGTGAAAATCCATCTAGAAGTGGAATGTTTATCATCCATACTTGTAATCTAATCAGCATTGATGTATTTCTCTAATACGGCCGGATAATTATTATAGAACAATCCCAAATTTTTAGTTCTCTTAAGATAACAAAAATTCTAGTAATAGCTTCCCAATATTCTATACTTGGATTACTAATATACATACTCAACTTACATGTCTTAAGACCCTATAGCACTCGTATATTTGTTGCTACTCTACTAGTATAATAATTTAATTTAATATTGGAATCAATTGGAATATGTTCAACATAATCACATTATCTCAAAAAAATAATTGGCACTATGTTTTTTAACTTTAATACCTAAAATAATATCTACTTCACCCAAATCTTTCATTTGAAATATGAAAGTTAAATACTTCTTAATTTCAATAATTCCAGTCATATTCATTCCAATGATAAACATATCATCAATGTATAAGCAAACTAAAACACCATAATCTTTAGTGAATTTAGAGTATATACACTTAGCAACACTATCGTGTATGAAACCATTAGACAAAATTGCTTAATCAAATTTTTCATGCCACTACTTAAGTGCTTGCTTAAGCTCATAAAGAGATACAATCAATATACATACTTTCCTTTTATCTCCAAGAAGAACAAAACCCTCTGGTTATTCCATGTAAAGTTCCTCATTTAAATCTCCATTCAAGAAAGTAGTTTTGATATCCATTTGATGAACGCAAAGATCATAAATGGGAGCTAGAGTAAAAGGAATTCAAATAGAAGTTTTGCATGTTTTAGGAGCATAAATGTCAAAATAATCTATTCATTCTTTTTGTTTATACCCCTTGGCCACTAGTCTAGCCTTAAAAGCTTTCATAAAACCATCATAATTATATTTTCTCCTAAAAATCCATTTGCATTTAATGGCTTAGATCCTTGTGGTAAATTTACTAATACCCAAGTATTATTGGACATATTTGAGTCCATTTCATCATTTATAGGAAATATCTCTAGAAGACAAAGCATCATTAAAACATTTAGGATTGTCTTCTAGAATTAATAGTAAAAGGTATTTATTTACCATGTTATTATCTTTGTCTCCTTCAATAAGGAAAACAAGAGTAATAAAACATGGACCCAAATCTTTTAATTTTCTAGCTCTAGTGCTTCTCCTTGGTTCAATCATTTCTTTAGAATCATTTGTTTCTTTCTCATGAGAATCTACTTAAACTTCTATTGATTTAGAATTATCTTCAATAATTTCAAAGCTTGTAAAACATTTATTTTCAAAAACTCAACATCTCTAGATTCTATAATGACATTGGACTCTAAATCAAGAAGCCTATAAGCTTTACCGTTTTTAGCATATTTAGTGAAAACACTTTTGATAGCTATAGGACCAAGTCTTGTTTTTTTAGGGTCTAGTACTCGGTATTATGCCAAACACCCCCACATTGTAAAGTATAACATGTTTGGTTGTCTACCTTTCCACAATTTATAAGGGCTTATGTTATATCTCTTGAATGGTATCCTATTATGAATATAACATGCACTAAGCAATGCTTTTCCCAAAGATTAATTGGTAGCTATGAATTTAAAAGCATACAATTAAGCATTTGTCTAAGAGATTGATTTATCCTTTTAGTCAGACCATTTTGTTGTGGAGTATATGGTGCTGAAATTTGATGAATAATACCATGTTCTCCACAAAATGAAGCAATATCATTTATGAAATATTTTCCACCTCTATCTGAACGTAGAACTTTAATTCTCCTTTCTAATTGATTTTTAACTTTAGCCTTATAATTCTTAAACATGGTAAATGCTTAATCCTTTGATCGAGTGAGATAAACATATAAATACCTACTGCAACTGTCCACAAATGTAATGAAATAATTTTTAGCACCACAATTTAACATGCCAATGAATTCACATATATCACTATGCACCAAATCCAATAAATTTGAATTTCTTTTAACACTAGGAAATGGTTTCTTTGCTAATTTAGACTTAGCACATATTTCACATTTATCAAGTCTAACATTTTCATATTCTTTAAATGGTGAAAATTTAAATGTGCTAATCTACCATGCCATAAAGAAGGAGACTTAGCAACATGAGCAAAACATGTGGTATTATTATTGATACTCAGATGATACATGCCGTCAGTGGCATAACCCTTTCCAACAAACAGCCCATTTTTTTTCGATAGGATAACCTTGTTGGATTCAAACAAAACACAAAATCCCCTTTTACAAAGTAAATTAATAGAAACTAGGTTCTTCCTAATTTCGAGTATAAACAACACATTAAGAAGAGTAATATTCTTTCCAAAAGTAAAAACTATCTCCATTGTGCCTCTACCATCAACCTTTGCAAAAGTAACATTCAACATCAAGACCTCTTGAACATTTGTGTCAACAGTCTCTTCAAATTGTTTGAACATATATTTGTCCTTACGCACATGGATTGTTGCACTAGAATCTAACCACCAACCACATTGGATGGAAGTAGAGTTGATTTTAGAAACCATAGCCACCATGGCCAAATAGTTTTCTTCAACCAAATTCGCATCAGCCTTCACCATTAGAATGTTTTTGTCCTTTGATATGTTCTTATGCTGCTTGCAGTCCTTTCATAGTGTGCTTGTTTGCCACAAATAAAAAAAGCAACTCTTTTTCTTCTTTTCTATCACCTAAACTTTATTCCCATTTTCTACTTTGAAGTTCTAGCTAATCTTGGATTGAAAACCTTTTCCTTTCCCCTCCACAGCATTCACCTTAGTATCATACAGAATAGAAGGTATCACATAGACGTGATTTTTTCTCAAGACAAAGATTTTTTTGAATTTGCTCCAAGGCAATGTCCTTTGACTTATGCATTAGCCTTTCTCCATAGTCTTTCTAACTTGGAGGCAATTTTGTAATAATTGCTCCCACTTGAAAAGCTTCTGGAATATCAATCTTGAGGGCATGAATTTTAATGACAAGCATTTGCAATTCATGGACTTGCTCCAATAAGGTGTTTGGTATCAATAAACTTAAAATCAAAATACTTTGCTATCAAATGCTTATTGGTACATTGCTCCTCCACTTTGTACTTGAATCCAAGTGTGTTCCAAATTTATCTAGCAACCTTCATCTTGGTAAATAAGTTATACAGTCAATTGGACAATGTGTTCAAAATATGCCTACAATAGAGCAATTCATCCTCTTCACATTTTTTTCCTTTCCTTGTTAACCCTTGTTAACCCTTTCTCCCTTTTAATTCTGAAATGGTGTTTGATTCCCTACCTTCTTAGGTGGGTCTAGAGGATGAGGATGTTTAGTTTCAAGTATAGGGTTGGACTCCCACGCTCTGCAAAGAGATAGGATAAAAGTATGAGAGTGAAATGAAAGTTAGAGTGGGACAGATGAAATATATATATATCGCAATCCTTCTCTAATTTCTTCTCTTTTATATATCGCAATCCTAACAACACTTTCATTTAAAATGCTTTTATTATTTTGTTAATTGTCTCATACATGTAACCGTACAAGTGCAGGAAAAAGCAAAAAATCTATTGTGATAACCATTGCCGTTACTCTTCCTCTTGGAGGTGCCATGGTACTTCTCTCTCTCACTTGTTGCGTTCTTCGAAGAAAACGAAAGAAGATGGATGAAGTCGCCAAAGGAAAAAGTAGTAAATTTACTATTTTCCTTTATTTTCTCATAAACTATCTATATTATATAAATTGAGCATTTATGAAACAAATGCAGCAATTCCACAAAAGTTTTACTAGGGACCTATGAAAATGTCTCCCTTTCATAGCCTGGTGCATCGAGACAACTCAAGCTTCCAACCACCAATATCTTTAGGAGGAAAACAAAGCTGAAGAGCACTTCAAGACTTATTTTGGGAAAGTGCACCCAAAGAACATAGGTCAAAGCCAAATAAGCTAATGCCATTCAACTATTGTGCCTCAATTCTTGATAATTTCCCAAGCTGAAGCGGAGGAAAGAATGTCATTCGAAGTAGCATAAAGAAGACTAGGGAAAAATTAGACAACAAATAGCTACCTGGATTAATATCAAGTATTCAGCTTGCATTGGGCCATTTCCATTTGGAGTGATACATTATATCTTCAAAGAAGAGCATAATCATAAACTAATCTCCCTTGGTATATATCTAACAAGGTTCCATTAGGATGTCATCAGTTATGCCAAAGTAATATAGATATACCATTACCAACCACATAATAAGGCATTAAAATACTCCCAATCTTTGACAATTTCCTCCAAGCATAGGTAGCATTTACACCACAATTAACAGACCTAACACTATCCTCAACATGAAAAATTGATCGAGATACAAAATTCATCTCACTACTTTGTTTCCTATAGTATTGATGATTTCTTTCCCTTCAAGACCAATCAAGCAAGGAAAGATTGCTTTGGGGTAGGGGACAACCATTTGAGTCTAATCTAGTACTTTTATTGTGTTAATGTTCCCAAGCACTAGCAACCCTATAAATACTACTAGGAGCTGCTGTTGATGTTGTGTGATATTCAAATGAGTGTGATAATGTAGGTGCAAATGAACTTACCACTGTGGAGTCCTTGCAATTTGACTTGGCTACAATACAAGCTGCGACAAATAATTTTTCTCATGAAAATAAGTTGGGTGAAGGTGGATTTGGTGAAGTTTTCCAGGTACCGAATATATCTATCAAAAACAATCAAGAATGCTTTGCATGTGAATTGAATATAATGATGTCGAAGAAAAGAAACATGCGAAGTGTTTTTTATGTTATTTTTTAATTTGTTAAAAGGATTAACAATACATACAAAATGCTTTAGGGTAAACTTCCTAATGGACAACAAATCGCGGTGAAGAGGCTATCTCAAAGCTCAAGACAAGGTGATGAAGAATTTAAGAATGAAATTCTATTAGTTGCGAAGCTTCAACACAGAAACCTTGTACGACTGCTTGGATTTTGCTTGGAGGGAGATGAAAAGCTACTGGCCTATGAGTTTGTGCCAAATAAAAGCCTTGATTACTTCTTATTTGGTATGTAGCAGTCTAACCTTATTTTGTGTACCAAGTAAAACATGCAATTAAGAGGTTTTTGTTCTTTCAACTAATCATAGTTTTTCTTTAAGCTACATTAGATGAATGAGAATAAATATATTTGGTATTGTATGATTAACTTTTCCTTGGGTTTTTGGATAGGTTCCTCTTGCTAGCGCATTAATGAATTTTGGGTATAACGATACAGATCCCGAAAAAAGGAGACAATTGGATTGGCCATTGCGTTATAAAATACTATCTGGGATTGCTTGAGGAATGCTCTATCTACATGAAGATTCTCGTCTTCGGATTATCCATCGTGACCTAAAATGTAGCAATATCTTGTTAGACAATGAAATGAACCCAAAGATTTCGGATTTTGGCATGGCAAGGATTTTTGGAGTCGATCAAACTCAGGCTAGCACAAATAAAATCGTGGGGACGTTGTAAGTCTTAGTTTTTGAATAGATGACTTTGCAATTAAATGCTGGACTTGCTCATCTTATCTATTTATGGATGCTTATTGATTTGCATATGAATTTTTAATATACATATAGCTAATGTTCAAATTTGTAGTGGCTACATGTCTCCAGAATATGCAATGCATGGAGAGTTCTTAGTGAAATCCGATGTTTATAGTTTCGGCATACTACTTTTGGAGATCATTTGTGGCAAGAAGAATAATTTCTGCCACCAATTGGATGGGGGTGAATATCTTGCTAGTTATGTAAGTTTCCCTATACTACTATGACAAATATTAACGCTGCATTTTTTTGTAATTTTCGCCAAGTGAAATTGAAATTCCTTTGTAAAACGTAGTCCTTAGCCTACAGAATTATTTTCATGATTATTATTTTGTTCATTGGTCATATATGGTTTTTTGCAAGATTCAAATGTCTTGCATGATGAATCGTCGAATTAATGCCACAATTGTGTGAAGATTTTCTAGATTTATTCTTGTAGGTGTGGAATCAATGGAGAGACGGCACGCCATTGGAAGTGTTGGACCCGGTTTCTCTCGTGGTAAGACATACCTCATTCGTGTTTTACTTGCCTTAGTTGCTTCACGGATCTCGAGTTAGAGCGGCTAGATGTGAAACGGCGTTTCTTCATGGTGAGTTGAAGGAACGGTTTACATGAAAGCTGACGAGAGGGATTTGCTATTCCGGGTAAGGAAGATCATGTTTGCTTATTAAAGAAATCTTTGTATGGGCTAAAGCAATCTCCTAGGCAATGGTATAAGCGTTTTGATGCTTTCATGGCTAGTCAGGACTACTCAAAAAGTCAGATGGATAGCTGTGTTTATTTTAGGAGATTGGAGAATGGTTCTTTGATTTATCTACTCTTATATGTTGACGACATGTTGATAGCAGCTAAAAATATGTCTGATATTGATGTGCTGAAAAGGCGGTTGAGTGCTGAATTTGAGATGAAAAAGATTTAGGTGCTGCAAAGAAAATATTGGGTATGGAGATTTTGCGTGAGCCCGAGCTGCAGGAGTTTTACGTCTATCTCGAAGAAATATATTGAGAAGATTGTGGCACGTTTTAACATGCACAGCAAAATCTGTAAGTACACCTTTGCAAACCACTTTAAACTTTCGAGATAAATTATCACCGCACCGAGGAGGAGGAGGAGCATATGTCCCGTGTTCCTTTATTCTAGTGTCGTGGGTAGTATTATGTATGCTATGGTGTGCACTAGGCTTGATATTTCACAAGTCGCAAAGCGTAGTTAGTCGCTACATGAAGCGTCTGGTAAAGCTCATTGGGAAGTCATGAAGTGGATCCTCGATATTTGAAAGGGACTCGGACGTGGGTATAGTATACCGTAGGAACAAGAATGGCAAAGGGAAACCACTGGTTATGTGGATTCGGATCACGCCGGTAACTTGGATGATCGCGGGTCTTTAGCGGGGTACATGTTTACGCTGGGCGGTGGTGCGGTGAGTTGGAAAGCATCCTTACAGGATCATGTTGCCTTGTCTTCGACTGAAAGCGAGTACATGGCGCTAACCTTTATAGCGAAGGAGCGATATGGTTACGAAGTTTGCTCTTGGACTTTGGGCTAATCGGAAAAGTGTTTATATACACACTCCGTGATAACCAAGGTGCGATATATTTGGCATATAATCGGTTTATCACGAGCGAACGAAACATATCGATATCGGTACCACTTCATCCGAGATGTCTTAGCAAAGGGTAATGTTATTGTGAGAAAGATTGCTACGACAGAACCCGGCCGATGATGACCAAGCACATTCTTTGGCGAAGCTCAAGCTACGCTTGAGCATAATTGGCGTCTCGTGGAGAGTGAGCGCCCGTCGGGCGTTGGGAGAGCAAAGACATGGATGATGAGCACTATAACTTGATTCAAACATTGAGCCAAGGTGGAGAATTGTTAAATTATGACTCGAGTTTGAATTTTCACGAACTCAATCCATAGAAGGATTTTGATTTGTTCAAAATCTTTCCTATCCTATTCAAGATTGGTTTTCTTGTTATTCCAAGTTTGACTAGGATTACTTTTGCACAAAAGGATAAAGACAAGGGATTCCTCTTATCTATAGGAGAAACCTAGTAGTGGTTGGTTTACACATATATATAAAAGGTTTCTTCAGCATATAGAAGGAGAGCGCCGCACAAGAATAGAAGCCAAGCCAAGAAACTGCAGCTTGTCGTACGAAGCATACAAGAAAGAACGGAGTTCTTGTTTTCGTATGTTCGTGAGCGAATTGCAGAGGGCTTGAACACTCGGTGATTTTGTGCTGTAAGTTTACATTGTTTATTTGTAAACACTTTGGGTTTGGGTTAGATCTAGGTGTGGGAAACACTTTCGAACGTGTGAGTGATTGTAACTCCGATTCTCCGATTATAGTGGATTATTTGCCGCTGGCTCTCCCCGTGGATGTAGGTATCGATACTGGACCGAACCACGTAAAATTTCTGGTGCCCTTATTTTCTCTAGTATTTTCGTATTGACGTAAATTGCAAGATCCTATCGTTTTCCGCATTATATATTTTCAACAATTTGTCCCGTAATTTCACAATTCGGATTGTCATAAATTTCTCTAACTTTGATGGAAGCATGGCTTTTCGTTTCTTTCTTTTTTTAAGTAAACCTTTATAGCTAGAGTTTAACCATTAATTCGTAGTTACTATGAAAGTAAAGGTTTCGGTCTTAGATATTGTTGACATGGCCATCCTCCTACCTCTAGTTGTGATAGAATGGGACAAGCAAATCAGATAATAGACATAAGGAAGGGAATAAATCGGATATTGAATTTATGTGATTTGATCCGAATATTAATATCTAAGTTCACGGGAAAGCTACACGAAACTCCACTATAGAAATAAGTGATAAAATAGAAATTACAATCGAATCACTCAAATACTCAAATACTCTTTTCGGTATTTCCCAAACCCTAGTTACACTCAATAATTCATTTGGTGATTAATCTCTCACAATTTCTAAAAATCTCACTCAAGGAATTACACAGATCCTATTCACAAGAATTTAACTAGCTAAAGCACTACAAGGTATAATTACAATAAGCAAATTGCTCTGTGATCTCCAGAGAAGAATTTTCTACACATTTTCTGCAACCTCTTTTGTGTAGAGAGCTCTCTCTCGTAATCTTCTCACTTCCTCTTCGTGATTTATGGAGGAAGCTTAACGAGGGAAAGAGGAAGGAACAAGACGAGGAGAAATTGCCATGCTCATGATTGCACTTCATCTTACCTTTCTCCGTCTTCAAAATGACCGTTACCTTTCTCCTTCTTCATGATGGCCGTCTCTTTTTTCTCTTTTTGACCCATACAATTAAAGTATTTATTAACATAACAGGTTTTGGCTATAATGAAAATAACAAAAATAATTATTTATAATTATTTATTATTTAATTTTTGTATAATATATTAAAAGCTATCGTCGAATTATTTTCGTACACGCTAACTCCCGTGCATTCTCTCAAGAAGTCTAAGGGTCTCGCATGGCAAGGTTTTTGTTCACGGGACCTTTAACGCTTACGCCGAAATGTTTTTTTGTTTTTTCTCGGAAACAATTTCTGAAAGATTTGAAGGCGTTTGATAACCGAAAATTTTTTTTATTCCAGAACATAAATGCGTTTGGTAAAAATTTCCAATCTTTTATTCTTTTAATTTTCTTTTTTTTTTTTCCTCCCTATTGGCCGCCGCCGCTGGAGGCTTCTGGCAGCACGCCGAGCTCGCCGGCCACCGGCAAGGCGAGGCTCGTCGGTGGCGCCAAGCAAGGCGAGGCCTTGCCCAGATCCGCGAGGCCGAGCCTTCCCCGTGGCCGGGCGAGACTCCTCGCCAGTCTCGCGAGGCCGAGCTTCGCCGGTGGCCGAGCAAGGCTCGCCCGCCCGGCGCTACTCCGGGCGAGGCGAGGCTCGCCGGTGGCGGCCGAGCGAGGCGAACCTCGCCGGTGGCGGCCGGGCGAGGCCGAGCCTCACCGATGGCCGGGCGAGGCTCGCTCGGCTGGCACCGCCCGGGGCGAGGCTCGGCCTCGCCAGTCGCAGGCTGCCTCGCCCGGTGACCGAGTGAGGCTCCGTGAGCTTGCCGAACCTTGCCCGGCCTCGGCGAGGCGCCGTGATGGCAATGGGGCGGCGATGGGACGACTGAGGCGTGGGAGAAGGAAGAGGAAGAGGAAGAAGAAGAAAAGAAAAGAGAGAAAAAAAGAAAAGAAAAAAAAGTGTTTCTTGAAATTATTCCTTAAACAAGAAACAACTTTTCTTATTTCGATTTCTACTCCAAATCTCGTCCCGGAAACAAATTTGTTCCCCGAACAAAAAATTTACTAAACGCGTTTTTGTTCCCGGGAACAAAAAAATCTATTCCCGGAAACAAAAGAACAAAAACAAGTGTTCCCTAGAGCGTTACCATGCAAGCCCTAACTTTCTCCATTAAATGAAAAGAACAAGTGGACAACGCCCTTCGTCGAATGGCAGCTCGTGAGCTTGCTGCTTTCTTTAACTTCATCTTTCCTTCTTCCTTCTTCCTAGGTGGATATCTCCTTATCACGTAGGTTTAGGCTGTGCGTCATTCCACTCGTTACTCATCTCATTGTGTCACTTCTTTGTCGTCATCCCTCCTCCAGGCCTTTCACATGCAGAGCGCTTACTGTGTGAAGTACGGCCAAGCTTGCTAAATAAAATCGCAAGCGATCACGAAAGTTTAACTTGATCGAGACAGACTCGCATGATGTAACTTTAGCATTTGTTTAACGGGCTTAAACCATCCATACACGTGATAAAATAACAAGCCGGTGGTAGGACCGGAGTTTCAAAGTTCACTAAAAAGAATTTATACATCTCAAGTACTTGCAAACTAAACCCTACAAATATTGTTTTCAATACTTATTCAACTATCTCAATGTATACCAAATCATCTGACGCACAAGATTCGACTTATTGTTTATGAGAAAACACTTCTCTCCAACTTTATGCATTATCGTATTGTAACTGCATCCAGCTTGTACTAATTCAATTAATTTTGTTTTTTCCCTTAATAATAGTTCATTTTTTTTATAAATTGGTTCCACAACATCTCTAAATTAAAATAAGTCAAATGTGGAACATTCTCACAGGAAATGGAAATGTGCCCAACAACATCTTCATGGGATAATACTAATGAATTCGAATTATAAATCAGCCCGACCATTTTGTTACAATCAAATGAGACAGCTCTTGAGGTTAGCGTCTGTCATAGGCATGTCTGATGGTGGTAAACAAAGTTAGGTATCGAGAATGCCTATTGCACTTTGTTGCAAAAGAGTAACAAATCAATTAATAATAAAGTAATTATAACATTCACAGCCGGCGTAAAAATAATTTCTTACAAGTCCCTTCATCCACCCTTAAATTGATGCTTAGTGAGATAGCCGGGTGGTCGGAACCCTCGTATTGATGGTCGGTGAGATCATCTGTGAAAAGTTTTCTTGATGCTTGTGATGTATACACTGATTTCGCTTGACAATCGAAGGGCTTGAGTTAATTTGAGCATGACACTTTTTATGACCGATTTATAATCTTCTCCGGACGGCCAGTTCATCTTGGTTGACGTTGAAAAGGTTGCTAACTCGACTCTCTCCCAAATTCTTGTACATCTCTCACTATTCTTGAGGGTTAGTCCATCCTCTCATGGTGTAAGTCACCGAAAAAGACACTGATTGTTATCTCCTCGAATACAGTAGAAATTTTCCTAACATAAAAGAAGAACTCGATCATCATTATGGGTCATGAACATTTAATTTTCAATACTTATCAACACCGACCTCATATATTTGAACAAATTACATAATAAGTATAAGGAGTTTCATGAAATTTCGCATATATCACATTCTAGATGATAAACGTACTAAAAAAACTGTTACCGGTTCACTCCTATGTGAAGGAAGTTCTGAATGAGTTGTGAAGCCCAAAAGGGCTTGAGCCCACATAATAAGTTATATGAAGAAATAGGGTTTTCACTATCGTTGAAGTGGTAGCGCAAAAGACGTAGTAACAAGAGAAAAAGAGAAAGCAAAAATCTAGGATCTGGGCAAAGTCCGATTAACATCAAGCTAGCATCGAATGTCGATTTGAGGTCCGATTGAGCTGAAATTTTGTCGTGTATTCGTGGTGCAATCTCCTCAAATTTGAACGGTTTGATTTTCGTTTGAAACTCCATACATCAGGTTTTTCGTGGATTGATCAAAACCTGCAATTTTTTGTCAGATTTATCATTGATCTCTTGTGGAGTTTATGTGTATTGCCAATAATTATGTTCTTGAGATCTTTGCTATTATGTACCTCTAGTATTTGCTAGAGAAGAACATTGTTCACCCAATTTTGTTGATAGTGAAAATTCTTGGGTGGACTCCGGTCCCGTGGTTTTTGATCTCCTCACACCGAGGGGGTTTTCCACGTAAAATCGTCTTGAGTTTGCGTGCTTGTTAGTTATTTTACTCTATTATATCGGTTCATATTAGGTTTATACAAGAGGAGAGATTATTTTATTCCGCTACTTTAATTCGATATTGTTCGAATTGTTACCGTTCTCTCATCAGAGTAGTATCAGAGCTTCTAGTTATTGCTTGATTTTTCTGTCTTATGTTAAACAATGAAAACGAATATGAGTAGAATGGTTACACTAAATGGTTCGAATTATCATAGTTGGAAAGGGAAGATGGAATATCTTTTATATGTGAAAGATTTTTATTTGCCCGTATTTGCCGAGGAGAAACCGGAGAATAAAACTAATGTTGAATGATCTATATTTCATCGTCAAATGTGTGGTTATATTAGGCAGTGGGTACATGATAATGTTTTGAACCATATTATTGAGGAAACACATGCACGCAATTTATGGAATAAGCTCGAACAGTTATATACTCGAAAGACTGGGAATAATAAGTTATTTCTGATAAAACAGATGATGGCTCTAAGATATCAAGATAATACTCGTTTAACTCGATCATTTAAATTTTTTCAAGAAATTATAAATCAGTTGGTTGCGATGGGAATCAAGTTTGATGATGAGATACAAGCACTATGGTTGCTTGGTACTTTGCCGGACTCATGGGAGACGTTTGAACGTCTTTGTCTAATTCTCGCCCTGATGGTACAGCTTACCATGGATTTGGCCAAGAGTAGTATTTTGAATGAAGAGACGAGAAGAAAGACACAAGGATCGCCCTCTTCACATTCTGATGCCTTGGTTGTTAAGAAAAAGGGAAGAAGTGAGTCTCGAAGTTCGAGAAATAGAGACAAGAGTAGAGATAAAAGCAAAGGTAAGTATAATAAATTTGCTAATATTAAGTGCCATTATTGAAATCGAATGGACATATTCATAGGTTTTGTCGCCAGTTAAAAAGGAAGAAACAAAAGGAGAAAGGTAAAGAGAAGAAAAGTGATGATGACAGTGATGACAACGTGTTGCTGTACTTAAAGAACACTTTCTCATTATTTTTTATGATGATGTGGTGAATTTTGTATCTCATGAGACCAGTTGGGTAATTGATAGTGATGCATCTATTCATGCTACATCTCGTAGAGATTTCTTTATATCATACAAAATCGCGACTTCGGATCTCGTGGAAAATGGGAAACAATGGGCTGGCTCAAGTTGTAGGCATTGGTGATGTGTGCCTAGAAACCAACAATTGCACGAGGTTAGTATTGAATAATGTTAAACATATACCTGATATTCGCTTGAATTTGATTTCTACAGGCAAGTTGGATGATGAGGGGTATTGCAGCACCTTTAGTAATGGTCAATGGAAGCTCACCAAAAGTTCTCTTGTTGTGACTAGAGGTGAAAAATATTCTTCGTTGTACATTATGTAGGCAAAGTTGTCCACAAAAAAAATTAATGCAGTAGATAGCGAAAATGCAACTGAGTTATAACATAAGAGGCTCACCATATTAGTGAGAAGGGTTTGTTAATATTGGCCAAGAAGAAGCTCCTTTCGGATTGAAAAGTTCGCGCTAAAGAAGTGTGCTCATTGTCTAGCAGAAAAAAATGTAACGAGTTATATTTAAAAGCTCACTTCCTTCAAAAAGTCATGTATATTGGATTTAGTGCATTCTGATGTTTGTGGTCCTATGAAAACAAAATCACTTGGTGGCTCTCTTTATTTGGTTACCTTCATAGATGATTTTTCAAGGAAAATTTGGATTTATACCTTAAAAGCTAAAAATCAAGTATTAGATACTTTTAAGCGCTTTCGGGCTTCCGCTTGAGAGACGATCAAAAGAAATTGAAATGCATCGAACTTATAACGGGGAGAGTATATTGGACCTTTTAATGAATATTGCGGACAGCAGGGGTATTCGACATCAAAAGACACCTCCCAAGACGCCTCGCTTAAATGGCTTAGCCGAGAGAATGAACAACACCGGTTGAAAGGGTGAGATGCTTACTTTCACAAGTCAAAGCTACCTAGATCCTTTTGGGGTGAGGCTTTAAGTACGCTTGCATATGTATTGAATCTTACTCCATGCATTCCTTTAGAGTTTGATGTTCCTAATAGAGTTTAAACAGCAAAAATGTTTCTTATGATTATTTGCATGTCTTTGGGTGCAAAGCATTTGTGTATATTCCCAAAGATAAGAGGTATAAACTTGATGTGAAAACACGACAATGCAGATTCATTGATTATGGATAGGATATGCTTGGCTACAAATTTTATGATCCGGTTGAAAAGAAAATTGTAAGAAGCAAAGATGTACTTATGGAAGATCAAACAATAGATGATATTGAGAAAGCAGAGACGATTTCTCACCACAAAAGTTAGTGATGATTTGGATCAAGTTCCTCTTACAAATATTCCTACCCAGTTGATGAAGAGAGCAGGAAGTCAATGTTCCGATAACACACATGTTCCCGAACATGTTGAAATGGATAATATTATTCCTAAACCATATGCTCAATTAGATGGTCCACTAGATGTTCTAGTCCGGAGATCCGTTAGAGATCGACGACTTTCCACTAGGTATTCTGAAGATGAGTATGTATTATTGATTGATGCAGGTGAACCAGAGTGCTTTGCAAAAGCAATAGAAGATGAGTACAAAAGCAATTGGTTTGATGCTATGCGAGATGAGATGCAGTCTTTTTATGATAATCATACTTTTGAGCTTGTGAGGTTACCTAAAGGTAAAAGAGCTTTGAAGAACAGGTGGGTATACAGGTTGAAGCAAGATGAACATACTTCACAACCACAGTACAAAGCTAGATTGGTTGTTAAGGGATTCGGTCGAGAAAGGGTATTGATTTTGATGATATATTTTCTCCTAAGAGTGAAAATATCTTCTATCCGTGTGGTACTAGGGTTGGCATGCTACCCTAGATTTGGAGATTGAGCAAATGGATGTCAAAACAGCATTCCTACATGGTGACTTGGAGGAAAAGATATATATGGAACAACCTAAAGGTTTTAAAGTGAAAGGGAAAGAGGATTATGTGTGCAAACTGAAGAAAAGTCTCTAGGGCCTAAAGCAAGCACCGAGACAAAGTGGTACAAAAAGTTTGCGCGCTTATGACAAGACAGGCTATAAGAAGACTTCCTCAGATAACTGTGTGTTTGTCCAAAAATTTTCTAATGATGACTTTATTATTCTCTTGCTTTATGTTGATGATATGCTAATTGTTGGCAAGAATGCTTCACGAATTGCGTTATTGAAGAAACAATTGAGCAAGTCTTTTGCCATGAAATACTTGGACTCCGCGGCGATTATTGGCATTAGAATTACTCAAGACAGAGATGCTAATAAGTTGTTTTTGTCGCAAGAGAAATATATCGAAAAGATCCTTCAGAATTTTATATGGACAAGGCTAAAGTGGTTAGTACTCTTCTTGCTGCCCACTTTAAGTTAAATATGAAGCAAAGTCCTATGACTAATAAAAGAGAAGAAAGATATGGAAAGTGTTCCATATGCCTCACCTATAGGAAGCTTAATGTATGCGATGATATGTACACGCCCAAACTTGGCACATGCAGTTGGCGTTGTTAGTCGCTATTTGTCAAATCCAAGCAAAGAGCACTGGAATGCAGTGAAGTGGATTATGAGGTATCTTCAGGGAACTTCAAATTTGGAACTTAGTTTCGAGATTGGGAAACTTGAGTTAGTTGGATACACGTATTCCGACTTGGCAGAGATATTGATACTCGAAAATCTACTTCTAGTTATTTGATTTCTTTTGCGGGTGGAGCTGTGTCATGGAAGTCAAGATTGCAAAAGTGTATTGCACTTTCTACAACCGAAGATGAATTTATTGCAGCAACTGAAGCTAGTAAAGAGATGCTATGAATGAAGTTCTTGGAAGAACTTGGGTTCAAGCAAAAAAGGTGTGTGTTATTTTGTGATAATCAAAGCGCAATTCATCTTGATAAAAATTCATCTTTTCATTCTAGATCAAAACATATTGATGTTAGGTATCATTGGATAAGAGATGTTCTAGATGAAAAGTTGTTGGAACTTGAGAAAATTCATACGACCATAATGGCTCGATATAATGACGAAGACTCTACCAAGAGAGAAGCTTAAACATTGCCGATTGATAGCAGAGATGGAGAATCCCTCCACATTGTCATGAGGAGGAGATTTGTTAGCTGGGTTCATTCCCATGTGGAGGAAGCCCAATGAGTTGCAAGTCCAAAAGGCTTGAGCCCATTTAATAAGTTATATGGAGAAATAGGGTTTCTCACTATCGCCGAAAGTGGTAGCCACAAAAGACGTAGTAACAAAAGAAAAACAGAAAACAGAAAATCTGGGGTCTGAGGCAAAGTCTGATCTACATCAAACTAGCATCGGAGGTCAATTTGAGGTCCGATTGAGCTGAAATTTTGTCAGCGTGTTCGTGGTGCAATCTCCTCGAATCTTAATAGTTTGATTTTCGTTTGAAACTCCATACATCAGGTTTTTCGTGGATTGATCAAAACCTGCGTTTTTTGTCAGATTTATCCTTGATCTCTTGTAAAGTTTATGTGTATTACCAAGAATTATGTTCTTGAAATCTTTGCTGTCATGTACCTCTAGTATTTGCTAGAGAAGAACATTGTTCACCCAATTTTGTTGATAATGAAAATTTTCGGGTGGACTCCAATTCCGTGGTTTTTTATTTCTTCACACCGAGGGGGTTTTCCACGTAAAAAAATCGTCTTGTGTTTGCGTGCTTGTTAGTTATTTTACTCTACTATATCGGTTCCTATTAGGTTTACACAAGAGGAGAGATTATTGTATTTTACTTCGTTAATTCGATATTGTTCGAATTGTTACCGTTCTCCCATCAAAAACCAGGAATACTAGGTCGTCCCAATTCTGCAAAAATCTGAATAAAGGAATATATATAATTCAGCCCCATCTTGGAAGGTAGTTCATGAACTTCGATCCCATGACCAAGATACTCAAGTGCTCACCCATGATTCTCTACTTCGCAAATGGGGTCGCAGTTTCACCCGATCAAGTTTTTGTTGTACTTCGCTAGACAACCATGTAGGACCACACAAGTATTATTAGATTAAATTATTCATCAAGTCCTTCACGTCAGCAATCTATCTTAAAATGGTTCCCCGAAGATGTCGGAAACGTTAAAACTATTATCGATGTGTCTAAATGTATGGAATGCGAAGTTCAACTTGTCAAATGGGTCGATAATTGCAGGCATATGTCCAATGTGCAGAAGATTTACCTAAATGGTGACAAGAAGGGAAAGGCAGACAAATTCATCAGTCATCTACCCGGCATGCTGGATGAAATCCCCTTCAACGGACAATGCCACTACTGGATCGCTATAGCGGCAATAAGTTCAGAAGCATAAATGTAAAATTCTTTATTCACTATGGTGCATCAGCGAATGAGATTCATACAGAGCGAGCGTCCATGATCTTACCATCCACTGCTTTGGCAAGCGAAGACGGCGTACACAAAGCTGGCGCCTCAATACCCTTCCATCCAAAACGTCATGGCAATGCTGGAGAAGTACTGGCAATAACCCCGACTCGAGAAGAACTGGGAAGTATGCATGGTGGATCTGGAAGGAAATCTGACCGCACACTATTACAGTCCTCAACTATCCTTAATCAGTAGAGTGAGGAGAGGACCCTACTTGTATTGCAGCTTAGTTGTATATGATACATCCAGTAATGACACCTAGAGAGGGGGTGAATAGGTGTAGAGGAATTTTACGCACAATTAAAATAAATACTTTGCAATCTATAAACTGAACTTAAATAGAGAGAGTATAGAAGATTGCAAACATGGTTTATAGTGATTCGGCTTTTTAGACAAGCCTACGTCCACTCTCTAGGCGATTAGCGAATAGGCTGGATTTCACTATATAATCAAATGTGATTACACACTCTTGAGTGTTAGCACCTGATGATGATATGTCTCACAAAGTCACTCTTTCTAGTAATACACTCAGATTACTCAATTGCGCACTTAAGACAACTGATGGAGAATAGAATCGAGTTTTGGAATATGTTTATCCTCTCTAGTCTTCTAGGTCTCATCCTATCCTTATATACTCTCCAAGCTACACTCGACCGTTGGCTCTTTCCTTTAGAGTTTAGTCTTCCCTTTCCCCGGAAAGACTTTATAAGGCAAGTCTTTTTGACCGTTAAAGGTAGATCGATCCCCTTGGATTCTCGTTTGCCCATACAATCGAATCCGGGCTTCCATAAGTTCTCCATTCTTCTTTGGAAATTGTCCGTGATTGATCCCGCTAATCGCCTTGATACAACGAATCAATATAAATAAAATAAGTGAAATACTTGACCGTTGGTGATCTAATCCCGTAGTCTAATATTCTCGAGTCCGTTTAGGTTTTCCGTCTAGCACGGTCGACTCGAATCTCCGTCTCTCTAGATCTTCTCGTCCGATACGGACGGACTCAAAGACTCCTTATGCCTTTTTTCTTCTACCACCAGCAGACTTAAAAGCATATGCCACCTTGTGGCTTTCCTTTCTAAAGATGTATAATTTTCATACATAAAACGATTTGTTAACATCAAAACTAGGAGTTTTCTTAACAATCTCTCCCTTTTTTATAGTGACAAAAAATTTTATGCAGACAGCTTGTTGTTCCTGTAAAACATGGTCAAGTAGAGCATGTTTGCAATCCTAGTAAAACATAACGAGTATATAATGATGCTCTTGTCAAAATACTAACTAATATCAAACCAATCAAATGATAATTCATTCAGCATCTATGTTTAAACATTATCTATCAATAACCGGGCAGGCAAAGAAAACATCATCTAACAACAACCAGGCAATATGTAGCATCCATGTTCTAACAGTAAAAAAAAACAAAACAACAATTTCAACAATTTCATCAACTTCTCTCCCCCTTTTTGTCACTGTCAAAAAGTCATGACCTTGAAAACAGTAAGCAAAGTCCGAAAACTTGACAAACAAAATAGACCGGAAGATTAAGAGTTTAAGAAGATTTTGAAGATGGCTTTTTAGGGGTTCGAACAAGGGTGAAATCCTCCATATCCTTGGTAGACTCTATTATCCTAGTGAGAATGGCGTCTTTCATTCTTTCCAAACGCCGTTAAGTGGTTTTCTCTAGAGTATCCATCCCGTTGTTTAAGGAGGTTTCCATAGTAACTTGTTGATCTCTGATTTGCATAAGTACGTTGAATATTTTCTGAGATTCAGCATAATCAGATGAAGTTACATGGATATGTGTTTCAACATTTTGAGGTGGATGCTCCCCCTGGATTGATGCTTCAGTTTAGTCTTGTTGCCCTTGTTGATTTCTATCCCCTTCCCCGTTATCGCCTCGGAATATTATCCTCATCCATTTCGTTTCCTTCTTCCTTTCTTTCTTCTTCTCCTTCTTCTTCTTCTTCTTTTGCTTCTTCTGGATCTTCTTCATCCTCAGGCTCTTCTGGTTCTGACTCAGCATTTTCTGCAGGTTGAGGTTTTGCACTAGGAATGTTCCCTTCTAGTGCATCATGTGGAGGCATTTCTGCTTTTGGTTCTGTCATTTTGTGTGCAGTTGGTCTCAAATTTGCCAGTATTTCAGAAATACTTTCCTCTTCATCCTATTCATCCTGCAGCAGTAGTTGTCTCCTTCTCTTAGAACTTGGCTCAAGCCAGCCTACTTCCTTTCCTCTTTTCTTTGTAACTGTTGATGCCTAAGCCAATTCCTTCTCTTTTCTTCTCCATGTCTCCATAACATCCTTCAGCCTCATTTTGGCTATCATCTTCTGTCCAATGGCTATTGTTGGAAGAACTGTAGTGCAGAATCTCATGGGCATATCAATCTTGAGATGTTCAAAGATTCTCGGTCACCAAAGCTCCATAGGGCAACCGTCCTTTGTCCTTTGCAACGATTCTATACATGTGCGTAAGAACAAGATGAGGAGTGAGAACAAAACTCAATTTTCAATTGCCCACATTAGTTTTGCTTTAAATCTAGACACATCTGTCTTTGATGATGCCTTAGGCCGAATGCAATTGATGATAATTTTATGCACTGTTCTTGCCGAGGTTAAAAAGGGTAGGTGATATTAACCCTAACCGACTTTGTGAGATGTTTACACACAATCTCTTAGGTGATTTCAATGGGTTTGAAATGACCCCTTTCAACTTTCATAATATCAGCCAGGATATCTACATTAACCTCATAGAAAGTATCATTCACACTAAACTGCATTTTATCTGGAGACAGGAAAGACAAATTAGAATAGAAATATGCCGTTAATTCTGGATAAACAATAGCAGAGTCAGTGCAAAATCGATCCATCTGCAATTTTTCAAAACAGCTCCTTAGATTTATATCGGCGGATCCATAAAGTCAAAATCCACAATTACGTGGTTCATCACTCGATCAAGCAATTTATTATAAAATACCTTATGCTCTTTAGACTAGAACAATTTCCCTATTGTGTTCTGAGCAACTGCTGCAATCCCCATTTTGACATCGAAATTTCTATAAATTCTTTCATCATCTTCCTTTTCACCCCAAACATTCTCTCTGCTCCTATTGGCTTCAAGAGCCCGTTCTCTTCGTGCGGGTTGTTGATCTCGTAAGTTGAACGGCTTGAACCGAACACAACTCATTTGCGTGTCCTTTTTGTCTCAAGTAATACAGTTTAATATCCTCAGTAGCATTTCTTTGCACTAAACGCTCATATATTTTCAAGATTGTATGGGGGTTATCAGGTTTAGGCAAAGTTAATCCAGACATACCTCTTCTAGAGACATTTCTCTGCCTAGATTCAATTGGGGAACTCCTCGGAAACTCCTCATTTTCATTTGCATTCCTTTGAGTCGATGCATTTTGAGAATCTCTTTGGGATTCTTCAAAAGTCTGCATCAGATCAAAGTGCGTCTGCCCTCCTTCTATATTTGTGGGTCCTCGGCCAGCAATCCTGTTTGATCTTCTTTGAGAAGATGGAGACACAGATCTTGATCTGGACATGGAGGATCTCGAACCCATGTTCGAAGAGAGTTTTGGGTCGACTTGGAGAAAATAATTTGTTCTTTAGGATTTCAAAAGAAGGCTTGTATGAAAGACTCGATTTTTTTGGGGGGTTATAAAGCTTTTTAGAAGAGAGGTAAGTGAAAAGACACGACTTTTTTGAAAATTATAACTGAAAATGGCAGTTATTCAAAAATATTAAACTTGATAAAATTAGATCAAGATAACATAGGCATGTTGCCAAAATCATGCAAAACAATTATTTGCTAATTCAAACTTACCAAGTTCAATCATATAAGGAAATAACTTACACGGTAAAATTTAACTTCCAAAAATATCATCAAGTCCTTATGAGTCCATCTAGACTTTTCGGTCAATCCAGAAGATAGCTTCTTCCCAGACTTTATCCTGTCTTTAAAGACATTATGCAAAAGGATTAATAATATTTAATCTATTACAAATTGAATTGAATATACCTTTGTCCAGCGGCTTTGTGAAGATATCTGCTAATTGATTCTTTGAATCAATAAATTCCACAAATATATCATCATTTTATACATGATCTCTAATAAAGTGATGTTTGATTTCAATGTGCTTTGCCCCGAATGTAGGATTGGGTTTTTGGTGAGATTTATAACACCGTATTGTCACACCTTATTTCAAGGTATAGGTTTCTTCCTTTCCATAGTCTCTCAATTGTTGTTTCATCCATAGAATCTAGGAACAATAACTCCCAAGAGCAATGTATTCTTCGCCGCGTAGATAGAGCCATAGTGTTCTCGCTTTTAGAGAACCATGAAACCAGATCTGTCCTAGTAGTTGACATGTTCCGGATGTGCTCTTTCGTCCACTTTACATCCTACTAGGTCGGATCGAGTAACCCAGAAGAGTAAAGTCTGTTCCCTTATAATACTACAGATCCAAATGTGGATAAGTAGCTATGTACTTTATTATGCGCTTAACTACTGTGAGATGTGATTTTCTAGAGTCTGCTTGGAATCGAGCATATAAACATACACTGTATAGAATATCTGGTCTAGATGTAGTAAGATAAAGAAGAAAACCAATCATGCTTCTGTAGGTCTTCTAATCAACTTTCTTTCCCATTTCATCCTCGGTCTAGTTTGATGGATGTTGATATTGGAGTTTCGCCTTCTTGCAATTCTCCATTCCAAACTTCTTGATTAAGTCTTTGGCATATTTTTCTTGATGGATGAAAGTTCTATGTTTGGACTGATTGACCTGAAGTCCTAGGAAGAACGTGAGTTCTCTCATCATGCTCATTTCAAATTCCTCCTGCATAGACTTAGAGAAATTCTTGCACAATCGTTCATTAGAGGATCCAAAAATAATATCGTCTACATATATCTATACAAGCAAGATATCCTTACCATCCTTCTTGATAAATAGGGTTGTATCTACCATACCTTTCTTGAAGCTATTATCTAGTAGAAACTTACTCAATTGTTCATACCGGGTTCGAGGTACTTGTTTCGCACCATACGAGCCTTCTTCGATGCAGTATACATGGTCCGGCTTTCTTGGTTCCTCGAAACCAAGAGGTCATTCTACATAGACCTCTTCTTTGATAAATCCATTCAAGAAATGCACTCTTCACATCCATCTGGAACAGCTTGAAGTTTTGATAGCATGCATAAGCAAGTAACAGTCTGATTGCTTCTAGCCTTGCTACTGGAGCATAGGTTTCATCGTAGTCTATTCCTTCTGATTGTGAATAACCTTTGGCTACCACTCTTGCCTTGTTTCCAGTCACCCTTCCTCGTTCATCCATTTTATTTTTGAAGACCCATTTAGTGCCTATGATTGTTCTTCCCTTGGGTTTGGGAACCAATTCTCACACATCATTCCTTTTGACTTGCTGAAGTTCTTCTTGCATTGCTTCTATCCAGCTCTCATTTTCAAGGGCTTCGTCTACTCCTTTGGGTTCAATTTCGAGATGAGTGCCACAATACTTGTATCCTTTTTGTTCCTCAATCTGGTTCGAATTCCTTCATTGATACTTCCTATGACCAGCTCTTGAGGATGACTAGATTTATGTTTCCAGTTTCTGTTATGCACTTCGCTGTCATCAGGATCTTCTGGTGATTGTGTAGTATCAGATTGAATGGTTCTTTGTTCTGGAACTTCCTCTATGACTGTTTTCTGAGAAGATTCAGCTTCTTTGTTGAGAGTTGATTTCTCAGAAACAATAGTTGGTTATGAATCTTCACTTTGAGTTTTGTTTTGGTTAGGATCATCTTGCTCCAAAAAATTCACATTCATGAATTCCTCCACAGTTTGAGTATTCTTATTGAACACTCTGTACGCTTTGTGTTTTGAGTATCCTTAAAAAAATACCTTCATCGACCTTTCTTCAAACTTGCTTGGATGATTGTTAACATTTTTAGAATAAAGTATCAACAACCAAAAATGCGAAAATAAGAAACAATTGGTTTCCTTTTTTGAAAATTTCATAGGGAGTTTTCTCAAGAATTGGTCTCGAAAAGACTCTATTAATGATATGGCATGAGGTGGAAACTGCTTCTACCCAAAAACGAGTTGCTACCTTGCTTTCAATAAGCAAAGTTCTGCCATCTCTTGTAAAGACTGTTCTTTTTTTCTACAACTCCGTTTTGTTCGGGAGTGTAAGGAGAGGAGAACATATGCTCAATACCATTTTTGTTACAAAAATCTTCAAAGTCTTGATTTTCAAATTCTCCACCATGATCTGTTTTAATACTAGAAATAGAGTAACCTTTTTTTTCATTTTGAACTCTTTTTGCAAATATTGAAAAATACGAAAAGGTTTCCCTTTATTTGCAAGAAAGAATATCCATGTAAAACGAAAATAGTCATCTACAATTACAAGACAAGTATTTCTTACCTCCAATGCTTTGAGTTCTAGTTTGTCCAAATAAATCCATATGAAGAAGCCGCAATACACGATTAGTAGTAACCTATTTTATAAATTTGAAGGAGCTTCTTACCTGTTTTCCCAGTGCATGCTTTGAGCGAGTTACGTCTTTCTTATAGCTTAAAGAAGGCAATCCACGAACAAGCTCTTTGCTTAGTAACTTGGAGATTTGTTTCATACTTACATGTCCAAGTTTGCGATGCTAGAGATTTGCTTCATCTTGGACTGAAATTAGGCATTTAGGAGTGTCTTTATTTATATCCGGGAGATAGATGTTCTCATGCCTCCATCCGGTGAATGATTGAGACGAGTCGTTGCTAGTCCCAAAACATAAGTTCTTTTTGAAATCAATTCAAACCAGCATCACATAATCGGCTAATGCTTAGAAGATTATAATTCAATCATTTAACAAGAGAAACATTGTTGATGACTAGACTTCCAATCTTAATAGTTCCTAATCCAATGATGTTTCCTTTTGTGTTTCCTCCAAAAGAAATTGTTCCTCCTTTAACCCTTTCTAAGCCAACAAACATTCTTGAATCTCCTGTCACATGTCTCGAGCATCCACTATCCAAGTACCATTACTTCTTGCTTCTGAAGCTTACCTGCAATCAACACACATACTCATTTTTTCTTTGGTACCCAGATTTTCTTGGGTCCTTTGGGGTTAGTAGTATATGCTTTGTCTATCCATTTCTTCGAATGTCTCCAAACTTTAGGACATTTGTTTTCAAAATGTTCTTTTTCTCCACAATTAGAACATTTGAGATAGTTTCTACCAACAGTGTCTTACAAAATTCTTTTGAAATGATTTTTGTAAGCCTATCGAGGAGGTCTTTGTTTAATTTTCTCCTTGACCTTAGGAAAATCAATTAAAGAATCATTTTCCTTATAGAACCCAAGTCCTGACTTATCATAGTAAGGAATCTTAATAGAGAGTATATGATGTAGGGTTTTCGATCCTTTAGAAAAATTTGTAGTGATATTTAGAATTTCCTTTTTGAGAGTTTCATTCTCAATTTGTAAAGATTCTCGATTTTCCTTCATCTCCAAAAGTTCCTTTTTGAGACATTCTTTTTCATTTAGTATAAAATCTCGATTTTCATCTATTTCTGAGAATTCCTTTTTGAGATCATCAAATTTTCTTTTTAAAGAGTTATTCTGTTTACTCAATTTGCGATTCTCCTTTTTTAAACTAGAAATCCTTTTCAGAGTGGATTTTAAATTAGAACACAGCTCATTTATGTAATCTGAAACTTCTGTGGGAATATCAGAATGACTAACCTCAATTTCTTTGTCTGAGTCTGAGTCTGATTCCGAATCTGTTCTAGAGTCTGAGTCTGAATGTGCTATTAGACAGATGTTGCCATTAGACAGATGTTGCCATATTCATCTTCACTGTCTTCAACCTCAGTGTCACTCCATGTTTTAGCTTTCAGAACATTCTTGTATTTTTCATATTTCCCTTTATTCTTCTTGAGCTTGGGACAATTCTGCTTTATGTGGCCCTTCTTTTTGCATTCGAAACAGACAACATCCTTGACATATTCTTCCTCATCCTCTGTTCTTCTTTGTCCAGACTATCTATTTTGCTTCTTGCTGCTGAACTTTCTGCCTTTCTTGTTTAACTTCTTAACCTTTCGATTAGCGAGTGCAATTTTTTCGTCGTCTAGCTCATCCTCGGGGATCAGTATCATCGAATCAATATTAGACTTGAGAGCAATGGATTTCTTACCTCTGGATTCCACTTCCTCGTTCATTTGTTCTGCTTCATAGGACTGTAGGGTACCAATAAGCTCATCAACTGTCAGAGGTGAAATTCGCAGTGTTTCTCTAATGGAGGTCTTCACATTATTCCACTTTTTGACAATCCTCTTAGAAGCTTGTTGACTTTCATTGGTCCAGGAACAGGCTATCCTTGATATGCTAGTCCATTTACAATTTCTATAAATCGACTGAACATGTCTCCTATAGAATCCCCCTGTTTCATTTTGAAAGATTCATACTGACCAAGTAAAATATTTACTTTGGTCTCCTTAACACGATCAGCCCCTTCGTAGGTCACGTGCAGTCTATCCCATACTTCCTTTGCTGTATCACAAGAAGATATTTGATTATATTCATTAGGTGATAAAGTACACAGTAGAGAGAGCGGATAGCCTGAGCGTCTATAATTTGTCTCTTTGTCAGTTCTTTTGATGAGATGGTAGCTGATGTTTCTGTTGCTTTCCCATCATCTTTCTTTGAGGTTTTTCCAGCTTCAACATTAGGATCAATTCCTCTTTCAACTACATCCCATTCCAAATGATTTTTTTGATATGAGGAAGGCCTTCATCTTGTTCTTCCATATGTTGTACTATTTACCATCAAAATATGGTGGTCGAGTGTTGCTTTGTCCCTCAATCAGACCTGTTGTAAGGATACTAGTCATAGAGGATCTTTAACTCAGAAGTAATAAACACTTCAAAATATTGAGCACAAGGCTCTGATACCAATTGATACAGCTAGTAATGACACCTAGAGGGGGGGTGAATAGGAGGAATTTTACGCACAGTTAAAATAAATACTTTGCAATCTATAAACTGAAATTAAATAGAGATAATAGAGAATATTGCAAACACGATTTATAGTGGTTCGGCTTTAGACAAGCCTACGTCCACTCTCCAAGCGATCAGCCAATAGGCTGGATTTCACTATGTGATCAAAGGTGATTACACACTCTTAAGTGTTAGCATTTGGTGATGATATGTCTCACAAAGTCACTCTTTCTAGTAATACACTCAGATCACTCAATTACGCACTTAAGACAATTGATGAAGAATAGAACGAGCTTTGGAATATGTTTATCCTCTCTAGTCTTCTAGGTCTCATCCTATCCTTATATACTCTCCAAGCCATACTCGACCGTTAGCTCTTTTCTTGAGAGTTTAGTCTTCCCTTTCCTGGACAGACTTTATAAGGCAAGTCTTTTTGACCGTTGAAAGTAGATCAGATCCCTTTGGATTCTGTTTGCCCATACAATCAGAATCCGGGCTTCCATAAGTTCTCCATTCTTCTTTGGAAGTTGTCCGTTGATTGATCCCGACAATCGCCTTTGATACAACAGAATTAATATAAATAAGGTAAGTGAAATACTTGATCATTGGTGATCTAATCCTGTAGTCTAATGTTCTGAGTCTACTTAGGTTTTCCGTCTAGCACGGTCAGACTCAGAATCTCCATCTCCCGCATCTTCCGTTTGGTACAAACAGACTCGAGACTCCTTATGCCTTTTCTTCTGCCACTAGCAAACTTAATAGTATATGCCACCCTGTGGCTTTCCTTTCTAAAGATGTATAATTTTCATATATAACGATTTGTTAACATCAAAACTAGGAGTTTTCTCAACAGTATATCCTAACATCGTCCGCCTAGATTTAAATCCGCACAGTGCACGAGCATCTACATGAGCTAAAAGATTACGTGGCAAAATTGCCAGGGTAAAAGAGATTAGTTTCCTCTTAGTTCGATGAAGTGCAACAGAGACGAAAGCTAGCTGGTAAGCAAGACGCCTCCCCGTCTATGTACACGTGGAATGCATTCCAAAAGAGCAATTTGATATACCTATTCCTAGTTCCCATGAACTGCAATCACCTTTCTCAGGGTCAAAATGATGAATAACACAAATTGGTCACCTCCAACAACCTTTTGTGAACCATCAACTCTGAGAAACTTTGAGAATTGTGCATGATAATGATCACATGAATTGTGGGGATAGATTATGAAATGCTTGGTTCATGAGAGGCTGCCCATGGCCTTTGCTTTTTCCCTCAGAATGGACTTTTGGATCTTTCCGGTCGAAGTTTTAGACAAATTTTCGAACACGACTGTCCGAGGAGACATGTAATGAGGCAATTGATCTCAACAAAGTCCTATGATCTCCTGAGCATTGACCTCACATCCCTCCTTTAACTTCACAAATGCGCAAGGGACGCGCGACCACCACAACCTCTAGAACTGCTGGATGGATGTACAGAACTGTCTCTACCTCCACTGTGCTTACGTTTTCTCCTCCCGAAATTATAATGTCTTTTAAACGATCCTTTACTTCGATGTAGCCATCGGAATGCTTCACGGTGAGGTCTCCACTGTGAAACCATCCACCCTCAAACGCCTTGTCTGTCGCTTCCTGATTCTTATAGTACCTGCTCATGACAGTGTTTCCTCTGAACTTGATCTCCCTAGAGATTTACCATCGCTAGGAACGCTCTCCATTGTGACAGGATCTCTGACGTGAACTTCCTCCAGGCCGAGATGTTGCACCTCTTGTCGAGCTTTGATGTTTGATCTTTGGTCAGAGGGCAGAGAGTCCCACTCGGGCTTCCACGTGCAGTACTTCCCCGGACCGTAGGTTTCTGTCAAGTCATACAAGTGCGACACGCTGAAACTGAGCTCTTCCATCTTGGATAGGATTTGTGGAGGCAGCGGTGAACCACCCGTCGTGACTTCCACCTTGCGAGAAGAGGTCGTCCGCTGTCCACCTCCCAGTTAACATTCATATTCAAGACAGTTGGCGCTGCGCCCATGTGAGTCACGTTATGCATAGCAATGCTATCAGATATTCCTTTCGGAGAGACTTGTTAGAGGCAGACATTGGTGCCGCCTTGTGCGGCTACTTGCCATCCGTTGCAATGAAACATAGGCACTGTCCATAGGTAAACCAGCATCGAGCCCATCCCATGAAGAAGAAATGTCGCAATCGAATTTAGATAGCACCCCCATGGCTATAGACGACTCCTTCAGGC
This sequence comes from Corymbia calophylla, assembly GCA_014182845.1. NCBI lineage: Eukaryota > Viridiplantae > Streptophyta > Magnoliopsida > Myrtales > Myrtaceae > Corymbia > Corymbia calophylla. The sequence continues at coordinate 20,761,383 of CM024701.1, read as the reverse complement.
TGCGATGTCGTCCCTGAAGTATAGTTTATGCTGATGGGATCCCATTCGCTGTGTGGTCGCTGCACCTCGAAGTCACTGGACCTCGAGGCCACGAGTCCTTCATACTCACGAATGCCTGAAGGATGCCAAGGAACAGATCCATCCAATTCCGAAATAAGGACTAGAATCGGCAGTTCTGTTTCTGCCTTTATGAAAAAATCAATTGCACGGCGAGCAACTTCAAGTAGCTGACAGTCCACGAAAATGACCTTGGCTCTCGATTGTTTCAGAAGTGTCGACCCCATGGACGAGTCTTGCCGGGCGTTGAGCGTACAGAGGATCGCTCCAGCCATGGGGACTGCAAAATGCAGCTCGTACACTGCAGGGACGTTGGGAGCCAAGGTGGCTACCTGTTCAGAGAAATAACACCCAAAGCTTAATCCTCTGTCATCTGTTGTTCAAATCACTGCCATGAACTAGATGAATCATTATCACGCACTAACAGAGAAGACACCCCCCGTCATTATTTTCCAAACCCTTTGAAGGAGAAAGGTGTTAATTTGAGACACATGAACCGAAACACAGTTTCTCACAAATTAAACCAGAATGGATCAAAAAGTATGCCCAAATGAAGAAACCAATACGGCAGACAAAAGAAAAAGATAGAATTCATTAAACAAACCAGAATGGATGTACCAGCGAACTCGATATGAAATATTCGCCGTTACCAATCAACAACTACTCGCGTTTCAAACGACCGAAATTTGCTTGACGATATAGACCACAACAGGGTATTGAACTCAAAAAACCAACTTGGACTTTGACTCACCACATCGCCCCGGGAAATTCCCAGCCGGGACAGAGCCGAGGCCACTCTACGACACCGCTCGTGAGTCTCGCTCCAATTATATCTCACGTCGCCGTACACCACCGAGGTCGCGTCTCTGTAGACCTTGGTCGACCGCTCCAAGAAGCTGATGGGAGTGAGAGGGACGTGGTTGGCTGAGCAACGGACGAGGCCTTCCATGGATTTCCACGACTCTGGCTTAGAATTGTTGAGTAGTGCCGCGTAGCTCTTATACCACTTGTAGAGAGTCGAGTGTTTATTTCAACAAAAATAAACTCACTTTTATTTCAAGAGCACTTGATTACACTATACAGGCATGCACACAATGGACTCACCCTCGCCCTCACCACTCTCACGTCTCTCACTCACTGCACACAATTCACACACTACAACACTCCTATGAAGACCCCAAGAGCGCGCGCAGCACACACTTCACAAGCCATCCCTATTTATGGGGAGATTTCCCCCACAAAGCACAAAGGGAGTGATATACAAGGGCTCAAAGTGAACCGTTCCTCAATTATAAGTTTTACCTACCTTTTCAAATGATTTTTATCAACTCAATTCAGCTAACACAAAGGGGACTTCGACAACTATTCCCAACAGCCTACTCTTCAAACTTTGTAGCTCCGAGACCTTTGGTGAAGATGTCCGCATCTTGATTATTTGTATTGGCATACTCCATCTTTATCTCGTCTGTAATACTTTCTCCCACAGAAATGATAGCGAACTTCTACATGCTTGATCCTCGCATGGAAAACCGAATTCTCCGCTAAGGTTATGGCTAATAAATTATTACAATATAATTGTGCCGAGCGATCATCGGTTAATGAAGATCCTCCATTAATTGTGCCAACCATGTACTCTCTTGAGCCTCCATCGCTGTTGCTCTATACTTGACTTCCATTGTAGACAGTTGTTAACACATGAATTTTACCGATTCCTTTTTAAATACCCAATTATTTTGAAAATATATATATAAATTTACAGAAAAGATAAAAAAATTTGATAAAAAAATTTTCGAAAACAATTCGAAAATTCAAAAAAAAAATTAATTAAAATAAAATTCGGTCGGTTGGGCTGGTATAGCCCAGCCCAATCTTTTAATTTCTCAGCCCACTTTTTTAATCCCTTAAGCCCGCCTTTTTATTTCCTTCAAGCCCACTAAAATTGGTTTAAGCAAAGCCTAGCCCATTGCCAATTTTTGACACCTCCCACACCAAGGCACTTAGGCACACAGCAGCGACGCGCAATGGGGCCGTCGAGCGCAAGTGACGTTGGCAACGTGACGCCAGCAGAGGGCATGCCTCCTCTTGCGCTGTCGCGTGGAGAGTGGCCGCAACGCTAACAGAAAAGATTCCTCTGCAGCTGGCTAGAAAGAGAGAACGGCTGGCGAGAAAGGGAGCTGGAAGTGCTGGCCAGAGAAGGGTTCGGGCGAGAGAGAGCTCGAGGGACTGAGCAGGGAGGAAGGAACAACAACTGAAGAAAACCAGAGGAAAACGCAGAAAAAAGGAGTTGGTTTCTGGGTTTTGGAGGAATCTCGAGCGCGAGAAAGAGAGCCATGGACGTCGTTTTCCTGTTTTTTGGACTTCTCTGAGATTGGGCTTCTTGAGGAAGGATTCGGCTGCAGAAGAGAGCAGAGAAAAAAAAACGGGCAGGAAGAAAAACGCAGAGATGGAGGCTGGTTTCTGTTTTTCTTGGAAGAGGATGAAGGGCTGTTTTGCCGGGTTTTCGGAGGACCGGATAGAGAAACCGAGAGAGGGAGGGCCGAATGAAAAAGAGGAAGCCGGGAGGAAACAAGTGAAGAGGCTTCAAGAGAGAGAGCTTGGAGGAGCGTGAGAGCAGAAACGGAAAGAGGACCGAGAGAGAACGGACAGAAAAAACTCCGAGAGAGATCTGAGACAGGGAAGGAAAACCAGAAAACAGAAAGGGGCGAGCAGGAAAGGCGTGAGGAGGAGGGATGCCATCAGAGGTCGCACTGGTGACGCCCCTGCTCGGTCTTGCTCTTTGACCGCGTGGCCAAGCGAAGCATCCGTGCGACCGAAGCTCCGTTGCTAGTCCGCATCTCTCCGCCCGAGAGTTTGAAGGAGAAAGGAAGGCCAAGCCGAGAGATAGAGCGCTCCAACGGGTTCTCCATCAGCCACCGTCAGTCGCAGTCTCCGAACGAACCAGGTTAGTCTCTTCTCTTCCTACCGAAATACCTAGTTTTTGGCAAGGTGTTGGGCCGGAGCTTGCGCCGACCAGTTTGCACAAGCCCCGACCCCAGTCGCGCCTCCATTAATGTTGTTCCGCATGCTGGAATGTTTGGTTAGAAGCTTAGGTCTGGTCTGAGCTCGGCTCAAGTCGAAAACCCTTTTGTTTCAGTTGTGCATGCCGAATGTTTGATGAAATGCCTTATAGAGAACCGAAGGATGTTCATACTTTTTAGTTGTAGATCAATCTGTTTTCATGCCTTTTTTTTATCTACAGAATCGTTCCTTATTTGTTCATATTCGAGGTTTCACGATGATTCACGTAAAAAAATCCGTATATTGTCAAATCGGAGAGGGTTTCCCGGTCCCGGTTAGGGTATTAGTGGCCATCGGAGCTTGTGGCCGGCGGCGGCCGACGTCGACGAAGGTGAGTGACTGATAAAGGGTGGTGTCTCGGTGAGGAGAGAGGAACCGTGGTGGTTTTGGCTAAGGGTGTAAACGGTTCGGTTTGGTTCGGTTTTTTGGAAAAACCGAACCAAACCGAATTGATAAGGGATGATATCGAATCAAACCGAAATCATTCCGAACCGAACTGAAAATGCAGTTGGGTTCGGTTCGGTTCAAGACGGTTTTTCGGTTTTTCTACTTTTATTTTACTTATTGGAATTTAAGTAAAGAAGAGAGGATAAAGAAGAGAGATTGTTCAATTTTTATTAAAAATTCTTGTTGGGTTTGGTTAACCGAACCGAACCGAACCGAAAATATTAATGGTTATTTTTTCGGTTAACCGAACCAAACCGAAAACATATGAAATTTCGGTTCGATTTTCAATTCGGTTCTTGACACCCTTAGTTTCAGCTAGAGTTGATGGACTTTCAGATAAAAAAAAAAAAAAGGGAAGAAGAAGTTGCAAGCGAGAAACTCACCGTCGAGGAAAAAATATTTGGTGAGTTTAACACTCCACGTAGGATGGTGAGCACACCACTCAACTATGGACACGTGTCCATTTGGTCCACGCTGTCTCCCTCCTCTCTCTCTGTGTCATATCTGGGCCCACAGCAGCAGCAAACCCTCTCTATCCTCTCTCCTCTCTCCTCTCTCCCCGTCTTCAACGCTCTGCTCTCTCTCTCTCCTCCGCGAAGAAGCACATCTTTGAGAGCGGACCACGAGCTGATGCCCTTGCCTCCGCCTCTGCCATTGGCCCCGTCTCCGCCGTTGCCTTCCTAAGTCCTGCCATTGCGTTTTTCCCATGTTGTTCACGAGCCCCTCACTTTTCGCGACCACCACTCTGCTCTCTCTTTTCTATGCAAAGCGCCCCCCGCTCGCCGACGCCGACGCCGACACCGACACCGCCACCGCCCCTCGAGTAGATTGATTTTTAACTTTTTTTTCCTCCATGAGGGAACAGAGCATTGAAACCAGAAGAGAGAGAGGAGAGGGAGCATCTGCTATTGCTATGGGCCCGAATCTAACACAGAGAGAGGAAGAAGACAGCGTGGACCCGGATGGACACGTGTCCATAGCTGAGTGGTGTACTTTACCATTCTACATGGAGTGTTAAACTTACCCAATATTTTCTCACCGTCAAGAGGTTGAAGACGTGCATGCGGGGAGAAGAAATTTGCAGCAAAAGAAGACAAAACAAGGAAAAAGACAAAAAGTGAGAAAAAATATAAAAAATAGGAAAAGCAAAGAAAATTGAAATAAAAAAATAGGAAAAAACAAAAAAAGGGCCGAAAGTTAAATAGGGGCTGGGCTGAATATTCTTCGAGTGGGCTTAGGCTGGAAATTGGGTCGAATTTTTGTAAAAATGTTGAAATGGGCTGAGTTATTTTTTTTAAAGGGCCTTTTTTTAACGAAAAATTGGTGTGGGCTTTAAGGCCAGTCTGGTCGTTAGTCCAGCCTAGACCGATAGGGTTCGGGTCTGTTTAGTAGGGCCGGGTCAGGAGAGACCCGGTCCAAATCACTTTTAATTAAAAAAGAATCCAAAAATTCAAAAAAATTCAAAAAATTCAAAAACAAAAAATTAAAAATCTTTAAAAATTTGAAAATCCTTAAAAATTAATAAAACGTTTTTAAATTCAGAAAATCATGAAAATATATAAAAAATTTGAAAAAATTTGAAAATACAAAAAAAATTTGAATATTCCAAAATTCAAAAAAATTAGAAAAATTAGAAAATTCCAAAAGCATTAATAAATATTTTTTTAAATTCAGAAAGCCAAAAAATATTTTAAAAAATTGGAAATTTTTTTTAATTTCGGAAAATATTTAAAATATTTAAAAATTCAGAAAAAATTCAGAAAAATCAGAAAATTGCAAAAATTCCTAAAAAGAAAAAATTCAAAATTGAATAAGCCTTTAGGGATCTACAATAGGTTTTTTTTTTTTTTTTGTTTATGTTATATTTTCTCTTTCTTTTTTTAGGGACAATAATAAAATTTTCATGTGCCTTATTTTGCAATAATATTTTGGATGTTATTTCCTTACTTTAGAATGGTTAGGATAAGTCTTAGATTTCTTGAATAGGTTGACATGACCTTATTAATACACAATTAAGTTAGGTACCGAAAGGGCGCTGGTCGCATGATTAGTGTAATTAAGTCCCCGACCTTAGATTCTCTAGTTGCGTAAAAAGTGAGGCACGCTCTCACGCCTTGCTTGGTTTCTAGTCGACCCCAATAGGCTAGTGGCGATTCCTTATTTGAAGACTTTTACGAATATCCAATGTCGCACGGGGTGTGGGCTTGGGAGAGCCCAAGTTAATGAAGGGCCATCGGTTCAAAATTAACAAATACCCTTAAACCTATTTAGATATTTCGAAAAAAAAAAAAAAAAAATTTTAGGTCGCGACAACAGTGACACAGTTGCCTTGCACCATGACACTTCTGTTAATCTAAGACTAAACATGCACCCAGTAGTTGATCATCGTATGTCATGATCTCCAGCAAAATCAGCATCGCAATGGCCTACAACCTCACATGATGCTTCTTTCTTATACAGGAGCCCAAAATGAAATTTACCCTTCACATGACTTAGCATGTGCTTGACTGCATCCAAGTGAGGCTTTTGTGACTTCTCCACAAATCAGCTTGCTACTTCCACTACAAAGGCAATGTCAAGCCGTGTTATGGTTAGGTAAATAAGGCTACCCACCAAGTGCCTGTACATAGTTGAGTCTTCCAATTTTCATTCTTCACTCGCACATAGCTTTTAAATTTCCATTCATTGGAGTAGATATAGGTTTGCATTCAAGCATTCCGAACTTTTCTAGGAGATCTCATGCATACTTCTTTTGACATAGGAATAGTCCTTCCTTAGTCTTCTCAACCTCAAATCTCATAAAATGCTTTAGTTCTCCAATCTCTTTCATCTAAAACCGCATTGAGAGGTTGGATTTTTACCAACATTTTTGTTTTATTGGCAAATCGCATTGCCCCAATGTGGGGAAATAATTACCACTTAGTTTTTTTTAAGGGATTATGTCAAGCTCAAACTAGCTAAATAATCGATACTTTTGTTTGGGGCAGTGAAATGAATACTCTTCCTCATTTTAGGATGTCTCGAGCATCCACTAGAATCCACTTGAAGCTATCACAAGAAGATTAATGCAAGTGAAAGGCAGTGAGACAACGGAGCGGCTGCAAAAGGCAGAGATGGTTCTGAAAACGGTGTGGTTCGAGGACTTGCCGATGAATTCCACAGGGAAGGTGCAGGAGTCTCTGCTGAGAGAGAAAGCCAATGCAATTGGGAAGCATTGTCCATAGAACGAGCACAGCTTCACAAGAAACAAAATATCAGGGTAATTTGCTCGCAAACCATATATTTGGTAATTGAATTGAACCACTTCTTTATTTCTGTGTTACTGTCATATAATTGCACAATTCGGATTGTCATTAACTTTTCTAACTTTGACATAAGCATGTTGGGTTTTATTGTAGCCCACGTGATTAATGACCCACATGTGATTTAGGTTTAACAATTATAAGTTTGGAATTCTTATTGGTCAATAGAGAGGTGTATTTTGATTATCATACACTCTAATGGATGTGTGACTATAAAAAGTCTTAACTAGAAACTAGTCCTCTCTCAACCTTAGAAAGAACAACAGTTTTCTCTCCATCAAGAACGTCAGAAAGTTTAAGGGGTCAAGAGAAAAAAACCTATTTCTTCAAAGGATTTCTCATCTACAATTGATTTCTTCACAAGAAATCATCATGGATCAAAGTGTATCTCTCATCTATTATGATATTGTGAAAATCATATTGTTCTAAGATTTTGAATATGATATTTATGTAAATATTAGAATTTGATTCACATAGAATTGATTTACTCTTACAAAGTATAGCTTTTCCTTTCTTTCTTTTTTTAGTCAACCTTTATAGCTGAAATTTAGCCATTGATTCATAGTTACTCTACGAAAGCAAAGGTTTTGGTCTTAGATATCAGATATTGTTGACATAGCCGTCCTCCTATACAAAATACAAACAACCAATTGTGATAGTATGGGACAAACAAATTGGATAATAGACAAAAGGAAGGAAATAATTTGGATGCTGGATTTAGATAATTTGGTTCGAATGTTGATACTTATATTTACTGGAACTACAACGCATAATTCCATTATAGAAATAAGTGATACAATAGAAATAACAATCTTTTGAGCGCTTAAACATACTTTCAATGTTTCTCAATCCCCAATTATATCTAATAAATCACTCAGTGTTTAATCCTCACAAATTCTAATGAAATCTCACCAAATAATTGCACAAATTCTACTCAAAGAATTTAATTGACTAAAACACTACAAAGTATAATTACAATAAGCAAATCACTTTGAGATCTTTGAAGAAGAACTCCCTACACATTTTCTTCAACCTCTCTTGTGTAGTCCCACACGTCTCTCTCGCTGTCTTCTCACTTCCCATTGGTCATCTATGGAGGAATCTCAACGGGGCGTAGTCGAAGGAACAAGACGAGGAGAAATGGCCATGCTCATGATTGCACTTCATCTTACCTTTCTCTGTCTTCATGGTGCTCTCTCTTTCTCTCTCTTTGACCCATACATGCCCACCATTGCACTCTTCTTCATTCACGCCGACTCCCATGCATTATTCGAAGGAGTCTAACTTTCTACATCAAATGAAAAGAACAAGAGGACAACCCCATCATTGAATGGTAACTAGTGAGCTTGCTGCTTTCTTTGATTTCATCCTTCCTTCTTCTTAAGTGGATGTATCTTGTTCGGTAGATTGTGCGTCACTCCACTCATTATTCACGACGTATTCACTTTTTTGTCTTCATCCTTCCTCCTTCTTGCTCCTTTCACATGCAAAGCGTTTAATGTATGAACTCTGGCCAACATGCCAAGCAAAATCGCAGGCGATCACAAAAGTCCAACTTGGACTTTATTGACGGAACTCTCTCTCTCTTCTCCTGAAGAGCTCTCCCTACCTCTTGTGGTAGCTCCCCCAAATCCAAAACCCTAAATCTCCTACAGCTCCATCATCTGGTACTAGCAATGGAGGAAGCCATATCCTCCACAACCCATTCCCGATTTCCCCCTTAGCTCCAACCCACCAACCCCAGCAATTTCTTCTTCTTTCGTCACTTCTCTGCCCTATTCTTTCTCCCTCTTCAACCGAGCACCCCGAAAGCCAATACCATCCACACACCGCATACACCCTTTCTTCCACTCACCCGACATTACCCACCCTCAAATCAACCTCGCTGACCCTGGCACCGTCACAGCCGCTCGGACTAGCTGAAATGGACACCACAGAAGAGGAGGAAGTCAGATTAGCCATGTTATGCAAAAGGTTGGGGAAACTGTGGTCCCATCAACCAATAACATCAATAGATGATGTAATCTCAGCTAGCAAGATAAGAGAATGCCAACAAACCCTTATAGAGCAGCTATATCAGAACCCTAAGATTAATTTTCAAGCATTTCAAAATACAATGCGGAGGGTTTGGAAGCTTGAAAATGTAGATATCAACCTATTAGCTCCTGGTATATTTGCTGACAATTTGCCTCAGAAAAGGATAAGGAAAGAATATTGACAGCAGTACTGTGGTCTTTTGTAAACCATCTATTGCTGATGAAGCCGTGGCAACCAAATACTCCCCCAGCATGCTATAAATTTGACACACGTAGCTTTTGGGTCCATATTCATGGTTTACCTGCAGAATGGATATCGGATGAAGTAATAGAACGTATTGCAGAGGATATAGGGCAAGTAATTGAGGTTAAAATTGAGGCCAAAGGTTATGTGCCCTATAAAATAGGGAAGGCAAGAGTAGACATGAATATGGACACACCTCTAAAACCAGGAGCACTTTTCAACAATAAGGGCAAGAAAATTTGGCTGGATTTCCGGTACGAACGTCTCCCGCACTATTGTTACTCCTGTGGAAGGTTAGGGCATTATGCTTAGAACTGTGGGGAAATCCCATATCAGGAAGATCGTTTCCTTGATAAAAAAAAGACATAATGTTTGGTTCATGGCTGAAAGTTGAAGAAAATGAGTTTAGTCCGTTTTGGGATGTATACTATAGGAAGTCAATGGAGGAACTACTAGAGGAAATGGGCTCACCTGAAATATCAACAAACCTGGGAGAGATGGTAGTATATGAAACGCAACAAAAAGCTTGTCCAGCTCAAGCTTTAAAAAAAAGACAAAGGCAAAAGAAAGGAAGCTGCCCAAGAGGATATGATTTGGCACAAAACAGCGGGAGTAACAATTGATTTAGAACCTGATCAGGAAGGGGAACCCCACCCAAAGAGTACAATTTCCATGAAAGGGATTGCTGTTGAAAAAAGGGGTAAGGGACCCAAACATGTTGCTCAGAAGAAAATGAAGAGATACTCTCCCTAGGTACCACAAGGGACGAGTAAGCATGTTTTTTATGACACCACATTAATGGAAACCCCTGTGCTCATGGAGGAAGAAACAAGAGGATGGGCTTTGGTGGCTAGCCCTAATAAGCCACCATGTCACAAATGAAGCTATTAAGCTGGAATTGTCAGGGGCTGGGCACCCCCCTGACATTCAAGGCCATTAGAGCCCTTGTGGCTCAAGAGAGGCCTGCTGTTTTGTTTCTCATGGAAACAAAGAATAAGGAGGAGGTTAGTAAGAGATTGCAACGAAGACTAAAGTTTCAGAATAGTAAACCCACGAGGCATTGCTAGGGGATTAGCTATTTTTTGGACTGATCAAGTAGCACTCTCGATTAAATCAAGCTCTATGCATTGCATACATTTAACTTGCACAGATAGGGAGACGAGCAATACCATGAGAGTGTCCTGCATCCATGCACCTACTGATTTTCAGGAAAGACTAAAATTATGGGCTGATATTTCAACAACTCAAAACTCCTTCCATGGTCCCTAGGTGTGTCTTGGGGATTTCAATGAGGTGCTGTATGTGTGGGAAAAAGTGGGTAAAAGAGGGGCTGAAAACTACAGAATGAAAGCTTTCCAAGACTTTCTAGACTCCTGTGGACTAATGAACATTGATAGCAAGGGGTGCACTTTTACCTGGGCAAACAATAGAGAGGGGGAAGAACACGTGAAGGAAAAATTGGATAGAGTGCTAAGAACCATAGAGTGGAGAGTGGAGTTCCCCGAGGCGGAGGTGTTCGCCTTACTTGCGGTGGGGTTAGACCACAGCCCTCTCTTGCTGGATTTAAAACATTAGGTGGAAAAAAAGAAGAAAAGAGTTCAAATTTGAAGCATACTGGATAGAGGACGAAGAATATGAGCATGTGATGAAAGAATCCTGGCTGGAAAAACCTACAGAGGAGGGAGACCTCAGCCACAAACTGAAAAGGGTTACAACAAAGCTTCATACATGGAGTAAAAGAAAATTTTCCAATGCCCGCAACACCATTCAGTCTTTAAAGGAAGAATTGCAGCAAATAGTCAATGATACAGCAATGAATCATGACAGCAGAAGGGTTCAAAAACTGAAAAGGGAAATTAAAAGACTATGGTGCCAGGAGGAAATCTACTGGGGGATGTGGTCCCGTATTCAATGGCTAAAATGGGGAGACAGAAATACAAAATTTTTCCACGCAACTACGGTGCAAAGAAGACAGCGAAATCGTATCAGCATGCTAAAAATCCAAATGGTGAATGGACACGCGACCAAAATCAGATTAAACAAATAGCTACCAGCTTTTTCAAAGAGCTATATACTTCAATGGGGAATAGAAATATCCAGCCAGTATTAGACCAGCTGCCATGCCTAGTAACAGAAGAAATGAATCAAGCACTGATCAGGGAAGTTACCCTAGAGGAAATTTAGCGGGCTACTTTCCAATTGGGAGCACTAAAAGCCCCTGGACCAGACGAGCTGAATGGACTCTTTTTTCAGCATCACTGGAACGAAATCAACCATGATATTTATGCTGAAATTGCTCAATTTTGGAGATTTGGTACCCTAAACCCAGAACTGAATAAAACCACCATTACCCTTGTACCGAAAGTTCATAGCCTAGAACAGGTGGATCAGTTTCGCCCCATCAGTTTATGCAATTTCACTTATAAAATCATCTCGAAGGTGCTGGCCAATAGACTAAAGCCATATCTCCCAAAACTGATAACTATGGAATAGAGTGCATTTAAAGAAGGGAGAACGATCCAGGATAACATATTACTAGTACAAGAGGTACTACACCAGCTTCGAATAAGAAAGCGAAAAAGAAAATTCCAGGCAATTCTAAAGCTGGATATGAAAAAGGCCTATGACCAAGTAGAGTGGGATTTTTTAGAGGCTTGTCTGACTAAGATGGGCTTCGGTGGCACCTGGGTGGCGCTGGTTATGCAATGTGTATCTACTGTCTCCTACAGTGTTAAAATCAATGGGCAGCTTCTATCGTACTTTAAGCCATCTAGAGGAATTCGTCAAGGCGACCCACTATCCCCCTACCTCTTTATTCTAGTAGCAAATGCTCTATCCCATCTCCTGCACAAAGCAGTGGAAGAAGGCAGCATTAAAGGTATCAGATTAAACAGAGCATGCCCCACCCCGTCCCATCTTATGTTTGCGGATGATCTTATCCTATTCATGGATGGAAGAATTTCAAAATGCCAGAATTTTGCTGCTGTCCTGAACCAGTACTGCTATGCTTCAGGGCAAACTATTAACTTAAATAAATCAGGTATGTTCTTCAGTAAAGACTGCCCAATAACCCTGAAACAAAGCTTGACAAATGAGATGAGAGTAGCAGAATTGGAAAAAACAGGGAAATACCTGGGTATTCCCTCGGACTGGGGTAGGTCAAAAAATGAGATGTTTGCCTGGATCATTGCTAGAGTGAACAAAAACTAGAGGGCTGAAAAGAAAATCTGATGTCGAGAGCAAGGAAAGAAGTGTTGATAAAAGCAGTTGTACAAGCGATACCCCAGTATGTCATGTCAGTTTTTAAAATCTTGCTATCCATATGTCGGGCAATTGAGAGGAAAATTACTGATTTTTGGTGGAACACGAATGACCAGCACAAAGGAGTCCATTGGAAACGATGGGAATTATTAAAAGAAAGGAAAGCAAAGTGGGGACTTGGTTTCCGAGACCTCATCACTTTTAATGAAGCCATGTTGGGTAAGCAAGCGTGGAGGTTGCTCAATCTGCCGGATACCCTATGGACCAAGGTATATCAAGGCCTGTACTACCCACAAAGGAACTTATTATAGGCTGGAAAAGGTAGCAACCCCTCTTGGGGATGGCTCAGCATATTAACAGGGAGAAATACTATCCTTCCTTCATTGAGGTGGACTATCGGAAATGGTGAGAAGGTGAATATCCGCGATGATATGTGGCTGCCTAGGGGAATACTAAATGGCCCAGCAAATCGAGAGGACCCAAAGATAGTGTCGGAATTAATAAACTTAGAGCACAAGACATGGCAGGAAGATAGAATACGAAGTCTCTTTGACCAAGAAATAGCTAAAGAAATGCTCTCAATTCCACTAAGCAGAAACAGGACAGAAGACCACATAGTATGGACATCCAATAAGACCAGAATGTACACAGTAAAAGGCACATATCAATGCATACAATCCATACAGAGCAGTCACAAACAGCAAGAAGCTTCCTCCTCCTTTCAGACACCACAATCATTATGGCGTCGCATTTGGCAAGCCCAAACACAACCAAAGTTAAAACATTTCCTATGGCAATCATGTCATAACGCACTACCGACAAGGGAGAACCTTCGAAAATGGAATATACTACCTTAAGATCTGTGCGAAATGTGCCAAAGCCAACCCGAAACCAGCGAGCATTTGTTTCTCCTCTGTCCATGGTCCGAACAAGTCTGGAAACACCCTGAAATCAAGATCGACATAAATCAGAGGCATGTCACCCGATTCGAAGAGTGGATCGACAAATTTCAGCATAATACCATCCCTTTCGAGCTCCTCACTCAGATTTTGTGGCAGATCTGGAGAGGAAGGAATGCCCTCATCTTCCGTGGACAAAGACTTCAGCCGGTGTTCCTGATTGAGTCAACCATCACTCAACACCAAAACATCAGTACATGGATGTCCCGAAACAACAAAAACCCAGCTCACAAACCCGACTCACCTGCTAAATGGACACCCCCAACCCGCGGTTCCCTTAAGTGGAACGTCGACGGGTCCTTTTGCCGAGAGAACAGAGCAACTGCAGTAGCAGGGTCTACCGAGACAGCCAAGGAAGAATGATCGCCGGTTTTGCACGCTCTGTCATGGTTGAAACGCTGGTCCAAGCTGAAGCTGTCCTCGAAACCCTCAGATGGTTATCGACAAAAGAAGGAGCAGAAAAGGAAACCCTCAGCTGGGAACTGAAAACTGACCAGCTTGAGCTGGTGAAGGCGATAAGTGCAATTGCAGATCAAAAGCCACTTACTCCCACGCTGTAGATGTTGAACACGGAAGCTCACTTTGACTGGGAAATACAGACCCATCTTCAAGAAGCCCAGGGCCTCCTAGCAAACTTGCGGCCCATCAAATTTACCCACTACAGAAGAGATGCGAATAGAGCAACGGATTGGGCTACAAAGGCCCAACGTTGTCAAGCGTTACCGAGCAACTGGGTCCAATACCCCCCATCGAGCCTTTTCGAAATTTTATGTTCTGATGTATCTCACCTCCCTCTTTAGTAATGAAAGTATCAATATTTCCGACAAAAAAAAAAAAAAAAAAAACTTGGACTTTATTGATTGGGGCAGGCTCGCATACTGTAATTTTAATATTTGCACAACAAGCTTAAATTCAAAATATATTTTAACATAACTAATATTAACATATTGTCAGAATATGTAACTATATTTGTACATATGATAAAATAACGAGCCAGTGATAAGAACGGAGTTCCAAAGTTCAATAAAAAGAATTTATTCATCTCGAGTGACTAGCAAACTAAACCCTACAAAGACCATTCCAAACACAAATTCAACTATCTCAATCAATACCAAATTCAAAATCTCGACCTCACGCGCAAGGTACGACTTCACGCTTATTGAAGAACACTTCTCTCAAACTTTATGCATTCTCATATTGTGACTAAATTGAGCTCATACTAATTCAATCAATTTTGCTTTATCTCATAATAATAATTCAAATTTATATATCGGTTCCAACATCTCTAACTAAAATAAGTCGAATGGGGAACATTCTCACATGAAATGGAAATGTGCCCGACAACATATTCACGGCCTAATACTAATGAATTCGAATTATAAATCGGCCTGACCATTTTGTTGCAATCAAATGAGACAGCTTTCAAGATTACCTTCTCTCATGGGCATGTCTGTTGGGGGTCAACAGAGTTAGGTATCGCGAATGCCTGTTGCTCTTTGTCGCAAAAGAGTAAATAATCAATTAAGTAATTATAGCATTCAGGGACGGTATAAAAATAATTTCTTGCAAGCGTCTTCATCCACCCTTAATTTGATGGTTAGTGAGATTGTGGGTGGTCGGAACCTACCGATGGTCGATAAGTTCATCTGTGAGAAGTTTTCTTGACGCTTGTGATGCATATACCGATTTTGCCTAACAATCGAAAGGCTTGAGTTAATTTGAGCAGAACACTTTTTATGACTGATGTAGAGTAATGACTACCAAGAAGATCCCAGTATTCCTTTATTATATTTAGATGATCAAACTAAAGTTTGATAGATGAAATCGAAGTTTTTCGAAATCATGTGAGTATCTGATGATTCTTGCAATCACACTCCTCTAAATGTTCAGCAAATTAATAATCAATCTCATCAATGGCTTGAATAGGCCTGCAAATATTTCTAGTGACGTAACGCCAAAGCATATATCCTCTAAAACTTAATATTTCTTGAACCCATGAAATATAGTTTGATCTATCCAGAATGGTCTGAATGGATACTAAAACTTCTAATTTATCCATGATATGAAATATACCATTATAAACCAGTAAATTCTATAAGGAATTTAAAGAAAATTGGTACTTGCAAAGCTGATATGGAGAAAATAAAGCCAAAAATAGACTTAAGGCATCAAAATACCTCAAGAACTCATCTGAAAATGCCAAAAATTAGTCCAGAATGATTCAAAGAGATTTGGTCAATGCCGGTCAACGCAGGTCCACGATAATAATCTTAGGATGACGCGGTAGACGCATGGCAGACAACTTGGCCAAGGAGTGACGTAGAGGATGACATCAGATGATGATGTGGCAGACAACTTGGTTGAAAAGCGGCACTGACGTGGAAGATGACATCACTTGTTTGAATTACATGCGAGCCACACGGGAGCGTGGATCTCACGCACGGAGGACTTAAAAGGTGCGCGAGGGCGTGTAAAAGGGATTCCGCGACTTTGTTTGCTGGGTTGGACCGTTGGACTCGTCAGAGGATGCGGAACCAGTCTCTGGTGGATTTTGTTTATAATATCCAACCATTGCTCCGAAAAAGGCACTTACAGGCGACGGAGTCGGTGGCCTGTGATGTGGTGACGCGTGGTGACTCATGCGGCGGATTCCCGAGTCTTCTGGTGACGAATTTTCAAAGTCTGATTAGTATGGGGGCAATGAGTTTGATGATGGGGTTTGTTTTTGGAAATGAGCAACGAGATTATCTGAACAACAATCAAAGGTGGCGGTTCGGTGATGCTATACTCACGATTCGTTGTTATGTTCATGCAGGTCGTAGCTATAGCACCAAACGTCCCTGCACTGTACGAGCTCCACTTCGCGGTTCCAATGGCAGGCGCGACTCTTTCCGCGCTCGACGTAAGCCTTGACAAGCACGCTTTGACGATCATCCTTCACCACTTACGACCCAAGATCATCTTCGTCGACTCCAAGCTGGCACACCTCGTCTCCAAAGTCATCGACAACAAGAACAACACGCACATCCAAGAAAACCACCATGGTCACAAGCCACTCCTTGTCGCAATCCACGACATCTCACCGGACCATCGGACCCAATGTGACCTTGAGGTTCCAGATTATGAACAAACCCTAGCGACGGGAGAGAGCGATTTCCAAGCCATGAGTCCGGCTGATGAGTGTGACCCTATCTCAGTCAACTTCACTTCGGGGTCGACTGGGATGCCCAAGGCAGTGGCATACAGCCACCGGGCGGCGTATTTGAACTCTCTAGGGCTGATCCTCCGATATGACATGGGGAAATCGCCTGTGTTCCTGTGGACGGTGGACATGTTTAGGTGCAACGGGTGGTGCTTCACGTGGGCGATGGCGGCACTCGGCGGCATCAATGTTTGTATTAGGGACGTATCGGCGAAGATCATCTTCGACTCCATTCAGCTCCACAAGGTCACTCATCTCGGCGGTAATGGTCCATTTTTTGTTTACTTTTGATGGGGACAGTCCTGTTGTATCATGAGCATGACATATTGAACGGAGTCGAAATTTAAGAATGCTTTTAACTTAAAAAAACAATAAATCATTCACATTAAAAAGTAGATGAGGATGCCTAAGCTTTTTGATTCTTGAAACATGCAATATGGAAGTATGGATGATGTTAGGTTCACACGAAATCACTCATGAAAGAGTAGAATTTTCATTTTTTTAGTCCCTTTCAACAGGTAAACCCACTATCCTAAACTTGATTGCTGAATCCCCACCGGTCGACCAAAAGCCACTGCCTTCCGTGGTGGATGTAATCATCGCCGGCGCATTCCCGATGACACCCGTCCTCAAGAGAGTCCAAGAACTTGGGTTCAACATCGTCCACGGATACGGCATGACGGAAGCCCTAGGGCCTGCCCTCATCAGACCCTGGAGGTCATGGCAGCACCACCACCATGACGACGATGAAGACGACCATGAGGATCATAACCTGAAATATAGAGAAGGCCTCCACAACATTACACTGGAAGCTGCCGATGTCAAGGACCCAACCACCATGCTGAGCGTTCCAAGCGACGGAAAAACAATCGGAGAAGTCATGCTCCGAGGGAACACCCTCATGGCAGGCTACTTGGGCAACCCAGAGGCGACGTGGAAGGCCTTTTCTGGCGGATGGTTTAGGACCGGGGATGTTGGGGTGCAGCACACGGACGGTTGCATAGAGATGAAGGACCGAGCGAGGGACGTCATAGTCCCAGGTAAGGAGGTGATCAGCACATTGGACATAGAAGCCGTCTTGTTGAGCCACCCAAAAGTTGCGGAAGCAGCCGTTGTTGCTCGGGACGACATCGTTACAGGGCAAGTCCCATGCACATTCGTGAAGTTGAAGGAAGGGAGGTGTTCTGATGCCGAGGAGATAGTAGAGTTTTGCACGGAGCGGCTGCAAAAGGCGGCGATGGTTCCAAAAACGGTGCGGTTTGAGGACTTGCCGATGAATTCCACAGGGAAGGTGCAGAAGTCTGTGCTGAGAGAGAAAGCCAATGCAATTGGGAAGCTTTGTCCATAGAACGAGCACTGCTTCATAAGAAACAAAATATCAGGGTAATTTGCTCACAAACCATATATTTGGTAATTGAATTGAGCCACTTCTTTATTTCTGTGTTACTGTATTGTAATTGCACAATTCGGGTTGTCATTAATTTCTCTAACTTCAACGTAAGCATGTTGGATTTTATTGTGGCTTACATAATTAATGACCTATATGTGATTTAGGTTTAACAATTATTAAGTGTTAAATTCATATTGGTCAATAGAGAGGTGTATTTTAATTATCATATACCCTAATGGATGATGTGACTATAAAATACCTTAATTAAAAACCAGTTATCTCTCAACCCTAAAATGAACAATGGTTTTCTATCCATCAAGAATGTCAGAAAGCCTAGGGAATCAAGAAAGAGAAACCTATTTTTTCAAAGAATTTCTTATCTACAATGCATCATGGATCAAGGTATGTCTCTCATCTATTATGATATTGTGAACATCATGTTATTCTAAGATCTTGGGTATGATGTTTATGCAAATATTAAGTTTTGTTTTGCATAGAATTGATTTACTCTTACAAAGCATAGCTTTTCATTTCTTTCTTTATTTAGTCAAACTTTATAGCTGGAATTCAACCATTAATTCGTAGTTCCTCTATGAAAGCAAAGGTTTCAGTTGTTGACATGGCCATCCTCATACCCGAAATACAAATAACCAATTGTGATAGTATGGGACAAACAAATCAGATGATAGACAGAAGGAAGGAAATAAAATTGGACACTAGATTTACGTAATTTGATTCAAATGTTGATATATACATTAATGGATAGAGTAACACGGAATTCCACTATAGAAATAAATGATACAACGAAAATCATTTGAGCACTCAAACACTTTCTTAATATTTCTCAATCTCTAATTAATCTAATAAATCACTCGATGTTTAATCTTCACAATTTCTAATGAAATCTCACTAAATAATTACACGAATTCTGCTCAAATAATTTAACTGACTAAAACACTAAGAATATAATTACAACAAGCAAATCGCTCAGAGAACTCTAGAGAAGAACTCTCTACACATTTTCTTCAACCTCTTTTGTGTAGTCTCACAGGTCTGTCGCTGTCTTCTCAGTTCCCATTGGTGATCTACGGAGGAATCTCAACGGGGCATAGTGGAAGGAACAAGACGAGGAGAAATGGCCATACTCACGATTTCACTTCATCTTACCTTTCTCTGTCTTCATAATGCCCTCTCTTTTCTCTCTCTTTGACCCATACATGCCTACCATTGCACTCTCCTTCGTTCACGCCAACTCCCATGCACCATTCGAAGGAGTCTAACTTTCTACACCAAATGAAAAGAACAAGAGGACAACCCCATCATTGAACGGTAGCTCGTGAGCCTGCTGCTTTCTTTGATTTCATCCTTCCTTCTTCTTAGGTGGATGTATCTTGTCCAGTAGGTTGGGGTCAAATGGGTGAGTTGAGTCGGGTTTGGGTGAGGTTGAAAATGGTCCGATTCACATTGACCAATTTAATCCGTTTTAACCCATTTTCATGCAATGTAAATTTAATGACTCATACCCAACCCGACCCATACCTAACCCATACCCGACCCGACTCAACCCATATTACCGACACATATTAATATTTAACTTAATTTAAGAAAATCTACTCATGCTCATTTAATCCACTTTAAACATTTCACATATAAATTACTTAAATAAAATTTTCACATCAAATTTATAAAGTAAAGTAAATTAAATAAATAAAAATTAGTAAATAAAATAAAAAAATATGAATACCTTTAAATTGAAATAGTTTTTGGAAAATAATTTTTAAAAAATCGGATTTTTAATTATTTAAAAAATTGATTTTTTATTATTATTTATTCTCTTTTCTTTTTCTTTGTCTTTTCTTTTTTTTTATCCTTTCTTTTCTCTTTTCTTTCTTCTTCCTTCTTCTTCCCCCTTTTCCTCGACTAGCGTTGCCTAACGACAACCGACCAAGACGCATGCTAACAAACCCGAACTCAAGGCTTGGCCGATCTAGTCGAGCTCGAGTTTGCCTAAATCTGGCGAGCCGCTAGCCCAAGCTCTATTGTGGCTGACGAACTCTAGGCTCACCTGCCCAAATCCGGGCGAGCCACAGCTTGCGGCTCGCCTACCCAAATCTAGGCCGAGCTCTGGCCGACGAGCGCAAAATCGGCGATGGTGACAATGGCATGATGGCGGGATTGGCAACGGAGGTCGGAAACATAGAGAGGAGGAGGGGGATGGAAGGAGAGAGAGGATGGGTCTACCTAATAACTCACTTTACCCCTATTTGACCCATATTAAGACTCATTTTTATGTTTGCTTTATTTTCTAATACTCATTTATGATTCATATTTAACTTTCACTTGACCCATATTTAACCCATTTAACTGAAAAATGAGTTATAATATAAATTTATGACCCATTTTGACATCTCTACGGGTAAACTATGCGTCACTTCACTCATTATTCACCACGTATCTACTTTTTGGTCTTCATCCTTCCCCCTTCCTATTCGTTTCATATGCAAAGCATTTAATGTATGAACTCCGACTAATGTGGCCAGCAAAATTGCAAGCGATCACAAAAGTCCAACTTGGACTTTATTTATCAAGGCAGGCTCACGTACTGTAATTTTAATATTTTCAATAGGCTCAAATTCAAAATATATTTTAACATAACTAATATTGACATGTTGTCAAAATATATAACTATATCCATACATATGATAAAATAACGAGCCGGGGACAAGATCGGAGTGCCAAAGTTCACTAAAAAGAATTTATTCATCTCGAGTGACTAGCAAATTAAACCCTACGGATATCATTTCAAACACATATTCAACTATCTCAATTAATGCCAAATTCATAATCTCGACCTCACGTGCAAGGTACGACTTCTCATTCATTGGAGAACACTTATCTCCAACTTTATGCCTTCTTGTATTATGACTGAATCGAGCTCATACTAATTCAATCAATTTTGTTTTTTCTCTTAATAACATTTCGATTTTATATATTGATTCCATAACATCTCTAAACTGAAATAAGTCCAATGTTGAACATTCTCAAATGAAATGGAAATGTGCCCGACAACATCTTCACAGGCTAATACTAACGAATTTGAATTATAAATTGACCCGACCATTTTGTCACAATCAAATGAGACGGCTTTCGAGATTACCTTCTCTCATGGGCATGTCTACTAGGGGTAAACATGGTTAGGTATCGCGAATGCCTGTTGCTTATTATTGCAAAAGAGTAAATAATCAATTAATAATAAAATAATTATAGCATTCACAGCCAGCTTAAAAATAATTTCTTACAAGCCCCTTGAGCAAGCCCAATACTTGGACAGACAATCGGTTACAAGATTTGCCCAAAGGGCGAACTGCCAAGTAGTGGGCATTTCACCCACCCCTTCTCACCCAAGACGTGGGAGGCTACTATATCTTCCCTACCTGACGGTAGCTAGAACCAAAGTCATTATATGGAATCTACCTTTTTCACTAAAAAGCTCCCTAATTCCTTGTCAATCTTTTCCTTCCTGACTAAGAGGGAATACGGGTGGTGACATCGTAGGGTCTTCCACCCCAAGATGGATTTCCTATTTATTTTTTCCCTTGATTCTTTTAAAAACCTACTCAAGTCCACATCCACCCTTAATTTGATGGTTTAGTGAGATAGTGGATGGTCAGAACCCTCATATCGATGGTGGGCAAGATCATCTGTGAAAAGTTTAAGCGACGCTTGTGATGTATATACATTGATTTCACTTAACAATCGAAAGATTTGAATTAATTTGAGCAGAACAATTTTTGTGACCAATTTATAATCTTCGCTGGGCGGCGAGGTCATCGTGGCCGACGCTGAAAATGCTGGTAACTCGACTCTTTCCCAAATTCTTGTACATCTCTCACTATTCTCGAGTCCTCTCATGGTGTAAGTCACCGGAAAAGACACTGATTGTTATCTCCTCAAATACAGTAGAAATTTTCCTAACATACATGAAGAACTCGATCGTTATTATGGGTCATGAACATTTTATTTTCGATGCTTATCAATCCCGACATCATATATCTGAACAAATTACATAATTAGTATAAGGAGTTTCACGAAATTTCACATGTATCACATTTGATAAATGTACTCAAAAAACCCGGATTACTAGGTTGTCCCAATTCTGCTAAAATTTGAATAAAGGAATATAATTCAGCCCCATCTTGGAAGGTAGTTCATGAGCTGCGATCCCATGACCAGTATACTCAAGTGCTCATACATGATTCTCTACTTCGCAAACGGGGTCGCAGTTTCACCCGACCAAGATTTCGTTGTGCTTTGCCAGACAACTATGTAAGAACACACAGGTATTATTAGACTAAATGATTCGTCAAGTCCTTCACGTCGGCACTCTATCTTAAAATGCTTCCCCGAAGATGTCAGAAGCGTTAAAACTATTACCGATGCTTCTAGATGAACGGAACGCGAAGTTCAACCTGTCAAATGGGTCGATAATTGCAGGCACATGTGCATTGTGCAGAAGATTTACCTAAGTGGAGAGAAGAAGGGAAAGGCAGACAAATTCATCTATCATCTACCCGACATTGCCGGATGAAATCCACTTCAACGGACAAGGCCACTACTGGATTGCTATAGCGGCGGTAAGTTCATAAGCATAGATATACAATTCTTTATTCACTATGATGCATCAGCAAATGAGATTCATACAGAGCGAGCGTCCATGATCCTACCACCTGCTGCTTTGGCAGGCGAAGACGGCGTACAAAGAGCTGGTGCTTTAATACCCTCCCATCCAAAATGTCATGGCAATGCTGGAGAAGTACTGGCAGCAACCCCCGACTCGATAAGAACAGGGAAGTATGCATGGTGGATCTGGAAGGAAATTGGATCGAACACTATTACGGTCCTTGACTATCCTTAACCAGCAGAGTGCAGAGAGGACCCTACTTGTATTGCAGCTCAGTTGTATATCCCTACATCGTCCGCCTAGACTAAAATCCGCACAGTGCACGAGCATCTGCATGAGGTAAAAGATTACATGGCGAAACTGCCAGGGAAAAAAGGATTAATTTCCTCTTGGTTCGATGAAAGCTGGCTGGTAAGCAAGACACCACACTCCCGTCTATGTATGCATGCAATGCATTCCAGAAGAGCAATTTGAGGTACCTATTCCTAGTTCCCATGAGGTGTAATCACCTTTCTCAGGGTCAAAATGACGTACAACACAAATTGGTTACCTCCAGCAACCTTTTGTGAACCATCAACTCTGAGAAACTTTGTCAATTGTGAGACACTGCATGATAATGATCACATAAATTGTGGGGATAAATTATGAAATGCTTGGTTCATGAGAGGCTGCCCATGGCCTTTGCTTTTTCCCTCAGAAGGGACTTTTGGATCTTTCCGGTCGAAGTTTTAGACAAATCCTCGAACACGACTGTCCGAGGAGACATGTAATGATGACGTACAAGGGCTCAATGCGAACTATTCCTCACTCATAAGTTTTACCTACCTTTTGACATGACTCTTATCTACTCAATTCAGCTAACACAAAGGGGACTTTAACAACTATTCGCAGCTACCAAGTCTTCAAACTTTGTAGCTCTGGGACCTTTGGTGAATATGTCCATAACTTGGTTATTTGTTTAGGCATACTCCATCTTTATCTTGCCCTGTAATACTTTTTCCTGTAGGAAATGATAGTGAACTTCTACATGCTTGATCCTCACATGGAAAACTGGATTCTCCACTGAGCTTATGGCTAATAAATTATCACAATATAACTGTGTCGAGTAGTCAATCTATTAATGAAGATCCTCCATTAATTGTACCAACCAAGCACTCTCTTGAGCTGCCATCATTGTTGCTCTATACTCGGCTTCCGTTTTAGACAACAACATAGTTCCCTTGCACCATGGCACTACTGTTGATTCGAGACTAAACACGTACCCAGTAGTTGATCGTCATGTGTCACAATCCCCAATAAGGTCAGCATCGCAATGACCTACAGCCTCACATGATGCTTCTTTCTTATACAGGAGCCCGAAATGAAATGTACCCTTCGAATAACTTAGTATACACTTAACTGCATCCAAGTGAGGCTTTCATGACTTCTCCATGAATCGGCTTGCTACTCCCACTACGAAGGCAATGTCAAGCCATGTTATGATTAGGTAAATAAGGCTACCCACCAATTGCCTATACATAGTTGAGTCTTCTAATTTTCGTCCTTCAATTGCACATAGCTTTACATTTCTATCCATTAAAGTAGATCCAGATTTGCATTCAAGCATCCCAAACTTTTCTAGGAGATCTCATGCATACTTCTTCTAACATAGGATTAGTCCTTCCTTAGTCTTCTCAACCTCAAGTCTCAGAAAATGTTTTAGTTCTCCAAGCTCTTTCATCTAAAGCCACACTGAGAGGTTGGCTTTGATTTGGCATATCTCCTCTTCATTATCTCCAGTGATAATTAGATCATCCACGTAAATTAATACTATTGCAAGCTTGCCATATTTTGCCTTCACAAACAAGCTCAAGTCCGTTTGGGCTATTGAGTGACCACTTTGCATCAAGAATTCAACAATCTTTCCATACCATGTTCTTAGGGCTTATTTTAAGCCATGGATAGCTTTCTTTAACTTACAGACAGAGTCTGGATAAGTCCTACTCTTGAAACCATCTGGTTGCTACATGTAGATATCTCAATCTAGTTCTCCATGTAAGAAGGCATTATTCACGTCTACTTGCCATAACTTCCATAACTTGCTTACTACAAATGCTAGTAAGACTCGAACGGTAGGTATAACGTCCTGAATTTTTGACCTCTTTTGGATTATATGAATAAATATTTTGTGAATGCATTGTTAATTAAGTCTCGCTCTGAACTAATCACTTATGAGACACTAACCGAAGGGGAAAGGCTACGAAGGAATTAAGTGCACGCACAACCAGAGAACTTGACTATGGGTGACAACTCGACCATAAGGATTGTTGAGAGTCAAGCAATCAGTCCCTCATAATTACATGATAACCGAGGTCATCCTCGAATCAAAGAGGCTCAAACGCAAATTAATATTATTTTAACTGCGGATCAAATTGGCGTGACTCCTACAAGCCACTCATTGGTCCGAGACATACTAAAGTTACAATTAATTGATTGGACCATGAATTTTAATCCAAATTCAGTTTTCGAATTTTCGGGAGGTCAGATAATTTTAGCCTTATTGATTTTCAAAATTTTCGATTTAAAAGGATCATTAGGCCAAAAATTTAAATTGAAACTTTATCGCTCTTCTTTCCCCTCCTTTTTCCCTCCCACATGCGCCACCCCCTCTCTTCCCTTTCTTCCCTTTCTTCCCTTTTCTTTTTTTCCTTCTTTTCCACGTGTCCATTCCCCTCCGCAACACCCAAAAAAATATTAGGTGCAGCTCATGTGTCAGCGTGGCAAACCAGAAGGGCCTTCAGAGCACGCCACGTGTCCCGCGGGGCCACATGTTATCAGCCCAGCCAGAACGCCTTTTTCTCTCTTCTCCCTCTGCACGCTCTCTCTTCTCTGCAAGCCTTCTCTCTCCTCTCTCCTCTCTCCCCTCTCCACGCTGTCCTCTCTCCTCTCCCCCCTCTACACAATGTCCTCTCTCCTCTCTCTTCCCCTACACACTCTCTCTCTCTCTCTCTGTAACCCGACTCTCTCCCTCTTTGCCATACCCTCGTCCAACCGACGAATCACCGGACCGACAAACTTCGCAACGGCAGAGTCGAAGTGGAGGTAGAGGCCGCACGGTGGTTCGTTGGACAAGCCACCGCGTCCTCGTCCGACTGACAAACCACTGCGCTTGACTGACGAGCGACGACGGGGGGAACCTTTCGAGGCCGAGGCCGAGGCCGTGCGGTGGTTCGTCGAATGAGCCACTATTCCCTCACCCAACCAACCTATCGCTGCTTCCTCTCGACTGTGCCCTCTCTCTACCTTTGAGTCACGACTGAGCCCTTGTCCAATGAGCCACCGCACAGCCTCTGCTTCCACCTCACAAGGTCGCCTCCAACCTGTGAAGTTCCTTGGTCGGATGAGGGGATGGCAAAGAAGGAGAGAGAGAGAGAGCACAGGGGAAGAAAGAGGAGAGAGGACTGCATGCAAAGGGGGGAGAGGGGAGAGAGGAGAGAGGAGAGAGAGCGTGCAGAGGGAGGAGAGAGAAAGGCGTTCTAGCTGGGCTGACAACAAGTGGGCCCGTGGGACACGTGGCACGCTCTGGAGGCCCTTCCAGTTTGCCACGCTGGCACATGAGCTGCACCTAATATTTTCTCGTAGTACCCATCTGCCTCATTCCATCTCTTCTTCTTTTTTTCTTTGACTTTTCTCTCTCCCCCCCCCCTCTCTCTCTCTCTCTCTCTCTCTCTCTCTCTCTCTCTCTCTCTCTCTCTCTCTCTCTCCCTTGCTACCGCATGCCCTCACCTTCTTCTTCTTCGGCCTACTATTGTTCGGTTTGGCTACTGTCTTCTACTCTACCGCTGCTTGGTCGACAGCCACCACCCGACCAGCAGCTGGCAGGCCGAGCACTAGACCACCGTGGGCCTCACCTTCCGCTCATCCGAGCCACCCCCGAGCTGCTACCACCCCTCCCTCCTTCCCTCTCTCAATTCTAGGTGGGGCCAGCTACTAGTCGCCACCTCACGCGTCCCTGTCACCGCTGATCACCCATCTAGAGCCGCTAGACCGCGTCTTAGCCGGCCCCAAGCCACCGGCCTCCTCTCCCTCTCATGGCCCTCCTTTAATCCGAACCACCTCGGCCAAGACCCGGTCCCATGTCGCCTTGCCTCGCCGCACCAGAGGCGTCCTTGTGTCTGCCTCACCGCCACCGTTGCTAAACGGTGGTTATTGTGCTAATCCCTTAATTAATGTGCTAATCTTGTTTAGGGTTAGATTAATTGGGATTAGGCGATTAGTTTATTTTAACAACAATTAATTTCGTTAATCCCGCTAAGCTTTAATTAATAATAATTTAACTATAAATTATGTTAATATATGGTTAGGTTTAAATTTAGAATAATTAATTTGGAATTAATTAATCATTTTTTGTGTTAATAAATTATGATTGGCAATAATTAATGGAGGTTAATTATTTGACAATAATTAATTATTCGGATAATAATTCATTGTTATAAATTATTCGTGGTAGTGGATTATTTCAATAATTAGTTATTTGGTGGTAATCAGAGTCAGAAGAAACTTCAAAGGGTTGGGTCTTTGAGGACTTTGTGAAATATGATGCACATAAATAATTTGTTGTTGAATTATTGCAATGTGACATAATATGAATATTATGTGGGACATTGGTTGTATTGCATGTGAATTTTATGCATGTCCCGTGTGGATTGTGGTGCGAGTGCCTTGAAAATGAAATTGATTAAATAGTATGAAATGCTTGCGTAGACATATTAATTGAACCCATCACCCAACGGGAGTTTGAGCAGACGATGCATGTATTATCAGACACCGGGGGGAGTCCGAATGCCATGTTGCGGTCAATGCCAGACCAATACTCTGTTAAGAAATGTCATCTGTGGTGGGAAATCCAGATGGAGCCATGCCTAACAAGGTGGAACGGTGCCCTATTAAACCAGAAGATTGCCCGAGAGGTCGTAATAATAGGAACACGCCTGATTTCTGTGTGTATGGAATGACATATGTTGTGTTCTAATTATTTGTTTACATATTATTTTTGATATCGTATAGGGTATGTGCAACCAAGAGGTAAGGTTGCCTACGGATCGACCTTAATGTTGATTGCTACGATAATTTCCCCGAGGTGAATTAGTATCCTAGTCAAGACTTAGTATTTTAACCCACTGATATTTTATCTCACTAGTGTTGATTCAACTATTTCAAGTTCTTGATAGGCAGGCCTGATTGTGAACTTTCTAGACTGACCAGACCTCGACCCCAAGGGATGAAGTAGATTGACCCATTTTCCCTTATATCTTTTGATTGGCTGCTGGAACAGCGCCCCATGATAGGGTTGTACATGTACTTTTTCCCATGGTTAATTTAATAAATAAATAAAATGACGAGGTCACTTTTGTTGGTGTGTGTTTTTCTAACTATCCCTCCTGTTATTGTTGACTGGGGTTTAATATTCGTTTCCACATGCGCTTAATTATAAGATAAAAAGAATAGTTGACGACACGTCATGAGACGTCACATTCATTTGACCACAAGTGAAAAAGTGTTGTCGCGTGCCCGAAGATCGGGGCGTGACAGTAGTAATCTTTGCTACTAAGCCAAAGGTCTCATCATAATTTAGGCGATACTTTTGAGAAAATCGTCAAGTAACCAATTATGCCTTATATCTTTCTATCGACCCGTCTGGTCAAGTTTTAAGTTTATAAACCCATTTACAAGATAGAGGGCATACCTCTTTAGGCCTTGGCACCAAAGTCCATGTCTCTTTCTTCCTTAGTTCTTGGATCTCTTCTTCCCTTGCCTTCCTCTATTCCATGTCTTGCAAGGCTTTCTCGTATGTAGAAGACTCGATTACTCTAGCATCTTCGGTCAACGCCACATTTGCATATCTAGGATTTGATCTTCTCTACATTGTTGATCTCCTAAGCTAAGGCTCATGCTCTTCAAATTCTTCCATCCGAAACTCTTCTATCATTTCCAGATGTACACCAATTCACCATGGACTCTTTGATTTTTTTTTATGACTGTGCTCTGACTTCTTCTCTTTCATTAACAAGATCATTTCCTTCCTTAATCGGTTGGTCCTTTTCAAGTTCATTATTTTCTCCCACTCTTTCGTGATCCTCTTCTTCAATTTGTTTTGAATTAGCTTGTGATGACCACCAAGATGTTAGTTCATCAAACACCACATTTCTGGAAATGTAACACCTCCCTGTTATAAAATCACGACATTTCCACCCTTTCCTTTGACCATTGTAGCCAATGAATATGTAGCAAATTGCCTTCTTATCGAACTTATAGTGTCGATGGTCCGATATGAATGCATAGCTTAAGCATTTAAATACTCTAAAGTGACTTACTATGGGCTTGCGATTCCACAACTTCTCATATGGTAACATAAAGCCAAGCCTTGCTCAAGGTAGCTTGCTGATCATGTACACTATTGTCTTCATATATTCGGCCCAAAACTGGATGGAACATTTTTTGCATGCAACATGCTCCAACAGGTCTCCACCAAATGGCGATTCTTTCTTTCGGCAACTCCATTTTGTTGTGGTGTATTTAAGCAACTTCCATTCTTGAAGATACTTTGTAAAGTCATCTGAAATATAGTTTCCCCCACTTGTAAGTCCAAGAAGACGTAGTCTATATGAGAAGGCACATCAACTCCCATAGGAGGAGTCAACATTTAGAGCTAAGATGCCTCTCAAGCTCATCCATTTAGATGTATTTGGCCAATGAAGCAACCGTCATTTAGTCAAAAGATCAAAGTACACGAGGAGGAGTGTTAAAGAACACATGGATAGTTGAGAATTGTAGTGAAGTGCCCTTTGTATTAGGTGAGATGAATAGTTAAAAATCATTTGAAAAAATAGGTAAAACTTGTAATTGAGGAATTGTCCATGTTGAGCCCTTGTATATCACTCCCTTTGTGCTTTGTCGATGGAAGTTTCCCAATAATTAGGGATGCTCTCCTTGCCAACTACAGCAAAGAACAAAAGAAAGAATGTGGCATGTAAAGTGTATGCCATGTGTGTGCGTGCTGTTTAGGTCTTCATAAGAGTGTTCTAGTGTGAGAAGCGTCGGTTAGTAGGCGTGAATTGTAGTAGTGTGGAAAGTTTGTAATAGTACTTATAAAGGAGTGTTTATTTTACTCACATAACCACTTGCTTCTCAATAGAAATCGCCACCATCCCCATCGCCCCAGTGAGTGAAAGTAGGGGTGAAGGGTGGTCAGGTTTTTTTATGGGTTCCACCTAAATCCCGAAACCTACCATCGGATATAAGTTCCTCAATTTTTAGAATTTAGAACCTATCCATTGGAACCTATAACCTACTGTGTTATAGGTTCCAAGGTCAATTCTAGGTTATAACAGGTTCTCTTTCTTAAGTAAAACGAATATAAATGCAACAATAAAAATGAACAAGAATTTTATTATTGATTGCATAAAAACAAATGTCCATATGCACCTATCGAATAATATTAAGGAAATTTTATTATTTTTAATGCACTAATTGTTCTTATATTATATATAATTATTATTTTGAAAAAAGCAATTATCCAAACATAACTACATCAAATAAACAATTGGAGCATCCATTAGTCTCATGATCTATGAAAATAGAATTCACAGTCATAAAATAGAACTTCAGACATATTATATACTCGTCATTAAATGCCATGGAATATCTCAGGATTGTATGAAGACATAGATTAAGAAAAACGTGTTCTAGGTTTTACGTTACAAGTATCAGGTTTTATATTCCAAGTTTCATCAACCTAAAACCTAGAACCTACACATCAAAACAGGTTCCCCACATTTTGGAACCTAAAATTTACCCTGCATACCTTGAAACTTGAAACCTACAAGTTCCTACCAGTAAAGTTTTTAAGTTCCAAGTTCTATCCCGAAACTATGCTTGCCCCTAAGTGAAACCATGAAGGCCATTCTTGAATTCGATGCCGAGCTGCTTGAGCTTGGGAGAGAGATGGTGAAAACTAGTTCATGTTGACTGAGAAAGTGAGAAGACTAGTTGAGCTCAATGAGAGTTCAAAAAAGCTGAGACAATCAAGAAAATTGGAGGACCTATCTTGAGTTTGTCCTTGTGCAGAGAACAAGAAAAAAATGAGAGAGGTTGAAAGTAAACAAATGGAAAAATCAATGTCTGATGTGATTGAAAATATGATTGAATAAACTGATGCTCGTAAGAGAATCTAAGAGTGATCGAGCCTAGGTGGGTGGGGTCTAATCCTGGACCCTGTACCCAACCCTATTACAACCGATTTTTCTTTTTTGGACTTTGTACCCTACCATTTTTACACTAGACCCTGTTTTGAATCCGATCATATTTTTCCGATCCGAAAACAGAGGCTACCCTGTTTCCATTGGAACCTATTTTGGAACCGCTAGATATCTTATACGGCTTCAAATTTTACATTTATTCACGAGAAAATAATAACGTAATCCACCTAATTTGTATTGAAACATAAAGCACATGTAATCAATAAGTACATTAAGTTCTTGACTAAACGAAAAACTAAAGATCCACAAGACTAATTATCATAAACAAACATCATAAAACAAAGCAAAAATCCTAACATTGCATAAACATAAGTAACAAATCGGTTTTTTTAACAAGGTAAAAATCAATTCCAAAATCCATTTGGTTCCAAGTGGGTCTTCGCTTGGAGCTAGTTCCTAGACCAGTTCCAACCGATTCCCAAAAACTAGAATAGGTTCTCATACCAGTTCAATCAGGAACCGGTTCACCGGGAGCCTGTTCCCGAACCTATTTTTCTGGTGGTCCATCTGGTTCCCAAGTAAGCCCAGTCCGATTGCACACCCCTAAGAGAATCAACCAAATGCAATCTAAACAAGCAATATAATCTAAAACAGACAATGGTTCTAGCAAAAATCAAATCAAATCCTATCTATTTTTTGGGATTTCCTTTTTATGGAGACAATCAAACAATGGATAAATATTCTATTAAGATAATGCAATACACAAACTTATATTATCTATCTTTGGAAACGGAATAAACTGATGATCATATCCAAGTAGTTATGGATATTGATAGAAGGTTATCCATTAAATCTGGAAATGGATAAATTAATGATCGTATCCAAACGATTATAGATAGAATGGAAGATTTTTCACGCTACTAAGCATCGTATCTCATAGTTAGAAATTGGACGATCGTCCAAGCGTGTTGTTAAGTTCGGAAAATTTCCTAACTTGAGATGATTTATTAGGATTTTGTGGATATACTTTATCTAACGAAATATATCAAGCAATTAAAGTAGGAAAGTAAATATTTCAATTCATATAAAGATAGGATCTTACCTAATTTGAAAATTCACTTTCCCAATTCGAACCAAACTCAATCGGACCAGGATCACAACCGGCTTCATGACGAGGAGCGGTGGCAAGGGCTGCGGTGACAGGCACTAAGGTATGATGGTGGAGACTCAAGGACCATCAAGAATTATCGAGGTGCAGTAATATTGATCGAAACTCTATGCACTCAGTAGAGAAAGTCGGGTCAACACGCGCTAATCATGAACACACCGATTTACAAAAAGTGGATCCAAGATCAAACACTGACCGTTTAACTCTAAATTGACTCCCTATTTAGCTGAGAACGTTCTCGGACAAAATATCTTTCGCCAAAAAGATTAGCTCTTCAACTTTTTTGCGTATCAAGTCATCGTTTCGAAAAGGAAGCTACAGATTCTACTCTAATTGCGATAAATAAAAGATAAATCTAACACAATTGAAAGAGATAAAAATGACTAGAGAATGATAACCAAATATTAAGTGCATTAGTTTTTTTTTTTTTTGTCAAATTGTTCCCAGTACTTTCAATGACTTCTCTTTGGCTATTTATAGCCAACCGCTCTAGCAGTTATTGTTTTAATTTCAAATCACCCGGAATACTCGATGCTTCCTTTAGCAAGTGGCCTCCTTACCTTCTTACTCTCAAATGGTAGTCGGTACCAAGCCATCGATAACTATGATAGCGACTCTATCCAGGCTTCCACAGGGCCATCCGTCTGTCTTGGGCTTGGTGAGCTTTATTGGTTATCCATGGCCAACTAGCCATTTTTGGTGTCAACATCCCCATTATCCCAATTCTATCTACATGAACAAATTCTGATATTAAACTTTTCAAGCTCATATGCCAAGTTCAAGACTCTCTTTTTCGGCTCCAATTGGACTCAGTAAATCAATGATGGGTTAGATCAACTTCAACATGTAAACACGTCAAAACCAATCTCAAACTTACCAGTTGAAAAGATCACACAATCTAATTGAGATCAACGATGGTTCATAGATAGCACCAATTCAGCGACGAGTTAGATTGGGGTCAACGATGGGCTATCGCGGAAGAGTTTCAGAACAGCGAGGTGGCACTTGGTGTGGTTCCGAGGCTATGGACGACAGGCAAGAGAAGATCATGGAGGGACTGTTTTGGCCTTGGGGAACCTGCAAAGGAAGAAAAACTCTCTGCACCTCGTTAGGCGGCGAAGCCGATGAGGGGATGCTGTGTTGTCGGGCTGTAGCAACAAGGCAAGACGCGACGGCCTAGACTAGGTAAGTGTAAGGATCCAGGACTATCAATGTGTAATGTTGGCTGTGTAATATTGGGCAAGTATAAGGACTCCCTCACTTGGCGACTTGGAATAGAAGACATTCACTCAGTCTCGCCCACTTTTGGGTCACAGTCGCTCACTACTGATGTAGTCTCCCCTGCCATTCCGATCACGCTGCCCACTGTCGGGGTTTAGTTTAGGTCGTCACAGCAAGAGTCTCTGGCAGCATCGACCGCGGAAGGAGCCTCGTCGCTCTGTGTGATATCTCCGAGCGAGTCCTTTTTGTGAGCCTTTTTACTGCATGCTTCCTTCTCTTCCGTACCTCCTCCTGGACGTGTTGCAGTAATGGAGGCGTCCGTCCCTTTAAAATGCAGGAAAAGATTAAAACTATTCTCTCTCTTTTTTCTCGTGTATCTCAGAACTGTGGCCCTCTATGCTCTCACTCACGACCTTTCTATATTGTGGCAACCACTATAGAATTTTTCCTCTCGTCCGAACCCGTAGGAAGAGCAGAAAAATTTTCTCTCTCTTTGAGCTTGTATTTTGGCTGCGCATTCTCGAATTGTGAAGCCATCTCGTACTCTGAAATTATGATTTGCCGACCTCTAAATGTGAGGCATAAGGCTCTATTAATAATGCAAATCTAGGTTTAGTCTTGATTCCATGGACCTACTGTAGGCCTTATAAAAGTGATGGGCTATGTTAACACCTTTTATTAATAAAATCATCCGGGCTGAATTAGATAAAATTAAGCTCAGCTTAGCCCGTCTTCCATGTGAATTTCGGCCACTTTACTCCTCTAGTGCCGGCTGAATTTTCCCTCTTTTCGCAGGCTCGATTAGCTCAATTTTAAGCTTAAGATCATCTATAGTGGATTCAATGCTAATGCAGTTAATGAAAACAATGTAGTATATAATAAATGCACCTAAAATTATATACTATACAATTTAATTCTAATATTCATGTAATAAATAAACGATCGAATTGTCAAAATTTGGACCGATAGTATGCTTGATTGCTTGTGGGGATGTAGACAGAAATTCCATGATTGTTTTATGAGGGCTTTGCAAGAGAAACGTGTGTCAGAGAGGACATCTGTGCCCACTTTGAGGGTTTGCGTGATGTTCCTATGCCTAATCCGGATGACCCACTCAACCCTCCCTTGCGCCACTGCCGAGTGAAAATAATAATGAATAAATTTCGTCCGTGAATCAAAACTATCTTAAAATTGTGTATTATGACATATTGTATATGAATTACTAATGAGTCATAATCCGTCGCAGTACAATGATCCATCTCTAAGCGGATCGTGGCATCTTCACGTTTGCGCCGTGAACTTAAATCCCGATCCCAATTCACTTCACAGCTAGATAGAAATTAGTCCTAGATTTAAGATCTCTTATATCTTGACAAAGAGACCATCATCAGATGGATATTTAATCCCCTACTTCGAGCTCGCGGCCAGTGGAAAGACTTCTTGTAAGCAGCGATTCATGATGAGGGTGTGCTTGTAGATGGCAAAAGCAAGCGGTATCGATCGAAATACTATGTTCCTGTTTCTCATGTTTCGTTCTGAATCAAAATCAGAATTTGAAAACCTACCAAGGTTGCCTCCATTAGAAGCACTTGAAAAAAGGATTAAGGGCAATGTTGCCTCCATCGTGTCGGCTAAGAGACGTCATTCTCCCGAAGTCGACTTCCCAGAGACATGCTCAAGAGTGTTCATGGGCGATTCTCTACCTCACAAATGGGATCGCAGTTTCACCCGATCAAGATCTCGTCATGTTCCGCGAGACAACCATATAAGTACACCATGGTACCACTAGATTAAATGATTCATCGAGTCCTTCACATTGGCAACTTCATCTTAAAATGCTTGTCCGAAGAAATTGGAAGCATTGGAACTATTGTCGACGCATCTAGATGAATAGAACGTGAAGTTCAACCTGTCAAACGGGTTGATAATTGCAGGCACATGTGCAGAAGATATTACCTAAGCAGCGAGAAGAAGGGAAAGGCAGACAAATTCATCCATCGTCTACCCGGCCTGCCAGAGAATCCACGACAACGGACAAGGCCACCACTGGATCGCTATAGCAGCAATAAGTTCATAAGCATAGATGTACGATTCTTTGTTCAATATGATGCACCAGCGAATGGAATTCACACTGAAAGAGCATTCATAATCTTACCACCAGACAGCGTACGCGGGGCTGGCACTTTAATGCCCCCATCCGAACGATCATGGTGATGCTGGAGAAGTACCGGCGGCAACCCCGCCTCGAGAAGAACGGGGTAGTATTCATGGTGGATCTGGAAGGAGATCCGGTCGCGCACTTTTATGGTCCTCAACTGTCATTAACCAGCAGAGCGTAGGAGAGAGGACCCTACTTGTATTGCAGCTCTACTGTATATAAATGTAACAGAGATGAAAGATGGCTGGTAAGCAAGACGCCACTCTCCTGTCATTGTATACATGTAGATAAGCATAGTTCTAGGATAGAACCTGAAACTTGATAACTAGATCAGTGGAAGCCTATCAGTTCTAAGTTCCCAAGTATAAAAGGTATGCTCTAAGTTCCAATAATTGGAGAACTTATTCCAATGGGTAAGTTCTAACTTCTAGATTGGTGTAACTTAGAACCTAGAACTTGGAACTTAAAACCTATTCCAATAAATAGGTTCCAGCTTCGTGCGATCCTGCAATATTCCATGACATTCAATAATGAATATATAATCTAAAACTACTATTATGAACTTTTATTCTATGAATGGGACTTTTACTTTATTAATAGTTTATATTTTTCGCATGTTAAAATATAAGTTATGGTCATTGAATTATAGCAACAAATAACGATTTAAAAGTAATAATTCACTACAATCATTCAATTAATAATACAGGTGGAACCTAGATAAACCCTAGAACTTGTGACAAGGTAGGTTCCAAGTTCTAAAGAATAAGGAACATGTTCCAATGGGTAAGTTCCGGGTCCCACGTGAAATCTGTACATAACCTAGAACCACTCACTTTTATAATGCATCTAGTTCCCATGAACTCTCTGCAGCTTTCAAGAGAATTACCAAAAAAAATCATAAACCTATTGCAAGTGTGTCAATTTAATTCAAAACTTTTTTTGATCAATTCAGTCTTAAATCTTTTGTATTTATGCTAATCCAATCCATCTAAGTAATTTTGGCCAGTCGACACTAACATGAACGCCAATTATTGATCAACAATGACGTGAATAATTTTTTAATAATATTTTATTTTATTCAAATATTTTATCATTTTTATTTCTTATATCTTTTCCTTTTGATTTCTCTCTATTTTTTCCTCCTTCCTTTGGCCGGCAACAACCAACTCATGGAAGGAGGAAAAAAGTTAGAGAAAGAAAATTTAATATATTATTAATAAATTGTCTCCATCAATGTCATCAATTGATGTTCATATCAATGCCAATCGGCCAAAATTGGCCCTATAAACCGAATTAACACAAATATTAAAAAAATTATGATTGAATTGACAGTTTTTGTAATAAATCAAGACTTTTTTTTAAAATTTTCCTTCTCGCCTTTTCAGGGTCAAAATGATAAATAATACAAATTAGTCACCTTCAACTATCTTTTGTGAACCATCAAACCGAAAAACTTTGTCAATTGTGAGACACTACGTGAGGATGATCACATAAATTGTTGATAGAATATGAAAATGCTGGGTTCATGAGAGGCTGCCCATAGCCTTTGCTTTTTCCCTAAGAATGAACTTTTGGATCTTTCCGGTCGATGTTTTAGGCAAATCCTCGAACACGACCGTACGAGGAGACATGTAATGAGGCAAACGATCTCGACAAAATTTTATGATCTCCTGAGCATCGACGTGACATCCCTCCTTTAACTTCACGAATGCGCAAGGCGTTTGGCCCCAATGATCGTCGGGACGCGCCACCACCACAGCCTCCAGAACCGCCGGATGGCTGTACAGAACCGTCTCGACCTCCACGGTGCTTATGTTTTCTCCTCCCGAAATTACAACGTCTTTCAATCGATCTTTTACTTCGATGTAGCCATCGGGATGCTTCACGGCGAGGTCTCCACTGTGAAACCATCCGCCCTCGAACGCCTTGTCCGTCGCTTCCCGATCCTTGTAGTATCCGCTCATGACGGTGTTTCCTCTGAACAGGATCTCTCCTGGAGATTTACCATCGCTAGGAACGCTCTCCATTGTGACAGGATCTCTAACGTCGACTTCCTCGAGGCAGAGATGTTGCACCCCCTGTCGAGCTTTGATGCTCGATCTTTGGTCGGAGGGCAGAGTCCCCCACTCTGGCTTCCACGCGCAGAACGTCCCCGGACCGTAAGTTTCTGTCAAGCCATACAAGTGGGACACGCTGAAACCGAGCTCTTCCATCTTGGATATGATTTGTGGAGGCGGCGGGGAGCCGCCCGTCATGACTTCCACCTTGCGAGGAAGAGGCCGTCGATCGTCCACTGCCGAGTTAACAATCATATTCAAGACAGTCGGCGCTGCTCCCAGGTGAGTCACGTTATGCATAGCAATACTATCAAAAATTCCCTTCGGAGAGACTTTCCGGAGGCACACGTTGGTGCCGCCTTGTGCCGCTACTCCCCAAGTCAAGCACCATCCGTTGCAATGAAACATAGGCACTGTCCACAGGTAGACCGGCATCGAGCCCATCCCGTGAAGAAGAAATGTCGCGATCGAATTTAGATACGCACCTCTGTGGCTATAGACAACTCCTTTGGGCTGCGATGTCGTCCCGGAAGTATAGTTTATGCTGATGGGATCCCATTCGCTGCGCGGTCGCTGCACCTCGAATTCGCCAGACCCCGAGGCCACGAGCCCTTCATACTCGCGAATGCCTGAAGGATGCAGAGGAACAGATCCATCCGATTCAGAAATAAGGATTAGAACCGGCGGTTCTGTTTCCGTCTGGCTGAACAGATCAATTGCACGGCGAGCAACTTCGAGTAGCTGATAGTCCACGAAAATGACCTTGGCTCTCGAGTGTTTCAGAAGCGTCGACACCATGGACGGGTCGTGCCGGGCGTTGAGCTTGCAGAGGATCGCTCCGGCCATGGGGACCGCGAAGTGCAGCTCGTACGCCGCAGGGATGTTGGGAGCCAGGGTGGCTACCTGATCAGAGACAAAACACCCAAAGCTCAATCCTCTCTCATCTGTTATTCAAATCACTGCCAGGAACTAACAAATAAGACACCTCCAGTCATAATTATCCAAACCCTTTTGAAGGAGAAAGGTGTTAATTTGAGACTTTCTCACAAATCAAACCAGAATGGATCAAAAATTGTGCCCAGATGAAGAAACCGATACAGCAGACACCAGAATGGGTGTACCGGTGAACTCAATATGAAGTATTTGCCGTAACGAATCCACAACTATTCGCGTTTCAAACGA
This sequence comes from Corymbia calophylla, assembly GCA_014182845.1. Taxonomy (NCBI): domain Eukaryota; kingdom Viridiplantae; phylum Streptophyta; class Magnoliopsida; order Myrtales; family Myrtaceae; genus Corymbia; species Corymbia calophylla. The sequence continues at coordinate 20,722,724 of CM024701.1, read as the reverse complement.
CCCAAATTTGCCTGAGGATACAGACCATGACAGGGTACTGGAACTCAAAAAAGCCAACTCGGGCTACGACTCACCACATCGCCCCTGGAAATCCCCAGCCGGGACAGAGCAGAGGCCACTCTCCGGCACCGCTCGTGAGTCTCGCTCCAAGCGTACTTCACGTCGCCGTAAACCACCGAGGTCGCGTCTCTGTAGACCTTGGCCGCCCGCTCCAAGAAGCTGATGGGAGTGAGAGGGACGTGGTTGGCCGAGCAACGGACGAGGCCCTCCACGGACCTCCACGACCCCGGCTCGGAATCGCCGCCGTCCCCGCCGCCGCCCCAGTGAGCGAAACCGCGAGGGCGGTTCCTGAACTCGGTGCCGACCCCCTTGAGCCCGAGAGAGAGACGGTGGGTCAGTGAGTGCTTGAAGAACCGATTCATCTTGACGGAGAAAGCGAGAAAAGACTCTGCTTGAGCTCAATGCCCTGTTCAAGAAAAGCTGAGAAAATCAAGAAAACTGGAGGGCCTATCCTATCCTGAGCTCTTGTCCCGGTGCAAAGAACAAGACAAAAACCGAGAGAGGCCAAGAGGAAACAAGACGGAAAAATCAAATCGTGATGTGATGGATAACACGTATGAATGAAGCGATCCTCGAATGGGGATCATCCGAGTGCAGCCCGTGCGTGGAACAGGTCAAAGTTCTGTTTTTTCTCTCGTTTTTCGCAATTTTTCAAAGGTTTCAATCTTTCTCCCGCGGGCAAATGCCTCGAATTTGAGAAATGAACAAGGGTGGAAGTGCTGCCTCGCTTGCCGGGATGTAGTCAGAAATTCTAGCATTATATTTACGGCGGCTTTCGCCAAAGAAGCATGTGCGCCATAGTGGATATCCGTGTCCACTTTGCTGGTTTGCGTGATGTTCCTTCCTGATCCCGATCCGGATGATCTTCTCGATTATCTCTTGCACCAATGAATAAATATTTTAAAATTTTGTATGTATATTAATTGTTAGTAAGATATGATCTGTTGCAAAATAACAATTCATCTAGGGATTGTGTCATGTTTATGTTGAGTAATGAACTCAAATTTCAGTTCGTACATTTATTTCACGATAAAATAGAAATTAACTCTAAATTTAAGAAGATCTCCTAAATCTTGACAAGGTAAGCCATCATCAAATAGATCTTTAATCCCCCACATCGAGCTCACAGTCAATTCAAAGGCTCCTTGTGTGCAGCAATTTACGATATATGGGAGTGTGCTTGTAGGTAGCAAAAGTGAGCAATATCAATCAAGATACTATGTTCCGGTATTTCATGTTCCATTTTGAATCGAAATTAGAAATTAAATTGCCTATTGAGATTTTGCCTCCATCAGCAGCACTTGATGAGAGGATTAATGGCAATTTTGCCGCCATTGTGTCGGTTGAGAGATGTCATACTCCCAAGGTCAATTTCCCAGAGACGTGCTCGAGAGGGTTTGAGTCTCGTGTACAAGAGAAGCAAAGTCATATATGGGATTATTAAATATTTTTAAAGATTTTCAAATGAAACGGATCTTCAATCTTTTCTTAAATTATGGATTTTCAAAAATTATCAAAGATCTTTTTTCAAAAATTCCAAATCATATTTTCGGTTACATCAAACATATGATGGAATATTTTAACAATCCAGAGATACATGAAAGATTTCATATCCCCATTATGCTATTCTATCCCAATCTGAATTCGGATTATCAAAATGGAGAGGCTTCCTTACTTGTTAGGATGTAAATGAAAACTCTGATTATTTTATGTGGGCTTTGCGGGCTTTGCCCATAAAACATGTGTGCCAGAGTGGACGTTCGTGCCCACTTTGATGGTTTGCACGATATTTCTTTACCCTATCCAAATGATTCATACACTTATCCCATACACCAACCTCAAATAAAATTTATAATGAATAAATTTCATCAGTCAATTGTAAGTATTTCAAAATTTTATATAAAGTTATAATTCGAGGATCCATCTCTCGATGGATGGTGTCATGTTGATCTTTGAGCAGGGAACTCATATCTCAATTGCCATTTGCACTTCGCAACCAAATAGAAATTAGTGGATCCGACTTAATCTTGGGCCTAAGTTAGTGATCTAAAGCCACCTCTCGACAGCACACAATACTCCTCAAAGTCCAAAACAACTCATAGAACTCATCCCTATTTCATACATCCATCTAAAGTTACGAGTTTTAGAAAACAAGATCTCATAATTTCTTGACAAGGTGGACAATCATCAAATGGATCTTTAATCCCCCACTTCAAGCTCACGGCTAGTAGAAAGGCTTCTTGTAAGCGGCAATTCATGATGTATTGGAGTGTGCTGGTAGGTAGCAAGAGCGAGCGATATCAATTGAGATACTATGTTCCTGTTTCTCAAGCTCCGCTCTGAATCAAAATCAGAAATTGAAAACCTATTGGGTTTTGCCTCCATCAGCAGCACTTGAAAAGATGATTAAGGGCAATGTTGACTCTGGGAATTCAGTATGCAACTAACAAAACACATCAGAAATCGGTAGAGGATATCGTGCTAGGTGGAGGGAAATTGAGATATAAGCATAAAATGCATTCGACAAATTAAGACACAGCATGAAACTTCGAATTTTCCCTGTCTAACTTGAATTCTCAAGTTTACATCGAGGATTCACGAGTTATTGGTAAAAAAGGAGCGACATTCTCAGATAACGTACACCCAAATTCGGTTAGAAAAACTGTGCCGTCTCATCTTACCAAGACTTGCTGTTGTTTTCATGTTTAACTGAGATTATTCATAAAACAAATAGAATTTTTAGGACTGTGAAGTCCTAAACAATAATGTGGAAAGAAGATTTTATCAAGAATGTGGGCAATATAGATTTCCATGCTGGGTCAACAAATTTCTCCAGAAGTTTTGAGGATGAAAATATCCTGTAGATTAGTCCAAAGCTTGTATGACTGCTTTAGTGATCTCTTGTGTAGTGCTGTCTCCACCTAGATCTTTCGTCCGGTACTTTCCCTCCGATATTACTCTCTTCACAGCAGTTTCTAGCCGATCAGCGAATGATGGAAATTGGAGATGCCTCAGCATCATGGCAGATGATAGAAGCAGGGCTACGGATTTGCCCTCTTTTGTTCGACTAGCTTTTCATGACCCACATTACCTGCTGAAGCGCCTTGCTCAAAAATGGCATGATCAGCCCCCACATTACCTACATAAAATTATATATTCTGTTTAGAACTTCATTTTTTAGATGGCAAGAGCCAGGCACTTCTTGTCTGTTCCAAAGAACTAGGGCACAAGTTAAATAGCAAATGATGTTACTTTATGAACAGAGGCCAGAAAGTTCTATTTAGAGTCCCACACAAATTATTCTCCCTCTCTCTAATAGCTCCAAGTCACATCCTATTTCCTACAATTCATAAATATGAATCCTCACGAGAATCGATTTTCAGTCATGTTGAATGAAACATATGAAGAATACTATAATGTGATGGAACATTAAGGTATACCTCCTGGCATGACTCCAGTTCCACCAGCTATGCCAGCTGCTGTATTTGCAACCAGATTCCCGTAAAGATTGGGGGTCACCTGCAAATTACAAACCACACTTCAGTGGAGCTCATTGTTTTAAGAAGATGACCAGTAAAGTCAAGAATAAGTGACTGAATAATTATTGTAAAAGTTCCAACAGTAAAAGTTTCCTCTTCATTCAGGCATCATAACCATTCCCATTACAAAACTATGAAACCTCGATAATAGAATATACAAGTTTTTATTATAGTTGTCCTAGAGGACTTTCTATAACCAAGATGAAGCATCATTGCTGCATATGCTTCCAGTCATAGCCAATTAGGATGCGTTTAGTAACCATTTCGCTCAGAAATGATTTTTTTTTGTTTTCTGCTACCTGGACAACTTTTTGAGCATTTGAAAGTCTTTAGTAACTATCAAAAGTTTCTTTTCCCGGAATAAAAATGCATTTGGTAGAACCTTTAAAATTTCTAACCCAAATCATTTTCTTTTAATTTTTTAATGATTTTATTAAATTTTTCTCTTTTTTTTCTTTTCTTCTTGCCGTTTCTGTTTTTTCCTTTTTATCTCCCCTTCCTTTAGTCGCCGACCATGACCGGCGATCGGCCATACGAGGGACAGCGACCTTGCCGGAGTGTCACCAGCACCCGGCGACCGGCGACCAGCTAAAAGGGAAAGAGAGAAAAAAATTGGGCTTGATTCTGGAATTGTTCCCAGGAACAAAGAAGTGACTTTTTTTTTACTTATTGATTCTGTTCCAAATCTATTCCCAGGAACAAAAAAGTTACCAAATGGATTTTTGTTCTCTTTTTGTTCCGAGAACAAAAGAATATAATCAGGCACTGTTTGGCACATTGCCAAACAGGCCCTTAGTAATCCTGACATTTGTTGCTTATATCAATGGCCAAGTGAACTTGCCCTAGTCATATGTCATGTCCTCCATAAGAACTTGCCCTCAAACTGTCAGAAGAAATGTGTTTAATTGACCTTTCCTCCCATTCTACGTGATTATTATTGGAGAAAATTCTTTCCTTCTTATATAGTCCCAGCAACCTCAGACCTAGAGAAGTCTGATAAACTTCATTCTTAACCATGGATGGCAAAATAACAGAAAAGATAGCATCTACAACGACACACAACTGATATTTCTTCCATTGCAGCACTCTAGAAATCACATAGAACGCACAGGAAGAAGCAAAACTACCATTAAAAGGGAATTGTGTATAAATTTCTTCCCCACACAATGTAAACTTAAGTCTGTTTACTTTCTTTTACTTTCTTCCCTTCAAACCACAGAAATGAACAATAAAAAGGAAACTTCATCAAAGATAACTTTTCCAGACATCTATTCAGTTAATTCTCAAGTTTATATCGAGAGTGAAGAAGTGCTAAATCAATGCTTTCATTATAATTAGCCTCTACTCCAAAACTAATATACTGCAATATCCTCCAAGAACATGCTCTCTGCTTTCTAAACAGGTAGTTTGCCCAGTTAAAGACACACTATTCACGAAATCTTTGTTAATATCACTGAAATCAATCCTCCCAGCCCTTCTCAGACAGCATAGTGTCTATGCATGGATACGCGTATACATAAAATAGCAAGAAAGAAACTCCAAAAATTCATAAAGGAATATTTTTTTCTCATCATTATGCCCCAACTTTTCCTTCCAATCAGTACTCTATAACCTAACCATGTCAACTTCTATCTCTATTCTGCAACCTATTTACAAGTCCCAACCTATAAATTCGCTAGATTCGGTATCAAGATGCAGAATATATAATCTTTTACATAAGATAAATGCTGAAAGAGCTGACATAGTATTTTAACAACTCATACCTATAAAATTGATGTGTGAAGGGAAATGTAAATGTTGAGAAAATATACCATGACATCGAATTGTTCAGGCTTAGAAACGAGTTGCATGCAACAGTTGTCCACAATGATCTCACTATATGCAATCCCAGGGTACTTTTTGGCGACTTCTCGGCATGATTCCAGGAATAGACCATCTGCTAGCTTCATAATGTTTGCTTTGTGGACGGCAGTCACTTTCTTTCTATTGTTCAAGTAAGCATACTCAAAAGCATATTGTGCGATACGCTCTGAACAGAACTTTGTCATCACCTAAAAGCAGTAGTATGAGATGCTTAAAAAGACCAAACTTTTCAATGCTGTCAAAAGGAATAAACAAAGAAAAGGGATTGAACAACCAATTTCATTTATAGTGAGATGTTTATGTCATGATGAATAATAAGGTAGTATTATCACAGAATTTGCAAAAAGTAGTTGCCTTTGAACCAATTGAAAATCTGAATTAAGTTAGTAACAATACATCATAGGGAGAACAGATCACGTATACCAGCATTAGTCTCGGATCTAGTGGACCCCATGTAAGAGCCAACTAATCCGTAGGTCCTTGGCAAGGCATGACTCAAACAGGAGAGATATCATATCACTGATCAAGCAACAGAGTAAATAATTGACAAAAGATCAAATCACTACCCAAAGCAAAATGCTTAATTCGGTTGAAACCAATGCCTCACCCCAGTAGCAAACTTAACTACCCGAATATAGCAGCCTATCAACCAAAACCATGCAATATGACTCAAATTCAGTGCAAAGTAACGCAAGTCATACAGCAACTAAAACATCGGAGACAAAATTAGCAGGGACATTGGACATTCGTGCTAATGTTGAAACGGCAAAAAAGTCCCTGCTTTTTACATCCCGCAAAAATAGCCTGCTGTAAGTTGCACAGTTGCGCAGGTTTCTCCTATGTTTGTTTGCAACACTGTCGTGACTTCTTCTGTAAGATGATGGACACGACGGATAGCGACTGTAATTTACTAAAAATGCGCAAACTTTGGGACAAACAAGAGGCATACGTGCATAATTTTAAATGCTCAGGATTGTTGGTTGCTACATCACTTCAGCAGAGGGAATGCCTATTTACTCCAAGATTCCACTGACATATCATCGAACACAACAACGACGCTTAAGAAAACGCTTCGAAAGCCTTAGTTTTAAAGCAGCACAAAGTCATCCATCCAATCGAAACACCACGGCAACAGCACAAGACAAATGCAATCAAAACAACCAAGGTGAAAGAAACAATAACCTGAGCGAACGAATCCAATCGTACCTTAAGACTCTCGACGACGCCAGGAACCACCTCATGCTCGAGCCCCGAGTACTCCCCCTCCGTGTTCTCCCGAATGACCACGATGTCCACGTTCTCGTGCCGCGTCGGGAGCCCCGGCAGGTTGAAGCAGTTGACGAGCGAGGCGTACAGATCGAGGTCCTTCCTCAGCTGGACGTTCAGCGAGCTCACCCCGCCGCCGACGGGCGTCTTCAGCCCGCCCTTCAGGCACACCTTGTTCTTCCGGATCGACTCGATCACCTCCTCGGGCACCCGCTTCATGTCGCCGTGGACGTCGTACTTCTCGAAGTAGACCGGCGCGTGCATCGCGGACATGATCTCCTCGACCGAGGCCGTGACAAGGGGCCCGATCCCGTCGCCGGGGATGAGGGTGACGCCGCGCGGCGCCCCGTCGCCGGGCCGGGGCATGTAGGTGACGGATCGGGAGGGGACGGCGGCGGCGGCGGGAGCCGGGGCGGCGGCGCGCGGGCAGGGGCCGCCGGATCTGGAGAGGACGCGCCTGAGGGACGACGCGATCGAAGCCCGAGCCATTGGTTCCGGCGAAGACGGAGAGGCGCTCGTTCGGAGGAATGGAGCTTCGAAGGTCGACGACAATGGCGGACCGCTACGCGACTTTGAGAATCGGAATTTTTTGCGATAGGAAAAATGAATTTTTGCTGCTTTTTTTATTTTTCTTTCCCTTTTCAGTAATTTAATAAAGTTGAAAAGTAAGAGCAGAGAAAAAATAGAAAAAGAAAATGGATATTATTGGAGAACACGGTAGCGTGGGAAGGGGGACGGGACCGGGGATGGTCAACGGGCCTTAGTGAGGCTCCACGTGGAGGACCCAGGCATCGAGGGGCTGTCGTGGGCGAGAGCATGATTGGTAAGGAAGAGTGCGCCGCAGAGAACCGCTGGGGGGGTCAACGGAAGAGGAATTTTCTTTTCTTTTCTTTTTTACGGAATTTTTTTTTTATTTGGAGGGAATAAAATGGGGGACATTTTCGGGATTGAGCACTCTCCCACTTGATAGGACCTTTCGTTGCATGGAAGGGACATTACGTGTCACATGAAAAGTCGCAACCGTGACGTCTTTTGAATTTTGATGCTAAGCAATTTTTCGATTGGTGATTTATAAAAATAAACAATCACGAAAATAACAAGTTATGGGTAAGAAATTTCAAGACAAACGCACAATTTACCTCTTTATTTTTTTATATATTTCGGGGGATAAAATGAGGGACATTTTTGGGATTAACAACTCTCTCGCTTGATAGGACATTTTCATCACTCGAAACGACATTATATGAAAATTCCAATTAGGCATGTGTTGAGTTTCAATGCTTAGCAATATTGTAATTTATATAAACAATTGCGAACTTAAAAGTCAAAGGTAAGAAATTTCAAGACAAACGCACGATTTACTTCTTTAATTTTTACAAATTGTTATGACCTTATGTTTTTTTAATTCATGTTGGAAATATTGAGATTAAACTACATATATAAACATTATGAATGTGACCACTGTGTCGAGGCTGAATGGTTCGAAAATGATGATCCCAGAAGATTAAAAAAAAAAAAGAGTGAAGGAAAAAGATCAAACACTTACCTATTAATGAAAAATACTCTATCAGTTAAACATGAATGAAGACTAAGTATATTTGCAAATAATTTGAAATAATTTACATGCACAAGCACCCTAATAACAATTACACAGATATTACACCGAATAGAATGTAAGAAATTCAATAGTCTCATCACGGGATCGCTCACTACGATTCGGATGATATGGTATCACTGTTGTCCTCTTTCATACTTTGACACATCTTGCTGAAGTCAATTCTTGCAAAAGAAACAACGACATCCATTTTCTTAGACTCTTTCGCAAACAAGCTGGACTTATTATTTTTCTTAATCTATTTACTAGTACAGATCATGGACTCCACTGGTACAGTGAAAGACCGGGACTTGCACCATGAGCGGCGGACGTGTAAAATCGCGGCCGAATAACTACTTTGAGTGCCCCGAAAACAATGGAGAGGCCAATTGGAGAACTAGTATTCCCCCCTCAAGGGAAAGCAAATCACTACTACTGGTCACAGGTTTTCTTGATCGATTTACAGCATGAGGATTCTCATCCGGTTTGGTTAGCCTATGTTTTCCCAGGAAGTAGCATGGGATTGCATAAAGCCAAATAGAGAAGAAGAGAAAGCTTGCGTTTTGGTAGTCCGGATAGGGTAACGGTCTCTGGTGATATTGTCCTGACCAAATAATCCCAAATAAGAAATCCGACACGAGGTGGGGGATCAGCCCATAATGGATTTAAAAATTAAAAATAAAATAAAAATCTATGTTATCTTTCGAGAAGTAATGCATCCGATAGATATCGGTGATGAAGCCACACTCCAAATGATCCATTGAGAACTTGTCAAGCATTTCCCCACTCACTCGTGCTCACGTTAGAGGACTGTGATTCTGAATCTCCATAAGGTTCGATTATCCAAAATGGAGAATAAGTTGAAACCAACCCCTCCTCCTTTACCAGACCTAATTGATAGTCATGATCATTCACCGTTACTATTAGTTTCTCCTAATTGAACCAGTGGAAAGCCCTGAAGGTCCACACACTGCCTATTTGACTCCAACAAGTTAAATCTCCTTATGCTTCAAACCCTATAGAATGTGTTAAACTATTAATAGGAGTAGAGACTACGACGGTTAAGAAGTTACATCCTTCCAAATTGGAACTAGCCAATTCATGAGTATACCATGAAGTTACAAAGGTTGTACTTGTGAACCAACCACATAAAACGAAATAGGCACTTACTAGGCCAAAGCTTCTCAAATTCAAGCATTTACTTTTCTAGTTAGAGACCAATGTCATGAGGCTAACATGGGATCCGCTTAAGGGTCTATTGGTTTAGGTGAATACCTAATATGTTACCCAACTAGAGAAGTAATTTTTTGGGTGGGAGGGGGAAGGGGGGCTATGCTTTTTTGGGATTTGCATGCTCCCTAGTTCAAACCTCAAAGCAGTCCAAATGGATTGGACTATCTCATCATTTGCTCCTCCTCCATTCCTGTTTTTGCTACTACTAACCATGTGACTGTCATTGCCGATGAAACGCTAAGCTAGAAAGGACCGACACTCTTCAGGAGTTTTCATGTTGTGTCGAACACTTCGACACGTGTCTGACACTTTCCAACACTTAATTAATAGGTGTCAGATTTTTCGATACTTAGTCAACTTTCTCGACATGCGAGTTCGAAATTCCAACATGTGATTCTGACATACACTAAGTCAATTTTTAAAATTTTCAATAAATAAATGGTCAAAAAGTAAGTATGTAAAAATAATGAAAATAATAATAAATTGGAGAAAAAAGAAAAATTTAGTCTTTTTATTGCTTATAACTCTCATTTCCCGTGACACGCAATTCACTCCCTAAGTTTGTGTTTTTTTCTCTTCTCTTTCAACACACTTTGACACGCACATCTTGAATGTAGATTACATGTCTTTTTCTCCTCCAAGTTTTATAGATTATTGGAATGGAGTTGAATTTGTCAAATTGAAATTTTAGATTAACATTTTTAGTGTAAATTCATTATTAGCTCTTTTTTTTATTTTTATCTGTGAATTTGAATCAAATTAATTTGATTGAAATAATCATGAAAATGATAATTTATCATGTATTTATAAAAATACATTTATACAACATGTCCTAACGTATCGAAATTCTCTTTTTTTTTAAAAATAACGTGTCACCATATCATGTCGTGTCGCATATCGATATCGGTGTTACTTGGACACTAAAAGACAAAGCCAAGAAGAGGGAGGGGGAGGGGATGGGGTCTATGCTCAACATGTGACAGAAGGGGCAATCGGGGTTTAGGAAGACATGGCTAAATCTGAAGCCGTCAATGGATGGTATAGGCAAAAGCTAGTTGGGCAAAGTGGGCGATGGAGAGGAATAGCCCAAATAGAAGGTAGTTTAGTTCGTCAAAGAGGTCACTCGTTAGCAAAACAATGAAGCCTTGAAGAGGGGAGGTATGATTTATGAGAGAAAAAGCATAATAAGAGGATTTTCAAATATTTAAGAGATAGTGGCACTAGACATAGGATGATAATTTTCTACCATCCGGAGGATATTCGAAAGATTTCTTATCCCACTGCCTTTAATCATTTATGTGATTCTACTCTTCTCAAATTCATCTTGAAATACTAGATCCAAATTAATCGAATTGTCTTGATTAGATTGTAACCACTCTAGAGAAACTTTCCTTCAAGCATAGATGTCAAAATAGATCATGGACCTATTGTAACTCTTTTTTTATATGTTGGGTGCAATATGGGTGGTCTAAAATTTCCAATATGGGTTAGGATGAGTTTAATAGAATAAAGCCCAACTAATAATAGGTTACAATGGATCCATAAAAATCTAATCAAGACAATTGATCATTTGACTAATATCACGGATGAATCTACCCTCCGATTGATCCATTGAGGAATCATCCAACATTCTCAACTCACTCACATTTGCATCAAAGGATTGCGATTACAAATCTCCACATTGTTCAATTACCCAAAATGGAGAATCAGTTGAAACCGACCTTCTCACCAACCCCTCCTCCTCTACCAAACCTAATTGATAGTCGTGATCCTTCACATTGTCAATCTCATTTGACAATTCATCTCTATTAGTTTCTCCTAATTGAACCCGTGGAGAGCCACAAAAGTCCACAGGCTACCTAATTGACACCAACGAGTAAAATCTCCTTGTGCTTCAAGACTCCATAGGAACAACAAAAAATGTGCTAAGCCAATAGCAGGAATGGAAAATGCGATGATTAAGAATCTACACATCCTTCCAAATAGGAACTGGCCAATTCATGAGTATACCAATCTACACATCCTTCCAAATAGGAACCGGCCAATTCATGAGTATACCATGAAGTTACAAAGGCTGTACTTATGAACCAATCACCTAAGGCGGAATAGGTATTTATTGGGCCAGAAGCTTCTTGAGCTCCAGCATTTACTTTTTAGTTAGAGATCAACATTTTGGGGCTAACGTGGGATCTGCTCAAGGGCCTACCAGTTTGCGTTGGTGAAGTAATTTTTGGAAGGGAAATTATGTGGTTTTAGGATTTGCATGCTCCCTAGTTTAGACCTCGAAGGGGTCCAAATGGATTGGACTATTCCATCATCTGCTCCTCCTCCATTACTATTTTCGCTACCGCTAATTGTGCCATTGTCATTATCGACGACACACTAAGAGACACAGCCAAGAGGCAATTGGTGTTTGGGGAGACGTGGCTGGAACTGAAGCTGTCGACGACGGCGGATGTTATAGGCGGAAGCTGGTAGGGCAGAGTGGGCGTCGGCGGGGAATAGCCCAGACATAAGGCAGTTTGGTTTGCTAAAGAGGCCACTCGTTAGCGAAACAATAATGCCTTGAAAGATGGAGGTACGATTTATGAGAAAAAGAGGATATTGAGAGGATTTTAAAAATTTTTAAAAATAGTGGTGCCAAACAAAGGATGGGATTTTCTACAATTAGGAGGATATTCGAAAGATTTCTTATCCCACTCAGTCCTATTATATCTTAATCTGGACGACCAACACATCATTTAGTTATTGATGTGATTATACTCCTCATATTCATCTTGAAATATTGATGCAATTTAACAAAAATTAAAAAATTGTAAATTTGTCACAAATTTATCAATTTTGGATTTTTTTGATAAAAAATTAATTTTTAATAAATTTATCACATATTTATTAATTTGGAGTTTTTTTTTTATAACCCCTTATTATATCTGCACATCCACTCTCAACTTGCAAAGAGCAACGAAGCCACCATGTCCTATTTTGCCTCCATCCTTCCGTTTACTCTACTCTGAATCGCCATTCTTCACTTTGTTGTGGTCATCATTTTCGCCATCTGATGTCGATGAGGAGCTCCAAGAGGAATTGCAGCAGTCAGATTCAGAGGTAGTCTAAGACCTGGGTCGAGCTCACTTGAATCTGGGCTTAGAGGGTACGGTTCAAAAGTTTTTTGGTGCTGCGAACTCCTTCGTTAGCCGTAGCTCCTCGATGAGAGCACTCTTTTGGTCGACCATCACTCCGGCAGCGATACTTTTATGCATGAACACAATGCCCATAACTTCTCTCTAGACCTAACTGTGATCGAAGTTTCATCTACAAATTGGTGGTTGTACGAGCTATTTCATTTGGTTGCATGTAAGGCGTTTGTTGAAATGACTATTAGAGAATCTAGCTTTCACTGCTCGCGTGGCTCGAATCAATGTGGGCCAAGTTTTGTGATCGAAGTTTCATCTACAAATTGGTGGTTGTACGAGCTATTTCATTTGGTTGCATGTAAGGTGTTTGTTGAAATGACTATTAGAGAATCTAGCTTTGACTGCTCGCGTGGCTCGAATCAACGTGGGCCAAATTTTGATATAGTGACCTGTTTTCCTTTCCACCCCCAAATTCTATTTCTCCCCCAAGACATCTAAGTGAAATAACTTGAGGACATAGGTTGGTGTGACACACTCCAAAAGTCGAGTAAATTTTTTAGTTGACACATCCAATTCTAAGTGATTAGCTGAGTGAATTCAGTTTTTGCAATTTTCTGGTGTGATGGCATTCTGGATTTTGGATCAGACTCTCGCTTGTGGAGAATCGCCCATCTTCTCATCATATTGCTCAAATAAATGAGGCATTGCTGTCTCGACCCTAAGTTTTGTCTATCAAATTGTCCGAATAAGCATGGGTCACTAGATTTGTACTATGCCAATATGGGTCCAGTTATTTCCGACCCGACCCAATCCATCCATTTGACAGGCCTATCTTCGAGTTAGGAATCTGTCAAATATAACATGAACCTCAAAACACCTCAAACAAAGTACCAAGATCGGCAGTAAAGATTGACCAGAACTGGAAGTGAACATTCTTTGTAAAGAAAAAGTAAACAACCGTGGCTCCTACATAATTGGGCCATGTAATTAGCCTAATGTCCCTATCAAATGGTTCCGAGGGTTGGTATTTGTAGTTGTTGAATGAGTGAGTTGGTGAGTGATGCATAAGTTTCAGCTTCTGTCAAGACAATTCCTCCTTTAGATCTAACAGAAAAAGTTCTGAAAACTCCCAAAACATCCATTCAAACAATGTCCATACTTAATCCCGATTCATGTCAACAAAATCATAAGAGACATCAAAAGATCAAACAGGGGAGCTATGAGAAACCACGATGCATGCTCTGAATGGTCATTACAAAACGCAGACTGCACTTTGTTTCTGCAAATGCTAGAATCAAATCAAGATCTCAGACAATGCAATCGATTTCAGCGGAAACTTTTCTCCAATCTCCATCTTATTTCTGCAATTCTAGTACAATCAAATCAAGATCTCCAACATTGTAATTGCTTTCAGCCAAAGTTTTTTCTCCAACCCTTTGTTTCTCGGCTTATATAAGAGCCAAAACATCCAAAAACTTCCCCTCCAAAAACCAGGACAGAACCCAACCTTTCTCACCTTCCACCTCCAATCCACAGAGAACAACAACAGGACATCAGGAAAAATACAGAAAAAAGGGGGAAAAGGCAAATAATTAAGCACTACTTTACTCTATATGAAATGAGACTCAAATCCACAATCCATGGAATTGTGGATTCAAATCTACGCATGCCTTGCCTGGAAGTCTCTCATGAAAGCAACCAGCTTCTCAACACCAGCCAAAGGCATGGCATTGTAGATTGAAGCCCTCATGCCTCCCACCGACCTGTGCCCCTTGAGCTGCACCATCTTCTCCTTCGCAGCCTCCTTGATGAACTCGGCCTCCAGCTCCGACTTCTCCAGCGTGAAGGGCACGTTCATCAGCGACCTCACCGACGCCTCAACCGGGCATCTGTAAAACCCTTTGCTCTCGTCGATGGTCCGATACAGCAATTCGGCCTTCTTAATGTTCTTCTTCTCCACCTCCTTCAGCCCGCCCTGCTCCAACAGGTCCTCGAATACGAGCCCGCACATGTAGATCCCGTAGCAGGGCGGCGTGTTGTAAAGCGAGGCGTTCTCAGCTTGGATCTTGTAGTCGAGCATCACTGGGGTGATCCCCTGAGCGTTCCCAATCAGATCCTTCCTGATGATCACGATGGTTACCCCGGATGGGCCGACATTCTTCTGCGCACCGGCATAGATCACCCCGAACTTGGACACGTCCACGGGCTTGGAGCAGAAATTCGAGGACATATCAGCCACCAAGATCCGGTCTTTGTTATTCGGAACAGGGTAGTTCTTGAATTCGACGCCGTGGATCGTCTCGTTCGCGCAGATGTGCAAGAACTTAGCATCTGGGTTCTGCTCGACATCGTCAAAAGATGGGATCTTGGTGTACTTCTCGGCCTTCCCCGACCAAACCACCTTGGCCTTGCAATACTTCTGGGCCTCCTTGAAGGCCTTGTCGCCCCAAGAGCCGGTGACGATGAAGTCGACGGCGTCGTCGGGCTGGCAGAGGTTGAGGGGAATGGCGGCGAACTGGGTGGTGGCGCCGCCCTGGAGGAAGAGGACGGCGTACTCGGGGGGGATCTCGAGGAGGGCCCGGAGATCCGCCTCGGCCTTCTGGATGATGGAGGTGAAGTCCTTGCCGCGGTGGCTCATCTCCATGACGCTCATGCCGGATTCGCGCCAGACGTAGAGCTCTGACTGGGCCCTCAGGAGGACCTTCTCCGGCAGGACGGCGGGGCCGGCGGCGAAGTTAAAGACCCGCTCCTGGGCCGCGGCGGGGGACGGCGGCGGCGGCGCCTTCGGATCTTGGACGTGGGTGGTGGCGGCGGCGCATTTGATCGAGATGGGCTTGAGGGCAGCCGCGGGGAGGCGGGTGCTGACGGGGAAAGCGGTCCTGGGGCTGGCCGCGGCGGCGACGGCGGTGGAGGGGGTCTTGAGGAGGAGGGCGTTGGGAGAGGCGGCGGCTGCCATGGCGGCGGCGGCGGCGGGTGGTGGTGGTGGTGGTGGTGGTGGTGGCAAGTTTTATTGGGGCTGGGGTTGGTAGAGGAGAGAGATGTGTGGGCGGGTGAGCTGGAGAGAAGGCAAGGATTTATAGGGAGAGGAGAGTCACCTTTGGGATTTTCTGTGCAAGAAAGGAAGGGACCAATTATAGCCAAACTGCATTTTTCCTGTTTGTTTTTCTCTTTTTGATTTGGAGTTTTGCTAAGTGGGTTGGTGAAGAGATTCATGTCATTTCCATTGTATCCATTGCCTGTTCAGATACTCTCATTTATGAATGAATTCAAATAGGGATGGTTCATAAAATCAGTTGAGACATTCATAGAAATTTTTCCTTCTCTCTTCAAGTGAGCATAGCCTATTATTGCCACCTGATTAGAAAAAATTACCAACTAAAGAATTGAGAAGTTATTCAAAATCTCAGACCGAGTCATACTCCGTCATAGGTGATTGTGCATGATCTTAGGTTGGAATTGAGGAAAAAAAAAAAGATTCCCAATGAGAAATAGATAACCCTTCTTTGTTTTACATCATTTAAGAGAAAATGTTCGTGATTTATTATTTTTTTGGGATGGAAAAGTGCACCGATGGTTCTAAAACATTGGGTCCCGATTTGCAATCGTATTTTTTATGTGTGGAAAAAAAATGCAACTATGCACTAATGTTGTTGATGTGACACTTCGAAATCCAACATGATATTTTCTGATAGTTTCGTACATATGTTGTGTAGAATGAATTTATCTAGAAAAGAGTAAATGAAAGATCCCCAAAATATGTTGGACCCCTTCCTCATGGTCCCCTCTCTCTCTCACTCACTTTTTTTTTCCATTTTTTTGCCCTTTTTTGGTCTTTCTCCAATTTTTTATGGCTTTTGATTTTTCTTATTGTTTTCTTCAAATTTTGACTTGTTTTGACAAGGTGCATAAAAACTATTAAATAGACCATGTTGAATTTTCAAGCCATTGTTGAATGAGCTCAATTACATTGATATTAGAATGTTTGAGACTCAATCTCACATTTTTAAATATTTAGAACTTAATTACACGTATGATGAAATGTTTAAGATCATCCGTATAATTTTTCTTTTTTTTTTATAAGAGGGTAAAAGTCAATTGCATAAGAAGTTCAAAACACTGCAACTCCTTGCTCCAAGCTACATCCCACATAAAGTGAGACGATATAATGACCACATAAAAACAAGAGACTCCCCCACTTATCGACAAGGTAAGCCCCCTTCGCTCTTTCATCAAGTCTAAATCTTACATTCAAAAATGGATCTTGTTAAAAAATAAATAAAAAACACCCAAACGGCATTTGTTGTATTCCTGAATAAAAAATTTCTACTGAACCGATTGTTCTATGTACAATCAATGCCTTACAAACTGAATATTTTTTCATCAAAATATGCATGACGAGTGTTTCAAGAGCACTTATAAGCAAAACCCTTTTACCTCTTATAACACCCATCTCGATGGAAAGATGTTTATTAGGAAATTAAAACATCCTAGAGTCAATCAAATTTCTTGAGGTTTACAGCTTGAGTGTTGAAATTTCAAGTCACAGCCAGACAAGGGCATTTAGGATGGCTTTGATTTAGTTTTGCCTTTCCTTGCACTCCAAGATCAATCACAATTACAGAACTTTCTCAATAATAATATTCAAAACTTCGGGCTGCGCCACATGCGACACACAGGACACCAGGAAAAGGACAATTTCTTTCAAGCACTTTCATAGAATGTTCTCTCCTGCACATATTAAACAGACAATTGAAAAAAAAAATAATCATTTTTCGACACAATATCGATCACGTATTATTAATTTTCAGCAAATCAAACAGGACCAGACATTTCTTTAATTACCATAAATAATGAATATTTCGGAAACACTCACTAATATGATAATACTTTTCAATTTCAACGTGCATTTTATACGTGCGCACCGAATGAAAACTAGTGGCCATGTCCAGATCGTCACAAGCGGAGTCACTTTCCTTGTCACCGTCCGGCCAAGTGCAACTTGACTTTTGGGACTACTTTTCCAGCACCTCTTTTAAGTTACGGAATTCAAATCAAATTTGACTCCCTTTGTTAGAAGCTGTCTTCTAGCTATGCCTACTTCATCTGCTTCCGTGAGAAAAGAGGTGATAGAAAACCCTATTTCAATGTTTCTACATCACCGTATGAGCATAACCCTAGTTCAGTGTTTCTCCGTCACCGTATGAGCATCAAGAAGAAACTAGCTTTAGGCAAAAGAAAAGGCACTTTTCAGCCAATCTGTTTTGACGGAAGACAGAGAAACAGAAAAATGAGGTAAGGAAAAATGATATAAATGGTCATTTAATTTTGATTTAATATGCAACATAATTCCTGATCTTTTAATTTATTTAATACGATCCCTAAATTACTAGTAAGTATTCAATATAATCCGCCTATTTTACAAATTAGTCAACGTGTCCATTTTATATTCATCCACTTCAGAAAAGGAAAGTAAAAAAAAGGATATTAACACATTCATTCTTTTTTAATGATGATAATTATTATATTTTGAATTGAGATGAAAATTAGCAATGACAATCTATGTGTAACTTTTTTTTTATCCACCGTTTAAAAGTAAATGATTTGAAACTATAATGAGCAAATATTTGAATTAATAAAAGGTCAACATTACATATTTCCAAATAGTCTATAGATTAGATTGAACATTTACTAATATTTCACGGATCACATTTAGCAAATTAAAAGTCTAGGAAAGATATTGCACGTTAAGCTAAGGTTCAAAAACTGTCATTTTCCCAATGAAGTTATCATGATCTCATCAACATGGCTATTTCCAACCCTTTTCTTGCCCTCATTATTTCGACCGGAATGAGCATCGCCTTAATCCACACAATCAAGTGTGCACATGCTTCTCGCTTCTCACAATTGGCAATTTAGCCGAGGAAAGTAGAACCTGTAAAACAACTCAACAATCATTAACATATTTTCCTTACTTGTTTCACTTTACACCAAGGCAGGAAAAACCTTATCAAGAATCAGTAGGAGATTTTGGCAACTTGAAGCAGACCGTGTTTGGACTTAATGAACAGGTTGAATATTTCCACAATGCCTCTTTCAGAAAGATGATCAGAAACCACCACCACCAGCAAAGAACAGTGTCGAGACTAGCCCTTTAAAGAAACACCACAGGGTAATAAATATCACGCTAAAGCATCCTAAATTTGTCTACTCTATTTGCTCTGTAGTTGATGTAATAAATACCAAAAGAGTTGGAACTGGAAGTGTCAAAAAAACTAGGATGCTGTTGAAGTTATTATAAACTCAGGGCCAGCACAGTCCCGATAATATGCCGATACACACCTGCAATTGAATAGGCATAAAATATTATAAACGCATTAAAAGGAATCGAGGAATAAGACGCATAAGAGGAGCAGGAACTAACCAGTCAGTTATCCATTGAGTTATCCTGTTCCTGTGAGTAATCTACAACTACAAAATTTCTCATCTTGAGACATCACAAAGCAGGAGCCCAGTTTTCCTTGTAATTTGCATCAACATTGTTCTCATTTGAAAATTTCAGATAGCAGGGGCCTACTACTTTCTTCCTCAACCAATACTTTTCTCTTTCGCTGCTTTGCCTCCTTTAAACCTCTTTCAACGATCAACACATCTTCCTGCTTGTTTACGTTTTTGGAAGTTGATTCATGCTTCTCAGTTATGTCCAGCTGGCTTTTAGACACTGAATTTTTTGAAGAATGCCGCTTTACTTCCTTCACTCGGTGTTTAGTTCCACCCTTCATCTCCATAAGAATTTCATTGACCCTAAACCTTTCCCCCTTTACATTTACTTCTGCACATGAAGACTGAAATGCCTTGACAAACTCTTGACATTCCTCAACCTTTACATTGGATTTGTATGTCAAGCCGCCCCTTCTTTTCTTCGCAACAACCTTTTGTTCAATAGAACTGCACCTCCCCCCATCAAACTTCAGTTGTTCATCAACACGTCCTTCAAGCAATTCAGAACTTGACACTGGTTGACTGCTCTTATTATCATCCTTGAACATCTCTTGAGCTATCAAATGGCTTAGAGATGACCATTCATTCTGCTTGCTGACAACGATTTCTTGTTGATACCCAAAATCGTCCATGAGTTTCTTACCCTCAACAGCCTCCTCTTGTTGCACTACTCCACCACTCATAGTATTCAAAATGATTTTGCCAATAACATGTCTTGTTTCACGAAGAAAACCCTTACCAAGTAACTCATAGTTAATTTCAAAATACTCTCTTCCATCATTGTAAGACTCAACATCATTAACCAGCACTTGAAAAATTTCTCTAACATTATTTGCCGCCTGCTCTTGGATGAGCACCTAAAGGGGAACAATCAGGTGATATATATCAGCATATTCAAATAAGCGATTGCTGCATGGAAAATTTTGGCATGTAATCCAATTGGGACAGCAATCATTACTCAACTCCTCGCTCATCCTAATTTGATATTTGGCGTGTAAACAGCAGGTAAGGATTCAACTATTGAGATCTTCAATAGGACTCTCTATTTCAAGAGCCCTCATATGAAGAAATTAAAGTATACTGAGTTTTATGCATGACTAGTCATGTAACGTGTGCCATTGCCTAGCACAATATACAAAGAGAGCTTTTTTATGCAAATTACTAAAGACATCTTAACAACTAATACAAAAGCATAACTTAGATAATTGTTTATGCTATCTAACGTCACAGATTTAGCATGCTCGATGAACATGGTTTTTTTTTTTTCTTGCAAGAAAATCTTTTGTTCAAAATAATGTGGCTCCCATATCTAATGTCCATTACAGAAAGCATGTTTTCATTATCATAAGTTTTCCGCCCCCCTGAAATCCGCTAAGATTAATATGTGCTGGTCCACATTAGCAATTGATATTTGAATATTATATATTGTGGACTTTTTTAATTACATTATCACTGTATATTGTCACTAGAGATAAGAAAAAATTACATCAAAGATCAATGAGCTCTTTTCACATGCATTGAAAATGTCAATTACATGAATCATTCATTTGAGGGAGTATGCTACATTACAATTGGCTACACAGATAGGACTTAGGAGTACTTGTAATTGACCCTAAAACAGCAAAAGTTCAAGGAGCATTCTCCTAGAAACTTCCACCGCATTGATATATAGCTCTTGAGGGCAAATAATGTCATATTAGCAAAATCCCTTACTGAACTTTCAAATGAAAAGAAAAATGTTAACTTGATGCATTGAATTTTTCATGTCATGAATTAGGTTTAATCCTATGTGTTTAAAAAAGCATTAAATGCTTCTGAAGTAATGTACATAGAATTCTTTCTGTATTTATGGACTCTATACTCCTGAAAATATGCTAATTACGTTTTCTTGCTTTATGCATTAATGAGGTGTTTGGTATTATATTGCCAATAGGGAATTTGTTATTCTATTGCACATAATTGTTTATCTTACTTAAGAGTTCAATGGAGTTTCTATTAATAATAGGTGAAGGAACCCAGTTTTTACTCCATGTTCCAATTCATGTAATTAAAGATGACTTATATGACTCCACCATTATTAGTCTTTCCCTAGAAGAATGAAAATTTAAGAAACCCACATGGGTGGAACCAATCAAATAGAACTGTTTAGGAAAAGTAGAGAAAGGGACTGAAGATGAGAGAAATTAGGGATGTAATTGAAAAAAAAGAAGAATGAAACTGATGAAGAGAAGGAAAAATGGGGTTGGGGGAGGTAGTGTGGGGCCCACAGAGAGACAATGAAGAAGATTGGAAAAGTGAGGTGGGACCTGGAGTTATATCCTCCCTTGCTGCACAATTTACAAACTCTGAAAGAAGTATTCGGGCACTATTGACATAAAAAGGGTGACAAAAGATAAAAAACAAAAAACAAAAGACGGAGGGGGGGGGGGGGGCAGGGGGTGTTAGAATATGGGATGGACAAGACGTGCTCCTAGTGCCTGTTTTAAAATGTTTTAGATATCAGCAAAGCAAAGTCGAAAAATGACCTTATTCTTGGCGCTAGTTGGGCAGATATTTATGTTCAATTACATAACAAAGTGAGGGCCAATGTCATGGTTTTAGATGACCAAACTACCAGAGAAATATGTAGTCATGCACACATGTATATGTAGAGAGAAAGAGAGAATAGAATGGCGATGGACTGGTTTTATTGTGCACCCACAGAAAAGCAATGACTCAAGAGAGGTCACTATCACCCTATCAACATAACATTAAGCCCCTGGATTTAATCTTCCACTGGCACCATTGGTTCACTAAGGCCAACTTTCGCAAAAGACAGGAGTCTCACATTTAAAGCAAAAGGTGGCATATAGAAAACTATCAGTGCACGTCTCATGTCTAGTAGACAAAACAAATAGCATACTTACCAACCCAGAACAAGAGGAATGTGGATATCTGGTCATTGATTCAATTAGTCTGTCCGTATCACTTAAGATAGAGACAGATTCTTGCACCAAAGATGCTAAATTGCTGACGCTTTCTGCAAGTGCTGACTTATAACTAGATGACCCTGAGATCTCAGGTACAAAATTAACTTGTAGTTTAGCACATTTATTTGCAAATTGGGAAGCTCCTTGCCATTTTCCATAATAGAGAGTTGATGCAAAAGCCCAAATTACTAAAGCATCTTGAGGGTTATTCACTAATGCCAAGTGAAATGCCAATAGTCCAATCCTGTCATATTGAAGCAGGGTCAGCTGCATCTTTTGTACACATAAGATAACAGAGAGATTAGAAGCAATTCTGCAGAATGCGAATGACTACCCACCACAAAGTGCAGTCTGAAGGCTGATGGCAGGAAACCAATTTGTCCATATTGAAGAATAATCTCTGACAAATGAGATATCACTATTAGATGAAAGGATAGAAGATTTTGGAATAATTTACTTTCTATGATACGCTATGACCAAAATAGACAACTTCCAAGAAACATTTGATATTTACAAGGAACAAATAAAGCTGCTGTCTGGAACTGCACCAGAACTTTTTGGCTTTATTGAAAATGAATATGGCAGGGCAAATGCAGAAAAGACAATGAGGGACATAAGAGAGTTCCTTAATTTACTCAAACTTGAACTTTTCAAGAGAAAAAAAAAAACTATACTTCCAACATGATGTTTCCATAAGTTAAATCAATCTTGCATGACGTTTGTGCCCAAAATTGACCAGAAGGACAAGCTATGTTGATCATAAATGATATTTTCCATAGCAGAAGAAACCTTACCATCAACATCAAGGAGCTTTGGGCAGAGTGCCCCCTATTCTGCTGATCAAGATATGCCGCCTGCAGCATGGACTGCTGTTAGAAATAACCCCAATTTTACTTTAAAATAACTTACACTATGTAAAGAAAGCAACAAAAACAGCTGACATGAAATGGGAGAATAATCTCAAGTAGCCTAAGTCTCTGAAGCAGACAGAGAGAAGGTTCAGCAGCTCCATAGGATAGCATAGAATTCATCTCCAACATTAGCCTGTGCTGGAAAAGGATATGTAAGAGCATCAGCTAGAGGTAAAGAAAAGGTACTTCTAGCTAATGATTATCCCACAATATAAAAGGAGAAAATTGCATGCCAACAATGAAGAACATTAGATAAAATAAACCATCACTGGTCCTAACCCAATAAATAATTCCAAAACCATACTTATCTTCTTGAAGACAGTAATTTTACATCGGTACCTTGTTTAAACCTGCAATGGATGATGAGAGGCTACCAATTGCAATTTCAATATCCCTTGACAATGCCAAACCCAGACGAGCTGCAATTCTCACTCCACGCAGGATTCTTGCTGCATGAACGACTTATATGTGATTGTCTATCGAGTTTTACTTGGACATTTTGACAGGAATTGATCTATAATTTTGCTTAAAACTTTCGCTATAGAAAGAAAGACATACCACAATCCTCATGAAAAGACAACTGGGCAGGGATTATAGTCCTAAGCTGAGCATCGAGCAAAAGATATGATGTGAACTTCAAGTAGTCAAATAGCAGAGAAACAGTTAAAATGAATACAAGCTTTGATACCAAAAGAAGTAAAAAAGCAACCTTTAAAGATCTCACGTCTTCCATTGCATTGGTATAATCATAAATTTTGTTCTCTGATGGATCAAAGAATAAACTGCAAATGAAGGATGAGGTACAGTTAGTATGGCATCTACTGGAAGCAAATGGGCTAGAAAGTTCAGTAAGAGCATCTGAAGCTGATAAAATAATCTACGTGGAAACGAAGGTATTTTCACCAGGATGAGCATATCGGGAAAAAAAAAAAAAAAAAATCTATGAAATTGATGAGGACCATTAAGACAAACAAATTTGATAGCAATTAGGACCAGAAAATATGTCATGTTATCCATTAACCACCTCTCCCCACAACGTAAACATCAAAAAGTATCTGAATGATGAGACCATTATAGAAAATGTGCCTGAGCACCAGCTGAAAGTGCTCCTGGTTAATTCAACCACTTTCAACAACATTTTGGTTCTCACACTTTTTTACCATGATAGATAAGTCCACACCAATGCAATTCTGCATACGCAGAAAGTCCACAAACAACTATGGAACTTGTTCAAATAAACAAGAGAGCCAGTAAAGTCTCAGTTGAAACCCCTTGAGTATCTTCTTATAGCTTCCACATCTCAGCCATTAATTGAATAAAGTAAGAAACATTCACTTATAAGAGTAAGACTGGCCCCGAGGCTTATGTCTAAGCTGATGTATCCATGTTATTTCCATGGTGCATCCTTGATGCCTCCAAAATTAGAGATTTACTAATTTACATCTACATTTGTCCACCTAGAAGTATCTGATACATATTTGGTATATCAGGCTTGTTTTTGTATCTGATTGGGGTAGAAATCAAAGGATTTATCTGAGCTTCCACAGGAAAAAAAAGAAGAAGCTAAAGGTGACATGAATTAAGTCATAATTTTGGCAAAATAGGAATGAAAATGAAGAAAAGAATATCCTACCTGTTTATTGTGAAGTCCCGATGCATTGAGTCCCTCCAGAGGATGAAGTCCTTTTTATTGCAGCCACTTGGCATGCAAGAAAAGATAACCTTCTCTTTTCCTTCTGCCCTCTTTGCGATTGTCTTAAAGCTGGACACCTTTTTTAATGCAAATGCAGTAAAACATCAGCAAATGCTAAATGTGAAGTAGCAGAGACGATTAAACAAGTTAAAGCTCAAGAAGTAAACAAAAGAATATTGGCAAAGCCTTATCCACCAACTAACCTCTACAACAGAACCTTTAATCCGGACCCTACATATTGGGAATCGCTTTCCAACAATATCACAACGATGAAATTTTTCCTTCACCTGATAGGAGATGTTAAAAAATAATTCAATGTTCTGAACTTTACTGGTTGGTTGTTTTCTCGCACCAACAAAAGCAGGGAAAAAAAGGAGCAACCTGCTGTAAATTAGCTGTGGTAATGACATCAAAATCTTTCGGAATTCTTTTTAAAATTAGGTCTCTGACACATCCACCAACTAGATAAGCATTGAATCCTGCAAATCACCATAAATAGACAAATGAAGTCATAACTACTAAGTTACTACCGGCTTGATGTCATATGTCGAAATACAATGATGCCAATGTCTTCATTCATGGTGAAGTAGAATGCAGCTAAACACACTGATTGGTAATAGAGAAGACCTCCACTCAATCAAATATCATGATTCAACTGTGAACAATATGTCTCTCCATTTATAAGAATAGAGAAACATATCCAGCAAAATCCCAAGCTAAGAGCATGCCACAGAATCAAGCATTACCGCCCGAAACCACAGGGTCGACGACTCAACAATCCAAACGACCCAAACGAAAAGAAAAGAACAGACAGGGAGACAAACGAGGTAAAGCGTAATGGACCTGCATCGCGAAGCAAAGCCAAGACGGTCCAAGGAGACTTCGGGATCAAATGACCTGTTACTCCACAGGACCTCGCATCGTACGTCTTCCATGTCGACATATCGAGCTCAACTGAATTACCCACCATCAAAAGTCGCAAAAAAACAAACTTAATCTCCCTACTGAACCAGTGCAAAAAAAGGGTAAGTGAATTCCACAGGAAAGCAGCGCGCTTGCATCGGCGAGTTACCGCACCCAGATGAGCAGCGCCGTCGGAGCTCGCCTCCGCTTGCTCCTGAGCTCGCAGCTCCCCTCCGGCGAGCGTGTGGTTCAATCTCTGAGCAAAGAGGAAAGAAGAACCGATAGCTAAACCAGTAAGCACACCAACCGTTTGATGAATTGCCGCAACGAAGAAGAAAACCCAATGAGAGAGAGAGAGAGAGACCGGAAGGTGGAAGAGCGCCTTGAGGCGAGAGAGCGCGCCTTTGCCGGCTCTCAGCGACACCGCCGCCGCCATGACGACTCCGAAGGGCAGGAATCACGGCATCGTCGAGAAGAGAAGAGGAGAGGGAGTTCGGAAGGGACGCAAGAAGCGTTCTTACATCCTCGTTCGTGGTTTTTGTTCGCGAAGCGCGGCGGCCCTCGCCGACTCCCCCGGATATTGCCCCCCAAATTTTAGGATTTTTTTTTTTCGGAAAATGAATATTTTTTGAGGAAATTTCAAAAATTTACATGAAGTACCGTGGTTTTCTCATATAATAACCCAAAGTGTAATTGTGTATATTATTTTAATTAAGAGTGTGAAGTGATTAAATCATGCCAAATAAGAGTTTTTGACTGCAATGGTTACTTTGGCCGTTGGAAAAGGGGCATTTTAGTACAAAAAATTGTAATTATATATATTTTTTCCTTCTTTTTTTCTTTTCTTTTCTTTTCTATTTTCCTCTCTCCTCCCTTGGACATGGCCATCGATGGCTAGCGGAGATCGCCTGCCTTAGACGAGGATTGCCCTTGTCCAACTCCATGAGCATACTTTATATAAAGTTTAAGTACATGTAACTATTCTCTTTAGAATTTTCGCATGACCAGATAAACAAAACAAATTTCACAATTGAGCTTCATTTCCATCTATCTAGCCCTAGCGTTAACCCCAATTGCAATTTGTGGTAATTTTTTCCTCACATAAGTGATTAATTCTAAAAACTTATAGGTAGCGATTACATTTCCTAGTCACTTAAATTTTTCATCGGTTTTCCCACAAAATCTTCAAATAATTGCCTATCGAATTATTGAATACACCCAATGCAACACTTTTCCAATTATTGGAATAATATGAACCATCACCGGTTCTAAAACCCTCCTTTTCCAATCATATATGTAAACTCAACATAATGAAATCCGCTCGAACACAATAATTGGGAAACCCTCTTTTCTAAAACTCACTCCAACGTATTTGTAAAGTGTCTTGATGATCTTATCGTTGATCAACATATTCATCATGAATCGCTATGTCAAGAAAAAAGAAACATTTACAACCACTCTCGAGTTTCATTGTACGAAATCAAATGTACCAAATGCATTTTACATTTTAATAACCTTAATAATTACAAAAAAAAAAAAAAAAAGTTGTTTCACTCAGTCTAACATCAGGGCAAGACATGGGTTTTCGCCAATTACAGTAAAGCATAGCTTGGTGTATATTTGACTACACTTGGCATTTTTGTTTCTATATTTTGATCTCTTAGCAAAAGACATGATGCTTTAAAGAATAAGAGATTTACAATTTATTTATAATGCAATGGGGAAATCTCAATTTTTTGTTTTTCCAAATATCTAACTGTCACGAGGTCTAATATAAGGTTAACTCCTTCGACAACAAGAATTACTCATGTAAGCACGGATCCTTCTCGAAGGACATCCTCAAATTGCTTGCTAGACAAGCTTTGTAGAAATTTTAAGTACATTCATCCATTCTTTTTGGAAGTACCGCATAATTGAACAAACAAAACAAATTCCATGATCGAACCTTCTTTTCAGTGATCAAGCTTTGATGTTTACCTTGATTGCAATACGCGGTAGAGTTTTTCTCACATAAGTGATCAGTGGTAAGTGTTTAGAAATGATGATTGAATTTCTTAGTCACTCGATATAAATTTCGGATGCCTTCCGTCAACTTGCATAATATAATGAATATTTATTCAATTTCATTTATATCTCGATCGTCATTCTTCGTCCTTTTCTATATCTATATATATATATATTAATTTAGCTGAAGTACATATCACTAAGAAATTAAATAGTTTTTTGTTTTTTTTCCCCCAAGAGACTTCTTTTTGTCAATACACTTGAAAAAAAATCCCAAGCATTCGTTTCATTATTTCATTTCTATTTTTTCTACCTTAACTTTACAAAAAAATAAAATAAAACAGCACTTTTCCAATAGAGGTTTTGCTGACATAACCGATTTTGGGATATTCTGAAAATCACAATCTATTGTAAATCATATATTACATATATTCTCGAAGGAGTGTACATCATAATAATTTATAATTTGATTTTTTGTTAGTCAAAACACACTTTTATTTCACACTATATTAAATGCTGTCGTCTAAGATAAATCCTTCCAATAGTGGCAATACTACGTGAACCATCACAACCTTTCGTGGACTACCCAAAAGGCATTAATCGCCATTTTGGGAGAACCTCCTTTCCCAGCCATATAAATAAACTCAAAGTAATGGAATTTTCTAGGGCACCGGAACCGTGTAACCCTCTTCTTGAAGCTCGGTCCAACTTATCACAGAAGCGTCTGGATCACCTTCGCCGTTCATTAGCAACCCCCATAACAAGTCACATGGCACGAGGCCCCGAAATGGATCGTCCCGGCTCAAGAACAGCGTCCCGAATCCTCCCGACCAGGGTTCTCCTCGCACGAGACGAGCCGGCGACGCGAAGAAGGACGACGTCGTGGTTTCTCAGGGTGATGATATGGTGACTCAAGTGACCGACTGGGGTTGGGGGAGTTCCGCCCCGCGTAGCGGACGGAGACTGTGGAGGCGACGCGGAGAGCCGGACCCTCCGGCGGAGGTCGCGCAGGCGGCGCGGGTGCTGAGGCGGAAGACGAGCCAGAAAATGCCCGGACTACCGAGGTCGTGCGGCGTGTGCTCGTTGAAGTTCTACTGTTGGCGGGAGCTGTGCGCGCACATGAGGACTCACCCGGAGGAAGAGTCTCGGTGCATGGGCGAGATCTTCCCACCGCTGGACTCTTCAGCGCAGGGGAAGGCACGCGATCATGGCAGCGCCGCTGAAGGCCGGGATCTCGCCTCACCTTTACTCCATGTGTCGCCGACGGCAAATAACGACCAAAATGCTGCTTTCTCGACGGTGGGGAGTCGGGGGAGAGACGCGGCAGCGGCGAGTCAAGGAGCGGGGGAAAGCGGTTCGGCCGCCAGTGCTTCGCCCCCGAGGCGAGGACTGGGTTTCAAATTTGATCTGAACGAGCCACCTCCAGAGGAGGAGAACGAAGACGACGACCACGGCAGCGGTACGGATTCAAAAAAGCTGCCGCCGGAGGCGGAGGAACGAGGACAGTAATAATATCTTATGCAAAAGATGCCTGGCATGGGGTTGCGAGGATGAGGAAAGATTCATGGTATTGCAGGATCATAAAATGAAAACCTTTTTGTTTTTTTATTTACGTAATCTCTCTTTGGAGGGTCATCTGCTTTGATGAAGATTTCTTCTTTATTCGTCTCTTTTCCTTCGTGTGATTGACAGCAGTGTTTTGTGAGTTTTACTTGAGGTATTGGAGTTACAGTACTTTACTGCTTTCAGGCTTCCTCGCAAAAGCAATGCAGATGATATTCAACCTGGAATTTATCCTTTTATTGTGCAGACATGCTCTCTCTTTTTTTCATGATGATCTTTCATCTTTATAATGATTTCTACAGAGATTATACAGATGATTACTATGCTATAGTAAAAAACACGTCCATCACGCGTGAAGAGTTTTTTTTTGTTGTGCAACTGGAGAATTGTCAATCGACCAAAAAAAATTGGAGAATGTGTGACCCTCGCAAGACTAGGCTAGGGCTGTCTTGGGTCGTGCAATCTCAAGCGGTGGTCGCCTAGGTTGTGCTCCGCCTGGGTTGTGCTATGCCTAGATCGCGCGACCCTCATTAGAGGTCGCCCAACCTCAAACGACCTCAACCGACAGCCACCAACGCCAAATCTGGCTCACTAGTGGCCCAAAACCTATGCCAATGATTTTGTTAATAAAAAAATCTTAAAAAGTGCAGCCAAATTTAATTGCAATTTTTTTTTTTGCCAAACATCTTTTGAACTCGAAGTCATTTTGCAAAAATCAAAAGGCTTTTGGCTTTTAATATTTGCATTACACCAAAAACCTATTTTCAAAATTTAGTCTATTCAAATTTTACATGAATCGTTTAAATGGTGGAGGAAGAGAAATTTGAAATTACACAACCAACACATAAAAAAGAAGAACACACTATTTTGAACCGGTATAAAGGAATGCTAGAGAGGTGGAAAATCCGATTCAAATTGAACTCATTGACACCCCTAATTAGTGTCTATTCAAATCTTTCTTTTTTCTTTTTTGGAACACGTTATTTATTAAATATATATATATATTTTAATATATTCATGATAAATTCTCATTTTTATGATTATTTCAATCAAATTAATGTGATTCAAATTCACAAATAAATTAATAATAAAAAATTTTGACTCTAAAATGAATTTACACTAAAAACATTAATTCACCGTTTGTCCGAGAACACGTGTCGAACACATGTTGGAGTGTCCGACACACATGACACACGAAAACTTTCGATCGATGCTTCTTAGTTCTTGTCAATGCTTCTTAGTTTTTCTTTCAAGCTTATTTGATCTCCTTGTCTACTTTTAAGTCTTGCATGGTAATTGGTCAAATAATAATAGATTTTATTCTTTTATTCTCGAGAACAAATTTGGAATAGAAATTTGTTTGATAAATTATTTATTCTCGATGGAACAGTATCAAGAATGAAAAAAAGTTAATTCTTGTTCTTGGGAATAATTCCAAGAATTAAGTCTAAGTTTTCTTCTTCTTCTCTTCTCTTCTCTTTTCTTCTCTTACCAGCCCATCACTAACCTATCGTCACCCCATTGTTGCCTACTGATCATTGCCAACGTTGACAAATGGCCACAAAGAAGAAAAAAGAAAAAAGAAAAAAAGAGAAACATAAGAAAAATATAATAAAAGTAACAAAAAAAATAGTCCTACCAAATGCATTTCTATTCCAAAAATAAAAATTTTGGGTAGTTACTAAACTCCTTCAAATACTAAGAGATTGTTCCTCCCAACAAAATTAAAAAAAATTTATTTCTAAGCAGAAATTATTCCCAAAAACAAATAATAACTATTCGAACCCTTAGTACCAATGAATAACAACAATGCCACTCCAGTCCTAATTTCTTCAAATTTGTTAATTTAATTTTAAATTTTTGCTTGAAATTTAAATATAATTTTTTCAATAATTTTCATTAGAAATTGCTAACATGACGGTTTAATCATTACTGGCTATTCTACGCAATACACCATTGCATCGACGATTTTCAATTAAAATTAGCCAGAAAGACTACGTTAAAATTTCAAACAAAAGTTTAAAACTTAATTGACAAAATTGAAAAGTTTAAAACTAAATTGGTATTTACACACTAAGTTTAGAACCGATTAAACAATTTCCCTAGCATGCATAATAGCTAGGCTATCCAACGGTGAATTTATTAATCAGGCCTATAATAAAAACATAAATTTGACTACATGAACATAAAGAATATGCTGTTTGTCTTTAAAAACAAAAGAAATAAGTATATATCTAGTCATAGGACAAAACATAAATTTAAAAACTATTCATATTATCGACAGTAATGACAAAAAGGAGAGTAGCACATGTTTATCAAAATATGCTTGCGTAAATTGCAGGCTAAGTAATTACAATTTTATATTCATGTTTTATGTAAGTACTAATTCTCTTAGTTTATCTTTTCGTTTTTAAATTAAGTGGATTTCTCTCTTTGTTTCACTTTATGTTGTTTTGTATCGAGTGGATTTCTTAATACAGTATGAGCTTAATTCAATTGTATTGGTTATGTTTCACTCGATTATTTTGACTGAGTTTAACTCTGATAAAATCATTTTTTAAGCAATTAAAGATGTTTAAACCTTAGTTTAATCTATAATCGCCATTTGAAAATAACATGCGAGAGTGCATGATAGTATGTAAATAATCATAAGGGTGTTCAGTCATAGGATAATGTCGTGTTAAGTGGCAAGCATAGAGCTAAAGAGAAGTATCACTTGGCAAGCATATGAACAAACTTTTACTTTATATATATGGGTCAATACCACGAAAAACTTTAAATTAATACACTTGCAACAATTTTATTCAAAATTAATTTTTTAACCATAAAAAACTCAAAAATGGTACACTCGTGATAATTTTATCTTTCGTTAGTTTTTGCTAAATTTTATAGTTCAATTGCCAAGTTGGATAATATGTGGTAATTAATAAGTATATCAACTTGGGGTTTAATCTTTCGTTTGTAATAGATGTATAAGTTTGTAGTTTTGTAGTATTAATTCAATTTAATAGAAATTAACGTATAATAAATTTGTTATAGATATACGAGTTTGAAATTTTTTATAGTTAAAAAATTAATTCGAGATAAATTTATCATAAGTATGTTAATTTAAAATTTTTTGTGATATTAATTATATATATTTGGGAGGTGAGTTTGGAGAGGGAAAATGCTTTTATACCTATCCCGTTAGACGGCAATTTAGAAAAATAAAAATGAAAATTTGACAACTGGAGCAATACATCTAACACGATGGAGTGGGTCCCCACTTCTCCGGGAGTCTCATCTCCACGATGGATCACTGAAAATCATTCATTCGAGCTCCTAGAACAACGCCAACTTTCTTGCCAGTTCGTTAATCTCAGTTCCTCCCAAGATCTACCCCCCTGCTTTTTCTTTTTTTTGGCTATTAAAAGAATCCCATAATTTATCCTTTTTCTTCTTTTTTAGCACCGTGCAAGCTTTGAGATCGTGGGCGGACACCCCATGCACACGCTGTAACACCCCCCTGTATTTCTCAGAAAGTCCGAAACTTTATGCGCCCCTGTCGACTTCATTGGATCTACTTCGAGAAAGTTTGAAACTTTCACGCGCGATCTTCGCACAGGTAGGTCCGTTCCATCCCATTCCATCCCCCGGGTTGAAATTCTTCCTCTTTCCAGACGGAATTCGACGAAAGTTCGATTCTTGAATTGCGTTTGGGCGACGGGGATGGTGGCGTGACGTGCTGTGAATTCTGGGTTTTTGTCTTTTTCCGGTTTCGTTGATGGATTTTGAGTGATGGGTTCTGTGTTCCTTTAGCTGGTCTTTCTCTTCCCGGCGAGTGAGAGCTTGATTCCCAATAATGATGGAGAAGGCGGAGTCTGAGCAGAAGCTGTACACGCGCATGAGGCTCTGGGAATTCCCAGATCAGTATGTTGTTGAGCCCACTGATGGATTTTGTGGATCCTCTTTAGCGGTTAGTCGGGTTGATGGGACGATGAATCTGATAGGTGGGTTCGCAATTTCAGTCTTCTCTTTATTTTTTTGAAACATTTGGAAAGAAAATTTCAGCTGGGCGATATCTTGCTTTCTGTTCTTTTCCAACTGTTCATGTGTGGATTTTTTTTGCTCCAGATGAGCTTCCGGAATGTGATTCGGTGCGGGTCCCCAAAATCCGAACCATTTTTGGAGTGATTGGGATGTTGAAGCTTGTGGCAGGTGGTTGTCTGCTTGCAGTTCCTTTGGATCTTTAATTACTTAGAACTGCTTGATTTGTAAATTCATGTCCCAGAATGAGGCTTATGTTCCTTTCCATGTATATGATCTTCAGACATTAAAAAAAGTGATCATAATTGTCGCTACTGCATTGTTCTTAGTGTATGGATGTGGATTCGTTCTTTTTCAATTGTTCCATGCACCTTGTTACATAATGGTACTTATCTAGTATAAGGAGGTAGATCTTTTTCTTCTGGACAAGCGATATAGTCAGATTTATTTATGCCTGAGACTATCTTTGTTCCCATTATAAAAAAAAACCAAGTAAATGCATAATCAATGACATCAACAGAAATGGGATTGGAAGTAATTATATGTTGTAACGCTTGCAATTTTGATTTCCGAGCGTGTTTGGTCATTATGGTAATCACTATATGTAATGCTGGGATAAAATGTTTAATGCTCATCTCCATCTAAACTCTCATGTTTCTCAAGGGTCCTATTTGATTGTTATCACCGAACGAGAGGCTGTTGGCTCTTATTTTGGGCATCCTATCTTCAGAGTGTCATCCTTGAAGGTTTACCCTTGTGACCATTCTCTCAAACATTCCCCCAATGAGCAGGTGTGCCTCTGTGCTTCTTTGCCTTTTCTTTTTCCCTAGTCATGAATGGTACCAATAACAATGTTACTGGATGCTTACAGAGGAGGTTGGAGACTGAGTTTTCTGGGCTGCTCAACGTTGCAGAGAGGACTTCTGGTCTATATTTTTCTTATGACACTAACTTAACACTAAGGTGACATACTACCCCCTAACAACATCTGTTAAATCTCCAGTTGCACATTACAAGTGAAAAGCGGAACTGTGAATATGGAAATGTGTGCATCTACAATTTAAATCATTAAAACAAGACTGAGTTTTGTGGGCCTTTCAGCTTAGAAATGACATGCACCTGGCTCTAGGAATTGGCAAGGTTATTAAATGTAGTATGTGGAATCTAGAAAATGGAGAATTAGCTCGATAGATACATTTTTTTCTTGTGAGTATCAATGCTAAGACATAGTCCAAATGATATCGCTGAGGGATGGAGTCAAAATGATATGACTGAGGATAGGAGAGAAGAAAGAGCATTACATAATTCAATTGAAGATGCAGTCAGATGTTGATGGGGAAATACAAATTCTCTCATACCTGCAAGAAGACCCCTTTTAGTTTTGGTTGTGATGTGTGTCCTCTCTGCTTGATTTGGTCCATAGGTAAGGCATATGATGCTGAGGCATTGGGATACTTGACAAAGTGTGTTTTTCATGTGCCAAATCATGGTGGCACTTTACTTTTTGAGTCCATGGACGTTTCTAACTATGCATTGGTCTTTAATCCAATTCTCCTAGATGAGGTTAAAGCCAATTTTGAAGCAGAACAAATTGAACGTATGAAATAAATTGTTTTTGCAAGAAAGGGTTTTCAATCCTCCAATATTTGAAGAGCTAACTAGCACTCATAAACTTCAAATCAACAAAAAAGTAAGGCTCTTCCAATGTGTATTCTAAATTTTTAGATTTTCGATGGAACTCCTAAGAGCTTGAATAAGTAATTTTATAGCTATAAGTGTGACGTTTAAACATTGTGCTTAAGCAGAATTGTGTTTGTTAGATTCCATTTAACCTATTTGCTATATGCTTAGGAAATGGGAGTCTTTCTCTGCATTTCATTTCTAACATTCAAATTGAATAGCTAGATGTGGCAAACCATCAATTGTGATTGCTCAATATGTCTATTCGTTTTTCTTTCTAGCTCGGTGCAGTTGTGTGTTGGGGTTTTGAACCTCTAACCTTGGCCCTTGTTACAACCCCTACCACTGAACCTAATGCTTGATAGTTCGGCATTTTCTCTTTATTGGTCATATCTCCATCTGTTTGACCAAAGGGCTTGGAAGCATGTTCCACAACAGAAGAACTGCCCTGTAACTATATAGGAACAGTTGCACTGATGTATACACCATGATAAATCTTAGTGGTACAGAAATCAGACTTCAGAATTGACACAACCATTTTTCTGCTTTTAGATGCTCTTGTCAGAATATGAACTTCTTGCTGACATTAATATATGTGGTACTATGATTGGTAACCTAAGTGATCATCTTGGCCTTTGACTCTGCCTGGGTAAACTTTTATGCTGCAGTGCTCAACGGTTATATGAACTGGGTGATGAGTCCAAGTTGCTTCCTCTTTGGAGACAGGCAAGTCTTCATGTTTTAGTGACTGCTTTCCCTCTATTATTACAGTATTGATATGTTGAAGTGGACCATCAAGGACTGCTTGGTCTTAGACTTAACTCAAGATATCTTCTACAGTTTTCCATCTTTAAGGCTGTGCTTGAATTTGAATTCTCTATTCACCGAAATGCCGAGTCTTCAAAATTTTGTTTCATATCCCTTTTGTGATATAAGTTTCGCTGACGACACCAATTTTTTGCTGCAGGCTGATCCTCGATTTCTTTGGAATAATTATCTGCTGGAATCTCTCATAGATAAAAAGGTTGTAACTCAGATACAAACATGTGATCCAAATTTTTCCCGTACTCTTGTATTTTGCATTTTCATGGATCTTGATGCTGATCATTTGTGTGGTTGTGCTCTTTGCAGCTTGATCGATACTTGCTGCCTGTTATCCAAGGGAATATCCTTTCAGTTTTATTTGCTTGCTGTTGCATGATACTGCACCAAGGCTTGACATACTTTCAAAGCCATGACAAAATGCTGGATTTACCCCTCTTTACGTTTGATCTCCTTAACTGATTATCACGTTTTCAGCATTTTCAAGCAGCCATTGGGAAAGATATTGCTGATGTCACATTGATTGCTAGGAGGTGCTCAAGGAGAAATGGTACTTGAAGCCTTTGATTTTGCTCATCTTCAGTAATATATTTTTTATTTAGACTGTCAATTTTGTGACCGTATTCATGATTGATATGTTTACCTGTAGTATCATAGCTGAGTATGTAGCTAGATCCCATAAATTTGATCATAGATGTAGACAAGTAATCCTTTCCTAACACAGTTGTCCGAACCTCAAGCAAATAATAGGAATTTATGACTTGAACTGGTGTATAATAAAGGTTTTGAGAGTCATGGAATGGGAACAAGGGCAGAGAATGCTGCTTTCTTGAGCTGGTGGCATATGAAGGAATGGTTCTATTTCAACCAGCTGCAGATTGTTACTAGGTAGTTTTTTGGTGCTTGTTCAGCTAAAAACTATGCCAATACATCTATACTGGACCACCAATAGTAGTCGCTTTCTTCTTCGTAATTACTGTACTATGTATACCTCTTAAAATTGTGATTCCATCTATCACATCTCAATAAAAGTACCGTAACTGGTGAAAAGGTGGTTCTGTATATGCTCAAAGAGAGTGGTAATGGTTGCTTTGGCCACCTTAGCCAGCTGATAATTGCCAAAAGATGGCACGATCAAATTGTCAATTGAGAAGGACAGTAACTTTCATCAACAAGTGATTTTCTTTCTTACTCAGATCTCCCATTAGATGTAGTTTACTTTGCATGTAGCTGGCTGTACACTGTGATATATGAACTGAAAATGTCAACCCACTGTTTACTACAAAAGCTAACCACACCTTAATGCTTTTAATCATCTTCCTCAAGGAACCCGAATGTGGAGAAGGGGAGCTGACTCTGATGGTTATGTTGCCAACTTTGTGGAAAGTGAGCAAATTATGCAGATGAATGGGTTCACAGCATCATTCGTCCAGGTGAATCTCTCTCTCTCTCTCTCTCTCTCTCTCTCTCTCCCTCTCTCTCTCTCTCTCTCCCCATATTGTGTTGATGTTTGTCGTAAAAGAGTTCCTCAGCTTATTGTGAAAGGATGATCATTCATTAATCTGTGCTTGACATACATTATTATCACATCGATGGCTTAACCTTTTGGAAAAAACTGTTGACGATATAAGTAGATAGTGAAATATGATCTTGAAGTTATCTTAGACCTTCTCATAGTGTAATCATGAAAAAAATTCTGTGCAACAAATGCATAGGTATGTGCAGTGTTTCCTAAACTGATTTTTTATATCCTTTTTCCAGATACGAGGTTCTATTCCGTTTCCTTGGGAGCAAATTGTTGATTTGACATATAAGCCTAAGTTTGAGATAGTGAAACCTGAGGAAGCTGTGAGTGTTCTGACCTGTTTTCTGCTTTTGTACATTGAACTGCGAAATTGAATGCACTTCTGTTTTTTAACTGATCATACACAGCCTCGAGTTGTCGAGCGCCACTTTCTGGACTTGAGAAAAACATATCGAGCTGTTTTGGCTGTTGATCTTGTCAATAAGGTAACTTTCTTTCTGAGGATGCTAAAAGATCTATCATTAACTGTTGATAATTATCAATTAATCATCTGGCTTTTTAGGCTACTCTGAAAATTAAGGGTCTTTGTTTGAAGGAAAACTGTTTGCTGGAGATTGTTTTCTGACTTTCTAGTAATTAGATGACGGAAAACTAATTGATCTACGAAAAATGTTTTGCATGGTATGAAAACAACAAGCTTAGATTGGGGGAAAATGACTTCCCCTTTTAGCAAGAAAGAAATTACTTTTCCTAAACCACCGAACAAATGAAATCCAACCATTATGGTAAATATTTTCCTTTATCATGAAATTTTCAGTGAGACAAAAGCACTCTAATTTGCATTTTATTTTATTAGCATGGAGGTGAGGGCCGCCTATCTGAAAAATACGCAGATGCAATGCAGCATATTGTTGGCGACGATGTGAGGTAGAATTTCCTTTTATATCTTTATCTGTCCTCTTATGTGTGCTGAATATAGTTTTTTTTGCCAACCCCAAATATAGTTGAAATATATCTAATCTAACTCTTGATTTCATTTAAAATTGCAGATATTTGCACTTTGATTTTCATCGGATTTGTGGGCATGTTCACTTTGAGCGTCTCTCCATCCTTTATGACCAAATGGCAGACTTCCTTGAAAAAAATGGGTATGGTTCATTTTCAGGTACTTGGAGTCGTAGTTTTGTTAAGGTCAGCGGTTTTAACTTGATTTGCTGTATGAGAAAAGGAGATGATACTGATTTTGGCTATGGCTGTCTGATAGATACTTCTAATAGGTTGCAAAAGTTGGCAAAATTTATTGCTCTATACATGTCGCAAGGGGAAAAGTTTCACTTTGTTTAAATGGAAGATGATTGTATGGGGCTATATCTGGCAGTTTATCCTAGAAAAATTCTTATAGGTCATGCCAAGGACATAAATCCTGTTTTATTTGGTCTGGTTCTCTCTCTCTCTCTCTCTCTCTCTCATGCACACACGCGCACGCACACACACTCAGTATATATTTAATATAATATATATATATATATATATATGTTGACCATATTGAAATTTTCTTTTCATCAGAATGTACAAGATGCATACTATATCGCCGCTCAGCTATATTATTTTTCCTTTTTCTTCGTGTATGCAGTTACTTTTTATTGAATGAGAAGAGTGAGAAACTTAAGGAGCAACTTGGGGTTGTGAGGACAAATTGCATCGATTGCTTAGACCGTACAAATGTTACCCAGGTATTTTGATTTAATGTTATGGCTTTGCTTAAACAGCGCTTGAAAAATCATGTTGATGTAGGATGGTGAGTCCCAAGTGATCTGATATAGGACTAGATGAGAAAGCATTGCAAACAATAACTTAAAGCAAGTGAATTCCTTTGGCTTCACACATAAAGCTTCCTTGCATACACTAGGGTTTTTTAGGCATCACACCTAAGAGAGGAGTTGCTCACACATTCCAAAAGCAAAGACTTGCTAAATTTCAGTAATGTTCATCAACTCCATTGAGTAGAAAGAAATGCTAGCTCATATGTAGACTCTTATGAGAAAATTTACTCCTAGTTGAAATAGGAAATCTCGATAAAAAATTTAAATGCTGCCTAAACTTTCTTAATAGACACGATATTGGACTTCAATAGAAAGTAGGAACTCATCAATAACCTAACAAAATTCAGATACGAGACTACTAATTCAATTTGGAGGTGAAACCTGATCCTATAGGACTCTTATTTGATCTATGAATTGATAAAATGGTCTCACTTCACCTAAACTTGGTAAAAACTGTCATTTTTTGAACAAGTATCGACTTGTTTTATCTTGTGGGCTTCATCATGTGTTCTCTTCTAGGCTAGGGTTGTGATACAATTGTCAATCCATCATCTGCTTAATTAATAATGTGGTGATCTCGGGCTTGTAATATGGACCTACTGAATTGCTTGTCAGAAATGAACAGGGCATCCTCTTCTCCCTAAAGTGTTTCATAAAATTATCTTTCTTTGAATGTAATGGGTGTAGAGCCCGAACCAGTTGTCTCAACCTAGGGGCATTAGCAGCTGTTTCTAGTACTTGTTCCCCTCCCATGGGCGGGTTCTTATGCAATAGTCACCCTTCTGCCACTGGAAACACCAATGCCCGTCTGACTTGCATGTGTTAAGCATGCCGTCAGCGCTCATCCGGAGCCAACATTGAACTATCCATGAGATTCAATGCTGAAATTGTGCCATTATTGTCAGCTTTTCTGCATTCCTTTTCATGTTGACGGTACTTGGTATATATTCTCTTCTTAATATACATTTAAAGTGAAGCACCTGCTTCTGTGGTGAAGGATTTTGCATATTTATGTCAGCAATTTTTGCGCCCCTCTTTTTTTTTCTTGATGTTTGCATTATTCTGTCTTTTGATGATGGCATCTTACAATTGCAGAGCATGATAGGTCGAAGAGTGTTAGAATGGCAGCTCAGGAGGATTGGTGTATTTGGTGCTGAAGAGACAATTGAGGCACATCCAAATTTTGATGAAAACTTTAAGATATGTGAGTGTTGCAACTCATGTTGGGCTTATTTGCAGCATGACCATGTTCTATCCTATTCTTTTACTATGCTAGTTCAAGTAACGTGGTTTTTATATCATTTGACTGTCTGTACATATCGTCTAATAGTCTTGCTTTTCTCTCTGGTTATTGTAATGCCTAGTGTGGGCTAATCATGGGGATGAAATAAGCATTCAGTATTCTGGTACTCCAGCTCTTAAGGGTGACTTTGTCAGGTACTAGTGATTCTGATCTATATAAATTTATTTTGATTGCATAGCTTTGGTTTATTAGTTTGATACTCAATTCAACCATTTCTGTGCTCATTTAAATCCTAATGCCTCTTAGGTATGGGCGGCGGACGATTCAGGGGATCCTTAATGACGGAAAGAATGCCCTGGTTCGCTACTATTTGAATAATTTCATTGATGGAACGAAGCAGGTATGATGCTCCCATCATTTTCACTATATCTGTGTCTTTGTTATGCTCATATTGTCCCTGTGCATGTGCACCTGCAAGTGTGTCCACCAGTTCATCCGGATCGTTTATTTGACCATTTTGAAAATCTTATCACTGATGACATTTTCTCTGAAGGAAGTAATGCATGAATGCTTGCAATTTATTTTCCTCCTAACTTCAGGACTTTATTTGTTCATTCACCTTTGAACTGAAATCTTAATTTTTAGAGACAGCAAATTAACGAGATACTTCTGATTATCCTCTTGTGAAGAGAGATTCATTATTATTATCAATCATTCAATTTTTATGCTAACTGCACTTTTCCTTTAAAATGTTTAAGGATGCAATCGATCTACTTCAAGGGCATTATATTGTCTCAGTCAGTCGCGATTTAACCACCTCGTCCATTCCGTCGCAGAAGACGGGCCTTGAGGCTGTAGCTGTAAGTACTAGCTTGTTGCATTTTGTAGGATAACAATATTAGCACTTGTCCTTTAAGTGTTATTTGCGATCTTTCTTTTTCAATAGCCATACCTTTTGCGTATAAATGTCAGTGTTGCTCGTGTTCTTTCTTGCTCATGTAGATCAACATTATGCTTTTTTTTCCTTACCAAGGCATTGCCATGTAGATGATCCTTTGTGGCACAATTAGGATTAACTTCTATTGCACGGGTCACATGGTCAGGTTTTAAGGTAGCTAAAGATGATCATCACCAAAAGGCCTTAATGAGTTATGAACCAATATGAAGTCCAAACTAAGGAATCTAATTAAAGGTGGATAGATGATAATAACATTTCTTTTCTTTCACTACTTGATGGAGGGCATTGAAATTGTTGTTTAAAATGCATGTCGTGGATATTTGGTACCTCCTTTTATTTTATATGGCATTATTGTGAAGGTGAAACAATCTTATTTTTAAACCTTTGTGCTGAAATTTGTCAAGAGTTGGTTGACCATCTTGTTCTTAAAGCTCCTCTACTTTTCCAATCTTCATGAAGATATGCTGGTGGATCATGAAATGCTGTTAATCTATGTGCATCAGCACATTCCATTCTTTTATCGTCCTATCATGAATATTCTGTCTGCTTTAAAAGTCTCAGTAATTCAGCTTGGCGGTCCTTTCCAGATGATCATTTTCTTCTGATGCCAGTTTAAAACTATCGTCTGTCTAAATTTATTCAGTTGTAGGAGACCTGATTCAACTGCCTCCCTTTCTCGGTCATGAGAGTGACTTGCTATATGTTAAAATTGCATGGTTATGTTCTATTGAGGATGTTGTCACGCTGTCCTCCTGATATTCGACTGATGCTTCTTTTCTCCATTTCAGTCATTTCCTCTGGCTTTGTCATTGGTCTTGGTTGGATTCTTTTTTGCAGCCACGTCTTTAAGACGAGGTGAGTTACTCATATTTGCATTGGTTTTATTGATCACGAGATCAATGCTTCATGATTTTCTCAATTTTTTTTTGGATAGACTGGTCCAACAGATGTGGCAATGTAGCCTTAGTTTTTGCCTGACGGAGAACTTTATGACGTTTTATAATTGTCAGTGTGAGAGTATTGGTACTAGCTCCTAATGCAACAAGCCTGATGAATCACCTCATTTTGTTTCGCTTTCCTCTCTTTCTATCACAATCAGGTTGTAATTGTAAATCCTGTTCTTTTCTTTTGCAGCTCCTTTCGAATTCTGGCACCTGCTCTTTTCCTTTGTTTGGGCGGGAATGAGTCTTGCGATAGCAGCATTTGTTAGGGCTAATGGCCGGATTTTCTGCAATCGACCTCGTCTGCACAAACCTCGTTGATTCTGGATGCGAAAGCCTTGTGCCACTAAACTGCTGTTTCACTGTTTTTTTCTCGTCTCACTACATATTGTATTTATTCTTTTAACTTATATATCGCCTAGAATCCAATTGCCATTGGATTTGCAGTTAACAGTGCTACGTCTGGAATTCGTGGAATTTTGTATAATTAGATTTCTCTTGCTCTATCACAATATGTTCATTCCAGGTCAATATAAAGGTTTGGGGGAGATTGATTTGCTTAATGCAGCTACAGATCTTAATCACTCCTAGATCATATCATAACCTTGTGAGAGGCATCAGACAAATTTTGCTAATGCTCAACATGCAGACTGTCTATTTAATTTGCAAATTGGTTTCGTTTACTTTATGTCACGTCCAGATGATCTGTCCAAACTACCATTCAAAACGTAGGATGGTTTTCATCTGATGGTTAAGCAAGCAAATTGGCAAGCGCAATTTCTTGCACAAAGGAAGTATAATAGGATCCATGGAATCGAGGGTCATATCTATCACTGATTAAG
The DNA here is from genome assembly GCA_014182845.1 of Corymbia calophylla. Lineage (NCBI taxonomy): Eukaryota > Viridiplantae > Streptophyta > Magnoliopsida > Myrtales > Myrtaceae > Corymbia > Corymbia calophylla. The sequence continues at coordinate 20,679,634 of CM024701.1, read as the reverse complement.
GCATTTGTCTGGGTTACTACGTTTCGACTTTAATCTCATTACTACCTCGATAATGCTTATTAAGGGAAAAAACCGTCATATTAAAGAAATATCCATCATATGATATTGTATACGACAGAACCCAGGTGGGCATCACAGAATATGATCAGGAGTCAAAATATTCGAGCATGATTTGATCTCCTGCGAGGAATGCGTAGAAAAGCGAAATGCTACATCAGAGTTACTGACTTTTACTAAGATAAAGACTTAGTATGACTGGAGAGTGAAGCATTTGGAGGGTGAGACCTCGGCTTCTTAAACCCACTGCGACTATGAAAAGGAAAGGAAGAATAATATGAGAGAAATTCTAAAAGCAAAAACATGGGTTTTCTTCTTCAATAATGCCGCATAAATGCCCAATGGGCACATGCAGAACAAGGAGTAGAGTAAATGAAGAAGTCCCAAATTGTTACATGAGCTCCAGGAAAGTATTAGCCTGTAATTGTAGTATCCAGCTTCAGACCCAACGAGACAAATGAGAATCCGAGCATCATTATTTCTGGAATTTAACCATTCTATTTCTGCAACTGAGACATCCATATTTTCGAAAAAAAAATGGTTTTCTTTCAAAGTATGCCATCCGTGTAAGTGACTCCTCTTACCTAGTATTGATAAAAAAAATAATGTTACACGGATGTGCCCTGGAATAGCAAGGGCAATCCCAGCTTATTCCATCAGTGGATCATTCGATTGGTACTTGATCATCGACGTGGTGAGTGAGGAGCTGATCAAGGATCAAGCAAATCACCTGGTTTGAGAAGAGAAACAAGAGCAACTGGACTGCTCCCTCCCTCCCTCCACGAGTTGTAGTCCTATATAAGTAAAACGCAAAATCGCAGCTGAACCATCGAAGTTCACCAGTGATCTGAACCCCTTGTATCAGGGCCTCAGAGAAAAGATCCAAAGCAAGAGCAAACTGTCACCTGCTTTAATGTG